>JAQQTP010000089.1:41527500-43927500 GCA_029884605.1 Ormosia emarginata | reverse complement strand
TCAGCTTAAAATCAGTTGAACTAGAAGACTCAATAATGATTTTTTATTATAGTATAAGAAATATATAAATGAATTACACTCATCTTCATAACCCCTCTCACTTTTGTATTAAAATGCCAACTTAATTTTGTAAAAGAACATAAAAGGATCATGCTTAAAAAACTTTTGCTATAATATAGATCTATCATTAATAATTGATGAAATATTTTAGAGAAATGTTTGAAAGGTTAGTTCAAAATAATAACAATAATAAATGTAATTTATGACTAGTTTAAAATTCTATTATTTTTAGAAATTTCAAATTAATGAAATGTAATTTACTCATAAAAAAGATTAAAATTCTTTTCCAGCATGCTCGTGCGTAAAAACAATTAGTTTTAACTCATTATTATTAAAATATGTTTGGGTTTTATTTATTTTTAAAGTACAAATTATTGTTAGTTTTTACAACAACTAGTAAGTACCTCGTGTAACGTACGGATATTTTAAATTCAGATATAATTTTAAAAATTTAGATTAAAATAAAAAATATGTTTAAAATGTTTAAAAAATGGCATTCATGATATTTAGGTTAAAAAAATTAAAAAATAAATAAAATAGAATTTAACATTCAAAAAGAAATTTTAAAAATAACATGTATTATTATTTGAGAAATAATACAATAATAAATTTAGTCACTTTCAAAAATTTATATTATAATTTCATACGGTGGATAGCACCCAAAAGAAAATAACATTTGACATATCCTTTTATGTTGACATTAATGTCTAATTAATCTTCACCACTATAGTTAGCTATAAATGAATAATGAGTATTAATGACAAGCTCAACTGACACCGACGGCCATTGACTATATCGGTTTGCAGTTGGATTTCGTAGTCAATGAAGAAGAATGTATGGACATATACTCCAACACATCTTTTTAACATATTTTTTTTATTAAGTTACATTACATATTAAAATATACACTTAATTTTAATTAATATATAATTAAATAGATTAATATATAATTAATTCAATTAATATATAATCAAATTTAAATATATACTTTAATATATGATATAATTTAATAAAAAATATTTAAAAATATGATAAAAAATATATTTTAAACAATACTCAGTCAACTAAATACTTGGTGATCCTGTGTATAACAAAAAGAGTCATCAAGACCACTAATACTTAGTCTTATGATACTGACCACTGTCCACTAAGAACAAGACCATTAAAGATAAGAAAAAGTCTAAGGTAGAAAAAAAATCTGCGAACGTTGGATGACTGGGCTGCTTAACAACAACAAATTTAAATGTTTATTAACTGATGATACATTCAATCACTACTATTCATTTTTTGTTGTAGTGCACCATAGACCTTACTAACGAGGGGTTTAAGTGTTAAAAAACATTTTTTGTTTCTAAGTAGTTAACTCAAATCTAGCAATCTCACCAAATATTTGACTCTTCACCGCTAGCTTAGCTCGGTCAAAAGTCAAAACAAAATTATTTTCCTTGATACGTATTTTTGGTACTGACAAGAGCCTAGGTCGGTAGAGATCGATAAAGAGAAAAGCAACCTATGAAGGTCAGAATGAAATCAAGGTACTCAAATGCTAGTCTATGCGAAAGATGGAATATGCCTGACTTACGCAACTACACTGGCTTATATAGGAGTTTGAGAACTGATGCATCAGATACCTTTCATTTAGGCTATTTAGAGCTTTGATCATTCTAAAACGTTATGTCTAGCCTTCATGGTGCGACGTTGTTTCTAGCTGTAAATCATAATGACACTAACCAATTAGTGACCGTTGATGAATCACATTAATCACGTTCTTAACAAGTTAATCGGTCTGTATAGGTTTGTGAAAGGCCTATTATGTCCCAGGTAAAAACAAGGCTAGTATAATCCACAGCTTCTGAATTACACCAGAACGGTTCAATACCATTTTCTTAAAAAATTTTCTCCATTTGCTCTCAACTCAAACATGACCACTTTGTTAATTGCTGTTGAATTTGCAGTTTAACACAACAACAATGTTACTTGGATTAGGCACATCCAAACCAAACCGTAAATTTAAGGTCGGACCGGTCATGTAGCATCATTTTTTTTTCCCCTTGGTTCAAAGGTAGAATTGTTCGGAATTGAACCCTACTCATGTAGGAGGCCAGCGTTCCAACCAGTACACCAAGTGGCTTGTTGTGCTATTGTGTTAACTTCATTATTTATATTACTTTCTCAATTTTTTTGAAGTCTACCAATAAATTTTCAAATTTTAAATAAGAAATAGCATTATTTTCAAATATTATAAATATAATATAACATAAAATATTTAAATATTAATATTATATCATGTAAGATATATTTCAGTTATTGTAATAATTTTTATTAATAATATTGTTAAGAGTTTTATCAGTATTTTATTTATTTATTGAGTACTTTATTTGTTATATAATATTACCCCAAACGTATTTTTAATATTAGCACAATAATTTTTGAATTTAAAATATTAAATTTATATTTATGAATATTGATTATATTGATAAAAAAATTAGTATAATAATTATATATACATATTGATTCGAGTATAATTTAATTACGATTGAATCATTAAATTGTAAATCAATTATTTCACCAATTTAATGACAACTGGTCCGATTTTTAGAATCTTGCATGTAATCCTCAAACTTGGTCCCACTTGTTGGAGCCATAACCGCCTATGCTACCTTTGTCCCACAGCATTGTGGAACTTTCTCTAATACAGCCTTCAAACGCTGTCTACACGATCACTAGTAAGGTCTCTCCCACACTGCACCAACCCATACCTTTTCTCATTGCCGCCCCAATTGAACTCACTAATTGCCCAAGATTGGTTGCTCTCTACAGTTGCTATTCTTATCAAACCCTGCATGTAATCCTCGATCAGCTTTCACAAGCTCTGTTGAGTCCTTTATGTTCTCTGATCCTGTAACGATCCATATTGGGGTTAAACTTATGTTACCAAAGAAACTAAGGTTGAAATAATGGACTGTATATGCATATGTTATATCATAATAAACGACAGAGACACCGTTGGGACAACGCTGAACAATTTCTCTAATCGCAGTGTTGAGACAGAATTGACAGAAGTGTCCGGTGATGTCGCACCGGCATTCATAGGAGTCGTAAACAGCATCGTCGCCATAATTGTTGTTGTTGTTTTTGGTTATGCTAGTGTGGTTATATCCTTTGCTTGTGGCCAAATCGATCAAAGTATCCATGAGAGAGGTTGTTAAGGTTGGTTTGGTATGATGTGGTGAGAGCTTTTCCTGTTGAGTTTCTGGCAAAAATTGTACATGTAAATTGGGGATTGTGCACTTGTTGTGGTGAGGAGGAGCATGAAGCTAAGAAACCTCAGAGAGGTCATGGATACGACTTACGTGAGTTTGTTTTTTGTTTTTTTCTTTTTCCATTATTGGGTAATATATGAAAGCAATATTTTTTAGTTGAATCATATCCTAGTCTTCACAAAGTTTTGACTATGAGGAATTAGGACATATAAGTCAATTGCTGATGGATTAAATATTATGCTAGCTAAGGAACCATTAAGTTTGCAATAGGATGATAGCCAATTTCACCATGCCTTTTACTCTAATATTGGGAGGAGTTATTTTTTTTTAATATTTTTAATTTATTGTCATGTGTTTATTTTATTATTTATTTATATCACTTAATTAAGTTAATAAATACATAATAACAGATTAAGAAAAATTGAAAGAGAAAATTCCTCCCAGAATTAAAACTAAGTTCTATCCATTTTACTATGCATCCTCATACCACCACCCCAAAATACTTGCTATTGCAGGTTATACTATTTTATTTTATTTTATTTTTAAAAAAAACTCCCACATGCATAGTGTTGGAGCTTCCGGAGCCGTCACGCAACTGCCGGCGATGACCGGCTACAACTCGCGAATCATCTCGAGCTGAAATGTAGAAAACAAAGGAGGAAGAATCTCGTTTGGATGATGGCGCGAGGCGAACAACAACAGTGCGACGGTCATGCACCAACAAGGCGGATCTGGGCGGCGAGTCTGGTGGTTCGTGCAATGGCGACTAGTGAGACGCAATGGTCGAGGATCTAGGTGACTGTGGGTTGCGGGTGATTTGGGCGGCTATGTGGTGCTGGATATGAAGGACGACGAGCCCATCTTTCTAGTTCTGTTGCTGGAAATCTAACCGGCGACTTCGTGTTCTGGTGGCGCCATGGCTGTGGGTCGCGGATCTGGGCATGACCATGGGTGGCGGTTTTGGACAATGCAGCCATGGAGGTGGAGGCAATGGTCACGAGTTGAGACTTGTTTTTCGGCGAAGACAAGGTTGATGGCAGTCCACGGTGATGATGGACGATAGTGGCTCAAGGTGGTAGAAGCTCCAGAACCCTCGACCTGACCCGGATCTAACAGGGACAGAGACAACAATGGGGTGAATGGCGGATCTGGGGTGGATGCTGGCTCCTAAGTATCATGCTTCGGCCATAGTCTACGAGTGGTATCACGCCTCTTCCTCCTTGTATTGTGGCTCCTGAGTCACCTCCTCTTCCACCCGTGGTGAGCAGCTTGGAGTTTGGAAGAGAGAGAAATGTTTGGAGTTTGGGGTTGTTAATAGGAATTACTTGTTGAGCAAGTTCTTGTCTTCAATCTCAACCTTTGATTTATTTTATTAATAAATCAAAGGCTTAAAACAACTAGTACATCATATCCTAATATGTAAGGTCCATGATAAATGTAGCCTATGATGATTTATCTGAAAAGAATGTGGTTTAATTACTTTGGTGAAATCTTGTGGGCAGACCTTTCTCATGCATTGTTAGTACTCAAAATTAGTTTGTCTTCCTCCGTATAAAATACACTTATACATTATTTTTATTACATTATCTTTATATCACTTTTTTTAAGTAATAAAAAAATATATTCTAACACATTTTTTTTCAATAAAATAATATAAGCATGATGTATAAATATTAATGTGCAAATAACTGCAATCTATTAAAAATGATTGTGCCCTTGTTGTTTGCTCAGTTATTACATAATCTTTATGCCGTTTTCGTATCTATATTTTTTTATTTGAAATTTTTGTATCTATTTCTTTTAATGGAAGATATATGTTAGAGTTACAAGAAAAGCTTCATAAATGACATAAAAACTTCTACATAGAACATGAAAAATTCAATTAAAAAAAATAAGAAAAAGAATCAAATTCCACATAAAAAAGGGAAAAGGATAAACAAATAAATAAATTATCAATAATTTTTTCATGTTGTAAAACAATAATGCTTCATTTTTGTTGTAAAATAAATCAGTCATATGCAAAATAACAATTGATTCCTCAGTGCTATGCTCGCTTAATCAAATCAATCATTTTTCCAACAAATAAAACAAAACATTTTGTCATAATATTTTAAAATTAAAATCAACCAACACATTATTTTTAAAGAATTATGAGGCTCTCTAACTTCCTCATTGTATGTCGAGGATATATGTTTGCATTTACCAGACTTGTGAATTTTATAACTTAGCCTTTGACATTTTTCTTATCTGAAAACTTTGTAATTAAGTCTTTTCTATTTACTATCTATTCTCTTTCAACTTGAAAATATTTTAATTTTTTCTTATCTTTTATTATTTTTTACTTAGCGTGATTATCTCTTATTCAAACTTGTAATGTAAGCATTATAATTTTAATTTTGGTTGATTTATTTGTTTATCGGTTCTTGTCATTCTTTGTTCATTTATTTATGTGGTAAGCTAAATTTGTTTAGGCTGTTATAATTTGTAGAATTAATTTTAAGTTAACTATCTTAGGACAAATGTATAAGATTATAGTGGGATTTAGTTTTCACCATTCCATAAAAAAAATGTTGAACCTTATTTTGCTTCTCAAACAAGTTTTCAAGTTTTTAAAAATAACTTTAAAAAGTATTCTAACCAAATAAAATTGATGATAACTCTCTATATTTCTTTTTTTTATTTATTTGCTTCACTCGTCGCTTCATGATGGTTGCTACAATTATCTATCCAAAGGGTTGCATTATTCAAACTAGGTTTGTTGCCTGTGTATTGAATGGAAAATGAAAAGGAAAAATATTACGGATTTTTTTAATATTTACATTTTTAGTTTGTTATATAACTACTTTTAAAGATATTTCATGGGATTTTGAAAAAAATAATTAAACAAATAAATTTTCATTAAGAGTGATGTATAACTTAAAATTGTGAAAAGGAAATTAAAGCACAAACCTTACCATGAGAAAACAATTTATGTTAAAAAACAATTACAGTATGAATGTAATGATATGAAACGTATCAATCTTAACTTTTGAAAAGCTTCTTTTCATATCACGTTCATTGCGGCATTATAAGCATAAGAAATGTACGTAGGCTTTGTAAATAAAAGAGAATATATTATTAATGATTAGTACTACATGGTACTATTTTAATCTAATATAATCGTAAACAAATATATATTTGACAATTCTCAATCAAATTCTAAATTATCATTATCCAACTTTATTTTTATTTTTCTTATTAAATATAAATTTTAAGGCGAATATTAATTTTATTAGCATTCTCATTAATTAACTATATTTTTATGGTAAAGGAAAGGGGACAAAACCCAAAAAAAAAATTACATAAATGAAACTATACAAGATAAAGCAACCCAGATAAATCATTAAAAATTAACCTAGTCAAGTGTCTTTAAGGATTCATCACATCATGCAATCCAAACTCTTAATCATCCCTAGCTGGCCAAACTATCAGCATAACAATTTATATTTGACTTCATTAATTATATTTTATTTACTTGATTATTTAACCTTCATATTTTTTTTTTATTTTTAATATCTCAATCCCAATTGAATCCTAAACTTAGGTAAAAAATTTAATAGTATTATCTTATCTTTTATTTCCAAACTCTTGATTAATTATATTTTATTACTTGATTTTTTTACTTTTATTTTAATTTTTAATTTTTCTATTTTTATTTATTGGATATCCCAATCCCAAACGAATTATTAACTTACAAAAAAATTTCAAAAACATTATCCTATTTAGCAACACTTAATATTTTTGCGACATTTTTTAAAACAAATGTTACTTATTTTATTTCTTTATTTATTGCTTTGACAATTATTGAACACCAACACATTTTCGTACGTTCACCCTACTCCTTTCTTTATTATTTGTTTTAATATTTTAATGTGTCTTGCAGAAAATGGGTCCATGTGGAGAAATCATTGTCCCTAATGCACACGGGTCTGGGTCAACCCAATGACCCAACCCGACCCAATATAACGGGTTAGTTTAGGTTATCGAGTCCATTCGAGTAGAACCCGAATAATTCGTTCATTAATTGGTTCATGTAACAGGTTTAATAAACTAACTCAATGACCCGACCCGATGACCAGACCATCCGATTAAACTACGTAATTTTGGCTTTTGTTTCTCTTTTTCTTTCTAACCCGAACCAAAAGTGTCACCCACTAGCCACCATTCATTTCATTTTGACATTTTCCCAACTTCATTATCCTTTCCTATCCCTTCCTTCCTCTCTGCAAAATCCCATTTCCCTTAACCCTAAGCAGCGCACCACCTTTGGTGCAATGGTGTTGCTCAATGTCAGGTTATCTCAGGCTCTCAGCCCTCTCTCACTCACCGTACACGACCAAGCACGGGTCTCTGTCGTGCACCATCATGACCAACTGCCTAGATCTGCGTCGCGCCACCATGCCAAACTGCCGTCCTCCACTGCGATCCACCTCCGTGCGACTTGAACAACAAAACCCATCATCACAGAGCTCAACCACCTCCAATCCTCTATCCCAAAGCAAATCGACCTTGGAGCTCCATTGCGCCGCCTCGCTGCGCACGGCTAAGCACGAGTCTCCATTGCGCACCACCATGACCAACTACCCAGATCTGAGTCGCACCTCCACCGCAATCCCAGGGCTATCCTGTCGCAGGTCCATCCATCACCACTATGCCGTCAACTGCGCCCACGCACCGTCGACCTTCATCTCTGCCTTTGCTGAGTGGTTGACACTCTCAAACCCCACTTTTCTTCCTTCTGTTTCATTTTTTAGAGACTAAAAGTTTCTTTTTTTTTTTGACTTGCCGAACTGATTTTGTTTTGTTTTTTTGGTTTTTTCTTTTTGAAAATATGCTAATTTGAGAAGAAGAATCTAGGGTTTGTTGGGCATTGTCAGGGATATTGTTGATTTGTTGTTGTTGTTCTCTAATTCCTTCTTCTCCGCTATCAAATCCATTACCAGCTCCTAAAACCCTAATCCCTTTTTTTTTCCTTTTTGTGTTGAGTGTTCAAGGTAGCAGTAGTCACACAACTTAACGCCACAACTCGACTACCCGACCCGAACCAATCCGATTATAATTGAGTTGGTTCGGTTCGGGTTACCCGAATTTTTTTTCTCAAAACCGATCCAACCCAACCCGACCTCAACTAATTGGTTTGGATTTTTTCCCCTAAACTCGAACCAACCCGACTCGTGTGCAGCCCTAGTCCCTATGATATATTTAATGAATCTTCTAATATCAAATTTTTATATAACTTTGTGAAGGGAGATAAATACAAAAAATTAGGAGAAATCATTGTCCCTATTATATGTTTAATGAATCTTCTAATATCAAATTTTCATATAACTTTGTGAAAGGAGATAAACACAAAAAATCAATATAGAATCTCACACATGTTAAGAGAATCTTACTATTTAATTTTTTTGTATCTATTTATGTCTTCACATAATAAGTCATGTGAAAATTTAACCTAAGAGTACCCATTTCCATTTGAGCATTCATCTTTAAACTTCAAGCTCATGCTTGGCCTCATGTTATCCTTAGGGAGGAAAGGCTATAATGAAAAAGTTTTATTTGGACTAGCAATGGGCAACTCTTCATATAGGTTCTTTAAGGGAGTGGCTTTCGTCTGTGTCAATTTAAGTTTCTCATTTCTAGTTTGAAGCCTGACCGATAAACATGTCAATCACTCTCATATGTAAACAATATTTGAAACAATCCTATATTTCTTCTTCAATATCACTACAAGAATTTTATAGATTAGTTACGAAAAAAGCTGTAGCTAATCCGTATCTAAATTGATTAGCTATGAATTAGCTACAGATAGGTCCATAGTCAAATTTTCGTAGCTAATTAGCTACCAAAAAATTCCTTAAGCGTTACTCCTTGAGCGCCTAGGCGCCCAAAGCTCCCCAAGAATGTACTGTCTGGAAGTGAAGGTTAAAGAAGGATGAAGCTCGAAACTATGAAGATTAGGGCCAAATGGAAGAGCTAGCAATGTCATTGAACTGCCAGGAGCTCAGAAAAGCAAGGAAAAATGAAGTTGTTCCAGTGCTTAGGCGCTACTCCTTGAGCTTCTAGGCGCCCAAAGGTCCCCAAGAATGTACTGTCTGGAAGATGAGTGCCCAAGCGCCCTAAACCTAAGCGCCTAGGTGCTGATAACCTGATCCAAAAAAGCGTGTCTGTGCAGAGAGCGCCTAGGCACTCAAGACGCAGCGCCTAGGCGCCCATACTAGGATGTAAATTCATCATTTCTGACATAAATGAGGGGCGATCATAAGGAGACGAGGAGAAACCAGAGAAATAACTAATTTGGAAAGCTTTTGTGTGGATTTAAAGAGAGTGCAAAAAGTTAAGCCTTCTGAGGTTCAACCTAAATCCTCTGGCATTTTCCATGGCAGGATGATCCCCTTCCACTGCTAACTCTGTTGTAACTCATGTGTCCCATGTTTTGGCGTATGCTAGCCAGGGATTGTGGCCAGCAACTTGCTTTATGTACAAATATATAAGGTTGTTGGATGACTTTTTTTAATGGTGAGGTAATGATGGGTGTGGTGTGAAGGAGACTGAGGGAATAGGAAATTTGTGGATTTGGACTATTTTGGAACCTTTGGATGGTTTGGTGCAACAAATAATGACAAAGGAGTTTGAGGTGTGGTATATGTGAAGGGATTAAAATTGAAAACTTATGTATGTTTAAATATAGAAGGGACTATGAACATCAAGGTGTTGGATCATTGATTGGTGTGGTAGGGTCATAGGGGAGACAAGGGAAACAAGAAAAAGAAAAAAATGTCATTAATTCTTTTTCAAAGTAGGTGACTAAAGTAGCATAGGAATATGATAATCAGTATCAAATTGGTGAGATTCTGGAAATGAGTTGCTAAGCCAATATTAGCTTTTGTTAGTCTAACGAAGTTTGACTTTTGGATTGACTTTTATAGTAGAGTGGCTGGCTTTTCTCATTAAGAATGTGAGGTCTGTCATGAGTTCCCTCTGTGTTCCATCAAAAAATTGTTTGATTACTGCATACCTTTAATGATAATAACGAACTTTGAGGACTAATGCTCACTCAGATTTATGATATCCTTAATTACTACAGGTTTGTGTCAAAAGATCCACTAATCTTCCAAAGGAGTAACTGATTAATAGTTTTTATTGAAAATTGATTTTTATCTTTAACACCCACTTTTTATATTATTATTATTATTTGTTAATTTGGAACTTTCAAGACAAAGATAGTGAAGTGGAATGGTCTATATATTTTCCACGAGACGAGCTTTAAATTGTTTAAGAGGTTCTCAATAACATCTATCGTACACCTTGTCTTCTGGTTGTGTTGTAAAAATAGAAGATTACTAGAATCAACATAAGCCCCACTTACAAGTTACAAGAGAGGAAGAGTTCTTACTATTTAGTGGAGGTCTATTCTAATTCAACAATCAATTCTATTCTTGTAATCCTAAATTCCTAATAGCCAAATAAAATGCAAAGCTTCTTCCTAATAAAAAAAAATGATTCAGTCATATACTATATTTGGAAAAGACCAAGAGGGTCACATGCTTCAGTCAACAATGCATGTCCAGGAATACAGAGGAATTGATATCTATTCTTAAATAAGGACAAGACAAACTATCAAGCTGGAGATGCCCAGAACATAATAACCAAAAATGAAGAATGACACTAATCTCATTATGTAAAACAGGTAAATACTTTATGTAGAACTCTAAATTCATTATGAATAACAAAAAGAATCATATAATATATGATAATTTATAAATGATGGGACAGAAACCGCTTGGAGATTTAAAAGAAAATCTTTGTCCTCAACTAACATCTCCATTGTTAAGAAAACTATATTCCCCTCAGCATTCTCAGCACCCAAACAGATACAAGAGAGAAGAAAATCATATTGAGAAGAAGAATAAGAAGTTGAACTAGACCTGAGTAATGATATTAAGGTCAAGATCTTATTCTTCTTGGCAATAGGTTGGCTGAAATAGGTTATCCAAAATTGTCTTTACTCAGTCACAAAATCTAGAAGAAATCAACAAGAAAAATCAACAACAAAATCACAAACAAGAAATCAAGTATGAAAATCAACAAGATAGGGCTATGGAAGCTAGAAAAATGGAAAAGAAGAGAAAAAAAGCAAAGTGTGGAGTACGAGAAGAAGAGATGAGAGCGACCAGAGCGACGGAGGAGATGAGAGCAGTGTTGTGGGTGGCTTGATGAAGTTGACGGTGGCATGACTGGGGAGGCAGTGGTGGGTATTTGGGTGAAGGACGTGGTGTGGGTTTTATGTTTATAATAAAGATGGTGTAGGAATGGGAGCAATTGCAGCAAGAACGTAAAGAAGAAGGGAGAGAATTTGAGATATTTTGGGAAAGTGGAGGGAGGGTCAGAGCGCGTAAAGATTGGTACCAATTTGCTGAAGTTAATTTCGTTATTCAATAAAAAGTTAGCGAAGGAAATATTTTGTAGCTAATCCGTAGTTAATTAGCTACGGATTAGCTAGGGAAATATTTTGTAGCTATTTACTTTATAAATTTTTTTTTGTATTCAAAATTTAGCTATGGACTTTTATTTGGTAGCTAATCTATAGCTAATTAGTTACGAATTAGCTACCAAACATTTCCGTAGCTAAATTTTGTAGCTAAACCATAGCTATTTTGTAGCTATTTTGGCATTCAAAATTTAGCTAAAAAAATTTACTCGTAATTAATCTGTAACTAATCCGTAGCTAATTAATTAGCTACGAGTTAGCTTCGAAATAAATTTTCTAGCTAAATTCTGTAGCTAAACTGTAGCTATTCTTTAGCTAATTGTAAAAAAAATTTACATTTAGAATTAGCTAACGAATTTTATTCCATAGCTACAAAAAGTTTCTGTAGCTAAATCATAGCTATTAGCTACATATTAGCTATGAAAAATTACCGTAACTAATTTTGGTAGCTAATTTCTAAAATTCTTGTTGTGTATGGAAAAGATGAGTTGGTCGTATTTGGTAAGAAGTCAATTAAGGGATTTAATGGAGCAAATGAAAAGCCCAGTATTGATAAGAGAAATTCTAGCAAACTTTTAGAGCATAATTAATACTTGGTACAATAAAAATATTTATTATTAATTTTAAACAAATTTATATAAATATTTAGTATTAACAAAATTAATGATAAAGATCTTTCTTAAAGCATACATTAAATATATCCTAAAAATATACAACAATTTCTCATTGAATAACTGCTTTCATAATGTTATTTCCATCTACAAAATAACAATAAATACACTTGCTATCTAAACGAAACATAATGTCCACCGTATCTTAGTTTATCACTTTCTTTTGCTATAAGATCGAGCTATAATACTTTGAAGAGTTTTGTTATATTTTTCTAAAAGATTTTTTTAATATTCTACTTTGAATAATGTTTAGTATATGTTAGTACTAAGCACATCATCTTACATCCGTATGAGACTCACATCCGATGCCAAGTATTTGACCCGAATTCCAGTCCTGCAGAATGACAGAGTCTTTAGTAAAGGTAATGATACAATCAAGAGACCGAGTCAAACAACTAATGGAAAGAAAATTAAAAGGAAACCCAGAAAAATAAAGGATAGAGTTTAGTGAAAGGGAAGAGAATGGATGGGTAGTACCGATCCCTTGGGATTGAGACTTGGAACCATTTGCTAAAGTGACAGTAGGCAAGTAACCACTGTGAGAAAGATTGGAGAAAAGAGTCTTATTACTAAAAATGTGGTCAGTCACACCAGAATCAAGAACCCAAGTACCAATGGATGGGGAACGAGAGAGACAAGCAAATGAAATACTAATATATGCAATAGAGGTAGTGGAACTAGAGATCTGGCATTGCTATAAAACCACTGCATGAAGTCAGCATAGGCAGTCGTTGGAGCAAAGGAACCAGAGAACTTATGTTGTGCAAACCACTATAAAAAATCTACATACTCAGCCTTCGAGGTATCCTTAGAACTATTTAAGGAGGTAGAACTAGTCATGGATCAGTAAACAACAACCAAACAGTGCCTGAATGCATCGATTCAAAAGGGGGTCGTGACAAATGGTCTCGAACACAAAAAAAGTAAGAGTAGATCCAAAAAGAGGAGAGAAGGGAGAGCACAGTGCTACAAATGGCGGCCAGAGGGGTGGCCCATGCCTTGTTATGCGCCAACAAAAGAGCGATGCGCATTGCTATGCGCAGGTACTGTTGACGACGCGTGTAGGCGTGTTGTGGGGCTGGTAGGGCTGGGCTTTTAGGTTCTGGCTGAACAGGGGAAGGCAATTTTGGTGGTGGGGTCGTCAGCTAGAAAGGTCATCAAAAAGTTGGATGGCGACGACAGATAACAGCAAACCATGGTGGGCAATGACAGACAACAACAAAGGAGATTGGTCTGCTGGGAAAAGGACACAACAAGAGGAGAAAGGCCGACAAACCTGAGTGGAAGCACGATTTAGCTGGAACATTTTTTCACCACAGAGCAGTGGGCTCACTGGGCGTGCACGATTCTACGATTACCTCTCTTTAGACTCTAGATACACTGTTGAAAGGGAGAAAAAAGAGAGACATATGAAAAAAATCGTGTGTCTAAACTACACAATGGAGACTGAATTATATAGACCTAGCGCTAGGGTTTGTCTCTGCATGGTAGGCTAAGGTTTGCATGACTATGGCTTTGGCTGTAAACAATCCTATTTGTCCATGGAAGTTTCTTGATTCTCCTTTTTCTCTTCATTCTTTTTCCCACCCTCCTCAAAACAAAACGTTTGCTCAAGCTTTGATTAATTCTTTTGACTTTTCTTTAAGTCAATTGCCAAGGCCATGCGTCAAGGGTGAATCAATTTCAATAAAGATCTCGGAAGATGAATACCATAAGGGACTTGAAGGTTACAAGAATAATTTACATAGAAGACTCATTTTAACAAAGGGCAATTCTCCCATCAAAACCCAAGATCTTAAAGAAAAACTCTCTACTTTGTGGAAACCTATAGGACCGTGGAGAGTGATCCCTCTGGGTAGGGGTTATTATGAGTTTAATTTCTCCTCCCCTGAAGACCTTCGTTGTGTTTGGGCAGTAGGCTCTTGGAACCTTAAGCCTGGCATTTTAAGACTCTCGCAATGGTGCCCAGATTTTAGTCCTAATAATAAAAAATAGACTCATGTCTAGTCATGGATCAGGATATATGATCTGCCGCAAGAGTATTGGAGACATCTTGTTCGAAATAGCAGGTGGTATAGGCACACCAATCTCTCTAGATGAAGCCACGAGAAACAAAGTCTTTGGGCATTTTGCAAGGATTTTGGTGGATGTTGACCTTTCTAGCAAATTACCTAATGAAATTATGGTGGAAAGAAATGACTATGCTTTCTTTGTTGGTATTGTATATGACAAACTTCCCAATTTTTGCAGCTTTTGTCAAACAATTGGTCATTCTGCTGATCAATGTAAGAAGAAAGGCAACACTTTTGATATCAAGAATCGTAAAGATCAGTCTCATCTTAAGGGTAACACTACTTATGTTCCTAAACGAATGGAAGTAGCTCAAGCCAATGAAACAGTGGTTGTTCAGGACCATATTAATGTTAGCTCAGTAAATCTTAAGTTTAACAAAAATGTAATCAATGAAGTTGCAGAGCTTGCTCTCGAGGATCCAGTTCATACTAATGTTGTGCATACTATTGAAACTGGAAATATTGTTAATGTTGATTATGAGACTGTAGCATTTAATGAGCCTCAAATGAAAAATTCTGCTTATGTACTACAGCAGATCAGTTCTTCTGAGTTTGTTAAACCGGTAAATAATGTTGTTGAGGAGGATACAGACTCGATTTTTGATGAATCTCTACATCCTAAGTCTCCACTTTATGCTCCTAATTCTTCCCAGGAAGTTTTAAATACTTCTGACACTGACCATGTTTCCCCTTCTCTTGAGACTACTGTTGCTTCAGCTACTGTCAGTGGCATTAACATTCAGACTCCAAATAACCTAGTTGTTCAACAAGATCTCAGGATCTTATTCAAATTTTGGGTAGATGCTGAAGAAGATGGATTGGTAGAAACTAATTTCATTTCTGACCAGCAAGGTGACCTTTATGTTGGGGATGCAGGAAAACAATTTTCAGTTGTTTTGTCAAAATCACAAAAAAAAAAAAGTTGAGACAGAGTAAGAAACAAGCTTTTAAAGTAATTGTCTATCCAACCCGTTCTAGAGCTGGCCCCAAGAATTTTGCCTAATGAAGCTGCTTTATTGGAATGCCAGAGGTTTTGCTAAGCTTAATACTAGGTTGGTGTTAAAAAAGCTTTGCCTTGAAAACAAGCCTAATTTTTTATTCATTACTGAACCCTGGATTTTCCTTGATTAGGTTCCTACTGGTTTTTGGTCTTCTCTAAATTTGAAACCATTTACTGTAAACATTAGACTTCCTCACATTCCCAATTGATGGTGCTTATGTGCTATTAATCTTCTCCCTCAGCTGATTGCTTTTTCTAATCAACAAGTTTCTTTTTCAATAACTTGGGAGAATCAAGTGGTTTATATGTCTGCAATCTATGCTTGCACTTCTTATCAGCAGAGAAGATCCTTATGGATTGATTTGGCCAATTTACAATAAAGTTACAATAGGCCTTGGTGCTTCATTGGTGACTTCAATGCTATTTTAGGCGCTCACGAATCAAGAGGTGGTAACTTACCTCTGAAAATTTCTTGTGATGAATTTTGGAGCTGGTCAGATTACTGCAATCTCACTCACATATTGACTAGGGGTGCCAGTTTTACTTGGTCCAATCGCAGAAGAGGTAGTGCCCTTTCTGAAGATAGAGCTGTTTGCAATGATGCTTGTCTCTTTTTCTGGAGTAGTATATCCCGTTGTACTTTGCCTAGAATGCAATCTGATCATTTTCCTATCCTGTTAAACCTAAGAAGAGGATCTCATTCCTATCCCTCTTCTTTCAAGTTTTTAAAAATGTGGACTGATCACTCCAATTGCCACAGATTGGTCTCAGAGGTCTGGCATAGACCTTTTGTCGGATGTCCAATGTCCATTCTTACTTAGAAGCTTAAAGCTTTAAAGTTGGAACTTAAATCTTGGAATAGAGACATTTTTAGGGATGTTCACCAAAGAGTGGATTCAACTATGAAGGTTATTGACCAAATTCAATTGCAAGCTGATGTTTCTGGCTACTCTGAAGAATTAATCAATAGTGAAAAAGAAGCTCAGTTGGAGTTACAGAAAGCTTTGAAATCTCAAGATGAATTCTGGAAGGAGAAGTCTCGTTTTAATTGGCATTCTTTTGGTGACAGAAATTCTGCCTTCTTCCATAAGGTAACTAAAATTAGACATGCCTCTAAGCAACTGTCTTTACTTAAGTAGGGTGACCGAATCCTGGATCAGTAGGAAGACATTGAGCTTCATGTCCTGGATTATTATAAAACTTATTTGCTTCTGAAAATACTTGTACCTCAAATGATTTGATTGATTCTGTTATATCTCCTATGGTCACTGCTGAAGACAACATCATGCTCACTAATCTACTAACTAAAGAGGAAGTTAGAAATGCTACTTTTTCTATGAATGCCTGTGGTGCTCCTAGTCCTGATGGGTTTGGGGGCTACTTCTTTCAGCATTTTTGGGACCTTATTGGTGAGGATGTTTTCAATGCTATTATTCAATTTTTTACACAAGGTTGGATCCTGCAAGGCTTAAATTCTAATTTAGTAGTCCTAATACCCAAATTCAATGATGCTGACAGAATTGAACAATATAGGCCTATTGCTTTGACAAATTTTCAGTTTAAGATCATTACTAAGGTACTAGCTGACCGTCTAGCTGTTTTGGCCCTAGAAATCATCTCTAAAAATCAAAGAGGTTTAATCAAGGGGAGACAAATTACAGAATGTGTTTGCATAGCTTCTGAAGCTATTAACATGTTGGACAACAAGGCTTTTGGAGGTAATTTAGCTTTGAAAATAGACATAAAAAAAGCCTTCGATACCTTGGATTGGGATTTCTTGCTCAAAGTTCTAATTCTTTTGGCTTTGCAGATAAGTTTTGTTTTTGGATCAAGGCTATTCTTCACTCAGCTAGACTATCCTTTTCTATCAATGGTCATTCAGTTGGTTATTTTAGTTGCAAGAGGGGAGTTAGACAAGGGGATCCTTTGTCTCCTCTTCTTTTCTGTATTGCTAAAGAGATTTTAAGTAGAAGCATCTCTAAACTGTTGCATAATGGGCAATTCCAACATATGTCTAGCCCAAAGGGCTTCTATACTCTTAGTCATGTTCTTTTTGCTGATGACATCATGGTTTTTTGTAGAGGATCTAAGCAGAACTTGCACAACATCATGAATTTATTTAAGAAATATGGAGAGGCCCCAGGTCAAGTTATTAGTCTTGATAAGAACAAGTTCTATGCTGGATCAGTTTCTCTTAGAAGGTTAGATATGATATCTTCTGCTCTTGGATTTTTTGTTGGGAGACTTCCCTTCACTTACCTTGGTGTTCCTATTTTTAAGGGTAAGCCAAAAGCTCTTCACCTTCAGCCTATAGCTGATAAAATTAAAACTAAGCTAGCAGCCTAGAAAGGATCCCTATTATCTATCATGGGAAGAGCTTAACTTGTTAAATTTGTTATTCATGGTTCTCTTATTTATAGTTTCCATGTCTACTCATGGCCAATTTCTCTGCTAAAATCCATTAATAAATGGACTCGTAATTTTATTTGGTCTGGAGATGTTTCATCTAGAAAAATAGTGACTGTAGCTTGGAACAAAGTTTGCTCTCCCTTTTCAAAAGGTGGCCTGGGCATCAGACATTTTCGTGCAGTAAATGAAGCTGCTATTTTGAAACTTTGTTAGGATTTCCTTGCTTCTAAGTGTCAATGGGCTTTCTTTCTAAGAGCTAGGTTCATGAAAAATAAAAGATATAGATCCTCTTATGTTAAATCCTCTATTTGGCCTGCCCTAAAAAGATGTTTGCCCACTATTCTGGATAACATTTCCTGGCTTCTAGGAAATGGCTTTGAAGGAAATGGCTTTGACATAAACTTTTGGACCGACAAATGGGTTCCTAACACTATTGTGAATTCTTTGAATATCCCTGAGAGTTTACACCTTTCTCTAGGCTCTCGAGTAGGAGACTTCATTGAAAATTATTCTTGGTCCATTCCTTCCTCTCTAGTTTCAAAGTATTCTTCTCTGGCTGCGGATATTGAGCAAATTGCTATACCAAAATTCTCTGCACTTGATCAAATGGTTTGGACTCACTCTGCTACAGGTATGTTATCTTTCAAGGAAGCCTTTTTGTTTCTATATCCTAAAAGATAGGTTGACTATTCTTGCAAAGTTATCTAGAATCACTTCATCCCTCCCTCTAAATCTTTTCTATTATGGAGATTACTTCATAATAAAATACCAACTAATGACAATTTATTGTCTAGAGGTTGTGTCACGGTTTCAATGTGCAGCCTCTGTGAAATGGATTTTGAATCCTCAACTCACATTTTCTGCAATGCAAATTTGCTAAGGACCTTTGGAGTTGGCTTGGCAACACCATACATTGTTCTATTGATCTTGCCTCTGTCAAGTCCATCTTATCAGTGTGTAACCGAAGCTGGAGCTCTCAATTACATGACATTATTCTGGCAGCTGTTGTCAACGTAATTTGGGTCATTTGGTATTGTAGGAACAAGCTTTGTTTTGATAATAAGGCTATCTCCTACTCTCAAGCCATCAATCTGATCATTGCAGCAACCTCCTTAACAGGAAATCTCTCTTCAGGGTCAATGCATTCTTCTATCTCTGAGTTCACTATCATGAAGACTTTCTCTGTTATTGGTCATCCTTGCAAAGCTCCAAGCATTAAGCAAGTAAACTGGTACCCTCCCCTTTGTTTTTGGACTAAATGTAATACGGATGGAGCATCTAGAGGAGCCCCAGGTTGGTCAGCTTGTGGAGGCCTCTTTAGAGATCATAGAGCTGCTATACTCGGTTGTTTTGCAGCTAATCTTGGTATTTCTTATTCTTTACATGCAGAGCTGTTAGGTGCAATATGGCTATTGAATTGGCCTTCAAAAAA
Organism: Ormosia emarginata; assembly: GCA_029884605.1. Taxonomy (NCBI): domain Eukaryota; kingdom Viridiplantae; phylum Streptophyta; class Magnoliopsida; order Fabales; family Fabaceae; genus Ormosia; species Ormosia emarginata. Next base: position 43,908,066 of record JAQQTP010000089.1, on the reverse strand, counting down.
GGATGGCACAACCTGTGGTTAGAATGTGACTCTCAATTAGTAGTTGATGCATTCAAAAATGCAAAAGAAGTTCCTTGGAAGCTTAAAAACCGTTGGAGTAATTGCCTTCTTTTATCTAGGCAAATGAACTTCTTAGTTTCTCACATTTTTCGAGAAGGAAATACTTGTGCAGATAAATTAGCTTCACATGGTCTTACCATCCAGGATTTCTTTTGGTGGGATTCAATCCCTTCTTTTATTAGTGAGGACTTTAAACGTAATAGGTTTGGTCTCCCACTTTATAGGTTTAAATAATTATTCTCTTTTGCATGGGTTAGGTTTTTGTCCCCCTATGTTTTTTGTATTATGCTTTTTTCTTTTTTTTAATAAATTTTGGTATGCTGCAAATGATTGATTGGGTCTGGGGTGCCAGCCTAGCTGGGATGCCTTGCCCTTCAGTGATGCCTTTGCATACCTTTTTTTTTAAAAAAAAATATATACCTATTATAATAAATACAAAGATCATAATTATCATAATTACATGATTTGATTATGATTTAGTTAGCTTATACAACAAATCTAAATATTATTTACATGATTTTCAACAGTTATATTACTCTGTAAGTTTTTATTATAATTTTTTAAAAAACTTAAATAAGTCCTTAATTTTAAAATTTGTAATTGAGTCTTTATAATTTTAAAATTTTTTAATTAATTCCTTGAATTCAATCTACCATTAAAATTTAACGGTGTAACAATAAAATTTCAATAACAAATGTTTAAAATATAGTGATTTATTTGAAAATTTTGAAAAGTATATGAAACTAAACAATAATTACAATTTAATTAAACATAAGCTTAATTAAAGTTGCAAGTAATAATATTACCACTACTTGCATCCTACCATTTATTAAGATCTACTACGAATTTTCTCTCACTTAAGAAAAAAGATTTTGTAGACTTAGTGATACTTATCTTAAAACTTAAAAGGTTTCTATTACCATAATTTTAGACTTTATGGCATAATAAAAATGTGAACAAATTAAGAGATAAGTCATCCCAATCTACAAATTTTGTATAGGAACTTATTTGAAAGTTTTCAAAACAAATAAATATAGGAACTTATTTAAAATTTTTGAAAAAAAAGGACTTATTGAATAATTTGATATGAAAACAATAATAATAAATTACCAAAACTCGGGAAAAAGAAGGAATCTTACTCAATACAGGTTATTGGGTTTTTCTTGAAGTTCTTGAAAACAAAAGGAGTGTTTGTGTAAAAGTTGAAAAATTGAAGGGAGGTTTGGGTAATTTCATTAACATTTTCTTGTTTGTTATTTAAAAAGTTTAGGGAAGGGAATGTTATTTAATTTCAACAGCAATAGTACTTAAAAATTACCTATCAACAAGGATTGTAATAACGAAATTGCATGTAAACCTTAAAACTCAAGTATTCTAATCCTTTTCAGCTAAATCAAACTGTAAAATTTGATTTGACCCAATATTCCAATAGGCAAATATGCTCATTTTGTGTGGAGAATGTTGAATTTTGACCTCACCCATCGGGCTAGATTATTTAGCCCATCGGGCTGGGTGATATATTTTAATTTTTTTTTTAAAAAAACAAACTCGTTCAAGCTGATGTGAAAACAAAAATTGGTTTCTTGATTTTTTTTTTGTTCTGTCTTTTACTTAAGCGGATAGTTTTGGGACAACTTGATCACGTCGAACGGTTTCATGTCAGTTAGCAATGGCGGAAGCCTAATCACTTTCGGGCTGGGTGATATATTTAATTTTTTTAAAAAAAAAACAAACTCGTTGTAGTTGGTGTAAAAACAAAAATTGGTTTTTTGATTTTTTTTTTGTTCTGTCTTTTACTTAAGCAGATAGTTTTGGGACAACTTGATCACGTCGAAGGGTTTCATGCCAGTTGGAAATGGCAGAAGCTGGTTGGAGGCGGGGTGAGGTACTTGTAAAAGATACTTCGACACCCAAGTTAGTCTTGGAGCCAAAAAGAAAAAAAGAGTGCAGACAGAGAAAGTGAATCATCATAAGGTACTCCTAAGTGTATGCATATATAAAAGGTGAGGCTATTGGAGGACCTTAGGTAATGGGCCACATGTAAACTAGTTAGCTTGGGCACAGTAGGACATACCGGTCCATTGTGGTTCATAACTTCTAAAGTTATGGTCACTTATTAATGTATTGTCATATCTTTTAATGAGTTTTACATCTCAGCTACTCATTTCATTCCTTTTTATATGTTTTTTTAGAAAAATTGTTTTGTTTTAAATTATTTGTCATTTGAAAATTTTAAGGATGCATTAAAAAAAATTTCAATTTTATTCTACTATATATTGTCTCCACTAAACCTAATAACTACACATATTAGTTAACTTCTATAATTTCCTACACATTAATGGAGTGAGGAAGGATAATTTAGTTATATCAACCTATATTTCACTTAATTTGAAGTTATTTAATGATATTATTAATTCTTATTCAAAAACCTTAAAAGACATATAAAAAGAAACATAGAAAGTATGTTTTAATATTCTCATGAAAACAAGACATTATGTTTTAACAATACTAAACTCATTTAATTATATAGCAACACATCATTATATAACAATCTAAATATTTTTTACTGTATATTTAAATCAAACTCGAACTTGACCCTATAACCTCTTGATGCTAGTAACAGAAGTATTTCATCCAAATTAAATCCTTCAAAGACAACAATGGTCTTCTGCCCAAGATTTAACACGATCCCACTCGGCTAAGCCATTGGGGTTCATTTGAGCTTTAAAGCATTTCAAGTTAATGGAATTAATTTACACACAACACACTATTAAATACAAAGTTATGATTTTGTTGTAAAAGCTTAGAATATTTTAACGCTCTCAATTTATAGAAGAGATTTGAGCCTACTTGACTTCTTTATGAGTCAAATTATCTTTTAGATAATGAGAATTTTTTTTACGTAAACATAGAATAAGTACTTAACATGGGTATATTAGGTTAGGATAATAGGCTAATTACAGTATTAATTAATAAATAATTATTTTAATTAATTAATTAATAACTTTCATTAACTCTATTAATTAATATTATAATTAAATTAATACATCTAATTTAAGTGGTGCAGATTTATGTATGAATTTGTCAAGGTGAAAAAATCTTGTTCAAGCTAGTGCATTAAGTTAGGTGGTTCAAAATTATGCAAGAATTAACGGAGCTTCTGCATTAAATGCATGGACAACACTACACCCCACGTATTAAACACCTACCAACCATAGACATTCTGAATATTTCCCTGTCATGTCATTGCTTTACACCTAATCCTAAAGCCCCATCAACAATACTTAGTTGTTCATTGAGAATTATGTGTAACACACGATCTGTCTCATTGCTCACTCTGTAGCTGTATCGCTGCGCTATTGACTAGCTACACAAACTACTCTTCAATACTTTTTTCACTTTGAAACCTTGACTATTCCAAAATTCGAATGAAAAAATGCAGTTAATTTTGAAAGTTATATGCCGACAAATTTTAACATAAACATGTAGTACTCAAGTTAGATATATTATACTAATTATATTATTAATTAATAGAATTAATTAGAATTATTTATTAATTAATTATGATAATTGTCTATTTAATAATAAAATAATTAATCTAATATACTCAACTTGAATACAATGAGTTTATGCAAGAGTTTCTTTCCATATCTCCAAACATAGCGATGATGTGATGATGAATATGGTTATGGTCCTTCAGCTTTCACCGAAGGTGATTTTGATCACGGTAGTGTAGGTTAACCATGACTGTATGTTCTCCAGTAGCATCAATTGAAAGGGATGATCTCAAAGCAATACTGAAGAGTAAATTATGCACAGGATCCATATTTAATTAAAATTTAACAGTGCTACTAAGGTAAACTAAGATACTTTAAAATTTTCACAATATAATAATTACTTCCCAGTTCATATCAGATATTCACTTGCAATCATCTATCAAGATTTAGATAACCATTTAGCAGTCTCCTTCTCAGTAATATGTCCAAAAAGGAAAATGTTGTTGATTTGCTAGAAGCTCTTCACTGTTACAAGATCTTCCACAATGGCAAAGGTTTTTTTTTTTTTTGTATATTTTGCCAGACCAACATAGGTGTAACGCCCTAGGATAGATATTTAGATATATCTAAATATATAGAAATAAATAGTATTAGCCACATCACTTATTACTTAACTAACTACGAATCGATCTATAACAACCATGTATGTCATTATAGAAAACCTTGAGAGAATGCAGAAAACTTAAAACTTAAACATACATATATACAACCTTAGCCACCAAACGACTTATTATAATACATGTCTCTGAATATAACTACAAAGCGAATATAAAATATATACATAAGCTCTATCTAAACAAGAAACAAATAAAACTATACTACACTAGTCCTTCTATTTCTTGAACTTCTTACCCATTGAAGATCCTTGAACATGCTTCTACCATGAAAACACAGAAAGGGGTGAGAACATAAAAATCCTTAATACTAAACATATATTTCATGGCATAATAACTATGTAAACTGCATACATAATTTAACTGAACTCAACATTATACGATCAACTATACAACCGTATAACGTTCTCTATATTACAATCATAGGAGTTTTCTCCACTATAACTAATAACTGCTCAAAATTTAGTAGTATAGTCAAACGGATAGCCTACATACCATTAATATAAACAACCGTCCATATAATCACTCATGTTAATAGCTACAGACAATTGCCCATACAACTAAACTGTAACTGCAAAGCTGACAATTTAACATTTTCTCAACTTGTTCATTTTAGGAAACTCTGGTTCCATGAACACTTGCTAAGGTAGGGAGTGAACTAATCACATCCTGGTCCTACCTGAGATAAAGGAAAACTGTAATTCTTACTAATTGTAAACTTGTTCATAGACTTAACTTATCATTGTGAAAGAGTCTATCTTAACTAATGTGTCGTTTTAACCCAACGTATGGAGTCAAATGAGCTTTTCTATGATCTTTGCACACTTAACTCAACTCTACCGTGAGTGAGTAATTCGTGCAGCTAAATAAGTAATATGTACTTATCTCATTTGTATTCGACTCTCCTTGCTATTGCACTACTTGTAGTGATCTATGTCACGCTCGAGTACTCAAGGTTCCACATACCTGTTTTAGGTAACCCCTGACTTTTGGAATACCTTACTACTTGAACTTCCATACTTAACTTAGTATTCAAGGAAGTAACTCTCCTTGACGTAACTTTGAATAACTAATCCTTTTATGAAACACTCCGGTGTCACCATTGTACTAGGCTTACCCGGCAATGAACATTAATTAGATAACTAATACCTCATTTCTACTTAGCTGAAGGAAGCAAATGAGCATCTTTCTGAAACTTTGCATTACTAGCTCTAACTCTTCTTTATAAGAGTTTTCATGCACTATGATATTTTACTTTTGGCACTTAGCTCTATGGCACGTAACTCATGTCAACTTAGCTCTATGAAACTTAATTCATGCCAACTTAGCTCTTTAATCACCATTCTGGTGATATCTATACAACACTTGGTTTCTTAACGTTCTAGGTACTCTATCAAGGTAATCCACTACTCTTGGATATTCTATGGCTCGTACCATTACCAACTAACTAGAGTGACTACTATTAAATCATTCTAGTATACTCGTATCTATTATACTATCTTATCACATCTTGTGTGATATCTAATGCAACATTAATTGCCTAGAGTGTTAGATACCTACCTATGGAAATCCTTAACTATTGGATTCACAAAGGTCTAAACTTTCTCATCTATACTAAGGATTGTTTCCTCTTAGGAATATCCCTAATAATGTCTTAACACACTTAAGAATACATGTAAGAATGATCCCAACTAGTAGGGAACTCCCAAAGATCAAGAATAACATTCTTACAAATTCCAGGGACTCACGCCTAGGAGTGACTTTCCCACGCTTAGGCGTGGTGCTCTCTGCCTCGCATGGGCCAAAAGCTGACCAGTCCATGCCTAGGCGCGGCTTTATCACACCTAGGCGTGACCTTCTCTATATGGTCAATCTTCAACACTGATCAACCCACGCCTAGGCATGACCCTATGATAGAAACTTTTGCAGAAGTGTGGCATTGTTCCAATGGTGCCACACACAGATTTTGATCACTTCCCAACTGTTTCTTGATGATTTTAAGTCTCAAACAAGTTTGCTAATATGATGGAAACATAAAACACCAATGGATTTAATAAAAAAAACGGATCCAAACACAAAATCACCTATCAAAAACCCCAAAACCTACACTGAGTATTTTAGGTTCAAATGGCTAGATTTTGGTTTCTAATCCAAACTCTCAGCATGAACAAGTCATAAACACTACTTCTAGCTCACCCAAGCAATAAAATGTCATAAAACTTCTCTATATCTTATTTTGACCCTTTAAGTACCAAAAGTCCAACTATGGTGCAAATGATGAAAATAGATCGAGATGAGCTTAGAACCCCTACCTCTTGAAGCCATGAAGATGAACTCCCAAGCTCCAACCTTGCTCTTGATCCTCCTCCTTGATCTTCCTCTCCTCTTTCTCCTTCTTCTTCTTCCCCTTTCTCCCTTTCTCTCATTTCCTTCTTTTCTTTCTTTCTTTTCTGTTATTTCTGCTAAGGGTCATGAGGGAGAAGAGAGAAATAGGGGGTGGGATATGGAGAGAATTACGGAAAAAGATTAACTTAAGTTTATGTGCTAAAACTTATATCTGCTAAGGACACTTGAATTATGCTAATTCAAGTTTTTCAACTTCCAACAACTTTGAAATAAATACTAGGATTCATCAAAATTGTTGTTTCACATTTATTCTATTTTTCTATATCTACTGTGGGTCAATTCAGCATTAAAAGCATAACCAATATGCCTAAAAATACCAAACTAACTCCGATTGTTCTCAAATTTTATCTGCACCTTATTTAACTCATTTATGACTTAGAAATAAACTCTCTAGGTTTATTTCCCTCAACTTAGCCATTTATGCTACTATCTGAGTCATTTTAAGCTACTTTTCAACTTCTGCATTGCAACTAAGTGCTTAGACAAACTTAGTTTGTCACAAATCTTAACTGACATATTATACACGTATAATAGTACCATTGAGACCATATACAAACCTAACATGTTTTTGGGATGTTACATTCTCACCTTATTTTAAAAATTTTGTCCTCAAAATTACTTATATCTCAAAAACAACTATGAGTCTACTTACTCTACATAGGATCCTTACTCTCAAGTAGTCCTTTTAGTACTAGTTTCTCTCCATCATACTCTCACCAGAGGAAATCTGCTTACTTCTAAGCTCTTGAATTCCCCGGCCTATGGATGGTAAACTGTACTAAAACTTAACTTAGCTCTGAACTTTTTTTGCAAGGCTTCCCAAAAGCTGACAGTGAATCTAGAATTTCAATCAAAACTACATTCACTGAGACTCCTTGCAATCTATCTATCTCTTTCAAAAGTAGTTAGACTTCTTAATCTAGAGAATAGCTAACTTTATTTGACAAAAAATGGGTAGATTGCTTAATCTCTCCACTCTTACCTATAGGTTAGCATATATTGCTATGTTCTTTAACATACTAGGCCACTAAAACATCTTCCTTAACTCTTGAAGAATTCTTAGCAACCCCTAGATAGATGGTATACTTGCTCTTGTGAATTCCTTCTAGAATCCCTTCTTTGATTTCTGACTCTCTTGGAATACAAAGTTTGTCTGTAAATTTCGTCATTCCATCTGTTGTCATAACAAAATCCCCTAGGGTTCCTTCAAAGATCTGCTCACTCTTGTCCTTTAGAGCTCCATTCTCCTTTTGAGCTTCAAAGAAATCTGAGTCCTTAAGCCTCTTACTATGTCCACCTTGCTCACTATGAGACTATCTGGAATCATAGTCACTGCTAGACTCAAATTCTCGAAACTCTCAAGAATTTCACTCTCTCATGGATTATCATCTGAGACACCTGTAGATTCTCATACTTAGTGCATCGGCCACTACATTGACCTTAACCATATGATACTATAACTCAAGGTTATAAACCTTGGAGAACTCCATCTATCTCTTTTGCTTTATGTTCAACTTCCTCTGATCTAACCAGTACCTGGAACTTTTATGATCACTGAACACTTCTACTAGACTCCTTATGAGTAACGTCTCCAAAACTGAAAGGAAATTACTACTGTGGCTAATTCCAAAACATACCTAGGGTAGCCCATCTCTTGCAGATTTAATTACTTTGATGTGTAGGCGTCTACATACCTCTTGTGCATTTGAACACACCCTAGTCCATTCTTCGAAGTATAGCTGACTACTTCAAAGTTCTAATAGGAATATGGAATTACCAATACTAACGTAGTAATTTACCTCTTCTTCAACTATTGGAAACCATACTCACGCTCTAGAGTCCATTACCGAGCACTACCTTTCTTAGCTGGCCTAATCAAGATGACACTAACTGAGAAAGTCCACTGCTGAACTCTCTGCTCTAGGTCACAATGGTTACTCTTGTAACACCCTAAATTTCACTAATTTATATTAATGTATGAAATGTACTGTTTTATGATTTCTGTGTGCTGTAAAATTATTTTGACTGTTTTGTGAATATATTTGATTGTTGTGTGTGATTTACTCTAACTCAAGAAAATAATAATTTTCAGACAGGGGAAAATCTTTATCTGATTATTCGGAGCTGGAGGATCTTATTATACTTAATTCCAAGTGATACGTGTATCAATCTTTTAATTTTTAGAATTTATCTATAAAACAAAAATATTTTATATTTTTAATATTATTTTATTATCCAGTGGATAGTACCTACTGACTTAAGAACATTAGCTTTTGCCCGGTGGACAATAGGAACCGAAAAATTCTTTGTGACTTACAATTTGGAGAACCAATAAGAATTGGTCAATGTCTCTAGCTTGAATTATTTCTAAGCTAATAAGAGTTAGTCAACATAAATGGCTTAAATTTCTAAACCAATAGGAAATAGTCAATATTGATGGTTGGGCTTGTTAGTTAGTAATTAGAAAACCTAACTAAGTTAGCTTAAACTTAACTAAGTTAATCCAAAGTGCTTAAGTAGTAACTAAATGGAACAAACCTAGTTAGCTACTCATTAAAGTCTTAGTTAAAGAATGTTCTAGCATAATCAAGAAGGTGGTTAGTTATCCTAAGTAACTAAATGGTTAGCCAAGTAACTAAGAAACCTAACTAAATTCACGTAAGCCTAACTAGATGCCTAAGTGAACCAAGACTTGGTTTGCTCTCCCTTGAGCCATTCGGTTATGGCACCTTCAAGAAGCATCAAGGAGCTTGATGACTTGATTCTCTAAACCTATAGGAAGCAAGCTTAGATGCTAAGCTTTGGATATCAACCATTGATCTCATCTACGGCTATTAGGAGGTCTTGAGTGGTCAACCAAAGTGGCCACCTCCATTGAGCTCCACGGCCAAGTACTGGAGTTAGGAGACCATTTTCACTTCATCATCATCCTTTCTATCACACAAACCTCCTTTCTCTTTCTTCCAAGAACCAAGAACATCATAACTTCTCTTTGTGAAGCTCACGACCACCACCTCCAAACCATACCTCCACTCTTCTAAAATTTCATCCAACACCACTTCTTAAACCTAAACATCATTCTAAACATCTTTCAAGTTGTAACTTTCTTCAAAATCATTCATTTGAAGCTTGGAAAACAACCTTGAAGTTTCTTCGCTACAAGGTAAAAATCCTTGTTTCTTATTTCTAGCTTGATTCTTGAAGTTCTAAGCCATGATTGATCCATGGTTTTTCTTTTTCAACCATAGTTTATGACTTTATAAATTGTTTAAGTTTGTTACGATTTCTTTGGAGCCATACGAAATCACTAGGAGGAAGTCCAAGATGAGTTTGTCTTCTGTAAAGGTAAGAGGGAGATTTAATCTCATCAACCATGTGTTGGTGAAGAGAAAATGGATGTGTTTGTAGTGAAGAATCCATAAGGATTCATTCACTTGGTTGTTTAAAGTTTTTCCTATTTGTGATTGACTTTGCTTGCAAGCATGTTTATAGCTTTAATATATATTGGTATGTGTTTATGGATGCATGATAGTTATTGTAGGATGTAAATAACATGTTGAGGATTTGCATGAGTGTTCCAAAGAACACATGAAGCTCATGACTTCACCACTACAAAAGGAACCAAGATGTTTTAAATATTTTTCTAATCATGGATTAGGTGATTTAACAATAATAAATTGGATTAAGAATTTTTATAAGAGATTAGATGATGGAAAATAAATAAATATGATTTATAAAGCATATAATGATTTTTGGCCAACATGCCTACTTATGATGTTTGTAATTAAAAATTATTTTCTAAGCATAGATTTATGTAAATTAAAGAGAACTCAATTTTAATGAATTTGGAGAATAAAATGAATGAAGTTATTTTAGAAACTTAATTAGAGAAATCAAGTATGGATAAGAAATAAAATGAACACTTGAAAAGTACTAACGTATAGGTCACCCTTTGGGCTTTGAAGCGCGTTAGCAAGTTTCGAGATGTAAATATTGGTTATGACTAAGAAAGGTAATTTTTAAAGGAAACAGTAGAAAATATTACTTAAAGAATTTTCAAAAGGAAATGTTGTAAATAAATTTAAAAATAAATATATAATGGAGAAAGTTTGAAAATTTAATTTAGAAAGCAAAGAATTATTTTATGTAGTTAAAAAATATTAGAAATACCTTATGCGTATTTAAAATAATAATTTTTAAATTACGCAATTGAGAAAACAATTTAAAAATGTTATGTGATTGAGAAAATGATTTAAAAATACTAAGCGATTTCAAAAACATCAAAAAATATTTACGCGATTTAAAAATATTGGAAAAAGGTGACGTGATTGTGAAAATGCGATAGAATATTTATGCGACTGAAAGAAACAATAGTTTACTATCGAGTTAAAATAGTGGACCCAAATATGTTGAAAAATGGTACTGTCAAGTGGTGGTGTACTATTATGGAAAATACTGATAATGAGGTTATTTATGTATTTTGACTCATGCACATGCATAGAAGAATTGTCAATTTGGTTGAAATTGGCAATTGGCTGACGAGATGAATTACACCGTAGTGTGGGTGTGATAGGCGTAGTGTGGTTCATTGAGTGAACTTGGAGGCGTTAGTGTGCGGAGGATTCCACATGTGGACAGTTGGTAGCTCCTCTGGGCCGTGGTAACAGGCAACGCACTAGCGATCTCAACAAGCATTATTCTTAATCAGGATCTAGTGGAGACTGTCCGGTACAATGCCTGTTGTACACGATGTTTTGACTGTGTATTATTTACATGACATTTGACTGTGTAATATTTGGTCGGGGCAGCCAGAGCTAGGGACAGGCCTTCTGGATCATTCTCTCTGATATTTGTGTTTGGTTCCATGGAGTAGGAATGAGTCTATGTACATTTGCATATATGGTCTGCATCATAATGTGATTATGTATATTTGATCTGAGATAATATGTATGATGTGATAATATGAATTGTTGTATCAATTGTTATATTTGTATGTACTATCATTTTCTGTACTGCCATGCTGGTAGTAATGTAGATTGTCTCACCTCTTTGTATACATTTTTTGTATTATTATTTATATTCCGTAAAGACTTTGAGGAAGAAGAAAAGGAGCAGCCTCTGGATTGTCAGTACGGGGAGGAACAACATCCGAGCGATCAATGTGAGGAGGACGAGCCTCTGGATCATCCATATCATTTGGATTGATTGTGACGCGGTATGACTTTACCGTAGTTTTTGGGATTCGTGAAACTGGAGTTTCATGGAGGTTCCAAGGCCTGGCGTCTACGAGCTGATAGGGAGTCAGTTGTTTATGTGGGACTTTTGACTGTGTCTCTGTGTAGGGAGTTTGATAGTGCTCTGATGTTCTTTACTACTATATATGTGCATTTATAGTTGCCCTTGACTATTGGGCATTATTGGTGTGGTCATTTCCATTTCCTGTCCGAAGGGCTTCTCAACACCCAAGGTTTTTGTCTTCTGATGATCTCCCAGAGGAGGATCCGTCGAAGGATCAAAACTTTTAGTTTTGTACTTGGGCTAGTTTATGTTTGCTTTAAGCTAAATAGTTTACTGCTTTATTTAAATAGCTTGTAGTGTGTCAATTATTTGTATCATTAAAGACAAAATCATATGTATAATTATGGTGTATATTTAGTAGTTTGTTTTATTTCATGTTCTGTTTATTTTATTTAATGATATAATGTACAAAAAAAAAATTTTACAACTCATATTATTATATCCTAAGAAATGATTTATAACTTGGGTAAGGTTTTATTATAATTTGTCATAAATGTGACATCCTAAGAAAGGTGTTACATTAGTTGGTATCAGAGCCTAAGTTAGAGTCTTTTGGGGTTGTGATTGGGTCTATTTTTGCTTGTGTTATGTGATTCTTTGTGATTTGTTTCCGAAAGGTTACATCTGACTTTGTTTTGTCTTGTTTGATTAATTGAAGAAAAAGATGTCTGGTGGTAGAAGAATGCGTGCAAATATGGAATGTAATGTTGATCCAATGATTGTAGCTGCTGAGGCCATGCAACATATGGCGGAGATGATTACACAACAAAATCAACGAGCAGCCCAACAACATGAGACAATTGCTGACGCTCTGAACTTATCTGAGTTTAGACGTAATAATCAGTTTAGGGGCAAATTTGATCTGGAAAAGGCGAGTCTTTGGATCCAAGACCTAGAAAAGATCTTTGAAGGAATGGGATGCACAGATGATCGAAAGGTGACATATGCTACATTTATGCTGAGAGGGGACAGTGAGAATTGCTGGAGAGGAACTCAACGATTACTATAAGCTGAGGGAACTGAAATTACCTGGGAGGTATTCTGCGAAGTTTTTCTGGAGAAGTACTTTCCTGCTAGTGCCTGACATGCCAAGGAATTGGAATCTCTTGGTTTACGACAAGGCGATATGACTGTTGGTGAGTATGCTGCCAAATTTGAGAGTTTGTCATAGTTCTCAAGGTATTTCCAAATCCAGCTTGATGAGGAGTGGAAATGTCACAAGTTTGAAGAGGGACTAAGGGTAGAATTGAAAAGAGGAGTGCTATCCATGAGGTTGAATCAATTTCCTGCTTTGATGGATACATATTGACGACTCGAGGAGCTGGAGCCGTCACGAGACCAAAGGAATCGTAACTTTGGACCGACCAAGTTCCAAAAAAGAGGCAACAACAATAACAACTGATTTCAGCGCAAACTATATTCGAGATCACCAGGGAATCAACCCCAACGTCCGTCTTTTAGGGGAAGTCCTAGTGGCAACAAAGCTAGTCGAAACATGGTGTTTACACCAAAGTGTTTTAAATGTGGAAAGAGTGGCCACATATCCAAAGATTGTTCAATCAAGGGAACGATCTGTTTCAAATGTAGAAGACCTGAACTTGTTTCCAGGGAATGCAACCAGCCAGAAAGGAAGCCAACTATGAGTAATGTTCGTGCAACTTAGCTACGATCTGGAGGGCAAGTCTACACGATGAGCGGAGCTGAAGCTTCCCAATCCGAAGATCTTATTCAGGGAGAAAGTGTCATAGAAGGTAATCTTTTGACTGTACTATATGATTCAGGTGTAACTCATTTATTTATTGCATATGACTGTGTGGATCGGTTGAAATTACCTGTGTCTTCTCTGAGTTTTCAATTGATTATTTCTACACTAACTGCCAAGCCTATTGTTACATCTAAAGTATGCTTGAATTGCCCTATTACCATTCATGATCGAGTCTTTTAATTAATTTAATTTGCTTACCTCTCGTTGAAATATATATAATCTTAGGAATAGATTAGTTATCTTCTAACCATATCCTATTAGATTGTGCCAATAAAACCATACTTTTTCCTAAGGATGAGAATTCTGGATTTTTAACTACTGCTAAAGTCGAATCATTATTGACAGATGAAGCTCAAGGATACATGCTGCTATCTTCTTTAGAAATCAAGAGTGAGAAAGATGTGAATGCTATTTCTGTCGTTAATGAGTTTCCAGAGGTTTTTCCCGATGAAGTACTTGGTTTACCACTAGAGAGAGAGATAGAGTTTTCTATCGATCTTGTACTAAGAGCAGGTCCTATTTCGATTGCACCATATCGAATGTCGCCATCGAAACTAGTAGAGTTAAAAAAGCAATTAGAGGAATTATTGAAAAAACAGTTTGTTCGACCAAGTGTTTCGCCGTGGGGAGCACCAATATTGCTGGTCAAGAAGAAGAATAGAACTTCTCGTCTTTGTGTGGACTATCATCAACTGAACAAGGTCATGATAAAGAATAAGTATCCACTTCCAAGGATTGATGATTTGATGGACTAATTAAAAAGAACATTTGTCTTCTCTAAGATAGTTCTGCGATCAGGTTATCATTAAATTCGTGTTAAGGTAGAGGATATACCTAAGACAGCTTTTCGAACTCGTTACGGGCATTATGAGTATCAAGTAATGTCATTCGGAGTGACGGAGCTCCTGCTATATTCATGGATTGCTTGAATAGGATCTTTCATCCATACCTAGACAGATTTATCGTTGTTTTTATCAATAACATTCTGATCTATTCTCAAAATCAGGAAGAGCATGCTGAACATCTCAGCATAGTTCTTCAAGTTTTGAAAGAAAAGAAGTTGTATGCAAAGTTGGCAAAGTGTGAGTTTTGGGTGGAAGAAGTTCAATTTCTGGGTTATGTAATTTCTAAGGAAGGTATTGCGATGGACCTATCGAAAATGGAAACTATTCTGCAATAGGAAAGGCCAAAGACAGTGATAGAGATTCAGAGTTTTGTTGGATTGGCCAGATTTTATCGAAGGTTTATTGAAGGTTTCTCCAAGATAGCAGGACCTCTTACATAGCTCACGAGGAAGAGTCAAGCTTTTGTTTGGACAGAAGAATGTGAAGCAAGTTTCTAAGAGTTGAAAAAGAGATTGACAACTGCACCAGTGCTGATTTTGCCAAATCCAAGCGAGACTTTCGAGGTGTATTGTGACGCTTCTTACCAGGCGTCAGGATGTGTATTAATGCAGAACAGGAATGTGGTAACCTATGATTCAAGACAGTTGAAGGTATATAGGAGGAACTACCCAACGCATGATTTGGAGCTAGCCGCAGTGGTTTTTGTGTTGAAAGTGTGGAGACATTTTCTATATGGGGCCACGTTCAATGTCTTCAGTAATCACAAGAGTTTGAAATACTTGTTTGATTAGAAGGAATTGAACATGAGGCAAAGACGATGGCTAGAATTTTTAAAGGATTATGATTTTCAACTTCAATACCATTTAGGAAAGGCGAATGTGGTGGCAGATGCCTTAAGTGGGAAGGTGATCAATGTTTCTACCATGATGATAAAGGAGGAGGAATTGATCAATCAATTTAGAGATTTGTGATTGTTTGTGGAATTGGCACTAGGAAGGATTCGTCTAAATAGAGTGACTATTCTGAATGACTTGCTGGAAGAAATCTGAGAAAAACATGAAGATGATCCGTTTTTGCAGAATGAGAAAGAGTTTTTGAAGCAAGGTCATATGGCAACAGTTGAGGAAGGATCTGATGAGGTCTTAAGATTTGAAGGAATGATTTGTATACTTGATGATCCCGACCTTAAGCAAGCAATTCTTGACGAAGCTCATACTAGTAGGTTGAGTATGCATCTGGGGATGACTAAGATGTATCAAGATCTAAAGCGGATGTTTTGGTGGCCAAGGATGAAAAGAGATGTTGCGGAACATGTGACATCTTGCCTTGTTTGTCAGAAGGCAAAAGTTGAGCATTAAAGACCTGCCGGTATGTTACAACCTTTAACTATTCCAGAATGGAAATGGGATAGTATCTCAATGGATTTTGTTACCGGATTGCCAAGAACTAAGAAGGGTCATGATTCTATATGGGTTATAGTTGATAGACTTACGAAGCCAGCACACTTCTTGCCGATCAATATCAAGTATTCGTTGGAATGATTAACCCATGTGTACATTAGTGAAATTGTTAGACTTCACGGTGTACCTGCAAATATAGTTTCTGATAAATATCTGAGGTTTACGTCGAGGTTTTAGCGAAGTTTGCAAGAAGCCATGAGAACTAAGCTACCCCTGAGTTTTGCTTATCATCCACAGATTGATGGTAAAACGGAGAGAACAATCCAGTCATTGGAAGATTTGTTGCGAGCTTGTGTGTTAGAACAACAAGAGAGTTGGGATGAATTCTTGTCTTTGATAGAATTCACCTACAATAATATTTTTCACTCAAGTATAGGAATGACACCCTACGAAGCATTATATAGGCGATGATGCCAAACACCTTTGTGTTGGTATCAGGATGGGGAAAATATGACCATAGGGCCTGATCTTGTACAACAAACTACGGAAAAGGTGAAAATGATTCAGGAGAAAATGAGGACGACTCAGAACCGACAGAAAAGCTATGCAGACAAGCGAAGGAGACCTTTTGAATTTAAGAAAGGTGAACATGTGTTCTTGCGAGTAACACCTACGACTGGTGTCGAAAGGGTTATCAAATCCAAAAAACTCACTCCTAAATTCATCGAACCTTATCAAATTATTCGTCGGATAGGTCCAGTAGCCTACCAAATAGTTTTACCACCTTTTCTATCCAATCTACATAATGTATTCCATGTGTCTCAGTTAAAAAAATATATTCCCAATCCAATGCATGTCATTCAGTCCGATGAAGTACAACTGAAAGATAATTTGACGTATGAGACGCTTCCTGTTAAGATTGAGGACAAGAGAGTGAAGCAACTTTGAGGGAAGAAGATTGTATTGGTAAAGGTAATATGGAATGAGGCAACGGGAGATGCTACTTGGGAGATGGAGGATAAAATGAGGGAGCAATACCCACATCTTTTCTAAGGTACGATAAATTTCGGGGATGAAATTTCTATTAATGGGGGAGAGTTGTAACACCCCAAATTTTACTAATTTACAGTAATGTATAAAATGTACTATTTTATGATTTCTGTGTGTTGTAAAATTATTTTGACTGTTTTGTGACTGTATTTGATTGTTGTGAGTGATTTACTCCGAGTTAGGAAAATAATAATTTTCGGACCGAGAAAAATCCTTATCTGATTATTTGGAGCTGAATGATCTTACTAAACCTAATTCTGAGTTATACATGTATCAATCTTTTAATTTTTAGAATTTATCTATAAAATAAAATATTTTATATTTTTATTATTATTTTATTATTCGATGGATAGTACCTACTGACTTAAGAGCAATAGCTTTTACCCGATGGACAATAGGAACCAGAAAAGTCTTTGTGACTTACAACTCGGAGAACCAATAGGAATTGGTCAACATTTTTTGCTTGAATTATTTCTAAGCCAATGAGAGTTAGTCAACATAAATGGCTTGAATTTCTAAACCAATAGGAAATGGTCAATATTGATGGTTGGGCTTGTTAGTTAGTAACTAGAAAACCTAACTAAGTTAGCTTAAACTTAACTAAGTTAATTCAAAGTGCTTAAGTAGTAACTAAATGGAACAAACTTAGTTAGCTACTCATTAGAGTCTTAGTTAAAGAATGTTATAGCATAATCAAGAAGGTGGTTAGTTATCCTAAGTAACTAAATGGTTAGCCAAGTAACTAAGAAACCTAACTAAATTCACGTAAGCCTACCTAGATGCCTACGTGAACCAAGACTTGGTTTGCTCTCCCTTGAGCCATTCGGTTATGGCACCTTCAAGAAGCATCAAGGAGCTTGATGACTTGATTCTCTAAACCTATAGGAAGCAAGTTTAGATGCTAAGCTTTGGATATCAACCATTGATCTCATCTACGGCTATTAGGAGGTCTTGAGTGTTCAACCAAAGTGGCCACCTCCATTGAGCTCCACGACCAAGTACTAGAGTTAGGAGACCATTTTCACTTCTTCATCATCTTTTCTATCACACAAACCTCCTTTCTCTTTCTTCCAATAACCAAGAACACCATAGCTTCTTTTTGTGAAGCTCACGGCCACCACCTCCAAACCATACCTCCACTATTCTAAAATTTCATCCAACACCACTTCTCAAACCTAAACATCATTCTAAACATCTTTCAAGTTGTGACTTTCTTCAAAATCATTCATTTGAAGCTTGGAAAACAACCTTGAAGTTTCTTCCTTACAAGGTAAAAATCTTTGTTTCTTGTTTCTAGCTTGATTCTTGAAGTTCTAAGCCATGATTGATCCATGGTTTTTCTTTTTCAACTATAGTTTATGACTTTATAAATTGTTTAAGTTTGTTAAGACTTCTTTGGAGCCATACGAAATCACTAGGAGGAAGTCTAAGACGAGTTTGTCTTCCTTAGAGGTAAGAGGGAGATTTAATCTCATCAACCATGTCTTGGTGGTGAGAAAATGGATGTGTTTGTGGTGAAGAATCCATAAGGTCATTCACTTGGTTGTTTAAAATTTTTCTTATTTGTGATTGACTTTGTTTGCAAGCATGTCTATAACTTTAATATATATTGGTATGTGTTTCTGGATGCATGGTAGTTATTGTAGGATGTGAGCAACATGTTGAGGATTTGCATGAGTGTTCCAAAGAACACATGAAGCTCGCGACTTCACCAATACAAAAGGAACCAAGATGTTTTATATATTTTTCTAATCATGGATTAGGTGATTTAACAATAATAAATTGGATTAAGAATTTTTATAAGAGATTAGATTATGGAAAATAGATAAATATGATTTATAAAGCATATAATAATTTTTGGCCAACATGTCTACTTACGATGTTTGTAATTAAAAATTATTTCCTAAGTATAAATTTATGTAAATTAAAGAGAACTCAATTTTAATGAATTTGGAGAATAAATTGAATGAAGTTTTTTTAGAAGCTTAATTAGAGAAATTAAGTATGGATGAGAAATAAAATGAACACTTGAAAAGTACTAACGTATAACTCACCCTTTGGGTGTTGAAGCGCGTTAGTAAGTTTCGAGATGTAAATATTGGTTATGACTAAGAAAGGTAATTTTTAAAGGAAACAATAAAAAATATTACTTAAAGGATTTTCAAAAGGAAATGTTGTTAATAAATTTAAAAATAAATATATAATGGAGAAAGTTTCAAAATTTAATTTAGAAAGTAAAGAAATATTTTACGTAGTTGAAAAATATTAGAAATACCTTGCGCATATTTAAAATAATAATTTTTTAACTACGTGATTGAGAAAACGATTTAAAAACGTTACACAATTGAGAAAATGATTTAAAAACACTACATGATTTCAAAAACATTAAAATTTTTTTGCACAATTTGAAAATGTTGGAAAAAGGTGACGCGATTATGAAAATGCAATAAAATATTTATGCGACTGAAAAAGAATAGTAGTTTACTATCGGGTTAAAGTGGTAGACCCGAATATGTTAAAAAATGGTACTGTCAAGTGGTAGCATACTATTATGGAAAATACTAATAATGAGATTATTTATGTATTTTGGCTCATGCACATGCATAAAGGAATGTGTCAATTTGGTTGAAATTGGCAATTGGCTAACGAGATGAATTACACCGTAGTGCTGGTGCGATAGGCATAGTGTGGTTCATTGACTGAACATAGAGGCGTTAGTGTGCGGAGGATTCCACATGTGGATAATTGGAAGCTCATCTGGGCCGTGGTAACAGGCAACGCACTAGCGATCTCAACAAGCACTATTCTTAATCAGGATCTAGTGGAGACTATCCTGTACAATGCCTGTTGTACATGACGTTTTGACTGTGTACTATTTATATGACGTTTGATTGTGTAATATTTGCTCGGGGCAGCCTAAGCTACGGATAGACCTTCCGAATCATTCTCTCTGATGTTTGTGTTTAGCACTATGGAATAGGAATGAGTCTGTGTACATTTGCATATGTGGTCTGCATTATAATGTGATTATGTATATTTGATCTGAGATAATATGTGTGATGTGATAATATGAATTGTTATATTAATTGTTATATCTGTATGTACTGTCATTTTCTGTACTGTCATGCTGGTAGTGATATAGATTGTCTCACCTCTTTGTATACATTTTCTGTATTATTATTTATATTCCGTAAAGACTTTGAGGAAGAAGAAGAGGAGCAGCCTCTGGATTGTCAGTACGGGGAGGAACAGCATCTGAGCAATCAATGCGAGGAGGGCGAGCCTCTGGATCATCCATATCATTTGGATTGATTGTGACGCGGTATGGCTTTACCTACATTTCTGGGATTCATGAAACTGGAGTTTCATGGAGGCTCAGAGACCTGGCGTCTACGAGTTGATAGGGAGTCAGTTGTTTATGTGGGATGTTTGATTGTGTCTCAGCGTAGAGAGTTTGATGGTGCTCCGATTTTCTCTACTACTATATATGTGCATTTGGAGTTACCCTTGACTATTAGGCGCTATTGGGGTAATCGTTTCCATGCCTATAGTGAGCTTAGTATCGACTGCGCAGACTCCTCTCCGTAGGGCTTCTCGACACCCAGGGTTTTTGTCTTCCGATGATCTCCTAGAGAAGGATCCTTCAGAGGATTAGAACTTTTAGTTTTGTACTTGGCCTAGTTTATGATTTGCTTTAAGCTAAACAGTTTACTGCTTTATTTAAATAGCTTGTAGTGTGTAAATTATTTGTATCATTAAAGACAAAATCATATGTATAATTATGGTGTGTATTTAGTAGTTTGTTTTATTTCATGTTCTATTTATTTTATTTAATGATATAATGTACAAAAAGAAAATTTTTATAATTCATATTACTATATCCTAAGAAATGATTTATAACTTGGGTAAGGTTTTATTATAATTTGTCGTAAATGTGACATCCTAAGGAGGGTGTTACAACTCTTCCCATTGTACTTCTGCTTAAACTTTGCTGGGGTTCTCTGTAATTCCTCTTTGAGAAATTACATGACACCTTACCTTATACCACTTCTAACCAAAACTGACTCTTGGTTAATTTAGCACACTAAACTTTTCTCTAAAAGTTTCCAAATCCACAGTAACATATTGGCTATGTTCTTCCATGACCCTAGAAACAATTTTAGAGATATTATCTTTCTATTTCTGATTCTAGGACAACTAAATCTTAGATCAACTATACTTGACAAATTACTTAACTCATCCTATAGTTCTTTGTAGTAAGTTGGCCCCACTTTACTACACTTGCATAAGAGCTTATCTCACTCCTTAGCCTGACATAAAACTTAACTCATTCTATTACCCTTGATAGTAAGCTTTTCTCACTTTACTATCCTTGGTAGAGAGCTTAACTCACTCTTACCTGAGACCCTTGGTAGGGAGTTTAACTCACTCTTACTACCTTTTACACGAGTGCTTTTATCACTCCTCATGTTTCTTGACAAAGAGTTTAATTCACTAATTTGTCCTAGGTAGAGTGTTTATCTTATTCCTTTACTACACTTAGCAAGATTTAATTTTTTTGGTCTCACTTACTTGCCTGATGTGGAGGGATTGTGGGGTTACTTCCTCTTCATATCTGGTAAAGTGTTTTGCTCACATCTTTACCCTCACAAGGTGCTTTTCTCGCTACCTTGTGTCATAACTCCATCCTTAGCGAAGAGCTTTGCTTACTACTTTGCAAGGTCAATAGGTTTAACTCACACCCTTAGTTAGGATAATTGTGCTATGATTCAACTTTAACTATTAAAAGAACCATCTCTTGATTAATGCTTCATTACAACTCATCTCAATGAGAGAAAAGAGTATCAATCAAAACTTGTATATTTAACCCAACTTTGACTCTATGGTAAGGTTAACTCTCTTACCAAACTTATATCTAGCTTACCTTACTATCATAACTTAAGTGGTATTCTGAGCCACATTCTTGTGTTTAAGGTCCTAGACACCTTTTTTGAACTATTCCTAACTTTTAGAATGATCAAAAGTTCTAACTTGTTCATATGTTAGGCGATAATTTCTACTATGAAATACCTCGATGAGTGTCTTAACACTCCCTAGGAAACATATATGTAAAATCCCAATTGATAGGGAACTCAAATTCCACAAGTTAAAAATCCTGGAATTTGCTATCTCTAGGGCACTTAATCGCCCACTTTCTCAGCGCTTATACGCTGACCTCCAGTACCAAACTGCGTGGCTTCTAGACTTATCTACTTCTACAACTCTTCTAATGTCTCCTCTAAGTCCATCTTCAAATCTTACATACTTCCAGTTTTCATCTGGACTACTTATAAAATGAGGAGAAAACTTAGAATATTCTTTGAGTTGTTTCCCATACTAGCCACAGTAATATCCCCCTTACTAAAGCCTCAAAAATTTTGATTCCTTGGCTCTCTGTTACACTAGGGAATTAGCTTGACTCACCAGCTTTCTGGCCTCTCGCCCTAGTGTCACCATTCCCAGGGCTAACCCCTGGCGAGGGCTTGCCTTGCCACTATCCCCAGGGCTAACCCCCAGGCTAGACACTACTCAGTATTCACAGACCCCACTAGGTTCAGGGTTGACCCCCTACTGAGGCGTTTTAGTGGCAAATTCATTCTCTTAAGCAATCTGTAGCACACATGAGAATCGAACCCACACATCAAAGGTCATTTTCATTCCTGAAGGACACTCGTCATTCATCGGTGCATGCATGACTACAAAGATCTCTACTATCACTTGCAGCCATTTCTCAACCCTGACTGAACTATACTCTCCATTGTAGAACAAATGAGTAACTTTACTGAACCCTGAGGAATCTTGATTCCTCTTTAGTTCCTTATTGTCCATCAACTTCTCAACCGAGTCCTTTTCTAACTTTTCTAATGGTCTTCTACTAATGGCAATCTGTTCTCTCATTACAGCAACCATTTCTTTAAGAGCTCTGGTCCTTACCAGTCTCCTAGTCTTATGGGTTCACCTGGTAGTTGCCATAGTTTCCTATTTACACAGATAACCATTAGCATCTATACCTAAGGCAAGTCATACAATTCCATTTACATATCTCACTATGAAATAAAAGAATGCACAACACCCTTCTAAACTACTATTCATGCCTAAGCATAGTCAGTCCATACCGCGGCTCAATAGGATGAACTACTCTGATACCATAATGTAATGTCCCGAGATTGCCTGTAGGATCGATAGGTGTCCCCACAAACCAACACAGGTCTTTTCAGCATACTTTGTCCTCACTCACAAGCATCTTAGGAAACTTTCCAAGAGGTTGCCCATCCCACCAGTGCTCCAAGTCAAGCACGCTTAACTAGGGAGTACTTATATTCTTGGCTCCCAAAAAGAAGATGCATCTTGTTGACATAGGTGGTGCTAATCAATTCTTTTAAGTTATCCTCAACTATGTAATCCCATACCTGCACAGTTTCTAGATCCCTCTCATTTCTGTGTGTATTCAGTTCATTCATGTGTCCCTCCGCTTAGAAGCCTACCAAGAGTCGCTCCTTATCCGTGCTTCATCTTTTGCACAGGCAACCACTCCTCGCCCTCGTCGGCCCCATGTGTCACATGCCTACCAGCTTCCATATGGTTCGTCCCCGAACCACACCGTACTGAGAGAGGTCCTGACTCTGATACCATTTTGTAACACCCTAGGACAGATATCTAGATATATCTAAATATATAGAGATAAACAGTACTAGCCACGTCACTTATTACTTAACTAACTACGAATCTATCTATAACAACCATGTATGTCATTATAAAAAACCTTGAGAGAATGCGGAAAACTTAAAACTTAAACATACATATATACAATCTTAACCACCGAAGGAAATATTGTAATACATGCCTCTGAATATAACTACAAAGCAAATATAAAATATATACATAAGCTCTATCTAAACAAGAAACAAATACAACTATACTACACTAGTCCTTCTATTTCTTGAACTTCTTACCCTTTGAAGATCCTTGAACCTGCTTCTACCATGAAAACACAGAAAGGGGTCAGAACATAAAAATCCTTAGTACTAAACATATATTTCATGGCATAATAACTATGTAAACTGCATACATAATTTAACTGAACTCAACATTATATGATCAACTATACAATCATATAACATTCTCCATATTACTATCATAGGAGTTTCCTCCACTATAACTAATAATTGCTCAAAACTTAGTAGTATAGTCAAACCGAAAGCCTACATACCATTAATATAAACAACCGTCTATATAATCACTCATGTTAATAGCTATAGACAATTGCCCATACAACTCAACTGTAACTGCAAAGCTGACAATTTAACATTTCCTCAACTTGTTCATTTTAGGAAACTCTGGTTCCATGAACACTTGCTAAGGTAGGGAGTGAACTAATCACATCCTGGTCCTACCTGAGATAAAGGAAAACTGTAATCCTTACTAACTGTAAACTTGTTCATAGACTCAACTCATCTTTGTGAAAGAGTCTATCTTAACTAATGTGTCAATTTAACCCAACGTATGGAGTCAAATGAGCTCTTATCTTATCTTTGCACACTTAACTCAACTGTACCGCAATGAGTAATTCATGCAGCTATATAAGTAATCTGTATTTATCTCATTTGTATCTGGCTCTCCTTGCTATTGCACTACCTGCAGTGATCTGTGTCACACTCGAGTGCTCAAGGTTCCACATACTTGTTTTAGGTAACCCCTAACTTTTAGAATACCTTATTACTTGAATTTCCATACTTAACTTAGTATTCAAGGAAGTAACTCTCCTTGACGTAACTTTGAATAACTAATCCTTTCATGAAATACTCCGGTGTCACCACTGTACTAGGCTTACCCGGCAATGAACATTAATTAGATAACTAATACCTCATTTCCACTTAACTGAAGGAAGCAAAGGAGCATCTCTCTGAAACTTTGCATTACTAGCTCTAACTCTTCTTTATAAGAGTTTTCATGCACTATGATATTTTACTTTTGCCACTTAGCTCTATAGCACTTAACTCATGCCAACTTAACTCTATGGCACTTAACTCATGCCAACTTAGCTCTATGGCACTTAACTCATGCCAACTTAGCTCTTTAATCACCATTCTGGTGACATCTATACAACACTTGGTTGCTTAACGTTCTAGGTACTCTATCAAGGTAATCCACTACTCTTGGATATCCTATGGCTCGTACTTTTACCAACTAACTAGAGTGACTACTATTAAATCATTCTAGTATACTCGTATCTATTACACCATCTCATCACATCTTGTGTGATATCTAATGCAATATTAATTGCCTAGGGTGCTAGATACCTACCTATGGAAATCCTTAACTATTAGATTCACAAAGGTCTAAACTTTCTCATCTATACCAAGGATTGTTTCCTCTTAGGAATATCCCTAATAGTGTCTTAACACACTTAAGAATACATGTAAGAATGATCCCAGCTAGCAGGTAACTCCCAAACATCAAGAATAACATTCTTACAAATTCCTGGGACTCACGCCTAAGCGTGACTTTCCCACGCCTAGGAGTGGTGCTTTTTGCCTCGCTTGGGCCAAAACCTGACCAGTCCACGCCTAGTCATGGCTCACGCCTAGGTGTGACCTTCTCTGTAAGGTCAGTCTTGAACACTTATCAACCTACGCCAAGGCGTGGTTTAGTCACGCTTAGGAATGACCCTACGACAGAAACTTCTGCAGAATTTTACAGAAGTGTAGCACTGTTCCAATGGTGCCACACACGGATTTTGATCACTTCCCAACTATTTCTTGATAATTTTAAGTCTCAAACAAGTTTGCTAATATGATGAAAACATAAAAAACCAATTGATTTCATAAAAAACTGATCCAAACACAAAATCACCCATCAAAAACCCCAAAACCTACACTTTGAGTGTTTTAAGTTCACATGGCTAGATTTTGGTTTCTAATCCAAACTCTTTACATGAACAAATCATAAACACTACTTATAACTCATCCAAGCAATAAAATCTCATAAAACTTCTCTATATCTCATTTTGACCCTTTAAGTACCAAAAGTGCAACTATGGTGAAAATGATGAAAATAGATTGAGATGAGCTTAGAACCCCTACCTCTTGAAGCCATGAAGATGAACTCCCAAGCTCCAACCTTGCTCTTGATCCTCCTCATTGATCTTCCTCTCCTTTTTCTTCTTCTTCTTCTTCTTCCCCTTTCTACCATTCTCTCATTTCCCTCTTTTCTTTCTTTCTTTTCTATTTTTCTTGTTGAGGGTCGTGAGGGTGAAGAGAGAAATAGGGGGACATGGAGGGAATTAAAGAAAAAGATTAACTTAAGTTTCTGTGCTGAAACTTATATCTGCTAAGGACACTTGAATTATGCTAATTCAAGTTTTTCAACTTCCAACAGGTTTGAAATAAATACTAGGATTCATCAAAATCATTGTTTCACCTTTATTCTTTTTTTTATATATCTGCTGGGGTCAATCCGACATTAAAAGCACAATCAGTATGCCTAAAAATACCAAACTGACTCTGATTGTTCTCAAATTTTATCTGCACCTTACTTAACTCATTTATGACTTAGAAACAAACTTTTTAGGTTTATTTCCCTCAACTTAGCCATTTATGCTACTATCTTAGTCATTTTAAGCCACTTTTCAATTTCTGAGTTGCAACTAAGTGCCTAAATGAACACAGTTTGTCACAAATCTTAACTGACATGTTGTACAAGTATAATAGTACCTCTAAGACTATATATAAGCCTAACTTGTTTTTGGGATGGTACAATGGGTCTATATGATTTAATCTAATTTCAGATAACTGAAAAGTGTAATTTCATTTCCATGTCATTTGGTCTTCTTGTCTGATTGCCTTTCAAAGCAACAAAAGAAAGACGTTTATCCATATATCCATTACCTTGGTAAAATCTCAGAGACTGTTACGTCATTAATGGAAAGATTCTTAGAACTTTCTGATGTGAATACCTCCTCTGGGGTCATTCTTCCAACTGAAAATGCAAGGTGATTGGGTTTTGGAAGGGCCATTGTGACACTTACCAACATGACAACAACAGTTGACATGATTGGTCTATCTGTTGCTTCTTCTTGAATACATAACAAACCAATGTGTATGCACTTCACAACTTTATTGGCTCTGCAGGATTTTTCCAATACTAGATCCATTAATTCCAAACATTTTCCTTCACACCATATTTTCCGAGTTTGCATGTAATTGTGAATATTGTTAAGTTGTAGTTAGCACTGTTGTATCTCAGTTGGAAACTTAATTTCTTGATCATATAAGAGTTAAAACTCACATATAAGAGAAGGCTTTGACCATGGTCTGACAGATAAAATCCACTATTCTTTTTCCCACAAACGAATTCTAAAACAAGAACTCCAAAACTGAAAACATCATATTTCACTAAAAATAATCCTTCCATAGCATACTCTGGAGCCATGTATCCACTATTGGAAATCAATAGAAACTTTGTTATCTCTCTTACATCAAAGAATATATAACAAGGAATTTCATTTTTCAACTAATCAAGTGCTTAAATCTATATTCATAAATCCTATTGTTTAGAAATGGTTGGTATAAGTTGAACTCACAAAGTACCTATTACTCATCTTGTATTTGCCTGCTTCTGCCCTCTTTCAAATGTCCTTGCCATTCCAAAATCTGATATTTTGGGATTCATCTCCTGGTCTAGTAGAACATTGCTAGCTTTGAGATCTCTATGGATTACTTTGAGTCGAGAGTCCTCATGAAGTTATAAAAGGCCTCTTGCTATTCCATTAATAATGTTATTCCATTAATAATGCCTAGTCTTAGTTTCCAATTGAGTTGCTTTCTTTTTTCATCATCTGACAACGTAAAGACATAGAACAAATCTTATGAAAAATGCAGTATGTGAAGCAGACAACTTAAGGGAACTGGAAAATACCAAATGGTAAGTATTGGCCTTAGCATGGATATCAGAAGAATTATTTATTCACTCACTTTTCTAGATATAGCCTTTTTCCCTAAAAAATATCTTATAACTGTTATTGATTTCATAAGATAACTTGAATTTAGTTTCACAATATGAATAGAAAAAGAAAATGTGCCATAACTTTCTTGGGAATTATGATCATGAGTTGTTTTTCGTATCCTTATAAACATGACATATCAATATCATATAACACAACTGGTCTTACCACCTAACAAGTAATAATATACAATAAAGTGCTACGTCACTCCCTACTGCTTTAAAGCCCATAGCAACACTATTGGGGTCTAGCCCATAAGTGGATTTGGTGGCTCTTTTCTTTTGTGGCCATAATTGAAGTTGGTAGTTTTTTTGTGGTTACAAATTCACCTCATGGAGTTAGTAGCTTGTGTGTAGCTACAATTTGAGGAAGACATCTATAAATAGATGCATTCTCTTCAATCCCAAAACACACTAAGAAGAAGAATCAGCTTCTGAGAAGTGGGAAATCCTTTGTAGAGGAGGGAGTGATAAAATACAGAGTAACATTCTGAGTCCTTATAATAGAGAGAGTGTATAGGACTCTTTTTTAGGCAAGCTGTATTTTAAGAGTGTTGATAACTTTGTGAAAGATTACTGCGAGTTGTACAAATTTTCTCATAGTGAAATCTTTGGTTGTCTTTGACAACAGAAGTGGTTTTTCTCCAGTTTGGGAGTTTTTCACTATAAATTCTTGTGTCTTTGTGTGATTGGTGTTTTCTTCCTGTGTGCTCACCCAAACTTGTTTCCTCATAACGGTTCTGCTAGGGGTAATCTTTTGTTGTTTTCATAACAACTGGTCTTGATTTCCCAACAAGTGGTATCAGAGCTGTTGGTTGTGACAGTGTCAGATTTTCAGGAAATTCTTAGTTTGCTCTATGATTGCAACTTTGATTGATCTTCCACATCAGAAAAGAATTATGGTAGTGTGAAAGTGTATGTCTAAGAAAAGTTCTGGCTAAGGAAAGATTTGGTATTTAAGTGTGTCCATTTGTGACTTACCTCTCTTTCTTGAGAATTTACCTGGTGTACTATTCACATAATCCTGCTGAAAATTCTGTTTGTGTACAAGATGCAGACCATGAAGTTTGGGATTGAAAAGTTTGACAGGAAGATGAATTTTGGCTTGTGGCAAATACAAGTCAAGGATATCTTGATCCAATCTGGACTACACAAAGCATTGAAAGGAAAACCCATCACTGTTTCGGGTAAAGATCCCGAGAAAGATTCCAACAAAGATTCTGACAAAGGCTCTAGTAGAACTAGTACATTTGGTATGAGCGATGAAGATTGGGAGGATCTGGATCTGAAAGTGGCAAGTACCATACGATTATGCTTAGCAAAAAATATTCTTACAAATGTGCAAGCAACTTTGACAACCAAGGAACTCTGGGAGAAGCTTGAGGAGATGGACCAAAAAAAGGCTGTCTCCAAATGAGTGTATTTGAAAGAACAATTTCATACACTACGAATGAACAAAGGTTCAATAATTTCAGATAATTGGAGTGTTCTTAATGGGATTGTCTCTGAATTGGAAGCATTGGGAGTACAAATGGATGATGAAGATAATGCTTTAAGGCTTATCTAGTCTCTTCCATCATCCTATGAACATATGAAGCTGATCTTAATTCATGGGAAGGAGAAGATATTCTTGTCTGAAGTTACTGGCAAACTTCTTTCAGAAGAGAGAAGACTAAGTAGTGGAAAGATTTCTACGCCTAAAAGCTTAGTGTTGGTAGCTGGAAATTAGAAGAAGAAGAATAACTCCACAAAAGGAAATCTTGTATGCTAAGGGTGTGGGCAAGTAGGGCACCTTAAAAGAAATTGCCTAAAAAGAGCAGGTTCAACAAATTGCTCCAAAGATGACGCAAATAGTGTTTTTCTTGCCTCAGTGAGAGATGAATATGATGGTCCCATATGATGTCTGTTAAAAATATGAAGATCCTCTGGCTTGGCCATAATGCCAGGATAAGAATGTGTTCTATTTGCGAGTTCCACATTTACGTATAGGCATTGGTTTTGTAGTTATGCAGGGTGCGTGGTGGAAATATATGTCGATGGTAGGTGAAACTTTCAGAAAAGCAAAACATGGAAGTTGCACCATAATTTTTCTGCAAGTTTTTCGACATGTGCCAAAAAAAATCTTGAAATTTGTTGATTTCAAGTGTATATGTTCTTATGGTGGAGCATATTAATTATCAGTTTTGATAATTATGACTGGCAGTATAGTCAGTGTTTGGCAAGACATCCAGATGAGGTGGTGCGTGATATTCTTAGTAGGGTGTGCTCGATTTTCTCTACATAAGGTTTGGACACTTGATAAGAAAACGCAGGCCACCTAGAAAAGAGTTCAGAAAAATTACAAGATTATTTTCTCCCTTATGGCTAGAAGGGGTGATTTGTTGGGGTCCAGCCCATAAATAGATTTGGTGGCTCTTTTCTTTTGTGGCCATAATTGAAGTTGGTAGTTTTTTGTGGTTACAAATTCACTTCATGGAGTTGGTAGCTTGTGTGTGGCTACAATTTGAAGGACATTTTGTGGCTGAAATTTGAGGAAGACATATATAAATAGATGCATTCTCTTCAATCCCAAAACACACCAAGAAGAAGAATCAGCTTCTGAGAAGCGGGAAATCCTTTGTAAAGGAGGGAGTGATAAAATACAGAGTAACATTCTGAGTCCTTATAATAGAGAGAGTGTGTAGGACTCTTTTTTAGGCAAAGTGTATTTTTAGAGTGTTGATAACTTTGTGAAAGATTACTGTGAGTTGTACAAATTTTCTTATAGTGAAATCTTTCGTTGTCTTTGACAATAGAAGTTATTTTTCTCTGGTTTGGGAGTTTTTCACTATAAATTCTTATGTCTCTGTGTGATTGTTGTTTTCTTCCTGTGTGCTCACATAAACTTGTTTCCTCATAACGGTTCTGCTGGGGGTAATCTTTTGTTGTTTTCATAACAACTGGTCTTGATTTCCCAACAAACACCACCTAACTTGTCTCCAGAAACAGACCCCTATTATACATACTAATTTATCACTCAAATTGTTAAACAAAAAACTGTTGTAAATACTAAAATGTTGCCATGAATTATATTCAATGAAGCTATATGAAAACATACCAAACAAGTGAAAGCCGAGACTTTTATTTGACAAAAACTCATATACAAGTAGCTTTTCATTTTCCTCCAAGCAGCATGCCAAAAGTCTTACAAGGTTTCGATGTTGTAATTTAGCTATAAACATTACTTCATTCTTGAACTCCTCTAAGCCTTGACCAGAAGCTTTTGAGAGCCTTTTGACTGTAATTTCTCTTCCATTTGGTAAAATTCCCTAATAAAAGATTTGTTAAAAGAGAGAAACACATGAAGAAATCGTGTGTCTGAATTACACAACATAGACTGAATTATAAAGAGTTATTGTAATAAATACAAAGATTACAAAAGATTTTAATTACCATAATTACATGATTTTGTTATGATTTAGTTAGCCTATACAACGAATCTAGACATAGTTTTCAACACTCCCCCTCAAGCTGGAGCATAATTTTCTTTGATATGAAAATGATGACAGAGATGTTGTTTTATCTGAGTTATGCCCTAGTGATCGCTATCAATGATAACAATGTCGTTCACATATACAGTCAAATCAATGCAACCTTGGGTTGTATGACGAGAGAAGACAGAGTGGCCAGCCTCACTCTAAATCATGCCAAATTGTTGAACTACAGTACTGAATCGACCAAACCAAGCTCGATGAGATTGTTTGAGACCATACAAGAACTTGTGAAGATGGAAAACGAGGACAGAAGACTTCCCCTGAGCAACAAACCTAGTGGTTGCTCCATATAAACCTCTTCTTCTAGATTACCATAGAGAAAAACATTCTTGATGTCTAGTTGATGAAGGAGCTAATGGCGAATAGCGGTCATAGATAGAAAGAACCGAATAGAAGCCACCATCAGCGAGAAAGTGACTTCATAATCTAAGCCAAAAATTTGGGTATACCATTTTGCCACCAGACGAGCCTTGAGGTGATTAAACTTGCTATCTGAACCAACCTTGACCATATAGATCCATTGACAGCCTTCAACAGACTTCCCTAGAAGAAGAGGAATAAGTTCCTAAGTACCACTATTCTAAAGAGCACGTATTTCCTCAATCATAGCTTGTCTCCATCTAGGATGAGATAAGGCGTCACTTGGAGATTTAGGAATAGACACATAAAACGAGGAAGAAAAACATGCAAAATACGAAGAAGAAAGGTGATGATAACTCAAAATAACATAGTGAGGAGAAGGGTTATAAGTAGACCATATACCTTTTCAAAGAGCAATGGGAAAGTTAGGCTCAGGAGGTAGTGCTGGAGCTGGTAGAGGAGTTAGTTCCAAAGGAGAGTCCGCAGTGACCTCTACAACTTCTGGTGGAGGTAGTGGCAGTGGAGGTGGCTAGGGCCGATGACGATAGACTTGAAAGGGGCGTATGATCGATGAGGGTCCTCCAACAGGAGGTGGCTGAGGGGTATCATAGTCAACTGAGACAAGAAGAGGAGAAACATAGAAGACCTCAGTAATGGGTTCAGGAGTCAAACTAGAAGATTCAAAGAAGGAAACCAACTCGAAGAATGTAATATCAGCAACCACCAAGTAACAATGGAGAGTAGGTGAAAAACAACGATAACTTTTTTTAAACTGATTGTAACAAAGAAAAACACATTTGATGGAGTAAGTCGAAAGTTTGTCAAGACTGGAAGTGAGATTATGGACAAAACATGTTGACCCGAAAACACGAGGTGGAAGAGAATGGAGGGGTTAATGAGGAAACAACATGGGGTGAGGTACCTGGTTATTAAGCATAGAAAAGGGCATGCAGTTAATCAAGTAGTAGGCAGTAAGAACTGCATCACCCTAAAAACAGAAAAGGACATGACCATGAAGCAAGATTGTTTGAATTGCTTCAATTAGGTGTTTATTTTTGCTCTCAGCAACTCCATTTTGTTGAAGGGTATAGGCACAAGATTTTTGGCGAAGAATATCGTTAAATGCCATAAAATGTTGAAAAGACTGAGATAAAAATTCACGGACATTGTCACTACGCAAAGTATGAATTGGAACACCAAATTGAGTTTTTATTTCATTATAAAATTTATGAAAAACAAAAAACAACTCAAACTTGTTATGCATTAAAAATAACTAAGTACATCGAGAGTAGTCATCAATGAATATAACAAAATATTTGGAACCTAAAGTAGACTCGATACGACTAGGATCCAAAACATCAGAATAAACTAAAGTAAAGGCAGACGCGACTCGACTACAAACTCTATCAAGAAACGAACTACGAATGTGTTTCCCAAGTTGACATGACTCACAAGGTAAACTAGATAACTTAGATAAGCTTGAGACCATTTTTTGTAGTTTGGCAATACTCAGATGACCCAACTAAGCATGGATGGTGATAGGGGTATTCGTGACAGAGCAAACACGAGAGGTGGCAAAGAGCTGGTAGAGGTCATTGGACTCACATCTGGCGCTAATCATTCATCCCTATCATGACCGAAATCACGTCGGGAGTGGCGAAATAAATAAATTGTTAGGAGTTGCCACTAATTTTATTTGAAATAGAAAAAATTAGAAAACCTTTCTCAAGACATGATTTTTTAACGTTATTGGATTCGGGAGTCGATTATGCATAGGGAAGAATGAAAACTTAATCCCACAGCACCCCTAACACACCCATCATAAGACGGTACCTTAAATTAGTTATGCAAAATTGATAATCTCAAAATATATTTTTTTCACCCCTTTTACTAAAAAAAATAAATAATTTATGAAAATTTAATTTTTGGCTTGATGGAATAAGAGTTTAGCTCCTACGTATCCTCTACTGCAATGAGGAAATCAAAGTCACGTTGTTCTTTATAAAATACTTGTGGGTTGATTGTTTTTAATTTAAAGATGAATCATCAAGCTATTGCAACTCAGATGATTAAAAAAATTATAAGATCAACAAGTTGTCACAACCCAGTTAATCCTATTTTATTCCTTAAAAAGAAAAGTTTAATGATAGTGGGTTGATTATTTTTTTAATTTAAAGATGAATCATCAAGTTGTCGCAACTCAGAAATTATAAAAAATTATAGGTTTAACGAGTTGTCACAACTCAGTTAATCTTATTTTATTTTTCTCAAAAAGATTCAATTATTTCTTTTATTTTAAAATAGAACTTAACCCAAATTATTTGATCAATTTATCATGTCAGTACTCACTTTTTTTTTGTTTTACCATTTCTATTTTTAATAGCCCACCTAAATTCTTCTTAACCTTTCCTTTTTTTTTTACTTTTTCCAAACAGATTCTTTTAGAATCAACAAGCCAAAAAAAAAAACAAAGAAAAAGACTTAGTCTCTGCAACAGAAACAATGTAGCAAAGAAGCAAGGGGGTCACGAACAAATGGCAGAGGGGCGACTTGGGAGAGGCAGTTCGCCAGTTGGGCAGCAACATTGACTGGGTGGCGGACTACAGGTGAGCGACGGCTTCGAGTGTTGGCTCTAGTGAGATGGTTGGTGTTCTGGACCGAGATCCGGGATCCCGACCCATGGGATCAACCCGGCGTGCACTCTACCGGACTCCTCCTAGCTGTCGTGGAGGAAGACTCACGACATGCTTCGGACCACGGATCAAGACACCTGAGCGGTGTTACTACATGACATCGTGGCTGATTGATCCACGCAAAGGATAAAACCTTAAATATGCGCAATTGTCGGTCGTCAGCTTACGATATTATAGGATTTATAGATATCTTTGATGGCTAGATACTTTCCTTATATTAATCCCGGATTTATAGGGATATATCTTACAATACTGGAAAGGTGATTATCATCAAGATATCAATCCTGATTTACCTGCATCTAAGAGGAATCCCCTTAGGATTCTGTGGACGCTCCTATAAATATCATGCTAAGCATCAAAGGTACGCATCTCCTCTGATATACAGACTGTTCCTATTGTGCACGGTCTAACTTGAGCGTCGGAGTGCCTTTTGCAGGTACTCACCCCCTCGCACCACCGTTGTCGCTGCTGTGCTACGGAGGAATCCACCGCAACGTGTCTATCTCAGATACTCCTCTGAATTTACTTCAGAACATTGGCGCCGTCTGTGGGAAAACCGTAAAATTCTAATCCCACCCAATCATGGTGAATACGAGGCAAAACTCCAGAAGAGACGCTGCTCAAGCCTCTGTCAACCAGAGACAGGATCTTGACATGCAACGTCCACCACCACCATTGCCTCCACTTGTGGCTTAAACCTCCTCTGTGTGAGAAATCGGGCGCCCGACCGAGCCGGGCACATGATGGGCACTCCACCTCCTTTTCTGAGGAGTCTCCTAACCCATCACGCAGGATTTCTGTCAGGGATAGACTTGAATTCCCAGCCCAGAAGGGCGGCCAAAACCTTCAAGAACATAGAATTCCTGTACATCAATGCTTGGGAAACCCGAGCAACGAGTTCGACGATCGTGCATCACGTTCTGAACACACACATCAATCTCGGGCTTCTCAACGCCAATTCCAGGATATGTTGCAACAACATATGGATCTGCTCAATGACCAGTTTAGAAGACTGGAAGACATGCAGCGCACCATGCGTGAAGGTCAACCAGAGCCACGCCGACCTGACAAACGGACCAACGTGGAAAATAATAGGACAAGGGCCCATGATGATGGGGGAATTCCTCATACTGGGGACAACAATCGGAACCAAGGAACCGTGGGACAGCCTTTCTCCAACCAGCTCATAGAATTCCAGGTTCCGAGAAATTTCAAGTTTCCTCCAAACCTTGAAATTTACGATGGGACCACGGAGCCCCAGGAACACATCAATGTCTACGAGCAGTCCCTATGCTTCTATGGCGGATCCATGGAACTGCTGTGCCGAGCCTTCCTCTCTCCCCTCAAAAAGGGGGCCCTCAAATGGTTCACCAGCCAACCACGGGGAACCATCGTGGATTGGTCTGACCTCAAGCAGCGTTTCCTGCTGCAGTACACCACGAGCAAGGAACAGCCTAAATCCATCGAATCCTTGGCCAAGATCCGCCAGGGAAAGGATGAAAGCCTCCGGGACTATGTCAGACGTTTTATGGCTGCCTGCACCAACGTAGAAAACTTTGAAGACAGAATAGCCTTGCATTACGCCAGAAGCGGTCTCCGGATAGGCTCCGACTTCTTCAAGTCCCTAGCAAAAAAGAAGCCAGACAATCTGACCGACTTCCAAAAACGTTCTGAGAAGTACGTTTACCTGGAAAAGGCAACAGAAGACCACAGGAGGTGGGACAAAAGTGAACCTTCTCACCAAAAGCCCAACCAAAATTCCTCAAGGTCACGACCCCCAAAGGGTAGCCCACCCTGGAGAAACGATCTTGAGGGAAGTAATGAACACGGAGTTTCAAAACATCCCAAGACCGCCTCCTATCAAGAGGCAGAGGCAGAAGGATCACTCCAAACACTACACATGGCACAAAGCCTATGGCCACGATACAGAGGATTGCTATCAGCTGCGTGATGCCATTGAATTTCTAATCAAGGCCGGGCGCCTGCAGTAGTATATCCTCCGCGCACAAAATAACGAAGGTGATAACAGACGCACAGACAGCAAACATCGGAGTTCGTTCCCTCAGCGCAGAAGAAGGACAAGAAGCCCGAGGAAAAGATCCTGGACTCCGCCTCAACGTAATAACAGCGACCGATAGGGCCAGAATAGAAACACTCCCCCCGCCGGTAACGATGATCACCACGCCAAGCCCAACAAGATGATCCATACCATTGCCGGTGGTTTTGCCGGAGGAGGATCCTCCAATGGAGCTCGAAATAAAGCCCTCAGAATGGCAGTTTTTAGCGTGGCCCACTCAGGATCAAGAACACAAGCGGAAAAGAGGAAAGCGTCTCTCATCA
Source organism: Ormosia emarginata (assembly GCA_029884605.1). Taxonomy (NCBI): domain Eukaryota; kingdom Viridiplantae; phylum Streptophyta; class Magnoliopsida; order Fabales; family Fabaceae; genus Ormosia; species Ormosia emarginata. The sequence continues at coordinate 43,871,105 of JAQQTP010000089.1, read as the reverse complement.
CCTTCTCAGACGAAGACTATGGCGGAATAATCCCGGATCACGACGACCCACTCGTCATCTCCGGAGTAATTTCCAATGCCGAAGTCCGCCGAATTTTCGTCGATCAAGGGAGTTCAGCCGACATTATGTTCCTAGACCTTTACCAAAAATTAGAACTTCCGCAATCCGACTTGACTCCCCATGTTGGAGAATTGACGGGTTTCACCGGTGAGAAGATCACTCCGGTAGGATATTACGAAACCCACCTAACTCTTGGATCATCTACACTCTTCAGGACTGTGAAGGTAAAATTCCTGGTCGTGGACTGCCCCTCGGCCTATAACATTATCCTGGGCGGTCCATCTCTCAACGCCCTCGGGGCAGTAGTATCCACCACTCACCTCGTGATGAAGTTTCTCAATAAGAACAATGACGTCGTCACTATTAAAGCGACCAGGTTGCGACCCGAAAAATGCTATAACGAGAGCTTGAAGATCTGTAAAGTACCCCGGACGTCAAGCCGCTCTGTCTCTACCCCGGCTATCGACCAGGTTAACATTCTGATGACCGAGCTGGATGTCAGATAAGAAATCCGGAATACCCGACCACAACCCGAAGGCGAACTGGAATCCCTTCAACTCGGGAACAATCCTAGACAGGTAACTAAAATCGGAGCCCGTCTGGGTGAAGGAGAAAAACAATAGCTCTCAGAACTTTTGTTGAAAAACAAAGACCTTTTCGCTTGGACTTCCTCCGACATGCTCGGACTCAATCCCAGCTTTATTTGCCACCTTTGTCGATTAAAGAAGGCGCGAAACTGGTTGCGCAAAAAAAGAGGAAGGTCGGACCCGAGAGGCAGCAAGTCGTCGAAGACCAAGTTAAAGAACTGCTAAATGGCAACTTCATCAGAGAAATTTCCTATACCACATGGCTTTCCAACGTGGTCCTGGTAAAAAAGTCCAACGGAAAATGGAGGATGTGCGTAGACTATACCGACCTGAATAAAGCTTGTCCCAAGGACCCATATCCACTCCCCAATGTGGATAAATTAGTGGACGGATCCTCCGGGTTCAGGTGGCTCTCATTCATGGATGCGTATTCCGGATACAACCAGATTCCCATGTACACTGGGGATGAAGATAAAACCGCCTTCATTACTGATAGGGCGAGCTACTGCTACAAGGTCATGCCTTTCGGCCTGAAGAATGCAGGAGCCACCTACCAGAGGATGATGAACAAGGTTTTTGAAAACCAAGTGGGAAAGATGCTAGAAGTCTATATAGACGACATGATAGTCAAGACCCCACACGCCGGATCTCACACGACGGATCTTGAAGAAGTATTTGCACAAATCTGGAAATACAATATGAGGCTAAACCCGGAGAAATGCGCTTTCGGGGTCCAGGCCGGTAAATTTTTGGGGTTCATGCTAACGCATAGAGGAATTGAAGCCAATCCGGATAAATGTTAGGTCGTCCTCAACATGAGGAGTCCCTGGAATGTCAAAGAAGTACAGCAGCTCACGGGGCGCATAGCGGCCCTCACAAGGTTCTTAGCCAAAGCTGCTTACAAGTCTCTCCCCCTCTTCAAATTGCTCAAGAAGAGAAGAAGTTTTGAATGGACTCAAGAGTGTGAGGACGCCTTCACCTTGTTAAGAAACCTTTTGTCCTCCCCCCTTATCTTGACAAGGCCAGACATCGGGGAAACACTTTACTTGTACCTATCCGTCCACGACGAAGCCGTAAGCTCAGTTTTGATCAGAGAAACCGACGAGGGACAGAAGCCTGTCTACTTCGTGAGTAAGGTCCTCCAGGGACCTGAGCTCCGATACCAAAAGGTTGAGAAAGTCGCCTTCGCACTCATCATCACCGCAAGAAGACTTCGGCAATACTTCCAATGCCATCCTGTGGTGGTAAGAACCGACCAACCTATCCGACAGGTACTACATAAGCCAGATCTAGCCGGGCGAATGATTGCGTGGTCTATTAAACTCTCAGAATTTGGGATTACATACGAACCATGACTTGCAATAAAAGCCCAGGCGTTGTTCGACTTCCTGGCAGAACTCACAACAGACAACAACGACCCAAAGAAAGCTTTCTGGACTATTTTCGTCGACGGATCGTCGAACCCCAAAGGAAGTGGGGCCGGGGTGATAGTCGAAAATTCAGAGGGTTTAACTTTGGAGCACTCTCTAAAGTTTGAATTCCCAACTTCAAACAATCAGGCCGAGTACGAGGCCTGCATTGCCGGGTTGCTAATGGCAAAGGATTTGGAGGCAACGCGGATCACACTCTGCAGTGACTCCCAGCTAGTAACCTCTCAAATCTGAGTTGACTATCAAGCTAAAGAGCCCCTCCTACAGAAATACTTGAACAAGGTCCGAGAACTTTTAAAAGATTTTGAAGAAGTCAGGATAGAGCACATCCCAAGGGAACAGAACTCCAGAGCTGACCTCTTATCTAAACTGGCCAGCACAAAAAGCCCTAGCAACAACCGGTCTGTAATCCAAGAAACTCTTTCCTAACCCTCCATCACGGATCATAACATATCCCAAGTGGAGGATCACCAGCCATCTTGGATCACTCCTATACTGGGCTATCTGCAGCATGGAAAGCTGCCAACGGACCCGAAGGAGGCTTCCAGATTAGTAAAGACGTCGGTCAGATACACCATTTACAACGGGAGACTATACCGGCATGGTTTCTCTTCCCCTCTTCTAAAGTGCTTAACCCCCAAAGAAGCAAAATACGCCTTAGCTAAAGTTCATGAAGGGAGCTGCGGTCAACACTTAGGAGCCAAAGCCCTAGCCCAAAAAGTATTAAGGGCAGGATTCTATTGGCCGACAATGGAAGCTGACTCTCATGCACATGTTCAAACCTGCGACAAGTGTCAGCGTCATGCAGATCATTTTCAAGCCCCTTCTGAAGAGTTGTCCACGATGTCGGTTCCTTGGCCCTTTTACCGGTGGGGTATGGACATCTTAGGTCCGTTCTCCCAGGCCCCAGGGTAGTTTAAATACTTGGTGGTAGCAGTAGACTATTTTACTAAATAGATCGAGGTCGAACCCCTGATCACTATTACCTCGGCTCGAATTCAGAAGTTTACTTGGCGCCATATCATCACCAGGTTCGGCATACCGGAATCTGTAGTCACAGACAACGAAACCCAGTTCAAAGACAAAGCTTTTGAAGAGCTACTAGCTGGTCTGAAAATAAAGCACCACTGCAGCTCTGTCGAGAACCCCAGGACGAACGGACAAGCCGAGGCCGCCAATAGAATCATCATGCGAGGCTTGAAAAAGAGGTTAGATGAAGCCAAAGAGAATTGGGTCGAGCAACTTGACCATGTTCTCTGGGCATACCGGACCACCCCCAATTCCACGACGGAAGAGACTCCTTTCAAGCTGACTTATGGCTGCGAAGCCATGATCCTGGTGGAGGTAGGGGAGCCTAGCTGGCGCTACCAACAGTTCTCTTCCGACAGCAACCCCGGCCTAATCAGAGAGGACCTAGACTTGCTCGAAGAAAGAAGAAACGTAGCCCACATGCGGGATGCCGCCCTCAAGCAGAAGACAGCGGCCAGGTACAACAAGAAAGTAATCCAGAGAAAATTCCAGCCCGGCGATCTAGTCCTCAGAAGAGCCAACATAGGAGGGAAAAATGCCTCCATGGGAAAACTGGCCCCCAACTGGGAAGGCCCCTATCGTGTTGCCACCAGTACGGGTAAGGGAGCCCACATATTGGAAACGTTATCTGGGACCCCGGTCAAGAATTACTGGAATACAGACAAACTAAGGAAATACTATAGCTAAATGCCCATAGTGGCTTAGCCCTTCAGTAAAATTATCTTTGATCCATTCTTGTTTTAAATAAGTACGCTATGTACGAACTTCTGTTCTCCCAGGTTCAGCAATAAAGTTATTATTCAGGAAACCAGGTCTGATCCAACGTGTTGCTCTAAAAAGTCGATAGGAGACAGTACGGATCATATGTACACACTCCTTCCTTATACCTAAGCCAAGAAGGGATCCTAAAATCTGTATGATTATTAGGATACTTACCCCGGGCAAGGTTGAAAGCAATGCTGGCGCCTTGGGCAAAAGGGTCTTCGCGTAAAATGCCCTAACTAGGCGCTACTCTTACCTATGTCTGCAATTCCAAACGCTTCTCGTAGCAAGCACTGGAATACAGATTAAGGTCTTACTTAGCCTAAGTCTAAAATTTCTTGACGTTTCATTATTATAAGCGTTAGATTAAGACCAAGGCCTTCTCTTACCTAAGTCCAAGGGAATGCCACTCAATTAATGACATGAGTGAAGGATCTCGGACCATGGTTTTCACAGCATAGTTTTCTAAGTCCGTCATAACGACTACGAAAATAGGCGTCGGACCCAAGTCGGACCATGAAAAATGAAAACGAATGACTAAACGAAGTAGTTATAAAACCCCAAACACGGGGCAATTGTCCGTACAAACAATAAAACCCCACGCAGGGGGCAAAAAAAAAAGGGCAGCTCAAATGCCGGCCTCTCCCTTTTCCGGGATCTGAATAACCTCCGGGTTGCCACCAGAAGCTTTCGCAGCTAATTCCTCGACAGCTACAAGCTGGCCATTATGAAACATCTTCTCTGAGGACACACCCTCCAAGATAAGGTCGACCCCGGGATTGAAGTGCCGGATTTGCTTCACAGCATTTTGGAACTGCTCCTCCCCAACGTTTCCAGCCACTCCGTCCAGCTCCTCCACCTCCTTTTCAAGCTCCGCCACCTCGGCCCTCAGAGCGCCAATGCTTCTATCGGCTTCAAGCTTCTCGACTTTCCTGGCAGCCTCAGAGTCCACCAACGCCTTTTCCAGCTCGGTGACTTTCTTTTCCAGTTCGACGGCTCTCATTCTATTATCCTCACTGGCTTTTAGGGATGCAGCCAACTTCTGGTTGATCTCTTCTTTTTCCTTCTTCAAGGTCCTCAGCTCTGCCGACGCCTGGCGATCAGCGTTCTCGATAGTGACCTCGATGACACGGATCTCGGCTGCTGCCCGGAGAGCTTGCCTCTGGAGTGCGGCTAAGGTTTGGGCCAGACCCTGTTCGGCAATATGTTGCCTCACCTCGCCACTCAAAAGTTGCCCATCTATGAAGGGCCCGGGCTCAGAGTTCCCCGTGATGATTAGCAAGAGGTTGCCATTTCCCTCTCGCCGCCCTCCGACGACCGTCCATCATGCTCAGAAGGCACTTCGACAGCTTGCCTTTTTCTCCCTCTGAGAAGGGGGGCAGGGGATCCCGGCTCATCTTGCTCTCCAATGGCAACGCCCCGGTCGGATGAGTCCGGAATGGCTGTGGAGGAAGAAGCCGCGGTTTTCTTCCCTTTCCTCTGGTTTCTTGAAGACCGCAGTGTAACCATGGAAGATCCAGATGTCATGTTGCTAACTGAAAAGAAGCAGAAACAAATACAATCAATACATCTCGAAACATTGATATATGAAGACAAAGCAAACTCCTAGGGACACGCTAGAGGTATAAACGCCCTAATTCCTACCTAACAAAGAGTAAAGAAGATCATCACCAGGGACACAAAGGACATCTCTAATGTTGATGTTCCCATGCTTCTCAGCGTATCGGGTTATGAATTTCGTGGTCCTAATTTCTTCGGGGTCGAGATCTCCCTCTTCTTTTTCAATCATGTCGAGAGGCACGTCCCAGCACCTCCGCGTCCAATAAAGAGGAAATTTTGGCTTCCCGTCCGGCTTGTGGAAAAAGGGATGATATCCCTCCTTGGCTTTTATCTTGAAAAACGCATTCTTAAACCCTTTGAAGCTTTCTTCGAAAACATCAAAGGACTTACGACCGAGCCGGGATCGAATGATAAGCCAGCTCGTTTGCCTTACCGTCCCCTGGGTGTTTATTCTTGTATAAAAATAAAAAAAGGTATTCGCCGAGCATTTGAGGCCCATCAACCGACAAAACCTCTCGAATGATATGATGTAGCCCCAACCGTTAGGATGGATTTGTGAAGGGGCCACTTGGAGAGTGCGGAGTATGTCTATTTGAAAGTCAGAGAATGGCATCCTCAGCCCTAGCTTAAGGAAATGCGGCTCATACAGGAACATGAAATGTGAACCCTCTTCTCGGCAGGAGCATACCCTCTCGTTCCAGTTCGGACAGACAACTTCAAACTCGTCATCTCGAGCTTTGTTCACGGTTAACTCCAAGGCGAAGAGGGACTCTCGGAGTACGGCTTCCCTTGAAAACCTGGATTGACGATCCCACACGTCGTCCACTACCCACGTACATACCAACCCGGGGCCCCGCCGCACTCGAACCAGCTCGTCTTCCGCCGGATCACGGACGTCGTGAGATGGGGGTTGAACCCTAGTTTTTCCTTTGGCCATGGAAACCCTGAGAACATCCAAAGAAGTCGGTAAGAAATTGTCAGAATCAATAGTTTCTTAGATTCAGACACAGAGAGAGCAAGGTAACCCTAACCTCCCCTACCGACCTCCTGTCTCACCGGAAATAAAGCATTCAGGGGAACTCCTCCACGGCGCATGGCGCGGCGAAGTTGGTATTTCAGGGAGGCGACTGTATCTACCTAAATTGCTAAGCCCTATTTGAAGACAAGCAAAACCAGAAACGCGTAGCTACTTTTTAAAAAGCGCAAATGACAAAAAGACTGAAAGAAAGCAACTTACTGTGTAAAAGCAGAGAGTGGCGAAGCTGCGCTAGAACAATGGAGAAGCTGCGAGTGGAAAGCACCCAAAAAGAAGCCAAAGCTTTCAACACACGGTGAAGGAGACTAAAAATGATAGAGTAAGGAAGACAAACCTTTGACTATTGTTTATAAAGGGCTATTAAGGGTTGAACGGTTAGGGGGCATTCCTGTCCCCTCCAATGCAAATTCAAAAGGTGCTCATCATGGCTCGCGGAGCTCTAGGCACGTCCCTCCAATGAAATCGCAACACGTGGCCCACACAGCTGTAATAGCAGTTGAAAGGACGGCCACGCAGTAATCTAAAACGTCGTACGAATGTTGGATGAGAACTCGGGTTGGTACCACGGATTCCAGGCCCTATTAACTATTGACATTACACACGACGTGCTAATTCCGAGGTGTGTTTATGGCCATTACTCCGGGTTGGCATTGGACCAACCCCGGCAATGTCTTTACTTGGTTTTTACCAGGTCAAGCGTTGGACTCATCCCGGCAGAGTTACTTCGGTGGAAAAATGAAATGGAAATACAGAACAAATTCTGAAAAAGAAAAGGTCTACTAAATCATTTTCATTCCATACATCGTCATACAACTGAATAAGAGGAAAAGGAAATTATTGAGACATGGAATGTATGAGGAAATCCCGAGAAAGGGGGCAAATATCTCTGGCCACCTAGCTCGTACCCCGTCCACATCTTCAAACCTCGGTCTCCTAAAAAAGTGGATTGGCTTTGCAAAACATTGGCAAACCGGGATCATGACCCCGGAGAGAACGTCAATGCTCTTTGCACGACAACTCCGCGATGCAACTAAAGACCGAGATCTTCTTTTGCTCATTGGAAGGGGTACGACCTCTCTAGCTGAAGAATCCTCCGCTGGTGTCAGCCATTCCAAGTTGCCTCAAGTCATGGAGCAGCTACAGCGGGTTTTTCACCCCGGAACGGACTGAAGCCACTCCGGAGTGGAAATCCTCCGCTCACTCGTCCTTCTCCCACCTTCTCAATGGATAGCGGCAGAAGCAGATTCCTGTTACTTCCTTGAAAGCAAGTCAAAGAAAGCAGACCACCCCAAGTTGCTCCAAGGAGGTTCTCACTCCTTTGATTAGGCATCCTTGCATTTCCAGCCGTTACTACGAGAAAGACCGGCCGGATGCTTTCAAGTAACCTACCGAGAAGATGGAGAGAGGAACAGTGTGCTTCATCGGGTCCCCATGCAACGGAGGACGGAAGCATGATTCCATCCTAACAACACGTAGAATCAAACACCCCTGTGTACGCCGGGATAGAAAGGCTTCCGCCTCCCTAAATGCATAGCAACCCAGTTTTACGCCAAGATAGAAAGGCCTCTGTCGGAAAGAAAAAACGCTCGGAGAAAATCAAATCTCTTCAAGGACTTTGGGAAAAATAAAAATATGATTTTTGTAGATGATGAAGCTCTCCTCACAAAAAAGGAGAAAGAAAAAAGAACTACACTTATCCCCTTGGGAAAAATCATCTCTACGCGATAATAAAGAAGAAGAGAATGCAAGCTCATGAAGAAGTGTTCTGTACTTATAGCGTGCATAAAGGATTCTGATTGGTCGCGTAAAAGGTGACCTGATCCCATGAAGTCAGCCAAAATAAATGCTTAGACCTCTGGTTGGTCACAAAGATAGGGAGCAGTTGAGAAAATCCTTATAAAACTAACGTTTTCTTTAAAAGAATCGTTATTTCCCAATGAAGTCCAAGTATCAGTTTCCCGGAGAATCGCAAGCTGAAGTCACCAGAGATCATATTTGGGATTCACGATGAATATGTCTCCAGCACTCGTACTGGAGAGCAGTAATTTTTGCTCATAATTAAGTAAAACAAGGACGTCGGTAATAACCTGGGGTCTAACACCTATCTGTTAAATTGCTACGTCAGCCATGTGGTGGTTGATCCATTCTAAACTTGGCTCTGGTCTATCTCATCCAAGAGCCAAGCTGGGGGAAACTGTTCTGGACCGAGATCCGGGATCCCGACCCATGGGATCAACCCGGCGTGCACTCCACCGGACTCCTCCTAGCTGTCGTGGAGAAAGACTCACGACATACTTCGGACCACGGATCAAGACACCTGAGCGGTGTTACTACATGACATCGTGGCTGATTGATCCATGCAAAGGATAAAACCTTAAATATGTGCAATTATCGGTCGTCAACTTACGATATTATAGGATTTATAGATATCTTTGATGGCTAGATACTTTCCTTATATTAATCCCGGATTTATAGGGATATATCTTACAATACTGGAAAGGTGATTATCATCAAGATATCAATCCTGATTTACCTGCATTTAAGAGGAATCCCCTTAGGATTCTACGGACGCTCCTATAAATACCATGCTAAGCATCAAAGGTACGCATCTCCTCTGATATACACACTGTTCCTATTGTGCACGGTCTAACTTGAGCGTCGGAGTGCCTTTTGCACGTACCCACCCCCTCGCACCACCGTTGTCGCTGCTGTGCTACGGAGGAATTGATAATCACATATTTTATTCATTAAGAAACCCTTATGTTTAGTTATTTATACTCTTCATGTACTTAATTGACTGAATTTGATTATGTTTTGTAAGTTTGAACTCGAATCGGACTTAATTGATTTTTTCAGCATTATTCGGGTCTTATACTGTTTCTGTATTTTAGCCATATCTTGAGTTCTAAATGTCTGATAATTATGAATTTTACCTTGTAGGAAAGATAAGAGAGAGCTCTACAACTTTGATGAAGAGCTCAAAGTCAATTTCAGACATCTAGTGGAGCTAATTGGGCATGGAAATCAGAATACGGGATTTGTGACTGGAACCCGAACAGTGTGTAGTAACCAGAACATAATTCGAGTTTGGGCATATAAAATGGGCTGAAAATTTGTAATCTGAAAGTTAAGATCCATATGTATAACTTTCATGTCAAGCACAAAACTTGATTCGGGCTCCTTGATGGAGATATTGGGTCTGAAAGTCAAAATAGAGGTGCTGAAACTGGTCCTGAACAGTCTGTAGTAATTGAGTCATATCTTGGGCTGTAGGACGAATTTTTGGGTGTTTCTAGAGCCATTAGAAAGCTTAGACAATTTCCTAGAACTTCCATGAAGACCACTTGGCTCAGAAATGACGAAATCAATGAGTTCAGCAATAAAGAATTTCGGAGACAAGGTAGCTCACCTACTCACCCACCTACTCACCCACCTACTCATCCACCTACTCATCCCATCTACCCATCTACTACTACTCTGAATCCTCTATAAAAGGAAGTATGTGAAGAGCTCTAGGAAAACACACACTTGGTGTTAGAAATAGCTTTTCATAGTTCTTGTATATTTTTCCTTCATTGTAATGGAGAGCTAAGTCACTTATAGTCAATTCGGGACTCTTGAAGAGATTGTGGCTTGGATTCTTGAGACCTTGGTTATGTAATGTATTTGATTTATATTTGAATTCCTCTTCTCTTCTTCTTCTGTTCTCTTGATCTTGAATGCATGAATGGTGATTCTGTTTATGTTTGATCTGATTTGATCTTGGTTTAAGATTAAGTATTGTGATGAAATTTAGAACTGATTGATCTGAATTAATCACATAACGAAGATTGAGATTTGTGATGAAACTTAGAACTGATTGATCTAAACTAATCACGTAATTGAAGAGGTTAGGTTACTGATTTGTGCCTAGGTTAATTGAATTCGGTGCTTAAATTGACATATATTTACATGAATGGTGCGATTGCAGATTTGTGTTTATCACTTGTCAATTGAATTACGGACGATTGTCTAGTATGAATTCTCGGATCGATGCGAGAGATCTCGGTTAGATCTAAGTTAACCATTCAAATGTATTTCAGGTGTTTGTTGAAAGGTCTATGATTGAATCCACCCAATCTCGGATAGATTTCTGAATTGACTGTTCTTTTAATTGTTATTTCTCTTTAAATCCTGTCACTGCGATCCTTGAACCGTCAAAACCCCCCTTTTTCTAACTTTCACTTGATTTGATCAAATTGCATCTACGATCCTTGAGGAGACAATCCGGTGTTGTTCACTATACTACAAGTTTAGGTAATAACTTCGGTTATAATTTTGACTGAGTTCGGCGCTCGTCAAAATTTTGGCGCCGTTGCCGGGGACCTCGTAGGTGTAATCTTTTCATTTTGAGTAACCTTACTAATTTTTGTTCTTTCTTACCTATTCTAACAGTTATTTTTCATTTACTAACATTGTTCATACCATACTAACGTTTTTATCTTAGCTTTTGAATTTTTCTGATTTAGGAAAGACGAAAAACAGGTGATTACGGGTAACTATTGCAATTTTCGAACCGAAACATGCCCGAATGAGTGAAACTTGGTCGGTTGAAGGAAAACAGCTGATAAACAAGACTCACAAGTAAATTGTGAGGTCACCCCTAGTTTTTCGAAATTCTATCATTTAGACCACTTTTTCATTTTTTTATTATTTTTTTATTGCATTTTCTAGTTTCATTTTTATGTAGATTTTGTTCGTATTGATTCTATAATTTTCAAAAATGTTTAGACATATTAACTAAATTTATTTTTGCATATTTTGAGTGTTGTTTAGTGTATTTTGCTTAGTTGGAGTTTTTGTGTTTTTGTGCTTTAGTTGATGCATGACTAGGTCCAATCCTGATATTTTGCTTGATCTTGATCCTGAGATTGATAGGACCTTACATAGATTAATTAGATCTCGTGTGATAAATTCCAGAGTTAATTCTAAACCTAATTTTGGGAGTGAACCTGATAACTTAAGTAATCCTGAAATTATGGCTGATAACATGCATAATAGAACCCTTAAGGAACTTGCTGCTCCTAATGTATCTTACCAATCTTTGTGCATTTAATATCCTGATCTTGATGCAGATTTTGAGTTGAAATCTGGTTTGATACACTTGTTACCAAAGTTTCATGGTCTTGCGGGTGAAGATCCTCATAAGCACCTGAAAGAGTTCCATGTTGTGTGTTCAACCATGAAGCCACAAGGCATCTCCGAGGAACACATCAAGTTAAGGGCATTTCCCTTCTCACTTGTCGATGCAGCCAAAGATTGATTGTTTTATCTTTCACCAGGTTCAGTCAGAAGTTGGAATGACATGAAGAGGTTGTTCCTGGAGAGATTCTTCCATGCCTCTAGAGGTGCTGCAATTAGGAAGGATATATGTGGCATCGAGACGGATGTCTGGTGAGACTTTGCATGAATACTTGGGAGAGATTCAAGAAGTTGTGTTCGAGCCGCCTCATCACCAAATTAGTGACCAGCTCTTGATTCAATACTTTTATGAGGGCTTCTTTGCCAAATGATAGAAGCATGATCGATGCTGCCTCTGGAGGAGCCTTAGTAGACAAAACTCCCACCGTCGCAAGAGATCTGATAGCAAACATGGCAGCCAATACCCAACAGTTTAGCTCGCGGATCATCACCGCAACCAGAGGAGTTAATGAAATTCAAGCATCTCAAATGGACTAACAAAGAATGGAACACAGACTAGATGAATTGATTTCTTTGGTAAGACAGATAGCAGTGGGTCAACAACCACCCATGCGAGATGACTGCATCGGTGTGTGTGGAATTTGCTCTAATTCATCTCATCCTACTTGATTCATGCCCCACACTTCAGGAAGATGGTTCCGCTTTTCCAGATCAATGTGTTCTTTGCAGTACCGGTGGTGTTTTCCCGTAGACCCCAATATCGTAAGAACAACAAGAACAATCTAGATATGATCCATTTTCTAGTACTTATAACCCTGGTTGGCGAGACCATCCCAATTTGAGATATGGGAATTCTAGCCAGCAACAACAGCCCCACCAGCAGCAACAACAATTTAGATACCAAGCTGCAAGTCCAAGCAACAAATACCAACAAATACCCCCTGCATTCAGACAACAGCAACCTGTTCAGCAGTCTGTCCAATCCACTCCAGTCGAGCCGTCATTGGAAGACTTGATGAAACAGATGGCCACAAATAATATTCAGTTCAGTGAGAACGTCGGTGCCAACATTCAAATTTACAAACTCAAATTGGGCGGCAACCACCGTGAGCGAGCTAAAGAGTCAAGGTTCTAGCCAATTGCCTTCACAAACAGTCAACAATCCAAGAGGCAACGTAAGTGCAATTACCTTGAGAAGTGGCAAAGAAGTTGATGTTCCAACCTTACAGCAATCAGAAATTGACCAAAAACGACAGGAAATGGATAATTCAGTCCAGAAATCTATACCACTGAAGAAAATTGCAGAGAATTCAGATGTTACCATTCCATTACCTTTTCCAAATAGGATCACACAATCCAAGAGAACAATGCAAGCAGAAATGGAAAAAGAAGTCATGGAGACATTTAGGAAAGTGGAAATCAATATTCCTCTCCTAGATGCAATCAAGCAAATTCCAAAATATGCTAAATTTCTCAAGGAGTTGTGCACTCATAAGAGAAGGTTGAAAGGGAATGAGAAGATCAACATGGGTAGAAATGTTTACTGCAATGATTACGTCAAGCATGCCACGCAATGCAAAGATCCTGGAACTTTCACAATTTCTTGCACAATTGGCAACTCTAGATTTGAGCATGCAATGCTAGATCCGGTGCTTCGATCAATGTCATGCCCATGTCGGTTTATAAGTGTTTAAACATTGGTACTTTGCAACCCACTTTGGTATCGTGATTCGGTTGGCAAATAGAGCCACTTTGCTCATCCTATGGTGTCTTTGGAAGATGTGTTAGTTCGGGTGAATGAGTTGATTTTTCCAGCAGATTTCTACATTCGGACATGGAAGATGAGTCTCCAACAAACCATGCTCCATTGATTCTAGGCGGAGACCATTCCTCAAGACCGCCAAGACCAAGATAGACGTGCGTGCCGGCACCCTTTCTATGGAGTTTGGCGACAATTTGGTACAATTTAACATTTTTGATGCCATGAGACACCCCTAGAGGAGCATTATGTTTTCCATGTTGATATGATTGAGATCTTTGGTTGATGATGTCTATACTTGATTTATATCTTTGAATTCCCGATATTGTTGACTATCTTGGTTCTGTTTCTTGTGATACATGTGCCACTTGTGATGTTGAACCATGTGGCTTTGCATGTCTTTGAGATTTATTCTCATTATGAGTAATGATACAATTTCTTGATGATGCAACAATTGAGAATGAGAGTCAGTACCATCTTGAAATTAATGTTTTGAGATAGTTGTTTCGAGATCACTTGTTACCTTCCATTGTGCAACCTCCATCTTTGGAGTTGAAGACTTTACCAGACCATCTTAAATATGTATATTTGGGAGATGGTGAGACACTTCCGTGATCATTGCTAAAAACCTACAACCCGATCAAGAAGAAAAATTACTTTGCAGATTTTGAGGCGTAATAGGCAAGCCATCGGATGGACTCTTGCGGATATTCTTGGTATTAGTCCCTCCACATGCATGCATAAGATTTTATTGGAAGAAGGGATCAAACCAGGTTAGACGACCCAAAGGAGACTAAATCCCCTTATTCTAGATGTGGTGAAGAAGGAAGTTACAAAGCTACTTCAAGCTGGCATTATTTATCCCATATCGACAGTCAATGGGTGAGCCCGGTGCAAGTGGTTCCCAAGAAATGCGGGGTCACGGTGGTTGCGAATCAGAACAATGAGCTTGTGCCCACACGAGTTCAAAACAGTTGGCGAGTTTGCATTGATTATAGGCGGCTTAACCAGGCTACCAGAAAGGATCATTTCCCGCTGCCCTTCATTGATCAGATGTTGGAGCGGTTAGCTGGCAAGTCACATTATTGTTTCCTGGATGGATATTCGGGCTATTTTCAGATTCATATAGCCCCAGAAGACCAAGAGAAGACTACTTTCACTTGTCCATTTGGCACATTTGCATACAGGAGGATGCCCTTTGGTCTGTGCAATGCTCCAAGCACCTTTCGAGGTGTATGGTAAGTATCTTTTCGATTTTTTAGAAAATTGCATGGACGTATTTATGGATGATTTTACTTGTCTATGGATCTTCCTTTGATGCATGTTTAGATAGTCTGGCTCAGGTCTTGCATAGATGCATTAAGACTAACCTTGTTCTAAATTTTGAGAAATGTCATTTCATGGTAGAACAAGGTATAGTCTTAGGGCATGTGATATCTCGTGAGGGTATTGAGGTAGATCCGGCAAAAATAGATGTTATTTCATGCTTATCTTACCCCACATGCGTGCGGGAGATTCGTTCTTTCCTTGGTCATGCGAGGTTTCTATCGGCGGTTCATAAAGGATTTCAAAAAATTGCACTTCCGCTATCCAACTTACTGCAAAAAGATGTGGAGTTTCACTTTGACAAGAAGTGCCAGGATGCCTTCAATCAATTGAAGCAGGCATTGACCAGTACACCTATCATCCAACCGCCGGATTGGACACTTCCATTTGAGCTGATGTGTGATACCTCTAATTATGCATTGGGAGCTGTTTTTGCACAAAGGGTCGGTAAAGTATCTCATGTCATTTCCTATGCTTTGAGAACTTTAGATCCTGCACAAATCAACTACACCACAACTGAAAAGGAACTTTTAGCAATTGTTTTTGCTTTAGATAAATTTCAATCATATTTGCTTAGTTCTAGAGTGGTTGTGTTTTCAGATCATGCAGCATTAAAGTTTCTCCTGAAGAAGCCCAATGCCAAGCCCCGGTTGATTAGGTGGATGTTGCTCCTCCAGGAGTTTGATATTGAGATCCGTGACAAGAGTGGAGCGGAGAATTTGGTGGCCGATCACTTGAGTCGAATTGAAAGGGAGGCAGATGTTTTTCCCATCCATGATGTTTTCCCTGATAAGCAGCTTTTCAAGCTGCAAGGCAACATCCCTTGGTTTGCTGATTTAATTAATTTCTTGGTTGCTAACGCAATACCTGCACATTTCACTAAGGCTAAGATTGATAAATTAAAAAGTGAGTCAAAGTATTATGTGTGGGATGATCCTTACTTATGGAGATTTTGCAGTGACCAAGTAATTAGGAGATGTGTGCCTGATGATGAATTCCATTCCATTCTTAGCTTTTGTCATAAACTTGCATGTGGCGGCCACTTCGGTCCTCAACGGACTGCTAGGAAAGTTTTAGACTCTGGATTATATTGGCCCACTCTATTTCATGATGCATATATGTTTTGCAAATCTTGTGATCAATGCCAGAGAATAGGGAATACTTCTCGTAGGAATGAAATGCCCCAGAAACCCTTATTATTCTGTGAGATTTTTGATGTTTGGGGTATTGACTTTATGGGTCCTTTCCCTGTATCATTTGGTTTTGTTTACATTCTCTTCTTGTGGATTATGTATCTAAATGGGTGGAGGCTAAGGCCACTCGGACTGATGATTCTAAAGTTGTTGTGGATTTTATTAGATCACAGATTTTCTGTAGGTTTGGAGTCCCGAGAGAAATCATTAGTGATCAAGGTTCACATTTTTGCAATCGAAGCATGGAGGCTTTGATGAAGAAGTATGGAGTCCAACACAAGGTTTCTACACCCTACCACCCCCAAACCAATGGGCAAGCCGAGGTCTCCAACAGAGAAATTAAGCAGATACTCCGGAAGACAGTTCAACCTAACGAAAAGGACTGGAGCAAGAGGCTTGAGGATGCTTTATGGGCTTACCAGATCGCTTATAAGACACCAATCGGGATGTCTCCATATCGGATTATTTTTGGAAAAGCATGCCACCTGCCGGTGGAAATTGAGCATCGAGCATTCTGTGTGAAAAGGTGGTGCAACTTGGACCTAGATCAAGCAGGTATGGAGAGGAAGTTGCAGCTGCAGCAATTGGAGGAGATCCGCTTGGAGGCTTATGAAAGTTCCAAACTTTATAAGGAGAAGACCAAAGCCTTCCATGATAAGTTGATTCTGAGGAAAACATTTGAGATTGGTCAAAAAGTTCTCCTCTATAACTCCCGCCTCCGACTCATGCCTGGCAAATTAAGGTCTAGATGGGATGGACCATTTATTGTTACTAATGTTTTTCCTTCTGGTGCTGTTCAGATTAAAAGTGAGGTCACTGCCAAAGCTTTCATCGTAAATGGACACCGCCTCAAACAGTATCATGAACTTCCAGAGAATGCAGAAGTGGAGGTGATGAACCTTCTCCATCCGCATTATGAATAAAAAAAAGAAAAAAAAAAAAAAAAAAAAAAAACAGCTGTGTGCCCGACAATGAGGTAGGTAGTGTCACTCAGAAGCATGTGGAGGTCATTTTTTCTTCAGCGACAACAACTGCGAAAATCTTGCAGTATGGATTTTATTGGCCTACTTTATTAAAGGTCTGTTACACCTTTTGCAAAAGTTGCAGAAATTGGTCAAAAAAGTTCTGCTTTGAGATTATCATCTGCACCTACTCCTTGGAAAATTGAGATCTAGGTGGCGTGGTTCTTTTGTTGTCAGACACGTGCATCCTCTGGGGACGTAGATATTGAGGATCCTAGGAATGGTACTGCGCTTAAGTTAATGGACAAAGACTCAACCATTCCTGGAAAACCAAGTTCTTGAGTTCTTTGTGTTGCCGGTTAAGTGGCGGATACGGTACTCCGTGACTCTTGAGTCGGTTTATTCTTCAGTTTCCCAAAATAACTGAACTCTTGTTCTCCTTCAAAATGGATGTCATTCTTTCAAACCTGAGAAAACATTTTCCTTCTCTTCCTCAAAATGCTCTGAGAAAAATCTACAAAGTTCGATGTGAGAGATTGAGACTGTTAATGCACAAGGGTATGCCAAAAGATGTACGCTGGATAATTGAAGCAAAGGTCCGATTAGCAGGTGAGTCCTCAATTTCATTTGACTCATATATGCCCGGTCTTGGAAGAAGTTCATATTCTAAAAGGAGAAGAACAAAAAGGTTACAAGTCTGTCACAAATGTGGACGATGGAACTGTAACAAGCGATGTCGTACTTTGGAGATGGTTTCCGCAAATAGAGAAGACAAAATTTTCTTCATTAAGAATGGACTGAGTAAGGAGTCATTAGATAATATCTTATTGACTCTTGAGACGCATTCTTGTGGATTGGTGCATCGTGAAATTCTTAAATTGTGGAATCTCTTCAAGGATGAAGTAAAACGCTACAGTCTTGGGAATCTGACTCTAAAAGACCCTGTTTGCCAATTTATAAGAAAATTGGATAGGAAGCTTATCCTCGACTCATAGAAGACGTTTAAGCCGTTACTGGACGTTAAACCAGAGGCAGATGTGAGCCACATCCACAAACAATCTGTACATATCATCATTTTCTTCTTCTTCATGTCATCTTTCAAAACAAAAAAAAATTGTATACGTCTTAGGGTTGGCTTTGGTAACACAAACCGTGAATGGGGAAATGCATGCATCCTGATCCAGCCTTCTTAATTGAAAAACAAAGAAGGTAGATTGTATCCCACATGTGAGGCAGCCAGTCGTATTATGGCCACTTGTCCCTTTTGGGAGCCCTATGTTGCGCTGGTCTTGAATGGGTCGAATACTGGTCAACAATGCTTTGGCACAAAGCCGAAAGAGCAGACTACCTCCATCCCAATCTTAAGTAAGTACACACTCATCTTTCATCAAGTTTTTCTAACAATTTCAAAAAAAAAAAGGGACGTGATGTCTACTGCACTCATGACGCGCAGTATAAAGATACGCCATCGAGACTGCATACTGTACATACAGTATGTCATCATTTTCTATTTCTTTTATCTTTGTATCATTTTGTTGTATTTTGATTTTTGTACAGACGATCCTTTGAGCAGGGGTCCTTCGGGGGGTTTATAGACTTCTTTACCTTGATGGTTTTCTTGAAGTAAAAAAAAAAAAGATTCTCGTGTCTCTTAATTTCAACCTTTTCGACAACGACCAACCTACCCTCATAGGTGCAATTATTCCCTTTCTATTCTTTTTCCTATTTAAACACTCCATTTTCTCCATTTTCCTTCAAACTCAGAAACACTCAAGGGGAGGAAGAGTATAGAATGGGGCCTTCTATTCGTAACCTCAAAAATGTCTGTGTTTTTTGTGGGTCGAGTTATGGGACGGGATTAGAGTTTGTAAACGCAGCTAGCACTCTTGGTCGATTACTTGCTGCGAGGAATATTCATCTTGTATATGGGGGAGGTTGTCGTGGGTTAATGGGGGCTGTATCACTTGCTGCCTTTTTAGGAGGCAGTCAGGTTTTAGGTGTTATTCCTAAACCTTTAGCTGAAAATAACATCACTTTGGAAGGACAATTGGAGAAGAAATTCGGGTAACATCTATGCATGGACGAATGAAAACAATGGTTGACAATTCGATGCATTTCTTGTCTTACCCGGTGGTTTTGGTACTTTGGAAGATATTTTTCAAATTGTCTCTTGGGCTGAACTGAACATCCACCATAGACCCATTGGTTTGTTGAATGTTAATAATTTCTTTGATCTTTTGTTATCTTTTCTTGACAAAGCTGTGGAACAGAAATTTATCACTCCTTCGGCAAGACAACTTCTTATCTCTGCCTCCACTATTGATGAGCTCATTGATAAATTAGAAGTTTTTGAGTATGTACCTGATCCGGTATTAGCTCAGATAGATTGGTCAACAGGAAGCAGCGAAGGAAGTAACAAGAAACAAAAGCCAGATCTGCGACTTCATCTTTAATGGGTTTGATTTTATTGTATTTTGTTTCGTTTAAATTTGTGTCAACTTTCTCCAACAGTAATATCTTCTATCCTTTACTCATCTATATTTTAACATTGAGGACAATGTTGTGATCTAGTTGGGAGGGAAGGATAGTTGACCCAAAAAAAATAAAAATAAAAATAAAATAAAAATAAAATAAAAATAAAAATAAAAAAATAAATTGTTGTTTTGTTTGAAAAGTATGATATGATTGTCATGTACTTATTAAACCAATTAGTAATGGCGAGTAAGGAGTAATTTTACTCTTGAGACGCATCTTAATTGGTGGCGAGTAAGGAGTTTTTTAGGTAGTAACTAATTAGTACTAAAGTTTTATTATTTGATTTCTTTTCGAGTCGATGCGATGCGACAAGGTGTTTCTTTTACTGCTTGGCGTTGATTCACTTCTTATCAGGTTGTGTTGCTCTTTTCTATATCTCTCTTTCACATTGAAGGCAATGTTATATTAAGCGTGGGGGAGAGATTTCAACATGTTCTTTTTGTAAATCAAAAAAAAAAAAAGAAAAAAAAAAGGGGTTCATTGCATGATTGAATAACTTTTCTCCCTTCTTGAATTGATATGCTTGGTGATGGATGATTGAATTGATGAATTGAGTTTGATGGATGCATACCTTGTGAGATTTTGAGCCTAATGGATGGATTCAACATTTATGCCATTCTCTTCTTTCTTGTGTGATTTTCACTCATGTTAATGACCACTCTAGAACTTGCTTTGATTCTTTTTGAGGCTACATTTCACTTGCATGCATGAACATGATTGAGGCCCTCTTTCTTAGCTAGTTTAACCAAATAGCCAACCTTGTTTTTAATATGATATCAAGCACTCTTTTGACTTCTCGAAAATTCTCTGATTCCTGCCAACCTTGTATATTTTCTTTTGCTTAACCCCTTTGAGCTTATTTGACCATTCCTTGTTTCTAGCTCATTATGTGCCTTAAATGAAAAATCGTGTTCTTACTTTACCTTAGGGAATAAAAGAACATTAGCCTGGTTAATGAATGAGTTTTTGAACAAGTGTGGGGGTGTGTGTACAAAATGGTTGTTGAAAAAAAAAAGAAAAGAAAGAGTGCCTAGAAAAAAAAAGGAAAAATGTATGTATATAGTTATGTTCATATATATATAAAAAAAAAAAAGAAAAGGATTGGGAAATGAATATGTAAAGGGATATACATTAGAGTTGAGATGAACTTTTATGCTTGTTATTTGAACTCAGCTCTCATTTGCTTTTATTCTCTTTGGTATTTATCTTCTCATATCCATTTTATCCTCTTCATTACCTTGACCTCACTACAACCTTGAATAAAGTCCTCATGATTTGTGTGTGCATGTGTTTTGAGTAGTGGAGAAGTAGAAGATAAGCAAGCTTATGATAGTGCAATTTTCATGGGTTGAATTGAGTGAAATACCTACCTTTTAAACACTTGAGAGATTGAGAGGGAATCTTGTGAAGATCCATCATTCTTAATTCATTCTTTTCAACGGAAGTTTCCTTGCTTGTTGGTTTGAGATGTGAAGAAATCCTACCTCATTTATGCTTTGATCCCTTGAATTTCTTGTCGCTCTTCTTGCTTTATTGAGTCCTTTAGAGTTTTTAGGCTTTTAAGTCTGTGTCGTTTGTCTTTGTCTTCTAACTTTAGTGTTATATGTTTTGCCCAGGAGTGCAAAAAGCTAAGTGTGGGAGAATTTGATAATCACATATTTTATTCATTAAGAAACCCTTATGTTTAGTTATTTACACTCTTCATGTACTTAATTGACTGAATTTGATTATGTTTTGTAAGTTTGAACTCGAATCGGACTTAATTGATTTTTTCAGCATTATTCGGGTCTTACACTGTTTCTGTATTTTAGCCATATCTTGAGTTTTAAATATCTGATAATTATGAATTTTACCTTGTAGGAAAGATAAGAGAGAGCTCTACAACTTTGATGAAGAGCTCAAAGTCAATTTCAGACATCTAGTGGAGCTAATTAGGCATGGAAATCAGAATACGGGATTTGTGACTGGAACCCGAACAGTGTGTAGTAACCAAAACATAATTCGAGTTTGGGCATATAAAATGGGCTGAAAATTTGTAATCTGAAAGTTAAGATCCATATGTACAACTTTCATGTCAAGCACAAAACTTGATTCGGGCTCCTTGATGGAGATATTGGGTCTAAAAGTCAAAACAGAGGTGCTGAAACTGGTCCTGAACAGTCTGTAGTAAATGAGCCATATCTTGGGCTGTAGGACGAATTTTTGGGTGTTTCCAGAGCCATTGGAAAGCTTAGACAATTTCCTAGAACTTTCATGAAGACCACTTGGCTCATAAATGACGAAATCAATGAGTTCAGCAATAAAGAATTTCGGAGACAAGGTAGCTCACCTACTCACCCACCTACTCACCCACCTACTCATCCACCTACTCATCCCATCTACCCATCTACTACTACTCTGAATCCTCTATAAAAGGAAGTATGTGGAGAGCTCTAGGAAAACACACACTTGGTGTTAGAAATAGCTTTTCATAGTTCTTGTATATTTTTCCTTCATTGTAATGGAGAGCTAAGTCACTTATAGTCAATTCGGGACTCTTGAAGAGATTGTGGCTTGGATTCTTGAGACCTTGGTTATGTAATGTATTTGATTTATATTTGAATTCCTCTTCTCTTCTTCTTCTGTTCTCTTGATCTTGAATGCATGAATGGTGATTCTGTTTATGTTTGATCTGATTTGATCTTGGTTTAAGATTAAGTATTGTGATGAAATTTAGAAGCTGATTGATCTGAATTAATCACATAACCGAAGATTGAGATTTGTGATGAAACTTAGAACTGATTGATCTAAACTAATCACGTAATTGAAGAGGTTAGGTTACTGATTTGTGCCTAGGTTAATTGAATTCAGGTGCTTAAATTGACATATATTTACATGAATGGTGCGATTGCAGATTTGTGTTTATCACTTGTCAATTGAATTACGGACGATTGTCTAGTATGAATTCTCGGATCGATGCGAGATCTCGGTTAGATCCAAGTTAACCATTCAAATGTATTTAAGGTGTTTGTTGAAAGGTCTATGATTGAATCCACCCAATCTCGGATAGATTTACTCAATTGACTGTTTTTTTAATTGTTATTTCTCTTTAAATCCTCATCGCGATCCTTGAACCGTCAAAACCCCCTTTTTCTAACTTTTACTTGATTTGATCAAATTGCATCTACGATCCTTGAGGAGACGATCCGGTGTTGTTCACTATACTACAAGTTTAGGTAATAACTTCGGTTATAATTTTGACTGAGTTCGGCGCTCGTCAGGAATCCACCGCAACGTGTCTATCTCAGATACTCCTCTGAATTTACTTCAAAACAGTTGGGATGGATCAGGTTGCAGATGATAGGTTGAAGAGAAGCAGTTTTCGATAGATCTTTTGGTGATGTGGACGTCGAGTGGTGCCGGTTGCGCAGAGCGGCAGTGCTGGTTAGTGGGTTAGAGCGCTGGTGTGCGGATCTAGGCCAGGATTGGGTACGAGGTTGGCGGCCTTATGCGGTGCAGTCCAGTAACACAAGGTAGGCAGCTTTGGGTGGTTTTTAGTTGGGTGGTGATGGTTTAGGTGGAGATGGTGTAGTGGGTGGTGGCTATGGAAGCTTGTTTGTGGAGTATGGTTGTTTGTGATGAAAGATGAATGTGGTGGGGTATGTGATAGGATAATTAAAAGTTTTAAACCCAAGTGCAGGTTATTTCAAGTATTATAATCTCAGGAGTCTGAGGTCGATTCACAGGGAATTGATGAAGAAAAATTCTTTAAGGTAAGGAGCAGATTTGTCACAATAATAAAGATTATATAAGTTATTCAAAGATAAAAAGGATTTACTTGGGTTAAGAGATTCACTCTTGGTAATAAATTAGAAACAAGATTATTTTTTTTTATAACTCAATTGAAATCATACATAATGAAGGTTCCAATCGGAAAATATAACATTCAAAGTTCAATTAAGATTATATATGTAATCATATTATAGTTCCATTAATTATCTACCAATACTTGTAAATGATCTCAAGCATCCACTGTGCCAACGTCTTGTCTACAATGAATCAAGATATTCATTATACAAGAAGAGTTTCTAAATTGATCGGAAATAACATACAACACATATAAAGATCACATAAAAATATATCATTCAAGCACAAGAAGGAAAATAATCTAACATTAACTTATTACCAAGAGTTTCACCCTTTCACCCAAGCAAAATAAAAATTAGTTACTCATGAATTAAGAAGAAAGAAAGAAAGAAAGAAGAAAAAGATGAAGAACATAACTTTAATTAAGAACAATAGAAAATTACACAAAGGAAACAATTAACATACAAGTATGAAAGTAAACTCTAAGCTAACACCCTGAAATGATCAGCCCTTGCCTCCTTTTATAGAGATAGAAGAGTATAAAATGCCAAAAGAGATGATGGATGATGAGAACAAAATGCCAAAATAGTTGTTTGATGATGATGAATAGGTGGATTCTTGTCTCTGAAATGTTTTACTTCTGAACTTATGGCATGCTTCATTTGCTGGTTAGGTGGTCTTCATGAAAGTTCTAGGAAATTGTCTTAGCTTTCCATAGACACTGATTTTAGCCAAATCCATTACCTAAAGCCCGAGATATGGCCCAATTACTACTCATGGGTCAAGTCTAACTTCAGCTCCTCTGTTCTGACTTCCAAGCCCAATATCACCTTCAAGGAATCCGAACTGAATTTTGTGTTCTTTATGAAAGTTGTAGATATGGGTCTTAACCTTCCACTATCAAAATTTCAGAATTATTGAGCTCCTATAGCCTGAGATATAGCCTAATGAGTGCATAGAGGTCAAGCTGTCAGGTTCAAAACTCTAGATTTTGCTTCAACTCCAATTTGAGTTATCCAAATGTGTGTTCGCGGTCTTGATGCCTTCATGAAAGTTATAAAATTTTGTCTTAAATTTAAAACAAGACCAAAATCACATCCATCAAATATTTGTAACTCAAATTATAGCTAGTTTACTGAAAAAGCTAAGTGAGAAGATTATACAATGAATGAAATATATTGCTATCAATGTGGCTTTTGCTATCAAGTGAATAATTATTAGAGAATTATCTTAACTTTCTAACAAGACCAGAATCACATTAATCAAATAATTGCAACTCAAATTATGGCCACTTTACTTAAGAATGCAATCACCTAAATTAATGATAATTCAAGCAATAATTTCTTTAATGATTCAATTAAGTTTAATTTCATAAAATGTAACAAAATCAACTTAATTAAGCCAAATTGAACCTTAAGAAGCTTAGTGAGATGATTATAAAATGAATAAAATACATTTTTATCAAATTCTCCCACACTAAACTTTTGCACTCTTGAGAAAAACACATAAGAAAAAAAAACTAGGGAACAAAGAAAAATAACACAGACTCAAAAGCTAAAAACTCTAAAAGATTTAATGAAACAAGAAGAGAAACCAGACATTCAAGGGATCAAAACTTTAATGAGGTAATATTTCTTCACATATCAAACCATCAAGTAAGGAAACTTCAGTTAAAAAGAACAAATCAAGAATGATAGATCCTCACAAAATTCACTCTCAATCTTTCAAACATTCAAAAGGTAAGTATTTCACTCAATTCAACCCATGAAAAATTACACTACCATAAGTTTGCTTATCTTCTACTTCTCCACTACTTAGAACACATGCACACAAAAATCATGAAGACTTTATTCAAGGTTGTAATGGGGTCATGGTAAAGAAGGGTGGTAATATGGATTTGACAAGTTAAAAACTAAAGTGAATAAAAGAGCATGAGAGCTGAGTTCAATTAACAAGCATTAAAGTTCATCCCAACTCCACCTAATACAAATTCCCTTTACATATTCTTTTCCCTTCTCTTATTGCCTTGCTAGCCCTTATTTACACTTTTTTTTATAAATATACACACATATTTTTTTTAATTTGTCACTTTCTTTTTTTATTAACCATTTTACACACACACCCCCACACTTGTTCAAGAACTCATCCAATAACAAAACTAGTTCTCTCTTATTCCCTAAGGTTAGGTAAGAACATAGTTTTTCATTTAAGGCACATAATGAGCTAGAAACAAGGAATTATTAAATAAGCTCAAATGGGTTAAGCAAAGGGAAATAAGTCATTTCCAATGTCTTACTTTAGCAGGAATAAGAGAATTTCCAAGAAGTCATAAGAGTGCTTGATATCATATTGAGACAATATGTTGCTGAGCAAGGCTGCCTATTTGTGCACCAACCATTCTTGGCTATTTGGTTAAAGTAGTTATTTCAAGAAAAATATATCAATCATGTTTATGTATGCATGTGAAAATGTAGCCTAAAAAAGAATCTAAGCAAGTTATAGAGTAACAATTTCATGAGTGAAAATCACACAAGAAAGAAAAGAATGGTACAAATGTTCAATCGATTCATCAATAGGCTCAAAATCTCACAAGACATATTTCTATCATTTTCAATCCATCAATTCAACATTCATATCCAAGCATGTGATTTTTAAGAAAGAATAAAATTTATGATATGACCTAAGATATGCTTTTTGCCACTTCTAAAACAATTATTTCCTCAACTAAGATGCATCTCAATAGTAAAATTACCTCTAGGGCAAAATTTACTCCTTACTCTGTCATCCTTAATTGGTTTTGTTGTAGGTTTCTGACAGTCATCTCACTAAACATACTTTACAATTTAAATGCGTCTCAGGAGTAAAATTACTCCTTACTTTGCCAATATTCATTGGTTTAGTAAGTTCATGACAATCATATCATACTTCCATACTTTTTTTTAACTATCCTTGCCCTAAACCAGATCACAACATTGTCTGCAACGTTAAAATATAGATAAGTAAAGGATAGAAGATAGTATCTATTTGGAAAAATCTGACACAAATTTAAACTAAAATACAGTACGATAAATAAAACCAAAAGTAAAAGAAAATTAAAGATGAAGTGTCAGATCTAGCTTTCTTTGCATGCTGCTTCCCTTACTGCTTTTTGCAGACCAATCTATCTGAGCTATTGCTTTATCGGGTTCATAAACCAAAACTTCTAATTTATCAATCAGCTCATCAATAGTGGAGGCAAAGATAAGAAGTTGTCTTACCGAAGGTGTGATAAATTTCTGTTCCACAGCTTTGTCAAGAAATAATAACAAAAGATCAAAGAAATTATTAATATTCAACAAACTAATGGGTTTATGATGGATGTTCTATTGGGCCCAAGAGACAATTTGAAAAATTTCTTCCAAAGTATCAAAACCACTTGGTAAGGCAATGAATGCATCAGAGTTGCCAAGCATTGTCTTCATTTGTCCATGCATAGATGATGCCTTAAGTTCCTCCCCAATTATCTTTCTAGTGATGTTCTTTTGAGTTAAATGTTCAGGAATGACACCTAAAACCTGACTACCTCCTACAAATGCAGAGAGTGATACAGCCCCCATTAACCCACAACAACCTCCCCTATATACAACATGAATATTCCTCACAATAAGTGATTGACCAAGAGCGCTTGCTGCGTTTACAAACTCTAAACCCTTCCCATAACTTGACCCACAAAAGACACATATATTTTTAAAGTTACGAACAAGAGGTCCCATAATTTCACATTCCCTCTGAATGATTATAAGTTGGAGGAAAGTGAAGAAAATGAAGTGTTTAAATAGGGAAAAGAATGGAAAAGGTAATGATAGCACCTATATAGGTAGGTTGCTTGTTGTCAGAAAAGTTTGAAAATAAGAAACACATATTTTTTTTGTTTTTTTTAAACTTCAAGAAACTCATCAGGGTAAAGAAGTCTAGAAATCCCTTAAGGACCCTACTCAAAGGATCGTCTGTCCAAAAACCAAAATACAACAAAATCATACAAAGATAAAAGAAATATAAAAACAAATGAGGACATACTTGTATATACAATTTTCATGGTGTATCTTTATACTGCGCGTCATAAGTGCAATAGCAGCATATCTTTGAGTTACGTGTCACCAGTGCAACATAAGAACTCCACAAGGATTGTTGAACTAACAACAAGAACCTTTGAATTCTTTCTGTCCTGCTTACGGAATAACAGTCCTCTATCTTCCAGCAAATCTAATTAAAGGCCCGTATTCTAAGAAGATGGTACTTAACCACAGCCAGTCATAACTCGCCATAGAGGCCTACTAATTAAAGTAAGTATACGACTCAGTTAACAGTTTCCGTTCATTGTAAAAATGAGATGCTTCTTTCTATCCATCGGCACTACAGAGCCTTGGATCTAAAAACTGGGAATGTAGCATGCGGTTCTCTACAGAGCATGGCACACGAACCTTATTTACATACTGACATGTGAAGATCTTCTCCTGAGTCTATGACAGGACGGGTCATCTGCCTGAGGCTCCTAATCTAATTAAAGACTAAGTACAACCATAGTTTCACCCTCTCTTTTTTCAAGTTGTTAGAAACCTGATGAAAGGTGAGTGTATACTCACTTGAGATTGGGATGGAGGTAGTTTGCTCTTTCAGCTTTGTGCCAAAACATTGTTGACCAGTTTTAGACCCATTCAAGACCAACGCAACATAGGGCTCTCAAAAAGGACAAGTGGCCATAATGCAACTGGCGGCCTCACATGTGGGGTACAATATGCCTATATTGTTTTTCCATTAAGAAGGCTGGATCAGGATGCGTACATTTTCCCATTCACGTTTTGTGTTACCAAAGCCAAAACTAAGATGTATACATATTTTTTTCTTTTCTTTTTTTTCTTTTTTTTTAAGAAGATGAAGAAAAAAAAAGAAAAAAATATGTACATGTTGTTGTGGATGTGGCTCACATCTGCCTCTGGTTTCACGTCCAGAAACGGCTTAAACGACTTCTATGAGTTGAGGATAAGCTTCCCATCTAAATTTCTTATAAATTGGCAAACAGAGTCTTTTAGAGTCAGATTCCCAAGACTGTAATGCTTTTGTTCCTCTTTGAAGAGATTCCACAAGTTAAGAAGTTCACGATGCATAAAACCACAAGAATACGTATCAAGAGTTAATAAGATATCATCTAATGACTACTTACTCAGTTCATTCTTAATGAAGAAAATTTGATCTTCTCTGTTGCGGAAACCATCCCCAAAGAACGACATTATTTGTTACAATTTCATCGTGCACATTTGTGATAGACTTGTAATCTTTTTGCTCTTCTCCTTTTAGAATATGAACTTCTACCAAGACCTGGCATGTATGAGTCAAATGAAATTGAAGACTCACCTGCTAGTCAGACCTTTGCTTCGATTATCCAAAGTACATCTTCTAGCATACCCTTATACATTAACAATCTCAATCTTTCACATCTAGCTTCATAAATTTTTGTTAGAGCATTGTGAGGAGAATGAAAATGCTTTCTCAGGTTTGAGAGAATGATATCTATTTTAAAGGATAAGGAATCAGTTATTTTGGGAAACTGAAAAAAAAACAAACCGACTTGAGAGTCACGGAGTACCATCATCCACCATTTAACCGAGAACACAAAGAACTGCAAAACAAAATAAAGTCACAAAATTAGAGTAAATTTTTCTCATAACAAGGATAAAAAAAGAAAATGAATTCTACTTCAGCAACTTGATTTTTTAGAAATGGTTTAAGTCTTTGTCCATTGACCTTAAACACATTACCATTTCTAGGATTCTCAATGTCTATGACCCCATAAGGATACACATGTTTGACAATAAAAGGGTCAGTCCACCTAGATCTCAATTTTTTAGGGAATAGGTGAAGACGAGAATTATAAAGTAGAACATTTTGACCAATTTCAAAAGATTTTCTCAAAATTGATTTTTCATGAAAAGCTTTTGTTCTTTCTTTATAAATTTTTGAGTTTTCATATGCAACATTTCTCAATTCCTCAAGTTCATTTATTTACAATTTGCGTAACCTACAAGCATCGTCAAGATTTAAATTGAAAGCTTTAATGGCCCAAAATGCTTTATGCTCTAGTTCTACAGGCAAGTGACATGGTTTTTCATAGACTAACCGATAGAGTGACATGCCTAAAGATGTTTTAAAAGTAGTACGGTAAGCCCAAAGTGCATTGTTTAGTCTTAAAGATCAATCTTTACGATTTGGGTTAATCATTTTTTTCCAAAATTTGTTTAATTTTCCTATTTGCTAATTCTACTTATCCACTTGTCTGAGGGTGATAAGGGGTGACAACTTTATGGGTAATACCATATTTCTTTATTAAAGATTCAAATGGTTTATTGCAAAAATGTGTTCCCCCATCACTGATGATAGCTCGAGGGATTCCAAATCGACTCAAGACATTTTCTTTTAAAAATTTGAGAATAGTTTTATGATTATTTTGTCGACATGGAATCGCCTCAATCCATTTTGAGACATAATCAACTGCAACCAAAATATACACAAATTCAAATGATGATGGAAATGGACCCATGAAATCAATTCCCCAGTAATCAAAAATTTCAATAATAAGGATACGGTTCAGAGGCATCATATTTCTTTTAGAAATGGAACCTAATTTCTGACAATTTTTGCAACTTTTGCAAAAAGTATAGTTGTTCTTAAATAAAGTAGGCAAATAAAATCCACACTGCAAGATTTTGGCAGTAGTTTTCTTTGAAGAAAAATGACCTCCACATGCTTCTGAGTGACAAAATTTAGTGACACTACTACCTCATTGTAGGGTACATATCTCCGAAAGATTTGATCAGGACAATATTTGAACAAATATGGGTCATCCCAATAAAAAAATTTCACCTCAGTCAAAAACTTTTTTCTATCTTAATGTGACCACTGAGGCGGCATCTTTCCTGTCACAAGAAAATTGACTATATTAGCAAACCAAGGCATGGAATTGATAGAAAATAAAAACTCATTAGGAAAAGAATCATTGATAGGTGTGCTATCAAAAGGTAAGCCTGTTGTAAGTCTGGACAAATGATCTGCAACAACATTTTTGGCTCATTTCTTATCTTTTATTGTGATGTTGAATTCTTGAAGCAACAAAATCCACCGTATCAATCTAGGTTTGGTATCCTGCTTAGACATTAAATATTTAACAACAACATGATCAATGAAAACAAAGTAGAAGAACCAATTAAATGAGCTCAAAATTTGTCAAATGTAAAAATTATAGCAAGTAGTTCTTTTTTAGTAGTTGTGTAGTTCATTTGTGTACTATTTAAAGTTCTACTTGCGTAACAAATCACATGACACTTACCTTCCTTTCGTTGGCCTAAAATAGTACCAACAACAAAATCACTAGCATCTCACATTAATTCAAAAGGCAAAGACCAGTCAGGGGATTGCATGATAGGAGCCGATCTCAGAAGACTAATTAATTTTTCAAAAGATTTTTGGTGTTCTTGAGTCCAATCAAATGGTGCATCTTTTATCAGAAGATTACATAATTGTCTAGATATGGCACTAAAATCCTTAATGAATCTTCAATAAAATCTTGCATGTCCTAACAAGGAACGAACTTCTCTGACTATTTTTAGGGAAAACAAATGAGCAATTAATTCAACTTTGGCCTTATCAACTTCAATCCCTTCAGAAGATATCACATGACCTAACACAATTCCTGAGGTAACCATGTAATGACATTTTTTTCAATTTAAAATAAATCATTTTTCTTCACATTTTTTAAGAACTTTATCCAAATTTTCAAGATAATTTTCAAAAGAATTTTCAAAAACTGTCAGATCATCCATGAAAACCTCTAAATAATGCTCAATCATGTCACTAAAAATGCTTAACATGCATCTTTGAAATGTTGCCGGAGCATTACAAAGGCCAAAAGGCATTCTTCTATATGCAAAAGTACCAAAGGGATACGTAAAAATAGTCTTTTCTTGATCCTCTAATGCAATTGGTATTTGATTATATCCTGAATAACCATCAAGAAAATAATAGTAGGGATGTCATGCTACTTTTTCTAGAATTTGATCAAGAAATGGTAAGGGGAAATGATTTTTCCTAGTGGCTGCATTCAATTTTCTAAAATCAATACACATATGTCAATTGGATGAAACTCACATAGGTATTAACTCACATTTTTCATTTTCAACCACTATTATTCCAAATTTCTTAGGCACAACTTGTGTAGGGCTTACCCACTGACTATCAGAAATATGGTAAATAATTTCAATATCAAGTAATTTAAGAACTTCAGCCCTAACTACCTCTTTCATGTGTGGATTTAATCTTCTTTGATGTTGTTGTGATGTTTTAGCATTATCTTTTAAATGTATTCTATGTGTACAAATTAATGAATTAATGTCTTTTATATCTGTTAATGTCTATCCAATTACACTTTTATACCTTTTAAGTACTTCTATCAACATACCTTCTTGTTCTTCAGTAAGGATTGATGAAATTACTACTGAAAAACTTTGTTCTTCTCCCAAAAATGTGTACTTCAACCCAACAAGTAATGACTTTAGTTCTAGTGTGGGTACTTCTTCATGGATATTATCATTCATGGGTTGTAACTCTTCAAATCTCGGTTTCCATCCCTTGTATTTCATTGCCTATGTACAATCAAACAAAGAGCATATTTAAGAAATATCAACATCTATTTGCATAGATGAATCAAATGAATTAATTAAACAAACTTCTAATGGGTTAGAAGAACTCCCTTATAGAAGATGATCATCTACAATGACCTCAATCCCGTCAGCTTCCTCATTTTTATCATTGAATTCATGTGGTTGCTTGCATATGTTAAAAAAATTAAGCTCAAGTGTCATGTTTCCAAATGTTAGTTTCATCACTCCATTTATGCAATTTATCAAAGCATTCGATGTTGCTAAAAATAGGTGACCTAAAATAACAGGAATTGACTTAGAACTATTAACCATGAGTTCAGTTTCTAAGACAATAAAATTCACAAGATAAATGAATTTATCAACTTGTATCAACACATATTTCACTATTCTTTTTGGAATTTTAATTTATCTATCAGTAAGTAGAAGAGTTACAGAAGTTAGTTTTAACTCACCCAGATTGAGTTGTTGATAAACTGAATATAGAAGCAAATTAACACAAGCACCAAGATCAAGTAAAGCTTGTTCAATTTTATGTTCTCCAATAATGCATGAAACTGTAGGACAACTAGGGTCTTTATGTTTCAAAACATTATTGCTTTGAATAGTGGAACCTACATGTTCGGTCACATTTAATTTCCTTTTAACAGTGTATAAATCCTTCAAAAATTTGACATAAGAAGGAATCTATTTGATAGCATCTAACAACGGAATATTGACCTTCACTTGTTTAAAAATTTCAAAAATTTCAGTGTGGTGGTTTAATTTCTTTAGCTTGCTTAATGCTTGAGGAAATGAGGGTGGAGGAGATGAGAGTTTGGTCTCATTTTGGCCAGATGGCTTATCAACCTCTTCCTTATCTTGAGGAATTGATTCACCATCTGTCTCACAAGGTTAAGAATTTTTTTTTCAATAACTTTTTCACTCATAAGAGTTATCACAGAATTGACTTGATTTATTTATTAGTTTTCTGAACTACCCTCATTTAGACTATATTGACCTTTGGGATTCGGTTGAGGTTGAGAAGGAAATTTTCCTTTCTCATGAATGGTGAGTGCAGAATAAAGTTTGGAAAAAGTGTCTTTTATGTCAATCGTGGTTTGAGTATTTTGTTTATTAATGGTCTCTTGCTTTTCTATGAATGCATTCAATGTTCCTTCAAGGTTTTTCCTATATGGTGGGACATAAGGTGCATATCCTTGAGAATTTTGAGAATCTTATTATTCCTAAGAAGGCGGTGGTTGCATAAATTGGCTTGATTATTATTCCTCCAATTAAAGTTCGGGTGATTTCTCCATCTTGGATTGTAAGAATTTGAAAAAGAAGAGGTGAATGGTTTTTTAAAATTGTTCATTGCATTTACTTACTCATGCACAACTTCTTTAAAAACATGAATATTAGGACATTCATTTGTCGAGTGTCCTAATTCATCACAAATGCCACAATTTTTTTTATTTTGCACATATTTGACTTCTTTTACTTTCCCTAATTCCATGGATTCAACCTTTCTAGCCAAACTAGCGTACCTTGCATTTAGATCTTCTTCTTGACTAAGATGATATTTTCCTTTACCAGCATTCGTAAGGTTATATCTAATTGAATTTTCAGAAGGATTAGTATCATGCCAAGATTGAGAATTTTCAGTCAAATGGTTTAAATAATCTAAAGCTTCTTCGGGTTCTTTATCAAAAAACTCACCATTACACATTATTTCCACAAATTGTTTGGTTTCAGGTGTTAAACCTTCATAAAAGAAGCTTATAGTCTGCTATTTTTCAAAACCATGATGTAGGAAAAAATTTAACAAATCTTTAAAACGTTCCCAACTTTGAAAATACACTTCATTTGAATTTTGGAAAAAAAAAATAGATTTGTCTTTTCAAAGTAATGGTTTTATGTGTTGAAAAAAATTTCTTTAAAATCTCACCTTGCATTTCTTGCCATGTGTCAATTGATCTTGGTTTCAAAGCGTTAAGTCAAGTTTTTGTTTCATTTTTTAAAGAAAGAGGAAACAATTTAAGCTTAACAATCTCTTCGGTGCAATTTTGATCATTGAAAGCAATACAAACTTCCCCAAATTCTTTTAGATGTAAATATGAGCTTTCAGATTCTAAATCATAGAAATTAGGAAGTAAAAAAATCATACCCGACTTAAATCTAAAATTATTAGTAGAGAGTGGAAAGATAAAACATGATGGACTAGAATTTCGAAGTGGTTGCAAATATGCACGCATAGTTCTCAAATGTTGATTTTCCTGTTCATCATGTACACTTTCATTTTCAGTTCGTTGTGTTTGATTTTCATGTTCAACATGTGCACCTTCAATTTCAGTCATTGTGTCAATTGTGTGTGATTGACATAGAATTTTAACCAAACGACTAGAATTTGAATCACGATACCAGTTAAGCATAAATAAGTGATGTAAAATAAAAATAATGTACAAGTTAGTAAGTCAGAAAATAAAAATAAATGACATAAATTAAAAAGTTAGATAGCGTAAATAAATGACATAATTAAAAGGTTAGATGGCATAAATAAATGACATAAATATAAAGTTAGGAAGTTAATAAGCATAAAACATAAATAAAAAAAATAAAAGCAAAAAGCGTAAATAAAAAAATAAAAAAAAAATTAAAAAATGTAAATAAATGGTGTAAATAAATAAAAAAATTAAAAAACAAAAATAAATGACATAAATATAAAAGTTAGGAAGTTAAAAAGCATAAATAAATGACATAAATATAAAAGTTAGTTAATAAGTTAGTAAATTAATTAGTTAGTAAATTAGTAAATTAAAAAAAATAAAAGAGTAGAGGAAGAATATACCTGATAGTGAAGTTTACTTACAGAAAGAGAACCTCAATAAATTAGAACTTCAAATTAAGTCCCCGATAATGGCGTTAAAAACTTGATAGGATAATTAAAAGTTTCAAACCTAAGTGTAGGTTGTTTCAAGTAATATATTCTCGGGAGTCTGAGGTCGATCCACAGGGAATTAATGAAAAAAAATTCTTTGAGGTAAGGAGTAGATTTGTCACAATAATAAAGATAATATAAGTTGTTTAGAGATGAAAAAAATTTACTTGGGTTAAGAGATCCACTCTTGGTAATAAATTAGAAACAAAATTATTTCTTTTTATAACTCAATTGAAATCATACATAATGAAGGTTCCAATCAGAAAATATAACATTCAAAGTTCAATTAAGATTATATATGTAATCATATTATAGTTCCATTAATTATCTACCAATACTTGTAAATGATCTCAAGCATCCACTATGCCAACGTCTTGTCTACAATGAATCAAGATATTCATTATACAAGAAGAGTTTCTAAATTGATCGGAAATAACATACAACACATATAAAGATCACATAAAAATATATCATTCAAGCACAAGAAGGAAAATAATCTAACATTAACTTATTACCAAGAGTTTCACCCTTTCACCCAAGCAAAATAAAAATTAGTTACTCATGAATTAAGAAGAAAGAAAAAAGAAAGAAGAAAAAAAGATGAAGAACATAACTTTAATTAAGAACAATAGAAAATTACACAAAGGAAACAATTAACATACAAGTATGAAAGTAAACTCTAAGCTAACACCCTGAAATGATCAGCCCTTGCCTCCTTTTATAGAGATAGAAGAGTATAAAATGCCAAAAGAGATGATGGATGATGAGAACAAAATGCCAAAATAGTTGTTTGATGATGATGAATGGGTGGATTCTTGTCTCCGAAATGTTTTACTTCTGAACTCATGGCATGTGTCATTTCCTGGCCAGGTGGTCTTCATGAAAGTTCTAGGAAATTATCTTAGCTTTCCATAGACACCAAGTTTAGCCAAATCCACTACCTACAGCCCGAGATATGGCCTAATTACTGCTCATGGGTCAGGCCCAACTTCAGCTCCTCTATTCTGACTTTCAAGCCTAATATCGCCTTCAAGGAATCCAAACTGAATTTTGTATTCTTCATAAAAGTTGTAGAATTTTATCTTATCTTTAAAACAAGACCAAAATCACATCCATCAGATATTTGTAACTCAAATTATAGTCAATTTACTAAAAAAGTCAAGTGAGAAGATTATACAATGAATGAAATATATTGCTATCAATGTGGCTCTTACTATCAAGTCAATAGTTATTAGAGAATTATCTTAACTTTCCAACAAGATCAGAATCACATTAATCAGATAATTGTAACTCAAATTATGGCTACTTTACTTAAGAATGCAATCATTCAAATTAATGATAATTCAAGCAATAATTTCTTCAATGATCCAATTAAGCTTAATTTCATAAAATGTGACAAAATCAACTTAATTAAGTCAAATTGAACCTTAAGAAACCTAGTAAGAGGAGTATAAAATGAATAAAATACATTGTTATCAGTGTGGTTGTTGAAGATGATGATGGTGGCTTAAAGGGTGTTGTTGTGAGGAAGATGATAGTTGAGATGGTGGAGATGGATGAGATTGAAGGTGGTGGGGTATAGTCAAGTGATAGAGTATTTGGCAGAGATTAAGGCTACATGAAAAGAATGGCTAGGCTATAAGTGTGTGTTTAGGCTAAAAATGTTAAAACTGAAAAGGGTGCGTTAAGCTCAAAGGTATTAAGCTGGAAAGGTTTTAAGCTGAAAGGTGCTAAGCCAGAATCCTCTTTTTGTGTGTGGGTTGTGGGTTTTTATAGGAGAGGATTAGGCTGAAGTGTTTAAGTTAAAGTGTGATTGAGATTTGTTTAGGATGATAAGTTGTGGTTAGTTTAAGATGGGTCATAGGTTTGTTTAAGATAAGTGTTGGTTTGTTTGGGATGAGTTACGGGGTTTGTTTAACATAAGTGTTGAAGTTAGTTTAGGATAAGTTTAATGGCATTGGGTTGTTTATTGGATAATGGGCCAATGAGTCAAGTTATGGGTTAATGGTTCATGGGTGGTTAAATGGGTCATGAGTTGGATAATGAGTCATGGGTTAGATAATGGGCCAATGGGCTGGATAATGAGCCAATAGGTGAAAGTTTGATTTTTTCTTTATTTTCCCTTTTCTTTCCTTTTTCTTTCTTTTTTTTTTGAAGCCCTGGACAAAATTAGGTGTTTACACTTGCCCCTATTTTCTTGTTTCTTACTAGATAAAAAAAATAACTACAATTTTTTCATTTTATCATTGTAAGGAACAAGTAAAGACATGAACTCAAATTTTGTTCGAGAATGCATAGAATGCAAAACAATATGAGAATAATAAATAGCAAAGAGTCGATGTACTCAAAAGAAATTACAGAAATTCAAAATGCAAAGAGCAGATGCGCTCAAAAAGTAAATGACAAGAGCCGATGCACTCAAAAAAGTAAATGACAGGAGCCGATACGCTCAAAAAGTAAATGACAGGATCTGATGCGCTCAAAAGTAAATGACAGAAATTTAAACGACAAGAGCTGATGCGCTCAAAAGTAATTGACAAGAGCTAATGCGCTCAAAAGAAATGATTGAAATTTAAAATGCATGATACGCTCAAAAGGAATTTAAAATGTAGGGAGCCAATAATTGACAAAAATTTAAATAAGTATGGAGCTGATGCTCTCAAAATGCAAGTGATTTGCTCAAAACAATTTAAAAAGTAAGAAGCCAATGCGCTCAAAAGAATTTAAAAAAACGTGAAGCAGATTGGCTCAAAATGCTTAGAGTCGATGCGCTCAATGATGCATGGAGCTGATGCGCTCAAAATGATGCATGGAGTCGATGCGCTCAAAATGCAGGGAGTTGATGAGCTCAATGATGCATGGAGTCGATGCACTCAAAAATGCAGGGAGCTGATGCGCTCAAAATGCATGGAGTCAATGCGCTCAAAATGCATGGAACCGATGCGCTCTATGATGCATGGAGCTGATGCGCTAAAAATGCAGAGAGCCGATGCGCTTAGAATACATAGAGCCGATGCGCTCAAAATGTAAGGAGCTGATGCGCTCAAAATACATAGATTCGATGTGCTCAATGATGCATAGAGCAAATGCGCTCAATGATGCATAGAGCCGATGTGCTCAAAATGGTATGAACTCATTTGTGGACTTAATATCTTTTTCTTCTCTTTCTTTTTTTCCTTTTCTTTTTTTTTTTTCTTTTTTTTTTTTTTTTTTGTTTCACTTTTTTTTTTTTTTTTCTTTTTTTTTTTCTTTTTTTCTTTTTTTTTTCTCTTAAATATCATTTGAACTAGCGACAACTCTGAAAAGTTTTGACCAATCAAACCTTTGTTCATATGCATTTTTGCCCGTTGGACTTGATAGCCTCGATCCTACTTACCCATCTTTTCTTTCCTTCTTCTTCTTCTTTCTTTTTCCTATTTCCCGCTCTTAACTTTCCTTTTGAGAAGTGAGAGGATCATCCCTTATTGTGAACCCTTGCTTGGAGCTACTAAGTATTTGTGAGAAAAATTTTACCCCAGTATTTGTTCCTTGATCCTCATCCAATTGATTTCTTGCTGCTTGATGACTTAACCGTTGTCTCTATTGCTACTTCCTTCAATATATATTCTTTTTAATCCTTCGGAAATTTTGCTCCAATATGGTCAATTGCATGCAAACGAAGTTTTCAAAAAAAGAATTGCCCCAGTTTAAACCATGTTAATTTATTTGCCCTGACTTTTGCTTAAATCGCTTTTTCGGGTGCTTAGCCTAACAGGCTTTTTTTTGTGCTCAGGTATCTCTTATTTCTGGATTATCCCTTAAGATATCATTTTCGTCTTTAATTGGTACTTCTAAATTCTTTTAGATCTAAATTTTTTATCAGGAGATTGCCATCAGATGGTCAAATCATAATGTTGTACTCATATTCACCTTACTTGAAGCATTACGTAACAAACATACATAGTACAACAAATAAGAAATTTACTAAGTGAACAACTTCATGATTGATCTTGGAAGTTTGACTACTCAAAAGGGTATATTTAAAAAAAGACACAAACGATGGTATGAGATTCAAAGAGGTGTTGACCCGATATAGATTGGTTTGAGACTCATGAAAATAATTTTTAGTTGTCCACTAGACATTACAACTAAGGATTTTCATCAGCTAAACGTCCACATCAAGCCCAAATTGAACCAAAGAGAAATTTGTCCCAATTAGGATTGAATTGAGTAGGACTGAGACTCACCCTAGTGACTAAAATATTTGCCTTAATGTAGGTCAAATTTGAACCAATGAAAAGAAAAATTGCTCCAATTTAGAGTTAACTCAAACAGGGTAAAAATTTGCCCTGATGTAAGAACAAATTGAACCAAAAGATTTGCCCAATGTAGGTCAAATTGAATCAAAGAGAAATTTACCCCAATCTAAGACTAAATTGAATAGGAAAAAATTAATTACTTGCAAAATTAATATGTCACACATACAGAATAAGATATTTCTCTTATTTAAGAATCATCTAACAATTTTCTTATAGAAATAAAGTAGTGTTACCGTGATCACTAATATTATGATATTTTTATTTTTATTTTAATTGATAAAAAATAACAATAAATATTGATTCGTTAAAATATTAATATAAAACTCTTTTACAATTACATAATAATTACACTCTATTTTATCCTAAGCAAAGAATGTGATGAAGAAAAGTTTTTATGAGTCAACATAATTAACTTTTATTTTTTTGAGTTGCGGTCAACAAAATTAACTTTACAAGTCCACTTAGAGAAAAAAAAACACTTTACAAGTCCACTCTTCGTGTGACTATATATAAATGTAAGAGAAATTATTTAAAATATTTATCTTACACTAATGATCTTTTCATATCATTTGTTTTTATCAAGGTATTTATATCTAATAAAATTAATGATCAATATTTGACTATATATATGTTTTATATATGAGTTTAATTTTAATGTATTATTAGTGTAAAAATTTTCACATCATCAACTTTTTTTTTTATCAGCAAAGGAGTTAATGTGCAAAGGCATCACTATGAGGTGTAACATCCCAACCAGGTTAGCACCCTACACCCCACCAGTCATTTGCAGCACAAAAACAAAAATGAAATTAAGAAAGAAAAGAATACAAAAATAGCATAGGGGGGCCAAACCAAAACCCATGGAAAAAAGAAAAAAAAGCTATTAAGAAAATCTAAACAAAGGAAGACCAAACCTATTATGATTAAAGTCATCCATAATAAAACTAGGTGGTGAGTCCCACCAAGTGAAGCATTTACTAGCTAAACCGTGAGATGCTAACTTGTCAGCACAAGAATTGCCCTCCCTAAAGATATGAGAAACTCTAAACTCCATCATTTTGATTAGAAAAATGCAGTTTTTCCATCTATTTTTCAATCTCCAAGGGACAAGATTATCATTTGTGAAGGCATCCACAACCAACTTTGAGTCACATTCCAACCAAAGCATTTTCCAATTTCTCCTAAAAGTAATTTCAATGGAATGGATTGCTGCTGGGAATTCTGCATAAAGAGAGGGAGAAATACCAATGTATTCTGAAAAGCAACCCAGAATTTCACCCCTCATACCTCTGAAAATAGCACCACATGAAGCATGACCCAGATTGCCTCTTGAAGCACCATCAGAATTACACTTTATCCAACCACAAAGAGGAGGGAGCCAGAAGACTTCTAAAATCTTTGGAGATCGAGCAGGGTGGCTATCAACTGCAAAGGATTTCAGCACTTTAAAATCATCAATTGAGTTAGACATTGTGCCTTTCGAAACTGCTCCAAAGAGCTTAGATGCAGCAGCAATGCAACTAATTACATGATTAACCGAAAGTTGTTGATTATTGAATCTGATATGATTCCCGCAGGACCATATATGCCAAAAGTAATGAATGATAGCAGATGTAACAATGTCTTGAACTTGAGTGCACCAGTTTCTATTGCAGGAGGAAAGAACTTATGTAATAGAAGATAAGTCCACATTACAACATAACACAGTGGAGAGCCAAGACCAGATTTTCCTAGAGAAGCAGCACTTGACGAAAAGATGGTCAGAAGACTCATCTATAGATCCACAGAGACTACAAATAGAAACAACAATCACACCCCTCTACCTCAAATTCTCATCAGTAGGAAGTTTGTTGTGTAATTGTCTCCAAAGTAGGAAAGACTTCGAAGGAGGGATGCAGGTACTCCAAATTGATTTAAACCAGGTTACAGATTGAGCATTGTGGCTATTGAGAAAGGTATAAGCATCTTTGAAGCTCAAAGAACCCGAATCACTATGCTTCCAGATTAGACAACCTTCTCCATGATCTATAGGAAAATGCATAGAAGCAATAATGAATGGATATTCCAGGAATGATCAATAATGAAATCACTGGCTTTTGCCTTCAAAAAAGAAAGCAAGTGATCCAGGACATGTAACAATTCAGCTATAGATCTGTCATTGTGAAAAAGCCAAATATCAGACCAGAAATTTATTGATTTTCCATTAACAATCTGCCAACAGTTATGTCTTTTAACAGTTTCTAAAGAGAACTTCAATCCTAGCCAAATTGAAGATTTTACATAGTGACAAACAGGAGAGTTGAATCTGAAAAATCTAGCCTTAACTAGATTAGACCAAGACTTTTTTGAAGACCACATCTCCCAAGTTAATTTCAGCAAAGTAGCCTTATTAATAGACTTTAAAGATCTCAGCCCAAGACCACCAGTTTCAATAGGAGAGCAAACCTTGTGCCAAGAAACAGTGCATACCTTTTTAATTAGAATATCTCCGGACCATATAAAGTTCCTAATGCATTTGTCCAAGGATCTGAGAAGGGAAATAGGCCAAGAATAGACATGGAAGTTGTGTATCAGCATACCATGAATGACTGATTTGATCAATTGTACTCTGCCCATTATTGAAAGAAGAGAACCTTTCCAAGAAGCCAGCTTAGATTTTATTCTATCTGCAATAGATTGCAAGTGAATGGCTTTTGGTTTGCCCTGAAAAATTAGGACACCAAGATAAACAAAAGGCAGACTTCCAGCAGAAAAACCAAGGAGGTTACTGATTTCTATCTTCCTTCTTGGGGGCATTGTGCCAGCATAGAATTTGCATTTTGCCAAGCTCAGAATTTGCCCGAATTCAGCACCATATTCATTGAAGAGATTCATAAGAGCCTTTAGGTTCTTTTTAGTACTCTTGCAAAAGACCATTATGTCATCTGCATAGAGGATATGAGAAGGGGTAGAGATGCCTCTTGGACCTGTCATTGGGATTAAAGAGCCTGAATCAATCAAAGAGGTAATTGCTCTACTTAGAACATCTTCTGCCAAACAAAAGAGGAGAGGAGATAGAGGATCGCCTTGCCTCACTCCTCTTTTACAAGAAAAAAACCCTGTGGGATGGCCATTAACTGAAAAGGAAAGCTTAGCTGAAAGTAGAATGATTCTAATCCAATTGTAAAAGGTGTCATGGAAACCAAAAGAGTGAAGCACTTTAATGAGAAACTCCCAATCAATTGTATTAAATGCTTTTTTAATATCAAACTTAAGGGCAATATTGCCACCAAAGCTCTTATAACCAAGCAAGTTGGCAGCTTCTGAAGTAATGCAAATACAGTCCTGGATCTGCCTACCTTGGATAAAACCCCTTTGCTGATCAGAAATTATTTTTCGGGCAATTACAGCAAGCCTATCAGCCAATACCTTGGTTATGATCTTAAATTGATAGTTAGCAAGGGTTATAGGTCTATAATATTCAATTTTAACAGCACCATGGAATTTAGGAATTAGGACAACCATGTTTGAATTTAGATTAGGCAGCAACCAGGATTCCTTAAAGAATTGAAGAACAGAATCATAGACATCATGCTTGATAATATCCCAAAAATGTTGATAAAAGATACCACCAAAACCATCTGGACCTGGGGCACCCAAGGCATTCATGGAAAACACAACTTTTTTTACCTCTTCTAAGGTTGGCAGATTGGTGAGAAGAGCATTGTCTTCTGTAGAAAATAGATTAGGGACAACTCTATCAATGAGATTACTACTGGTGCATATGTTTTGAGAAGCAAATAAAGACTTAAAGTAATCCAACACATGATTTTCAATATCAAACTGATTGTCTAGAAGAACATCACCATGTTTTAAAATGGACATTTGTTTAGAAACAAGTCTGACCTTGGCCACTCTGTGGAAAAAAGAAGTATTTTTATCTCCTTGCAAGAACCAATTGACTTTAGCCTTAGCTCTCCAGAACTCCTCTTGATAGTGGAGAGCTTGTTGAAGATTAGATTGAGCAACCAGCTCCTCATCATTAAGAGAATCAGAGTAACCTTTTAAAGAAATTTCCTCTTGGATTCTATCAACCTGATCCTGAGCATGCTGCACCTTTAGATGAATATCCCCAAAGATTTGCTTATTCCAGACTTTCAATTCAGCTTTCAAGTTTCTAAGCTTTTGAGTAAGAGTAAACATAGGGCAGCCCCTCACAGGTCTACTCCAGACTTCTCCAACAAGCTTCTTGCAATCTATATGATCTGTCCACATACTGTGGAATTTAAACTGGGAAGGAAACGTTTGAGTACCTCTTTTTAAATCTAAGAGCAAAGGGAAGTGATCAGAAGATTCTCTTGTCAAGGTGCAACAGGAAATACTGGTCCAAAAGGAGAGCCAATCCTCATTGCAAACTACCCTATCCAGTCTATTTTCTATATGAGCATTAGATCTTCTTCCATTAGTCCAAGTAAACTCAGTGCCCCTTGTGACTAGATGAGTAAGATGACCATTATCAGACCATGCTCGAAACTCATCACAAGAGATTCTATAAGGAAGCTTTCCTCCCTTAACTTCATGAGCTCCAAGAACTGCATTAAAATCACCAACAAAAGTCCAGGGCCCCGGATTAGAGTTTTGCAAATCAGTTAACTCCAGCCACAACTGTCTTCTCAGAATGTGATTAGTGCTTGTATATATAGCTGCAATAAAAACTGACTGATTATCCCATAAGACAGACAAGGAAAGTTGTTGTTGAGACTTTGAGATTACAACAGGATTCAATCTATCACTTTGAAATGCCCCACAGATTAGGCATGTGATTGCCTATCATTTTCCAAAAACAGTTTAAGATGAAGATGCTGCAGAAACTGATTTGGTAATTGATCAGAAATAATAAAAGGCTCTGCTAAAAATATAAAATCAGGCTTATGCTCAAGACAGAACTTTTTTAATAACAATCTAGTGGCTAGATTACCTAAACCTCTAGCATTCCAATATATGATCTTCATATCAGAAAGAAGGAGAAGAAGCAGCCCTATAATGGGCATTTGCCTTAGCAGCTTGTAGCCTTTTGCTTTTTCTTAATCTTTTCTTTTGAGACTTTGAAAGAGCCACTGTGAAGTCATCAGTGGCAGAATCAGATTGATCATCATCCACTTTTTAAATCCAAAACTTGCCAACAATTTTCAAGTCTCTTTTAACTACCTCATTATGCTTAGAAGGAATTGTGGAAGCAGATGCAAAATCAGGAACAATAGATTGCTGGATAGATGGAGAGACATGTTCAACTGAATCCAGAGACTTCTCATTTGAAGGAGGATTATTAAAATTAAATTGAACATCAACAGAAAAATCACCCGAGGGAGTTTCATCAGTATGAGTATTGGGTCTAATAACATTTGCATCTTCCTCTTCAAAGATTGTTTCCACATCATCACTATCAACATTAGCAATATGTTGAGCATAAGTATAATCAGGGAATTCATGAGAATATCCCAAAATAGGATTAATTCGAGTCTGCACATTGGAAATTGGCTTATTAGAATTCTGTTCATGAACAAAAGTTATTGCAATTCTTTGTTCATCGTCATGATTGTTTGGAATGACATTATTCCCATGCTGCAGATCATTTAAACCTGTGATAGAGTCACCAGCCGCCATTCCATAAATGTCAAT
Organism: Ormosia emarginata; assembly: GCA_029884605.1. Classification (NCBI taxonomy): domain Eukaryota; kingdom Viridiplantae; phylum Streptophyta; class Magnoliopsida; order Fabales; family Fabaceae; genus Ormosia; species Ormosia emarginata. The sequence goes on along the minus strand of JAQQTP010000089.1, from coordinate 43,826,279 downwards.
AGCTTTAGGTTTGGGAACATAAAAAGCAGTTGCCCTGCGAGCATCCTTATATTTAACAGCAGCAAATTGTTTATTTTTCAAAGGATCAAAATCTTGTTTCAATGGTTTTGAACTTTTTCTGCAATTATCAATAGAATAACCAATAACTTTACAAGAAGAGCAAAACAATGGCAGTCTTTCATATTCAACTCCCACAAAAAATGCATAATCTTTCCTTTCAACAAGAATTTGATCATGGAAAGCTCCTGCAAGATCAATGTCCACTAGCACCCTTGCATAATGCCCCATGGATCTATTGATTGTTGCATCATCTAAGGATAATGGAACATCGATCCCTCTTGCTATGGCAAACAAAATCTTTGGCCTCCAATATTCTAAAGGAAGACCAAAAATTCTGACCCAACATTGCACGTTGGTTTGTTTTACAAGATTAGGATTGAAATCTGGAGACCATGAAAAGAGACGAAGAGTTCCAGGATTCAAGTTCCAGGCACCAAAAGAAAGAACTCGCCTCATATCTTCAATGGAGGAAAAAGAAAATTCAAAGAATCCTTTACTAATAGGAACCATCTTCCAAAGAGACAATGGATTCCATAGAGTGAAAAGCTTGGAACGCAAGTCATTAAATCTGACAGGAGAATCACCTTTTGATAAAAGAAGCCGTCCATGCAGATTATTCTTTGAGGCTTCTATCCCTGCGAGATACTCCTCTTCTGGTGTTAAAACTAAGAGTGCATCTCCTTTCATGCATGGCACAGGCAATTAGCTTAAAGGAATATCACAGGCATTGTTCAACGCTTGAGCAAACGTCTTCCTTTGTTGAGGGAGGGGCAAAGGAGAAGAAGAAGAGGGGGAAGAAGAAGAATCTATGGCAAGAAACTTCCATGGCACAATAGGGACAACCATCATCACATTCCCACCGACTAGGATTCAAACTGAACTTTTTCGACTTTCACTTTAACTTGAAGAGTAGCCAAACACAAACACAAATGTTACTATAATTGTATGACCTATATCAACATGTCAGTTGGACTAAAAATTTTGTGACTCAATCATTAAGTTAGTCTAATTCATACTTATGATGGTTTTCTTGTCGACCAGTCAAAAAGACTAGTTGTAATCAATCATCAACTAATTATATTATATATTATTATATGTATGACTTTTGAAGTAGTTATTATGGAGGTTAAATATTTTAATAACGTAACAATATATAATTAGATAATAATATAAAAAAACATTTACAATGCATTCAAATTTAGTCCATATTTTATTTTCTTGAAATATATACAAGTTATACCTGAGTGATTATATTTCATAATGTTACTTAATTTTAATTATTAATTTTAACTATTAAAATTCCCTCCACTATTTTTTTTAACAATAAATAGGATAAACTACTTGTTTTTTTTTTTAAAAAAAAGAAGATAAACTACATTTTGCCTCCTTGAAATTTGGTATGTTAGGCGACCGTTAGTCAACTTATTCTCTTAGAGTCCTTTTGACTCTTAGACTTTAGTATAAAATTAAAAATTAGAATTGAAATTGTACTTCTTAATTTTAATTTTTATGTTAAAAGTGCTATTTAAAATTAGAATTATAATTTCATAAACTAATATCATAAAATTGAAAAACAATTAAATTAAACATTTCTCAGTTCTTAACTTATATCCTAAGAATTATTAATTCCACAACTTAAAAATGAAACTCTCTTTCTCTCCACATTTATTTATAAACAATCATATTTATTGAGGTTCTATATTGATATTGAAATTTTTTTATTTATATAAAAATTATTAGAATAACATATTTTTTTCTAAAAATTTTCATGAAATTTTTTATGAACTTTGCCTGAAAAAATGACTATCATGTTATAAAAATATTATTATATGAATATTTTTATTAATTTTAATTTTGAATATTTTTAATATTTTAGATCATACATTTAAACATTAAAATTATAATTAAATTTAAAATTATAATTTTTTATCATAATTCTTTGACAACATCAAATATACAATTTAAGATTCTCAACTAATTCTAATTTAAAAGAATTAAGATTGAAATTAAAATTCTATATATTAATTTCAATTCCACTATCCAAATAGACACTTACGTTTTTTTTTTCTAATTATCAATTAAACAAATGTAATTTTGTTTTAATAGAAAACATCACTTTTTCTGTTAAATTAAATGGAAGTTAACTTTCAAATACTTAAAAACTAAACTTTAAGGGCAATAAGTGATAAATAAAGATAAGGCTCCTGTAAAATAAGCAAGTAAGGGTGTAAAATAAGCAAGTAAGGGTTTAAATACCCTTTAATAATTGTTGGTTAAAATTGTGATGTATTTTTTTTATTAAATCAATGTTGAATATATCCTTACTTACATACTTTACACACGAACTCACTTTAAAGAATTTTTTTTCATAAATAAAAGCTTTGTCCCCTTATGTTCCATTTGTCAAAACCAATCATCAAAATGATTACAAAATGAGGGAGATAAATTCAAAAAAAGTTATGCTTTATGGAGTTAATTTTACCTAAAATGTAATTGGAAACATAGTCTCCGCTTAAAATCAGTTGAGCTAGAGGATTCAATAATGAAAATAAAATGAGAAAATGAGAGCACAATCTTTTCTTTGCATGATAGATATACATAATATATTAATTATTTATTATAGTATAAGAAATATATAAATGAATTACACTCATCTTCATAACCCCTCTCACTTTTGTATTAAAATGCCAACTTAATTTTGTAAAAGAAAATAATAGGATCATGCTTAAAAAACTTTTGCTATAATATAGATCTATCATTAATAATTGACGAAATCTTTTAGAGTGCTGTTTGAAAGGTTAGTTCAAAAAAAATAATAAATGTAATTTATGACTAGTTTAAAATTCTATTATTTTTAGAAATTTCAAATTAATGAAATGTAATTTACTCATAAAAATGATTAAAATTCTTCTCCAACACGCTCGAGCGTAAAAACAATTAGTTTTAGCTCATTATTATTTAAATATGTCTAGGTTTTATTTATTTTTAAAGTACAAATTATTGTTAGTTTTTACAGTAACTACCAACTAGTAAGTACCCTGTGTAATGTATGAGATATTTTAAATTCAGATAGATTTTTAAAAATTTAGATTAAAATAAAAAATATTTTGAAATTTTTAAAAATGATATTCATAATATTTAGATAAAAAAATAGAAAAGAAATAAAAGAAAATTTGAAATTTAAAAAAGAAAATTTAAGAATGACATGTATTATTATTTGAAGAATAATATAATAACAAATTTAATCACTTTCAAAAATTTATACTATAATTTAATACGGTAGATAGCACCCAAAGAAAATAACATTTGACATATCCATTTATGTTGACATTAATATCTAATTAATCTTTGTAAAATCCTTAACAACATTACAAGTAACGTATTCAAAATTATGTATTAGCAGGTAAAATTAAGTACGTCGCTTAAAATTAACAAAATAAACTTTTAATTACATTTAATTCATATATATAAAGAAAATATGAGTTTGTTGTGAAATAGTATAATGTTCATATACTAAAAGATTAATATACAAGGTATTGTACAATGTCAATAATTCACATAAACTGTTACAGAGTACTAATTATATAATAAAAACTACAAAATAACAACAAAATTATTCCATGTCTTCTGCTTTTATCTCCTCGTTGAAAATCTTGACCCTAGAAATATTATGGAAACATGAACAAAAAAACGGTGAGAATTCAAAGAATTTTCAGTAATACTAATAAAAATATGTGTCATCATAGACACATAAAACATAATTTTATCTCAAGAAAACCTAGAAGAATGAGAGCAAATTGGAGATAAACAACCTCTACCTTTACACTACTAAAAAAATTGGATTTAGAGACAGAATTTAGAGGTAGACACAATTCTGTCTCTAATAGAGATGGAATCATAGATGAATTTGATAATTTAGAAATGAAAAATAAATTTTATATTTTATAGACGAAATTTAGAGACAAAAATTATTCATCTCAGAATTTTTCGTCTCTATTTAGTCAATTTAAAATCAAATATATTTAGAGATAGAATATACCCGTCTCAAATTTTTTTGTCTTTAATTTCGTCTCTATTCGATCAATTTTGTCTTTTAAAAAGTTAAATATGTTTAGAGATGAAATTTAGAAATAGAATTTACCCGTCTTTGAATTGTCCATCTCTAATTGTGTCTTTATTCGGTCAAATAAATATTTTAAAAAGTCAAATATATTTAAAAATAAAAGTGTTCTGTCTCTAAATAATTTATGTAATTTAATTAATAAAATTATTTTTTTTATAAAAGATAGAGACAGATTACTTCTGTCTCTAATGTAAAATTTGAGCACGAATGCAACCCAGCCCTAGCCCACTCTGTTTTCTTCTTTCAGCAACCCACCAACTGAACCCACCCAAATAAAAAAAAATCCCCAAAATTGAAAACCAAACCCTAGCAGAAGAGAACGACAATGGCGCACCCTCCAGGCTAGGCCACAACCCACAGCCATCGACGCAGGACTGAAGACGGCGACTCGCGACCACCACTGTTGTGCATAAGTGGCAGAATGCAAATTGCAAGTCGCGACCACCATGCGCAGAAGGCGATTTGCAGTCCACCGGCACAAAAGGCGACCACCCACCGGTGCTGAACCACCACCTTCTTCTCTGGACTAGTGCTGGCACTCCCCTCTGACCTATGTTTGTCATCTCTGTCAGAAACCCAAAGTGTCAGTATTGATATACTGTTATGCCATAGAGATTTGACTTGCACCTTGATGTATCTTCTCCTTCTTCTTATGCCTACTGGCTCCTGCTCCGAGCACTCTCTCTCATTCCAATCTGGCATTACCTTATTGTTGTCGCCATTCTTATCATCTCTTTTCTCTATAATTTCTTGGAATTCCATTTCCTCCAAGACCTTTTCTCCGTATTCTCAGGGTCCCCCTTGGAGTTGACCTACAATTCCTGCTCTGAAATCTACAAAGGCGTTGTTTCCAAGTTCCAGATTCTTCATGGCAGGTGTGCCTAACCATCTCTTCATTTGTTTTTTTTCTTTTTCTGTGGTTTTATGGGTAACCAAACAGGTATCAATGTAAAAGTGACATTTCATCTCAGTGATTTTGTTGTTTATAGGTGAGGAAACACTAACAGGTATTTGGCGACGCCGTGACTTTCGAGCCCTCATCTTTAGACTTGTTTCTTGAACTTCTTCTGGAGACCTCCCATTTTCAAATACAGAAGGTGTCAAATCAATCATTCATGCTTTTCCTTATTTTCTTCTCCAATAATCTAATGACCTACACAATGCTTTTCTTTTGTCTTATTTTTTGGTTTTTGGTTTTTGGGTTACAACTTACAAGGGATTGAAGCTATGTCATCTACCAAAATCTCGTCCTACTCTTACTGGTTGAGGTAAGCCCAGGTGTTAACAATTGACAATGTTAAAACATCATGTGCTCTAAGTTGTATTGGACTAAGGACAAAGGATCTAGTTTTGTAGCTTACAAGATTGTTCTGTGACTTTATCTATACAGTATCCATTTGGTATTAAAAATGTGTGTGATTGATTTTTGTAGAAGGAATAATCTATGTTCATGTCTGGATAGTTGGACTGATATCTATTTTAAGATGTGTGGAAGATCGAAATATTTAAATTTCTGATCTATATGGACCCCTTCTTTCTATCTCTTTTTCTCCTATATTTTGTTAAACTACAAGAATTATAATACTTGTATTATTATTGAATATAGTAGCTAATAACAGACTCAAAGTCTAGATTAGTACCATACAAAACTGAAAAGACAAAAAAAGGATGAAAAGAAAAAAAAAAAAGTTCAAGTTATGAGCCACTTGCATATTTTATCACCATTACTGGTTAGGATGTTTATGTTCTTCCATTTGTTTCCCTTCTTTTTTCTATTATGGTGTTAGTTGAGGGAAAAGATGTGGATGTTGCAACTTGCATGTTGGGCATCATTATTTTCTTGTACATATATTTCAAGGTTTCCCCCCTTGTATTTGGTGACTTATACTTCATGGCAGTGTCTCAATATTTTTTATTGGTTTCTTCTAACAACTGCTCATATATTCTCTTGCAGACAACTATTTAGAACTCCTAATGGTGGAACCCTTGCTTTGGACTGGCTAGTGAATTCTGATGGTATATATAAATATTCAATTATCAATTTGTGTTTTGAACATGCATACTTAATTTGGTAATGGTTATTAAAAAAGAAAGCCTTTAGCCTAAGTACATATACAATTTTAATGTTGACCTTTCTGATTTTTGTCTCTGGTCATTTTACAGTTTCTAGTGGTGCTATCCATATGGATGATATTGTTTCTAGATGAATCTACTCTTATTGTTGTAGTGATTCCTAGTCTAACGAGTGACTCTTCATCTGCTATAAGTTATATTTTGTTTCTGTTTATGTGTCTGCCTAAATGTTAGCGTTATGTCCCCCACTATTCTTTTTAACAACTTAATGGGAATTAGGAAAAACCACATACTTATCCCAAGTGGTTTAGAAGTCAGGCCTAGTGGGAATTCCTTAGCCTGTTGGTAGTTAATTGACTGCTAGGTCATGGGCTTATGGCCTCTAATGTGTTATCCTCGTCTTCATAATTATAAAGCACTAGTTGAAAATTCATAGCCTGGTGGTTAGGTACATGGTTGTTAAGCCAAAGGCTTGTGTTGTGTTACTGTCATCAAACATCATTGTCTTCATAATTTAGTGTGCAACTGCTATACAAGGTGTATACCCATACCCAAGAAGTAATTTCTTATATTCTCAAAAGGTTCGATTATAAACATATATCATGTTCATCTTTATTGCTAATTGATATTTTTCTAACATCTCGTCTCCTTTATATTCTATCATAGGTGGGTTATAGCCTTTCACCATGTGGAAGATCATGTTCAAAGGCAATATATGGTCAAGACATCAACTATAAGTGGATAAGTTCTACCCATCTTTAGCTTAGGACATGCTAAGGTATCAGCAATTTAGTTCACATTTTGCTTTGAGTTGCATTACTTGTAATTGTATAAGTTAGAGAGAAGTCTACTTGCAAAATGTAATAGCAATTAATGGTATGCATAAGATATTGTAACTACTTCATATGCTTTCAACTATTTTGATATCTTTTATAGTTATTTGGATAATTATAATGATTGATGATTTATTGTGATTTTTGGTAAATTTTGATTTTGGATAATTATGTGCATAAGAAAATAGAATTTTTTTTAATAAAATGAAGGCATCTAGTTGTGGCAAATCCCAACTAGATGCCTAATTTTTTTTAATATTTTTTAAAATATTAGAGACAGATTTAAAGACAAAAAAAAATCATCTCTAATTTAGAGACAAATATAGAGATGAAATTTTTTCGTCTCTAATTAAAGAAGTGAGCCGAATCTTAGTAACTGAATAGCGACAGAATTTTAAAATTTAGAGAAGGAAAAATCCATATCTAAATTAGAGACAATTTAGTCTCTAACCATTAAAGACGTCATTTTTATTGATGGATCAATTTTCGTCTCTAAATATTTAGAGATGAAATTTTACCAATTTAAAGACAAAAATTTTTTGTCTCTAAATTTAATTTTTCTAGTAGTGTTACTCCTAGCCTTAAGTCATTGAACTTCCTTGCTTTTTCTCTTATTTTCTCTTCTTTTTTCTCTTCTCTTTTCCTCCTTATTCTTCAAGTTGGGGTTGTTGTTTCTTGCCCTGTTTCTCCTCTGTTTAACCGTGTAGAAATGAGAACAAATGAGAGGAATTGTCTTGAGAAAACTAGACAAAAAAGTGGCGGTGGAGTTAGTCAAAAAAGATGGCTAATAATTTTATGCAGAAACTTTTGTATCTATTACGTACATTATAATTTTTCAAAGTTAAATTTTCAAGTGTCCATAAATGTTATAAAAAAATTTAGAATTCAACTTAGTTTTTGGATTCATTTTTTCATAATTTTTTATATATTGCTATTTATCAGTTAAGCTTCATTACTTGATCTCAAGTTAAATTAAATCGAAAGATTAAGTAAATTTGTTTACTGATACTTATCTTAGTTGGTATTTTATATCAAATTATTTTCCATATCTTACTTATCATCTCCTTAAAATTTCATAATTTTTTGAGTCACTTAACTGTTCTATTATTAATTTTTTAATTCCTTTTCGATATCCTTAAAAATATCAGGTTAACTCAGTTGATTTTCTAAAATTTTTTATAACTCTTATTAATAGTTCTTAGCTATGAAATAATTTTTTTATATTTATTTTCATCATATCAACTGATTCTGTAGAAATGTTAACTATTTTTTTATATTCAGTATTATATGATTACGCTCAAACTGATTTATAAAATTATCTGAATTAATAAATAACTCTTACCAGTATTACTGAGTTTCTATAACCGTGATTAGGACTATTAAATCAAGAAAGATGTTACAATCTTTACCACTATAGTTGGCTATAAATGAATAATGAGTATTAATGACAAGCTCAACTAACACCGGTGACCCTTGACTATAAGGTATATTTGTTGAATAAAGATCATCATACACCACTTTTAGTGGTGTATGTACTATTTATATCTTTTTTAAAGGATGTGACTGAGTGAAAAAAAGTGATAAAAAAATATGTATAATAAATATTATTAGATGATATGTGAAAAAGAATGTATACACTGTTTGATGTAAGAATATAAGTGTTGATATTTGTTTGCAGTTGGATTTCGTAGTCAACTATGAGGAATATTAGTAATATATTTTTTATCATATTCTTTTTAATACATTTTTTTATTGGATTATGTCACACACTAAAGTACATATTTAATTTTAATTAGCATATAATTATCTCGATTAATATGTAATTAACTCAATTAACGTATAATCAAATTTAAATATATATTTTAATATATGACAATTGTGAATGCATGTGTCTTGAAGCATGTCAATTGATTTTTGATAATAACAAAGCCAAAGATGAAGATCAAGTGCAAAAGAGAAAACCAAGATCAAAAAAAGAAATCAATAGGTTTAGACATAGGCCTTAGAATATCAATGTTAAATGCTCTTAGGATATCTCAAATGGTTTTTCAAATATGTTTTTAATCAATATGTCTTTCAAAGTTCATTTTCTAAAAAGAGGTTGTCTTTAATCATGGATTATGTCAAACATAGTTCAATATTGTTCAAATCCATGTTTCTTTAAGTTAGAAATGTCATGAATCCTCTTTTAGGCTTGAAAAATGTGTTCAAAGTGTAAAGTAATCGATTACACATATGTGGTAATTGATTACAAGCTAAACAGAAGCCTTGTAATCAATTACATCAACCATGTAATCGATTACCAGAAAGTCAGAGGTTATATAATCGATTACACACAAGCTGGTAATCGATTACCATTTGCCCAGAAAGGTAAGAACACGTTCAAACAGTCACGTAATCAATTACATCAATATTGTAATCGATTACCACAAGCCCAGAAAGCCAAGAACATGTTCTAACTTCCATGTAATCGATTACTAGAAACATGTAATCGATTACCAGTGTTCTGACATACCCAACGACTATATTAGGTGCATTAAATGCTTGGCTTTAATCATCCCAACGACTCCTTAACTGCATATCTCTTTAAATACAGATGTTGGGGCATCATTAATGAGTATTCTTGAACCTGAAACATCTTTGTAACACATCAAAATGAGAATCAATCTTTGAAATCACTCATTGCTCTGTTTTTGACAAATCTTTGAGATATCTCTTGTGAGCTTCTAAGAGCTTCAATTTGTATCATTTACTCTAGTGAGAGTTTCATTCTATCAACCTTGATTGCTTTGTAAGAGAGAGTGAGGTATCCTTCCAAATTGTAAAGGGTGAGACATCCCTTTGTTTGAAGAGGCTCAAGCTCAAGGGTGAGGCATCCCAAGGAGTTGAGTGCTCAAGTTTGTAAAGGTTATCAAGCACCTATTGAAGCTTGAAGATATAGTGGAATGGTTGCTTGAGGACTGGACGTAGGTCACAAGTGGATTAGTGGCTGAACCAGGATAAACTATTGTGTTATATTCTCTAAACCCTTCTCTTTACATTTATGCATTGCTTATATTCTTGCTTGTTTACTTCCTTCTAGGTTGATTATTGAGCAATATCTATCGTTCTTATTAATTCATTCATTTTAAATAGTCAATAACTTCAACGAAATTCAATAGTCAAGTGTTTTGTGAAAGAATTGCGAACTTGTTTTATAAACTTAATTCACCCCCTTCTTGAGTATTGAAGCCACTTGGTAACAAGTGGTATCAGAGCTAGACTCTTGTATAAAGAGCTTAGCCACTTCAAGAGAAAAGATAGTTCAAATGATTTTTCTAATGAAGGTTCTTCTATAAATAGGCCTCCCTTTTTCAATGGGGATGGTTATGCATATAGGAAAAAAAGGATGAAGATTTTTATTGAAGCTATTGATATTGATGTGTGGGATGCTGTTGAAAATGGACCTTTTTTCCCCACACATCTTGTTAATGATGTTAGAACAAATACACCAAGAAATGAATGGACCGGTGATGACAAGAAAAGGTCTAATACAACTTGAGAGCCAAAAATATCATCACTACCTCCTTAGGGTATGATGAATTTTTTAGGGTGTTAAATTGTAAGACTACTCAAGAAATGTAGGATACATTGTAAGTAACCCATGAAGGTACAAGTGAGGTAAAAAGATCTAGAATTAACACACTCACTCATAAATATGAATTATTTAGAATGAATTAAGGGGAAAGTATTCAAGATATGCAAAAACGATTCACTCATATAGTTAATTATCTTGCTTCATTAGGAAAAACTTTTGCCAATGAAGATCTTATTAACAAAGTTTTGAGATGCTTAAGCAGGAGTTGGTGACGGTCATATCAGAGTCAAGAAATCTTGCCACAATGACCTTGGCCACCTTCTTTGGAAAGCTTCAAGAGCATGAGTTGGAGCTAAATCGACTAAATCAAAATGATGAGTAAGATAAGAAAAAAAAGGGAATTACTCTTAAAGCCACTTCTTCCTCAATTGAATATGAGGATGAAGATTATGGAAATGATCTTGACAATATTGAGATGAATGAAGAAAATTTTAGCCTTCTTGTGAAGAAGTTTGGAAGATTTATCAAGAAAGGAAATCAAAGAAGACCTTTTTTCCCTCCTAAGAAGTCATATCAAAAAGGAGAAGGAACTTCATCCACTTCAACTTGTTATGAATGTGGACAACCGAGGCACATGAAGATGGAATGTCCAATTTATCAAAAGAAGATGGAGAAATTAAAAAAAAAAAGTCTGTCAAGGAAAGAAAAGGAAGAAGAGCATACATTGCATGGGAAGACAACTATATGGATTCCATCGATGACTCGGGGGATGAGGAAGCTCATCTTTGCCTAATGGCAAATAGAGAAGAAGAAGAAGAAGAAAGTGAAACCGAGGTAACCTCATCTAATCTTGAACTATCTCCTTCATATAGTGAATTATAAGATACATTTCAAGAATTGCATGATGAATCCATGAGGCTCACTAAAATGGTTTAAACTTCCAACAAAACAATCTCCTTAATGACAAACAAAATTTCTATTTTAACCAAGGAGATTGAAGAACTTAAAGTTGAAAATGAGACTCTTGGACTTATTGATGCTAACTCATCATGCATGATTTATTCTTCACATGATAATGCACCCACACCCTCAACTTGTTCTTCATGTAAAGCACTTGAAAATGAAATTGAGGACTTGAAAAATACTTTTGCAAAATTTACATTGGGAAGGGATAATTTGAATATGTTACTAGGGAAACAAAGGTGTGTTTTTCAAAAAGCCAGTTTGGGATATAATCCAAATAACCATAAAAAATCTTACAATAACTTCTTTGTTCCCTCTAGAACATCAAGTACCCCCTTTATCAAATGCTTTCATTGTGGAAAGAAATGACATAGTGCATTTATATGTAATGCTAGAAAGAAAAGAAACACCAAAGTAGGAACTAAAATGGTTTGGGTTCCTAACGGCACCGTGTCTATTTCTAACACATAAAGACCCAAGACAATTTAGGGACAAAATGTTAAAACTTGAATATGTGTTGTAGGTGTGTTTGAAGTCCAAAAGCTCAAGTTGGTATCTTGATAGTAGATGCTCCAAGCACATGACCGGTGATGATTCCCAGTTTTCCTTCATTGTACCCAAGAAGAATGGTCACGTGACTTATGGTGACAAAAACAAAGGAAAGATTCTTGAAGTTGGTAAAGTTGGTAAGATCTCTTCCTCATCCCTTTGATAATGTTTTACTTGTTGAATGACTCAAACATAACTTGCTTAGCATTATTCAATTATGTGATAAGGGGAATAGAGTAATATTTGATTCAAATTGTTGCATAATTGAGGGTAAGGATGATAAGCATATTAAGTTTGTTGGTCATAGGGTCAATAACATATATATGATTAGCCTTGATGACATTTCCTCAAATGATGCTAAATGCTTTATGACTAAAAAAAATGATTCATGGTTATGGCATAGAAGAATTGCTCACATTCACATGGATCACTTAAACAAATTGGTTTCTAAAGAACTAGTAATTGATCTTCCAAAGCTCAAATTTGAAAAAGATAAACTTTGTGATGCATGTCAAAAGGGAAAATAAGTAAAGGTCTCTTTTAAAGCTAAAAATATGGTTTCAACTTCTAGACCTCTACAACTTTTGCATATGGATCTTTTTTGTCCCTCTAGAACTATGAGCTTTTGTGGGAATTACTATGCCTTAGTGATTATGGATGATTTTTCTAGGTTTACATGGACATTATTTTTATCTCACAAAAATAATGTTTTTCAATCATTCAAAAAGCTTGCTAAAGTTATCCAAAACAAAAAAAGTTTTTTTATTGCATCCATAAGAAGTGATCATGGTGGTGAATTTGAAAGCTTTTGTGATGAACATGGCATTGTGCATAATTTTTCAGCCCCTAGAACACCATAACAAAATGGTGTTGTAGAAAGGAAAAATCGATCTTTAAAAGAAATGACAAGAACTATGCTCAATGAGGCCAACCTTCCTAAGTATTTTTGGGCGGATGCGGTTAACACCACTTGTTATGTTATGAATAGGGCTCTAATAAGGCCAATTTTAAAGAAAACCCCCTATGAATTATACAAAGGAAGAAAACCAAATGTTTAACACTTTCATGTTTTTGGATGTAAATGCTTTGTTTTAAATAATGGAAAGGATAACTTTGGGAAGTTTGATGCAAAATTTAATGAGGGAATATTTCTTGGTTATTCTAGACATAGTAAGGCCTTTAGAGTTTATAACAAATGAACTATGACCGTAGAAAAGTCCATACATGTTGCATTTGATGAAACTAACCCAAACGAGCCAAGAAAGGAGCTTGTTGATGATGTTGCAGAAATCCTTGCAAGAACTCACCTAGAAAATCAAGAAAAAGAAGTCAAGAAGCATGAAGAAAGCTTATATGATTCCCCAAGACAAGAGGACTCTCAAATCATGAATCTTCCCAAGGAATGGAGAACATCAAGATATTATCCTCTTGACAAAGTGATAGGTGAGGAATCAAAAGGGGTAATCACTCGTAACTCTCTTAGAGATACACGTAATCATATGGCTTTTGTCTCTCAAGTTAAACCTAAAGACATAAATGAGGCCATTAATGATGAACATTGGATCTTGGCCATGTAAGATGAATGCATGTGTCTTGAAGCATGTCAATTGATTTTTGATGATAACAAAGCCAAAGATGAAGATCAAGTGCAAAACAGAAAACCAAGATCAAAGAAAGAAATTAAGAGGTTTAGACATAGGCCTTAGAATCTCAATGTTAAATGCTCTTAAGATATTTCAAACGGTTTTATAAATATGTTTTTAATCAATATGTATTTCAAAGTTCACTTTCTAAAAAAAGGTTGTCTTTAATCATGGATCATGTCAAACATAGTTCAATATTGTTCAAATCCATGTTTCTTTAAGTTAGAAATGTCATGAATCCTCTTTTAGGCTTGAAAAATGTGTTCAAAGTGTAAAGTAATCGATTACACATGTGTGGTAATCGATTACAAGCTAAATAGAAGCCTTGTAATCGATTACATCAATCATGTAATCAATTACCAGAAAGTCAGAGGGCATGTAATCGATTACACACAAGCTGGTAATCAATTACCATCTGCCCAAAAAGACAAAAACACGTTCAAACAGCCATGTAATCGATTACATCAATATTGCAATCGATTACCATCAAGTCAAAGGGCATGTAATCGATTACACAAGTTTAGTAATCGATTACCACAAGCCCAGAAAGCCAAGAACACGTTCTAACTTCCATGTAATCGATTACCAGAAACATGTAATCGATTACCAGTGTTCTGACATGCCCAACGGCTATATTAAGTGCATTAAATGATTAGCTTTAATCATCCCAATGGCTCCTTAACTGCATATCTCTTTAAATACAGATGTTAGGGCATCATTAATGAGTGTTCTTGAACTTGAAACATTTTTGTAACACATCAAAACGAGAATCAATCTTTGAAATCACTCATTACTCTATTTTTTACAAATCTTTGAGATATCTCTTGTGAGCATTCTAAGAGCTTCAATTTGTATCATTTACTCTAGTGAGATTTTTATTCTATCAACCTTGATTGCTTTGTAAGAGAGGGTGAGGTATCCCTCCAAATTGTAAAGGGTGAGACATCCCTTTGTTTGAAGAGGCTCAAGCTCAAGGGTGAGGCATCCCAAAGAGTTGAGTACTCAAGTTTGTAAAGGTTGTCAAGCACATATTGAAGCTTGAAAATATAGTGAAAAGTCTCGAGTGGTTGCTTGAGGACTAGACGTAGGTCACAAGTGGATTGGTGGACGAACCAGGATAAACTATTGTGTTTGATTCTCTAAACCCTTCTCTTTACATTTGTGCATTGCTTATATTCTTGTTTGTTTACTTCCCTCTTGGTTGATTATTGAGCAATATCTATCGTTCTTATCAATTCATTTATTTTAAATAGTCAATAGCTTCAACGAAATTCAATAGTCAAGTGTTTTGCGAAAGAATTGCGAACTTGTTTTATAAACTCAATTTACCCTCTTCTTGAGTATTGAAGCCACTTAGTAACAATAACATAATAAAAAAGAATATATTAAAAAAATATAATAAAAAATATATTCCTAACATTCTTCAGTCAACTAAAAACTTAATAGTCCTAACAAGGAGGGTACGACAAGAAGGGTCATCAAGACCACTAATAGTGTTATGATAATGACCATTAAAGATAAGGAAAAGTTTGAGGTGACAATATATGTGAACGTTATGGTGTGCGTAAAATACACTAAGAGCAAGTGCACTCTATCACCAAGTAATATAGGATTTGAGTCTCAGTTATCGATCCCACGAGGAATAAGTGGTAATTACTAAATTTGTAAAACTCTTGGTTATTTAGACAATCGAAAGTCAATGAAGAAATTTAAGATTAAATCATAAAACAAATAAATAAAAATAATAAACAATTAAACAAAGAATAGATAATCAACAAGAGAGAGACTAGGGCATAATGTTTACTTGAATCCAATTATTCAGATTTTCTTTCATTTATGATGTAAGGTAATTCTTTTGTCAATATTCTCTTATTTGCTATTGAATCCCAATGTTCATTGATAAACAATATTCTATTCCTAAATTAAATCACCTATTTGGTCATTTAGTTGAATTAATTAGGAATGCATTAAGCCTCAATTCAAAAGATGAATTAACACACTTTCAATTCCATTGGTAGAATAAATTGATGTTTGGTCATTCACTAATCTAATCATAGGCTTACCATATAGATCCACTCATTGAATATGGATGGTCATCGGTCATACAATGAATTAATACATGCCAAAAGTGATCAAGTTATGACAAGAAATCATGCAATATGATAAACCTTTAAAGAAATCACCCTAATCAAATTAGAAATCAAGCCTAAATAATTAGGAAAATAAGATCCCCCATAGCCCTAGCTATGGGTTTAGCAACTCATGAATAAGAAGAAATAAAGAGAGAAGAAGAGAAAGATAAACATAACTTTAATTTAGAACAAAAGAAAATTAGTACAAAGGAAACAATTAATACATAAGCATGATCTTGAAAACTAAAACTAAGAATTCTAAACTAACATTTTCTAAAGCTAACTCCCCCCTCAATGAGCAGCCAATGGTGCTATTTATAGAGTGTGAAGGATACAAAGTGACAAAGGAGTTGATTAATGAATGGTTGAGTGAATGGGTGGATGAATGGTTGAGTGGTTGGATAAATGGTTGAGTGGTTGGATGAGTGGTTAGATTATTATCATGCTTGTCTCCTCACTCAACCAATCAGTTGTCTTCACACAATTATAAGTATATCATAAATTCATAATATTACAAAGCGATCTTCATGAGAGTTGAAGGGTTTTGTCTTAACTTTCTAATGCCACCAGTTTCAACCCAAAACCTCTCCTACAACTTAAGATATGGCCCAATCACTGCACACTATTCAGGTTCCAATCACAAAACTCATGTTTTGTCTTCCAAACTGAATTAGCTTCACTAGATGTTCGATTTTACCCTGGAGCTCTTCATGAAAGTTGTAGAACTCTCTCTTATCTTACCTACAAGGTAAGATACATAATTTTTTAGACATCTAGAACTCAAGATATGATCAAAATACAGAAATAATATAAGATCTCAATAATGCTGGAAAAAATCAATTAAGCTTAATTTGAGTCCAAACTTACAAAATATAACCAAGCTTAATCAATTAAGTACATGGAGAGTGTAAATGACTAAAAATAAGGGTTTATTAATGTATAAAATATGTGATTATCACGTTATATGATTGGCTACTCAACAACAACAAATTTAAATGTTTATTAACTGATTATACATTCAATCACTACTATTCATGTTTTTCCTTACACAAAAAGTTAGTAATCTCACTCAATTTTAACCATGAGGTCTGTCTTTTTTTTGGTACTAGGTCTATCTTATTTAACAAATTAAATTTCATGTAAATGAATTTTACACTAAAATTTGAAATTCACTTAAAGCAAACCGACTAGTATGGATTAATTTTACACTAGAACTTGGGAAAGCTAAGGATTACATGCAGAGTTTGATAAGAAAAGCAACTATATATAGAGAGAACAACTAGTTGTATGCCATGGGTGAGTTCAGTTTGAGTCCTACTGAGAAAAGGCATGGCTTGGTGTAGTGCACCAATAGACCTATGCCTAATCCAATTACTTTAGAAGATTTCTTTTTTTGTTTAGGGGGTAATTTAGAAGATTATTCATTTTAATTTGTTTTCTTGTAACTATTAGGTTTACTTTGTAGTTTGTACTTTGCACTCTGCACTCAAAGTGTGTTAAACTGCAAATTCATCAACAATTAACAAATTAATTGGTCTCTTGTTTCGACTTTAGAATTCAAAGTTGCGAGATTGTAGTGGGGTTAGCCGGCCTTGTGTAGATTTTTTTATTATTTTGTAGGCTAACTTTGGAAACTAGTCTATCCCACAACTATATAGTATATTAACAACTAACAGTTGATTTTAAACAGTGGATACATGGCTCCAAAATATGCTATGGAAAGGTTATTTTAAGTGAAATATGATGTTTTTAGCTTTGGAGTTCTTCTATTAGAGATTATCTGTGGGAAAAGGAATGGTAGATTCTATCTTTCAGAACACGGTCAAAGTCTTGTTATACATATGAGTTTTGCTTATCTTACGTCATCAAGAAATTGATTTTACAAAGAGAAACAAATGTGTCAACTTTTTAAAGTTTTTAAATTTTCAAATTTGCATTAAAACTTGGAGACTTTGGCGTGAAGGACAAAGTTTGGAATTGATAGATCCAATACAAGAAAAGTTATATGTAGCCAATGAAATTATGAAGTGCATACACATTACAGGAGATCAACCAACCATCCACGGTTGTTCTCATGACCCAATCCCAAGCAACCATCATTTTCGGTTGAAAGAATGTTCAATGGAGAAGAATCAACATCAAAGAATTCAAAGGATCCTTCTCCTGTTAATGAAGTAATAGCAACTAATATTGCACTCAGATAGTTGCGATAACAGGATAAATGTTTTGCTTTGAGCAAGTTGTTAGAATTTTGGGTGGAAACTAAAATCTAATAACCCTAAAATATTTGAACCTCAAACTATGACATGGACAAATAATATATATTGAATTATAAGATTACATGAAAAGCTGATATGAGATGACGTCCATAATTGAAATATTAAAAGCGCCCTCGAGTGGTGTGAATGAGAAAAATTGTTCATATCCTACAGTAGTTTACTCTTACGTTAGTTTTGATGGGGTGATTGCATGCTCTCACTAGGGTGGTAAGAATATGGGCCTTTCTCTTGTATATATAATCTCATAAGAATGAGTTAAACCTAGGGATGACAAAAATACCTACACTTGTGAGTATATGTGGAGATTACCCGTGACAAAGTGAGGGATGGGTACCCGTTTAATAAATGGGTACGGGCGCGAGAATCATACTACCCGCCCCACGGGTGTGCAAGCTCACCAAATTAAATATATTTATTTATTTAGTATTTTACATATATTATATATTTTTTAATTTGATATGTGATGAAAAATTATATTTTATTATTATTTTACAATGAATTTTTTAATGAATATATATCATTCTAGTAATAATTATTTATGTTGATTTATTATTACAAAATATAATTAAACTCGATATGTTTGTGATATTCTTTTAATTTTATAATAATTTTAAATTGTTGAAAGATATTGTTATATGTGTTGTTAAAGTTTATTTTATATATGTTTCTTTTTTTTAATTTTTTAAAATTTTATTTTGAATTATAAGATACTCGTGGATACCTACCTCCCCGTAGGGATCATAAATGAGTAATCGCGGCAAGGACAGGGAAGGGGTGGGGGAAGCATTATCCACCCCCGTCCTATCATGTTGCCATCCCTAGTTAAACCTATTTATCATGGTAAGCCCACACACAAGACCTAATAACAAAACTCACTTATAAGCAGTGTTTAATTATAACAATATTGATCACTATTTGAACTATAACAATATGTTCCAATTATTTTAATATTCAATTAATTTGAATTTCATAAAATATAATGCGACTTATGCTAGTTCACATAAAAATTAATAAAGTTAATAAAATTAATCTAACACAAGTTTGTATTGTACAAGCAATGACAAAAAAAATTTGGACAGCTTCCTCTACAAATGACAATATCTTTCTTGCTTTTTGAAGTTTATTTGTGATGGAAGAGGCTCCTCAGAAGTCATTTTAGGATTGAGAAATGAATAGCTTACATGAGATGGAACTAAGGGGTTATTTATCGAATTCTCAATTCTTTTGGATAATGATTTATGAAATAACATGTATGTAGAGCCATTGGCTTGAATACAGGGGATCCATAAAATGTTTAGTGGAGGGGTCAAAAATTATAGATAATATTATCAAATTATATCATAGTATTTATCAATAAAATTTATATTATAGTACAAAAAATAATATAAAATATCTTTATCGAAGTCGAGCATGACATTTTGTTCAAAATATATGCATTTTACTACTGAAACTATACATGCAAACATTTTAGGAAATTACCCATTTTTTAGTATAAACAAAAACATAGATTTACCCTAAAATAAATAATATAAACTACAATGAAAAGAAATTGAAAGAAAAAATATAGGTCAATTAGCAAAACACCAAACCAAAAGGAAGAATTAAAACATAAGGAGACATAGTTTTAATAAAATATTAGATAGATAAGAAATAAGAAATGGAGACCTACAACAAAGTTAAGAAGTGACAGATAGATAGTTTCAATCAATTCAACCAGAACAATTCACGAAACAAACAACAACTCAATTCTATGATTGCCAAAGGGTCGTGAAAGAGGTCTTTTACTTTCACTGAATGAATGAAAAGTTATAATCTTTATGCACCTGTACTGTGTTGGGTGAGAGCTTGGTAGACGGTGAGACAAATTAAAAAGTGAATTATCTCTTTTTTTATAATTTAAAATTACTTTCTTGTAGTTGTAGGACTTTAGTTACCTAGTATCAACAGCAACTTAGCTGTCAAAGCCCATGTAAATATGAGATTAATAGACCTCACTTATCTTCTTTTAAACCTTTTAATAAAATAACCTTTTGATATTAACGTTTGTCATTAGATAAATTTTATTCATCAAATTTTGACCTTTGTTTCACATTATAGATATTTAATGAAATATTTTTTATTTTTTCTTGGGGGGTCATGGCTCATGCACGCCCTTTTCAATCAGTCCCTGCTTGAATATAGATTAAAGAAAAAAAAAAGGTTTTAGTGTAACACTACATAGATCAAAGACAAATCTAATGGTGCAGAAAATATGTGACCGATTGAATTTGCATGTGTAGAGCATTATTTATATAGCATTTGAATATGTGTTAAGTTTTTTTATATTAGAGCACCTAAGAATCTTTCTTGTTGACTGAATAGTTTTACTTACAAATTGTGTCAATTATCTATGTTTTAGTGCAATTCCTATCTCAGATATGTATTTGTATTAATTTTTTCTTAACTCTAAGGGTATGTTTGAATTGGTGGAATGTAGTGGAATGAAACTGGATGAGATGAAATGACATTAGTTGTCATTGTTTGGTTATTTAAAATTAGGATGGAATGGAATGGAATCCAATGAAATCTATTTCATCTCATTCCATTTGATCTCACTACTTTTTTTCCCTCCCAATTTGAGAGATATGTGATAGAATCAACTTTTTGTTTACTAATATAATTATTAAATTACTATTTTGTCTTGAACATGTTAAACCAAGAAAGTAGAGAAACTTCATTGCTCAATCACTCATACTACCTCATTCCTTGTCTACTATCTTCAAATTTGAAATTGTCAACATGCTTCAAGTAATTAGTTTTTTTCTCTTAAAAAAAATTAAAACAAAATCTATTTTCGTTTTTTGATTTTTTGGGTGTTAGCATCATAGGGTGAATTTTATAATGAGTTTGTGATAGTCAACTTATTACAAAATTATTATACTCAAAGCTTGTAGTAATGATCTCTATTATTTCTTTGTTATCTTTGGTTTAAGAAGAGGGGAAATTTTACTAGACATAGACAGTAATATTTTTTAAAACCTCACCCCACCTCAAACTATTATCTTTTAACAATTTAAAAATTGAAATGATGTTTGCGAGTAAAGATACTAAGCAAAATTTTTATTTAAACCTCACCCCACCTCAAACTCTTTACTTCCCGTGAGATGATGAATCTTTCAAAAATAAAATGACATGTCTTAGATTTTCATTATTTATATTTATATTTTAAATTTTAAAACATGTATAGTTGTTTTATCAAATAAGTGTGATGAAGGGTGAAGAGAAAAAAAATAAAGAAAAAAGGAGAACAAAGAGAATTACATTGTATATTTGTTGCATAATCATTAAGTAATATGTAAAAAATAATTAAAATATTTTTTTCCTAAAAATTATGAAATTATATTGTATTTGGGATAAGGGTACTATGAGAATATAAAATTTATAATTTTTAAAATTTCAGTCCCTTCTATTAGAATTTCTAAATAAAGGAGTGAAAACTTTTTCCCTATTCCATTGTTTTTTTTTTTGACAGTTCTCTATTCCATTGTTAAGTATCCAACAATGGTATAAGATCTTTATTTTATTTCATGTTATTTCATTTTATTCTATTTATTATTTCATTATGTACACCAATAAATATCCAACCATAGCCCGACACACCAACGGGAAAGATAAAATCGAAAAGATCTGTGTAGTACTACATTAACTTATCACTTGTGATTACATAAGGCCTTTTCAGCTTGCAACAAGACTTGTGGGAAATTGTCAAAGATGGCTTTGTCATCCCAGAAAATAATTATATACTCTTTCTGCTGTAGAACGAAACAAATTAAGGAAAGATGAGCAGAAAAAAATCAATTGCTCTGTGCTTTCTGCAATAGGCGGTGAAGTCAATGTTTTCAAAGAGAGAGACATATCTTCCGCAAAAGAAGTATTTTGCAGAAATTGGAGTAAGAATTTTTCAGTGATAAAAACGTACACACTGTCCTCCTCCAATCACTAAGGAAACAATATGAAACTTTGAAGATGAATGAATTAGTTTTTTCATATAAAAAAAATCGTAGAAAAAATATTAATTAGCTTGCCAGCTAAATTTGATCCCAAAGTGTTTACAACTGAAGACAAAAAGGATCTGTCAACATTATCAATAACATAATTAATCAGCAATTTTTGTACTATAATCTTTTGCATGGTCTGGTCAATGCCTCCTTTCTAATACACAAATCCATTGTTCACATCCCATGCCATGTACGCTATTCATTTCTCAACGCTTAAATGACATTTGAGGAGCCTCTTCCATCCCAGATAAAATTGTAAAAACGAAAGTGCTTATCATTTGCAGTGGTGGTTGTCCACTTTTTTGTAATAGCTTGTGCAATGCAGGCTTGTTCGAAGCAAAAGATTTATCCTGTTATATCAACTATCTGGGTGCAATTGAAAATGCTGGTTACTTGGGTTTGGGAAGGGCCATTGTATCACTCCCCAGCATGAGAACAACGGTGGACATGGTTGGTCTATCTGCTGCTTCTTCCTGTACACACGACAAACCAATGTGTTTGCACTTCATAACTTCACTTGCTATGTATGACTCTTCTTGCATCGGATTGATCAATTCCAAACTTTTTCCTTCACACCAAAGTCTCCAAGCTTGCATGCAAATGTGAATATTTAGAAACTCTAGTTGAAATTCACTTGGAACATTTGTTACTCTTTCTCATATCAATTTCTTGATGAGATGAGATCAGCAAAACTCACATATACTGGAAGACTTTGCCCATGTTCTAAAAGATAGAATTCACCATTCCTTTTCCCACAAATGATTTCTAATAGAAGTACTCCAAAGCTAAAAGCATCAGATTTCACTGAAAATAATCCTGCCATTGCATATTCTGGAGCCATGTATCCACTGTTTAAAATCAATAAAACACTGTCAGTTGTGAATCTTGCGAAATTTTTTAATTAATTGTAGACTAGTGTGTTTTAAAAAGATAGAGTTGCCAATAACACACACTAGGTGCCACTAACTCTTTTTGTCTTTGTCTGACTTTGGCCTTTTTCAAACGTCCTTGCCAATCCAAAGTCTGATATTTTTGGATTCATCTCATGGTCCAGAAGAACTTTGCTGGCTTTCAGATCTCAATGGATTACTCTCAGTCGAGAATCCTCATGAAGGTATAGCAGTCCTCTTGCAATTCCATTGATAATGCTTAGTCGTAATTTCCAATCTAGTTGCTTTTGTTTTGCCTCATCTGACTAGCAAATGAACATTGTATTCTTGTTATTGAAGAAAACAGCATCATGGAGACAATTATTCACTCCTTTTAACATAGAAGTTGTTTTTCAAGAAATCTCACTGGATTTGTTATTTCAATTTATCTTCCAAAATGCAAAATGTTCCAATTTATCAGTATATCTTATAAAGTTCTGTTTCTATATCATCCTATACACTGCTCGTTGAAAGGCACAAACAATAGGATTGTTTGTTCTTGACGATTCAATTTTGGCTGTCAAGTCCTACCTCCCAACTCCTTTTACCCCATGGAAGTACCACCTTTACTGCTAGGACATATAATAACTGCTATTACCACTAAATTGGAACCAGAAAAAGAAAATAAAATCAGGAAATTAAGCAAATGGGAAGAACAAGGTAGTTGTCAAAACGTACTGGAAAGGTGAAAGTCAAGGCTAGAATTTGGCATGTACTCGTATACAAGCAGCTTTTCGTTTTCCTCAATGCAGCAATCCAAGAGTCTCACAAGGTTTCTATGTTGCAGTTTAGCTATGAAACCAGATGTTTCTGAGAGCCTTTTGACAGCAATTTCTGTCCCATCTGGTAAAGTACCCTGACAAAAAGGTTGAAAAGTAAGAAATGAACAGAGGAGTATGTCAATAAAGGGTCAAAGTAAAACTATGCATAGCTTGGCTTCCTGATCCAATTCATTGATACCTTGTAAACAGGGCCAAATCCATCTTCTCCTAATTTAGATTACTCTAAAATGTGATTAGTGGTCTGTTGAATCAAAATTGAAGGGATAGTAGGAAGGTCTACAATCAATGAATCCTCTCCTTGAACATGAGCATTAAAAGCTATAGGAATGGTGTCCAACTGCATTCCATCTACCAAGCAAGCTAGTAACTTTGTATATAGTCTTATTGTCATAGGTGAGTTTGTGAAATGAGCTCAGAGAACTTTAAACATGTATGTAACTTGTGATAATTACCTTTACATAGCCCATTCCTGCTCCAGGAGTAGTAGACACAGCAACTTAGCTACTGCCACCAACACACTTACTATGGTAATGATCAAGGTTTTGGAATTACTTGTACCTTCCTGCTTGGCTGCAACAAAAGCATAGATGAACATGTTGCATTTCTTCTTCACTTATATACCGAATTCATTTCATAAGCACACAAATATTCTGGAAAGTTTCAATTTTCCAAATGCATCAGATCAGAAAAGAGAATGAAGGCTTACAATTAAACAATTATTAAAAAAAACTAATTAGCATATTTTGCAAAGGCGAAATTGTGTATTTTCTAACTGCTCATTGTCACATATAAGACCAACCTATGTCAGCCTGTATGAACTCTGGAATAATGATGTGAAATAGGTCTTGCATTGGTCTATGGATTTTTATTACATGGGCCCTGAGGTTTCAAAAAATTCTGATACAACAACAACAACAACAACACAACCAAGCCTTTTTTCAAAAAATTCTGATGCTAACAGAAATTTTTTTAGTTGGTACATCTGCTGGGAAGACCATCACTAGATTGAATGTATGTTGGGAGTTGAGGGAAAGCACAATTAAGCTGAGAAAAATTATTAGAGAAATGTGTTCTCAAAAATCGCTTAGAGACTGTTCACCTTAATCACAAGTATGCTCTTTAAAAAATTGTTCAAATTAGCACTGAATAAAGCCATAAAGGAAGAAGACTAAATACCACATACACGAGGCTAAGAAAGGAATCCCCTAATATCTCATTTAGGTATGTGTTTGACACGAGGCCCCTAACTCACCTTGGTTAGGAGTTTCGTGGGTCAAACTAAAAATGACTATTATTATATGGGTCATTAATATTCAAGGCCAATCAAACGCTGCATGGACTGTTTTGTAATTCACTCGCTAATTATTCTTTGGATCATAGGTGAGCCTGACCCAGATTGGCCCAAAAATATAATTGTTAAATGAATCAATGATGATATATAATCCAATGCATCCTATTTATTAGACCAGAAGCATGTTTGGTTTTTCATCTAATTTAGAGAGTAAAACACATATGGTAAAGGCTGATGATAAAATTAAGGAAATATTTTTTTTCATATTCATATTCTATCATCCATGTGTGTGTATTAATATAATTTTAAACTATTTATTTTTTCAACGATATTTATTAATGATACATTTTTTCTCTAAAATGTTTACGTTACTTTAAATATTCAAATTAGTTTATTTTATAATTATGTTATTTGAACATCTGAAATACAACACTCATACACACCCTTCTCACTTGAGGATGATCCATGTGCATGTATTAATAAAATTTTAAACCATTTATTTGTTCATCAATAGTTATTAATGATGCATTTTCTCTTTAAAATATCTATCTTAATTTAAATATCCAAATTAGTTTATTCTAAAATTATGTTATTTGAACATCTAAAATACAACACTCGTACACACCCTTCTCACTTAAGGATGATCCCTGTGAGTGTATTAATAAAATTTTAAACCATTTATTTTTTGATCGATAGTTATTAATAATGCATTTTCTCTTTAAAGTGTTTACCTTACTTTAAATATTCAAATTAGTTTATTCTGAAATTATGTTATTTGAGCATCTGAAATACAACACTTATATACACCCTTCTCACTTGAGGATGATCCATGTGCGAGTATTAATAAAATTTTAAACCATTTATTTTTCATTGATAGTTATTAATGATGTATTTTCTCTTTAAAGTGTCTACCTTACTTTAAATATCCAAATTAGTTTATTTTGAAATTATGTTATTTGAAAATCTAAAATATAACATTTATATACATCTTTCTCACTTGAGGATGATCCATGTGCGTGTGTTAATAAAATTTTAAACCATTTATTTTTTTCATCGATAGTTATTAATGATGCATTTTCTCTTTAAAATGTTTATCTCACTTTAAATATCTAAATTAATATATTAAATTTTTTTCTTCAAAACTTAATTTTGAAATTATGTTATTTGAAAATCTAAAATATTTGTATATTTTCTCACTTGAGGATGATCCATGTGCGTGTGTTAATAAAATTTTAAACCATTTATTTTTTTCATCGATAGTTATTAATGATGCATTTTCTCTTTAAAATGTTTATCTCACTTTAAATATCTAAATTAATTTATTCTAAAATTTTGTTATTTGAACATATCTGAAATACAACATTACCATTTGTTAAATTTTTTTCTTCATTTGCTCTCAACTCAAACATGACTTCTAACTTATAATCATTCAAATGGAGGGTGAGTGTAGAAATAGAGGAAGCTTCTGTTCATAAACTTATAAATATATATGTATTTTGTGGGTCAAGTTAGGGGAAGGGTTTAGAATTTGTAAACGCAGCAAGTACTCTTGGTCGAACACTTGCTGCAAAGAAAAATTCATGTAGTATATGAGGGAGGTAACATTAGGTTAATGGGGGTTGTATCACTCTCTGCACATCTAGGAGACAGTCAAGTTTTAGGTATCATTCATGAACCTTTAACTCAAAAGAACATCACTGGAAAGACAATTGGGGAGGAACTTCAAGTATCATTTATGCATGGATGAATGAGGATATGCTTGAAAGCTCTGATGCATTCATTGCCTTACCAAGTGGTTTTGGTACTTTGAAAGAAGTTTTTCAAATTGTCTCTTGAGCCCAACTGAACATCCACCACAAACCCATAGGTTTGTTGAATGTTAATAATTTCTTTGATGGTTTGTTATCTTTTCTTGATCATGTTGTGGAACAGAAATTTATCACACCTTTGGCAAGACTACTTCTTATCTCTGCTTCTACTGTTGATGAATTAATTGATAAACTAGAAGCTTTTGTTTATTAACCTAATTCAGTAATAGCTCAGATAGATTGGTCAGAAGGAAGCAGTGAGGGAAGCAGTATAAAACGCAAGTAAGATCTAACACTTCATCTATAAGTTTCCTTTACCTTTGGTTTTATTCATCGTACTTTGTTTTTGTATAAATTTGTGTCAGGTTTTTCTTTTCAATAATTGTCATAACATGTACTATCTTCTATCCTTTACTCATCTATATTTTAACATTGCAGACAATGTTGTGATCTGGTTGGGAGAATGATAGTTGATAAAAAAAAATTAGGAAGTATGATATGATTATCAGTAACTTACTAAACTAATTAAGGATGGCAAAGTAAGGAGTAATTTTACTCTTGAGACACATCTAAATTGAGAAGTATGTTTATTGATATGATTGTCAGAAACCTATTCATAGTAAAACCAATTAAGGACGGCAGAGTAAGGAATAAATTTTGTTCTGGAGGTAATTTTACTCTTCAGACGCATCTTAGTTAGGGTAGTAACTATTTTGTGTAGACGTAGCAATTCAAATTCAGGGATCATACCATGATTGAATAAATTGTCTTCTTTCTTAAATTTCACATATTTGGTTATGGATGTTGAATTGGTGAATTGAGAATGATAGAAATATGTCTTGTGAGATTTTGAGCTTATTGATGAATGGATTGAACATTTATACCATTCTCTTCTTTCTTGTGTGATTTTCAGTTATGAAATTGTTACTCTAGAACTTGTTTTGATTCTTTTATGCTACATTTTCACATGCATACATAAACATGATTGAGGCATTTTTCTTGAAATAGTTACTTTAACCAAATAGCCAAGAATGATTAGCGCACAAATAGGCAGCCTTGCTCAGCAACATATTGTCTCAATATGATATCAAACACTCTTATGACTTCTTGGAAATTCTCTGATTCCTGCCAATGTAAGGCATTGGAAATGACCTGTTTTTTCGTTGCTTTAACCTATTTGAGCTTATGTGACCATTTCTTGTTTCTAGCTCATTATGTGCCTTAAATAAAAAAACATGATCTTACTCGACCTTAGGGAATAAGAGAACATTAGCTTTGTCATTGGATGAGTTCTTGAACAAGTGTGGGGATGTGTGTGCAAAATGATTGGTGAAAAAAAATAGTTGTTAATAAAAAAAACAAATGTGTAAATAAGGGCCAACAAGGCAAAAAGAGAATGGAAAAGAATATGTAAAAGGAATTTATATTAGGTGGAACTTGGATGAATTTTCATGCTTATTAATTGAACTAAGCTCTCATGCTCTTTTATTCTCTTTGGTTTTTAACTTGTCATATCCATATTATCCCCTTTTTACCTTGACCTCATTACAACCTTGAATAAAGTCCTCATGATTTGTGTGTACATGTGTTCTGAGTAATGGAGAAGTAGAAGATAAATAAGCTTATGATAGTATAATTTTTCATGGGTTGAATTAAGTGAAATACCTAGCTTTTTAATGCTTGAAGGATTGAGAGTGAATCCTGTGAGGATCTATCATTCTTAATTCATTCTTTTCAACTAAAGTTTCCTTGTTTGTTGGTTTGAGATGTGAAGAAATATTACTTTATTAATGCTTTGATTTCATGAATCTTTGGTTGCTCTTTCACTGAGTCTTTTAGACTTTTTAGCTTTTGAGTTTGTGTCATTTTTCTTTATTCCCTAGTTTTGGTCTTATGTATTTTGCCCGGGAGTGCAAAAGTTAAGTGTGGGGGAATTTAATAGCAATATATTTTATTCGTTTTATAATCCTCTCATTGGGCTTCTTAAGGTTCAATTAGGCTTAATTAAGTTAGTTTTGTCATATTTTATGATATTGATTTTAATTGGATCATTGAAGAAATTATTGCTTGAATTGGTCTTAATTTACTTGATTGTATTTTTTAGTAAACTGACTATAATTTGAGTTTTAAATATCTGATTGATGTGATTCTGGTCTTGTTGAAAAGTTAAGACAATTCTCTATAACTTTCATGAGACCTCAAGAGCTAGATCACACGTTTGGATAATTTAAATTGGAGTTGAAGTAAGATCTGGAATTTTGAACCTGATAGCTTGACCTATACGCACTCATCAAACCATATCTTGAGATATATGATAGTTTTTGGACTGAAACTTGTGCCATTTGAAAGTCTTTCATATATACAACTTTCGTGAAAAACACAAAAGTCAGATCGGATGTCTTGGAGGTTATATTGGGCTTGGAAGTCAGAACAGGGGAGCTGTAATTGAGCTTGAACAATATGCAGTGTTGGGCCATATCTCGGGTTGTAAGTGGTTGTAGGAGCTGAAATTTTACCAAAAGACAGCTAAGACCCTTATCTACAACTTTCATGAAGACCACTTGTCCAAAAAATGACGGCAGTCATGAGTTCAGAACTGAATCATTTCGGAGACAAGAATCTCAATAATTTTCCACTCATTCACAATTATCAAACAACTCCTTTGGCATTTTCTACTCATTATTAAACAACTTCATTGTCATTTTGTACTCCTTAAGCTCTATAAAAGAGAGCATTGGGTGATCATTTTGAGCATCTTGGTTTTAGAAATGATGATCATGCTTGTGTATTAATTGTTTCATTTGTTGTAATTTTCTTTTGTTCTAAATTGAAGTTATGTTCATCTTTTTCTTCTTTCTTTCTTTCTTCTTGATTCATGAGTAACTAATTTTTATTTTGCTTGGGTGAAATGGTGAAGCTTTTGGTAATAAATTAATGTTAGATTAATTTTCTTTTTGTGCTTAAATGATATATTATCAAGTGATCATTATATGTGTTATATGTTGTTTCCAATCAATTTAGAAACTTTCTTTGTATAATGAAGATCTTGATTCATTGTAGACAAGAGATTGACACAGTAGATGCTTAAGCCCATTTACAAGTATTGATGGATAATTAAAGGAACCATAATATAATTACATATATAATTTTAATTGAATTTTGAATGTTGTATTTTTCGATTGGAACCTCCGTTATGTGTGATTTCAATTGAATTATAAAAAGAAATAATCCTGTCTTTAATTTATTACTAAGAGTGGATCTCCTAACCCAAGCAAATCTTTTTTCATTTGTAAATAACTTTTATCACCTTTATTGTTGTGACTAATCTTTTTCTTACCTCAAAGAATTTTTCTTCATTAATTTCCTATGGATCGACCTCGTACTCCCGAGAATATATTACTTAAAACAACATGCACTTGGGTTTGCAACTTATAATTTCCATCATTGCCCGCTGCCTTAGTGGTTAATCACAGGGGAGGAGCAATTCACTATGGCCTCAAACATGTAGCCATTTCACCTTTTGGGAGCCAAGCATAACTCCTTATTTCCTCTATAAATAAGGAATGTTTGTAGTGAGGTTGTCACTTGTTCCTTTCGTTTTCTAGTTATGCTTGAGAATGGGTTTTTTTGGGAGAATGACTCCTATTGTGCCTCTTGTGGGTGTGTGGAGAGTCATATCCCCTTCTGAGACCATCTTCCTCTTCTTCCTCAAACTCTTGGAAGTGCTCCTTTATCCTCCATATTTCGCTAGAGGCCTTTCTTTCCAGACATAATGGCCCAGTGGAAGTTAAGTAATTGTTCTGTGTGACTTGGTCAACACGTCTCTCAGTAGCAAAAGACATTTGTTCTAGACATATGTAGCAGCAGAGTAGGGTCCCGCTTCTGCTGGAAATGATTAAGGTTTTTGTCTATAGTTCTTGTGATGCGTGAGGGAGTTTCACTACCCTTCCTCCTTTGCTCCCCTGATTGTTGCCTTATCGTAGGTGCGCAGGGGGTGTTTAGGAAGTGTAGGGTGGAAAAGCATTCTCCTTACATTGATAATGTGTGAGGTGGTTAATCAAGAAAATGTTGTTGCTTGCATCTTGAGGAACCGTTAGGGTGGCTGTGGTCAACGCTTGATGGTTATCATCATCTTCCCAGGCTACCTTCTTGGTTTCCTTTATGTGTCCACATTTGCATCAGAGTAGTTTATAGGTTTCTGCTCCTTAAGGAACTATTGAGGTGGTCGTGGTCAGTATTTGATCATTATTATCTGACTAAGTTACCTTCTCGACTTCCTTCAAAAGGGCAGTCTTTGCACGAGGACAACTAGTAGGCTTTTCTTGTAAGGTTGATGATGTTTGGAATATGAATAGTAAAACTTGCTCTTCTTCTGAATGTTTGCTTTCTGTTGTATGCTTCCTTCGTCAAGATAAGTCTAACGCTCGATCTCAACGATTATTTTGCATTTACTGAGGTGGGTTTGATGCTCGATCTTAGTATGCAAATTACCGAGATAGGTCTAACGCTCGACCTCGGTAGTTGATCTTCATATTGACGAATGCTTATTTTGCTTATCCGAGATGAGTCCAAAGTCTGTATCTCAGTGGTTGGGTTCGTTTAATTGGACGAACACTCATTTTGCCAGTAGAGATGAGTCCAAAACTCGAATCTCGGTGGTTGGGTTCATTTAATGCATATGACAAAGAAGTCTCTTGGTATAAGGTCCACGATCCCGAACTACGGTCGATTATGCTTAACCTCTATAAATTATAGTGAGTTTATGGGCTAAGGTCAGGTCATAAGGATACGGGTGAAAACCCTCGAATACGTTGCTTGACCCTAGAGGGTGTTCAAATGGATTCCTCTGTCTGGGTGTTAAGTGAAAATACACTTAACCTCTATAAACTATGGTAGGTTTATGAGTTAAGGTCAGGCTCAAATGAGTACAGATGAAAACTCTTGAATGCTTTGCTTGATCTTGGAGGGTGTTTAAGTGAATTCCTCAATTTAGTCGTCATGTAAAGATATCGAAATAACTGATCCTTTCAGACCTTGTATTCGTCAGACCTCACCAAGGAGCAGTGACCTTATAGGTTATGACAAACCTAAGTATTCGTGGACTCGAGGTCACTGCCGAGATACTGACTGTAGATGTTGATGAGTCGAAGTATCCGTGGACTCGAGGTTGCAGCCGAGGTACTGGCTTCGAGATAAGACAACAATCGTGAAGAAACCCTAATTTACTAATATGCAAAGATATTCATTACACGACATAAGTAATGATTACAAGGCATTACATGATCGTGCAGGTTACTTCATGATGGTGGTTATTCTCCTAGTTACTGTCCCATGGGTGCACTTTATCTTGATCATAGGCGTTATCCCAATGTGAGTGTGGGTTGGGGTTATCATTTCTTGACGGAGAATGTCTTCTCTAATAGGAAGGAGATGGACTCTGGGGGCTATAGCTCTATTTTCTATAATGACCTCTCATCTGGTTGTTCTGGGCCTTCTAAATATATCGGCCTAAATGGTCATCCCAAATTAGGGACTCAATGGCATCTTGGAGGTTGATACAGTTGTTCGTGTTGTGACCGGGACCATCATGTCATTCATAGGTCTAGGTACATCCCAAAGCTTTGTGTTCATGACCTCCTAGTAGATCTGGGCCCGTGGTACGTTGAGAGGAGTATAATTGTCATACTTCCCCTTGAGGGGAGGCCTTGGATTCTTCTCATGTTGGTTCGACTGCTGCTCAGACCTCAGCTTAGCATCTTCTTTGTCAAGATGCTTCTTGGCTTGAAGAAAGTCTTTGGTGTTGATATATTTATCGGCATGGGCCCCAAACTCATCCATGGTCTTAGGCTCCTTTTTTGCTAACGAGAAAGAGAACTGTCCGGACGATGTCCTTCCCTAATGTAGAACAATCTGAGTCTCTCATCCCAATCACGCACATTTACAATTTCCTTGTTAAGCCAGGATATAAAGTCCCTGAGAGACTCTTATTTGCCTTGTCTTATTTGGAAAAGGCATGAAATAGATTTAGGCTACACTTTGCTGGTGGTGAAGTACAGCAAAAATCTCGAGGACAGGCCTCCCCAATTGTCCATGGACCTTGGAGGTAAGGTGATGAACCATCTCAGGGCGGCTTTCTTTAAAGACAAGGGGAAATTGCAGCACATGGGAAAGTCATCTCCTCTAGCAAACAAAAGTGCAAACACGTAAACATCCACATGTTCTTGAGGATCCGTGGTTCCATCATAGGTTTCAATATTGGCAAGATACTTAAAGCGTTTTAGGATCTTATAGGCCATAAGTTTGTCAGAGAATGGTTGGTTTTGTGACATCGTGTTCCTTACTTCGTGTGCCTGCTCCCTTGTGTGGACAGGTTCAGCTTGATGACCGGGATCTGTGATCTTGGAGTTCTCTAGTTAATGGTCATCGCGCCGATATTGGTCTTTTTTGCTTTCATGGTTCTTAACTAAGGAACGATTCACTACTTCGATGCCCTGGTTAGAAGCCTTCTTTAGGTTATGGATTCTCTCGTCTTGACAGTGAATCCTCTCGTCTTGGAGTCTAACCAAGGAGAGTAGTTCTGCTCTGGACAACTCCTGGTGATTAGTCATACCCCAACGTGACTGAACTTCATTTTTCACCCAGTCACCAAGGCGTTGCAATGCTGACGCCCGCTGCCCAGCGTCCCCGGAAGGTGCTATCTTAGGGCCAAGGCGTTGCCTCACCTGAATCCTCAAGGAAGGAGGGGAGAGATTCTCTCTAGTGAAAGAAGTCTCATGTCCGTCCTGTCTGGGTTTTGGGTTAGCTATGACCGGTTCCAAGACTGGTTGATGAGCCATGGGTTAGACGTCAGGCGATGGTTCAAAGAAGGAAGGTTACGCGCAGTAGAGACATGATTCTGGTTGATTGATGTATGTCTCCTTCTTGTGTTCACCATGGTGGTTGTAGTAAGGGAAGTTTTGAAGGTGGTGTTGGGGGTAGAAATTTATCGTTTTCCACAAACGGTGCCAATGATCAGAGCTTGGTTTTGAGGGTTACCTAAAGAGGTAGGAGATGGTGGATTCCTTCGAGGCACAACAACTACAGTAATGGAGTGAGGGGGTGGGTACCTGTAAAAGGCACTCTGACGTTCAAGTCAATAACTGCGCAGGGAGGATAGTGTGTAATGGAATTAGGGCCTACCTTATCTCTCTTGCTTACTGTATTTATATAAGTGTTTTAGGGTATATAGTGCTTGAACATTCAGTGCATGTCAAATGCTGCTACCTAAGATCGTGGTGACACTATCGTGGGGGACAGGATCGTGGAGACAAGGTCGTGGAGACCGTTATTCCTTTGTCCTTATTCCCCTGTTTGTACGGGATATGATCATGATTTGTTCTTGTCGTTATGTCTGATGTATGGGCTACTTCATACGCACTGTACTTTTAGGTGCCAGTTTGGCGGGTCTGATTGCTCCAATTCTATGTACTCGTAACCCGATTCAGAACAACTATGATAATTGTCTATTAAATAAGGGAGTGATTGACCTAATGTACTCAACTGGAATACAACAGGTTTATGCAAAAATTTCTTGTCATATCCCAAAACATAGAGATGATGTGATGATGAATATGGTTATGGTCCTTTAGCTTTCATCGTAGGTGATTTTGATGACGGTAGTGCGGGTTAACAATAACTGTGTGTTCTCCAGCAGCATCAACTAAAAGAGATGATATCAATGATGTTGATTATGAATATGCTACGACTACGTTGAAAAAGTATATAATTATTATAGCATGTTCTCAATTAATTCTTTGCTTCACCCAAATTTTATAGCTGGTGGAAATTAGGTACAAAAGCTTTTGAGAGTGTCATAGCTAGTCATGTACCTCGGTATGTTTATGAGGATGGTGATTGAGTGGAAACCGTTCTAGGCTATCTAAATTCCTCGACATATGTACTTTGTCATTATCATGGTTTTAAATTTCAGTTGCAGTTGGGTTGCAATTATTGAAATTGTAAGCAATTGTAAGAAAATGCAGTTGATGATCACCAAAACTGTAATATTGCAGCTGCAGTAAGTAAAGTAGAATGAAATATTGAAGTTTCTCAGTTAGTTAAATGATGCCTTCAACAATAACATGTCTCTGTATTCTCTCTTTTACACAAGTGTTTAATTGTTTATAGAATATTGTATAAGAAGTAATTTGGAGATCAGAACAGTTATGAAACGCTTTTATATATATATATATATAGGCGGTTAAGGTGTAAAACTACTTAAATAAGCATCCACATTAGATTTTCTTTCATATTTGTGTGAATGTGCTCAAGCACATGCACTAGCACCTCTAGTGAACATAGAAATTAAAACAAGGGGGCGGCTAGTACCACACTGCAATAAAGAAACTGAACCATGATCTCAAAGCAATACTGGAGTAAATTGTGCACAGGATCTGTATTTACTTACAATTTGAACAGTGCTACCAAAGTAAACTAAGATACTTTAAAATTTTCACAATATAATAATTACTCCCCAGTTCATATCATATATTCACTTGCAATCATCTATCAAGATTTAGATAACCACTTAGCAGTCTCCTTCTCAGTAATATGTCCAAAAAGGAAAATGCTGCTGATTTTCTAGATCCTCTTCACTGTTACAAGATCATCCACAATAGCAAAGGTTTTTTTTTTTTGGTATATTTTGCCAGACCAGCATGGGTCTATATGATTTAATCTAATTTCAGATAACTGAAAAGTGTAATTTCATTTCCTTGTCATTTGGTCTTCTTGTCTGATTGCCCTTCAAAGCAACAAACGAAAGAAGTTTATCCATATATCCATTACCTTGGTAAAATCTCAGAGACTGTTATGTCATTAATGGAAAGATTCTTGGAACTTTTTGATGTAGATGCCTCCTCTGGGTTCATTCTTCCAACTGAAAATGCAGGGTGATTGGGTTTTGGAAGGGCCATTGTGTCACTTACCAGCATGCCAACAACAGTTGACATGGTTGGTCTAGCTGCTGCTTCTTCTTGAACACACAACAGACCAATGTGTATGCACTTCACAACTTCATTGGCTATACAGGATTTTTCCAGTACTGGATCCATCAATTCCAAACATTTTCCTTGACACCATATTTGCCAAGTCTGCATGTAATTGTGAATATTGTTAAGTTGTAGTTAACACTGTTGTATGTCAGTTGGAAACTTAATTTCTTGATCATATAAGAGTTAAAACTCACATATAAGAGAAGGCTTTGACCATGGTCTGACAGATAGAATCCACTGTTCTTTTTCCCACAAACGATTTCTAATACAAGAACTCCAAAGCTGAAAACATCAGATTTCACTGAAAATAATCCTTCCATAGCATACTCTGGAGCCATGTATCCACTATTGGAAATCAATAGAAACTTTGTTATTTCTCTTACATCAAAGAATATATAACAAGGAATTTCATTTTTCAACTAATCAAGTGCTTAAATCTGTATTCATAAATCCTATTATTTAGAGGTTGGTATAAGTAGAACTCACAAAGTACCCATTACTCGTCTTGTATTTGCCTGGTTCTG
Source organism: Ormosia emarginata (assembly GCA_029884605.1). Lineage (NCBI taxonomy): Eukaryota > Viridiplantae > Streptophyta > Magnoliopsida > Fabales > Fabaceae > Ormosia > Ormosia emarginata. The sequence goes on along the minus strand of JAQQTP010000089.1, from coordinate 43,789,644 downwards.
CCCTCTTTCAAATGTCCTTGCCAATCCAAAATCTGATATTTTGGGATTCATCTCCTGGTCTAGTAGAACATTGCCAGCTTTGAGATCTCTATGGATTACTTTGAGTCGAGAGTCCTCATGAAGGTATAAAAGGCCTCTTGCTATTCCATTAATAATGCCTAGTCTTATTTTCCAATCGAGTTGCTTTCTTTTTTCATCTTCTGACAGCGTAAAGACATAGAACAGATCTTATGGAAAATGCAGTATGTGAAGCAGACAACTAAAGGAAACTAGCAAATACCAAATAGTAATTTAATGAAGCTATCTAAAAACATACCAAACAAGTGAAAGTCGAGACTTTTATTCGACAAATACTCATATACAAGTAGCTTTTCATTTTCCTCCAAGCAGCATGCCAGAAGTCTTACAAGGTTTCGATGTTGCAATTTAGCTATAAACATTACTTCATTCTTGAACTCCTCTGAGCCTTGACCAGAAGCTTTTGAGAGCCTTTTGACTGCAATTTCTCTTCCATCTGGTAAAATTCCCTGATAAAAGATTGAAATAAATAAAATCATATAGAAATATGATAATAACAAGGAACCTGTTTTCAAAATTCCAAATCATTAATACCTTGTAAACAGGGCCAAATCCACCTTCCCCTAATTTAGATGCTTCTGAAAAGTGATTAGTACTCTGTAGAATTGTGATTAAAGGGATTGTTGGCAGGTCTGCATTCAGTGTTTCCTCAGTTTGAACATTGTCATATGAAGATAGAGGAACAGTGTCAGGTATCTGCTCATCTACGAAGAGAAGTTTGTGAGTTCATATTTGAACTAAATGGCCATATTTGAGTATGTGAAATAAGCTATCAAACAAATTCTAGCATGTGTTATTGCAGGAAATTACCTTTTCTAACTCTATTCCTGTACCAGAAGCAGTAGACACCGCAACATAGTAGAGCTACTGATCCCGACACACTTATGCCAATGATCAAGTTTCTTGACTTACTAGTGCCCCCTCGTTTGGCTGTAACATATCAAAGAAGACCATTTTATTTTATTTTATTTTTTACAAATTGATCAGATTCAATAGATAAACAGACATATGTACTCCAAGAGAATTCCTATGCCACAAGAAAGTGATTGTAACTATAAGAGAACAAAAAGTAATTGATGTGTCACCTGTATAAGGATTAGGCACAGAAACTGAAGATGTCTGATTGTGAAAAAGGTAGAACATATAATCATCATACCTAATCATACAACTTGCAGACCAGACAGCCCATCCTATCTTTTGTTCACAACATTTGGGAATTTGTGCTACCATGGCCTCCAAACACTGTCTGCACCCTTCATTTGTAAGATCTCTGCCGCATTGCACCATGCCATACCTTCTCTCAGTACGACTCAAATTGAACTCACCCATATAGAACAACTGGTTGGTCTCCTCAGTTGCTTTTCTGATCAAACTTCTCATATAATCCTCAGCTTTCTGAATCTCTATTGGGCTGGAGATGTTTTTTTTTCCAAAAGCATGCAATGATGGGTCTATTGCAACTTTCCCAAAGAAGTTCTCATTTGAGTACCTGAGAATGCCGAAATCATACCATATGATAGCAGAGACTCTATTGGGACAGCGCTGAAGGACTTCTCTGGTAGCAGTAGAGACACCGAACTGACAGAAGTATCCAACCACGTCGCCACGGCAATCGTAGAGGCCATACACAGCATCTCTGGTGTTGTTGCCTATTCTGGTGTGGTTATACCCTTTGCTTGTGGCTGCATCAGAGGATAGCCATGAGAGGATGCTCTTAAGATTGGTTGTGTATGCAGTGCTGAGATCTTGTTCGGTTGTGTTATGGCAGTCATCTCCCAAGTAGCCGGGCGATATTGATTCTGCTTTTGTAACAAGTGCTTTGCAGCTCAGAAATAGCAGGAAAGCAAAGGATATTGATGATCTTACATTTAGTTGTGTTGCCTCCATGATTTTTTTAAGCTACTTGCTCACACAATAATTAAAAAATATATGAAGTCAAGTATGTGACTGTATATATTATAAGAGATCCTTAGGTGTTGCTGTAACACGAAAAACATCTTATTAAACATTTTGTTATAATTGAATGTGTGTCGTATAAACTATAACATTTAAATTATAATGAAAGTGAAAGAAAACAATGACTCACAAAATTAATGCATCACACATACAAAATAATAGAATTCTCTTATTTAAGAATCATTTAACAATTTTCTTATAGAATTAAAGTAGTATTACAGCAATCACTAATATTTTGATATTTTTACTTTTATTTTAATTAATAAAAAATAACAATAAATATTGATTCGTTAAAATATTAATAAATAATAATATAAAACTCTTTTACAATTACATTGCATTTGCATACTAATTACACTCTATTATATCCTAAGCAAAGAACATGATGAAGAAAAGTTTTTATGAGTCAACATAATTAACTTTTATTTTTTTGAGTTGCAGTCAACATAATTAACTTTACAAGTCCACTTAGAGAAAAAAAAAACAAAACACTTTACAAGTCCACTCTTCATGTGATTATATATAAATGTAAGAGAAATTATTTAAAATATTTATCTTACACTAAAGATTTTTTCATATCATTCGTTTTTATCAAGGTATTTATATCTAATACAATTAATGATCAATATTTGACTATATATATGATTTATGAATTTAATTTTAATGTATTATATATCAGTGTAAATTTTTTTATATTATTAACTAATTATATTATATATTATTACATTTATAACTTTTAAAATAGTTATTATTAGAGTTAAACATTTTAATAACGTAACAATACATGATTAGATAAAAATGTAAAAAGAACATTTATAGTGCATTCAAATTTAGTCCATATTTTATTTTCTTGAAATATATACAGGTTATACCTCTCCCCTTGAGTGATTATGTTTCATAATGTTACTTAATTTCAATTATTAATTTTAACTATTAAGATACCCTTCACTATTTTTTAACAATAAATAGGATAAAGTACTTGTAAAAAAAAAATAAACTATAAACTACATTAGAATTAACTATAGAATTAAAACTTGAATTAGAATTAAACCTCTTAATTCTAATTTTTATGTTTAGAATATTATTTAAAATTAAAATTGTAATTTTATAACCCAATTCCATAGAATTGAAAAACAACTAAATTAAACATTTATCAGTTCTTAGTCTATCCCCTAAGAATTATAAATTTCATAATTTAAAAATTAAATTATCTCTCTTTTCTACATTTATTTATGAACAATCATATTTATTGAAATTCCATATTTATATAAAAAAATTATTTATATAAAAATTATTAGAATGACATATTTATTTTTTTATAAAAATTTTCATGAAAAAAATTTTTATGAAAAAAATGACTATTATTTTATAAAATTATTATTATATGAATATTTTTTTATTAATTTTAATTTTAAATAATTTTTAATATTTTAGATCATACCTTTAAACAATAAAATTATAATTAAATTTAAAATTATCATTTTTTATCCTAATTCTTTGGCAATCTCAAATATAAAATTTAAGATTATGAACAAAATCTAATTATGAAAGAATTAAGATTAAAATTAAAATTAAAATTCTATATTTAAATTTCAATTCTTGACTCCTTGAATTGAGCATGGAATTAGAGCTTGAAGTTGGAAATAATTCTAATTTTTATGTTTAGAATGCCATTTAAATTGAAATTATAATTTCATAAACCAATTCTATAGAATTGAAAAATAACTAAGTCAAGTCTTTCTCAATTCTTAGTTTATACCTTAAGAATTATCAATTTCATAACTTAAAATTAAACTCTCTCTCTCTCTCACATTTATTAATGAACAATCATATTTATTGAGATTCTATATTTATATAGAAAATTATTTTTATATTTATATAAAAATTATTATAATAGCTATTTATTTTTAAAAAAATTTATGAAAAATTTCTTTATGAAAAAAATATGACTAAAAATATTATTGTATGAATATTTTTATTCATTTTAATTTTGTAAATAATTTTTTAATTTTAGATCATATATTTAAACAATAAAATTATAATTGAATTTAAATATAATTTCTTATCTTAATTCTTTGACAATCTTAGATCAAACATAGATATATTTAAACAATAAAATTAAACTGAATTCAAATTATTTTAATAAAAAATTAATTTAAAATTCTTAAATTTTAATATTTTTGAAAGAATTAATTAATATCTGTTAATCTTCACCACTATAGTTGGCTAGAATAATGGTATCAGAATTAAATTATTACTAATAATTTAAAATTCTAAACTAATTCTAATTTTGAAAGAATTGAGATTGAAATTAAAATTCAAGAAGAAGGGTTATCAAGACCACTATATTTCAATTCTAATTTCATCATTCAAATAGACCCTTAGATTTTTTTTTTTAAATTATCAGTTAACCAATTTGTTTTAAGAGAAAACATCGCTTTTTTCTGTTAAATTAAATGGAAGTTAACTTTCAAATACTTAAAAACTAAACTTTAAGGGCAATAAGTGATAAATAAACAATCTTAATGATAAATAAAGATAAGACACTTGTAAAATAAGCACGTAAGAGTCCAAACACCTTTTAATAATTATTGGTTAAAATTATGATGCACTTTTGATTAAATCAATTGTGAATATATCCTTACTTAAAATTTTCTTTATGTTTTGGATCGCACTTTTCTGCATTTTAAGATTCCTGCTCGAGCTTTTTAAATTTCCTTATTCTATTTGTTGTTAAAAACCATTTTCGAAAAATATATTTGAAAATTAATCTAATCTTTGGGAAAATTCGCATAAACAAATTAAGATGAATCGAAAAAGTTCAGTGTGTTTTCAAAGTTTTAAAATATCGAAACGATTCTTTTATAGCAACTTTTACAACCTTTCAGACACATTTTGATTTTCCAAATCCTTGTGAATATACTTACTTTACATTCCGTAATACTTCCAAAATATGTTACAATCGAGCTTCACAAGGCCAACCATAAGTTTGGCTTTGGCAAGTTTTGTAGCTTTTCCAACTCCATTCCATTCCTATTCCTTTTTATCCATTCTTTGGCACTTATTCGAAACGCCTGCTATTAATCATGATATGGTGCTAAAAACATCCAAACGCTTGAATCATGTACTTACATACTTTACACAAAAACTCACTTTAAAGAAATTTTTTTCATAAATAAAAGGTTTGTCCCTTTATGTTCCATTTGTTAAAACCAAACATCAAACTGATTAAAAAAATTAGGGAGATAAGTTCAAAAAAGAGTTATGCTTTATGGAGTTAATTTTACCTAAAATGTAATTGGAAACATGGTCTCTGCTTAAAATCAGTTGAGCTAGAGGACTCAATAATGAAAATAAAATGAGAGAATGAGAGCACAATCTTTTTCACATGATAGATATACATAATATATTAATTATTTATTATAGTATAAGAAATATATGAATGAATTACACTCATCTTCATAACCCCTCCCACTTTTGTATTAAAATGCCAACTTAATTTTGTAAAAGAAAATAATAGGATCATGCTTAAAAAACTTTTGCTATAATATAGATCTATCATTAATAATTGATGAAATCTTTTAGAGTAATGTTTGAAAGGTTAGTTCAAAATAATAATAATAATAATAATAATAATAATAATAATAATGTAATTTATGACTAGTTTAAAATTCTATTATTTTTAGAAATTTCAAATTAATGAAATGTAATTTACTCATAAAAAAGATTAAAATTCTTTTCCAGCATGATCGTGCATAAAAACAATTAGTTTTAACTCATTATTATTGAAATATGCTGGGTTTTATTTATTTTTAAAGCACATATTATTGTTAGTTTTTACAGCAACTAGTAAGTACTTCGTGTAATGTACCAGATATTTTAAATTTAGATAGAATTTTAAAAATTTAGATTAAAATAAAAAAAAAATGTTTAAAATTTTTAAAAAATGATATTCATAATATTTAGATAAAAAAATTAGAAAAAAAGAGAATTTGAAATTGAAAAAAAAAAAAGAAATTTTAAAAATGACATATATTATTATTTAAAAAATAATACACTTTCAAATATTTATATTATAATTTAATACGGTGGATAGCACCCAAAAGAAAATAACATTTGACATATCCTTTTATGTTGACATTAATATCTAGTTAATCTTCACCACTATAGTTGGCTATAAATGAATAATGAGTATTAATGACAAGCTCAACTGACACCGGCGGCCCTTGACTATAAGGTATATCTGTTTGCAGTTGGATTTCGTAGTCAATGATGATGAATGTCATGAACAGATATTCTATTATATTTTTTAACACATTATCTTTTATTAAATCACATTATATATTAAAATACATATTTAATTTTAATTAATATATAATTAATTTGATTAGTATATAATTAAATTTAAATTAATTTTAATATATGTATATAATTAATATTTGACAAACTTAAGGCAAGCAAAATATATGTATAAAATGTAATATAATTTAATAAAAAAATATTTAAAAAATATGATAAAAAATTATTCTGAACAATCATCGGTAAACTAAATACTTGGTGATCCTGTGTATAACAAGAAGGGTTATCAAGACCACTAATACTTAGTCTTATGATATTGACCACTGTCCACTAAGAACAAGACCATTAAAGATAAGGAAAAGTCTAAGGTGAAAAAAAATCTGCGAACGTTGGATGACTGGGCTGCTTAACAACAAATTTAAATGTTTATTAACTGATCATACATTCAATCACTACTATTCAATTTTTTTTTCCTTACACAAAAAGTTAGTAATCTCACTCAATTTTAACCATTAAATCTGTCTTTTCTTAAGTACTACGTCTGTCTTATTTAACAAATTAAATTTCATGTAAACGAATTTTACACTAGAATTTGAAATTTACTTAAAGCAAACCAACAAGTATGGATTAATTTTACACTAGAACTAGGGAAAGCTGAGGATTACATACAGAGTTTGATAAGAAAAGCAACTATATATAGAGAGACCAACCAGTTGTATGCCATGGGTGAGTTCAGTTTGAGTCCTACTGAGAAAAGGCATGGCTTGGGGTGTAGTGCACCATAGACCTTACTAACGAGGGATGCAGACAGTGTGCAGAGACACTGTTGGGCAACGTTTCCAAATGACGTGGGACAAAGGTAGCATGGGAGCTTATGGCTCCAAGTTGTCGGATAAAGTTTGATGACGAGATTTTCTACCGCATTACTAATCAAACAAGATTGCCTAATTCACCTATGCTTAATCCAGTTACATTTAGAAGATTTCTTTTTTTTTTTTTTTGGGTACATTTAGAAGATTATTCATTTTAATTTGTTTTCTTGTAACTATTAGGTTTACTTTGTAGTTTGTACTTTGCACTCTGCACTCAAAGTGTTTTAAACTGCAAATTCATCAACAATTAACAAATTAATAGGTCTCTTGTTTCGGCTTTAGAATTCAAAGCTGTGAGATTGCGGGGAGTGGGGTTGGCCGGCCTTGTGTAGATTTCTTTGTTATTTTGTGGACTATATAACTTTGGAAACTAGTCTATCCCACAACTATATAGTATATTGACAACTAACAGTTGATTTTAAACAGTGGGTACATGGCTCCAGCATATGCTATGGAAAGGTTATTTTAAACTTGTTTTAGCTTTGGAGGAGTTCTTCTATTAGAGATTATCTGTGGGAAAAGGAATGGTAGATTCTATCTTTTAGAACATGGTCAAAGTCTTATTATACATGTGAGTTTTGCTTATCTTACCTCATCAAAAAATTGATTTTACAAAGAGAAACAAATGTGTCAACTTTATAAAGTTTTTAAATTTTCACATTTGCATTCAAACTTGGAGACTTTAGTGTGAAGGAAAATGTTTGGAATTGATAGATCCAATACAGGAAAAGTCGTATGTAGCCAGTGAAATTATGAAGAGCATACAAATTGCAGGAGATTCAACCAACCATGTCGACGGTTGTTCTCATGACCCAATCGAAGCAACCCGCATTTTCGGTTGGAAGAATGTTCAATGGAGAAGAATCAACATCAAAGAATTCAAAGGATCCTTCTTCTGTTAATGAAGTAACAGCAACTAATATTGCACCCAGATAGTTGGTATAACAGGATAAATGTTTTGCTTTGAGCAAGTTGTTAGAATTTTGGGTGAAAACTAAAATATAATAACCCTAAATTATTTGATCAATTTAACCTTAAACTATGACAAGGACAAATAATATTTTTTGAGTTATAAGATTACCTGAAAAGATTATATGAGATGATGTCTATAACTGAAATCTTAAAAGCGACCTTGAATGGTGTGAAGGAGAGAAATTGTTCATATCCTATAATAGTTTGTTTTTACGTTAGTTACGATGGGGTGATTGCACGCACTCACTAGGGTGGTAAGAATTAATAGGGGTCTATCTCTTGTGTATATAATCTTATAAGAATGGGTTAAACCTAAGAATAACAAAAATACACACACTCATGAATGTCTATGGAGATTACCCGTGATAAGGCGGAGGATGGATACTCGTTTAATAAATGAGGACGAGAGTGAGAATCATACTATCCACCCCATGGGTACCCGCAAGCTTGCCAAATATATTTGTTTATATATTTTATTATGTTTTTTTTTGTTTTAATTTGATATGAGATGAGAAATTTATTTTATTATTACTTTACAATGAATTTTTTTAATGAATATATATCATTCTTGTAATAATTATTTATGTAGATTTATTATTACAAAATATATTTGAACTTGATATGTTGTTTGTGACATTCTTTTAATTTTGTAATAATTTTAAATTATTGAAAGATATTGTTATATGTAATGTTAAAGTTTATTTTATATATGTTTTTTTTTTTTAATTTTTTTAATTTTATTTTGAATTATAAGATACTTGTAGATACCTTTCTCCCCGTATGGATCATAAATAAGACTTCATGACAGAGGGGGCAAGGTGGGGAAGCACTATCCGCCCCCGCTCTGCCCGTTGTCACCCTTAGTTAAACCTACTTATCATAGTTAGTCCATACATAATATTCAATAACAAAACTCACTTTATAAGCAATGCTTAATTATAACAATATTAATCACTATATGAGCTACAACAATATGTTCTAATTATTTTAATATTTAATTATTTAAATTTTATAAAATATAATATGACTTATGTTAGTTCACATAAAAATTAATAAAGTTAATAAAATTAATCTAACCCAAGTTTGTATAGTACAAGCAATTACAAAAAAAACTGGACAACCTCCTCTCCAAATGACAATATCTTTCTTGCTTTTTGAAGTTTATATGTGATGGAAGAGACTCCTCAGAAGTCATTTTAGGATTGGGAAATGAATAGCTTACATGAGATGCGAACTAAGGGGTTATTTATCGAATTCTCAATTCTTCTGGACATTGATTTATGAAATGACATGTATGTAGAGCCATTGGCTTGAACATAGATTAAAGAAAAAAAAAAGTTTTGATGTAATATAGCATAGATTCAGAGACAAATCTAATGGTGTAGAAAATATGTGACCGATTGAATTTGCATGTGTAGAGCGTTATTTATATAACATTTGAATGTGTTATGTTTTTTATATTAGATCAGCTAAGAATCTCTCTTGTTGACTGAATAGTTTTACTTATAAATCGTGTCAATTATCTATGTTTTAGTGTGATTCCCATCTCAGATATGTATTTGTATTGATTTTTTCTTAACTCTAAGGCTATGTTTGGATTGGTAGAATGTAATAGAATGAAATGAGATGAGGTAAAATGATATTAGTTGCCATTGTTTGCTTATTTTAAATTAGGATGAAATGGAATAGAATCCAATGGAATCAATTTCATTTTATTCCATCTAATCTCACTACTTTTCTTCCCTCCTAATTTAGGAGATATGTAATGGAATCAACTTTTTGTTTACTAATATAATTATTAAATTATTATTTTGTCCTTAACATGTTAAACCAAGAAAGTAGATAAACTTCCTTGCTCAATCACTCGTACAACCTCATTTAGGAGTGTAAGTGGGTGGTTTGGTTTGGATTTTAAAAAAAAATAAATCTGAACTAATCAAAATTAATTAGTTCGGTTTGGTTCAATTTTCGTATTTTTTTATAATCAAATTTGAACCAAATCGAACAGAACATCTATGGATTGGTTTGGTTCGGGTGATCGGGTTGACCTTTTTTTTTACACAAAAATTAGTTAAATAATTAGTTTTCATAGCAAAAAATATATATAATAAACCCATAATTTTTTTTTTTGAAATAGAATCAAATTTATTTATCTCAATAAACACACTATAAAGTACAACAAATAGACAATGTCTAAATAAACAAACATAATTAAAATATATGTAATAATGATTACCAGTACAAAAATAAGTACACAACAATACTCAAACTTAGTCGAAACATAATTAAAAAGAAACACAAGTACACAACATAATAATAAGCAGCACTCAAAGTCAATCCAAACTTAATCTAAACTCAATTTAAACATAAAAAAAAATATGATTCATCAAATTTAATTTATCTTTGAACTTTATCTACATCCTGCAATAAACACAAATAAAAATATTATGATCCTTCATCTTCATTTTAATAACTAATGACTAAAAATTTAACAATAAAAACTTATAATCTATAGATAAATTTAATAAGACTATAATTTGGCATGTACTCATATACAAGCAGCTTTTCGTTTTCCAGCAATCCAAGAGTCTCACAAGGTTTTTTATATTGCAGTTTAGCTATGAAACCAAGGCGGATGCTATCCTGCACCTTCCCATCTTTAGGTGTATAATACACTTTTGTTTTTGACATACAATAACCAGTTAAAATTTCATTTTGTTTTGTAACAGAGTCATATTTGTAGTCTGTGATTTCTTTTTTTTTTCCAGTCACCGGCAAGACACTGTTCTTTCAGCGGGCCTTCGAACCACTTCCTTCCCGCAATCGCCACCAGCTATCCCTGATCTGGTTTGGTCCGCCGCCTCTGTATGGGTCCTTCGTTCAACCCACGGCTCAAACGCCGTAGCGAGGGAATGACCTCTTATGCAAGCCATCGCCTCACTGCCAAGCCACCATCGTGTGCCACCACGTCGTCCCCAACGCCTGCAAGTAGCCAGTTTTCCTTTTGCACGACTAGTTTTCCCTCGTCTCTGCACTGAATCCATTGCAGGTCTGCAACTTGCCAGGCCACACGCACCTCTCAAAGCATCGTGAACCGCTCAGCCACGCACTGTCGGCTTCGTACCTCTATCGACGTCTCCCGCCGTCACAACTCCCTGTAACGTCATCGTTCCTTCCCCGCCTCAACCTCCGTTAATTTGCGAACCGTGAGTCTGTGCCTCTCAATCCTCCTCCGCCGCGTCAACACGTGCCATCGTGAGCCACCGGACTCAGACTCACCCCACTTGTCAGGAGCAACGCACCACCACGAGCCACCATTGTCCCTGATGCTGGCACGACAGGTTGCTGATCTCGTCCTTTATTACTGCTGCCTATGTGGGTTGTGAACTTCTTTCTGATCTCATAATCTCATCTCTGTTTGACAAAGCTTTCTGCTTCAAATCTTCTTATTTATTTATCTTTTTTATTTTGTTATTGTTATGGCTATTGCACATTTGGGTTAATCTTCTTTCATTTGGGTGAGGGTGGTGGTAGTAGTAGGAGTGGTGGCGAAGAAGGTGATAGGTGGTGGGGGTGGTAGAAGTGGGGTGAGGGGTGGTGTTGGCCTCCCTCCTCCACGTCTCTAACGTATTTCGTAGAGTCCAAATAAAAGAGACATTTTTCATGTAACCTGTTGTTCAGACTGCAAGTAATAAAATCTTATCATTTAAATATTATAATAATAAATTAAAAATTATTTTTAAAAGATGTATCATACACCCTTTTACACTCTTTTAGACAGTCATGAAACCAGATGTTTCTTAGAGCCTTTTGACAGCAATTTCTGTCCCATCTGGTAAAAGTCCCCTGACAAAAAGGTTGAAAAGTAAGAAATGAACAGAGGAGTATGTCAACAAAGGGTTAAAGTAAAACTATGCATAGCCTGGCTTCCTGACCCAATTCATTGATACCTTGTAAACAGGGCCAAAATTTTCAATAATTTTCTCATGTTGTAAAACAATAATGCTTCAGTTTTGTCGTAAAATAAATAAGTCATATGCAAAATCACAATTGCTTCCTCAGTGCTATGCTCGCTTAATCAAATCAAGCATTTTTCCGACAACTAAACAAAAACATTTTGTCATAATATTTTCAAATTAAAATCAACTACTACATTTTTTTTAAAGAATTATGAGGCTCTAACTTCCTCTTTGTATGTTGAGGATATATGTTTGCAGTTACCAGACTTGTGAATTTTATAACTTAGCCTTTGACATTTTTTTTATTTGTAAACTTTGTAATTAAGTCTTTTCTATTTACTTTCTATTCTCTTTCAACTTGAAAATATTTTAATTTATTATTATCTTTTATTATTTTTTACTTAGCGTATAATGTCTTATTCAAACTTGTAATGTAAGTATTATAATTTAATTTAGGTTGATTTATTTGTTTATCGGTTCTTGTCATTCTTTGTTCCTTTTTTATGTGGTAAGCTAAATTTGTTTGGGCTACTATAATTTGTAGAATTAATTTTAAGTTAACTATCTTAGGACAGATATACAATATTATAGTGGGATTTAGTTTTTACCATTCCATAAAAAAAATGTTGAACCTTATTTTGATTCTCAAACAAGTTTTCAAAATTTTAAAAATAACTTTAAAAATTATTCTAACCAAATAAAATTGACGATAACTCTCTATATTTATTTATTTTATTTAGTTGCTTCACTCGTCGCTTGCTTCATGATGGTTGCAACAATTATCTATCCATTAAATGCAATATGCAACAGACAAAGCCAAGAGGTTTGTATTATTCAAACTAGGTTTGTTGCCTGTGTATTGAATGGAAAATGAAAAGGGAAAAATTTATGGATTTTTTTAATATTTACATTTTTAGTTTGTTATATAACTACTTTTAAGGATATTTCATGGGATTTTGAGAAAACAATTAAACAAATAAAATTTTCATTAAGAATGAGGTATAACTTAAAATTGTGAAAAGGAAATTAAAGCACAAACCTTACCATGAGAAGACAATTTATGTTAAAAAACAATTACAGTCAAGAATAATATATGATATGTATCAATGTAATGATATGAAAAATATCAATCTTAACTTTTGAAAAGCTTCTTTTTATATCACGTTCATTGCAGCATTATAAGCATAAGAAATGTACGTAGGCTTTGTAAATTAAAGAGAATATATTATTAATGATTCGTACTACATGGTAATATTTCAATCAAATATAATCATTAAAAAAATATTTGACAATTCTCAATCAAATCCTAAATTATCATTATCCAACTTTTTTTATTTTTCTTATTAAAATTAAACGTTTAAGAAGAATATTAGCATTCTCATTAATTAATTGTATTTTTATGATAAAGGAAAGGGGACAAAGCCCAAAAAAAAAATTACAGATATAAAACTATACCAGATAAAACAACCCAGATAAATCATTAAAAATTAACTAGTAAAGTCTCTTTGAAGATTCATCACATCATGCAATCCAAACACTTAGTCGTTGGCCCATCAATCAGTATAACAGTTTATATTTGACTTCATTAATTATATTTTATTTACTTTATTATTTAACTTTCATATTTTTTTTTCTTTTTTTATCAAATATCTCAATTCCAATTGAATCCTAAACTTACGCAAAATCTTTCAATAATATTATCTTACCTTTTATTTCCAAACTCTTGATTAATTATATTTTATTACTTGATTATTTCACTTTCATATTAATTTTTTTTATTTTTCTATTTTTCTATTTTTCTATTTTTATTTATATGATATCCCAATCTCAAATGAATTCTAAACTTGCAAAAATTCTTTCAATAACATTATCCTATTTAGCAACACTTATTCAACAACATGTATTGAAATGTTGTTAATATTTGTAAAATAATATTTTTGCGACATTTTTTAAAACAAATGTTACTTATTTTCTTTTGTTTATTTATTGATTTTACAATTATTCGGACACCCATTCTCATTTGCAACACATTTTCGTGTGTTTCCCCTACTCCTTTCTTTATGATTTGTTTTAGTATTTTTAACGTCTCTTGCAGAAAATGGGTCCATTTGGAGAAGTCATTGTCCATATGATATGTTTCGGCATTGGAATGAATCTTCTAATATCAAACTTTTATAACTTTGTGAAGAGAGATAGATATAAAAAATCAATATAGGATCTCACACATTTTAAGAGGATCTTACTATTTAAATTTTTTGTATCAATTTATGTCTTCACATAATAAGTCATGTGAAAATTTAACCTAAGAGTATCTATTTTCATTTGAGCATTCATCTTTAAATTTCAAGCTCACGCTTGACCTCATGTTATCCTTGGGGAGCAAAGGCTATAATGAAAAAGCTTTAATTGGGCTGACAAGGGGCAACTCTCCATATAGGTTCTTTAAGGGAGTGGTTTTCGTCCGTGTCAATTTAAGTTTCTCATTTATAGTTTGAAGCCTGACCGGTAAACATGTCAATCACTCTCATATGTAAATAATATTTGAAGCAATCCTATCTTTCTTCTTCAATATTGGAAAAGATGAGTTGGTCGTGTTTGGCAAGAAGTCAATTTGGGGATTTAATGGAGCAAAGGAAAGCCCAATATTGATAGATTTGGGTCATCTTATGTTTTTTTTTTATGTGGTTAAATGGAAGAGAGAAATAAACATAAAAATATTTATTAATAAAACTCAGTCATGATTTATAAAATTTCTTTTATAACATTTGTGTCTATCTCTTTACTCTACTTGATCACATGAGAAAAAAAATAACATGAGAGAATTCAAATTCAATATTAATTAAGAGAAATTTTAGCTTGCTCTTAGAACATAATTAATGCATGCTACAAGAAAAATATTTATTATTAAATTTAAACAAATTTATATAAATTTTTAGCATTAACAAAATTAATGATAAAAATTTTTTCTTAAAGCATACATTAAATATATTCTAAAAATATACAACAATTTCTCATTAAATAACTGCTTTCATAATGTTACTTCCATCTACAAAATGGCAATAAATACACTTGCTATCTGAACCAAACATAATGTCCACTATATCTTAGTTTATCACTTTCTTTTGCTATAAGATGGAGGCATAATACTTTGAAGAGTTTTATTATATTTTCTTAAAATATTTTTCTAATATTCTACTTTGAATAATGTTTGGTGTACGTCAGCACCAAGTACATCACCTTACATTTGTATGAGACTCACATCTAGTGCCAAGTATCTAACCTGAACTCTGGTACTGCAGAATGAAAGAGTCTTTAATAAAGGTAATCATACAATCAAGAGACCGAGTCAAATGACTAATGGAAAGCAAATTAAAATGAGAGCCATGAACATAAAGGACAGAGTCTAGTGAAAGAAAAGGGAAATGATGGGTAGTGTCGATCCCTTAGGATTAGGACTTGGAACCATTTGCTAAAGTAATAGTAGGCAAATAACTATTGTGAGAAAGGTTGGAGAAAAGAGTCTTATTACAAAAAATGTAGTCTCAATACCACCAGAATCAAGAACCCAAGTACTAATGAATGGGGAACGAGAGAGACAAGCAAATGAAGTACCAATATGTGCAACAGAGGCAGTGGAACTCGAGGTCTGACGTTGCTTAAACCACTTCAGAAAGTCAGCATAGGCAGCCATTGGAACAAAGAAACCAGAGGACTTAAGTTATGCGAACCACTATAAAAAATTTGTATACTCAGCCTTCAGGGTGTCCTTAGAGCTATGTGAGGAGGGAGAACTAGTCACGAATTAGTAAACAACAACCAAACAGTACCTGAATGCATCGATTCAAAAGGAGGTTGCGACAAACGGTCACAAACACAAAAGGCGAGGGCAGATCCAGAAAGAGGAGAAAAGGGCGAGCACGACGCTGCAAACGACAGTCGGAGGGGGTGGCCCACGCACCAGCGAAAGAGCGGCGAGCATTGTTGTGCGCAGGTCCTATTGATGGCGCGTCATGGGGCTACTAGGGCTAGGCTTCTGGGTTTTGGCTGAACAAGGAGAGGCGATTCTAGTGGTGGGGTTCCGAAAAAGTTGGACGGTAGCAACAAATGACAGCAGACTACAACAGGCAACAGTGGACAACTACAAAGGAGATTGGTTTGCTGGAAAGAGGGCACAACAAGAGGTGAAAGGCCGGCAAACCTGAGTGGAAACACAGTTTAGCTAAAAAAAAATTCACCGGATAGCAATGGGTTCATTAGGTGTGCACGGTTCTAGGTTTGCTTCTCTTTAGACTCTAGATACCATGTTGAAAGAAAGAAAATAGAGAGACATGAAGAAAATTATGTGTTTAAACTATACAATAGAGACTAAATTATATACACTTATTACAATAAATACAAAGATCTTAATTATCATAATTACATAATTTGGTTATAATTTGGTCAACCTATACAACGAATCTAGACACTATTTACATAGTTTTCATTAGTTATATTACTCTGTAAGTTTTTATTATAATTTTTTTTAAAAAATCTTAAATAGGTCCTTAATTTTTAAAATTTGTAATTGAGTCTTTATAATTTTAAGTTTTTTAATTAATTCCTTGAATTCAATCTACCATTAAAATTTAACGGTGTAACAATAAAATTTCAATTACAAATGTTTAAAATATAGTGATTTATTTGAACATTTCAAAAAGTATATGAATATAAACATTAATTACAGTTTAATTAAACATAAGCTTAATTAAAGTTGCAAGTAATAATAATATCACTGATAACTCCATAAAATGAAGTTATTTGTGCCTTATATCTATATTCTATAAATAGCTTAGTCCTTGTTCTTATGCATAAATGGAACATTTTAGGCTCATATTTATCGAATTCAATCTTGATATCTTCCTATATGATCTTGAGAAAATCTGCATATTCTTTAAGTAATTAAGTATATTTGTAACTGTCATTAAATTGGTGATTTTTCAATTGTAGGAAAGGCTCTAAACAAGCAGATTGGTGGAAGATTTAGACCAACATTGGAAGAAAAAGCCTAAGGAATAATTCAATAACCTACGCCGCGGCGCACGCATGTTTATATCGCGACGTGGTGGCATCAGCCCTGCTATATACTTAAACCCGAGGCTAGCATACCGCGACACAGAGGAGTTCATGCCGCGGTGTAGTGACCTAAATTAATGTGCGCCACGACGTAAGATGTGTCATGCCCTGGCGTGAAGCTAATTTCTGAGCCTATATATACTGCTTTAAGAACATTCAAAAGGAAGTTTTTTGTTAGACAAAAAACAGCTGCTAGGGTTTCATTTTGAGATTGAGAGGAAGCAAAAGGAAGTCAAGTTGGAGGCAATCTACTTCAAGGAGGGGAGTCAAGCATCAAAGATCCATAATCATTGAGCTTTCTTCCCATTCCATTTACTTTCTCTCTTCTTGTATCATGAACATGATTATTGTTTTTGAATTTTTGTGTTCTATGAGTAACTAAGCTATATTTAGGGGTTCCTTTGGATCCTTCTATGGATATTGGTGATTTTGTAACTCTTTGAGTTAATATTGATGAATGGTTTTATTCAATCATATTGATCTTAATACTCTTAATTATTTGGCCAACATTTAATGTAATTTGATTAAATCTATTGAACTAGACATAAGGATTTAAGTTTTAGATCATGAATATGGTTGATGCATGTTTAACTTCATTCAAATGATAAGGTGAGTTAATTAGCTAATGGGATATAAATATGCCTCTTAGTCTTGCATAGTAAGTATTGAGAATAGTCCTTAATGAGTAGAGTTTGCTCTAATTCTCATGGAAACATAGTGAACTAGGCAAATGACATATAGTTAATTGACCTAGACATAGGTTTTTAACTAAGTTAGTTTCTTAAGTTAACAAAATCATTTCATTCATGTTGCTTATAAGGATTGTATATTGCTAATTGAAATAGTGGTGAAAAAAGATTCTCTATTCTCTAATCATTATCTTTTATTCCCAAATTTATTGTATTTAAGTCTTTGACTTCATAGTTAACTCATATATACTTTTCCCTATTTGAATGTTTTTGAATAGAATTTATTGAACTATTGGTCAATAATTAGCATTAGATTTAGTCCTTGTCCTCATAAAAACGATATCCTACTTATCATTTTATTACTTATACGACTCGTGCACTTTCGGTACAAAAAAATGGACAAACAAGTTTTTGGCCACTACTTGCATCCTAACATTTATTAAGATCTGCTACAGATTTTCTCTCACTTAAGAAAATAGATTGTGTAAACTTAGTGATACTTATCTTAAAACTTAAAAGGTTTCCATTACCATAATTTTAGACTTTATGGCATAATAAAAATGTGAACAAATTAAGAGATAAGTCATCCCAAACTATAAATTTTGTATAGGAACTTATCTGAAAATTTTCAAAATATATAACTATAGGAACTTATTTAAAAATTTTGAAAAAAAAAATATAAGGACTTATTGAATAATTTGATATTAAAACAATAATAATAAATTACCAAAACTCAGGAAAAAAAAAAAGGAATCTTAGTCAATACAGGTAATTGGGTTTTTTCTTGAAGTTTTTTAAAACAAAAGGGATGTTTGAGTAAAAGTTGAAAAATTAAAGGGAGATTTGAGTAATTTCATTAACATTTTCTTTTTTGTTATTTAAAAAGTTTAGGGAAGGGAATGTTATTCAATTTCAACTGCAATAGTATTTATAAATTACCTATCAACAAGGATTGGTAATAACGAAATCGAATTCAAACCTTAAAACTGAAGTATTCTAATCCTTTTCAGCTAAATCAAGCTGTAAAAATTTGTTTGACCCAATATTCCAATAGGCAAATCTGCTCATTTTGTGTGGAGAATGTTGAATTTTGACCTCACCCTTTGGGCCAGCTTATTTAGCCCACAAATCACTTTCGGGCTGAGTGATGTACTTAGAAACTTTGCTTTTTAAAAAAACAAAACTCATTCTAGGTGGTGTAAAAACAAAAATTAGTTTCTTTTTTTTTTTTGTTATGTCCTTTACTTAAGCAAATAGTTTTGGGACAACCTGAAGGGTTTCATGCTAATTGGCAATGGCAGTTGGTTGGAGGCGGGGGTAAGATACTTGTAAAAGATACTTCAACACCCAAGTTAATCTTAGAGCCAAAAAGAGGAAAGGAGTCCATACAGAAGAAAGTGAATCATCCTAAGATACTCTTGAGTGTATGTTTATATAAAAAGTGAGGCTATTGGAGGACTTTAGGTAGCGGGTCACATGTAAGCTATTTGGGTCGGACTTAGTAGGACATACTAGTTCATTGTGGTTCATAATTCCTAAAGTTATGGTACTTAATGATATATTGTCACATCTTTTAATGAATTTGACATCTCAACTACCCATTTCATTTCTTTTTATATGTCTTTTTAGAAAATTAATTTTTAAGATGCATTAATTTTTTTTCTTCAATTTTATCCTACCATTTATTGTCTCTACTAAACCTAATAACTACATATATTAGTTAACTTCTATAATTTCTTACACATATTAATAGAGTGAAAAAGGATAATTTAGTTATATCAACTTATATTTTACTCAATTTGAAGTTATTTAATGATATCCTTAATTCTTGTACAAAATTTTTAAAAGACAAATAAAAAGAAACAGAGGGCGAATGTTTTAATTCTCCTCTAAAAAAAAAGACACTATGTTTTGATAGTACTAAACTCATTTAATGATATAGCAATCCATCATTAGATGATAATATAAATATTTTTTACTGTATATTTAAATTAAACTCTAACTTGACCCTAACCACTTGATGCTAGTAACAGAAGTATTTCATCCAAATTAAATCCTTCAAAGACAACAATGGTCTTCTGCCCAAGATTTAACACGATCTCACTCGGCTAAGCTATTGGGAACATTTGAGCTTTAAAGCATTTCAAGTTAATGGAATTAATTTATACAGAACACACTATTAAATACAAAGTTATGATTTTGTTGTAAAAACTTGGAATATTTTAACGCTTCTCAATTTATAGAAGAGATTTGAGCCCACTTGACTCCTTTATGAACCAAATTATCTTTTAGATAATGGGAAAAATTCTTACTTAAATTAAGTATTTAATATGGGTATAGGTTAGGATAATAGGCTAATTATAGTATTAATTAATAGATAATTATTATAATTAATTAATAAATAATTTTCATTAACTCTATTAATTAATATTATAATTAAATTAAATCAATACATCTAATTTAAGTGGTGCAGATTTATGTATGAATTTGTCAAGGTGAGAAATTCTTTGTCCAAACTAGTGCATATTTGCAAGAATTAACGGAGCTTCTGCATTAAATGCATGGACAACACTACACCCGACGTCTTAAACACCCACCAACCATAGACATTCTGAATATTACCCTGTCACGTCATTACTCCTTACACTCCCAATCCTAAAGCCCCATCATCAGTATTTAGTTGTTCATTGAGAATTATGTGTTGCACACGATCTGTCTCATAGATCCCTCTCTAGCTGTATCGCTGCGCTATTGATTAGCTTCACCCCTCTGAAGTACTCCCCAATACATTTTTACTTTGAAACCTTGACTATTCAAAAATTCGAATGAAAAAATGCAGTTAATTTTCAAGTCATATATGCCGAGAAATTCTACCATAAATATGTAACACTCAAGTTAAATGTATTATGTCAATTATATTATTAATTAATAGAGTTAATTAAGATTATTTAGTAATTAATTGTGATAATTATCTATTAAATAAAAGAATGATTGACTTAATATACTCAACTTGAATATAATAGGTTTACACAAGAATTTCTTGTCATATCCCCAAACATAGAGATAATGTGATGATGAATATGGTTATGGTCCTTCAGCTTTCACCGCAGGTGATTTTGATGACGGTAGTGCGGGTTAACCATAATTGTATATTCTCCAGCAACATCAGTTGAAAGGGATGATGTCAATAATGTTGATTATGTTAAAAAAAATTGGATCTATTAATCTCAAGATTTATGACATATTAAAATATATAAAGAGTTTTAGGGTTATCTTGAAAAGGTATTAATGAGGAAGTCATTGTTAAAATCCTTAAAAATTTAGTCTTGATGACAGAGAGATATTATTCATATCCTATAATAGTCACTCATGCGTCAGTATCAATGGGACAACTATACACACTAGAGTAATTAAGAATAGGGGTATCTCCCTATATATATAAAATAACTAAAATGGGTTAAACTTACCTAGTATGATAAACTCATATACATGATCCATTAAACAAAATTCACATATTAGTAGTGCTTTAACAAAAGACTCATTAACAATATTAATTACAATTTAGGTTAAACAAAATGCTCTAATAATTTTGACATCTAATTAATCTGGGTTTTATAAAGTTATAATATGATTTATATTAGTCCATAAAAAAATTATAATATTCTCCCACTTGGACGGCATAAGTTATATTACATTATTTCAATAAGAAAATAATTCTTCAAATTAATCAAACAATATGTGACTACAACGTGACGTCAAAATCGAGCCAGCACTCTCAACAACTGGTCCAAAATGTGACTACAAGCATTTCAGCAATGTAAAAAATCACACTTGAAGGAGTACTGATATCACATATGCAAGATACTTATATCTCAGTGACTCAACAAAATGTAATATATGGGCAATGAGAAAACACATCAAAATTGCATGGCAATATATGATCAAGGTGCATTTCCCAACAAAATGGCACAAGCATCCGCACACGATACTTTCTAAGATTTAACAAACATCTCAACACAATAAAAAAATGAGAATGGGCCCAAAATGTCTCAACAACATGCTATAATTCAAATAAACAAAATTGGGCATATAATAATAATAACAATATTATATGACAACAATAATAATAACAATAGAATTTTTAAGGTCTTGAGATATAATAATAAAATGAGGTCACTATAAAACTAGAAAACAAACAGACCTCCCTATGACCATATGGGTCACATGATCAACAAAACTTTGACAATTAAATCTTTGGTTAGAGGATCTGTAACCATAAGTTATGTAGGGATATACTCGACATGAGTTTGAAACATCTTAATATTCTCTCTATCAAATGTATACTTTGTGTCAAAAGCTTCAATCGCTTAAAGCTCTTAATGATTTGAGAGAAACATATTACGATATAGTTATCATAATAGATAGTAAGAGGTCTGGAAATACTCTCCACAACACGAAATTCAATAATCAAATTATTCAATCATATCATTTGAAGCATGACCTTATAACAAACTACATACTCTACTTTCATATTGGAAGTAACTTTAAGTGTATGTTTGAACTGCAAGTGTCTGCTTGATACTTTTCAAGAATATATATATATACCCTGATGTGGACTTGTGGTCACCTGGATAACTACCATAATCAAAATTAGAATAGTCAATCACCTCAAGGTGATCTAACCTTATATAAGTTGACATATGATCTTTGGTACCATTCAGATACCTTATTATTTGTTTTGCACCCTACCAATTAGCCACACTAGGTTTGTTCAAGTATCTCCCAAGTACACTAACAACGAAAATAATATTAGGACATGTACAAACTTGAGCACACATAAAGTTGCCAACAACAGAAGCATATGAGACCTTCTTCATTTTAGCAACATCTTTATCATTTTGAGGACATTGGGTATTAAAAAGTCTTTCACCCTTTTAAATAGGTGTAATACAAGGATTATAAGATTTCATATTAAATTTATTCAGAATTCTTTCAATATAAGCTTTCTGAGACAAGCCAAAAATACCACGAGATCTGTCACGGTGAATCTCAATGCCCAGTACAAAAGAGGCATCATCAAGATCTTTCATCTTATTCAAAAAATCAACATCATTACTAACCAACAATATATCATCAACATATAAAATAAGACTGATAAATCTACTCCCACTAAACTTCAGATAAATGCATTGGTCAATAGTATTTTCTTTAAAACTAAGAGAGCCAACAATATAATCAAATTTCAAGTACCAACCATCTTCAATAAAACCATCAGGTTGATCCATATATAAATCCTCATACAAATCACCATTAAGAAGGCGACCTTAACATCCATTTGATGAAGCTCCAAATCAAAATGAGCAACTAAGACCATCATAACACAAAAAAAATCTTTAGTGGAGACCGGTGAGAAAACATCCTTATAATCAATGCCTTCCCTCTAGTTATATCTCTTAGCAACAAGTCTGGCCTTATACCTCTCAATTCACTTCTAGTATCACATTTAGTCTTAAAGATTCATTTGCAACCAACAATTTTACAACTAACAGGCAACTCCACTAATTCCCAAACATTATTCTTTCTCATAGAATCCAAATCATCCTCCATAGCTACCAACCATTGTGCACTATCAGGACTAACCATGACCTCTCGAAAAGAAATAGGATCAAAATCCTCAACTAAATTAAACTCATGCTCTTGTAGGTACAAAACATAATTCCTGAATCTAGTAGACTTAGTGGATATAGGAACCCGCTTAGATCTTCTCAGTGGAGTCACAACAATATTTGGATTCTATACATTACTTTCGACTTGTTAAAGGACATCGACATTATCAACAACATCATCATTATGGATCAAAGGAGAAGACACTATCCCTGGAAATGGTACAACACGAATAGGAACAACAACATGCTCCTTTCTAAAATCAACAATATGCGGCTCCTGATTTCCACCATGCTCTAAGTCTCCTTCAAAATAGACAGCCCGATCGGATTCAAAAACTCTAGTAGTATGAGAAGGACAATAAGACCTAGAACCCTTGAGCCAATACAATAACCAATGAAGAAATCACTAATGATTTTGGGATCAAGCTTCTTTAAATGTGGGTTATAAGGTCTTACTTTTACCTTATAACCCTAAATACGAAAATGCTTCAAGGTAGGTTGTTTGCCAGACATAAGCTCATATGGAGTCTTCAGCACATATTTACTTAGCACATGATTCAATATATAAGTAATAACCTTCAAGGCATCTCCCCATAAGAATTTTGAAAGAATAGAATGACTAAGCATATATCTCATCATATCCATAAGAGTACGATTTTGCCTTTCTGCAACTCCATTTTATTGCGAAGTGGTAAGCATGGTGTATTGTGCCTCAATACCATAGTCCTTTAAGAACCTAGCAAAAGGTTCATGATTTCTACCAGTTTCATCATACCAGCCATAATACTCACGACCCTTTATCAGACCTCATACATTTGATCTGTTTACTAAATTTCAATTCAACAATGGCTTTGAATGCTTTAAAGGCATTTAAAGAGTAAAATTTCTCATGCAACAAATTAATCCACTCGTATATAGAGAAGTTATCAATAAAGGTGATAAAGCACCTAAAACTGCCTATAGCAATAGAAGTAATGGACCCACAAATATTTGTATGAATTAACTATAGTATTCCTTCACTCTTGGTAACCTCACTCCTCCTAGCTCCAGTTGTAAGTTTCTATTTTATGCAATCAACACAGATATCAAAATCAAATAAGTCTAAATCATGAAGAATATTCTCCTTGATCAACCTCGTTATTCTCTCCCTAGAGGTGTGTCCTAAATGTTTGTGCCACAATATAGAAGAGTTTTTCAGCAATTCTACCACGCTTGTTCCCAACAACATTATTGATATCTAAACGTCGTTAGATCAACAGAAAGGGGTTAATATTTAACATATAAAGATCATTAGACGAAACTCCAGAAATAACCATAATAGAATCATAAGGTAGGGAAACTCTCTTATCACTAAATAAACATGATAGAGCAACTATCAAAAATAGAAACTAGAAACAAGTTCCTTCTTATAGAGGACACATAGATGGGCCTTTTAAACCTATAGAATATTAAGCATACAGCTTCAAGGAAATAACACATATATACTCTACTTTGAAACTAACTCTATTTCCTATGTGATCATCAACTCTTCTTCACTTGGCTTTCGTCTATTTTTGAACGCCAGTTATGAGCTTGTAACGTGAGTAGTTACACCAATATCTAACCAACAAGTGTTAGAAAGAACATTAATAAGATTAGATTCAAAACACATTAATGTTAACCAAGTGGCCTCAATACTCAAGAGGGGGGTGAATTGAGTATGTAAAAACTTTTCGCAAATCCTTTACAAAACACTTGATTGTTAATTTTCATTGAAGCTATTGATTGATTGAAGCAAATAGATAGATGAGATCAAATAAATCACTCACAAATAAACAACCTAAGATGGAAAGTATTCAAGCAAAGCTAGATATCAAAATCAACTCAAGTATATATAATTAAAGCATAAAGTAAAGAGATAAAGTTGAGAAGAATAAACACAATGATTTATCCTAGTTCAGCCACCCTTTGTGACCTACGTCCAGTCCTTAAGCAAACCACTCGAGATTTTCCACTAAACTTCAAGCTTGAACGGGTACTTGAAAACCTTTACACAATAGAGCACTCACCACACTTTAGGATATCTTACCCTTTGTGCTTGAGTCTCAAAACAAGGATACCTCACCCTTTTCACTAGAGGGATACCTCACTCCCTTTACAACCTTTGAAGGATACCTCACCTTCTTTACAACAAGGGATACCTCACCTTCTTTACAAATAAGGAATACCTCACCCTTTTTCTCTAGAGGAATACCTCACCCTCTTTACAGATTATACAAAGTGTTTGAATGATAGAAACTCTCTCAAAGAGTGGATAATACAAATTGAAGCTCTATGTGGATCAAGGATTTACACTTTGAAGCTCAAAATAGAGTATATGATGAAAATGATAGAAAACTCGTATTTAATGATCAAGGATGTTTTTCATATTGTTCTCTAACTTGTAAGCAAAGCCCAAACACTTCCATTTATAGCCCATGACATTTAAGAGCCGTTGGAGGCTTGTGGAGGGCATTTAGTGCTCAATAGAGCCATTGGGGAAGAGCTCTGTTACAGACCATAATCTGTTATGGCAAAAGCCATAATCGGTTATGGCATGTGGGAAGAGTTCCCAACATTTTTGGTTTGTAAAATAACCTGTTATAGGATTACTCATATTCGAATATGAAGGAATTCATAACCTGTTATGAGTTTCTGGTTTGCAAAATAACCTGTTATGGGATTACTCATATTCGAATATGAAGGAATTCATAACCTGTTATGAGTTACTCATAATCTGTTATGAGTTATGCCATATTCGAATATGGTCATTTAAAAAATAGGTTGTTACATTTGAGAAGCCAAAAACTCAATTAGAAAGAAGTCATATTCGGTTATGCATATTCCCATATTCGGTTATGGCATTCTGGTTTTGAAAGCTAACTTTAAATGGTCATAACTTCTTCATTTCTCGTCTGTTTTAAACAAATGACCAGTCATTGGAAAGGTATTTGAGTCTATTTTCATATGAAATAATTCAGAACAAAACTCAAAATAGTTTGTAAGTTATGATCAAAAGAGTGACCAAAGGTCAGTTTTGCAAAATAAAAACTTTACTATTTTTCATGGATTTGAACTACCACAAAGACTAGCTTTTCAAAACTTGTTTGTTGAGCATTTAGTATGTGAAAACCATTTGTAAAGATTTAAAAACATGTTTGAGCTTAATGTGATTCCCAAATACCTTTACACAAGATCTAAGTCCTATAAGCTAATCTTGAAGATCCTTGGACTTGATCATTGCACTTCTATTTCTTGTCCTTGTTTGTTATCATCAAAATCATTGTTTTAGCCAATGCCAATTACATTCTCTCCCTTTTTGATGATGACAAATAATTATTGAGAAAATGTTAGTTCAAATAAATTGGAATTCACAAAAGGTGTTAGAGACTTACTCCCCTTCTATTTTTCAAGAGGTGATTAGATTAGAGATGCGCAACTCCCCCTTAATTTTAGAATCCAAGATCATTGAAATTGTACCTTTTTCTATTTTACCTTGACTTTTCTCAATGACACAACTTCTCCCCCTTTTGTCATGATAAAAAAGATATACAACATGTAGATTTTGATAAAGAGAAGTAATACAAAACCATTGCCAGTAACAAATATTCAATAAGTACATTAGCAACAAGATAATTATCAAAACATAAATAGATTGCCACAAAATGTCATCAACATCATAAAGAGCATAAACCAACGATAAATAGAGTTATATAGCATGTCTCATGATAATAGCTAAACAGAGTAAGACAAAGTTACATTTATAGCAAACCTATTGATAGGGTAAAAAGGGTCCAAACTCAAGTCTCATGATCCTTCGGAAAGCGTTGCTCAAGTCTCTTACATAATTACATCAACAGGAAATGATGAAAAAGATGTTTTAATGGTGGATTTGGGTTGGATTTGAGGAGGAAGAGGTGTTTGAGTGAGTGGGTATGAGTGGGTGTGAGAGGAGGAAGAAGGCTATGGAGGAAAGGGGGGTTTCGTGAAGATTGGGGGTATACGATTTTGTGCAGAATGGAGGGGCATAACCGATTATGTATATTATCATAATCGGTTATGAGTGAAATGCTTAGCTTCCTGGAGAGTGAAATAACTGAATATGAGGTAAGGCAAACTATGCCATATTCGAATATAGTGGAGGCCAAGGAAGAAAGGCATGGCTCAGGTTCATCAAATAACAGGTTATAAAAATACTCATATTCGAATATGAGTATTTTGCAAGCACACGAAATCATTTAAAATGGCTCATAACCGATTATGAGGGATTCCATAATCTATTATTTCTACTTGACAGAGACTAAGTTTATCATGCCAAACCATCTCCAAATGCTCATAATAGATTATAACATTTCCATAATAGGTTATGACCATCTTCTAACAGATTATTTCTCAACCAAAACCAGAAAAATCTTTAAGAATTCATCCTTTAAGACCATTGATGCGTGCGGATGTAGTGATTAAAATTAAGATAAAAATCAGTTGTCAGGCCCACCAGAAAATAAAAACCTTACAACTAGTTGTAGTTAGTAAGGGTCGATCCACAGAGAACCAATTCAATTAACACTATTAAACAATTCCCAATTTAGACTCGATTAACAATAAACAAGAAAAGGGGGTTTTGGAGTTTTGATGAACAATGAACAACTTCAAAGATAACAATAAACAAACTAAAATCAACAATATAAGAAAATTGGTTAAGAGATTGAATCCACCGCTAGATTTATATGATAATGTAAATCCACATATTCTTTTTATTCCAACATGCTCAATTATGTTTTTATGCAATTGTGAGAGTAAATCTCTGTTTTCCTTACGTGTGGCCAATTTAGCAACCGCTCAAATCAACTCCTAATCACCGATTAGTCATAAAGCAACCGCTTCTTACAACTATCCAACAATTGCATTAAGATTTAGAAAACCAATTACACTAAGGTCTAATCACACACCGGGATTAAATTACTTAGAACATATATTTCTCTAGATCTAATACCGCAACATGCGCATAATAAACCTAGATCTACCACTTTTATAACTCGGCAAATAGCACAAAGATAATTATACCCACATGAACATCATACATCCCACTAGATCTACTACCGCAACACGCATAATAAACCTAGATCTACTACTTTGAAAGTAGGAACAAGTACAAAAACCTTCATACCAACAATAGATTCAGAAATATATGAATAAAAACATAACTGTGTTGAAATAATCAAATATGCAAAGTTCACAACATTAATACTAGCGGTTTCATCACCCCCTTAACCAAGGGAGGTTTAGTTACACATAGCTAGAAAGAAATCACAAGAAAAACTATGAAACAAGAAGAAACTATGAAGAAACAAGAAACTAAGAGAGAAAATGAAGGAGAGATACCTCTTGTTCATGATAAATGGTGCCTTTTATAGAAGTCTAAGGTAACAAAATGACAAAGGGAAGTGGGTGGATGAGTGGGTGAGTGAGTGGAGTGTTTGAGTGGATGGATTAGTGGGTTGGTTTAGTGGATTGGTTTAGTGGATGAGTGAGTGGAATGGTTGAGTGGTTGAATTAGTGAAAAATGCCAAAGGACTTTTGGTGAGTGGGAAATTATGGACATGAATGGGTGAGTGGATGGATGAGTGGATGGATTAGTGGATGAGTGGGTGGAGTGGTTAAGTGGTTGGATTAGTGTATGAGTGGATGAATGGGTGAGTTAGTGGATGAGTGGATGAGTGGATGAGTGGATTAGTGGATGGATGAGTGGATTAGTGGATGGATGAGTGGATGGTTGAGGACGAAAATTTCGTATCTGACTTGGAAGCCAAAAACGACCCACTATACTTCAGAATCACGAAAAGTGTTCTTCATGAAAGTTGTAGATCCTTGTCTTGGCTATGTAATGGATAGCTGGTTCGTCCAATTTGGCTTCCTTAAGCCCAAGATATGTCCCAAATACCATAGGTTGCTCAAACCCAACTTCAGCACCTCTGTTCCGACTTGCAAGCTCAAAATGACCTAATAGACTTCTTTTTCTCAAAATGTGTTCTTCATGAAAGTTGTTTATTTTGATCTTGACTATCCACTGTCAAAATTTCAGCCCATCTCCATTATTACATCTTGAGATATGATTTTTTTGAGTGCACACTGTTCGGATTCTACTGACAGAACCCGTATTCTGACTTCCATGTCAACTTAGGTCCCTTAGACATCTGAATCAGACTTTGAGCTCTTCATCAAAGTTGTAGAGCTTCCTCTTAGCTTTCCTACAAGATAAAATTCATGATTTTCAGATTTCAGGAACTCAAGTTATGACCAAAATACAGAAACAGTGTAAAATCTCAATAATGCTGAAAATATTCAATTAGGACCAATTTGAGCTCAAACTCACAAAATCATGTCAAACTCAATCAATTAAGAATATGGAGAGTGTAAATGACTAAATATAAGGGTTTCTTAATGAATAAAATATGTGTTTATCAAATTCCCCCACACTTAGCTTTTTGCACTCCTGGGCAAAACTCAAGACCAAAATTTTACAATCAAGAAGAACAACCAAAGGTTCAGGATCAAAACATTCATGAGTTAACAATTCTCCACATCTCAAACCATCAAGCAAGGTATCTTCAACATGAATCGAGAATGATAGATCTTCACAAGATTCCTCTCAATCTCTCAAGTGTTTAAAGGGTAGGTATTTCACTCAATTCAACCCATGAAAATTACACTACCATAAGCTTGCTTATCTTCTACTTCTCCACTACTCAAAACACATGCACACACAAATCATGAGGACTTTATTCAAGGTTGTAGTGAGGTCAAGGTAACAGGAGAGGATAAAATGATATGAGAAGATAAATACCAAAGAGAATAAAAGCAAATGAGAGCTGAGTTCAAATAACAAGCATAAAAGTTCATCCCAACTCTAGTGTATATCCCTTTACATATTCATTTCCCAATCCTTTTCTTTTTTTAAACACTTGGTTTTTTTTTTTTTTTTTTTTTTTTTCTTTTTCTTTTATATATATGAACATAACTATATACATACATTTTTTTTCTTTTTTTGGCACTCTTTTCTTTTTCAACAACCATTTTGTACACACACCCCCACACTTGTTCAAAAACTCATCCATTAACCAAGCTAATGTTCTTTTATTCCCTAAGGTAAAGTAAGAACACGATTTCTCATTTAAGGCACATGATGAGCTAGAAACAAGGAATGGTCAAATAAGCTCAAAGGGGTTAAGCAAAGGAAAATATATAAGGTTGGCAGGAATCAGAGAATTTTCAAGAAATCAAAAGAGTGCTTGATATCATATTGAAAACAAGGTTGGCTATTTGGTTAAACTAGCTAATTAAGAAAGAGGGCCTCAATCATGTTCATGCATGCAAGTGAAATGTAGCCTCAAAAAGAATCAAAGCAAGTTCTAGAGTGGTCATTAACATGAGTGAAAATCACACAAGAAAGAAGAGAATGGCATAAATGTTGAATCCATCCATTAGGCTCAAAATCTCACAAGGTATGCATCCATCAAACTCAATTCATCAATTTAATCATCCATCACCAAGCATATCAGTTCAAGAAGGGAGAAAAGTTATTCAATCATGCAATGATCTCTTTTTTTGTGTTTTTTTTTTCTTTTTTTTTTTTAACAACCAAAAGAAACATGCTAAAATCTCTCCCCCACACTTAATATAAACATTGTCCTCAATGTGAAAGAGAGATATAGAAAAGAGCAACACAACCTGATAAGAAGTGAATCAACGCAAAGCAGAAAAGAAGCACACTGTCAGTTACGCATCAGACCTCTGCCACCAATTAAGATGCGTCTCAAGAGTAAAATTCTCCTTACTCTGCCATCACTAATTGGTTTAATAAGTCCATGACAATCATATCATACTTTCCAAACAACATTTTTTTTTTTTTTTGACTTCAAGAAAACCATCAAGGTAAAGAAGTCTAGAAACCCCAAGGACCCTCGCTCAAAGGATCGTCTCGTACAAAAATCAAAATACAACAAAATGATACAAAGATAAAAGAAATAGAAAATGATGACATACCTGTATGTACAGTTTCCATGGCGTATCTTTATACTGCGCGTCATGAGTGCAGTAGACATCACGTCCTCTTTTTTTTTTTTTTTTTGGTTTTTTTTTTTTAGAGATTCAAATGCTTACAACCAACAAACAGATAAAAAACATAATCTAAGGAACTAATGAAAACACAAAATAAAAAGGGATAAAGAGAGCAAATCTGGTTGGGTTGCCTCCCAATGAGCGCTTAGTTTATTGTCCTCAGCCCGACATGATGATACTTTCACTTGCTCCTCATATTGTGGAAGGAGAGGGTCATCACTTCCATCTCTCGCACCGTCAGAAGTTCATGATATGGTTTGAGACGATGACCATTGACCTTAAATGCTTTACCGAATTTTCACTCCCGATCTCAACCGCACCAAAAGGAAAAACATTAGTTACCACAAACGGCCCAATCCACTTAGAACGCAGTTTACCCGGAAATAATTTGAGTCTTGATTGGAATAGCGGGACTTTTTGTCCTCTGTGAAATTTCTTTCTCTGGAAATCAATTGGTCGTGGAATGCCTTAGCTTTAGTCTTATAAATCGGGGCATTCTCAAAGGCCTCATTTCTTAGTTCTTCTAATTCCCATAATTGGAACTTCCTTTGCTTTCCAAAGACCTTCCAATTCCATATTAACTTGTTTAATGGCCCAAGAAGATCGATGTTGCAACTCAACGGGCAAATGACAGGGCTTTCCATACACCAACCGAAATGGTGACATGCCGATGGGAGTCTTATAGGCAGTCCTATAAGCCTATAAAGCATCTTCAAGTCGAGTGCTCCAATCCTTTCTTGAGGATTCACTGTTTTTCAAGGATTGACTTAATCTCCCTTGGACACTTCGGTTGCCCATTTGTCTGTGGATGGTAAGGAGTGGAAATTTTGTGCATTACTCCATATCTCTTCAATAGAGCATCAAAGGTTTTGTTGCGAAATGGGTCCCTTGGTCACCGATGATAGCCCTTGGGGTCCCGAACCTGGAGAAAATATGTGACTTAACAAAATCTCAACAGCTTTAGAATCATCGGATCGAGTGGCTTTTGCTTCCACCCATTTAGACACATAATCAACGATAAAAGAATGTATGTGAAACCAAATGAAGGAGGGAATGGTCCCATGAAATCAATACCCCACACATCAAAGAGTTCCACAAAAATGATCGGAGTCCGAGGCATTTGATTACGAGGACCAATATTACTGTTCTCTCGGACAATGGCCACAAGACTTACGAAGTTGTAAGCGTCTTTGAAAATTGAAGGCCAATAGAAACCACCGTCAAGCACTTTATTGGTACTGTCCTTTTTACTGCCAAAGTGTCCTCCACATGCATAGGTGTGGCAAAAGGAGAGGATGGAGTGTGTCTCAGAATCAGGAATGCACCTCCTAATGACTTGATCTGCACAATGCTTCCATAAGTACGGGTCATCCCAGATATAGTATTTACAGTTACTCCTTAATTTATCTCTTTGGGCCTTGTTCAAACCCTCCGGAAAGTCCTTAGTAACCAGGTAGTTAACAATGTCAGCATACCAAGGGATTATGGTGTTGACAACCATCAAATATTCATCCGGAAAAGTCTCCATGATAGGCATTTCTTCCTCTTCAGTTACCAATCTACTCAAGTGATCGGCCACCAAGTTTTCGCTCCCTTTCTTGTCTTTAATCTCCAAGTCAAATTCTGGAGCAATAAAATCCATCGAGCAATCTAGGCTTTGCTTCTTTCTTTGTTAGAAGATACTTCAAGGCTGCATGATCTGAAAACACAATCACTTTAGAACCAATTAGATATGATCTAAATTTTTCTAAAGCAAATACAACAGCTAGAAGTTCCTTTTCTGTGGTTGAGTAATTAAGTTGAGCATCATTTAGAGTCCTTGATGCATAGTAAATGGCATAAGGAACTCTATTAACTCGTTGTCCCAAGACAGCTCCTACTTGCAAAGTCACTGGCATCACACATTAGTTCAAAAGGTAACTCCCAGTTGGGTGGCCTCGATGATAGGTGCAACAGATTAACAACTTCTTGAGTTTATTGAAAGCTTCCATACATTTCTCATCAAAGTTAAAATTAACATCTTTTTGAAGAAGTCTCAAAAAGGGCAATGAGACTTTAGAAAAGTCTTTAATGAATCTCCGGTAGAAACCTGCATGACCAATAAAAGAACGAATCTCCCGCACACTAGTGGGTGGTGGCAAAGAATGCATGAGTTCTACCTTAGCTTTATCTACTTCAATTCCCTAGCGAAATTACATGACCTAACACAATACCTTCATTCACCATGAAATGACATTTTTCCCAATTCAAGTACTGTTAGTGTCAATGCATCTTTTAAGCACCAAAGTTAAATGTTCCAAACAATTTTCAAAATCATTTCCAAAGACACTAAAGTCATCCATAAAAACCTCAATGATGTTTTCAATGTAATCGAGAAAATATACTCATCATGCATCTTTGGAAAGTTCCTGGTGCATTGCAGAGTCCAAAAGGCATTCGCCTATATGCAAAGGTACCAAATGGACAAGTGAATGTAGTCTTGTCTTGGTCTTCTGGAGCTATGGCAATCTGATTGTAACCTGAAAAACCATCCAGAAAACAATAATAAGAATGACCAGCTAATCTTTCTAACATTTGATCAATGAAAGGTAAAGGAAAGTGGTCTTTTCTCGTGGCGGCATTCAACTTCCTGTAATCAATACAAACACGCCACCATGTCTGTAACCTAGTGGGAATAAGCTCATTTTCAGCATTTCTTACCACAGTAATTCCAGATTTCTTTGGTACTACCTGGACTGGGCTTACCCACTTGCTGTCAGAAATGGGGTAGATCACCCCCACACTTAGGAGCTTCAATATCTCCTTTTTGACAACCTCCATCATGAGAGGATTCAATCTCCGCTGAGGGTCTCTCACGTTTTAGTATCCTCCTCCATTAATATCCTGTGCATACAAACGGAGGGACTAATACCCTTGATATCGCCTATTGACCAACCAATGGTGTCTTATGTTCATGCAAAACAGACTACCGTTTTCTTCTTGCTCTTGGGTGAGTGACTTTGCAATTATTACTTTGGAAGGGTGTCCTTCTCCCCCAAGAAGATGTATTTAAGATGATCGGGTAGTGCTTTCGGTTCCAATTCAGTGCCCGCACAACGAAGGTTGAGGTATATCGGTAGTAACAGTAAATCAACAAAAGTTACCTCATGCTCTTCTTCGGGAGTGGAAGAGAGCTCTTGTAAGGCAAAGAACAATTTCATCAATGTCTTCACTCCATGGCTCTTCTTCACTCTTCTTCTTTTCCTCCCGTACATCTAAGCTATGAGTTAGAATTGTATCAAGAGCATCAAAATGGTCGGATCAAAAGCTGCAGAAATTAAAGAATCAAAAGGATCAAAAGAATCAATTAAACAAGCAGAGTGCACATCACTTGGGTATCTCATAGCTTCAAAAATATTGAATCTAATTAATTCCCCATCAAATTCCATTGTTAGAATTCCCGAGTGCACATCAATTTTTGTCCGTGCGGTCTTCAAAAATGGTCTTCCTAGCAAGATAGGAGCAGATTTGGGAGACTCATCCTTTTCCATTTCCAAAACATAGAAGTCCATTTAAAACACTAATTCATTCACATGTACCAAAACATCTTCAACCACACCCTTAGGGTATGCATTAGATCTATCAACCAATTGAATAACAACACCAAAGAGGTTCCAAAGGACCTAAGTATAAAGATGCATAAATAGAATATGGCATGACATTTATAGATGCACCTAAATCAAGCATTGCCCTTTCAAACCTTGTGTTACCTATAGTGCATGGAATGGTGAATGTGCTGGGTCCTTACATTTGGTTGGGAGTTTCTTTTTAATTACAAATGAAACATTTTCTCCCGCTTGGACCTTTTCATTTCCTTTTAACTTCCTCTTGTTAGTGCATAATTCTTTCAGAAATTTTGCATATCTAGGTACTTGCTTAATGGCATCTAACAAAGGGATATTAACCTCTACCTTCCTAAAAGTCTCAAGTATTTCTTTTTCTCGCTTCTTCTTTCTTGGTTTTAACTAACCTACTAGGAAAAGGAGCTTTAGTGACATATTTAGGAAGGGGTTCGTAAATACTTACCTTAGGGGTTTTGGAAGTTTGCCCCTTATCATTTGCTTCTTTGGGTGGTTCATCCTTCTCTTGAATGATTGGTGGAAGAGAGGTGGGCTCATCCATCGTCTTTCCGCTTCTCAATGTGACAAAGACTAGCATTTTCCCTCGATTCACTTCCGTGTGAGGGTAGTTTCCACTGAAGCTTGGCTTTGAAACTTGTTGAATTCTCGTGGACAACTGTCCTATCCGATTCTATGAGTTATTGATTGCGATCCTTGTTTCTTGTTGGAACCGCAAATTATTAGTGGCCATTTGTTTTACTAGCTCCTCTAATGAAGGCTCGGATTGCTTAGGAGCTTGAACTTGCTCCGTCTCTCGAGGGAAAGGTACTTGCCTTTGTTGGAATCCCGGAGGTCCATAAGTGGAGGTTGATTTTGAGGTTGCTTTGCATAGTGAAATTTGGATGATCCCTCCAACCCTGGATTATATGTGTTTGAGTAGGGGTTGTAATTTTTTGAAAGTCCAAAGATATCCCCTATTTGCTCTTACCTCCTCATTTGTGTCTTCTTGGAGAGTGGGACACATATCGATGGGATGTCCAGATGAACAACAGATCCCACAAGCATGAACTGGTGCTTTACCCGAATCCATTAACCGCCGAACCATAGCAATCAATTGAGTCATTTGTCAGTCGTATAATCGGTTGTCTCTACTTCTTTTTCACCGCTCTTACTCCAAGTGTCATTTCTAGAGTAGAATTGTTGAGTATTGGCAGCCATTCTTGAGATCAAGTTTCTAGCTTCTTGAGGAGTTTTATCAATCAATGCTCCTCCGCTAGCAAAGATCAATCATGTTGCGATCCATCACTTGTAAGCCTTCATAGAAATACTTGAATTAAAAGTCGCTCACTTATTTGATGATGAGGGCAAATGAAACATAGCTTCTTAAATCTCTCCCAAGAGTCATGGAGTGATTCCCCATGCCTTTGTTGAATACCACGATTTCTTTTCTGATTGTTGCAGCTTTTGAGGCAGGGAAGTATCTGTCTAGGAAAGTTCGGGCCATGTCCTGCCATGATTGGATGGATCCGGGTGGCAAGTAGTAAAGCCACTCCTTAGCTGAGTCTTTCAATGAGAATGGAAAAGCTCTCAACTTGACTTGCTCTACATGAATTCCTCGCAAGTTTCATGCTAGAACATACCACATGGATTTCCTTCAAGTGCTTGTTGGGGTCCTCTCCGGGTAATCCATTGAAAGATGGCAAGAGATGGATTAAACCGGATTTCAATTCAAATGCCTCTTCATTTTCAAGAATGTCTATGCAAAGAGGCTGTTGATCTAGATCCGGAGCACCCAATGCCCTTAAAGTGTTTTCTGCCATTGTCACTTCTTCAGATATTTCAGATGGCTCAAATGTCTCTGAACTTGATAGATCAATGTAACGGGCGGCTTCAATGTCAGCGTGTGAGTTGGAAGTTAGCCTGGATGGAAGGGAAATTGAGGATGTGAAGTGAGTTGATCAATATAGTTCCTCAAATTTAGCAATCCTTCGTCTACTCCTTTAAAGGACATCAACACCTACAAAACACTCGAAAGAAAGATTAAAAATAAAATAAAATAAAATAAAATAAAAACAGAATAAAAAGAGGAAATAAATTAATAGTGTAATTGAAAAAATTGGTTCCCGAGAATCGCGCCAAAATTTGATGCGTGCGGATGTAGTGATTAAAATTAAGATAAAAATCATTGTCGTGCCCACCAGAAAATAAAAACCTTACAACTAGTTGTAGTTAGTAAGTAGTCGATCCACGAGAACCAATTCAATTAACACTATTAAACAATTCCCAATTTAGACTCGATTAACAATAAACAAAAAAAGGGGGTTTTGGAGTTTTGATGAACAATGAACAACTTCAAAGATAACAATAAACAAACTAAAATCAACAATATAAGAAAATTGGTTAAGAGATTGAATCCACCGCTAGATTTATATGATAATGTAAATCCACATATTCTTTTTATTCCAACATGCTCAATTATGTTTTTATGCAATTGTGAGAGTAAATCTGCTTTCCTTACGTGTTGGCCAATTTAGCAACCGCTCAAATCAACTCCTAATCACCGATTAGTCATAAAGCAACCGCTCTTACAACTATCCAACAATTGCATTAAGATTTAGAAAACCAATTACACTAAGGTCTAATCACACACCGGGATTAAATTACTTAGAACATATATTTCTCTAGATCTAATACCGCAACCACATAAATAAACCTAGATCTACCACTTTTATAACTGCAAATAGCACAAAGATAATTATACCCACATGAACATCATACATCCCACTAGATCTACTACCGCAACCGCGCATAATAAACCTAGATCTACTACTTTGAAAGTAGGAACAAGTACAAAAACCTTCATACCAACAATAGATTCAGAAATATATGAATAAAAACATAACTGTGTTGAAATAATCAAATATGCAAAGTTCACAACATTAATACTAGCGGTTTCATCACCCCCTTAACCAAGGGAGGTTTAGTTACACATAGCTAGAAAGAAATCACAAGAAAAACTATGAAGAAACAAGAAGAAACTATGAAGAAACAAGAAACTAAGAGAGAAAATGAAGGAGAGATTCCTCTTGTTCATGATAAATGGTGCCTTTTATAGAAGTCTAAGGTAACAAAATGACAAAGGGAAGTGGGTGGATGAGTGGGTGAGTGAGTGGAGTGTTTGAGTGGATGGATTAGTGGGTTGGTTTAGTGGATTGGTTTAGTGGATGAGTGAGTGGAATGGTTGAGTGGTTGAATTAGTGAAAAATGCCAAAGGACTATTGGTGAGTGGGAAATTATGGACATGAATGGGTGAGTGGATGGATGAGTGGATGGATTAGTGGATGAGTGGGTGGAGTGGTTAAGTGGTTGGATTAGTGTATGAGTGGATGAATGGGTGAGTTAGTGGATGAGTGGATGAGTGGATGAGTGGATTAGTGGATGGATGAGTGGATGGTTGAGGACGAAAATTTCGTATCTGACTTGGAAGCCAAAAACGACCCACTATACTTCAGAATCACGAAAAGTGTTCTTCATGAAAGTTGTAGATCCTTGTCTTGGCTATGTAATGGATAGCTGGTTCGTCCAATTTGGCTTCCTTAAGCCCAAGATATGTCCCAAATACCGTAGGTTGCTCAAACTCAACTTCAGCACCTCTGTTCCGACTTGCAAGCTCAAAATGACCTAATAGACTTCTTTTTCTCAAAATGTGTTCTTCATGAAAGTTGTTTATTTTGATCTTGACTATCCACTGTCAAAATTTCAGCCCATCTCCATTATTACATCTTGAGATATGATTTTTTTGAGTGCACACTATTCGGATTCTACTGACAGAACCCGTATTCTGACTTCCATGTCAACTTAGGTCCCTTAGACATCTGAATCAGACTTTGAGCTCTTCATCAAAGTTGTAGAGCTTCCTCTTAGATTTCCTACAAGATAAAATTCATGATTTTCAGATTTCAGGAACTCAAGTTATGACCAAAATACAGAAACAGTGTAAAATCTCAATAATGCTGAAAATATTCAATTAGGACCAATTTGAGCTCAAACTCACAAAATCATGTCAAACTCAATCAATTAAGAATATGGAGAGTGTAAATGACTAAATATAAGGGTTTCTTAATGAATAAAATATGTGTTTATCAACCATCAATAGCTTATTCCATTCTTAAGCATTTACTTGACTTGGCCATGTTTCCATCACCTTTAAACACCTTGAATATAGCTCAAAAACTTATTATACTTCTTTGAAGGAGCTTGAAACTCATTTCTTCAACAAGAACTTGAGGTTAGATGGTTGAGGGACTTGAGCATGGATCAAGTACCTGCAAAACAAACTTAGGAAAAACTCCAACGCTCAAGTTAGTATTGAATTCAAGAGATAAGCATTCAAGAATATTATGTAACATATTAGATTATGTAGCAAGTATACAAATTATGCAGCAGAGGGACATATTATGCAGCACAGGGACAAATTATGCAACTAAAAATGACATTATGCAATATCATGACAAATTATGTAGCAAAGTGATGAATTATGCAGCAAAATATCATATTGTGCAGCAACATTTCAGATTATGCAACAGAATATCAAATTATGACAAGTTATGTAATAAAATCATGATTTTTAGTAAGAGTTAGATGCATGATTAATCCTGAATGTTAAGTTCAAAGATGTTTTCATCAAATATGCTATTTTAAACAAGAAGTGAACTTATCTAGCATGTTATCACATATAAAGATATTTTCAAGATATTAAACTAGAAGAAGTGTGACTTCAAAGCAAGTAAAAGCATAAAACACATCTTCACTTATCAAATGGTTGCAAGTCCAAGTTTCTTGGAGACAAGGAAGAGAACTTGAAGTATTTTCTGATCTTGTGCTTGCAGCAGCCACTTTTGAGATTCCAAAGTCCATTCTTGGCCTTCAAGCACACCTACAACACATTTCAATTTTTGACCTATAGTACCCAAATTTTCTTGGGTCCTTGTGTGTTAGTGTTAGGCAAGGTGCCCTTAGGGATCCAAACCATTTTAGTTCCAACCTTGGTGCTTTTGTTCTTTCTAGAATTATATGAAGATGCACTATGCCCTTTCCTACCACAATAAAAACATTTGATAAATGGGCTAGTTGATGTACTTGAGGAAGCAAAGAGATTTTTGTAAGATTTTTGTTTGTTTTTGGGATTATACCCTAAACTAACCTTTTGAAACACACATTTTTGTTTCCCAAGCAATATGTTTAAATTATCTCTTCCAAGGGTAAATTTGACAAGAGTATTTTTCAAATCCTCAATTTTATTTTCAAATGCTTTACATGATGAGCAAGAAAAGGATGTAGATGCATTATCAAGTGATGAACATGTTATGCATGAGGAATTTGCATCAATAAGTCCAAGAATTTCATTTTCAATTTTAAGCTCCTCAATTTCTATACTTAAAATAGAGATTTTGTTTTCAAAAGAAGAAATTGCTTTCTTGGATGATGAAACAATTTTTGCAAGCCTCATAGATTCATTATGTAATTCTTCAAATGCATCTTGCAATTCATCATAGGAGGGGAAAGAATTTGATTCAAAGTTTGAGGATGTTACCTCCATGTCATCTTCTTCTTCATCTTCACTTCTAGCCATGAGGCATAGGTTGGCTTTCTCATTGTCTGAGTTATCGGATGAGTCCGTGTCATTTTCATCCCAAGCTATATAAGCTCTTCTTCTATTTTTATCCTTTGAGGACCTTCTTTCATATTTATCCACTTTCCTTTGATAAATGGGACACTCCATCTTCATGTGCCCCAGTTCTCCACATTCATAGCATTTAGGAGTGAATGAGGTTCCTTCCCCTTTGTGATAGACATTCTTTGAGGGAAAGAGAGGTCTTCTTTGAGCTCCATTCTTCTTGAAGAATCTTCTAAATTTTTGTACTAATAGGCCAAGATTCTCCTCACTCATTTCCAAGCCATCTCCATCATCTTCATCATCATCATTGATTATAGAGGAGGTGGCCTTGAGAGCAATTCCCTTCTTTTTCTTGTCAATCTCCTCATTTTAGTTGAGTCTATTCAACTCCAATTCATGTTCTTGGAGCTTGCCAAAGAGTGTGGTTAGGGTCATAGTTGAGAGATTTCTTGATTCCGCAATAGTCGTCACATTAGGTTGCCAATGCCTACTCAAACATCTTAACACTTTGTTAATAAGATCTTCATTAGGAAAAGTCTTTCCCAATGAAGTAAGATGATTTGTAATATGTGTGAAACGTTTTTGCATTTCTTGAATGCTTTCACCTTGGTTCATTCTAAAAAGCTCATACTCATGAGTGAGAGTATTTATCCTTGATCTTTTCACTTCACTAGTACCTTCATGAGTCACTTGTAAGGTGTCCCACATTTCTTGGGCAGATTTACAATTTGTGACTCTAAAGAACTCATCATACCCCAAAGTTGTGGTGATGATGTTTTTGGCTCTCAAATTATATTGGACCTTTTTTTATTATCATTCGTCCATTCACTTCTTGGTGTATTAATTCTTACACCATTTACAACTTGTGTGGGGGACAAAAGGACCATTTTCAATAACATCCCACACGTTTAAGTCAATAGCTTCAATAAAAATTTTCATTCTTACTTTCCAATAAGCATACCCATCCCCATTGACAAAAGGAGGTCTATAAAGAGAAGAACTTTCAGAAAAATCATTTAAAAAGGCCATCACTTTCTCTTGAAGCTGCTAAGCTCTTTACACAAGAGCCTAGCTCTAATACTACTTGTTACCCAAGTGGCCTCAATACTCAAGAGGGGGGGTGAATTGATTATGTAAATACTTTTCGCAAATCCTTTACAAAACACTTGATTATTAATTTTCGTTGAAGCTATTGATTGATTGAAGTAAATAGATAGATGAGATCAAATAAATCACTCACAAATAAACAACCCAAGATGGAAAGTATTCAAGCAAAGCTAGATATCAAAATCAACTCAAGTATATATAATTAAAGCATAAAGTAAAGAGATAGAGTTGAGAAGAACAAACACAAGGA
Organism: Ormosia emarginata; assembly: GCA_029884605.1. Lineage (NCBI taxonomy): Eukaryota > Viridiplantae > Streptophyta > Magnoliopsida > Fabales > Fabaceae > Ormosia > Ormosia emarginata. Next base: position 43,747,272 of record JAQQTP010000089.1, on the reverse strand, counting down.
TTTATCCTAGTTCAGCCACCCCTTGTGACCTACCTCCAGTCCTCAAGCAAACCACTTGAGATTTTCCACTAAACTTCAAGCTTGAACGGGTACTTGAAAACCTTTACACAATAGAGCACTCACCACACCTTGGGATACCTCACCCTTTGTGCTTGAGCCTCAAAATAGGGATACCTCACCCTTTTCACTAGAGGGATACCTCACCCCCTTTACAACTTTTGAAGGATACCTCACCTTCTTTACAACAAGGGATACCTCACCCTTTACAACCTAGAAGGATACCTCACCCTTTTTCTCTAGAGGAATAGCTCACCCTCTTTACAGATTATACAAAGTGTTTGAATGATAGAAACTCTCTCAAAGAGTGGATAATATAAATTGAAGCTTTATGGGAATCAATGATTTACACTTTGAAGCTCAAAACAGAGTATATGATGAAAATGATAGAAAACTCGTATTTAATGCTCAAGGATGTTTTTCAGATTGTTCTTTAACTCGTAAGCAAAGCCCAAACACTTCCATTTATAGCCCATGACATTTAAGAGCCGTTGGAGGCTTATGGAGGGCATTTAGTGCTCAATAGAGCCGTTGGGGAAGAGCTCTGTTACAAATCATAATCTGTTATGGCAAAAGTCATAATCAGTTATGGCATGTGGGAAGAGTTCCCAACGTTTCTGGTTTGTAAAATAACCTGTTATAGGATTACTCATATTCGAATATGAAGGAATTCATAACTTGTTATGAGTTTCTGGTTTGCAAAATAACCTGTTATGGGATTACTCATATTCGAATATGAAGGAATTCATAACCTGTTATGAGTTACTCATAATCTGTTATGAGTTATGCCATATTCGAATATGGCCATTTAAAAAACAGGTTGTTACGTTTGAGAAGCCAAAAACTCAATTAGAAAGAAGTCATATTCAGTTATGCATATTCCCATATTCGGTTATGGCATTATGGTTTTGAAAGCTAACTTTAAATGGTCATAACTTCTTCATTTCTCATCCGTTTTAAACAAATGACCAGTCATTGGAAAGGTATTTGAGTCTATTTTCATATAAAATAAGTTTCAGAACAAAACTCAAAATACTTTGTAAGTTATGATCAAAAGAGTGACCAAATGTCAGCTTTGCAAAACACAAACTTGACTATTTTTCATGGATTTGAATTACCACCAAGACTAGCTTTTCAAAACTTGTTTGATGAGCATTTAGTATGTGAAAATTATTTGTAAAGATTTAAAAACATGTTTGAGCTTAGTATGATTCCCAAAATACTTTTACACAAGATCTAAGTCCTATAAGCTAATCTTGAAGATCCTTGGACTTGATCATTGCACTTCCATTTCTTGTCCTTGATTGTTATCATCAAAACCATTGCTTTATTCAATGCCAATTTCAATTAAAGCCAAGGATTCAACTTCCTTCTCCTTAATTCAATTATTAAACTCTATACAATTAGCACGTTTGAGCTAATATGTAAATTTCGTGGCGCGTTCATGATCACCATTCATACCATCATGCTTAGTCTTGGTCAACACAGAAAGGTCACAAGCCCTTCTAGATTTGTCAATAGCCTTACAAAATTAGTTAACATTATCCGCTTCATGAAAACTCTCCTTAATGGCTTTGTCAATGCTATATTTTATGGTCATGAAACGAACTTTATTTGAATGATCTCACCTTTCATATCTCACCATATTCGCAATGAAAGACATATCTATAGGCTTCGGGGGTTATCCATAGCGAGAGCAACATCAATCATAGAGATGGTCAGAAATAAACTCATTAGCTCAACTCAGTCCTCATCATTGGTCCCACACAACTTTCTCAAAACATTTATTTTCATAAGCAAAACTAAATCAATATTTTAAAGGGAGATTTTCTTGTCGAGTATTTCAACAAACAAGATGAGTAATAACCACAATAGAAATCTCTCATGCAATTGTAATCTCGCCTAAGAGTCCTAAATTACGACACATTAGCAGACTCTCACAGACATTAAAATCATGTTCCTAAAGCTAGTACCGAGAGGATACTGAAAACTCTAAGGACATAATCTTAATGCCCTTAACAAATCCTCAGGAATTACATTAATAAGACAAATTGATAAGGTAAGCGTATTATCAACATAATTCTCAATGCCACAAAATAACAATATTTTATCAACAAAATAGTACCTCACCACAATTGGTCCCCTGAATGCGAGCTCACAATCATGCGAAGTGCCCCAAAACAGTACCACAATACTTTAAACAGCAACTCTCATAATCAAATTGCATAAATAACAACGAAATAAATAGTTTTCAAAATATTATATATTAAATTATGCATAAAATAAGACCAAAAATTATTTCAGTGACCAAACAACATCAACTCTGAGAGTACGTAATATATATCATGCCCAGAAACATCACAATAGCACACAAAAACTTCCAGAGGCAAAAAAGGGGAGTACTATATATTTTTAACAATTTAAATCTCTAGAAATTTTGGACTAAATAATAAATAGATATGAACAAATAAATAAAATTCACTAAAAAATAGAAAAGGGCACGTAGAGCACAACCCAACAAACATAATTGAAAAACCATTTTTCTATAGGTCTCACACGCCCCCACGCACCAGGGCACAACTGGGCATAGGAGGAAGACTTTGTCTTCCTTACCCATTTCACTGTAAACGGGTCACATGACCTGGTTCATGGTGGAACGGGTCACATGTAATTTCTCCCTTAATTCTCAGTCATTTTATACAATTCATAGCTCATTTGAATCAGAAAAACGGGATCTATAATTCCCATAAGTTAATTTCATGAAAGAAACAACAAAAACTGGATCACAACGTGGCTATGTCTGCAGCATAAAAAATGATAATTTCTCAATGATTTCTCAACCATTTGACATGATTCTTGTGTTTATGAAAATGAAATTTAGATATATTCAATAACCCTAAATCAGTTTCTTGAATTAATCATAAAAAGAAAAATAAATCATAAAATTCAAACGTTTTAGGGTTCTACGAGTTTAAGTAAAATGATGTGAATTCACAACATTATAATACAATATACATATTTTTAGACTCAGGATAACTCGATGTAGAAAAGCCCTCACCCAATTTTCAAATTTAATCATTAAAAAAAATTGTATTGAACATCACATACGTTAGGATTTCAGGTTTCTTCAATTTTAAACCTTATACGATTTTTAGGTAAAACAGAAAATTGATAGTCATAATTAGGATTAAAACCTCTCTGATACCAAATGTTAAAATTTCCAAGATCCATTAATCCCAAAATTTATGATATATAAAAATATATAAAGAGTTTTAGGGTTACCTTGAAAAGGTATCGATGAGGAAATCATTGTTGAAACCCTTAAAAATTCAATATCGATGAGGGAGAGCTATTATTCCTATCCCACAGTAATCGCTCACGTATCAGTATCAATAGGACAACTGTATACACTAGAGTAACTAGGAATAGGGGTCTCTCCCTGTATATATAAGATAACTAAAATGAGTTAAATCTACCCACTATGACAAACACATATATATATGACTCATTAAACAAAATTCACATATGAGCAGTGCTTTAACAACAACAAGCTCATTAACAATACTGATTATAATTTGAGCAAAACCAAATGCTCTAATAATTTTAACATTTAATTAATTTGAATTTTATAAAATTATAATATAATTTATACTAGTTCATAAATAAATAAAAATCTAACATATTATGAATATGCTAAAGCTACATTGAAAAAGCATATAATTATTATAGTAAGTTCTCAATCAATTCTTTGCTTCACCCAAATTTTTTAGCTGGTGGAAATTAAGTACCAAAGCTTTTGAGAGTGTCATAGCTAGTCATGTACATCAATATGTTTATGAGGATGGTGATTGAGTGAAAATCATTCTATGTTATCTAAATGCCTCGACATAAGTACTTTGTCATTATCATGATTTTAAATTTCAGTTGCGATTGCGTTGCAATTGCTGAAATTGTAGGCAATTGTAAGAAAATGAAACTGATGACCACCAAAACCGCAATATTACAACAGCAGTTACAATTGCGGATTATAATTTAAAACCATAATCATTATATATATATATATATATATATATATATATATATATATATATATATATATATATATATATACACACAGAGACAATAAATATTGAAGTTTCTCAATTAGTTAAATGTTGCCTTCAATAATAACATGTCTCTGTATATTCTCTTTTACACAAGTGTTTAATTGTTTGTAGAATATTGTATGAGAAGTAATTTGAAGATCAAAACTGTTATGAAACACTGAAATATATATATATATATATATATATATATATATATATAGCTTCCACATACTAGATTTTCTTTCATATTTGTATGTATGCTCGAGCACATGCACTAGCACCTTTAGTGAACATAGAAATTAAAACAAGGGGGCAACTAGGACCACACTGCAATAAAGAAACTGAACCATGATCTCAAAGCAATACTGAAGAGTAAATTATGCACAGGATCCATATTTAATTACAATTTAAATAGTGCTACCAAAGTAAACTAAGATACTTTAAAATTTTCACAATATAATAATTACTCCCCAGTTCATATTAGATATTCACTTGCAATCATCCATGAAGATTTAGATAACCACTTAGCAGTCTTCTTCTCAGTAATATATCTAAAAAGGAAAATGCTGCTGATTTGCTAGAAGCTCTTCACTGTTACAAGATCTTCCACAATGGCAAAGGTTTTTTTTTTAGGTATATTTTGCTAGACCAGCATGGGTCTGTATGATTTAATCTAATTTCAGATAACTGAAAAGTGTAATTTAATTTCCTTGTCATTTGGTCTTCTTGTCTGATTGCCCTTCAAGGCAACAAACGAAAGAAGTTTATCCATATATCCATTACCTTGGTAAAATCTGAGAGACTGTTACATCATTAATAGAAAGATTCTTGGAACTTTTGATGTAGATGCCTCCTCTAGGTTCGTTCTTCCAACTGAAAATGTAGGGTGATTGGGTTTTGGAAGGGCCATGGTGTCACTTACCAACATACCAACAACAGTTGACATGGTTGGTCTATATGTTGCTTCTTCTTGAACACACAACAGACCAATGTGTATGCACTTCACAACTTCATTGGCTATGCAGGATTTTTCCAGTACTGGATCCATCAATTCCAAACATTTTTCTTCACACCATATTTTCCATGTCTGCATGTAATTGTAAATATTGTTAAGTTGTAGTTAACACTATTGTATCTCAGTTGGAAACTTAATTTCTTGATCATATAAGAGTTAAAACTCACATATAAGAGAAGGCTTTGACCATGGTCTGACAGATAGAATCCACTATTCTTTTTCCCACAAACAATTTCTAAAAACAAGAACTCCATAGCTAAAAACATCAGATTTCACTAAAAATAATCCTTCCATAGCATACTCTGGAGCCATGTATCCACTATTGGAAATCAATAGAAACTATGTTATTTCTTTTACATTAAAGAATATATAACAAGGCATTTCATTTTTCAACTATTCAAGTGCTTAAATCTGTATTCATAAATCCTATAGTTTAGAAATGGTTGGTATAAGTAGAACTCACAAAGTACCTATTACTCGTCTTGTATTTGCCTGGTTCTGCCATCTTTCAAATGTCCTTGCCAATCCAAAATCTGATATTTTGGGATTCATCTCCTGATCTAGTAGAACATTGTTAGCTTTAAGATCTCTATGGATTACTTTGAGTCGAGAGTCCTCATGAAGGTATAAAAGGCCTCTTGCTTTTCCATTAATAATGCCTAGTCTCATTTTCCAATTGAGTTGCTTTTTTTTTTCATCATCTGACAACGTAAAGACAAAGAACATATCTTATAAAAAATGTAGTATGTGAAGCAGACAACTTAAGGAAACCAGCAAATACCAAATAGTAAGTATTGGCCTTAGCATGGATATCAGAAGAATTATTTATTCACTCACTTTTCTAGATATAGCCTTTTTCCCTTAAAAGATATCTTATAACTAATTATTGATTTCATAAGATAACTTGAATTTAGTTTCACAATAGGAACAGAAAAAGAAAATGTGTCATAACTTTCTTGGGAATTACGATCATGAGCTATTGTTCTTATCCTTATAAACATGAGATATCAATATCATACAGCACAACTGGTGTTACCACCTAACAAGTAATAATATACAATAAAGTGCTACGTCACTCCCTACTACTTTAAAGGCCACAGCAACACCACCTAACTCGTCTCCACAGACAGACCCCTATTATACATACTAATTTAGCACTCAAATTGTTAAACCAAAAAGGGCAGTAAATACTAAAATGTTGCCATGAATTATATTCAATGAAGCTATCTGAAAACATACCAAACAGGTGAAAGTCGAGACTTTTATTCGACAAAAACTCATATACAAGTAGCTTTTCATTTTCCTCCAAGCAGCATGCCAAAAGTCTTGCAAGGTTTTGATGTTGCAATTCAGCTGTAAACATTACTTCATTCTTGAACTCCTTTAAGCCTTGACCAAAAGCTTTTGAGAGCTTTTTGACTGCTATTTCTCTTCCATCTAGTAAAATTCCCTGATAAAAGATTTGTTGAAAGAGAAAAAAGAGAAACACATGAAGAAACCGTGTGTCTGAATTACACAACAAAAGTTGAATTATATAGAGTTATTGAAATAAATACAAAGATTACAAAAGATCTTAATTACCGTAATTACATGATTTGGTTATGATTTAGTTAGCCTATACAACGAATCTAGACATAGTTTTTAATACTCTTCCTCAAGCTGGAGCATAGTTTTCTTTGATCTGAAAGTGATGAAGAGATGTTGTTTTATCTGAGTTATGCCCTGGTGATTGCTGTCAGTGATAATAATGTCATCCATAAACACAATCAAATAGATGCAACCTTGGGTTGTATGGCGATAAAAGACAGAGTGGTCAACCTCACTCCTAATCATACTACATTGCTGAACTACAGTACTAAATCGACCAAACCAAGTCTGAGGAAATTGTTTGAGACCATACAAGGACTTGTAAAGACAATAAACGAGGCCAGAAGACTCCCCCTAAGCAACAAACCCTGGTGGTTGCTCCATATAAACCTCTTCTTCTAGATCACCATGGAGAAAAGTATTCTTGATGTTCAACTGATGAAGGGGCCAATGGTGAATAACAACCATAGATGGAAAGAGCTGAACAGAAGCCATCTTCACCACTGGCGAGAAAGTGACTTCATAATCCAAGCCAAATATTTATGTATACCTTTTTGCCGTCAGAGAGGCCTTAAGGTGATTAAGGTTGCCATCTGGGCCAACCTTGATCGTATAGATCCATTGACAGCCTACAACAAACTTCCCTGGAGGAAAAGGAACAAATTTCCAAATACCATTATTCTGAAGAGCACTTATTTCCTCAATTATAGTTTGTCTCCACCCAAGATAGGATAAGGCATCACTTGGAAATTTAGGAATAGACACAGAAAACAAGGAAGAAAGACATGCAAAATGTGAAGAAGACAGGTGATGATAACTCAAAGTAACATTGTGAGGAGAATGATTACAAGTAGACCATATACCTTTTCAAATAGCAATGGGAAGGTTAGGCTCAGGAGACAGTGCCGAATCTGGTAAAGGAGTTGGTTCTAGAAGAGAGTCTGCAGTGACCTCTATAACTTCTAGTGGAGGTAGTGGCAGTAGAGGTGGCTGGGGCCGATGATGATAGACTTGAAAGAGGCGTATGATCAGTAGGGGCCCTCCAACAGGAGGTAGCTAAGGGGTATCTGACGAGCGCCGAACTCAGTCAAAATTATAACCGAAGTTATTACCTAAGCTTGTAGCACAGTGACAACACCAGATCGTCTCTCAAGGATTGTAAATGCAATTTAATCAAATTAAGTTAAGTTAGAAAAAGGGGGATTTTGATGGTTCAAGGATCACAGTGGCAATAATTAAAGAGAAATAACAATTAAAAGAACAGTCAATTCAGAAATCTATCCGAGATTGGGTGGATTCAATCATAAATCTTTCAACAAATACTTGAAACACATCTGAATGGTTAACTTGGATCTAACCGAGATCTCTCGCATCAGATCCAAAATTCATACTAGACAATCGTCAGATTCAATTGACAAGTAATAAACACAAATCTGCAATCGCACCATTCATGTAGATATATGCCAATTTAAGTACCGAATTCAATTAACCTAGGCTCCAATCAGTAACCTAACCTCTTCAATTACGTGATTAGTTTAGATCAATCAGTTCTAAAATTCATCACAAATCTCAATCTTCAGTTATGTGATTAATTCAGATCAATCAGTTCTAAATTTTATCACAATACTTAATCTCAAATCAGATCAAACATAAACAGAATCACCATTCATGTATTCAAGATCAAGAAAACAGAAGAAGAAGAAGAAGAAGAAGAAGAAGAAGAAGAAGAAGAGAAGAAGAATCCAAATATAAATCAAGTACAATACATAACCAAGATTTCAAGAATCCAAACCGCAATCTCTTCAAGAGTTTCAAATTGACTGAAAGTAACTTAGCCCTCCATTACCATGAAGGGGAGCATCAAAATATACAAAACTATGAGAAACTATGAAGAAGCAAGAAGAAACTTAGAGAGAAATGAAGGAGAAATTACATCTTGTTCATGATAAATGGTGCCTTTTATAGAAGTCTAAGGTAACAAAATGACAAAGGGAAGTGGGTGGATGAGTGGGTGAGTGAGTGGAGTGTTTGAGTGGATGGATTAGTGGGTTGGTTTAGTGGATTGGTTTAGTGGATGAGTGAGTGGAATGGTTGAGTGGTTGAATTAGTGAAAAATGCCAAAGGACTTTTGGTGAGTGGGAAATTATGGACATGAATGGGTGAGTGGATGGATGAGTGGATGGATTAGTGGATGAGTGGGTGGAGTGGTTAAGTGGTTGGATTAGTGTATGAGTGGATGAGTGGGTGAGTTAGTGGATGAGTGGATGAGTGGATGAGTGGATTAGTGGATGGATGAGTGGATTAGTGGATGGATGAGTGGATGGTTGAGGACGAAAATTTCGTGTCTGACTTGGAAGCCAAAAACGACCCACTATACTTCAGAACCACGAAAAGTGTTCTTCATGAAAGTTGTAGATCCTTGTCTTGGATATAAAATGGATAGCTGGTTCGTCCAATTTGGCTTCCTTAAGCCCAAGATATGTCCCAAATACCGTAGGTTGCTCAAACCCAACTTCAGCACCTCTGTTCCGACTTGCAAGCTCAAAATGACCTACTAGACTTCCTTTTTTCAAAAAGTGTTCTTCATGAAAGTTGTTTATTTGGATCTTGACTAGCCACTGTCCAAATTTGAGCCTATCTTCATTATTACATATTGAGATATGATTTTATGAGTGCACACTGTTCGGATTCTACTGACAGAACCCGTATTCTGACTTCCATGTAAACTTAGGTCCCTTAGACATCTGAATCGGACTTCGAGCTCTTCATCAAAGTTGTAGAGCTTCCTCTTAGCTTTCCTACAAGGTAAAATTCATGTTCATCAGATATTAGGAACTCAAGTTATGGCCAAAATACAGAAACAGTGTCAAATCTCAATAATGCTAAAAATATTCAATTAGGACCAATTTGAGCTCAAACTCACAAAATCATACCAAACTCAATCAATTAAGAATATGGAGAGTGTAAATTGCTAAACATAAGGGTTTCTTACTGAATAAAATATGTGATTATCAGTATCATAGTCAGCTGGGATAAGAAGAGGAGGAATAGGGAAGACCATAATAATAGGTTTGGGAATCAAACTAGAAGAGTCAAAGAAAGGAACTGGCTTGAAGAATGTGACATCAACAGAGACCAAGTAACGATGGAGAGTAGGTGAAAAATGATAACCTTTTTTAAACCAATTGTAACCAAGAAAAACACATTTGATGGAGCGGGCAGAAAGTTTTTCAAGACTGAGAGTGAGATTATGGACAAAACATGTTGACATGAAAACACGAGGCAGAAGAGAATAGAAGGGTTGATGAGGAAATAACACGGAGTGGGGTACCTAGTTATCAAGCATAGAAGAGGGCATGCAGTTAATCAAGTAGCAAGTAATAAGAATGACATCGCTCCAAAAACAAAAAGGGACACAACCATGAAGCAAGATTATTCGAATTGCTTTAATTAGGTGTTTATTTTTGCGCTCATCAACCCCATTTTGTTGAGGGGTATAGGCACATGATATTTGATGAAGAATGTCATTAGATGCCATAAAATGTTGAAAAAGCTGAGATAAAAATTCACAAGCATTGTCACTAGACGAAATACGAATTGAAACACTAAATTGAGTTTTTATTTCACTATAAAATTTCTGAAAAATAGAAAACAACTCAGACCTGTTGTGCATTAAAAATAACCAAGTACATCAAAAGTAATCATCAATGAATGTAACAAAATATTTGGAACCCACAGTAGACTCAATACGACTAGGACCCCAAACATCATAATGAACTAAAGTAAAGGGTGACGCAACTTGACTATAGACTTTGTCGAGAAAAAAACTACAAATGTATTTCCCAAGTTGACACGACTCACAAGGTAAATTAGATAACTTAGATAAGCTTGGGACCATTTTCTGGAGTTTGGCAAAGCTCGAATGACCCAACTGAGCATGGATGGTGAGAGGGGTATCCATGACAGAGTAAACTCGAGAGGTGGCAAAGAGCTGGTAGAGGCCATTGGACTCACATCCAGTGCCAATCATATGTCCCAAACTCCGGTCCTGCAAATTGATAGAGTCTTTAATGAATGTAATGTTACAATCTAAAGAACGGGTAAACGACTGATGCACAGTAAATTAAAAGGATTCCTAAGAACATAAAGCACATAATCAACAGACAAGGAAGGGAGGGGATAAACAGTGTTAATCCCTTGTGACTGTAACCATTTGCTAAAGTGATGATAAGTAAATAACTAGAATTAAAATTTTTTTGAGAAAATGTGCTTATAACCAGAGATGTGATAAGAGGCACCATAACCAAGAACCCAAGGACCCAAGGATGGCGACTGAGAAAGACAAGCAAATGCATTACCAGTGTACTCAATAGATGTAGTGGAACTAGAGGCCTGATGTTGCTCAACCCTTTTTAGAAAATATGCATAGGCAACGAGAGATGCGATTAGTTAGGCAGTGGACTCGCGGCAACAGTCTGGGTAACATTGGTAGCCCGGGGAGGGCGGCCATGTAAAATTTAACATTTATCAATGGTATGACCCAGCTTATTGCAATGATCACATTTTGGACGAGGTCTACCTGAGTTGCGAGAACGAAAAAGATCACGATTGTTGCTCTGGGAGACTAAGATAAAGGTATTAACTGGAGCTGGAGCAACAATAGAATCAGAAGGTTGCTTGGCCTAGACCCAGAGCAAAATGGACCAAGTTATACTCAGAGAAGGGATAATGGGAGAACCACAAATATGATCATGATTGGCAAAATATTCCGGAGGTAAACCATATAGGGCCATGAGCATGAAAAAGGTGTTGCGTTGCTCGAGTTCCTTCGTCAGGGTATCAATAGGGGGCAGTAGCTCATTGAAATCATGGAGAACACCATAGACCTTTCCCAAATAGGCCGATATAGGACCATCAAACTTCTTATGAGCAACAACACTCATGAGGTTGTGATATACCCCATATAGTCATTGAGTGTCATTGGTGTAAAGAACTTTGGTCTGCTCCCAAACAGACTCACAAGTAATATGAGCGCGGAAGATCTGCTTAAGGGAGGGATAAATAGTGGATTTGATGACACTATATAACTGGGCATCAATCTTCTTACACCTTGATTTGTCAGCCTCGGGCACAGACTCAAGCTTCATGATGAGGTGTTCTTCATAGCCATGGTTGTTGAGCCATTGTTTGATCTCTGAAACCCAAGTATCATAGTTACTACCATCCAATTTGTCAGTGGAGAAAGGGGCACTGACGTAACTGGTGTAAACATGATGCTCACTCTTCGAGAGGTCTTTAGAGCCAGCTGAGGAAGGAGAGGTCTTTAGAGCCAGCTGAGGAAGGAGAAGTAGCCATGAATTAGTAAACAACAGGACAAAAAAACACAACCAAATAGTACTTGAATGTATCGATTCAAAAGAGGGTCTCGACAAACATTCACAAACATAGAAGGCAAGGGCAGATAAAAAAAACAGAGAGATGGGCGAGCACGACAGTACAAACAGCGTGCAGTGGGGTTGGCCCAAGCATCGTCACGCACGAGTGAAGGAGCGGCGCGCGTAGCTGTTCGCAGGGGGTTCCAACGGCGCGTGTAGGTGCGTCTTGCGGTTGCTGGGCTCGAGCTTCTATGTTCTGGCCGAACAGGGATAGTTGATTCCGATTGTAGGGTCATCGGCAGGAAAGGTTGCCAGAAAAGTTAGATAGCAACGAAAGGCAGTGGACAATGGCGGGCAGTGGCAGACAGCAACAAAGGAGATAAGTCTACTGGAAAGAGTACACAACAGAGGGAGAAAGGCTGGTAAACAGGAGAGGAAATACGTTAGCCAGAAAAAAAATTCACCGGAGAACAATGGACTCACTGGGTGTGCACGATTCTAAGATTGCCTCTCTTTAGGCTCTAGATATCATATTGAAAAAGAGAAACATATGAAGAAACTGTGTGTCTGAATTATACAACGGAGGCTAAACTATGTAGAGTTATTGTAATAAATACAAAGATTACAAAAGATCCTAATTACCATAATTATATGATTTGGTTATGATTTAGTTAGCCTATACAATGAATCTAGACATAGTTTTCAACAAGATTGAAATAAATAAAATCATATAGAAATATGATAATAACAAGGATCCTGTTTCGAAAATTCCAAATCATTAATACCTTGTAAACAGGGCCAAATCCACCTTCCCCTAATTTAGATGCTTCTGAAAAGTGATTAGTACTTTGTAGAATTATGATTAAAGGGATTATAGGCAGGTCTACATTTAGTGTTTCTTCAGTTTGAACATTGTGATATGAAGATAGAGGAACAGTGTCAGGTATTTGCTCATCTACGAAGAGAAGTTTGTGAATTCATATTTGAACTAAATGGCCATATTTGAGTATGTGAAATAAGCTATCAAAACAATTCTAGCATGTGTTATTGTAGGAAATTACCTTTTCTAACTTTATTCCTGTACCAAAAGCAGTAGACACCGCAACATAGTAGAGCTACTGATCCCAACACACTTATGACAATGATCAAGTTTCTTGACTTACTAGTGCCCCCTTGTTTAGCTGTAACATATCAAAGAAGAACATTTTTTTTAATTTTTTTTTTATAAATTGATCAAATTCAATAGATAAATAGACATATGTACTCAAAGAGAATTCCTATGCCACAAGAAAGTGATTATAACTATAGGAGAAGAAAAAGTAATTGATGTGTCACCTGTATAAGGATTAGGCACAGGAACTGAAGATGTCTGATTGGGAAAAAGGTAGAACATATAATCATCATACTTTATCAGACAACTTGCAAACCAGATGATAGCAATGTATTTTATTCAATTTATAATCCTCTCACTAGGCTTCTTAAGATTCAGTTAGGCTTAATTAAGTTGATTTTGTCACATTTTATGAAATTGAGTTTAATTAGATTATTGAAGAAATTATTGCTTGAATTATCATTAATTTGAGTGATTGCATTCTTAAGTAAATTGGTTACAATTTGAGTTGAAATTATCTGATTAATATGATTCTGGTCTTGTTGAAAAGTTAAGATAATTCTCTAATAACTATTCACTTGATAGCAAGAGCCACATTGATAGCAATATATTTCATTAATTGTATAATCTTCTCACTTGGCTTTTTCAGTAAACTAGTTATAATTTAAGTTACAAATATCCGATGGATGTGATTTTGGTTTTGTTTTAAAGCTAAGACAAATTTCTACAACTTTCATGAGACCTTAAGACCTGGAACACATGTTTGGATAACTCAAATTGGAGTTGAAGTAAAATCTAGAGTTTTGAACCTGACAGTTTGATGTGTGCGTACTCATCAAATCATATTTTGAGTTATAGAAGAGCTTTGGGAATGAAACCAGTGTCATTTGAAAGTTAAGACTTATATTTACAACTTTCATGAAGAATACAAGAGCCAGATCAAAAGTCTTGAAGGTGATACTGGGCTTAGAAATCAGAATGGAGGAGCTGAAGTTGGGCCTGACCTATGTATAGTAATTAGGCCATATCTTGGCTGTAGGTGGTATTTTTGGCTAAAACTGGATGCTATGGAAAGCTAAGACAATTTCCTAGAACTTTCATGAAGACCACTTGATCTAGTTCTGATGCATGCCATGAGCTCAGAGCAGAAACATTTTGTAAACAAGAATCTCTATAATTTCCACTCATTCATCATCATCAAGCAACTACTTTGGCATTTATTCATCATCATCAAACAACTCCATTGTCATCTTGTACTCCTTGAGCTCTATAAAAAGGAGCTTGGGTGCTTATTCAGATCATCTTTGATCTTAGCTTAGATTATGCTATTGTGTTATTTGTTTCTTTTGTTGTAGTTTTCTTTGTTCTAAATTGAAGTTATATTCATCTCTCTCTTCTTATCTCTTTCTTTCTTCTTGTTCATGAGTAACTAATTTTCATTTTGCTTGGGTGAAATGGTGAAGCTTTTGGTAATAAGTTGAGGTTAGATTAATTTTCTTCTTGTGCTTAAATGATATATTTTTAAGTGATCATTATATGTGTTTGTATGTTATTTCCAATCAATTTAGAAACCCTTCTTGTATAATGAAGAACTTGATTCATTGTAGACAAGACGTTGACACAATAGATGCTTGAGACCATTTATAAGTGTTAGTGAATAATTAAAGGAACCATAATATGATTATATATATAATCTAAATTGAACTTTGAATGTTGTATTTTCCAATTAGAACCTCCATTATGTGTGATTTCATTTGAGTTATAAAAAGAAATAATCATGTCTTTAATTTATTACCAAGAGTGGATCTTCTAACCCAAGCAAATCATTTTCATCTATGAACAACTTTTATCACTTTTAGTTTTGTGACAAATCTTCTCGTTACCTCAAATAATTTTTTATTCATCAATTCCCTGTGGATCGACCTTGGACTCCTGAGAATTTACTACTTGAAATAACCTGCACTTGGGTTAACAACTTTTAATTACCATTACCAGACAAACCATCCCATCTTTTAATCACAACATTTGAAAAATTGTGCTAAAATTACCTCCAAACACTGTCTGCACCCCTTATTTATAAGATCTCTAGTGCATTGCACTAGGCCATACCTTCTCTTAGTACAACTCAAATTGAACTCACCCATATAGAACAACTGGTTAGTTTCCTCAGATGCTTTTCTGATCAAACTTCTGATATAATCCTTGGCTTTTTGAATCTTTATTGGGCTAGAGATGGTTTTTTTTTCCAAAACATGCCATGATGGGTCTATTGTAACTTTCCCAAAGAAGTTCTCATTTGAGTACCTGAGAATGCATAAATCATACCATATGACAGCAGAGACTCAATTGGGACAACGTTGAAGGGCTTCTCTGATAGCAGTAAAGACACAGAATTGACGGAAGTATTTATCCACGTCACCACGGCAATCATAGAGGCCATAAGGAGCATCTCTGGTGGTGGTGGTGTTGCCTATACTGGTGTAGTTATACCCTTTGCTTGTGGCTGCATAAGAGGATAGCCATGAGAAGAGGCTGTTAAGATTGGTTGTGCATGCAGTGCTGAGATCTTGTTCTGTTATGTTATAGCAGCCATCTCCCATGTAGCTGGGTGATTGTGCTTTTGTAATAAGTGCTTTGAAGCTCAGAAATAGCAGGAAAGAAAAGGATACTGATGATCTTACATTGAGTTGTGTTGCCTCCATGATTTTTTAAGCTACTTGCTTAGACAATAATTAAAAAATATATGAAGTTAAGGATGTCACTGCATACATCAACACTTGGGTGTTGATGTAGCACGAAAAATATCTTATTAAATATCTTATTATGATTGAATGTGTGTCCTATCAGCTATAACATTTAAAATATAATGAAAGTGGAAGAAAATAATGACTCACAAAATTAATATGTCACACATACAGAATAAGAGATTTCTCTTATTTAAGAATCATCTAACAATTTTCTTATGTTAGCTAAGGAATCGTCAAGTTTGCAATAGGACGATGGTCAATTCTACTATGCACCCTACGCACCACCCCAAAATACCTGTTATTGCAGGTTATACCATTTTATTTTATTTTTCTTAAAAGAAAAAACTCCCACATGCATGGTGTTGGAGCTACCGGAGTCGCCGTGCAACTGTCGGAGACGACTCTGTGCGTGGGGGATGACTGGCAACGCACAGTGGCTCAATCTTGACCACCAACTACAGCTCGCGAATCATCTCAAGTTGAAACACAAAAAACCAAGGAGGAAGAATCTCATTTGGATGGTGGCGCGAGGCAGACAACAGTAGTACGACGATCGTGCAGCAGCAAGGCAGATTTGGGCGGCAAATCTGGTGGTTCGTGTGATAGCGATTAGTGCAATGGTCGTTAATGCATCCGTGGCAGCACGTGGTCCATGACGGCGGCTGGTAGTGCCTTCGGTGGAGACAAACTATTGGAAAAAAGAGAAAGGTTTAAGTTTTAGGGTTGCTAATAGGGATTATTTGTTGAGCATGTTCCTATTTTCAATCTTATCCTTTGATTTACTTTATTAATAAATCAAAGACTTAAAACAACTAGTACATCATGCACCATAATTTGTAAGGTGCATGATAAATGTAGTTTATGATGATTTATTTGAACAAGCAAAGAATGTGGTTTAATTACTTTGGTGAAATCTTGTACGCAGACTTTTCTGATGAATTATTAGTACTAAAAATTACTTTGTCTTGCTCCATATAAAAAATAGTAATGTTATCAAGTTAAGGGAGATAGCGGAAACTGTTAATGGTGCCTAGATTGTGGGTGGTGATTTTAATTCTACATTAGAAGATGGAGTTTCAAATGACACTAGTATAGGTAGTGTTGATTCTTCTCGTTTCCAGGCTTGTATTCTATCTTACGGGCTTGTGGATTTGGGTTTTTCTAGTCAGAACTTCACTTGGCAAAGAGGCTTGACTCGTAAGAGGTTGGACAGGTTTGTGGCAAATATTGCTTGGAGCAACAAGTTTGAGGCTGGGTATGTTCGTCATCTGCCTAATTTGAAATCTGATCATGTCCCTCTCCTTCTTCATCTCTCGGAGGATAGAGGATATAATCAGGGCCAACGACCCTTTCGTTTTCTTGCCTCGTGGCTGATGCATGATAGCTTTCTTGCTATGGTAGAAAAATCTTGGAGTGATGATCGGGCACTTCTCGGAAATATTAAGAATTTTGTTTCAGAAGTTAGAATTTGGAATAAAGATGTCTCTGAGGATATTCTGAGAAAGAATGGAGTCTAGCTTCGACTGGAGGGAATTGCTAAAAAATTAACCCTTCAGGGTAATCCTTTTCTTGAGAAGCTTCAACGCAAAATATGAAAAGATTATGAAGGTATTCTTTGTCAGGAAGAGCTATTATGGAAGCCACGGTCCCGTTGCAAGTGGATCCAGCAAGGGGATAAAAACATGAGGTATTTTCATAGTCTAGCTAAAGCCCGTAAGCATCGAAATAGTATTTTTTGCTTAAAGAATGATAATGGTGATTTTGTTTCAAACACAGAGGAGTTAAAAAATTTAAGAGTGGAGTACTATCGTAATCTATATTCTGATGATGGTAATTATGAAGCGTTGGTAATGACAGATGGTTTCCCAAATCTTTCAGCCGCTGAATCTGCTTTGCTCGATGGGGAGGTGTCCATGGAGGAGGTGAAAAGAACTCTGTTTGGTATTGGGGGCTTGAAGGCTCCGGGTCCAGATGGGCTACATGTGGTTTTCTATCAGTTTCAGTGGGAGGTGGTTAAAAAGACTCTGTTTCTTTGGGTCAAGGACATTTTTAGACATCCGGAGATGATTAAGGATGTGAACCTTACTCTTATTTCCTTAATTCCGAAGGTGGAGCACCTAAACCATATTAAAATGTTTCACCCGATCAGCCTGTGCAATGTTTGCTATAAGGTGGTTACTAAATTGATTACTTCTAGGTTGAAATTTGTTATGAGTAATTTGGTTGCTCCTACCCAATACAATTTTGTTCCTGGGAGGCAAAGCTCTGATAATATTCTAATCGCTTAAGAAGTCATCCATTCTATGCAAAGTAAGAAAGGCGTTGTTGGCTTCATGGCTATTAAAATTGATTTAGAAAAAGTATATGACAGGATGAAGTGAGAGTTCATTAGAGATACTCTTATTGACATTGGGATTCCTTAGAATTTAGTTAACGTTGTTTGGGCTTGTATTTCTTCTCCATTGATGTAGCTATTATGGAACAGGGAGTGTACTTTTGTTTTCCATCCTTCTAGGGGCTTAAGGCAAGGTGACCCTCTCTCCCCTTATCTTTTTGTCCTCTATTTGGAAAGACTATCCCACCTTATTAACTTAGCAGTGGATAATAATATCTGGGAGCTAATATCTTTGTCCAAGGGAGGACCTCGTCTCTCCCACCTTTTCTTCGCAGATGATATTGTCTTATTTGCTAAAGCCTTCATGGATCAAGTTGAAGTTGTATAGGGTGTGCTGGAGTTGTTTTGTAAGAGTTCTAGGCAAAAGGTGAATTATGATAAATCATGTATTTTCTTTTCCAGAAATGTTCATGGGTCTAGAAAGCTGGAGATGAGTCAGGCTCTTGGTTTATGGCTCACTAATGATCTTAGGAGATACCTTGGTGTCCCTTTACTACATGAGCGTGTCTCGAGGAACACCTATAAGAATATTATCAACAGGGTGTCCTAATCGCTTAATAGCTAGTGGGCTAGTACTCTATCTCTTGCAGGGAGGGTTAACTTAGCTCAAAGTGTGGTAGCTACGATCCCTACTTACAGCATGCAAACTTCCCTCCTTCCAGTTAGTGTTTGCAATAAGATGGATAAGGCTATAAGAAACTTTGTTTGGGGAGCTTCAGAAAATGAAAATAAAATCCATTTGGTTAGCTGGGGTAAGCTGTGTAGATCCAAGAAACACGGAGGTCTGGGGTTTAGGCATTCTCGCAGTCTTAATTTAGCATGCATGATGAAGTTGAACTGGGACCTTATCCATTGTCAGGATGCTCTATGGGTCAAGGTTTTCAAAGCCAAATATAGTACAGATAATTCTTTAATTCCTAGGATTAAAGGGAGGGCGAATTCTTCTCAGGCTTGGAAAGGAATTGTCTCTTCATGGAATAAATTCAAACATAACATTGTCTGGAGGATTGGAAATAGTAGAAGAGCCAGCTTTTGGTTTGATTAATGGCTTCTCGGGATAAACAGGTTGACGGATTTCGCATTACATAATAGAGATCATTTTGATGAGAAAGTGGTGGTGGCTGATTTTGTTAATGATCATGGTTGGGATTTGGGTCAGTTGAGAAGTGTTCTCCCAGAGGATTTCTGTAACATTGTCACTTCTTGCCTTGCCTCCACTCAAGAGGCTCCAAATGATTCTATCAAGTGGCTCCCTACTCAAGATGGTAAGTTTTCTTTGAAAACTGCTTATGAGGTTTATGATGGTATTCATTATGATCAGGATGACTCCCTTTTTATGCGTATTTGGAAGGCGAGGGTTCCCCAAAGGATCTGCTCCTTCCTTTGGTTGTGTGGAAATAATGCCCTCTATATCTCTCATACTTGCCAGGAACATCTCAGATAGTGCATTATGTGGTATTTGTGGGATGGATGAGGAATCCACGTTGCATGCGGTGCATGATTGTCCTATTGTGAAATGTACTTGGTCATGACTTGTGGCTCCTCATAGGAAGTCTACTTTTTTTAGCTTGGGTCTTCAGGATTGGTTGCTTTCTAATCTTTCTCAATCATTTGGTAAGCCTTCTAATATTGATTAGGTTTTAATGTTTGCCATGACATGTTTTTTCTTTTGGGGCCAAAGAAACAAAGTTCTCTTTAATGGTCCTATGAATGCCTTTACCACTTGGATCCCTAAGACTTGTGCTCTCTCCTCGAAGTATCAATGTGCTCTTTCGGTTAAGAATACCAATGTTTCTAGGATTCCCGTCCAGTGTTTCTTGGTGGGTTGGAATCCTCTTGAAGCCGGTTGGGTGAAAGTGAATGTTGATGGATCCTACTTGGCTAACCTAAAGCATGCTACCTACGGTGGCCTTGATAGAAACGAGGTTAGGGGCTTTCTATTTTGCTTTACTCAGAATCTCGGTCATGCCACTATTACTTGGGCAGAGTTAAATGGTATTCTTTCTAGCTTGTCTTTGGCTTTTCAAAAGGGTGTCTGAAGAGTAATTATTGAAACGAATTCTCGTTGTGCTTTGGGTCTTATCAACTCTGACCTCCCTCCATGGCACCCTTATGCGGTTGTTGTGTCCATGATTAGACAGTTACTTAGATATGATTGGCAGGTCAGGTTTGAGTACACTTACAGAGAAAGTAATAGTTGTACAGACTTGCTTGCCAAATACGGTCACTCTCTTAGTTTGGGATTTCATCTGTTTGAGGTTATACCTTCTTTTCTTTCTATTGTTTTGTTTACCGATGCAAGTGCTGTTTCTTTCCCTTGTAATGTAGTGTCTTAGTTGTTCTTGGGCTGGTTGCCCCGTTGTATATTAAAAAAATAATTTGTACATTATTTTCATTACATTTTTTTATATCATTTTTCTTATGTAATAAAAAAATATTCTAATACACTCTTTTTCTATTTTTATTTTTTCAATAAAAAATTATAAGAATGATGTATAAATATTAATGTGCAAATAACTACACCCTATAAAAAAATGATTGTTCCCTTCTTGTTTTCTCAGTTATTACATAATCTTTATGCCGTTTTCGTGTGTGTGTGTGTATTTTTATCTATTTTTTTTAATGGAAGACATATGATAGAGTTATAAAAAAAACTTCATAAATGACATAAAAACTTTTACATAGAACATGAATATTCAATTAAAAAAAAAGAAAAAGAATCAAATCCCACATAAAAAAAGATGAACAAATAAATAAATTATCAATAATTTTCTCATGTTGTAAAACAATAATGCTTCAGTTTTGTTGTAAAATAAATCAGTCATATGCAAAATCACAATTGGTTCCTCAGTGCTATGCTCGCTTAATCAAATCAAGCATTTTTCCAACAAATAAACAAAAACATTTTGTCATAATATTTTCAAATTAAAATCAACTAACACATTTTTTAAAAAGAATTATGAGACTCTAACTTCCTCATTGTATGTTTAGGATATATGTTTGCACTTACCAGACTTGGGAAATTTTTAGCTTAGCCTTTGACATTTTTTTTTTATTTGTAAACTTTGTAATTAAGTATTTTCTATTAACTTTCTATTCTCTTTCAACTTGAAAATATTTTAATTTATTCTTACCTTTTATTATTTTTTACTTAGCGTGATTATTTCTTATTCAAACTTGTAATGTAAGCATTTTAATTTAATTTTGGTTTAATTTTGGTTGATTTATTTGTTTATTGGTTCTTGTCATTCTTTGTTCATTTATTTATGTGGTAAACTAAATTTGTTTAGGCTACTATATAGTTTGCAGAATTAATTTTAAGTTAACTATCTTAGGACAAATGTATAAAGTTATAATGGAATTTAGTTTTCACCATTCCATAAAAAAATGTTGAACATTATTTTGCTTCTCACACAAGTTTTCAAATTTTTAAAAATAACTTTAAAAATTTTTCTAACCAAATAAAATTGATGACAATTCTCTATATTTCTTTTTTTATTATTTAGTTGCTTCACTCGTCGCTTCATGACGGTTGCAACAATCATCTATCCATTATATGCAATATGCAACAGACAAAGCCGGGCTGCATTATTCAAACTAGGTTTATTGCCTGTGTACTGAATGGAAAATGAAAAGGGAAAATTTTATGGATTTTTTTTAATATTTACATGTTTAGTTTGTTATATAACTACTTTTAAGGATATTTCATGGGATTTTGAAAAAAATAATTAAATAAATAAAATCTTCATTAAGAGTGATGTATAACTTAAAATTGTGAAAAGGAAATTAAAGCACAAACCTTACCACGAGAAAACAATTTATGTTAAAAAACAATTACAGTCAATAATAATATATGATATGTATCAATGTAATGATATGAAACATATCAATCTTAACTTTTGAAAAGCTTCTTTTTATATCACGTTCATTGCGGCATTATAAGCATAAGAAATGTACGTAGGCTTCGTAAATAAAAGAGAATATATTATTAATGATTCGTACTACATGGTACTATTTTAATCAAACATAATCATAAAAAATATATATATTTTGACAATTTCTAATCAAATCCTAAATTATCATTATCCAACTTTATTTTTATTTTTCTTATTAAATTTAAGTTTTTAAGGCAAATATTAATTTTGTTACCATTTTCATTAATTAATTATATTTTTATGATAAAGGAATGGGGGCAAAGTCCAAAAAAAAAAAAGGAGAAAAAATTTACATAAATGAAACGCAGCCCAAATAAATCATTAAAAATTAGCCTAATCAAATCTCTTGGAGGATCCATCATATCATACAATCCAAACTTTTAATCATCTCTAGTTGGTCAATCAATCAGTATAACAGTTTGTATTTGGCTTCATTAATTATATTTTATTTACTTGATTATTTAACTTTTATATATTTTTTTATTTTTTTAACGAATATTTCTATCTCAATTGAATCTTAAACTTATGCTAAATCTTTCAATAGTATTATCTTACCTTTTATTTCCAAACTCTTGATTGATTATATTTTATTACTTGATTATTTGACTTTCAAATTATTTTTTTTATTTTTCTATTTTTAATCGGATATCTCAAACTCAATCGAATTCGAAACTTACAAAAACTCTTTCAATAACATTATCCTATTTAGCAACACTTATTCAACAACATGTATTGAAATGTTGTTAATATTTGTAAAATAATATTTTTGCAACATTTTTTAAAACAAATGTTACTTATTTTCCTTTTTTTATTTATTATTTTACAATTATTCGGACACCCATTCTCATTTGCAATGCAATGCATTTTTGAGCGTTCCCCCTACTCCTTTCTTTATTATTTGTTTTAGTATTTTAACTTGTCTAGCAGAAAATGGGTCCATGTAGAGAAGTCATTGTCCCTATGATATGTTTCGCGTTTCGGTATGGAAATAAATCTTCTAGTATCAAATTTTTATATAATTTTGTAAAGAAAGATAAATACAAAAAATTATTATAGGATCTTATACATTTTAAGAGAATCTCATTATTTAAATTTTTTTATCTAATTTTGTCTTCACATAATAAATATGTGAAAATTTAACCTGAGAATATCCATTTCCATTTGAGCATTCATATTTAAGAGCATTCATACTTAAATTTCAAGCTCACGCTTGACCTCAAGTTATCCTTGGGGAGGAAAGGCTATAATGAAAAAGCTTTAATTGGACTGGCAAGTGGCAACTCTCTATATAGGTTCTTTAAGGGAGTGGTTTTTTGTCCGTGTTAATTTAAGTTTCTCATTTCTAGTTTGAAGCCTGACCCGTAAACACGTCAATCACTCTCATATGTAATGTAAACAATACTTGAAGCAATCCTATCCTTCTTCTTGAATATGGAAAAGATGAGTTGGTTGTGTTTGATAAAAAGTCAATTCGTGGATTTAATGGAGCAAAGGAAAGCCCATTATTGATTAAGAAAAATTCTAACATGCTCTTAGAGCATAATTAATACGTGATACAAAAAAAATATTTATTATTAATTTTAAATAAATTTATATAAATTTTTAGTATTAACAAAATTAATGATAGAATTTTTTAAAGTATATATTAAATATATTCTAAAAAGGATCAACTTACACAACAGATTAAGTCTTTTTTTAACTTATACTTTTTTTAACGTTGAATCTACTTTCATCTAATTGTTACTTTTAATGAAATAATCTCAACTATTAGATGAAAGTAGATCTCATGGTTGAAAATGAGTGTAAGTCAAAAAAGACTTACACTAGTGTAAACCGATTCCTCCTCATTCTAAAAATATACAACAATTTTTCATTGAATAACTGCTTTCGTAATGTTACTTTCATCTACAAATAGCAATAAATGCACTTGCTATCTGAACCAAACATAATGTGCACCGTATCTTAGTGTGTGTTTGGTGCAGCTGTGAAAATTTTCATTATTTCAATAATCGATTATTGTATAAAAGCTTTTTGTTATAATCGATTATAATCAATTTATTTTTATGTTTAGATATGTTAGCTGAAAAGTGATTTTCAATTAATCTATTTCGTTTGGTTGATATAAAAAAGAATCGCTTTTATGCATTAAATTATTAAAATAGGTATAGAATGATTAAAAAAGTTATTTGATTGAGGACAAAATGGTATTTACATATCAAAATGTAAGGAATAATCTATAAACTAGAATCATAAGTTTCAATCTTCAGAACATGTTTGGGAAAGATTAAATTAGCTTAGATTAGCTTTTTTTTTAGAAAAAAGTTATTTCAACAGTGTTTAATCATGTTTGACAAAATCAACTTTAGCTTTTGCACGAAATTTAATGTAAAATAAAAGTTTTTTTAAGCTAATTTTTATAATGCTGAAGATTGAAACTTATGATTCTAACTTATAGATTATTCTTTACATTTTGATATGTAAATACCATTTTGTCCTCAATCAAATAACTTTTTTAATCATTCTATACCTATTTTGGTAATTTAATGCATAAAAGCGATTCTTTTTTATATCAACCAAACGAAATAGATTAATTTAAAATCACTTTTCAGCTAACATATCCAAACATAAAAATAAATCGATTATAATCGATTATAACAAAAAGTTTTTATACAATAATCGATTATAATCGATTATTGAAATAATCAAAGTTTTCACAGCTGAACCAAACACACACTCAGTATTATAAAAATTAGCTTAAAAAAACTTTTATTTTACATTAAATTTCGTGCAAAAGCTGAAGTTGATTTTGCCAAACATGATTAAACATTGTTAAAACATTTTTTTTCTCAAAAAAAAAAACTAATCTAAACTAATTTAATCTGAAACAAACATGCACTTAGTTTATCACTTTCTTTTGCTATAAGCTTGAGGCATAATTTTTGAAGAATTTTGTTATATTCTTCTAATTTTTTTTAAATATTTTACTTTGAATAATGTTGGATATACGTTAACATCAAACACTTCACCTTACATTTGTATAAAGTGACATAATTAGAGTGTGAATATATATAAAAAAAATATAAAATTAGTTGTAATCAAATGATAATTTTTTTATAAATATAAGATGATATATACATAAATGTATGTGAGTAACATTATTATAATACTTTTAAGTGTGAACAACAAACTCCAATGGCTTCTTGAATTCCATAGCCTCCCTTTCATAATTCACCCACAACACAAATTAAAGATAGACTCAATTGGTGCTTAATGAACAGTACTATAATTCTGCTTCTCACTATGACAAGCCATTAATTCATTTGGTCTCTGATACCATATTAAGCCAAGAACATCTTGTAGAGTGTGCAGAAGATGAGAGAAAAATCAATTTTCATTACTAAAGTAAAAATAAATTACAATTTATGAATGAATAACTACTATCTTATATACAAGATAATGTACATCAAAAGAAAAAAGAAATGAACAAAAAGTAGTTATAAAGGAGTAACCAACAAACTAACTATAATAATTAACCCATAACTAATTTCTATTTTAACTTAACTACAGATAATAACATGCGTGTAATGTTTCCTACTTTATCTACCAAAGTCGTTGCCCATCTCATTTTGTAGGATTGGTTCTCAAATCATTCGTTCATTTGGTACATGTGTCGTATGTAGTACTTTTTGTAACACCCTGAATTTCTTATCTCTTAAATAATAATTTTGACAGTCAACAGAATTTTACTGTTTAGTAATTTCTGTGCACTGTAAAATTATTTTGTTTATTCTGTCAACGTATTTGATCGTTTTGAGTGATTTACTCTGTGTCAGGAAAATAATAATTTTTGGGCCGTAGAAAATCTTTAAATATTTATTTCTCTTGACTATTAATTATTTTTAATAATCTGACTTGATTTTCATATGTTTTCTAATATTTGTGATTTTTGTGATGATTATGAATTTTTTTGACTGTATGTGGGCTCAGTGATCCTATGTGGGCCCAGGTGACCTTACGTGGGCCCAGGTAGGTCCCGCAAAGTAAAAATTTTTCGACGCATAAAAAAATTTGTACTGTTTAGACGGAGACAGGGGATCTTACTAAACCTAAATCTGGAAACAGTTTTAGAAATTTTCTTGAACTGTGTTTTGTATTGTATTTATTTATCGGGCGATAAAATTACAGTAAATATATTCTTTCGTGGGGTTTTAGTAGATAAAAATAGAAATTATACTATTAAGTCAATATTAGTGGTTGTGATAATTTTGATGAACCAATAGAAAACAAGTCTAATATTGAAGACTTTGATATCAACCGTTGATTTAATCGACGGTAAAGACTTGATCTTGATTTAATCAACGGTGTAGGATAAGTTTAATAGAATGGCTATGACCATTTATAACCATTGGATTTTGGATTTAATCAATGGTAGAGATTTGGTCTCAAAAAGTGACAAAGACCATTTATGGCCACCATTGGATGAAGAATTAATCAAGGGTGGAGATTTGGTCTTGTAAAAGTAACAAGAACCATTTATGACCATTGGATGTAAATTTAATCAATGATGGAGAATTAGTCTTAAAAAGTAGCAAAGACTAATTATGACCCTTGGATTAAAAGTAAGAATGAGTAATCTTGACCCTTCATTTTGGAAACACATCTAATGGCTAGAATTTAAAGGAGAAAGATCCAATGGCGTAGATTAAGTCTTAAATCAAAAGTCTACCTAAATCCTAACCATTGAATTAATCAATGGCTAGAAAGGCTTCAAATAATGGCTTGAAAAAGATGACAAATTATTAAGTGCATAATGCAAGGTGGAGGACAGTTTTGTGCTTCATTTTGGAGCTAAAGAAAAAGCTTTATGTCATTATTAGATGTCTTGGTCAATTATACATCATTATTGATCATTTTCCTAAAGCAAAAATATTTTTTTCTTTCTCTCCAAGCATAGCTACGGCCATGCAAAGCTAAAAGGGGGCCAATTTGATTCAATAAATTCATGTTCCATTATTTGTATTACACAACAAAGAAAATAGTCAATAATGGAGACTTGTTTCAAGGAAGCTACGGCAATGCATCCATTTGTGAAGCAAATTATTACAAATCAATTCCTATCATTTTCTATCACTTTGTCTTGGTCAACATGTATTATTATTGATTTGTTTGCATCCTTAGGAGAGTGTTTGGAGGGGGGGCATGGTTTTTGGTACCTTAAGAGGATGGCAAAGTGGAAGACCATCATTATTACTCATTCTTGGTCTTTCTTTGTCAATTTCAAGAAGCTAAACTTAGAAAATTTTCTCTCCTTTATCTTCTCCTCTATGTTTCGGCCATGACCATCAAGAACACCTTCCATCACTCAAAAATTTCATCCAATCTACTTTCTTGAATCCTTACCTTATTCTAAGAACATTTCTAGTTATGAGTTTTCTCTAAATCATTCATCTTAATCTTCAAATCCAAGCTTCAAGATTCTACCAAAAATGGTAAATTTCATATTTCTTCTTCTAATCTTCTAGTTTTGATTTTCTAAGCCATGATTGAACCATGGTTTACTTATTTCAACACTTGTTATTGATTGTAACTTTTGTTTATGATTTTTAGGAATTTTCCCAATGAGCTTCACAAAATTTGTGAAAGGAAAAACTAAGTGTTTTCATTTCATCTTTTGTCTTAACCAAGCCTAAGAAGCTTTTTTCTTACAAAAATCAAAAATTTCATCTTTGTTCTTCAAGAGGAATTTCGGTCATACCATCCAAAATCACCATCCAATCCTTTTTAATTTCATCCAACCATAGATCTTGAATCTACATGATATTCTAAGCAATTTTCATGTTAGAGATTTTCTCTAAATCATCTATCTTCAAGCTAAAGATTAAAGCTTTAATGGTGAAGTTTGTTACTCTTCACTTTTCTTTTGATTTTCAAGGTTCTAACCATGATGCACATCCATGGTTTTCTTATTCAAGCTTAAGATACTAATAAATATATGTGTTGTTTTGTGTTTAAGAAACCCTCGGTGGTGAAGGACTTGGAAAGAGAAGCAAATCAATAAGCTTTTGAGGATCTTCAAGAGGTAAGAGGGAGATCCATCTCACCATCCAAGTATGGTGGTGAGAGATGGTCTTATATTTGATGGATAGTGAATCCATGTGAGGATTCATATCTATGATCATGTAAATTATTTGTGTGTGTTTATGAACTTTGATTATTTGCTATACGCTTGATATCTTTCATGATTTTATGCTTATATGGTATGCTTATAATATGCATGATGATAATATGGTATGCTTATAATATGCATGATGAATATGTTGAAATTATGTATATGTATGCCATGATGTGATGATGGAAAGAAAATCAATTTTTGGCTTCAATGGCCAAAGGAAAGGAAATACGGTTTTGATACCCATGAAAAGGGTTTATGTTGAAAATTTTTAAGAACAAAGGAATTAATTTTTGGGTACCTAGAACATTGAGAATTTCGGCCAAGACACCTCAACGTAGGTGTTTATAACTTAATATTTTCATGGAAGAAAAAAATTGGATTGATTTGAAAAGCACGAAAAATGAACAAAGGATATGTTTTTCAAGAGAACAAGAACATGGTTTTGAAGGATTTTTATTAATTTATTTTGTGTAAAAAGATCCTAAGTGTTTTTCTAAACATGAGTTTTGAATGAAATGGGCAAACGTTGATTTTAAAGATTTGCAAAGAAAGTGAAAAAGGATTTGCAAGAAAGTGAAAATGAATTTGAATAAATGGGTTTGGTTTTTATGACCATAAGTCTTACGGTTTTGAAAGCAAAATTTTAATGGTTTTGTTTGTGTAAAATCATATTGACTTAGAAGGAAAAATGTTTTGATAATTTTCAATAGTCATGTCCACGTTTTGAAGGCTTGTAATGCCTTGATTTTGATGAGACAAAGTGATTTTCTAAGTGGAAATATAATTGATTTAATACAAGAATTTGAAAAAGGAATTAGAGCATTTTATCACTTGAGAGAATAGAAACTTTCGTAACGGAAAACAAAGAGAGGTTGAAAACATTTGAGTTTCAATTTATTTTGAGGAAGGTTGATTTTGGAAATAATTTGGGAAAAATAGAGAATATAATGGTATTTTAAAAATTTACTAATGTATAATTGATTTTCGAGTTTTGAAGTACGTTAGGAAATTCTTAAAGTTTGAAACATTGATTTAAATTAATTGAAAAGTGATTTTGTGAGTTATATTTGAAAAAGAATTTCTTAAGTAAAGAACTATGGAAAAAGATTTTCTTAAGTAAGAAAATATATTAAATGAAGATAAAGTTATATTATTTTGAGAAAAGTTAAAAAAAAATTTTTGAAGGTTAAGAAATATTTTCTATAATGAAATTGTGGTGAAAAATTATTTACATATATTAAAAATGTGATTTTTAAGTCTACGCGATTTGAAATACGAAAAAATATATATTTCTACGTGATTTTATTTACGTTGAAATATTTCTACGCGATTTGAATTACGTTTAAATATTTTACGTAATTTGAACTACTATTGAAAAATCACTACGTAATTGAAAAGTGATGAATTATTTTTACGTGATTGTGAAAAGTGGCGAAAAATCGTTATGTGATTTGGAAAGTGTTTTAAATATTTTAAGAATGATGAAAATGATTTATGCAACTTAAAAGAATGATTTTTAAGTTACGCGATTTTGAAACAGATGGAAAAAATACTATGCGATTTGAGAAACATATGATTTTACGCGATTGAAAAAATGTTGAAAAATTTGTATGTGGTTATTTAAAAGTCAAATGAAGAGTTGCGGTATTTTGAAAACGTAATGTAAAATATTACGAAATTTTGTAAACGTAATTGAAGAAGTTACGCATTTGATTGTGAAAACGTAATAAAAACGTTTTGAATTTTAAAAACGTAACAAAAGTGTTACGATTGTGAAAATGTAAAAGAAGTGTTATGGTATAAACTATATCCGAGAAATTATGAAATATACCTGTGATTGGTATTATACCCGCGATTGGTATTTGGTGCATTATATATGCATTGGAATGGTCCGATGAGAAGCCTGGATATGACCGATTGCTTGCAGAAACACAACTCTTTAAGTGGGTGCGATATGCGTAGTGTAAGTCACTTGTTGACCTTGGGGCATCGGGATGCGAGTTGCTTACACGAGTGGTTGGTCGCGCTTCTTCCCGTAGGTTAGACCGATCTGCAACACACCGATGATCTTGACCGAGTAGACTATTCTTATTCAAGATCGATAAAGACCGTCGTGTATATATCTTTAGATGTGCAAAATCAAAATGAGGATTATAAAGACGTGGTTCGAGCGATGTGGTACCGACAGATCTTTTCGATCATTTCTCCGACCTGAGTTTAGCTCCATAAAGTAGGAAATCGAGTCTTGTGTATATGCATAATCTGAACATTTATATTTGTGTGATATATTAATTGAGGAATATTGGTTATGACAATTGTTTTGAATATTTGGATGATGATGATGATAATGCTGAGGGCATTATCATAATTGTTGTTTATGATAATTGAATTAATAAATGCTTAGATGATAATAGTTAATTAATGTTGATGGCATGATCATAATTGTGGTATGATCTATCTGTATGATATTGTTGTTTGTGTTATCTCTGTGCTGTCATGTTGGTATTGGTGTAAGTGATCTCACCTCTTTGTTATGTTGTCTTCTTGTATTCGTATTGTTAAAATTAAACAAGAGAAAGAATGAGTTGTCTTAGACATAACTAGGCGATGATACTCCGAGATTGGTGACAACAATAAGGAGTGGGCAGACGTTATTCGAAGACTGTGCGGTGTTGACGAATTGAAAGGAATGTATGTCCTAATCATCAAGATGGACAAAAAATGAATAAGTATGTTAAAGTTTCTCGTTAGTGTTGTATCTTAGTCTTTATTAAGTAGACCCGTTATAAGGTTTCTACTTGTTAAAAAAAAAAAGTCTGTTAATTTTATATTTCTCTTTAAATTAAAATATTAATTGGTGTCAATATTGCATAATGAATAGTTAAAATATGATTTTTAATATTACTTAATATTTTTAGTAAATTTACGTTTCAAGAAAGAAGAAATTTTGAAACTCATATTTTCATAACTCAAACCTTTTACGAATTGATTTTCAGATTATGAGTCGGAAATCAGAAATGTGATACCCTAAAGAGGGTGTTATACTTTTCACGTGACTTGTTCATGTAAAAAGAAAGAAAGACATATATATAATTATAATATAATCCACTACTATTTATGTAGAGATTATTAATTTTATTTTTGTGTTATTTTCTCCTTTTATCTAATATAATCATGTTAAAAGTTTACATAAGAGGATCAAACATGTATAATAGTGTCTAACATGATCTCTCTAGCTCACATAACCTAATTAGTGTGTAACATGTTCCCTCCAATTTATCATGAAGTCTGAAACATTTTAACCACTCATTTCTCCTTATATCAGAAATATATGAGATTGGGTTATATGCATCTGCCGTTTCTCATCTACTAATTGCAAACTTCAACAGACAAAGACAAGAGATGAATAGGATTGTATTATTTAAATGTTCATATTGAATAGGATAGGGAGAATCTGTGCTGGGGCACAGGGTACTAATTTTGTAACCATTATTTTATGTTTTAAACTAAAGGAAAAATGAATGTTACACATCAATTTTTTTAAACCTTGTGTTATATTTCACTTATTTAGGAAAAATGAAATAAAGAGTGTTTTTATTGAGAAATGTGTTTTTCTTATTTATTACTCATAATAGAAATAATGTAAAAATAGTATAATTAAAATGATGTTAAAATATCACTGTTGTAAACAAAAATCTAAGTCAGTTTCCTTTCTTTAATTCTCAATACTATTTTTGAAACTAAATACATGAATGCATCAGTCATGCTCATATTGTGCTACATATATGTTTTATGGGAGAATTTAATATACACCTTATCGTGAAAGATGCATGTAGCATTTTTATTGGCGGACCTATGAATTTTTGTTAATGGAAACAAATTTTTCTATTCTATCAGATGAATAATTTTTATTTAAAAATTATGATATTTATTGTTTTTTTTATGTAATATTAATGTGATTATTATTTTTTTTAGTAAATATTAACACTAGTTTATTTTAAAAAAATTACATATAAATTATCTAAGATTAATTAATAATTATGCATATAAATATAATTTAATGTAATAAAATTAAAATTTATTCAATTAACTTTATATTTAAGTAAATCTTTTTCAAATTTTATAAGAGATAAAAATAATATATTACATATATAACATAATAACTTTTATATTCTTACATTAAATAATATATATATTTTTTTTATATTTTATTTAATATTTTTATTATACATATTTTTTTTTTATTTTTTCACTCAATTATATCTTTTAAAAAAATATAAATAATACATATATCTTTAAAAAAATATAAAATAACCTTTATTCTAATAATAGATATATATTTTTTAATACGAGCATGTGACGCAAACACTACAACGTGGGTACGTCCTTAAGCACCTTACATAAAGGTTATAGATTTATATTTAAAATATAAGAAGGGTCAGATTTGATTACCTGTAACTTATAAAACCGGTTACATACATCATTCTTCTCTTTCCTTCCTCAACCGCACCAGAAAAAATCTTATCGTAAGCATCATCTCACAACCGCAGCAACCCATGCCACCGCGAGCCAGTCCTCGTCGCTGTTACGCCATCGTCTGACACCTCCACCAGCCACCACATCTTCCGCCATGAACCATGCCTCATCGAGCCCAGCGGGTCGTCCAAGCCCCTTCCTAATCCAAACTCACCCGAAACAAAACCTAAGATTTTAAAAAGACTGAAACCCATCTTCTACTAAAAATAACAAAACACATAACACGAAAGAAAAAGCGGCACGTTTTTTATGCAGAGCAAGGGGCGCTGGTGCGATTCACTAAAGGGGACAGTAGCGCGGCAGCTCAGGTGAAAACGTTTGATAGATCCGGCGACCGGGATTGCAGTGGTTTATGGTGGTGCGGTTCCTTTTAGGTCGTTTTGGTTTGCGTGGGTGCACAGGGGAGGTAGAGCAGGAGCTGGGCGGCGAAGGCGGAGGCGCGTGGCTTGAAGGGATTCGAAGGTGATGGCAGCTCTGTTTGTTGGTGGGTGGGTTCGGCCGGCGGAGGAGGTGGTGCGTCTGGGTTGATGGTGCTGATTTGGATGGTGGTTTATGTTGCAGGTTTGGGAGATGGATGGGTTGATGGTGGTGTACGCTGGCGGAGAACGACGGAGTGGGAGGAGAGGAGCCTCGTCGGCGGCGAAGTCCGCGGTGGAGAACAACGATGGATGCATTTTCAATAAGAAATGCATCTTTCTCCTACTCTGCATGTTATTTCTGCATCTTCCTCTCTTTCTTTCTATTATTCACTCTTCTATCTCTCTTTCCCGTCATTGGCTTTAACTTCCTTTCCCTTTTCCATGAACTTGAACCTCACAACTTTTATAATTCCTTTTACAGATTGCATCGCGTCCTTGGTTTCGAAAGATTTCACTATACTAGGGTGGAGATTTGAAGTTTAACGAATCTTTGGTTTCAACAAGAAGCGGTGAGAATGATACCCAAACATGATGCAAGTGCTTCTATGCATCCTAATTTGTTTTTCTCTGTGTATGGTCAGACTTAGTTTTGGATTTCCTGTGATTTCAAAGTTTTTATCACAGTTTTCGTTCCTGTCTTGGCTGCAACGTGATTACAAGTGTGTGCTATACGTGTGTTTTATCATTTGTATTGCTTTATATATTTTGATTTGAGATTATAATTGCTGCCATAAGTTTAAGGAATGCCGTTGCTGTGCATTGCTATATGTTTTCCTTGTTTTGTGAAAATCGTTTGAGAAGTTTGGGATGAAAGAAAAAAAGGAGTAAGATGCTCCTTTAACCTTCCTCTCACTATGAATGTTTGTGATGAATAGCATCACTTTCACTCATTCGGTAAAAGATGCAGAAAAAGAAGAATAGCTGAGGACCAAAATTCTTTGAGTGTGTGTTTGGATGAAGGATTTTGAGGAGGGAGGGAATGTATTTTTTTAGGGGATTATACTTTGTTTGGATAGTTAAGTAAAGAATTTTAAAAATTCTAGAGAATTTTAATTAGGAATTTTGTTGACCAGAATTAAAGAATTTCAATTCCCACCTAAAGAGGTGGAATTTCTAAAATTCCTTGCACCTATCTCCCATTTGCGTGCATACTTTCCCCTTTGCCACATTCTCTCTCTTCTCTCCAGTCGCAAAGCTCAATCTTCCATTGCTGAAGCTCACTCTTCTCAACCTCCATAGCTCGATCTCACTCTTGTTCACTCTTGATCTACTCTTGTCAGCGAACCCCAACCGCAACCACCACTGCGTCCATCCGTGTCGCACGCCACCACCATCGCGCCCAGATCCACCTCGCGTCGCCCATCTCGAACCCAACCCACCACCGCGCCACCTCCATCCACAGTCGTCCCCAAGAACCAGAGCCGCCACTTTGGTGTTGTGCGAACACGATCTGTACACTTTGGTGTTGTGCAAACACGCTTTGTGCGAACACCAGGTACACAAATCACACTTTCATCACCTTTGAATCTGTTGATTTTGTTGATTTTCGTTTTGAATCTTCTTCTTGGTTTTGTGTATGGAAGCTATTGCATTTGGTTCTTTCCTGATTTGTATCATCTCTCTGGTAAGCTCTCTTTGGTATCATGTGATTGTTTTTTGTGATTTTCAGTGCATTTGTAGGTGGTGATGTAATTTTCTTTTTTTTTTTTTGGGTGCATTTTTTTTGTGCATTTTTAGTGCTAGTTAAACTGGGTTTTTAGTGCATTTGGTTCTTCTTGATTTGTGCCAAGAAGATGTACAAAGTAAACAGATGTAATACAATAGAACTAATGAGGTTATGAAGAAAACTAAAACAAAAAATTCAATTGGAAGAGGTTGACTATTCAAGTCTAATCCCAAGCTACACTGTTATGTGACTATTGTTTCATGTTTATTAAAGCACTCAAAGGAAGGGTTTTGGAGAGTTTGATTCTTTTTTTTTTTCTCGTGTTTTTGTTTTTCAGCAGGAATTGCTGCCAAATTTGTCTGGATCCACTTTCATTTGTAGAAGGTTAGTTCATAGCTTTCATTTCCCTATGTTGTGGGTTTGTGTTTTCTTTGATAGCTTGGATTGATACAAATCAATGAGCATTCTCTGTTGTTAGTTCATAGCTTCAATTGCTTTGAGCATTTCTATTGCTTTGTTGTCTACCCACCTTGGATATTTTTCTGCAGTGTGTTACATTATTGATATTTTTCATACCTTTTTGTGTTACATTATTTCTATTACTAAGTTTGAAAAAATATATATATGCATTGGTCTTAACTAATCCATTTTGGTCTTAACTCCCATCACAATATTGTTGTCTAGTCATGCCATCAAACTTCAAAGTAGAGTAGGGGCTATTCAAACTCAACCCCAGTAGCCTAAAGACTTTGCCTTAGGAGTTGTACTGGTTCATCATCAAAGTGGGGGTCCAATGATTCCCGTAATGGACTCATTGATGTCATTGCCCCAGCTGTCAAGGTCTCTACAAACCACAACATGAAGTTTCCCTACTCAATGGAAATGGGGCTAAAGGGCTATAGCATTGAAGGGAAAATAATTTTTCATCTAATGCCACATACTTAGTATGAATGTGCTGTGTCTCGCTAGTATGCAGTATTTACATCTCAACTTGACCTCCTGGATGCTATTACCTGCAGTAAAAGCAATGTTGACAATGCAGTATGTTTCAACCTTTCAATCAAATACTGTTTACGCAGATCAAAACATGAAAGGGATAACATTCTTTTATTGGATGAATTGATCAACAATATGGCTAAAATTTACATGATCAACCTCAAACGACAAGCATACCTAAGCAAAGCCACGGGACAGAGAACACAAAACAAATCTCGTTTTGAGGGTATTGTGAGTATAGGCTGAGCATAGAAGCCACAATTTGGTCATATAAGAGACAGGGAAGCAAATTTTATAGCTTTTCTTCTTGATGGTCTCATCTTCTCTCATTGACCTGCTGCCTCCCACTTTCGAGTCTAGAATCATCAGCGGAAACATTTGCCTCCTCTTTCAATCCATCATTTACTCTATTGTTAGGTGAATGTCCTGCATCTCTTCTAGCCCTACAATCCTAAGACAAGATGACCTTTATCAATAAGTAGAGACAAAACAGCTTCATGGTGCGAATATAAAGTATCAGGGATGCAAACTAATAGTTCTCATTTGTCAGACACGGAGTGGGCTCTTTTACATGCTGTTTCATTTGTTAAATTTTGGCAAGGTCCATTTAGTATGCAGGTAGAACAAGATTAATTCATGAAACTAGATCAAACACAAGAAATTTGTAGATAAGCTGTAGAATTGAATAGCAGAAATGAATATAAATATCTCTTTAGTAGTTAAATCTTGGTATTGAAGATTAGGGGCTTGGGGGGGGGGTAAATGAAAAAATGGGATGATGCTGTTTTTCTCTGCTATGCTGTTGTAGCAGTTGTTGTTGTTGGTTGGTCGCACCTTATTTTTAGGCATACAAACGAGACAGATGCCTTTCATTTCATTTCCCATTATTACTAGTATATGCATGGTCAATTGGTATGCATTTACATACACACCCTTCGTCTTCTCTGTCATTTGAAGGGTGGATTTGGAATTGTGTCATCTATACCCAACTAAAGGGAATTTAATTATTTTGTCCAAACAAGAAATTTAAAATATTAGGGAATTTAATTACTTCATTCAAATAAAAAAATTTACAAATGAAAGAAATTTAAATGAAGCAATTAATTTTTTTAGCATTTTAAATTATCTTGAAATTTGAAATATTTCATCCAAACACAATATTGAAATTTTGCCTTGAGTATGAGATTATTAGTTCGGTTTGTATTAAAGGATTTTTAATTTTTTTTTAGCAAAAGGTAAATAACAACTTGTGCTTGACACTCACGACTTATATATTTTTTAAAAAAATAATAAATTGTTAAGCCTTGGTTATTTATCATGACTTATGTGATATACATATTTTTATGTTTAAAATATAAAATTCAAAAAATAAATTATACGAAAAGTCATGACAAACATGCACACTATGGATTAAAAATTAATTATTTAATTTTATTAAAAATATTTTTTATTTTGCACTTATTATTTTCTTAGTTATTAAATTTGTCTATTGTTTTAAAAGCAAATATTTATTGAAGATAAAAAATAAAATAAAATTAGGAAATGGGGCTAGAAAAGTACGATTCCTTTAAGACGAAAGGAAGAGAAAGTCGTGCCTAAATGGTACAACTTCTTATAATATGCTTTTTCTAATTTTTATTTTTTGATTTCTTATAATATTCTTGTTCAATAGGTTTAAGATTAATCTTTCGAGTATTATTAATGTCAAGCACATAAGCAGGGAGATCTTTCTTAATAGTGTTATTTTTAATTCAAAGTTATATGCTTAAAATATTTGAATTTTTTCTGTTAAGGCGAACACATATTGATTCTAATTTTTATTTTAAAAATATAAAAATGTATTTCATATCGGTCGTAGTTGGTTATTATGACTTACTTATTTTATATTT
This sequence comes from Ormosia emarginata, assembly GCA_029884605.1. Taxonomy (NCBI): domain Eukaryota; kingdom Viridiplantae; phylum Streptophyta; class Magnoliopsida; order Fabales; family Fabaceae; genus Ormosia; species Ormosia emarginata. The sequence continues at coordinate 43,709,287 of JAQQTP010000089.1, read as the reverse complement.
CTCGTGATTATTGGCCACGACTTATCATAACCATAACTTATTATTTTTACTGTTTATTTATCATTAAAGTAATAAATAATTTTTATCTTACATTGAATTGATAAATAAAAAATCTTTCTACACCTACATAGTAAAAATGGAAAAAATCTTGAAAAAAAAAGGAGGAAAACTTCTTGTGTCCTTTCAAAAAAATAAAAATTATTATTTTTTAAATATAATATGAAATTGATGATAGAATTTATATAATTAATGGGGTCGCCAAAAATTGAATGATGGTGATTTTTTCTGGAGGCAGAACAAGATGTAGGTAGAATTTCTCACCTTCAAGCTTTTGAAATGTACGATTCACCCAAAAAAAAAAAAATGTGCTGTATTGTAATGGGTTCGCGTTTGAAATATGCTGGAGTGAAGCGGGGTTGCGTTTTGTCTTTTAATGGTAATAAGGTTCCGATGCCTATAAAGTTAAAGCATTTGAAATGTGTTGTATTGTTATGAAAAAAAAAATGTGTTGTATTATAGTGGGTTAACTTTTGAAATATTGTCTTGTTTTGTAAGTTGTGGTTAGTGAGAAACTTTAAGATAGGTATTGCCTACTAAATTTTGTTTTTGATATTCTATTTAATAATTGATATGTATAAATATTTTTTAGAGATTAGTGTATTTTTAACATTAACTTATAATTATATATATATATATATATATATGGGAGATAAAATTGAAGTACTTACACTCATTTTTAGAGATTAGTGGATTTTTAACATTAACTTATAATTATAATTATATATATATATATATTGAGTAAAGTGCCTATAATAAACATTGTTTAACCAAGAATTACTTGTGTTTAGTTGACGTAAAATTCTTGTTTAGACATAATATATTAAATACTTGACAGTAGTTGATTATAATAGAAGTGAACTCTGATTTTAGATGAACTTTATCTATAATATCAGGAGTTCAATTTTAAAGTTGTCATTTTAAAAATGATTTTATTTAATCATCCATCGATGTGAAATTGTGTGAGCAATTACTATAAAAAAGATATTAAATAATTTTGTACATGTTTAATAAATATGATAGTTTTGACTATTGATATTTTGATAACTGGATTTTATGAAATGTTTTTTTTACTAAAAATGCATATTTCTATTTTATCAAAGCACAAATTTAATATACACCAATATTTGTTACACTTTGTTATCTAGATTGGCTACTTATATTGTCAACTATTCTGGTTGAAGTGATAAATAAATTTAAGTGTTTGAGGGGTTTATGTAATATTAGAGGTTATAGCGCAAAAATTTAGATTGACTAGTCTTAAATTATTATTTTTTCCAGATCTTTGCTTTATTTTACTAGAAAAAAAATCACATAGGTATGCGTGTGGATTAGAAATGAATTATATATGCATATGTATGCTTAATTTAATGAATTACTGTAAGATAATAATATAAAATAGTTTAACAATTTTTTTTTAAAAAAATAGTGTTCAAATGTCAATAAAAAATCTATAAGGTCCTGATTGTTACGTAATATAACATCTGATAATATAAATTTATATTATAAGGCTCATATATAATTATATAATATATATGTTAGGTGTGATATATGATAGAATAAAGTAATTCGGTCCACAAATTTTTATCTAATAATTATTAGTGATAGAAGTTTCTTAAATTTGTATTTAACTTTTTAAATAATTTCATAATTTCTTTAATACTTATATTTTTCATTGATTCAATGTTTGAGGAGTAAAGGGGGAAAAATAAGAAAGAAAGAGAAAACCTACCAAACCCTCATATAGGGGACAATGGGTGAGAATACAGTATACAGGTATCTTATGGAAGAAAGGCTTGAAAATCCGGAAAAGGCGAAGCAAAGATTTGAAGGGTACGATCCAATTTCAAGGCCCAAGATCCAAAGGGTTCCAACTGTTCTACGGCAAAATGCTGAGTTTGCTATGTACTGCAAGCCCAAGATGATATCATTCGGTCCCATTCATCACGGGAATGAAAATCTGAAGCAAGGAGAGCAATTCAAGCTTCTATGGACTTCAATATATGTTGAAGAATACAGTGAACAAACCGATCATCAAGATGCCTACGTAGCAGCAAAACTTCTGCATCAAAGGATTGGAGATAATCTTAAGGAGTTGAAGAAGCTGTTCACTGAGGATGCAATTGAAAGCCACACTGACAAGGATCTTGCTTTGATGTTGTTTGTGGATGGATGTTCTTTGCTCTATTTCATGGAAAATGTTGACGATCAACATCCGGAAGCATTGAAGCTTAAGCTTGACCAAATGATGTATATGTGGAGAGATATTCACTTATTGGAGAACCAACTTCCAGTGAGAGTGCTCGAGCTGCTAAGCAAAGAAGAGGGGGCCGACTTAGATTATTTAATAAGCAATTTTTATGACATGGGTGAGTCCAAAAGAGTTGGAGAAGTAACAGTCTCACTCGAAAATGCTAAACCAATTCATATACTTGATTTTGCTCGCTCAATACACTTGTCACCCACTATGGTTCGCAATCGCAATACTAACAAAGACCATGATGATCTGGAAAATGGAAAGAATGTTGAAAACCAAGAAGATAGGGATGAACACAATCAGTTGGCTCTCTCTGATGAATTGGGTGTTGTTTGGCAAACTTATAAGAACATACGGGATCTTAAAGCAGCAGGGATTCGAGTGATGGCAAACGAGAAGGATGAACGGATATGGAGTAACATCTCTTTCATCTCTAGGTGGTTTTGCGGAGAATTGAGGCTTCCACTATTTGTGTTCAATGATGTCACGCCTTATTTATTTCGGAACTTGATAGCGTATGAGATGTGTCCAGATTTTTATAACAACTATGAATGCTGCTCATTCTTTTCCTTTATGGATTCCTTGATTGACAGTGCTGAGGATGTGAAGGAGCTCAGAATAGCTGGTGTAATCCAAAACTTGCTCGGGAGCGATGAAGAATTGGCTAAACTCTTCAATGAATTGGGCAATGACTTGCCAACTAAAGTGTTCAATTCATGGAGCACTGATGCGGTGGCCTACAGCAAGAAATATATTCAAGTCAAGCATCAAATCGAGAAGCATTACAAAAATAAATGGAAGACATGGTTGGCTGAAGCATACAATACTCATTTCAATACCCCGTGGGCTATGCTTGCATTTTTTGCTGCGTTACTAGCACTAGTTCTCACTTTTATCCAAACATGGTATAGCGTACATCCTAAAAATGCATGAATCTCATGAAATATGTTCGTAATAAGGTCACATGACCCGCACGTCATAGTAATTAATTAAGGTTGGATCTAAATTTCTTAATAAAAAATTACAGTGCAGAACGACGACTCTAGATGGGGGTAATGTAGCGATGATTTTCTTTTCCTATTATTATATGGTGTTCTCTTGTTTAGATGTTCATGCTTGTACTATTTTGCTGGAGTATATCTTTTGTAACAATAAAATTGTAAGGAGGATTTTTCGGTGCCATTTGTGGCATGAGTGCCACTGCCTCAGAAAAAAAAACTAGGCTTTAAATAAATATTATGCTGATCTAACAGTTTAAAATAATGATTAGTCCCTGAAAATGTTTTGAATAAAAAAGTTGATTGAATTCAACGAAAGTCAGGTTAAATTATTATTATATAGATAAATATATTACATAATATAAAATAGGATAAGATTATCGTTTATAAACAAAAAATGAAGTTTTACTCTAATTTACTAGGGTACTAAAGATATAAAGAGTAAGAGGAAACATGAATGGGCCAAGGAGGTTTTGGATGTTTGAGATCATCTTCATTGTTTTTTTTTTGTTTTGCTTATGCAATTATAATAAGAATTTTGTGTTTTTATTGCACTCAAGTGTTATTCGAGTTAATTTAGGTGTATTTTTTATTAATTTACCTTTTTGATTTGATATAGTGTAAAATATACCATAACTAAAAAGATTCACAACAATATTTCTCGCTAAGATATTTACAAAAATTATAATATGAATTTAATATTGATTCAGTGGTTGTTGTAAAAAAAAAAGACATTATCTTCTAATAATGAATTATCATATCATTTAATGAGTTTAACATTTTATGTAGTTATTAATATATTCAAATTCATCAAATGAAAAAGATTAATACAAATTTATATTTTTTTGGTCTTTGACCATGTATCCCCATAAATATTGTTGTGAGATTAATCCTCGGATACTATCATGACTAATCTCCATCAAATGTTTAATATTGCACACAACTTTTGTTGGTAATACAAATTTATATGATATTAAAGAATAATTTACATACATTAAAATTTAACTCTTATAAACAAAATCATAAATGAAAACCAACGTGTGTTAGTCTGAATAGAAGGGATTTGAGTCTCTTAAGCATATGATTTTAAGTTCGATCTCATAATTTATGATATGAAAATAACACCGTTGAGAGAGGTTCTCATTTAGTCGCCTAATCGTATCCCAAAAAATTAGTTTTTTCACCTATCAAGTAGGTGAATATCCTAATCAAACAATAAAAAAATATTATCATTTTCAATTTTTCATCTACAGTATCCATTTAGATAATAGAATTGGAGTTGATTGACAAAATTTTAAGGTTTAAATATATTTATGATCCCTTTAAATATATTAATTTTTAGTTTTAGTCCCAAAATTTTTTTTGTCACAGTTTGTGTCCTTGTAATTTCAAAAATGAATAAAATTAGTCTTTGTATTCATTTCAAAAGTGAGTAAAAGTGAGTTAATTCAACTCTCTCATATTAAATATTCTCTCATTTTAAGAGCTAAGAAAAATTTAATATGAAAAAGTTGAATTGAATCAATTTTACTTACTTTTGAAATGATGATAAGAACAAATTTTACTTACTTTTAAAATTACAAGAATACAAACCATAACAAATTTTTTTGAGAGAATCAAATTTAAAAAAATGATATATTTAAAAGGAGAAAAACATATTTAAGTTAAATTTTAATTTTCATTCTAATTCTTTGTGAATTAGAATTTTAAGGTTACGTTTAATACAAAGAATACAATTTCATGGAATAAAAATAGAAATAAAGAGAATTGGAATAGAAATTCTATTCCAATTTTATAATTTAGTACAATTAGAAATAAAATGTCATAGAAAGTGATTATCTAGTTTGGTGTATGAGATACAATACAGAATAAAATTCAAATTGATTTAAATAACATAAATACCCTAAATAAAAATAAAAATATTAACTTTTTTTTTCTTTCATATTATATATATAATACAAATATCTATTTTTAAAGCAATATTTAAGATTAATTTTTAAACAACTTTAATAAAATAAATATTGATAATATGTTTTTTTCTCTCTAATGATTTTTTTCTTATAATTAATGTTATAGTTATGACCATAAGTTTTGTCATATTGATACAATATTAATTTAAGATAAAATTCAATAAAAATTATCCAACTTATTATAAAAATAACCAATTGTTTTATGATAATCTTAAATGAAAATTACACTACAAACAAAGCACTAAGATCAAATATCTAAAAGGCTGAAAATTTACAACATTTGAGAATATATCCCTTTTTTTATGGCTAAAAAATTTATAATATATGAATACTTTGTAAATTATAAAAAAGTTAGATTATGTCATTTTATAAATTAATTAAGGGTATATTAGAAAAAATATATGAAATTATATTCTATAAAAATGTGAAATCGCAATTCCAATTTTTTTTTTAGAAAATAGGATTCCATGAATTTGTGAAATAAAATTTGGAATATTAATGTTATTCTATATTCTTTTTAATCAACAAACATAGAAATGTTATGATTCTATGGTTAAATATAGAATGTCATTCAATTCCTTTACACCTAATGTAACATAAGGTTAGGTTTGGTGTGAATGAATGAAATGTCACTCCAAGTTTAATCATTGAATCAGAAGATAGAATGTTTATTAATGAAAAAAAATATAGAATGACATTCATATTCTAAATCATATTTTACAAATTTATAAAATCTTATTTCTTAAAAAGAGTGCGATTGCGATTCCGTATTTTTGTAGAATTAGATTCTATATATATTTTTTATATACCTTTAACTAATTTATAAAATGACATAAGTTAACTCTTTTATATATTAAAAATTTTAAATCCTAAATTTTATTCAATTATCTTAAAATTAGTATATTGTATTAATATCATAAAACATATAGTCATAATTATAACATATTAAATATAAATAAAAAATCATTACATAATGTACCAAAAAAATCAGTAAAAAGATATATTATCAAAATTTATTTTATTAAGTTGTTTAAAAATTAATGTTAAAAATTATATATATATATATATATATATATATATGAAATCAACTTACACCAAGATAAATTGATTTTAACTTACACTCATTTTAAATTTTAGATTCTTTCATCTAATGGTTACTTTTAATGATATAATCTCACTTAGATGAAAGTGAATCTAACGGTTAAAAATGAGTGTAAGTAAAAAAAGACTTACACCTACAGCTAAGTCGATCCTCCTCTATATATATATATATATATAAAATATGAAAGAAAAACATTATTTTTTTTATTTTTTTATATCATTTAAATCAATTTAGAATCTATTATATATTGTATCTTATACATTAAACAATAGAATTACTGTCTATTCTATTTTATTTTTTAATTATATCAAATTATGAAATCTAAATAAGATTCTTATTTTAATTTACTAATTCTAATTCTTATTCTATAAAATTATATTCTTTACACTAAACATAAGATAATCGTTGACAAACACTTATATGCATTTAAAAAAAAAATGTTCATCTTACACCTATTTTTTTATACAACAACAACAACCAAACATTTTCTCATTAGGTGGGGTTGGCTACATAGATCAAACGACGTCATTGTGTCATATCATAAACTAAGTCTTCAGTAATGTTATTCAAATCTAAATATTTTTTTATTATTTCACCTATAATTTTTCTTGGTCTCTCTCTGTCTCTAGCTATTGGACTATCCTCCACCTGATCTACTCTTCTTATCGAGACTTCTAAGGGTCTTCTTCTTACATGTCCAATCACCTAAGGTGAGATTCTTCTACCTTTTCCATAATAGGTGTTACCTCTGCTTTCTCTCTAATGCATTCATTCATAATCTTATCTTGTCTTATATGACCACACATCCAGCGCAATATCCTCATCTCCACGACACTGATCTTATGCTCTTGCTAGCTTTTTACTGCTTAACATTCAGTACCATACAACATCGCGAGCCTTATAGCTGTGCGATAAAATTTACCCTTAAGCTTGAGAGACACTTTTCTATCATAAATCACTCATGAAACACTCTTCCATGTCATCCATCCAGCTTGAATCCTATAGTTTACATCTCTCTTTATCTCTCTGTCATTTTGTATGATAGATCCAAGATACTTAAACTGTGTGACTTGTGGTATGGTGTGGTCCCCAATTTTACCGCTAAGCTAGTATTAGCACGCTTCTTACTGAACTTACATTCTATATACTCTGTTTTACTCTTACTTATACGAAAGTCATATTTTTTCAAAATTTGTCTCCATAACTCTAACTTTCCATTTGTTTCCTCTCTCGACTCTCCAACTAAGACTATATCATCAGCAAAAAGCATGTATTGTGGCACCGACTCTTGGATATGCGCAGTAAGCACATCCAAGACCAAGTTAAAAAGATATGGACTCAAAGTTGACTCTTGGTGCAGTTCTATAGTTATAGGAAAATTTTCTGTAACCTCACCTTGTGTTCTCACACTAGTCTTAGTCTCATCATACATATCTTGGATTGCTTGAATATAAGCGATACGAACTCTTTTATTCTCCAAAGCTTTCCACAAGACCTCTCTCGGTACTCTATCGTAAGCTTTTTCCAGATCAATGAAAACCATATGTAGGTCTTTTTGTTTTCTTCTATATCTCTCCATCAATCTTCGTAGAAGATAAATTGCTTCCATGATTGACCTCCCAGGTATAAAACCGAATTGATTCTCTGAAATATGGATATCTTGTCTTAATCTTCATTCAATTACTCTTTCTCATAACTTCATGGTATGACTCATGAGCTTAATCCTTCTGTAATTTGCACAGTTTTGTATATCTGTCTTATTCGTATAAATATGAATTAAAGTGATTCACCTCCATTCATTTGGCATTTTCTTAGATCTCATTATCTCGTTAAACAGCTTTGTGAGCCAGCTTATACATTTCTCTCTTAAGCACGTCCATACCTCGATAGGCATATTATCTGGTCCGACCGCTTTTCCATTTTTCATCCTCTTCAAAACTTCTTTTACCTCGAACTCCCAAATTCTACGATAAAAAGTTTTATTTTGGTCCTCCTCTCTAGTGTTTAGAATGTCTGAGTCTCCTAACGTCTCATATCCCTCATTAAAAACCTTGTGAAAATAATACTTCCATCGATCCTTGATGTCTTGTTCCGTAACTAAGACTTTACCCTCTTCATCATTAATGCATTTCATTTGATCCAAGTTTCTTGTCTTCCTTTCCCTACTTTTAGCAAGTCTGTAAATATTTTTTTATCCGTCTTTGGTGCCGAAAGATTGATATAACTCGTTGAATGTTTTAGTTTTCGCCTCACTCACCGCCTTCTTAGTATCTTTTTTAGTTGCTTTATATTTTTTTCCTAATTTTCATCATTTTTACACACGAGTCAAGCTTTATAACATTCCTTTTTAACCTTAACCTTATCTTATACATTGCATCCCATCACTAAGATTCTTTATCTTTGGTCATTAAAACTCTTGATTCACCGAAATTAATCTTTTTTGCTACCTTCTTAATCCCTTTACCACCTCGTCCTACATATCATTTGCACTTCCTTACAGTATCTCCCAAATCTCTTCTTCCGTAATCTTCCTCTGAAAGAATATTTGTTTTCCTCTCTTTAGTTGTCACCATTTAACCTTAATCTTATCTTGTATACCTATTTTTTATACATCATTTTTAATATTTTTTTTGTAATTAATTATGTGTATTTGTTAATTAACAAAAATTATATAAAAAGTTGTTAGAGTTTTAATTTATTCATTAATTAATATATATGTGATTAATTATGAATTTATATATTATTAATCAGTATGAAAAATAGTATTTTTAAAATGTTGTAAGAATATAATGGTTTTTTTTTTTTTAAAGAAAAAACAAACAAATGCGGCTCAATTGGTCAAACAGAACATGAGACGAGAGTGAGAGTGATCATGGAGGGTCGCCGACCTCGGAATCGAAACCCTTCTTCTTCTTCTGCCTCTTTCTCCCAATCACCGCGTCCTCGCGGCCAGAAATTGCCTTCTAATACGACCCATCTATCCAAAGTTTCAACTTTTGCTCAGAGGGGCACTCCTGCCGCCTGATTCCAGAAACAGACAAGAGGATGCAGATGCACAAGCGTCTTCAGATTTTGGGCCTTTAGTTGGAACTTGTCCTTATATGTGCCCAGGTAATATTATTAATAATAATTGTTTTTAAAATAGAAGGAAATTTCATTAAATGGTTTCCTTTTGGGTGATAAAGTTTTTTGTTTGGTTAGAATGATGATCACAATTCATAAAAAGAAGAAAAAGATAATAATTGGTTATAGCTGATGACATTGGTTTTACATGACCATATTTGGAAATTGCACTTATTTCTGTGAATAAGTGGATCTCAGGTCTCTTATATGCTCTACTAAATTGTGTTAACTACAGCAACTTCATAATATTCCATCTTGCACTTGCCATCTGTGTGTGTGTTTTGCTCGTGCACATTGTTGTTTAGTATTAGTCTTAGTTATGATAGATCCATCCAGCAACTCTTAATGGTATTTACAAAGTGCCTTGAAAAGAGGGGGAGCTTGGGTACAGCCTAACTCAATTTTTGACAAGGCAGTGGAAAGCCAATTGAAAAGTAAGCCAATGAAAACACCAACGGACATTTCTCCTAAGGGGATGATCCACATTGAAGATGTTTATGGATTTCTTTGTCTTTCTAATCTACATTGAGGTTAGTAAGAGGTTACAGTATTTGAGCTGGTGAAGTTAAGGCTCAGATAATGAAAAAGAAAATGATGCAAATGACCTGCTCTTAAGCCGAGAAGAAACTGTTTTCATTGAAGATTGTGGTGGTATTGCTTTATATTGCATTGGTGAGATGATGCAGTTTAAGGATACTTCTTCATTGAGAAGGAGTAATGGTGTCCTCTTCGTGCAATGGGTATTATGGCTTTATTACGTGCTTAGCCCATAAAATTCTGGCTTCTTATTATTAGGTTAGACTAATTGTAATAAGAAAAGAGGAAGGAAAAGAAAACACAACAAGAAAAGGATTGCACTAGGTGAATTATTAAGTACATGTTTATGTTAAGAGGTCGTTCATGATTCTTAACAATCAGGAATTGGGCTTATCTTCAACATCTAGATAATTTTGTTATTCTGACTTTGAAAACAGAAGTTCTGTTGATTTATTTTTTTGTTCTACATAACACATGCCCACATTTGTATCTTAATTCCTAGATACTTTGGCTCCTAAAATGGGCCTTGAAGTTATTTGCCTATCCTTGTGTATTTGGTGAGGCTCTGATTCAATGTTTGTAATAGTGCAAAACTGACATGCAACTGTATGATACTAGTTCAAGCCGTCAATACCAACTTCCCAATGTTCAAGAAACAAGTATACTACCTATGAGGATGACTATCTTATTGGCCTTGTCATGGAGCTCAGCATGCTAAATTGATCTAGAATAGGAACTTTTTGATGCTGGACTTTTTACATTAGCTAACTAAGAAGGTTGCTGTCGAGCCCTTTGAAGAGTACCTGCAACTGCAAACAGTAACTGTTGGCTTTGATAAGGATAAGGGAAAATGAGTAGAAGGATGGTAGAGTATTTCTCAATGAATTAATTAAAGATCTCTCTACAAATAAACAGATCTAAACAGGATCTGAACTGAGGAGATCAGATTAAAATAGATGGAGAAAAGAGAGCATAGGTTCTCATTCAGGTTTATTAGGCATTACACCCTTCATATACTCTTTATAAGTGGAGACATTGCTTAAGTAGGACTAGTGGTTGAAACTTGTCAAGTACGCTAGGTAGTCCAGAGTTTAAGGCCCAAGTTAATAGCTGGCCATGAAAGCTGAAATAAGTGAAACAAATTAATAAAAAACCATGATTTGAAGCCCATGCGTATTCATGACAAACACCTACCTGTCTACCTTATCAAATCAAAAAATTACATACCACCTGTGATAGAATAAATGAAAACAATATCCAACTTGTTGGGCTATGTCAGCTTTTCAACATTACCAAATTATGATATCAGCACTTGAATTTGGCTTGCCCTTGTGCTATAATATGTCCTTTACCTCTGTGACTGATAATTTGCATCACTTTGTCTACATTCTACTCTTTGTTTGAAGCCATTTTTTTGTATATTTTAAAAGTCTATGTTTCTGGTGCAGTTATTGTATAATGAAATTTCTTAGTTATTGCCATGGCCTATTTTGGCTTTGTCAATTCAGGGTAGTCTATACTTTTCTGCATAGTAAATGTTAAGAGACTCTCAATTGCTATTATTATTCTTCATTAGGAGTTCATATAAAATATATCTAAATGAAACTTCTATCTTCAAAGCTGTTCACTCTGTCTACAAAAAGAGAGAGGATCCAGCGCGAGAAACTGCGAGATTTGGCAGTATTTGAGAGGCAAAATGGTATTCCTGGAAAATCATCCCCGGCCCTTGCAGTCAAAAAGGTTGGGTCAAACTGTTCTCCTATCTTATCTTGTTTTACCTTATTAAGGACACTTGTGTCTAATTTTGGAAGGATATACTCTCAAACAGCATGCTGAATTTACTTTTCAGTTTTCAGCTATTTTTTATGATCAGCAGTGCATTACTGCAAAGCTTTTTATTATGTGGATTAAATTGATGATGCCAATCTTATCATTTTTACCTGTGTTTGATTATACCCATAGGAAATTATGAACTTGGGTCATTATATGGTTCAAGTTTGATTAATTCAGTAATCACAATTTTAAGATATTCATTTGTTGATTGTTGTATGTTGAAACTGGAGTGTATTACTAAGCACGTTTAATTGTATTATCTGATACTACTACATTTCTGCTGCTGACCCTTTATTGGGATGGCAGCTTCAATGTACAGTTGAAAACTTGAAACTTTATTATTGATGCTGATATGGGGACTCTAGACAGCTAAATATATAAATCAACCTAAACTGGCATTGATTGATTGATGATTTATAATTGGTAGTTTTTTTCAGTTTTATTTTTCTTACTCTACAGCCTTTTGTAGTAAAATTTCTTCTTGCATCAAAGAGATTATTTTATGGCATTTTGGTAAACAAGAAACTCTTAGCAATAATAAAAGAGGAAGAAAGTATGAACCAGAGGGTAAATAAAATATAATCTTGGAGAAGAGTGATAAACAAGAAACCTGATGGAAATTTTCGAATTATTAGGGTCTCAAATCTCAATGAACGTAAGGGGAAACCCTTTGCATTCCTTGTTAGTACTACTTTTCAAAATATTAAAATGGACTAAGACATGACTAGAGGATTTGATAAAAAAATGTAGACAATTATTATTTTTTTCATCTTTTTTTTTTTCTTTTTAATTAATTTTTTTTTAAAGCCTCGTCAACATTGGGTGTTCATAACATAGAGTTTGATAAGAAAAGCAACTATATATAGTGTTGGAATCCACCATCCAAAGGTTCATGGACTGCCATTAAGAGTTTAGGAAATAACTATTGTATTTAATTAAGTTCATGTATTCTCTGGTTCATGAACTTAGGAAATGTTTTTACCTTGGGGAATAGGTGCCACATTTATTTGGCTTGTAATTATTGTATTTAATTCTTCTAGTGTATAAATACAATACCACTATGCTGTGTGTAAATAACACAAGCAAATCAGAAAATACTTGTTTTTGTTCCTCCTTTCAATTTGGTATCAGAGCTCCCGACGGGAGTCTCTGTTTCTTCTTCCACTGCCTTAGCCTTCATTGCTAAGTTTCATTAGGTGCCTTGCCTTCATTGCAGGACCTGTTCTTCTATTGTGCCTTCATTGCACGTGTATCCTTTGTCAAAGAGCCTTCATTGCTCTTTTTTGAGTTCGTCCCTTCCTATTCCCAAACCCAGCTTTCACCTTTCAAACACCAAACCCATTTTTAACTCAATTTCTCACCAAACAACAACCACCAACCCTCTTAGAAAGCTCCGACCGACCAAACCCGGAAACCCCACTTCCTGAAACCGCCGCACGTGCCTCCACACGCCACCGCACGCACCTGCCCCTATCCGCGCGTGAGCTCCATGCGCCGCCTTCTTGACATCCGTTCAACGTCGTTCTTGCCCAGATCTACTCGTCGACGTCCCCTTGTTCTGTTCCACCCACCAGAACCCGATAACAGTCACCTTTGTCTTTAACCATTTCTACCTACCCTTGCTGCCATAACCATGACAGAAGTTGTATCAACCATATCACAGACCTAGCCTTCAATCTTGAACCCAAGTGACCTTCCAGTCCTTCAACCAAGTTTCCGCCTCAATGGAAAAAATTATCTCCAATGGGCTCAGCTCATTCGAACCACCCTAAAAGGAAGGCGAAAGTTGAACCACATTGAAGGGAAGGCTCCTGATAAAAATGATCCACAATTTGAGACTTTTTGAGACATGGGACAATGAGGACTCTCTCATTATGACTTGGCTTGGAACTCCATGATTCCTGAAATTTGCAGAAATTGTATGTTCTTGCCATCGTCCCGAGAAATTTGGGATAATCTCAGTAAAACCTTTTCCATGAAAAAGGATATCTCTACTTGTTATGAGTTGAAGACAAAAAATTTCAACACTAAACAAGGATCTCTCTCGTGATCGATTATTATGGCACTCTGAATGGATTATGGATTGAATTAGATCAGTATCAGAATTTGAAGATAGAGTGCAGTAAGGATACAACCACCTTGGCCGAATTTGTTGAGAGAGATAGGATCTTTGAGTTCCTTTCAGGACTAAATCCAGAGTTTGACCCTATCCGGGTTTAGATTTTGGGAAAAGAAAAGTTGCCTACTTTATCGGAAGTGTTCTACACAATCTGTGGGAAAGAAAGTCGAAGAGCAGTTATGCTTGATGAAAAGCCAACTGACGGATCAGCACTAAAATCTGTCAAAATAGGATCTAGTTTTTCATCCTCCTTCAAATCTAATCGCTGGTGCACCTATTGTAAGAAGTCTGGCCATACCAAGGAGAATTGTTTTAAACTCCATGGGAAAGATTAGGTTCTTAGCCGCACAGGAGGATTTAAAAATGTTGTTCGAGGACAGGCTCACTTGACTTCCATAGAATCTGAATCAGAAGTGGAAGCCAAACAGGTGAAAGATGACACTTCTACTCTTAGCAAGGAGGAACTGGAACACTTAAGGTCTCTTATGGCTTCTCTTAGTAAACCTTCTGGATCTTGCTCTCTTGTCATGAATGGTAAGAATTTTTGTTCTTTATCCTCCCATACTTCTGGTACTGTTCTTAAGGATTCATGGATTATTGATTCTGGTGCTACTGATCACATGACCTTCTGCTCTTCTCATTTTTCTTCATATAAAAACACCTCTGGTAATCATCACATAACTGTAGCTGATGGCTCTCATACATCAGTTGTTGGCCTTGGTAATGTTGCACTTAGTCCATTGCTAATTTTGAAAAATGTGCTTCATGTTCCTAAACTTTTATCCAACCTTCTTTCAATACATAAACTTACCAAAGACCTCAATTGTGCTGTAACATTTTCCCACTCTCATTGTGTTTTTCAGGATCTTATCACGGGGAGGACGATTGGGGTTGCTAAGGAATAGGGAGGGTTGTACTACCTTGAGATGGAAGCATCAAGTGGCTCTAGTCAAAAATTACAACATTCCTGTCATCAAACTTGTTCCAAGTCATGTGCTTCCCAAATTTGGCTCCACCATAAACGTCTTGGGCACCCTCCATTTACTTTCCTTAAATCTATGTTTCCTGCTTTGTTTTTAAATAAGTCAGTTGAGTCCTTTAATTGTGATGTGTGTGAATTTTCTAAACACCATCAGGTGAGTTTTCCTTCAGATGGTAATAGAAGCAATGAACCTTTTTCTCTTATCCATGCTGATGTGTGGGGTCCAACTTCTGTTCCTAACATTTTTGGTGCAAAATAGTTTGTGTCATTGATTGATGATTGCACTCGTGTTACTTG
This sequence comes from Ormosia emarginata, assembly GCA_029884605.1. Taxonomy (NCBI): domain Eukaryota; kingdom Viridiplantae; phylum Streptophyta; class Magnoliopsida; order Fabales; family Fabaceae; genus Ormosia; species Ormosia emarginata. The sequence continues at coordinate 43,694,012 of JAQQTP010000089.1, read as the reverse complement.
GATTTTTTTAATGAAAGATAAATCAGACGTGTACCATTTATTCATCCAGTTTTATCATATGATCAAAACTCAATTTGATAAAACAATTAAATGTCTACGGTCTGATAATGGTAGAGAATATGTGAATCAAAATTTCTTCAGCTTTCTTAAACAACATGGCATTATTCATGAACTTACTTGTGTTGATACCCCCCAACAAAACGGGGTTGCTGAAAGGAAAAATCGACACTTGCTTGAAATTACTAGAGCCTTATTGTTTCAAATGTTTGTTCCAAATTCATATTGGGGGGAAGCTGTTTTGACTACTGCATATTTAATAAATCGGTTACCCTCTAGAATTCTTGGTGGTTTGAGTCCTATTCATGTCATGAAAACATTTTTTCCATCTGTTCCTATTATGCAAAGTCTTGAATCTCGTGTTTTTGGCTGTGTTGCTTTTGTTCATGTCCATCGTCAGCATCGGGGCAAACTTGACCCTCGTGCTATTAAATGCATGTTCATTGGTTATGCCCCTGACAAGAAGGGATACAAATGTTATCACCCTGCCTCTCGTCGAGTGTATGTCTCCATGGATGTCACCTTCCAAGAAAATCAATCTTTCTTCAGTTCCTCTCAGCTTCAGGGGGAGAATAATGCATCTGATTTAGAAGCTAAGATCCTTCCAGATAGCAACATTCCCTTGCTCCAAACTTCAGATATGCCCTTGCTCCAATATTTGGATATGCCTTCTGATACACAAGAATTAGCTCCTGAGACTAGAGCAAGCTCGCCAAAACTGGTGTATAAGAGGAAAAAACAACCCGAACTGATCCAGCCACAACCCCAAATATCTGATCCCATAGTAAGTACTGAAAACACTAGTCTCATTCATTTTGAATCTATTCATTCTGAACCTATTCCTTTGGATAATTGTGATCCTAATGTTGATGATGACTTACCTATTGCATTGAGAAAAGGGAAAAGATCTTGTGCTAAGTACCCTATTTCCAAATTTGTTTCCTCCACAAACCTTTCTTTGCAACACCAAAGCTTTATTGTAGCCATTGACTCTATCAGAATCCCTAAAACAGTATAAGAAGCATTGAAGGATAAGAATTAGGTTCAAGTCATGAATGAGGAGATGCAAGCTCTGAAAAGAAATGGAACATAGGAAATTGTTGAGAAACCAAAGGAAAAGAGACCAGTGGGGAGTAGATGGATCTACACTGTAAAGTACTGGTCAGATGGTACTCTAGACAGGTATAAAGCAAGATTAGTGGCAAAGGGATACACTCAGACCTATGGCATTGATTATGAGGAGACATCTAGACAGGTATAAAGCAAGATTAGTGGCAAAGGGATACACTCAGACCTATGGCATTGATTATGAGGAGACATTTGCTCCAGTGGAAAAGATGAACATTGTTCGTATTTTACTCTCTCTTGCTGCCCACTTTGGGTGGGAACTACACCAGTTTGATGTCAAAAATGCTTTCTTGCATGGAGACTTAGAAGAGGAGGTATACATGGAGATTCCCCCAGGGTTTGGTCCCACAAATGGAACAAATAAAGTTTGCAGATTGAGGAAGGCTTTATATGGGCTAAAACAGTCTCCCCGAGCATGATTTGGAAGATTTACAAAAGCTATGGTATTGCTGGGTTACAAGCAATGCCAAGGAGATCATACACTTTTCTTCAAACATTCACAAGAAGGAAAACTGACTGTACTTCTTGTTTATGTTGATGATATAATTATTACAGGAGATGACCTAGTTGAGAGACAACTGCTCAAGGAAAAATTATTTGCAGAATTTGAGATGAAGGACCTTGGGAAACTGAAGTATTTCTTGGGGATTGAAGTGGCTTACTCAAAACAAGGCATTTTCATCTCTCAAAGGAAGTATGTGCTTGATCTATTGAAGGAAACAGGGAAACTTGGATGTAAACCTGCAAGTGTTCCCATCGAGCAAAATCACAGGATGAGCACTGAAGAAGAGAGTGCCAAGGTTGACAAGGTCCAATATCAGAGACTTGTGGGGAAGTTGATTTACTTGGCACACACTAGACCAGATCTAGCATATGCGGTCAGTGTTGTGAGTCAGTTCATGCATGATCCGAGGGAGAGACACTTACAGGCTGTAGAACGTATCTCTGCCGTAGTATCTCAAAGCCACTCCAGAAGAGGACTCTTGTTCAAGAGAAGTGGAAACTTGACTATGGAGGCTTATACTTGATGCGACTATGCAGGTTCGGTAAGTGACAGAAGATCCACATCAGGTTATTGCATGTTCTTATGTGGGAACCTTGTTACTGGAGAAGTAAGAAGCAAAGTGTAGTGGCTCGATCAAGCGTAGAGGCAGAATTTAGAGCTATGGCACAAGGAATCTGTGAATTGTTATAGATGAAAATTGTGCTTGATAACTTGAAGATAAAGTGTGAAGGCCCTATGGAGTTGTTTTGTGATAATAAATCGGCTATCAGTATTGCTCATAATCCTGTTCAGCATAACAGGACAAAACACATTGAGATAGATCGACACTTTATCGAGGAAAAGTTGGATAGTGGAATGATAACAACAACCTACATTCCCTCTGGGCAGCAGTTAGCATATTTGTTAATGAAGGGTTTGCCAACGGATCGATTCAACCAACTTACTTGCAAGTTGGGAATGATTGATATCCATTTCCCAGCTTGAGGGGGAGTGTTGGAATCCACCGTCCAAAGGTTCATGGACTGCCATTAAGAGTTTAGGAAATAGCTATTGTATTTAATTAAGTTCATGTATTCTCTGGTTCATGAACTTAGGAAATGTTTTTACCTTAGGGAATAGGTGCCACATTTATTTGTCTTGTAATTATTGTATTTAATTCTTCTAGTGTGTAAATACAATACCACTATGCTGTGTGTAAATAATACAAGCAAATCAGAAAATACTTATTTTTGTTCCTCCTTTCAATTATATAGATAGAGAGACCAACCAGTTGTATGCCATGGGTGAGTTCAGTTGGAATCCTACTGAGAAAAGGCATGGCTTGGTGTAGTGCACTATAGACCTTACTAACGAGGGGTGCAGACAGTGTGCACAGACACTGTTGGGCAACGTTTCCAAATGACGTGGGACAAAGGTAGCATGGGAGCTTATGGCTCCAAGCTGTCGGATAAAGTTTGATGACGAGATTTTCTACCGCATTACTAATCAAACAAGATTGCCTAATTCACCTATGCTTAATCCAGTTACATTTAGAAGATTTCTTTTTTTTTTTTGGGTACATTTAGAAGATTATTCATTTTAATTTGTTTTCTTGTAACTATTAGGTTTACTTTGTAGTTTGTACTTTGCACTCTGCACTCAAAGTGTTTTAAACTGCAAATTCATCAACAATTAACAAATTAATAGGTCTCTTGTTTCGGCTTTAGAATTCAAAGCTGTGAGATTGCAGGGAGTGGGGTTGGCCGGCCTTGTGTAGATTTCTTTGTTATTTTGTGGACTATATAACTTTGGAAACTAGTCTATCCCACAACTATATAGTATATTGACAACTAACAGTTGATTTTAAACAGTGGGTACATGGCTCCAGCATATGCTATGGAAAGGTTATTTTAAACTTGTTTTAGCTTTGGAGGAGTTCTTCTATTAGAGATTATCTGTGGGAAAAGGAATGGTAGATTCTATCTTTTAGAACATGGTCAAAGTCTTATTATACATGTGAGTTTTGCTTATCTTACCTCATCAAAAAATTGATTTTACAAAGAGAAACAAATGTGTAAACTTTATAAAGTTTTTAAATTTTCACATTTGCATTCAAACTTGGAGACTTTAGTGTGAAGGAAAAAGTTTGGAATTGATAGATCCAATACAGGAAAAGGCGTATGTAGCCAGTGAAATTATGAAGAACATACAAATTGCAGGAGATTCAACCAACCATGTCGACGGTTGTTCTCATGACCCAATCGAAGCAACCCGCATTTTCGGTTGGAAGAATGTTCAATGGAGAAGAATCAACATCAAAGAATTCAAAGGATCCTTCTTCTGTTAATGAAGTAACAGCAACTAATATTGCACCCAGATAGTTTGGTATAACAGGATAAATGTTTTGCTTTGAGCAAGTTGTTAGAATTTTGGGTGAAAACTAAAATATAATAACCCCAATTTATTTGATCAATTTAACCTCAAATTATGATATGGACAAATAATATATATTGAGTTATAAGATTACCGAAAAAGATGATAATGAGTTGGCATCCATAATTGATATCTTAAAAGCAACTTTAAGCGGTGTGAAGGAGAGAAATTGTTCAGATTCTATAGTAATTTGCTCTCACATTAGTTTTGATGGGGTGATTGCATGTACTAAGGTAGTTAGGAGTAAGGGTCTCTCCCTTGTGTATATAATCTCATAAGAATGGGTTAAACATATTCATCATGGTAAATCTATACACAAGACCTAATAACAAAATTAACTTATAAGTAGCGTTTAATTATAACAATATTGATCATTATTTGAGTTATAACAATATGTTCTAATTATTTTGACATCTAATTAATTTAAATTTTATAAAATATAATGTGACTTATAATAGGTCACATAAAAATTAATAAAGTTAATAAAATTAATCTAACACAAGTTTGTATTATACAAGCAATTACAAAAAAAACAAAAAAAAAATTGCATAGCCTCCTCTGCAAATGACAATATCGCCTTTCTTGTTTTTTTGAAGTTTATTTGTGATGGAAGAGGCTCCTCAGAAATCATTTTAGGCTTGAGAAATGAATAGCTTACATGAGATGCGAACTAAGGAGTTATTTATCGAATTCTCAATTCTTTTGAATAATGATTTAAGAAATAACATGTATGTAGAGCTAACCATTGGCTTGAATATAGATTAAAGAACAAAAAAAAGTTTTGATGTAACACAACATAGATTCAGAGACAAATCTAATGGTGCAGAAAATATGTGACCTATTGCATTTGCATGTGTAGAGTGTTATTTATATAGCATTTGAATATGTGTTTTGTTTTTTATTTGAGAGCACCTAAGAATCTCTCTTGTTGATTGAATAATTTTGTTTGCAAACCATGTCAATTATGTGTGTTTTAGTATGATTCTCGTCTCATATATGTATTTGTATTAAAAAAAAAAAATTCTTAACTTCAAGGCTATGTTTGAATTGGTAGAATGGAATGAGATGAGATAGAATGACATTAGTTGCCATTGTTGTTTGATTATTTTAAATTATGATGGAATGGAATGAAACACAATGAAATCTATTTCATCTCATTCCATCCAATCTCACTACTTCTCTTCCCTCCCAATTTGGAGGATATGTGATAGAATTAACTTTTTGTTTAGTAATATAATTATTAAATTACTCTTTTGTCCTTAACATGTTAAACTAAGAAAGTAGAGAAATCTCCTTGCTCAATCACTCATGCTGCCTCATTCCTTGTCTACTATATTCAAATTTGAAATTGTCAACAATGGCTTCCAGTAATTAATTCTTTTTTCTACAAAAAGGTTAAAACAAAATCTTTTTCATTTTTTGATTTTCTAGGTGTTAACATCATAGGGTGAACTTTATAATGAGTTGATGAGAGTGAAGTTGTTACAGAATCATTATACTCAAATCTTGTAGTTATGATCTACATTTTTCCTTTGTTGTCTTTGGCTTAAGAGGGGGGAACATTTTACTAGACATAGACACTAATTTTTTTTTCAAATCTCATCCCATCTCAAACTCTTGTCTTTTAAAAGTTTGAAAATTAAAATGATGTTTATGAATTAAGATATTAAACAAAATTTTTAAAATGATATGTCTTAGATTTTCATTATTTATATTTATATTTTATATTTTAAATTTTAAAACATATATATAATTGTTTTATCAAATAAGTGTGACGAATGGTGAAGAGAAAAAAAAAAATAAAGAAAAAAAGAGAACAAGAGAATTATAATACATATCTAGTGCATAATCATTAGGAAATATGTAAAAAATAATTAAAATATTTTTTTAGTTAAAATTTATTAAATTATATTGTATTTGAGATAAGAGCGGTATGAGAATATAAAACTTATAATTCTTACAATTTCACTCTCATTTACAATAATTTCTAAACAAAAAAGTGAAAACTTTTCTCAATTCTATTGTTAAGTATCCAAACAATGATATGAGATCTTTATTATATTCCATTTCATTTCATTTTATTTCGTTCTATCTCATTATATTTCATTTCGTCTATTATTAGATATCCAAACATAGCCTAATACACTAAAGGGAAAGATAAAATCGAGTCTGTGCAGTATTACATTAACTTAAGTTATCACTTGTGATTAAATAAGGCCTTTTCAGCTTGCAACAAGACTTGTGGGAAATTGTCAAAGATGGCTGAATATTCAATTACATAGAACATAATAAAAATATTCAATTACAAAAAAAATAAGAAAAAGAATTAAATTCCACTTAAAAAAGGATGAACAAATAAATAAATTATCAATAATTTTCTCATGTTGTAAAACAATAATGCTTTAGTTTTGTTGTAAAATAAATCAGTCATATGCAAAATCACAATTGGTTCCTCAGTGCTATGCTCGCTTAATCAAATCAAGCATTTTTCCAACAAATAAACAAAAACATTTTGTCATAATATTTTCAAATTAAAATCAACTAACACATTTTTTTAAAGAATTATGAGGCTCTAACTTCCTCATTGTATGTTGAGGATATATGTTTGCACTTACCAGACTTGTGAATTTTATAACATAGCCTTTGACATTTTTTTTTAATTTGTAATTAAGTCTTTTCTATTTACTTTCTATTCTCTTTCAACTTGAAAATATTTTAATTTATTCTTATCTTTTATTATTTTTTACTTAGCGTGATTATTTCTTATTTAAACTTGTAATGTAAGCATTATAATTTAATTTTGGTTGATTTATTTGTTTTTTGGTTCTTGTCATTCTTTGTTCATTTATTTATATGGTAAACTAAATTTGTTTAGGCTACTATAATTTGCAAAATTAATTTTAAGCTAACTATCTTAGGACAAATGTACAAGGTTATAGTGAGATTAAGTTTTTATCATTTTGTAAAAAATATGTCGAACCTTATTTTGCTTCTCAAACATACACGTTTTCAAATTTTTAAAAATAACCTTAAAATTTTTCTAGCCAAATAAAATTGATGATAACTCTCTATATTTCGTTTTTTTATTTAGTTGCTTCACTCGTCGCGTCATGATGGTTGCAGCAATTACCTATCCATTAAATACAGTATGCAACAGACAAAGCCAAGAGGGTTGTTTGTTGAATGGAAAATGAAAGGGGAAATTTTTATGGATGTTTTTAATATTTACATTTTTAATTTGTTATATAACTACTTTTAAGGATATTTCATGGGATTTTGAAAAAATAATCAAACACATAAAATTTTCATTAAGAATGATGTACAACTTAAAATTGTGAAAAGGAAATTAAAGCACAAACCTTAGCATGAGAAAACAATTTATGTTAAAAAACAATTACAGTCAAGAATAATACATGATATGTATCAATGTAATTATATGAAACACATCAATATTAACTTTTGAAAAGCTTCTTTATATATCACGTTCATTATGGCATTATAAGCATAAGAAATGTACGTAGGCTCCGTGAATAAAAGAGAATATATTATTAATGATTCGCACTACATGGTACTATTTTTATCAAAGTAATCATAAAAATATATATATTTTGACAATTCCCAATCAAATCCTAAATTATTATTATCCAACTTTATTTTTATTTTTTTTTTCTTATTAAATTTAAGTTTTTAAGGTGAATATTAATTTTGTTAGCATTTTTGTTAATTAATTATATTTTTATGGTAAAGGAAAGGGCGCAAAGCCCCAAAAAAAAGTACACAGAAGAAATTATACACGATAAAGCAGCCCAGATAAATTATTAAAAATTAACTTAATTAAGTTTCATGGAAAATCCATCACATCATGCAATCCAAACTCTTAGTCATCCCTAGGTAGCCAACCAATCAGTATAACAGTTTATATTTGACTTCTTTATTTATATTTGACTACGTTAATTATATTTTATTTACTTGATTGTTTAACTTCTATATATTTTTTCTTTTTATTTTTTTATCTAATATATCAATCTCAATCGAATCCTAAACTTTCAATAGTATTATCTTACCTTTTATTTTCAAACTCTTGATTAATTATATTTTATTACTTGATTATTTGACTTTCATATTAATTTTTTATTTTTATTTATAGCATATCTCAATCTCAATCAAATTCTAAACTTACAAAAATTCTTTCAATAACATTATCCTTTTTAGCAACACTTATTCAACAACATGTATTGAAATGTTGTTAATATTTGTAAAATAATATTTTTGCAACATTTTTTAAAACAAATGTTAGTTATTTTTTATATTTTTCTTACAATTATTCAGACACCCATTCTCATTTGCAACACATTTTCGTGCGTTCCCCCTACTCCTTTCTTTATTATTTGTTTTAGTATTTTAACTTGTCTTGCAGAAAATGGGTCCATGTAGAAAAGTCATTATCCCTATGATATGTTTCGCATGGGAATGAATCTTCTAATATCAAATTTTCATATAATTTTGTAATGAGAGATAGATATAAAAATATTAATATAAGATTCTACATATTTTAAGAAGATCTTACTATTTAAATTCTTTGTATATATTTCTATCTTCACATAATAAGTTATGTGAAAATTAAATATGCGAGTATTCATTTCTATTTGGGCATCTTTAAATTTCAAGCTCACGCTTGGACTCATGTTATCCTTGGGGAGGAAAGGCTATAATGAAATAGCTTTAATTGGACTGGCAAGTGGCAACTCTCCATATAAGTTCTTTAAGGGAGTGGTTTTTGTCCGTGTCAATTTAAGTTTCTCATTTTTAGTTTGAAGTTGTTATAACTTTTTTAAAAGCTTTTAAATACTTACAAGTATATTACTTATATTAAAGTACATTTGAGTAAATATGATATTAATTTCATAAATACTTAGAATTAATTTTAAGTATTAAAAAATTCTTTTTAATCTAGTTGTACAAATTGATGAGATAAAAATATAAAAATTAAATCAAATAAATAATTAAAATAAAAATTAAATTAAAAGAAAGTAAGTAAATAAATTTAATTTCAAGTAGATGTAAAATGATTAAGGGTTAGAATTTATTAAAATTAATTTTAATATTAATGATGTCAAATTATTATACTCAAATAATTTATCTCATAAACATCTAGTGATAAAATATGTGTTCACAAAAAATTTATCAATAAAGCACTAAAAATAATAATTAAGTATATGATAAAATTTTTTAATTAATAGTAAATTATCAAATCATCAAATATATCTCTAAAAAGAAATCACAATTTATATTCAATAATTAACACCAATACATAAATAACATAAATAAATCACAAAATATGAGAAAAATATTACTAAATTCATTTGAAAATTAATTTATATAATTTGATAAAAAAATAAAATAAATAAATATTAAATCCTAAAATTAATTAAAAATAATTTAATATAATAATATCAAAACAAACAAAATTTAATAAAATTAAAATATAATAAAATTATCTCACTAAAATTTTCTATTAATACAATTCTTATTCTCAACATTTTTTCTCTCCACGCTGCGCGTTCAGGTTCAGCATATCTGCTCTTTCCCAGTACTGTGCGGCGCTGTGCTCCCCTAATTCTCAATCTCTCAAGCGGCGCTACTATTTATGCCCATTCCTTACCGCCTTAATGCTTTGCTTTTAAACGTGCTTCTGTTGCTTTAATCACTTTTCTCTTTTTATTTTTCCAATTAGGCTTCTTTTCTTCCACAAACCGGCGGCTCAACAGCTTGACTTTTGGCCTAATATTGGCTTTAACTTTTCTTTCATGTGGTCCAGTCCAGCTGCTCACTTCTTTCTTTCAATATAGTTAAGGGGTACTGAACCCTTTCACTAATAATAAAAAAAAATACCGAAATGACGATTTCAGAACAAATTGAAACATGTAACATGAATTACAAAAAATGTTAGAAGAAATTAATAAAAACATTATATTATTAATTGAGACTACTAATAGAATTGTAATCTATACATGTGATAAAATACAAAACGGAAAAGATGAAATTAAAAATATAAGAGAAACTCTAAATAATATTAATAAAAATAAACAAATAGATCAAAATGAAAATATACAAAAATTTGAAGAAATCCTTAAGCACCTAGAAAACCTTCTAGAAAGAGAAAATAATAATAAATATGTAACAAAACAAGAATTAAAAGAATTATTAAAAATAAAACCAAAAGAATTAATTGAAGTTGTTGAACAAGAACCTTCAAAATTATTAAAACCCGTAACTTTATGGAGGGATGAAAAATGAATATATAGATTTATTAAGAAAATCAAATGATATAGAAGAAATTCAACAATTATTAGAACAATTAAAAATAATTGAAAACGAAAATAAACAAATACAAAAAGTAGAACAAATTGAGACAAATAATAAAAATGAAGAAGTAATATTAAACTATAAGATCTTAAGAATCGGAATCGAGAATATGATGAAATATATATGGAAAAAGGAGAAACAAGCATAACAAAAACTAAAAGAAAATGGGAAGAATTTTGGGGATACTTAAAAGAAACATGAGATGAATATGAACAAGAAACTATGTATAATAAAGGATATGTTCGAAAAGAATTAAGATGGACTAAAGTACCAGAAGAATTTAATCTTCATTATGAAAATATTAGAACAAGAACTAGATTAAATATTGTCTGTATTAGAAATAAGGAAGAAATAATTCTATAATGGACTAATGAAATTACCTTACTTATTGCAACAAATAAAAGATTTAATGGATTAAATCCTATAAATATCAAAAACCTATTGGACTATAAAATAGAAGGAAATGTACAAAAATATTTAATGAGTATCTCTAATGAAACTTGGTTACAATATTCAAGAACAGTAAGAAATAATCAAGAATTTGCAAGATTGATTATGAGACTTATCTATCAAAAATTTGTTGGATATAATACTTTTGACCATAGAGATGAAGTAAATAGATTTTTATATGAAAAAGTAAAATCACATCTGAATAAAATGCAGATATGTAATATGTGCGAAATTGAAAGTTTTATCTGTGAATACCAAAAATATTATTATTAATTAAATACTGATACTAAACAAACATATATGGATATTTTTATAGATAAACTTCTATATCCACTTAATACAAAAATAAAAACTATTTGGCATATCCAACCAAAAGAAACAGCTAATACTTTAGGAGGAATTATTCAAATATTCTATCATGAATTAAGATAATAATGTATACAAAGAGAAACAATTAGATAATTAAATAGATGACGAAATGTAATCTGTTGTGATTTACCAGAGATTGAATATCTAGAAAAATATGGTTATAATTAGACAACAAAAAGAAGAAAGTATTATAAAAGAAAGCCAAGATTAAGACAAACTTATCCTAAGAGGAAAGCGTATAAGAATACTAAGAAAAAATGCTTTAGACGAAAAAGAAATACACCTAGAAAATATTGTCCAAAAGAAAAAAAGAAATGTGTTTATTGAATATGTAATATTGAAGGTCACTATGCTAATGAATGTCCTCAAAAGAAAGAAAAAGATTAAAAAAAATCAAAATTAATAAAACAAGTATATAAAATATATAATTTAGAACCATTAGAGGAAGAATTAAGTAATAATGAAAATAGTATATATGGATATTCGGAAGATGAATTATCTACAAAAGAAACAGAATGCGAATAGTAGTTACATAAAAATAATTATTGAAGAAAGTAATAAAGAAACTGAAGCCTATATTGATACGGGTGCAGGTATTTGTCTTGCAACTAAAGCATTATTTGATAAATGAAAAAAATTATAAAATTTATTAAAAATACAAATATTGGATGGATCTATACATCCACTATGTTCAGCAGTAAAAAGAATTACATTACAAATCCAAACTAAATTATTTATTGTACCCACAATATATCAATAAGAAACTGGACTAGACATGATATTAGAAAATAATTTTTTACGATTATATTCACCTTTCTGTCAATACTTAGACTATATTTCTCTTAAAACACCTTACCTCCCATCAAAACAAATAAAAGAAATAATTAATATTCTCATTCTTCACTCTTCCGAATGTAAATATTCAAAAACTCAATCAGAGCTTAGCAAGCTGAAACGTGGTGAGATAGTTGAGACTGTATGTCGAAAAATTCACTATGTACTAATTAATTTAGAACCTAATAGAAGAATCTCAACTCATATTGAAGAACTTTTAGAAAAAACATGTAGTGAAAATCCTTTAGATCCAAAAATCAATAAAAATACTAAACTAATTGAACTAAAACTAAAAGATGCAACAAAAGAAATAAAATATAAACTTGTGATTTATATAAAACAAGATAGAGATGAATTTGTTAAAGATATTAAAGAAATGGAAGAAAAAGGTTTAAGAAGACCATCAAAAAGCAAACATTCTGCACCAACATTTTCTGTTGAAAATCATAATGAAATAAAAAGAGGAAAGAGAAGAATGGTAATTAATTATAAACAAATTAATGATAGAAGGCGATGCATATTATTTACCAAGAAAAGATTTAATTATTGAAAGAATAAGAAATATGAATTGCTTTAATACTTTTGACTGCAAGTCAGTATTTTATCAAATGAGGCTTACAAAAGAATCTAAAGTTTTAACAGTGTTTAGTTGTCCTCAAGGACAATATGAATGGAATGTACGTCCAACGGGTATGAAGCAATCAACAGGAATTTTCCAGCGAATGATGGATTCTATACTTAAAGAATATAAAGATTTTTGTCTTATTTACATTGATGATATATTAGTTTTTACTAATAAAGATCTAGATGACCATTTTAGAAAAGTTGAATTAATACTTAATAAATGCTTTGAATTTGGAGTCGTTTTAAGCAAGAAAAAAGTTGTTTTAGCCCAAAACAAAATCAATTATTTAGGATTAGAAATTGAAAAAGAGAAAATAATAATGCAAAAGCATGTATTAGAAAAACTTCAAAATTTTTTGGTAAAATTAAAGGATAAAAAGGAATTACAAAGATTTCTTGGATTACTGACATATATTTCTAATGAATGTTTTATTAAGAATCTTGCAGCAGAACAAAAATTACTTCAACAAAAGCTCAAAAAAGATGCTCTCTGGAGAGCTGGACAGAGGAGGACGAAGTAATTATTACCAAATTAAAGTACTTATGTTAGGATCTACCTGAGCTATATCATCCTTATGATGATGATCTAATTATTATTAAGACTGATGCATCTAATGAACATTGGGGTGATGTTATGAAAGCAAAACCCCCTAGACAAAGGAATATGTCCACCTATCTTGTACTTATCATCACTTATCAATAAATACTTCTTTCACTTACATTTTCTCTACTATACTCAACCTATTATAATTTGTTAATCAATTACGGAAGCAGAAGTGGGCGAAAAGGAAGAACAAATTAGCAGATTTAAGAAACCTCGACCAGGTATGTTTATTCAACTCTTAATGAATAATCATTGTCAATATCATATATTAGGAAATGTTAATGGAATTATTATGCGTATACTTATTGATATTGGATCATGTCTTAGTTATATTAGTAACGAATTAATAAATAAAACAAAAGAAATAAAACCAAGAACAATAATAGGGTATAAACAAAAGATAAATACGTTTACGGAAAAAGCAACTATAAAATGTTATTTTAATCAAGATGCAATAATTCAAACTGAAGTATATGTTAAAAATAAGACAAATATTAAACTACTCTTAGGAATAGATTTTTTAGAAGTAGTAAAACCATATGAAATTAGATCTGAAGAATTAATTTAAGTATACATACAATCAAAGATTGTTTAAATCTAACTCCATAGATGGAAATTTAAAGAACAAAAGAAATTGAATACTTACAAACCACTAAAGAAGAAGGAAATTATGAAGGAAATAATTTAATAAATAGATCTCTATTTAAGAAAATACAAAAAGAGGATTTAGATTTAACTAAAAATACAAATATGAAAGGAAAAGAAAGACTAGGTAGTATTATAAAAAGATTTAATTAGAAAGATAATATTATTTACTATAGAAAATTAAGTAGTGAAACACCTATAGATATATCGATGCTTTCGAGGAATACATGTATACAACTACTAAACAAAAAGAAACTCACAAAATTAAAAAAAAAAATATATAAAGATGAGAATAAAAGGAAAATTTGATATATTCATATTGTGGTTGTACAGGTATTAATAAAATCAATATTTCAAGAAGAAATAAATTCACCCATAGAACTAATATTAAAGGATGATAAAATTATTGACCTAAGAGATAAAATATTAGGTATAATAGAAGGAAATTTAACATATGGAAAATTAAAATTTGAAGTACAACCTAATATTGGAATACCTTTAAATACGCAAAGAATAGAACAATCATTAATATTGAAACATATTTTTTTAAGAAAAACACTAATGAGACCCAGAGATAAAATATTTTCTGTAACTTTTTGCGTTAATTATGCATTAACAAATTCACATCATAATATTACTTTTAAAAATAATGATAAAATAGACATATCATATCTGTTTATTGACATAGGAAGAATTTATTATCTAAAGAAAAATGAAATAACAAAAATAGGAACATCTAATATACCAAAACTCTTAAAATTTAAAGAAAAAAATACCTAAACCAATAAAATTTAATGAACCAGAGCAAACTAATGAAGGAAATGAACTCAATAAATTAGCAGTCCAAGTTAATAATTTAACACAATATTTAAAACAAAAAATATGAAATCAAATAAAATATATAATTTGAAAGGAATAAATTGGAAATTTTATAATCTGAAAAGAATTTATAATCTGAAAAGAATTTGATATCAGAAAACTAAAGATCAATGAGTAGAAGAAAATTACATAAACAAAAGGAATTGCATATAAAACATACAACTAGTAAGTTAACGGAATTAGGAGAAAGACTCAATTATTTTGTAAAAACAAAAAGTATTAGTCAAGAACAAAAAGAAAGTGAGATAAGAAGAATTAGCAAACATTTAGAAAGAATTGATAATATGTTAGAAAAAAAAACTGAAAAATAGATTAAAATGGACATAGAAGGTACCAAACCCCCTCAAATGTAAGGGTACCGTAGCAAGCACCTTTTTCTTTTAGTTGTTGATGAAGTCAGTCCCCACTTTGTTCACGACAAGTGGTTGTGTCATATCTATGTTCACTTCTTTTCAATATTTAAAGTGGATTAAGCTTATAATTTGGATTTTTATCATCTAAAAATTTGCTTTATCATCTTTTATCTAAATTAATCATGTAGTCTTAAAATTTATCACAATAATTAAATTGATAATTTTTTAAACAAATAAATCAATAGTATTATAAAGTCACTAAAATTAAATATATTGATAATACTTATTTTTTATAAAAAAATATAAAAATTAGGCTATAATAATACATATCTTTCAATCATATACAATCCTTATAAGACTTACACTTAATGATGAAAATCACTCAAAAGTATAGTATCACTCATAATAAGTATATATGAGTAGAGTAATAGGTACAAATTAAAACAAATATCTCACATATAAAATGATAGAAAGAACGCTTAAAAAATAAAACAAATATCGTTTCATAAAAAGATACCAAGAAAAGACTTTACATCACACTTTAAGATTAGTCATGTATATTAAAAAAACTATACAATCCCCTAAGATTAAATAGGATTTTATTAAGCTTATAACGTGGATAAAAGAAATATATGAAGGCTAAGGGAAATAACAAAAATCAAAAGTGTTTCAAAAATATTTAGAAGTTTGATTTCTACACTTTTAACACAATTTTCTTTATCTTTTTTAAATCATTTTTTCACTTCTTTTCACAATTTTTTCCAACTTTGTAACTTTTCAATTTTTTTCTTCCTTTCATTTTCCCTTTTTTTTTCTTGCACTTTCATTTTGCTTTTTTTTTTCATTTTTCTCTTTTTTTTCTTCCCTTATACCTTCCCATACTGCAATAATATTGCTTCTTTCTTGAAATACTTTAGGAAATGGTTAAGAAAGAAAGGCTCAATAAATAGGCTTAAAGAAGTGACTAGTGATAATATGTGAAAGAACAAAAATATTATTTTAAGACTCAAAATAAGAAACATGGTCTAATATTATCTCTCAAAGAAATACATAATTCTACCAATTTTCATGATATCAGATAAAATGCAAGTATGATATAAAACTTCTCTTTAGCTAAAAATAACAATAATGAAATGATCTAGTGAAGAGAAAAAATTATGAGTACCACAAAAAACATTAGATGGCCAAGAAAACATTCTCTCAATAAAAATGAATGTTTCAAAACTCACTCGGCAAAAATATGGTATCCACATACTTTCGTCAAGTTTTCTAACTATTTCAATTTTTCAACAAAGAGACATATAGAAACAACTATGAATAATGTGAAACAAGTTAAGCAAGATGATAGAAAAAAATTCCTAACAAAAGTGGCATAATGATAACATGACTGAAATTCAAGTAACTCTCACCCCCAATCAAAACCAAAAATTGTCTTCAATGTTTCAAATTAAATCCAGACTTAAGAAATAATTACCAATATGCATCAAAGAAATTATTGGGACAAAAATAAACAGAGTAATGAGGATGAGTCACATACCTGGAATGCTTAGCAATTAAAAAAAGAAGACGAGAAGAGGATAACTACACCCTGACAATAGTTAGCAATGACAAAAACAAAACAAAATAAAATGAAATTAACAAGCATGCAAACTAATTTTATTTTTATTTTACTTCTGAATTTTTTAATTAATTTTTTTATGGCCGACACTATTTACATTCACATACAAAGGCTTCGTAATCTACGAGACACTTAAATCGACTCAGTAAAAACAAAACTCAAACTAAAAACTTACCTCAGTTTTGGTAGATAAGATCGTCTACCAAAGTCTCTTCTATATCTAAATCCTTCAACTCAATGTACGGTTTCAACCGCTGACCATTTACGAAAAAGGTTGCTTTAAGGCCTTGCTACCTTGCTGAAGTCTTTAATGAACCTCCTGCAGAAACCTGCGTGCTCTAGAAAAGATCTAATTTCTTTCACAAATTTAAGGGGAAGAAGGTTAGAAATCAAGTTAATTGTACCCTTATCAACCTTAATGTCATATTTAGATATTTCATGACCATCATCAGTATTGACATGATTCAAGCATGCCAATAATGGATCATCACAACTAAAATGCATAGATGAGTCATAAGCCAAACTATCAATCAAATTCACTCTATGCATCTCATTATCATTATTATCATACATCTGTTTACTAATATGAAAAATATTAAAATCAACAGTCATATTCCCAAATGATAGTTTCATAACACAACTCCTACAATTAATCAATGCATTAGATGTAATAAAGAATGAGCGACCCAAAATAACATGAATTGAGGGATATGGACCACAAATATGTTCAATATCAAACACAACAAAGTCAACAGGAAAGTAGAAATTCTCAATTTTATCAACACATCCTCAACAATACCCCTAAGATATTTAATAGATCTATCAGTTAATTGGAGAGTCATCTTAGTTAGTTTCAATTTCCCTAAACCCAACTGCAAGTAAACATAATAAGGTAACAAATTAACACTTGCACCTAGATCTAGTAAAGTTCTCTCAAAATGACGATCCCCAATTTTACAAGCAATAGTAGGTGATCCATGATTTTATACTTAACAGGATATTTATTGAGAATCACAGAACTTACCTGCTCTGTCAAAAAGGCCTTCTTGGGAACATTAGATTTTCTATTCACAGTGAGAATATCCTTAAAAAATTTAGCATACGCAGGCACCTGTCTAATAGCATCAAGAAAAGGCAAATTAATTTGCACATGTTTAAAAATCTCCATAATATGATCATTTGATTGCACAGTGTTCTTGAGGTTTACTAATATATGAGGAAAAGGGACCCAAGGCATATACTCCTTAACTTCATGCTCTACAACTTTAGAAGTAGACACGTTAAGTTTTGAGGGTATATTATCCTCATTTGATTTATTCTTATCCCTAGAACTACTGACTTCTAACTTCATATCATCCCTCACAGGCTATTTCCTTCCTAGACCTAATGATGGTGATAGACTGAACCTGCTCATATTCCCTATTAGAGCTAGATGTTTGATGAACTGCATAGTATCATTTGGGATTAGGGATAGGCTGACTAGAAAACTTTCTTCTCTATCTTTCTGCCATCTGACTGGCCAACTGACTCATATGAACTTCCAACGTTACTATAGCATTAATGTGCACTTGAGTAACATTATTTATCTCTTGAATGACATTGGTAGTCACTTGACTAGTATTTCTCATCTCTTGCATAAATTGACCAAGAGTCTCCTCTAGTGATGATTGTTGCCTAAACTGACCTACTCCTTAATTTGGGAAATATGATGGTTGTTGGTAACCTTGGTTAGGCTGCTGGAACTGAGTCTGACTCTCCAAAGGTTGACCACCTAAGTTACTTGAAAAGTTATTTTGCTTCCAAGAAAAATTAGGATGATTTTGCCAATTAGGATTATAACTATTTGAAGAAGTATTAGCAAAAGATCTCTCTATTGTGTTTCCCTTCTCAATAAAACAATCATTGTTAAGTGTAAAAGAAGAGCACATAGAAGAAACATGCATATTACTCCTACAAAATGCACAAATTTTCTGTTGGACACTTTTAACCTGACTAACTCCTTTATTAAGTGATAGGAATTTAACTTCACATGCAATAACATCTAGTCTAGCTTTGATATATGTATCATCACTAACTTCATATAAACATCCATTCTTAGGTTGAGTTGATCTATCCCTATGATTAACAAAGTCTTACTGTTGAGAATTTCAGACAAATCCTAAAAAAATGATATAACCCTCCTATTCATTCGAATTCAAAAATGTGTCATCATTCATAGACTCAACCAAACCCCTATTAGATTATGTTAACACATTATAAAAATACTGCACAATGTGTCACTTTTCAAAATCATGGTTAGGACACCTCACAAGCAAATCTTTAAACCTCTCCCAACTTCAAAGAATTTTTCATGGTCTTCTTGACAAAAATCTGAAATTTTCCTTCTGAAAGAATTTGTTTTGGACATGGGAAAAAATTTAGATAAAAACTTTTGGTACAACATTTCCCATGACGTAATAGAGTTAGAAGGTAAAGAATTCAGCCAAATTTTTGTTTTATCTTTTAATGAAAAGGAAAGAGATGCAAACGTACAAATTCTGTAGAAAAATTTTAAAATTTGAATGTTTCACAAATTTTTAAAAAATCCTTGACATGCAAGTATGAGTTTTCCCTATCTAAGCCATGAAAATTTAGAAGCAGATTGATAACTTGATGTTTAATTTCAAATTGGGTAGCAGTAATAGCATGAAAAATAATGCATGAGGATGGATTCACATATATTAGGCAAAATAATTTCTTAAGTGGTCTAACACCATCTCCTTGTACATTCACATCCATCTCTATTATGCAATGCACAAACAACAAAAATTTTAAATTAAAGAAAATAGAGCAATTAAATTTAAAATAAAATAAAATAAGGCAAATAATAAAAATAAATTTTAAAAAACTAGTAAAAGAGAAAAAATTAATAAATATTTAACTTTTAACTAACTAAGTCCTCACAATGGCACCAAAAACTTGTTGTGACCTTTTAAAAAACCTTTAAATATTCGCAAATGCACGAGCCGTACCAAAGTACAGTTAAACAAATACGAGGTCGATCTCACAGAAACTTAGAGTCAATTTTAAATATTAAAAATAATAATCAATTGTGTGATAAAATTTCTCTAATAATTAATATTAAATTATAAAATCATCAAATGTATCCCTAAAGAGATATCACAATTGATATTCAACAATTATCACCAACACTTAGATAATACAAATAAATTACAAACTATGAGAAAAACATGACTAAAGTTATCTAAAAATTCATTCATATAATCGATAAGAAAATAGAATCAATAAATATTAAATCTTAAAATTAAATAAAAATAATTTAATATAGTAATATCAAAACAATCAAAATTTTATCATTTTTTTAACACAGAGAATTTAAAAAAAACATAATAAAATTAAAACATAATAAAATTATCTCATTAAAATTCACTACTGATACAATTCTTCTTCTCTACAATTTTTCTCTCCACGCTGGGCGTTCAGGTTCTGCATTTCTGTTCTTTCCCAGCACTGTGCAGCACTGTGCTCCCCTAATTCTCAATCTCTCCCGCGGCGCTACTATTTATGCCCATTCCTTGCCGCCTCAATGCTTTCCTTTTATACGTGCTTCTGTTGCTTCAATCACTTTTCTCTTTTTATTTTTCCAATTAGGCTTATTTTCTTTCACAAATCATGAGCCCAGCAGCTTGCCTTTTGACCTAATATTGGCTTTTAACTTTTCCTTCACGTTATCCAGCTGCTCACTTCTTTCTTTCAATATTTCTTCCTTCAATTGTTTACGTAGTCACGGCCGCCTAATATTGGCTTTTAGCTTTTCCTTCACGTGATTCTTTCAATATTTCTTCCTTTAATTGTTGATGTAGTCACGGCCCCACTCAGTTCATGATAAGTACTTGTGTCATATTTATGTTCACTTCTTTCCAATATTTAAAGTTGATAAGGCTTGTAATTTAGACTTTATTGTCTAAAAATTTGCGTTATCATCTTTTATTTAAATTAATCATTTAGTTTTAAAATTTATTATAATAATTAAATTAATAAATTTTTAAATAAATAAATTAATAATATTATAAAATTATTAAAATTAAATATAATGAAACATAATAATATTCTTTTTATAAAAAATATATATAAAAATTAAATTATTAGAAGCCTGACTGATAAACATGTCAATCACTCTCATATGTGAACAACATTTGGAGTAATCCTATCTTTCTTCTTCAATATGGAAAAGATGAGTTAGTTGTGTTTGGTAAGAAGTCAAAGCGGGGATTTAATGGAGCAAAGGAAAGCCCGGTATTGATTAAGAGAAATTTTAACTTGCTCTTTGAACATAATTAATGCATGATATAAGAAAAATATTTATTATTAATTTTAAATAAATTTATATAAATTTTAGCATTAACAAAATTAATGATAAAGATCTTTCTTAAAATATACTAAAAATATACAACAATTTCTCATTGAATAACTGCTTTCATAATGTTACTTCCTTCTTCAAAATAGGAATAAATACACTTGCTATCTGAACCAAACATAATGTCCACCGTATTTAGTTTATCACTTTATTTTACTATAAGATCGAGGCATAATACTTTAAAGAGTTTTATTATATTTTTTCTTAAAAATCTTTCTAATATTCTACTTTGAATAATGCTTGGTGTACGTTATCACTAAACATATTACTTTACATGTGTATGAAATGATAAAATTAGAGTGTAAGTATGTAAAAAATAATATAAAATTAATTGTAATTAAATAATAAAAATTATGTAAATATAAAGTAATATGTGCATAAATGTATGTGAACAGTATTATTCTAATACTTTTGAGAGTGAACAACAAATTCCAATGGCTTCTTGGATTCCATAGCCTCTCTTTCATAATTCACCCACAACACAAATGAAAGAAAGACTCAATTGGTGCTTAGCGAACACTACTATAATTCTGCTTCTCACTATGACCAACCATTAATTCATTTGGTACATGTGTGTAATGTTTCCTATTCCATCTACCAAAGTCGTTGCCCATCTAATTTTGTAGGATTGGTTCTCACATCACTCGTTCATTTGGTACATGTGTAGTGTGTAATGCTTCTACTCGAATTTAGATACTTTTATATATATTTTTCACTTACATGTTCATGTGAAGAGAAAGAAAGACATAAATGTAATTATAATATGATCTATATTTTATTATTTATGTAAAGATCATTTTTTTTTCGTGTTATTGTCTCTTTTTACTTGATATAATCATGTGAAAAGTTTACATAAGAAGATCAAACATGTATAACAGTGTATAACATGATCCCTCTAGCTCACATAACTTAATCAGTGTATAACATGTTCCCTCCAATTTATCATAAAGTCTGAAACATTTTAACATTTTAACCCAATCTTATATTAGAAATATATGAGATTGGGTTATATGCGTCTACCGTTTCTCATCCAATAAATGCGAACTGCAACTGACAAAGACGAGATGAATAGGATTGTATTATTTAAATGTTAATATTGAATAGGACAGAGAGAATCTGTGCTGGGGCGTAGGGTACTAATTTTGTAACCATTATTTTATGGATAATGAAGGTTCTATACCTTTTTTAGAGGTATAGATATTGTACACATCTTTTTTAAGGGTGTGTGATTAAGAGAGAGAAAGTGATAAAAAAAATAAGTATAATGAATAGTATTGGATTGAGTGTGAAAAAATGTGTATACACTATTTGCGATAAGAATATCGGAATTGTTATTTTATGTTTTAAACTAAAGGAAAAATGAATGTTATACATCAATTTTTTTACCCTTGTGTTATATTTTACTTGTTTAGGAAAAAAAAGAGTGTTTATTGGGAAATGTATTTCTCTTGTATTATTACTCATAATGAAAATGATGTAAAGAGTATAATAAAAATTGTGTGGGAATATTATTGTTGTAAATGAAAATCTGAGTGAGTTTCCTTTCTTTAATTCTCAATACTATTTTTAAACTAAAAACATGAATGCATCGGTCTTACTCATATTATGCTATATATAGGTTTTATGGCAGCATCTAATATGCACCTTAATATGAAAGGTGCATGATGTAGCTTACATGAGAGCCATAAATTTATGTTTAAAATATATGAAGAGTCAAATTTGATCACCTGTAACTTGTAGAACCAGTTACATACATTATTCTCCTCTTTGCTTCCTCAACCACACTAGAAAAAATCATGTCGAAAGCATTGTCTCAGCAATCGTAGCAACCCATGCCACTGCGAGCCAGTCCTTGCTACTGCTACGCCATCATCTCACACCTCCACTAACCACCACGTCATCGTCTTGCAACTTCACCAACCACCACGTCTTCCGCCATGAACCATGCCTCATCGAGCCCAGCGGTTAAGACGCACACCAGCCAAGCTCCTCGCTACCATCGCTCCGCCCATCGTTGTCCAAGCCCCTTCTTAATCCAACCTCGCCCAAACAAAACCTAAGATTTTAAAAAGATTGAAACCCATCTTCTACTAAAAATAACAAATCACATAACACCAAAGAAAAAGGAGCACTTTTTTTAATGCAGGACAAGGGGCACTGGTGCGATTCACTAAAGGGGACAGCAAAGTGGTAGCTCATGTGAAGACATTTGATAGATCTGGCGACCGGGATTGCAGTGATTTATGGTGGTGCGATTCCTTTTGGATAGTTTTGGTTTGCGTGGGTGCATAGGGGAGGTAAAGTAGGAGCTGGCCGGTAAAGGTGCGTGTGGCTAAAGGGGATGCGAAGGTGATGACAACTCTGTTTGTTGGTGGCTGGGTTTGACTGGCGGAGGAGGTGATGCATCAAGGTTGATGGTGTCGTTTGGATGGGGCTAATTTGGATGGTGGTACGTTGTAGGTTTGGGAGATGGATGGGTTGATAGTGGTGTACGTTGGCAGAGAACAACAAAGTGGTAGAAGGGAGCCTCGTTGGCGGCGAAGTCTGAGGTGGAGAACAACGATGGATGCTCTGGTTGTTAAATTAAATGTTTTATGTGATGGACATGTGACTTATCTTATTAGTTTAATTAGTAATTAAATTAAGTTAAAAGGGCTAAACTTTTATTATGTAAAAGGAAAATGACAGTTTTACAATTATAGTAACTGTCAACTTGATGGAAGTTAGCAGTATTTAAGAAATATTTTTTGCGTAAATCTTAAGGTCCTATTCCTGGTCGTCAGGATTTTCTTCTTCCCTCACCATCACTAAAGTAGAAGAAGAAAGTAAAGAAAATGCGTAAAGGAATAGAAAATGAGTTTTGAGATCTCTATAACACTTTTAAAATGCAGTTCGCTCTTTATTCATGAATAAATATTCGTGTTTTTATACTTTCTTGTTTGTGAGAATCATGAATTCTAAAATTCATTTGTTTTAATGATAGTTTTTTGTATTAAAATGATTAAAGAAAACAACAAATTAACAGTGGTGACTAGATGAAGCAAGACAATCTGTAATTAGAGATATTTTTTAGGGTGCATGATGCACCATAAATTAATAGAGTGCATATTAATTAGCATCCACCTAGGTTTTATAAGTTATATGAAACATATTGATGCAGACATTTGAAAATACTGATAATGTCCAATATTAACGAAGTCTTTGGTGTGGCCACCTAATTTGGGTGCATTATTAATGGAACACAAAATCAGGTATAAATGTAGTCTCGCCTATCCAAAAATGCACCTTTCTCCTACTATGCCTATTATTTCTGTATCTTCCTATCTTTCTTTCTTTTACTCACTCTTCTATCTCTTTTTCCCGTCATTGGCTTTAACTTCCTTTCCCTTTTCCATGAACTTGGACCTCACAACTTTTATAATTCCTTTTACAGATTGCATCGCGTCCTTGGTTTCGAAAGATTTTCACTATGCTAGGGTGGAGATTGGAAGTTTAATGAATCTTTGGTTTCAACAAGAAGCGGTGAGAATGGTACCCAAACATGATGCAAGTGTTTCTATGCATCCTAATTTGTTTTTCTGTGTGTATGGTCAGACTTAGTTTTGGATTTCCTGTGATTTCAAAGTTTTTATCACAGTTTTCGTTTCTGTCTTGGCTGCAACGTGATTACAAGTGTGTGCTATACGTGTGTTTTATCATTTGTATTGCTTTATATATTTTGATTTGAGATTATAATTGCGGCTATAAGTTTAAGGAATGCCGTTGCTGTTTGTGATGAATAGTATCACTTTCACTCATTCGGTAAAAGATGCAGAAAAAGAAGAATAGCTGAGGACCAAAATTCTTTTATTGAAATTTTGCCTTGCGTATGAGATTATTAGTTCTGTCTGTATTAAAGGATTTTTAATTTTTGTTTTTTTAACCAAAGGTAAATAACAAGTCGTGCTTGACCCACACGAATTATATATTTTTTAAAAAATAATAAACTGTTAAGTCTTGGTTATTTATCATGACTCATGTGATATACATATTTTTTTAAGATTTTATATGTTTAAAATATAAAATTCAAAAAATAAATTGTATGAAGAGTCATGACAAACAAGCACACTATGGATTAAAAATAAATTATTTAATTTTATTAAAAAATAATATTTTATTTTACACTTATTATTTTCTTAGTTATTAAATTTTTCCAATGTTTTAGAAGCAAAAAATTATTGAAGATAAAAAATAAAATAAAATGAGGAAATGGGGCTAGAGAAGTACGACTCCTTTGAGACAAAAGGAAGAAAAAGTCATGCTTGAATGGTATAACTCCTTCATATAATATGATTTTTTAATTTTTATTTATTTTTTGATTTTTGGTAGAATCTTTACTTAATATATATAATTTTTTAGGTATTATCAAACATTTAAGCAGAAATTTTTTTTTAATATTATTATTTTTATACATATAAATCTTAAAATCGAATAAAAAATTATATATTTAAAATATTTAAAATCTTTTCACTAAAACAAACAAGCATTACTTGTAATTTTTATTTTAAAAATATAAAAATATATGTCATATAAGTCTTAATTGGTAATTATGACTTACTTATTTTTTATTTCTCGTGATTATTAGCCACAACTTATTGTAACCATAACTTGTTATTTTTTATGTTCATTTAATATTAAAGTAATAAATAATTTTTATCTTACATTGAATTGATAAATAAGAAATCTTTCCACACTTGCATAGTAAAAATGGAAAATTTATTTTTAAAAAAGGAGGAAAATTTCTTTTGTAGAAAGAATTTCTCATAAAAATGGCTTTAAAGCTTTTGAAATATGCGATTCACCTAAAAATAAAATAAAATAAAATAAAATGTGTTGTTGTGTAGGGGGTTCGCTTTTGAAATATGCTGTAGTGAAGTGGGGTTGCTTTTTGTCTTTTAATGGTAATAAGGGTCCCATGTCTATAAATTTTTTTAATTAAAAATAATTAAAAAAATAAAAATACAAAAAATTGTAAAAGCTCACATGCATAGTCTTTTTTTTCTTGAAGAAGTCTAATATAGCATCTTAAAAAGAGGTCTATAAATGAACTATAATTTTAAGTCATTATTTATTATTAAAATAAATTAATAGTTCAGATTTTAAGATAAATTTTAATTAATAATATTTTAATTTGTATACAAATTTAATCAAATTACTTATTATTTTTATTTTTTACGAATAACTATATATACAAATAATTTATATATTTTAACTAATAATTTTTTTATACATTCAAATTTATATATAAATATTATTAAATTAAAAATAATAATTCATCTATGGAACCAAACATTTTAGATCCATAATAAAAGAATTATTTTTTTCTTATCGTGATCATTCAATATATCCTTGAAACTCACAAGTTACCAGTTTCGTCACCCCCTAAAGCTTCGTACACCATCATGCTTCCGCCTCCATCTCCACCTTGCTCCACCCAGATTTGCAAACAGCAGCAACCCAACACCACCGTGCGCCACCATACTAGCCAGACGAATGCCACAACCTAGACCACGATCGTACTTGATCCTGCACCTCAATTACTACCGGCAGCTCCCCCATCCACCGTGCGCCATGGCTACCCTTAGAACGTTTGTGAGTGTGTTCTTGTTTTTTTTTTTTGTTGCGAAAACCAGTTTCCTCAATTACTTTCTTTTTTTTTTTTTTTTTTTTTACTTTTGTTGGTCAATGACTGATTTGTTTTACTTGGGTTTAAGTTATTTGGGCTATTATGAAGAGTTTGGATCCAATTCCTCTGACATTATGATCCTTTACTTGTTTGGGCTTGAGTTATTAAGTTTTTTTAATGTCTTTTTTTAGTTGGCTAAGCTTATTATTTGGTTAGATAATTTTAAAGTGCTTTGTTAAACATAGTAAAAAAATAAGGAAAAATACAAAAAATAAAAGTGAAAAATGAAAATACAAAAAAATGAAAAAATGAAAAATATTAAAAAAAAGATAAAATTTCAGAAAAATATCAAAAGGTAATGAAAGAAAATTTGTGGGTTGGTTTGACTTGAATTTGGTTTATGTTTGTCTCTTTGTGGATTTATATAGTTTGTTGTCTCACTATTATGCCAGTTATCATGTTGCTTGAATTAATTCATTGTTAACAGATTTGTTTTAAACACTTAATTTTTTTTACTTAATTAAAACTGATCAAACCCACAAACATTTTCTAAAGAACGACGTGATTTTGAGTTTTTCATTACACTCGGAGATACGTATGAGTGAAACTCCTTTTCCTTCAAGTCAAAATTAATTTTTTTATAATTTATTTTCTTATTTAGTTTATCTTTTAATAAAAGGGATAAAATAAATATTTTCAAGAGTTATAAAAAATTTACACAATTGACTTGGGGTAATCGTTTCAGGACAGATGTATTAGGAGTGTTATGGGATTAAGTTTTCAATATCATCATTTTCTATACACAATCAACTCTCGAATTCATTCTGGTTTTAAAGATTATTTTCAAAGAAAATTTTTCTAATTTTTCCTAATTCAAATAAAGTTGGTGGCACTTTTATTTTTATTTTAAAATCTCATATTTATTAGCCGCTCTCGTCGCAATCTCAGTCGCGACACATATCATATACATATTTTATTTAAAATATTGTAAACTGTCAAAATAAGAGAAAATATATACGTGATAACTTTAAATCACATTAAAAATATACATATAAAATGACAAATATGAATTCTAAGAAAATAATTTAACTACTCAAATCATCAATCAAATGGTAAAACGTTCTTCCATAATATTTAACAAAAATAGACACATTTAAAAACATATTATATGTAATAGAAAAACTTGTGATCAGAAAATATAGAAGATGAACAAGAAAGATGAGAGAAAGTTGAGAGAAATCAAAGAAGAATGAATGAGGAATTTCAAAAAATGAATTGCTTAGCTAATGTGATTAACTAGTTGTATAGCTTATATACATGTTACAGAAACAAGAGTTAATAACAGAAAAACTAACTACAGAAAATTACCTAACTAACTAACTAATAAATTAACTCTAATTGATTTAACTGGTAACTAACTCTTGTTGAAGCATAATAGTTAAGAGCCCCCCGCAAGCTGGAGAATAGAGATCTGTCATTCCCAGCTTGGAAATGAGAAACTGATAGGATTTTGTAGGTAAAGCTTTAGTACATAAATCAGTAATTTGATCAGAAGTATGAACTGGTAAAAGATGAACAAGTCCTTTATGAACTTTGTCTCAAACAAGATGACATTTTATTTTAATATGCTTGGTTCTTTTATGGAAAATGGGGTTAGCAGCAATGTGTAAGGTAGATTGACTATCACTATAATAGAGAAGGGGATTTGAAGGGCAGATGAAGATCGTGAAGGAGATATATCAACCACTGCAGCTCACAAGTGGTTGTTGCCAAGGCCCTGTATTATGCTTCAGAGGATGATCTGGAAACTGTTGCTTACTTTTTGGATTTCCATGAGATGAGAGAATGACTAAGAAATATGCAATAGCCAATCACAAACCTTCTAGTATCTACACAAGCTGCCAAATCAGAGTTTGAGAAACATTTAAGTTATAAAGAAGAGGAGGTTGAGAAAAAAAGCCCTTTTCCAGGAGATGCTTTGAGATATCTAAGAATTCGAAGTGCTGCTTCATGGTGAGATTTCATAGGTTTGGAGAGAAACTGGCTAAGATGATGAACTGCAAATGTAATATCTAGCCTTGTTGTGGTGAGATATAATAGTCTACCAATAAGTCATCTGTAAGTTGGAACATCTTCAAAATGATTGCCATCATCTCTGGAAAGTTTAACATCAAAAGACATGAGGGTTGAAAGAGGCTTGCAAGCTAATAGACCAGCATCTTGAATCAATTCCAAGGCATATTTTCTTTGGCAAAGAGAAATGCCAGATTTGGAGCGAGTTATCTTAAGGCCAAGAAAATATTTGAGAGTACCAAGGTCCTTAATTTTAAAAGAAGAATCTAGATTCTGCTTAATGGATGAGATTTCAGACAAATCATTTCCTGCAAGTATGATGTCGTCCATATAGACCAACAAAGCAGTGAAAAATGAACTATGTGTCTTAACAAATAAGGAATAATCTACCTTGGATTGAGTGTAGCCCCAGAAGATAAAAGGAAGCTTGACAATTTAGAAAACCATTGTCTACTTGCTTGCCTCAAGCCATACAAAGACTTCTGAAATTTACATACCTGATCAGGGATCTTGGAATGAAAGCCTAGAGTAATTTCATATAAACTTCCTTAGTCAAATCTCCATGAAGAAAAGCATTGTTGACATCTAATTGATGCAAATGCCAATTTTGAGTGGCAGCAACAGCAAGTAATAGCCTGACAGTACTCATTTTTGTTATTGGAGAAAAAGTTTCTAAGAAATCTAAGCCTTCTTGTTGAGTGTAGCCATTTGCAACCAACCGTGCTTTATACCTTTCAATACTGCTATCTGACTTATACTTAATTTTGTACACCCATTTGCAACCAATTGGTTGTTTACCAAGTGGCAAATATATCAAAATCCAAGTGTGATTATGCTCTAAAGCTTGTATCTCAATTGTCATAGCATTTTTCCAACAATCATGTTTAATAGCTTGATTATAGCTAGTGGGTTATATGTTTGTGGAAATGGTTAAGGTGAAGTGTTTATGTGATAGTGAGAGATGATTATAAGTTATAGAATTAGAAATGGGATAGAGATTACCTGAAGAAGGTTGGATCTGAGTTGAATTCAGCAATGTACAATGATAGTCTTTTAAATATGAGGGTGTTTTTCTAATTTTGTTAGGTTGCTTGGTAACGGGTTCAATGGTGCCTGAAACTAGAACAAGTTGGCCAGTAGAAGACGAGGTGGAATCAGGAATAGGAATAGGGGAATCAGAAGAAGGAGTGGAAACTTCATGTGGATGAGTGAAAGATGTAGGAACAAAACAAGAAGTATCATATAGTGCAGGACTAATGTCAAGACTGATTTCAAGACTGAGATCAAAATACTAAGACTGGAAAGGCAATATAGACTCATAAAAGACCACATTTCTAGATAGAAAAATAACTCTAGTATGTAGATCCAATAAGAGATAGCCTTTGGTTCCAAATCTGTAACATAAAAAGACACATTTTCTAGCCCTTGCATCAAATTTCTTTCTATGAGCAACAAGAATAGAGGCAAAACAAACAACTAAAAACTTTGAGATCTTCCAAAATTGGTGATTCTTTGTGTAGAATAGTGTAAAAACATTGATTTTGCAAGGAAATAGAAGGAAGTCTATTGATGAGAAATATTGCATGTGCAACTGTATAAGACCAGTAACATTTTGGCAAATTTGATTAAAATAAAAGAGAGCTAGCCACTGCTAAGATGTGCTGATGTTTCCTATGCACAACACCATTTTGTAGTGGAGATTCAACACATGTGGTTTGATGAATAATCCTTTTTTCTGTATAGAATTTAGTGAGGAAAAATTCAGGACCATTATCTGTCCTAATGATTATGACAACATGATTGAATTGAGTTACAACAAAAGAAACAAATGATTGAATAAGAGATGGAGTTTCAGATTTTGCTTTCATGAAAAATAACCAAGTTTTCCTAGAGTAGTCATCTACCACAGTTAAAAAATATTTGTGGCCTTGGATAGATGGAGTTGAAAAAGGACCCCATATATCCATATGCAGCAAATCAAAAATTTGTGCAGAAGTTGTTAAACTAGTAGGATAAGGTAACTTCTTTAATTTTGCAATAGGGCAAATATCACAAACTTTATTATGAACTGGAATAAAAGGAAATTGTTTGTGTAAAGTAATGAGTTTAGACTAGGATGGATGGCCTAATATGTAATGCCATATATCAAAAGATACAAATTTTACATGATGTGCAGATTTCGAAAAAGGAAAAACAACAGGCTTACAAGATTGTTGTAGGACATAAAGTCCATTGCTGACTCTAGCAGACCCAATCTTCTTCAAGGAATTGATGTTCTGTATTAAACAACAAATGGAAGAAAAGGTTAATTTGCAAGAAAGAGAGAATGATAGTTTTGTAACTGATATGAGATTGAAAGTGAAGTTAGGTAAGTACAAGACATCATAGAGAATCAAATCATCAAAAATGTGAACAATACTAGAAATGGAAGTCAATACATGACTACCATCAGGAAGCTTAACTACTATTAGAGAAATTTGTTTATATGTTGTGTAAAGATTCAAGGAACAACAAATATGATCAATTGCCCTAGTATCCAGAATCTAATCTAAGGATTTTGAGTGATATGCTAAAGTTACATGACTACCTTTATTGGAATCAGTAGAAGTTTCAATGTTTGGAACAGGTTGAGTGGTTACATGATTAGCCAAGTGTTGTTGCTTTGATTGCTAAAATAGACGCATGAGAGTTTGATACTGCTCATGAGTAAAACTAGAATTAGCAATGTCATGATGTATTTAAGATGCCTCAGACTTATCTTGCTCATCATCCATCGAGCTAACATGATTAACAACGTAATTGGGATGTCTACTTTTATATCCAGGTGGAAAATCATGTTTTCTATAACACACTTCAACTATGTGACCATTTCTTTTACAATATGTATAATATTTGTTCAGATATGAAGATTGAGCTCTCCCTATAAATTGACCTCTACCCATAGAATCCTTTTCTTTGAAAGAATTTCGAAAAACAGGTCCCCTACTATTATCAGTCACAACCCACACTTGACGTTCTTCAATCAATTCAGTTGACAATTGTCTTTCTTGTTGCAAAACAAGAGAAAACATTTATCTGTGGTAATGGATCCATCAGCAGTATTTGAGATCTTACATGAGAAAATTGATCATTTAATCCTTTTAAGAAACACATAACATAGTCTTTTTGTCTATATGATTGAATAGTAGGAATCAAATCACAGGTACATGAAAACTGACATCTGCAATGAGGAATTGGTCTGAAATTCTCTAATTCTTTCCACAAAGTTTTTGGTTGAGTGAAAAATTTTATTACTGAAAACTCACCTTGTTTGAGAGCATATAATTCATCTTGTAATGCTGTAATTCGAAGCTTATCACCTTGAGAAAATCTATCTTTTAGATCTGCCCAAATTTCAGCAGCTGAGTTCATCCACATAACACTTGGGGCTATATCCAGAGATAAAGATCTCATAAGCCATGAGATAATCATGGTATTGCATCTTTCCCAAGACAAGAAAAACGAATCTTGAGGATCTGGCATTGGCAAAGAACCATCAACAAAACTCAGAGTATTCTTAGACTGCAAGATCATCTTCATTGATCTACACCAAGAATGGTAAATTGCCACTAGGAAGAAGAGGAGTTACAAGAACTAATGTTGAATTTTCATTCGGATGTAGAATGTATGGGCTATTTTGATCTACAATAGCTTGAGCAATACGATGATCCATATCATGAAAATGTAGAGTCACAGAAAACACTTAGAAAGTTGAACAAGAAACTGTGAGAAAGATCAAAGAGACACAATGAAGATTTTACAACCTGATACCATAATAGAAAATTTGTGATCGGAAAATGTAGAAGATGAACAAGAAAGATGAGAGAAGGTTGAGAGAAAATCAAAGAAGAATGAATGAGAAATTTCAAAAACTAAATTACTTGACCTCTATGATTAACCACTTGTACAACTTATATACATGTACAGGAACGAGAGTTAATAACAAAAAAACTAACTACAGAAAACTACCTAACTAACTAATTGATAAATTAGCTCTAACTTATTTAACTATCAACTAACTCTTGTTGAAGCATAGACACATCTAAAAACATATTATATGTAAGACCATAACCAAATAAATAATTTTTACAAACAAAATTTTGACAAATGTTCTTTCATACATTCTACAATAGTGACTTTTACTTCGAAATTCTTACTTTATTTATTATTTTTCTCATCATTATCTTTCCACTTCATATGATATGTATTCTTAAAAGCATTAGAACCATTATTGTAATGGTCATTTTTCTAATTTCTGCCACATTAATGGTTATAACCACAACATTTGTCATACCCAACATTATAATACAGAACATTCACTTCAATGAATGTAGTTCAACCTATTAGATGTCCTTTGTGGTTTTTTTTCAATAACTCATTTTTGTGTTTAATCACAAGAATGCATAAACTTGATTCAAAATATTTTTTGAAATAATTTCATCTTTTTTTACTACTGCATGAGCATATTTGAGAGACACAAAAAGGTAGATGATGTTCTCTCTCACATTTTTTTTGTTTCAAATTATACTAAGATCAAATAAATCTTTATATATTCAATCACAATCTAAAAGTGTAGTTCCTGAAGAACTAAACCATAAATCTTCATATAAAAGATGACCATGAAATATCATTGGTTTTCTACAATCCTTCAGGGATGTTTAAATAGTAATTTCTTTCAGAATTTATCACTAGTAACAAATTCAATATAAATAAAATATGATAATTGTATTAGTCAAACAAGATTGACAATAAAATTTCTATAAAAAAACAAAAAAATATTCCTTAATAAGACTAATATGAAGGAAGTTATAAGTAATGAATAAGAAGACAAATTCTTTCAATAGGACTTCTAAGTTGTTCAAGTCATCATTCATATGGTAGAGTCTCGTGCTGATAACATGTTGTAAAATTAAGTATAAAGAACTCAAGAAATAGAGATTAAATTAGAGAGCAAAACATAAAGAACTTAAGAGATAAAGAAGAAACTAGAGAGAAAAAAAGAATTTTTCTATATTCTCGTGTATCATCTTCAAGTGCCTTATACCTTTTATATATAGGGTCAAGACTACATAAAATTATAATCATCACTATAATAAGATATAAAGAATAATAATATATGTAACATCTATATAATAAGTTTTTTTGTAGCATTCTTATAACTATGGTGACCCTTGAATATCTACTCTTAAATATTGTTCATAATATTTTGTACATGTTTAATAAATATGATAGTTTTGACTATTGATATTTTGATAACTGCAATTTATGAAATCTTTTTTGTACAAAAAATGCGTATTTCTATTTTATCAAAGCACAACTTTAATATACACAAATAATTTAGTCAAATATATATATATATATATATATATATATATATATATACATAATATATTATCACACTTTACACTTTATTATCTAGATTGGCTACTTATATTTTCAACGATTATGGTTGAAGTGGCAAGTTTAAGTTAAGTGTTAGAGAAGTTTATGTAATATTAGAGGTTGAAGCGCAAAAATTTAGATTGACTAGTCTTAAATTATTTTTTCCTAGATCTTTGCTTTATTTTACTAGGAAAAAAAATCACATAGCTATGCGTGTGGATTATAAATGAATTATATATGCATATGTATACTTAATTTAATGAATTACTATATGATAATAATATAAAATAGTTTAACCATTTTTTATAAAAAACTTTAGTGCTCAAATGTTAAAATAAAAATCTATAAGGTCCTGATTATTACATAGTATAAGATCTAATAGCATAAATTTATATTATATAACTCATTTTTATTATATATTTATAAAGTAATTCGGTTCACAAATTTTTATCTAATAATTATTAGTGATAGGCGTTTCTAAAATTTGTATTTAACTTTTTAAATAATTTCATAATTTCTTTAATACTTATATTTTTCATTGATTCAATTACTTTATTTTGGTTGTAGGATGATTCTAGGGACAAAGGAAGACTTAAAGTTAATGTAATGTTTGAGGAGTAAAGGAGGAAAAAATAAGAAAGAAAGAGAAAACCTACCAAACCCTCATACAGTGCACAATGGATGAGATTACAGGTATCATTATGGAAGAAAAGCCTGAAGAAAGGCTTGCGCATCTGAAAAAGGCAAACCAAAGATTTGAAGGGAACGATCAAATTTCAAGGCCCAAGATCCAAAGGGTTCCAACTGTTCTACGGCAAAATGAAAAGTTTGCTATGTACTGCACGCCCAAGATGATATCATTCGGTCCCATTCATCACGGGAATAAAAATCTGAAGCAGGGAGAGCATTACAAGCTTCTATGGACTTCAATATATGTTGAGGAATACAGTAAACAAATCGATCATCAAGATGCCAACCAAGCAGCAAAACTTCTGCATAAAAGGATTGGAGATAATATTGAGGAGTTGAAGAAGCTGTTCACTGAGGATGCAATTGAAAGCCACACTGACAAGGATCTTGCTTGGATGTTGTTTGTGGATGGATGTTCTTTGCTCTATTTCATGCAAAATGTTGACGATCAACATCCGGAAGCATTGAAGCTTAAGCTTGACCAAATCATGTATATGTGGAGAGATATTCACTTATTGGAGAACCAATTTCCAGTGAGCGTGCTCAAGCTGCTAAGCAAAGAAGAGGGGGCCGACTTAGATTATTTAATAAACAATTTTCATGACATGGGTCGGTCCAAAAGAGATGGAGAGGTAATAGTCTCACTCGAAAATGCTAAATCAATTCATATACTCGATTCTGCTCGCTCAATGTACTTGTCACCCTCTAACAAAGACCATGATGATCTGGAAAATGGAAAGAATGTTGAAAACCAAGAAGATAGGGATGAACACAATCAGATGGCTCTCTCTGAAGAATTGGGTGTTTGGCAAACTTATAAGAACATACGGGATCTTAAAGCAGCAGGGATTCGAGTGATGGCAAACGAGAAGGATGAATGGATATGGAGTAACATCTCTTTCACCTCTAGGTGGTTTTGGGGAGAATTGAGGCTTCCAGAATTTGTGTTCAATGATGTCACGCCTTATTTCTTTCGGAACTTGATAGCGTATGAGATGTGTCCAGATTTTTATAACAACTATGAATGCTGCTCATTCTTTTCCTTTATGGATTCCTTGATAGACAGTGCTGAGGATGTGAAGGAGCTCAGAATAGCTGGTGTAATCCAAAACTTGCTCGGAAGCGATGAAGAATTGGCTAAACTCGTCAATGAATTGGGCAATGACTTGCCAACTAAAGTGTTCAATTCATGGAGCAATGATGCGGTGGCCTATAGCAAGAAATATATTCTAGTCAAGCATCAAATCGAGAAGCATTACAAAAATAAATGGAAGACATGGTTGGCTGAAGCATACAATACTCATTTCAATACACCGTGGGCTATGCTTGCATTTTTGGCTGCGTTACTAGCACTAGTTCTCACTTTTATCCAAACATGGTATAGCGTACATCCTAAAAATGCACTGAGTCTCATGAAATATATATGTTAGTAATAAGGTCACATGCCCGCACATCATAGTAATTAATTAAGGTTGGGATCTAGATTTCTTAGAAAAAAAAATTACAGTGCACAGCGACGACTCTAGATGGGGGCCGGGTAATGTAGCGATGATTTTCTTTTCCTATTATTATATGGTGTTCTCTTGTTTAGATGTTCATGCTTGTACTATTTTGCTGGAGTATATCTTTTGTGACAATAAAATTGTAAGAAGGATTTTTCGGTGCCATTTGTGGCATGAGTGCCACTGCCTCAGAGAAAAAAAAAAATCTAGGCTTTTGATAAATATTATGCTGATCTAACTGTTTAAAATAATGATTAGTCACTTAAAATGTTTTGAATAAAAAGGTTGATTGAATTCAACAAAGTCAGGTTAAGATGTTTATTATATAGATAAATAAATTGCATAATATAAAATAGGATAAGATTATCGTTTATAAACAAAAAATGAAGTTTAACTCTAATTTACTACTAAAGAACTAAAGAGTAAGAGGAAACACGAATGGGCCAATGAGATTTGGGATGTATGAGATCATTTTCATTGTTCTTTTGTTTTGCTTATGCAATTATAATATGAATTTTGTTTTTTTTTCTTACGTTCAAGTAGTATTTGGACTAATTTATACGTATTTCCATTAATTTATCTTTTTGATCCCATCAAATGTAAGACATATTAGAATTAGAAAATTTATAAAGATATTTCTTTACTAATATATTCACAAGGATTATAATATGAATTTAATCTTTATTCAATGCTTGTTGTAAAAAAAGTTACATTATCTTCTAATAATGAATTATCATATCATTTAATGAGTTTTGATATAATTAAATTCATCAAATGAAAAATATTAATACAAATTTATATATTTTTTTATCTTTGATGATGTATCCCTATAGACATTGTTGTGACACTAATTTTCAGACACTGTTATAATTAGGAAGTCTTCCCAACAATTATTTTCTCGAGAGTTTGAACTTTGGTTCTTTCTCTAAGAGTGCATCTTCTTACTATTGCATATAACCTTTTGTTGGTAATACAAATTTATATGATATTAAAGAATAATTTACGCACATTAAAATTTAACTTATAAACAAAATCATAAATGAAAACTAATGTGTGTTAGTCTAAATAGAAGAGGCTTATATCCCTTAAGCATATAATCTTAGGTTTGATCCTATAATTTTATGTATATAAAAATAACACCGTTGAGTGGGGTTTCTGCTTAGTCACCTGATCATACTCTAAGAAATTAGTTTCTCATCTATCGAGTAGGGAATACTCAATACAAATTTAGATAATAAAGATGATAATGTAAAAAATAAAAATAAAAATACACTCATAAAAATTAAACCCTTATAATATTATTTTTCAATTAACAAGGGCATGATGATAAACAAGTCTTTAAGATCAAAGTTCAAATTTAAAATAATTGTTAGAAGGATTTTCTAGTCTTGATAGTATTGAGAGTTTAATCTCTTATCAATACCTGTGAGAATATCCTAATCAAACAATAAATAAAAAATTATCATTTTCAAATTTTCATCTATTGTATCCATTTAGATAATAGAATTGGAGTTGAGATACAAAATTTTAATGCTTAAATATGTTTTTTATCTCTTTAAATATATCAATTTTTAGTTTTGGTTTTTAAAAATGTTTTGTTATGGTTTGTGTCTTTATAATTTCAAAAGTAAGTAAAATTGGTCCTTGCATTTTATTTAAAAAA
Organism: Ormosia emarginata; assembly: GCA_029884605.1. Lineage (NCBI taxonomy): Eukaryota > Viridiplantae > Streptophyta > Magnoliopsida > Fabales > Fabaceae > Ormosia > Ormosia emarginata. The sequence continues at coordinate 43,655,737 of JAQQTP010000089.1, read as the reverse complement.
ATGAGTAAAATTAAGTCACTTTAATCTCTTCATATTAAACCTTCTCTCATTTCAAGAGCTAAGAAAAATTTAATATAAAGAAGTTGAATTGAGTCAATTTCACTTATTTTTAAATGAGAGTAAGAACAAATTTTACATATTTTTAATATTACAAGAATACAAATCATAACAAATTTTTTTGAGAAAATAAAATTTAAAAAATGTTATATTTAAAAGGAGAAAAACATATTTAAGTTAAATTTTAATTTTCATTCCAATTTTTGTGAATTAGAATTTTAAAGTTATGTTTGGGTTAAAGAATGCAATTTCATGGAATAAGAAACATAATAAGAATATGAATCACTGAATTAGAATAAGAATTTTATTCTAATTTTATAGTTTGGTACAATTAAAAATAAAAATGTCATAGAAAGTGATTATCTAGTTTGGTTTGTATGATACAATACATAATGAAATCCGAATTGGTTTAAATGACATAAATATTCCAAATAAAAATATGAAAAATTTAATTTTTTCTTTCATATTATATATATATATATATATAATATAAATATATATATTTTAAAGCAATATTTAAGATTAATTCTTAAACAACTTTAATAAAATAAATATTGATAATATATTTTTTTTTTTTTCCATTGATTTTTTTCTTATAATTAATATGTTATAGTTATGACGATAAGCTTTGTCATATTAATACAATATTAATTTTAAGATAAAAATTAAAAAAAATATTCAACTTATTATAAAAATAATCAATAGTTCTATGATAATTTTAAATAAAAATTATACTACAAACAAAGCACCAATGTCAAATATTTAAAAGACTAGAAATTTACAACATTTGAGAATATATGCTTCTTTTTATAGCTGAAAAATTTACAATATGTGAATACTTTGTAAATTATAAAAGAATTAAGTTATGTTATTTTTATAAATTAATTAAGGGTATATTAGAAAAAATATATGAAATCTTATTCTATAAAAATTAGAAATCGCAATTCTAATTTTTTTTTTAATAAATATGATTCCATGAATTTGTGAAATGAAATTTGGGATATGAACGTTATTCTACATATTTTTTAATCAACAAACATAAAAATACTATGATTCTAAGATTAAATATGATATGACATTCCATTCATTTACACCTAATGTAACCTAAAGTAAATATCATTCTAAGTTTGATAATGGAATCAAAAGTTTTCTATGTTTGTTAATGAAAAAAAAAAATAAAATAACATTCTTATTTCAAATCACATTCTACAAATTTATGGAATCATATTTCTTATAAAAGAGAGGGATTGCGATTATGCATTTTTGTAGAATTAGATTATATATATATTTTTTAATATACATTTAACTGATTTATAAAATGACAAAAGTTAACTCTTTTATATATTGAACAAATTTTAAATCCTAAATTTTATTAAATTATCTTAAAATTAATATATTGTATTATGTATTAATATTAATATCATAAAACATGTAGCCATAATTATAACATATTAAAAATAAAGAAAAAATCATTACATAATGTACCAAAAAATCATTAAAAATAAAAATATATTATCAAGATTTATTTTATTAAGTTATTTAAAAATTAATCTTAAACATTAATTTACATATATATATATATATATACATATAAAATATGAACAAATTTTTTTATCAAGTAAGATATTTATGTTATTTAAATTAATTTAAACTTTATTTTATATTGTACCTTGTACATCAAACAATAAAATCATTTTTTATTTTATTTTTTTTTAATTGTACCAAATTATGAAATTCAATTAAGATTATTATTCTAATTTACTAATTTTAATTCTTATTTAACATAATTTCATTTTTACACCAAACATAATATAAAGTTGATATGCAATTTTTTTTTTAAAGAAAAAAGGTACAAATGCTGCTCAATTGGTCAAACAGAAAATGAGACGAGAGTGAGAGTGATCATGGAGGGTCGCCGACCTCGGAATCGAAACCCTTCTTCTTCTTCTGCCTCTTTCTCCCAATCACCTCGTCCTCGCGGCCAGAAATTGCCTTCTAATGCGACCCATCTGTCCAAAGTTTCAACTTTTGCTCAAAGGGGCACTCCTTCTGGCTCTGATTCCAGTAACAGACAACAGGATGCAGATGCACAAGGGTCTTCCGATTTTGGGCCTTTAGTTGGAACTTGTCCTTATATGTGCCCAGGTAATATTAATAATAATAATTGTTTTTAAAATAGAAGGAAATTTCATTAAATGGTTTCCTTTTGGGTGATAAAGTTTTTTGTTTGGTTAGAATGATAATCACAATTCATAAAAAAAGAAGAAAAAGATAATAATTGGTTATAGCTGATGACAGTGGTTTTACATGAACATATTTGGAAACTGCACTTATTTCTGTGAATAAGTGGATCTCAGGTCTCTTATATGCTCTACTAAATTGTGTTACCTACAGCAACTTTATAATATTCCATCTTGCACTTGCCATCTGTGTGTGTGTTTTGCTCGTGCACATGCTTGTTTAGTATTAGTCTTAGTTATGATAGATCCATCCAGCACCTCTCAATGGTATTTACAAAGTGCCTTGAAAAGAGGTGGAGCTTGGGTACAGCCTAACTCAATTTTTGACAAGGCAGAGGAAAGCCAATTGAAAAGTAATCCGATGAAAACACCAACAGACATTTCTCCTAAGAGGATGATCCACATTGAAGATGTTTATGGATTTCTTTGTTTTTCTAATCTACATTGAGGTTAGTAAGAGGTTACAGTATTTGAGCCGGTGAAGTTAAGACTCAGATAATGAAAAAGAAAATGATGCAAATGACCTGCTCTTAAGCTGAGAAGAAACTGTTTTCATTGAAGATTGTGGTGGTATTGCTTTATATTGCATTGGTGAGATGATGCAGTTTAAGGATACTTCTTCATTGAGAAGGAGTAATGGTGTCCTCTTCGTGCAATGGGTATTATGGCTTTATTACGTGCTTAGCCCATAAAATTCTAGCTTCTTATTATTAGGTTAGACTAATCGTAATAAGAAAAGAGGAAGGAAAAGAAAACACAACAATAAAAGGATTGCACTAGGTGAATTATTAAGTACATGTTTATGTTAAGGGGTCGTTCATGATTCTTAATGTTAAGAGAGAAAAACAGAAGCATAGGGATTGAGAAATAGAGAGAAAAACTGCGTGTCTCAACTACACGACGGAGAGCAGTTTATATAGATTTATGACAATAAATACAAATAAATACAAAGATTACTATTATGATATGATTAGCCTATACAAGGAAACTACATAAATACAAAAGATATTTACACATTTTCAACACTTAACAATCAGGAATTGGGCTTATCTTCAACATCTAGATAATTTTGTTATTCTGACTTTGAAAACAGAAGTTCTGTTGATTTATTTTTTTGTTCTACATAACACATGCCTACATTTGTATCTTAATTCCTAGATACTTTGGCTTCTAAAATGGGCCTTGAAGTTATTTGCTTATCCTTGTGTATTTGGTGAGGCTCTGATTCAATGTTTGTAATACTGCAAAATTGACATGCAACTGTATGATACTAGTTCAAGCCGTCAATACCAATTTCCCAATGTTCAAGAAACAAGTATACTACCTATGAGGATGACTATCTTATTGGCCTTGTCATGGAGCTCAGCATGCTAAATGGATCTAGAATAGGAACTTTTTGATTGCTTTGTGATGCTGGACTTTTTACATTAGCTAACTAAGAAGGTTGCTGTCTAGCCCTTTGAAGAGTACCTGCAACTGCAAACAGTAACTGTCAGCTTTGATAAGGATAAGGGAAAATGAGTAGAAGGATGGTGGAGTATTTCTCAATGAATTAATTGAAGATCTCTCAACAAATAAACAAATCTAAACAGGATCTGAACTGAGGAAATCAGATTAAAATAGATGGAGAAAAGAGAACATAGGTTCTCATTTAGGTTTATTAGGTATTACACCATTCATATACTCTTTATAAGTGGAGACATTGCTTAAGTAGGACTAGTGGTTGAAACTTGTCAAGTACGCTAGGTAGTCCAGAGTTTAAGGCCCAAGTTAATAGCTAGCCATGAAAGCTGAAATAAGTGAAACAAATTAATAAAAAACCATGATTTGAAGCCCATGCGTATTCATGACAAACACCTACCTGTCTACCTTATCAAATCAAAAAATTACATACCACCTGTGATAGAATAAATGAAAACAATATCCAACTTCTTGGGCTATGTCAGCTTTTCACCATTACCAAATTATGATATCAGCGCTTGAATTTGGCTTGCCCTTTTGCTATAATATGTCCTTTACCTCCGTGACTGATAATTTGCATCACTTTGTCTACATTCTACCCTTTGTTTGAAGCCATTTTTTTGTATATTTTAAAAGTATGTTTCTGGTGCAGTTATTGTGTAATGAAATTTCTTAGTTCAACTTTATTGCCATGGCCTATTTTGGCTTTGTCAATTCAGGGTAGCCTATACTTTTCTGCACAGTAAATGTTAAGAGACTTTCAATTGCTATTATTATTCTTCATAAGGAGTTCATATAAAATATATCTACCTGAAACTTCTATCTTCAAAGCTGTTCACTCTGCCTACAGAAAGAGAGAGGATCCAGCGCGAGAAACTGCAGGATTTGGCAGTATTTGAGAGGCAAAATGGTAATCCTGGAAAATCATCCCCGGCCCTTGCAGTCAAAAAGGTAGGGTCAAACTGTTCTCCTATTTTATCTTGTTTTACCTTATTAAGTACACTTGTGTCTAATTTTGGAAGGATCTACTCTCCAGCAGCATGCTGAATTTACTTTTCAGTTTTCAGCTATTTTTTATGATCAGCAGTGCATTTAAGGGTACTGCAAAGCTTTTTATTGTGTGAATTAAATTGATGATGCCAATCTTATTATTTTTACCTGTGTTTGATTATACCCATAGGAAATTATGAACTGGGGTCATTATATGGTTCAAGTTTGATTAATTCAGTAATCACAATTTTAAGATATTCATTTGTTGATTGTTGTGTGTTGAAACTGGAGTGTATTACTAAGTACGTTTAATTGTATTATCTGATACAATTACATTTCTGCTGCTGACCCTTTATTGGGATTACAGCTTCAATGTGCAGTTGAAAACTTGAAACTTTATTATTGATGCTAATATGGGGACTCTAGACAGCTAAATATATACATCAACCTAAACTGGCATTGATTGATTGATGATTTATAATGGGTAGTTTTTTTCAGTTTTATTTTTCTTACTCTATAGTATTTTGTAGTAAAATTTCTTCTTGCATCAAAGAGATTATTTTATGGCATTTTGGTAAACAAGAAACTCTTAGCAATAATAAAACAGGAAGAAAGTACGAACCAGAGGGTAAATAAAATATAGTCTTGGAGAAGAGTGATAAACAAGAAAGCCTGATGGAAATTTTTGAATTAATAGGGTCTCAAATCTCAATGAATGTCAGGGGAAACCCTTTGCATTCATTGTTAGCACTACTTTGCAAAGGTTCCAAATACGATATCCCATACTATTGTAAGCATAATGTGCAAAAAAATAATACTCTCTTTAACAAAATATACCTGACCATTGCAAACTGTGCACATCCAAAAAAATATTTTATCCTTTTCCTTCCCAAAATCTTTGAAACATCGCTACAAGAGATTTATTTGTGTTGAATGAATCGCTATGATCTTTGAAATGTTATCAAATTATTTGATAATCCAAGCAATTTGTTAATGGAAAAGCACATGATCCTGAATTTGAAGGGTTTTAAAGCACATACTATTTGCATAAGGAGAAAATGCTTATTGTTCTTCCACATTCACTATTGGTTTTTTGTGTTAATACTACTGTGCAGCACCTATCAAAGGTCTTGTTTGATCTTTTGGTATCATCAACATCCGTAAATCTGATGTACAGAAAATTTTTAAGGACAGCTCCAATTTATTAATGGAGTTTTGGAAAACAAATTTCCAATTAGGTAAAAGGTTTGTTGAGAAAGAGAGAGGATCATGGAGAAACCCTAATTTGTGCGAATGAACCAGTGAAATACACTGTCCCCTCTGATATCCTATTTATATTATTGAATCATATGATAGTACAAGGTAAAGTACAATATTATAGTAATTAATATACATAAAAAAGGAAATAAGGAAACTATGCCATGTATATCTCTACACATATCTCTACACTGTACACTCCCCCCTCAAGTTGGAGCATAAAAGTCATATGCACCAAGCTTATTACAAATATAGCTAATCTGAGGACCCCTTGAGATACTTAGTGAATACATCTACTAATTGATCATTTGAATTGACAAAGCTAGTAGCAATGCATCCAAACAAAATCTTTTCTCGAATAAAGTGACAATCCACTTCAACATGTTTGGTCCTCTCTTGGAGCACCGGATTCGAGGCAATATGTAAGGCGGCTTGATATCACTTACTAGTTGCATTTACTTAACATCACCAAACCTCAACTCTTGGATCCAATGCTTCAGCCATATAAGTTCACATGTTACCAATGCCATGGCTCAATATTCTACTTCTGCACTTGACTTGGCAACGACATCCTATTTCTTACTTTTCCAAGACACTAAATTTCCTCCAAGCATTATGCAGTAACCTGAGGTGGATCGCCTATCTAAGGGAGAACCAGCCCAATCTGTATCTGTAAAGCCAATGACCTTGGAATGGCTTTTGTTTTCATAGAGAAGTCCATGGCTTGGTGCTCCTTTGATATACCTAAGTATTCAAATTGTTGCGTCCCAATGGCTATCACACAGAGATTTAGGAACTGACTTACTACAATTACAGCAAAGGATATGTTTGGCCGAGTAATGGTAAGGTAATTTAATTTTCCAACAAGTCTTCGATATTGCCTAGGATCCAATAAGGGCTCCCCTTTCCTAGTAAAAGCTTGATGTTTGGATCCATAGGAGTGTCTTTAGGGCGGCAATCTTACATGCCGCTCTCCTCGAAGATATCAAGAGCGCACTTTCTTTGAGAAATAGCAACACCAGTCGAGGACTGGATTGCCTCAATTCCAAGAAAATAGTAAAGGCATCGCAAATCATTAGTCTGAAAATGACGAAATAGGTGTTGTTTCAGTTTAATGATACCATCTTCATCATTTCCTGTGATAACAATTTTCATGGAACCAACTCTCCCAAAAACTTAAGTTGTTAGGTGAAGATACACTTAAATGACTCTATTATATCTCTAACACATACCTTCATGTTCATCTTTATCATGTGTTGAAATTCAACTTTTATTTAGAAAAATGGGGGGAGGCAAGGATCAAATTCTTGATCACTTGGTCATAGAGACTTTTATACCATGCCATGGAACCAACTATCCCAAAAGCTTAAGCTTTTAGGTGAAGCCACATGAATGACTTTATTATATCTCTAACAATAATATCATCTACATATACCACAAGATAAATGCTTTGATGTTGTGGAGAATGGCGGTAAAAAATAGAGTGATCAGCCTCACTTCGAATCATGCCAAACTGCTGATCGCCTATACCATGCTTGCGGGGACTGTTTCAACTTTCAACCCATAAAGAGAGTGATGTAGGCTGCATAACTAAGCATCAATGGCCTCCGAATTATCCCTATTCACCACAGGAATACCCTTGACCCTTAAATTAGGGCTCAACAACCGAAGTCCAATGCATATAATTGGCATCATTAAGGGGCTCAATAGTGATGACCGGAGAGGTAGAAATCACCGAATTGAAAATACTAAACTTTTCGATGGATGAGGAGGCAGCAGAAGTGACCATGATGAAGGTCCAAGAGCAACAAAAGAACTTGGAGATGCTGGAAGAACAAACAAACACCCAAAAAAAGATCCAAATGGCATGAAACATGGATAACCATCACAAAGAATGCCTAGAAACAACTCAAACCTGATGAAGGTAGGAAGACCACACCAAGGGTTCGTTTGGATTGGTGGTATTGAGTGGAATGGAAGGGAATGGAATGGAATAGAGATAGGTTCTGAATGTTAAAAAGGATGGAATGGGATGGAGTGAGTGGGATGGATTCCATCATCCACCGTAATCAATTTTCTTCCCCCCAGGGGGTATGGGATGGAATCATCTTTTTTAGTATGAATACCATCCCATCCCACCAAAAATCATAAACTTCCCAAACAATGGAATGGTAACTTCACTCCATTCCATCTTAAAATATCCAAACTATGGAATGGTATTTTTTTCCCATTCCACGCAGCCCCAAGGGATTCACACAGCCATGTGGAGGTAGCAAGCAGAGGCAATGCAGGCTAGGCCTGACTGTAGATTGTAGGGCAAGGTGAACGATGGAGGAGGTGGCTGGAATGAGGGCCTCATGCTCTCACGAATGCTAGAAAGGCAGGACATGCAAAATCCAGTGACCAGCTCGTGGTGGCGGGTCCCTACTTCAATGGTGGCTAGACTTCGGCGACGGGTGGTGTTGGGGCAGTGAGCACCATGGTGGGGTTGGTAGGACGAGATACAAAACCTAGAAACGCAAATCTGAGATGACAACCGCTGGAGGAGAGAGAAAAAATGCATGGCTGAAAAAAATTAGGGTTTCTCTAATTAGGCTCTAGATACCATGTTGAGAAAGAGAGAGGATCATGGATCGACCCTAATTTGTGTGAATGAGTAAGTGAAATTGTTGTGTACAAATGAAACTAAATAGATGTAGCCATGTAGAAGCAGGAAAACCAGAGAACTGATGAAAATGACTTTGTATTATTCTGTCCAGACTTGTATATTTTGGATTTGTTGGAATTCAAAACACAAGAAAAGGAAATAAGTAGGAGAATAGAAATGAGGAAATGAAAATGACTCAATGTAACATTGAGCCCCCAGCCTTAGGAGAGGCCTACCCCAAAACCTAGAACCATTCTTCAGTCTTCACAATTTTTCTCTTCTCTCTCTCTCTCTCTCCACTCCTACACTGCCTTTTTAAAAGCCTTCCTCCTCTCATTCTGTCCATTTTGTCTTCTCTTCCACTTTCCTCGAATTCAATAATCTCATTATTCCCATATTGGTCTTCAATTAATACTTTGTCAGTTCCCATGCCATTAATGGATCCTTCATTCTAGTGACGGATCCAGAAAAGTTAGGCAGTGGGGGCAAAGACAATACACAAGTATAAAAAAAATTTCAAATGAAAAAAAATATTAATACACAATGATAAAATATCAATTTATAATTGTTCCCTTCATGGTGTAAATAATCTTTTTACTATCAATATTATCAAATATTTTTCTATTTATGTATATATGAATGATCTTGACATTTAATTATGTAGGATGCAATTTGAAAAAAATGCTATAAGGATTTTAACTTCTCTTATAGTAAATTTACTTACTTACACATCATATGGGGTAAAGTTAAAAATATGAAAGGGTATAAATATCAAATAACTATTTTGGATAATAGGAAATTTCTTAAAGTGAATGGAGGCATGTGTCTCTATTATTATATAAGTGGGTCTATCCCTGCAAATATATATATAGGATCAAAGAAAAATTTACAAATTTGATGGGGGCATGTGTCCCCACATTTTTATGAATGGGTCCGTCCCTGACTTCATTCCCCTTGTTATCCCTCCCAGTGCCATGCTTCAATTTTTCTAGAATAAGTTTGAGTTATGGGCCTAACAGAAATACATTGTTCTTTGATATCCTAAATATAATACTGAATAATATGGCGGTATAAGGTAAAGTACAATAGTGGAGTAATTATTTTACATAAAAATGGAAATAAGGAAACTATGCTATACATATCTCTACAAGGTCAACCAAACTCAGAATTATGATTAATTTAGATAGTGTTTGACACTTTGATTAACCATTAACTAGCCATTGATTGAACACGGATTAACCATTATTTCTGACTTATGTTAATTTTCCTAAATTTGAATATGCTCGCTAGGATTTCCAATATCATGATTCTCCCAGTATTTCATTGTCCCCTGTTTATTCTTTATTAACTTCTAGCTTAATGCCTAGTTCATGCTAGCAATAGCATGCTGCATTATGATATAAAGCATGTGTTTCAAAGTTATTTATCACGATGCTTTATGATGTAAAACTTTATAAGGCATGTGATTCCCCTTAACATTTCCTGTTTTTGTAGTTCTTTAAGGTCATATTTTCTGTATACATCCTTGTTGGTTTTATAGCATGTAAATGGCTTTTATCTAGGGTCATCCTCTCTGTTATTCAATGTCTATTTGTTTTTCAGCTTTTCATCTTCCATTTCACTTATCAGTTTTGCAGAACTATATCCACCAAATATGTCCAAGCATCTGATGTGCGGCCTCTTACTATATTGGAAGATACTTTAAATTACCTTTTGAGCTTGCTGGAATCTAAAGAGCATCCTTTTGAAGTGGTTCATGACTTCGTCTTTGATAGGACAAGGTCCATACGTCAAGATCTTACTATGCAAAATATTGTAAACAAGAAAGCAATCTACTTGTATGAGGCAATGGTATAGTTTCTCTTTCGCATTTCTTTGATTTATGTAGTTTATTCTTTTCATATCTGTTGAGGTCAACTTTTCTCTTACAACCATATTAGGGTAGATGATTTAAGTTAGATTTCTGATACAAGATTTTGTAACTTCAGGTTTAGCTAAACTTTGAAGGTCCATTTATCTCAGATCCACATATTACGTTTTAACACATTAGATGAATGTCTATAAAGAAATTGATGTTCAATGCATACACTTGATTTCAAATACAAGTCTAGACTCCAAACTTGGGGACTGATTGCATCTCCTGCCCCTTAAGAACCTAGGAGGGTAAGTTGATCAATTCAATGTGTTATGTGTGGTGCTTGCTCAAAATCGGTTCTGCACCTATTCTTTCATTGTTTTGCTGCTGTTTCTATATGGAATTCATTGTCCGGTCGTTTTGATGATTCGTGGATGTGCCCTAGGTCCTTCGACCAATTTTTGATGATTAGCTTTAATGGTTTTGGTAGAAGTGGCTAAATTTTTGTGACAATGTGCAATCTATGCTACACGTCGGTACATATGGTTGGAGCGTTACTCTCATATCTTTAAGGAGGTTTCTTTGGCACAACAACTGATTTGCGAGAAGATTAGGCATTTGACTTATATTTGGTGTAAACCGCATGGTCTTTTTAAGGGGTATCCCTAACAAATATTTGTTAGATAGATATAAATCCATTCATGAGCCTTTATATAACAATTTAAGCTTTTGTCAGAGTTAGTCCTTGATATGATATCAGAGTCTTTATGACCTAGTGTTCGAGAGTTAGATCCTTGCCACCTCCATTCTTCTAATAACATGTTGAATTTCAGTACAAGGTAAAGTGGCCTTGTGTATTGTCCATATGGGTGTGTTAGATATAAAGCCATTCTTGAGCCTCCACTGAACAACTTAAGCTTTTGGAAAAGTTGGTCCGTAACAGATATGTTGTGAGAATGGCCAGCTTTGTTCCAATGATGTTTTCTTTTTTCTTTGTTTGTGTTTTGATTTTACATTAAGGAAAGGTTGAAGCTTGTTCTCCTCTAGCTTGGTTCACGGATTTCCACAGGAATCATTGCTTCTGCTATTGAAAGTTAGCCTGAAGGGAGATTCCTGTATGTTGAGACAGTATGTGTTCATGTCTGGATTTGTTGCCAAGGTGAATGCAAGATCTTGAGCATGCCAGAGAGGTGTTACCGAGGTGGGGTACTGGCAAAAAGCACTTTGCCGCCTAAGTTAGGACTATATTCAAGGTAGGCTAGTATTTAGGGTTACATATTGTACCTAGGAGGTGATTTCCCTTATCTTGTGCTAATCCATAGGTGTTTCTTTACACATTCAAACTGGATCATGATATCATTCCCAGTGGACAAGTGATGGGCCCTTAGGCTGAGATGGGCTGCAGTGGTCCTACAGTATAGCATGCTTATTGAAGCATGGCCTTATATTTATGTTCTTTGGAAATGATTATATTTCCTCTCGCAGCCTTTCAAGCTATGGAATTCAGATAATGAGCTGAGCAATGTATTTAACATGCAGGTGAAATTTCATGTTGTATCACATTACAAGCTTCGGTGTTGTATGAGTGATCCAAACATCGCATCAATGCATTATCTCAACATGGAACAGCTCACAAAGACTTTGACATCTCTATTCAATCTGTATGAAGCAAATCGAAGTTCAAATTATGTACATGAGAATGAAGCTGAGTTCCATTCGTTATATGTGCTTCTTCATCTTGGTTCTTACAGCAAACCAATGGTTAATGTCTACATCATTGGTGTGATTGATTATTTTTCTCTTTCCATTGTTAATTTCAGCCTTGTTGGGTCTTAACTCTTAAGTATGTAATGTAGCTATTTCTGATCCCCAGGGGGAGCCACTTTCTTTGTGGTTTAGTCGTGTATCAACTCCAGTACTGAAGTCAAAAGAAATGCATTTCGCAAGGAGAATCTTACGGTAACCTTTCTCCTAATCATTGACTTTCTTTTAATATTTTAGTGTGTAAATGGATTTTTTGTTGGTTTTCTCTTAAGCCAATTTCTCATATGTAATAATAACTGTGAATGTATGTCACTCATGGATATTCTCTTTTCTCTTGATAGATCTTTCCGACTTGGTAATTATAAGGATTTCTTCTGCACTGCAGCTGCTCATGCATCATATCTGCAGTACTGCATTATGGAGCCTTATATCAATGAAGTATTTACTGTAACTAGAGAATGCATTCTTTTGCTATTATTCTTGAACATATTTATCTATGTCTTTTTTTTCTGTTTGACTTGATGCATGCCCGTTTACCTTTTGCTTATTACTTTTTTTATATCTATTTTATTTTTACCTTAACGTGAAGCATCTTTTGCCATTGTAATAGCCTTCGTTAAGAATTTCCACAAAAGGCTAGTTAATGACGGCTAAAATACTAATCTACGGAATAGATGAAGTGCAGGGGAAAGACACGGAATGTGATATCAGAATCATCATTGTTTTACCAAAACTTTACCTCTCCGTGTCTTCTTATTTCTCCTATATTCCAATTAAATCAGATAAAATGCCTACAACTAAGCTCTTGCTGATACTAACATCTCAAACAACTCTCAGCATCTCAAAATTTTCAAACCAGATTTTGTGCATTCCATGTGCAAAATTGCAACAGCCATTAGTCTTTGTGTTGTAAGAATTTTCCTTGTGCACATATACCCTCACGTGGCAGTCCAGGATGAACGGTCTACTTTTTGAGGGACTTTAAAAATAACACTTCAGAAAATAAAAACCAGCACCTCACACCACTTTACCAGAAATTTTCACCTTTAATTTATAATTCTTCAGTGGGCTACATCCTTTCTTGTCTCTCACAACTACCTGGATTTCATCTGAAGCATCAGGAAGCACGAAACAACAACCAAGCTGTATTCCACTAAGTGGAGTCATCTACAAGGATCAATCCATTGGGTTCTAAAAAAAAAAAAATCAAAATTTCAGTAAATCATTAAATCCATTTAGAAGAAGGTATTTTTTAAAAGTTTATCCTGTAGTTTTCTTCTGTCGTCCTCTGCCTATGTCATGCTTTATTGCTAAACTTTACATAGCGAGTCCCAAACCTATAGAAGAGGAGGGTTGTGTTAGGTAGTCAAAGTCAACGTAAAACTTTGTTGAATCTTTATGACGTAGCGAGAAAGAAAAATGAAAATAAATAAATAAATAAATACATAAAGAAAGAACTGGCTTAATGTTCAATTGCTCATTTATAGAAGTGTACTGTTGTTTATAGAGATTTGTTAACTTGTTACAGGCATATGTCGTGGCCAATTCCGGCACCTATTTCAGTTGTCTTTTTTCTGCTTATTGTCTGCATTTGAGATAATGATGAATAAACTTCCATGAGTAGTTACTAATTGGAGATGGATTCTTTTATTTGCAAACATATCAATGCTTTTCATAATATCTTTTTCTATATTTAATGATAAGGGTTTTGCTTGTATTTTTTTTTGGTAAAAGGTTCGTGCACTGGCTTTATCGTGCATAAATTTTGGTGGCTACAAGCTTCATCCGTATCCTCTGTTCGACCTTTCAAAGCATCTGATGATAAAGGTATGAATTCCGTTGTTTGCTATGGGGTGCGCAGAAACACCTAAAAATGCACAGAGAGACGCAGTGACAACTGTATTTAAAGTTAATTTTAGGTAGGTTGATTATTATGTCCCACACTGAACAAACATGGAGGCTTTATGTGGTACTTAAGTCATGAGGCTCTCCCTCCACATTGAGTAAACATGGAAGCTCAACGTGGTACTTAAGTCATGAGATTCTCCCGCCTAATAATAGGCTTGTCTTTTGGGATGGCTCTCCTCATAGGTTTAAGTTGTACATCTGTACATCAACTTTTCAATTCATATGTAATCTATTAAGCTTGATCTTCATGATGAGGTTTATCAATCTAACAGTGAATTTTTTGACATGTTATTCCTAACATCGATATTTGAAGTTGTAAAATAAGTTGTTATTGTTGTGTCAGTGTCAGTTGATCTTTTGTTTACACACATACTAGCTATATTCTATTTTCAACTCTATGACAGGAATCAGATTTGGAATCCTTTTGCAATTCTTGCGGTCTCGAGACTTGTATAGATGAATCTGGAAATAAGTTACTTCCTACAAAGCAAACTACCTATAGTCATCCCAAAGTTGGGTTCCAGAGCTATAGTTTCTTGGGCTTGCAAGAATATGAAAGGCAGTTTTAGAGCTTGCAGTTATTTGTATGTGTGCATATTGGGAAATTGGAACTAGCTTGATCGAGGATGATTGCAATTATCTTCATCACTTTCCCTAGGAATGAAGATAATACTGGGTGATCTAATGTTTGAGTATGATCATTAGGGGCAACATTACAGACCAGAGATATTCACTAGTATCTCTTTGTGGTGCTTTGGGGAAACATGGGAACAAATTGTACTATACACAGCTATTTTTGCACGTTTGTGCTTGTGAATGTAAAATACTTTTGAGTTTACATTTGATACGCTGCTAATGTAAAACTTTTTATTTGTAAACAAGGGCTACATTATTATAGTAAGTTTTTTTTTTTTTACTTGCAGACTTGCAGTAACACAGTAATTTTAAATAGGTAGCATTGCATGGTTTGCAGATAGTATGATAGGAATGAGTGCGTGCATGATAGAGCTGGGGAGTGAGTGAGAATGCGTTCGACCCATAACTACTAGAGTGTATTCCAGGAGATGCAAAAAGGGGATTTTGGTGTACAGAAGGAAAATTATAATGCAGAGTAAAAGGGTGAGACTCATTTCATCGATGTTTGATGTGTGTGTTGGATTTACTATTTAGTCTTAATCGATACAAAAGTTGATCAAAAGAAAATTGCAAAAAAAAGCTAATTCAAAGTGTTAAATACGTATACTAAATATTTGTTCGTTAAATTAAAAAGTCATTGTTATATATATGAAATTTAAAACAACTCTTGCGTTAAACAAACATGTTAAAAAGTTGAAAAATTAATTAATTTCTCTAAATGTACTTAGTTTAATGTTAGAGTTTTTCCTCAAGATCGTCTACGCTAGAATTATTAATTGATTTCGATTGACACAAAATTTAACCTAAAGATGTAAAAGTTGATCAAAAGAAAATTACAAAAAAAGGCTAATTCAAAGTTTCAAATGTGTACTAAATATTTGTTCATTAAATTAAAAACCCATATATATAAAACAACTCATGCATTTAACAAGTTGGCCAAAAAGTTGGGAAATGAATTAATTTTTCTAAATGTACTAAAGCCAATGTCTTCAAGATTACTCGAGTTAAATTTACTAATTAGTCTCAGTTGACGAGAAAGTTGATTAAAAGAAAAGTCTAAAACAAGTTAATTCAAACTTTAAACTTTTAAATACATACTCAATATTTGTTTGTTAAAATAAAAACTCATTGTTGTATATATATGAAATTTAAGTAACTCGTGCGATGCAAAGGTAAGATAACTAGTATTAAGAAAAGAACAATACTTAGTTTTAACATTTTTTCTCTAACCTTTCTTTCTAACTCCTTTAATTACTCTCAATTTATTACTTCTAACTCCACTTAATTGAGTTAATGAACAAATGAAAAGTGATTAAATGAATTGAAAAAAAAGATTTGAGAGAAATAGTTAGAGTCAAGTTGTGTTCAAATATAACATTACTTCTCTATTTTTTTTATATATACTTTCCTGTTTATTAGAGAGACAGTTCATACTATATATAGTACTAGTTTATAGTTTTTTTCTTACATTCAAGAAAAAATAACGTTTTATCTTTTGGGTTCGATTTATTCAAGAAAAATGAACATCTCTTAAAAAGTGGACTAAATTCACCTTTTTATTTTAACCTTTCGGGGAATTTTCATCGATCTATACATCACATCTTTTTGTTGCAAGCTTTTGTTTAAAAAAGAGGGTAGATGAACCTATATTCACATTGTCTTGATTCTGCCGAACTACTTCAATTTTTATTTATGCTCATATTTGACCATTTCTAATCCTTTTGTAGTGTGCAGGGATGGATACATGTACAAAGTTATGGAGATAGATGTCCTTATTAACTTGAAAAAAAAAATTATTGAATATATTAATTGTCTATTATTATTTTGTCATTATGTGTTTAATTATTCCGACAATAGATATTTATTCACATTTGATTTATTAAAAAATGAATTATTTTAAAATAACTAAAAGCAGTTATAAATATAAAAATAGTGAAATCAACTACTAACATTTACATATTATTCTCATTAACAAAAATTATTTTAAAAGTGGAATGATTCACTTGATGAATGTACTTATTTTCCTATGTATGTCGATCTAATCAAGAAAAATGAACCTTTATCTTAAAAGTGGAACGATTCATTTTGCAGTCTGTTTATAGTTTCATGATCAAGACAAGAGAAACTACAACTTTCATAAAAGTGAACCTATACCACTACCATGAATGATGAATGAATTCGTAGTAGCTTTCGTAGTTTAATTATATTAGTTCACACTAATTAACTTTCTGCTTCTTTTAATAGTAAAGCAAAAAAAATATACTTCTATTTGTTCTCAGATTCAAGTAAAAGGGTGATCTTATTTAATGGTAATTAACACAATTCATATTTTTTTCAAGGTAACTAAATAATAATTGAATATGAAAAAAAAATTGAAACAGATTAAAACTATCCAATCTTTCAGATCCAAAAAAAAAATTATCCACTCTTTTTATACTAGATGTAAAACTATTATTATCAAGAAAAACAAACCTCTACGAAAGATGTGTCAGAAATAGATTTTAATAATTAATTAAAATCTATCACAATTTTTTATTATCATCTACAAGATTCGTGTTTGGATTTTTTCGAATTAAGATAAAGGATCTCTTATACATAACAAATGAAAGAAACAAAAACCTTAAAATAGAGTTCAGTAATTAATTTCGATCGAATCATTTGGCATAATTAAGTAATAAGATCAAAATTTGAATAGATCAGAGGTAATGATAACTTAACAACTAAATGTATGCAAAATAATATATACAAAAAGTTCCCACATAAAAATGTGTAAATGGAACTATTAATTACAATCTAGTCAATGGAACTTCTCACTCTAAACTTAGAAACAGTAATTGAGTTTAGAAGCTCATATTTTGCCATTTAAAAACGATTAAAAAAATTTGTAACGTATATCCTCTCCATTTCAAAATATTTGCCTTAGAAAATCAAGGAAGCCTTAGTTGATTTTTTTTTTTTCACCTTTATCCTGATCTCTTGGTTTGAGTGATAATATTTTGAGTATTTTAATAAAGAATAATTTAGTCAAATAAAATAATATTTTACTAAAATTAAAAACTATTTAATATTTTTATTAATCTTTATGCAAAAACCTAAACAATAGATGTTTCGAAATGGTGTGTTTGTTTTAGATTTTTGCTAACATCAGCCTATGTTTGCATAGTTCCCTTTGATGTTTGCTGGAAAGAAATGTAATTCTACTCCATTTATTCCTTTTTACTTGTCCAATTTAGGTTTAAAAAAATTATTTTATTAATCATTTTAAAAATTTATTGAAGTATTAATTATTTTTTTAACTTTACTTTTAGTATAAATAATTCAGGAGAGAAGATTAATAAATTGATAATAATATTTTACATATTTTAATTAAAAATAATTCAATTAAGTGTAATTATTTTCTTATAATCAAAACTATTTAATGGCTTTATTAATTCTTGTACAAATATCTTAAAGGAAAAAATAAAATTGAAGGTGGGAATATTTTATTTTTTATCAATTCCCGTTTGTGTTGATTAAAATGTAAAACAAAGAGGTTGTAAATAGTTATATACATTTCTTTTGTAGCATTTCAGAAACGGATAAATGACTGAATTAAATTCCACTTGAATTTTGTTATTTTACGTAATTAGAAATTTGAGTAATACTACAAAATCTTCCTGCACTTTATCGCTAGTCATTTACTCATTCTTTATTATCATAGCTACACAATTTTATTTTTTTCGGTGAGGATATAGGTACACAGATTTTTTTTTGTGACCATAGGTACACATATTTTAATAACAAAAAATTGTGCAAAGCATTATTCATTAAATGCAAAATTAATATACAATTATTATGAGGGTAGAACTGTTAGCACTCAATTATTTATTCATAATTCTAATTAACTAATTATAATTGTAGTTTTTTAAACTAGTCTTAATTAGATATTTTGTTTATTCAAGTTAAACTTTTATTAATTATATTGAATTTGTCTATTATATATATATATATATATAGAGAGAGAGAGAGAGAGAGAGAGAGAGAGAGACAGTGAATTTGTCTTAACCGATCCTCATATATATATATATATATAATGGATTATCAAAAAAATTTATAGATTTCAACAAGTAATTAATTCACATATCTAAGTTCCTCACACACTACACTTAGAAAGAGAGATCACTTTAAGCTTTGCTCATGTGATGCAAATAGGTAAAGGTGAAAATTATTTTTAGCTAAACTAGTTAACACTTTCATTTATCTATTATACATTTAATGGAGGCAATTTGAAAACTTAAAATTATGATAATTAGTGAAAAGTGTGGATAGATAAGTAAAAGTGTTGAAACCCACTATTGACAATTTATATTAAATTTGGAGGTTTTTTTTGTTTTTGAGCGGTAATGTGTGAAGCATATTATTAATATAGTTATTGAGTTTCTTAATTCAATGAGTATGGCTAGTACATTTTTTTTTTTATGATTAAATGTTTATTGAAAAGGAAAGTTGTCCCATTCAAACATCAGGATATATCATAAGCATTAGCGATAATGTATTGTGGTAATTATGGATTACTTATTAATGAAATATTACCAACAAGAAATCAAACACAAAATTAATTCATTGTAGAAGATTACCAATTAACGTAACTAACACATTGCCAATAAACATGTAGCTTAATTGGCAACGTTCCAAGCTTTAAATACTTTGGGGTCAATGTTGATTATATGGGTTACATCCTATGAAGTACAGACACGGATACAGATACGTGATACAATACGAATATAAATATAAAAACACACTAAATTTAAAAAATTGTAGGATACGATTACATATATATATATATATATATATATATATAAAAGTAAATATTAAAGAATTTGGTTTATGTATATATATAATTGTAAAATTTAAGAAAAATGATTCATAATTTATTAATATCATTTCTATAAAGTTGAAGATTTACAATATCTTAATATATGTCATATGTGCAAATATTTGTTATCTAGTAAACCCCTCCTAAAAAATATGGAGCATAATTGTTATTGACATTTTTAAAAAAAATCTCATAAACTAATTTATCTTAATAGAACTAATCATGTACAATTACACGTGTATCAAAAAAAATTAACTAGAGGGAATAGTGATTTGAGGCAAGTTCGATGACAGCGAAGTGGATGACTTAATACGAGTAGAGGTAGAAGGAGCAGATGAAAATAGTAGTATGTGAAAAGATAAAATTTAAAAGTCTAATAGTGGCATGTGAAAATATAAAACTTAAAATACTTGTATGAGAAAATAGTGGCTTGAAACGTCAGTCATGTGATTGGGCTTGGATGAGTTACGGACTTACTAATTAGACATTAGTTATGAAAACTATTTTTTTAAAAAAAATATTAATGGATCGTGTTCAACCTGTGTCCTAAACGTATCCAAACATGTCCAAGACATGTCCAAACATGTCATAGTCGAAAAAAATAATTTTTTTAATAGAACATATTCAGACATATAAGACACATGTGTTGTACTGGTATCTTCATGTATCTGAGACGGACACGTGTCTGATACACGCATACACCTAAAAAATGATGTGTCCGAACTTCATAGGATACATCCCTAATCAAGAAAGAGTGACTCAATAATTTCATAAGTATAAAGCTAAATATAAATTGAGCTCTCTTTATTGAAATTTAATCCAAAAAAAAAAAGAACAATATTTATTAAATTTTATTCTTTTATCCTTTTGAGATGCAAAATTCTTAATTAAATTTTTATAATCAAGTTCTTTTAACATTTTTTTAATTGGTAATATAACTAATCTATTTAATCATTTTGGAGACATTGTTGATCTAAAACAAGACTATTAATTTTAGTTTTAAAATCTTGTTTCTGCTGAAGCAACACTTTCCTGAGTTGTTAACATTACTCTAAAAGCAATATATGCATTTGAATAATTTCATTAGTATAATTTCTTTTAGATTATTTTACTTGAAAATAAATCTAAACCATTAATATCATAATAGTTTATATATTTTAAAAATTATTCAAAATTCAAATAAAAAAATTCAAAATTAGGCCAATATTCTTCTAATTTCACCACTAAATAGAAAACCAAAAATACTGTCATATGTCTTAAATTGTTCAAATATACTTCTAGTGAAAAATTGCTTCATCTACTATATATAAGAGGAAATGGAATCTAAATGATTCTTCAATACATCTTATTGTTTCATGATCAACATTCTCATCAAATTATTATTTTTTTCTACGAATGATACGATTATCATGAAATTTATGTTTGATGATTTCGGATGCAATTTCTTTAGAATAAATCATAATAGATGCAAATTCATGTTTAATAAAATCTTCTTTCTCCTCGTACCATTCAACGATGGATGACCATTCCAATGTGATACACTCCTGTAATCAACTCCATTCAAAGTTAGCATTACTGAGAGAAAATCTTACCTAAATTATGGGCATGATAGTTAGGTACACTAAACTAATCAAAATTTGATATTTTTATAGAGTATTGTGAAATTAATTATGCAACATAAAAATCTATGAAAATATTAAGTTTCCATTAGGCAAACTTGATTAGATCTAACTAGTTTATGGTAGGTAAGAATCTCTCCATTCCTGATTATTGACATTCTACTGATTTTGAGATTATATATATATATATATATATGATTTTTTGCTCAAATTAAAGAAGACAAAATAATTTTTTTTTGTTAGTTAGATAAAAATAAGATATTTAATATATTAAAAATTAAAAAAATTACTATTTAATTTGTTTTTATAAAAAAATATTTTAACTTCTTTAACAAATGTCTTAAACTACTTGTTAACAAAACCTTATATATATATATATATAATCCTTTCTTTTTCTCTTTGTTTCCAGTTCATGTGTAGCCTTAAGATAAGGGATAAGAAAACAAAATTAAAAAATATTAAATAAAAAATATTTATTATATTAAATTAAAAAGTAATACTAATTATTTAAGTAATTAAAAATATTTAATAAGAAATATTAAATGCTTCTTAAGCATTGCTGCTATTGTTTTCGCAAAACCCATGTCTTATTCTGGAATCTCTTTCATTTTTTATTTATTTATTTATCTTTCACTAGTTATTCTTATTCCAATGAACTTTCATAGCAGTCAAGTTACACACTAGGGGGAAAAAAAAGACAAGTAACAAATCCTATTGCAGCACTGAAGATCATATGAACTGTTTGGAGCAATATATGGTACTGAAAATTGAAGTGAACTTAAAACAAGAGTGTTGATCATGTCTGAAACATCACAGAGGACTGTGTTGATCCACTATGCATCAAGAGACCTTACAAGTGGCATTAAATGGGCCCTGCATGGCTTATCACTTGAGCGAGGAGATGAGCTTACACTTGTTGCAATTCTTCGCCATGTTAACAGTCCTAGTAGGATTCCCTTCATTGCACCTGCAAGACTGCGTAAGTCTCCCAACCTTTTTTCTTCTCTTCCTTCTTCTTTTTAATAAACTTTGATGTTGTACAATATCATTATAAGATATATCATAAAGAACTAAAATAAGAGAAGGGACAATTTCTATATAAGATGTGCAAAAGATTTGGTTCCAAAATATATGGCTGAACTTGAATTGTAATAAGGGCATGTTCTCTTGAATTATAACTAAGATTTGAGACATGACATTTTGGTATTCATAATAATTTTCCTATGGATACGATGGCCTTGTTGTCCTCAGGGGGACTGTTTGAGACAGGCCAGAAAATTATTGATGAAGAAGTTGCCAAGAAGAAGGAAGAGTACCATAATAATGCAAAGATCAAGAAAATCTGTGAGCAGTGTGAAACAGACAAGGTTAGACAATAACTTGCAGCTAGAAGAGCCGATCCATGCAAAATCAGTAGTCCTTTATCAGGATTGCAATACTTTAACTGTTGTAGATAATCAATCATTTTGCCTTTCAATAGGTGTATATATATAGATTGTAGAATAAGTGGCTAGAAAAATTTATGTTAGCTAATTTATCTCAAGGAAAATCTGTAGTAAAAACATAATAGATTCTATTATTTAATAGTTTGGGCAGTCTAGATTTTGATAAATTGTCTAATAGAATTCTTTTATTAATGAAATTACTCAGATTCAATTCCGGATAGAAGTGCTTGCAGGCAATTTACCAGAAGTTGCTGTAAATGCTGCCATCAGGTTGAAGGCAACATCAGTGATACTTGATAGGTCAGTCCAACTCTTTCAAACTTTTATTTCCTATTTCCTTCAAATCCAAATCTAAGAAACTGCATGTACAAACTTCAATATTTAATATTCCAGCATTGTGTTTACTTTTAGTTAGAAACCTTATTTTTAAGGTACATATGAATTGGTAAGCTGTTGATCTGGGGAACAACTCTGTGGCTTGATTAAGCTCTACAGGTGTCCACTGATACCTGATGCCTTGAGTGCCATCTGGATTCTAGACCAGAGGAGAAATTATCAATATTTGATAATTTAATGAACCCCAACCTTTAATTTAAGGTCTTCATTCATTAACTTAATTGGCATCGTTACAAATACAAAGCTAATACCATATTTGCCTTTATATCTTAATGAGATGTGGAGCTTTGCATCTGACATTGTTGATGTGCAGACAGATGAAGAAATATAAGAAGGATTTCATGCAGAGTCTCTCTTGTGCTTTGCTAATAATGAAACGTGACAACTCCATTCGGCACTTGAGAGGGCCAAGGGAAGCAGATCTTTCTGGTAGTGACAATTCAAGTTGTGTAAGATGTAAGGAAATGAACCAATATAGTTATCTTGATATCCTTGATTTCCTAATTATGTTTTCATGTTCTTCTGCTAGTCACCATCTTATATATCACCCATGCTTTCATAAAATCTGGATAGATATAGAACTTCAGACTCAAAGCATCCAGCTCAGATACACACATATTATTCAATTTCATGAACAAAAACTTCTTTGATCAAAAGAATTGTGGTAAAAAACTTGTTGGGAAAGAAAGGAGTGTGTCTGTTGAAGAAGTGATAATGGTCTTGAAATGGGCGATAAAATCTTTCCCACTTGAAAGAACATCATTCAGGAGCAAAATATATAGCCAACCAAAAATATCCACCAAAAATATATCAAAGCATCAAAGCACAAAAATAAATAGGCTAAATCCCTAATGTTTTAACGTGGAAAACCCCCTCACCTGTGAGAAGTAAAACCACGGGACCTAGTCCAGAAAAATCTCCACTAAAAATCAATGAGTACAAAAAGTGTCTCCCAATAAACAAGGATATCACAACGACCCCTACTCACTACCAACAAAGTGGAAATCAACAAAGTAACAAAGTTCAAAACCCACAAAGGGGTACAAATAGCCCAACAAGTAGAGATGGAGAAATAAGAATTTGACCGTACAAGTAGAAGCTCACAATGCAAGGAACAACATACTAAAAAATCATTCAGATCGGACCACAAATGACCACCCAATCTGAACACGCAAGATCAGCACTGGAATTTTTCTCTTCTCTCTCACGCGTGGCGCCGTCACGGTTTTCAGGAAAAAGAAAACTCTGATACATCCAAATTTTTTTAGGCTTCCTTCCTTTTAAAAAAGGCTATCATATATATATTTTTTTAAATTGGCATGGGCCCTACTAGTTGGACCTATCCAACAAACTCTCCCTCCAACTCAAGTGGAGGCAAATGCCAAACCAGCAACCAAACGACAATCTTCAAACTTCCCCCTCGGTAGAGTTTTTGTCAACATGTCTGAACCATTATCATCAGTATGAATCTTTTCAAGTTTCAACAACTTAGAGTCCAGAACATCACATATCTAATGATACCTCACATCAATATGCTTAGATCTACTATGGAACATAGGATTCTTGCCTAGATGAATAAAGCACTCGACTATCACAAAACAAAACATACCTCTCTCGAGTAAAACCAAGTTCATACACAAAATTCTTCATCCAAAGCAACTTCTTACAAGCCCGGTAATAGCAATGAACTCAGCCTCAAGTAGTAGACAATGCAAACTTTTGCAACCTAGATTGTCAAGCCACGAAATCCCTTGCAAAGGTAATCAAATAGCAGTAGACTTTCTTGAGTCAACATCACCTGCTAAGTCTGAATCTGTATAACCACAAAGAACAGGTTTCCCAATTCCAAAAAAAAGCTTCAAACTAGAAGTGCCCCGAAGATATCTTAATATCCACTTCACAGCTTTCCAATGCTCTTTACCAGGATTGGAAAGAAAAAGACTAACAACATCAACTGCATGAGATATATCAGGCCTTGTGCAAACCATTGCATGCATCAAACTTCCTACTGCAGATGCATAAGGAACATGTTGCATGTCTTCTTTCTCTTCATCACTAGAAGGAGCTTATCTAGTACTAAGCCTAAAATGTAAAGCAAGAGGTGTGCTTACAACTTTAGCTTTATCCAAGTGAAAACGTTGAAGTACTTTCTCAATGTATTTCTCTTGAGATAACCACAACTTCTTGGCCACTCTATCACGAGTAATCTGCATGCCAAGAATCTATCTTGTTAATCCTAAGTCTTTCATTGCAAAAGACTTACTAAGCTCCTTTTTCAACCTGTCAATTCTAGAAGAATTATGACCAACAATCAACATATCATCAACATAGAGCAATAAAATGATGAATTCATTATCAGAAAATTTCTGCACAAACACACAATGATCAAGTAGTCTTCTTGAATCCTGCTTTTGAATCATAACAGACTCAAACTTCTTGTACCATTGCCTCTAATTGTTTCAAACCATACAAACTTTTCTTCAACCTGATCACATAATTTTCTTTACCCTTCATCACAAAACCCTCGGGTTGCTCCATGTAAATCTCCTCCTCCAAATCACCATGAAGGAAAGCAGTTCACATCCATCTGCTCAACCTCTAAATCAAGACTGGCTGCCAAACCAAGAACAACTCGGATAGAAGACATTTTAACAACCGGTGAGAAGATCTCCTCAAAATCAATCCCCTTTTTCTGATGGTAGCCTTTGACAACTAATCTAACTTTGTATCTCGGAGTGGAAGTATTCTCATCATTTTTCAACCTGTAAACCCACCGATTTTGCAAAACTTTCTTGTCCTTAGGCAACTTGACCAGCTCAAAAGTATGGTTGTCAAGTAAAGATCTCATCTCATCATTCATTGCTCTCTCTAACCCATTCTACGCATTCACTCACTCTCTATAGCCTCTTCGTAGTACTCGTGTTCTCCCCATCGGAAAGCATATATTCATCGGATGAGTAACGGGTAGAGGGAATAAGATGTCCGGGAAGACCTCCTAAGTGAAACAACGGGTTCATCAACAACCTCACGAGCAGGAGCATCTACCTCATCAACAACATTATCAAAAACATCCTCAACCTGATCATCCTGAATATGATTATGCACATCATCATGATCGCCAAAGTCAGCTACATCTGGCATATGAGGCTCAGAAATTGGATCAATATCAATCAAACCATCAGTTTTCGGAGACTCTGACTTCTTTGCCTTATCAATATCTTCAATGGTCTGATCCTCTATAAAAATAACATCACGGCTTCTAACAAGCTTCTTCTCAACTGGATCATACAACCTATAGCCAAACTCATCATGACCATAGCCAATGAAGATGCACTGTCTAGTCTTGATATCTAACTTGGACCTCTCATCTTTGGGCACATGTACAAATGCTCTACACCCAAAGACACGTAAGTGGTCATAGGAAACATCTTTTCTATTCCACACTCTGTTAGGAACATCACCAGAAAGTAATATATATAGATAAATTAATAACATGTGCAACAGTATATAAAGCCTCACCCCAAAAAAATCCAGGTAACTTTGCTTTAGAAAACAAACATCTAACTCTCTCCATCAAAGTCCTGTTCATCCTTTCTGCCAGGCCATTAAGCTGAGGAGTCTTAGGAGGCGTCTTCTGGTGTCTAATACCCTGCTGTCTACAGTACTCATCAAATGATCCGCAATATTCACCACCATTATCAGTGCGAACACATTTCAGTTTCTTCCCTGTTTCTCTCTCAACGAAGCAAAAAATTTTTTTTGAAAGACACCAAGCACCTGGTCCTTAGTCTTCAAGGCATAAACCCAAAGTTTCCTTGAATGATCATCAATGAAAGTCACAAAGTAAAGTGCACCACCAAATGTTCTAGTCCTCATTGGACCACAAAGATCTGAATGCACCAACTCAAGCACCTCTGATTTTCTAGAAGGAGGATGACTCTTGAAAGAGAGTCTATTCCCAAATTCCCACCAAACAATGAGCACACTTTTCCAAACTTGCACCCTTCAAACCCGAAAGTAGATTCCTTTTGGCCAAAGTATCAAGTCCTTCTCACTAATGTGGCTAAGTCTCTTGTGACATAACTTTGACATATTTATCACACTCAACTATATTAGCAACATCAACTTTCACTAAGCCTTGATCCAATACAAACCTTCAACACTTCTTTCCATGTGCCACAACTAAAGAACCCTTAGAGAGTTTCCACTGTCCACCACCAAAGGTACTAAAATAGCCATCATCATCAAGAACACTAAAAATCGATGCAAACGGATGTCTGATGCATGTGTCGACATTCTTCAAAAATAACTTTGTCCCATTATGGTTTCCAAACAAACATTGCCAATGCCAATCACCTTTGACATACCATCATTACCCATTTTCAAAACCCCATAATCACCAGGAGTATAAGATGTGAAGAAATCCTTCCTAGATGTCACATGAAAACTAGCACCACTCTAACCTTTGGTCTCATCACAGGCAACATTAATCAAATTTTCATCACGTATAATTACAAGATCTCCTCCATAAAGTGGTAGCAACACGATCATTATTGTCATTATCTTTCTTTTGTTGCTTGTCCTTGTTACCCTTGTTCTCCCTTTTCCATCATTAGCATAACCTTTGGACATGCCCTTTTTACCACAATAATCACACTCAAGGTTTTTGTATTTAGACCTTGATTTGCTTCTACTCTTGCTTTTTCCTCGATTGCCTTGTCCCCGATCCTCTCAATGTTTCTCCCCTGTTTTCGCAGTAACCAAAACCTCGATTGTGAAGAGGCGTCAAGAAGAGTTCGTCGTCGACTTCTTCATTCAAAAAATCTGTGAGCAGTGTTTACATAATTCATGGTCACAAAACCTCCAGGAGCAGAACTAGTCAAAGTGACTCGAGATTTTCCCAAGAATCGCAATAGAGTATTAAGCAACCAAAGTCCCAAAATTTCATCTTCAAATTTCATACCCATGCCGACAACCGTCAAAGCATCCTAGAAAATCACTCAAGTGATCGTTAATAGAACTACCATCCTTGTAACTCAAGTTCATGGCCCGCTTCAAAAACAATTTATTGTTCCCAGTTTGAGGCATCTACGTCTCAAAATTATCCCATAAAGTTCGGCATGTGAATCATTAGCAATATGATTCAAAACATTATCATCTATCCATTGCCGAATAAAATCACAAACCATCTCATGCTCAAAAGCCCAATCTTCATCGATTTAGCCTCGGGTTTTGTAGTAGCAAACACCGTAAATGTAATTTTTCACAAATAATAAATCTTTCATCTTTCCTTTCCACTTGTGGTAATTTGTGTCATTCAAACTAATCATTCTACATTGTAATTTGGCTCCATCATTCAATCAAGCAAACAAACAAATAAATTGCTCGATACCAACATTGTTGGGAAAGAAAGAAGTGTGTGGCTACATATTAAGTAACAACACACAAATGGGCACTAAAATCTTTCCCACTTGAAAGAACCTAGACCAGAGGAAATTAAAATATTTGATAAAAATATCCACCAAAAATATATCCAAGAATGCACAAAAATAAATAGGCAAAGAGAACACACACATTTTAACGTAAAAAACCCCTCAATGTGAGAAAGTAAAACCACGGGACTTAATCCGAAAAATCTCCACTAAAAATCAATGAGTACAAAGAAAGTGCCCAATAAACAAGGATATCATAACAACCCCTACTCACTACCAACAAAGTAGAATCAACAAAGTAACAAAGCTCAAAATTCACAAAAGGGTACAAATAGCCCAACAAGTAGAGATGGAGAAATAAGAATCTTTCTGTAGTGAAATTCTCACAACGCAAGGAATAACATACTAAAAAATCATTCAGATCGGATCACAAATGATTACCCAATCTGATATCAAGATCAATTCCTAATTAATTTTTCTTGTCTCTCACGCATCTTATATATCACCCATGCGGTTTTCAAGAAAAAGAAAACTCTGATACATCCAAATTTTTTTTAGGCTTCCTTCCTTTTAAAAAAGGCTATCATATATATATATTTTTAAAAATTGACATGAGCCCCATTAGTTAGACCTATCCAACAAAACTTTTACATCCTTAAATGCTTATTGTGTAACCAACATCATTCAAATCATTTTAGGAGACTAAGAGGATATTCATGTTGATGCAATTGTGTGTGGAGCAGGTTCTAGATCCTCACCAACTATGCAGCGCATGGCAAAGGTTGTGTGTCCCCAACATCATTCTCAAATAAAACAAAGCCCTGAAAATAGAGAAGAAGACATGGCAAGAGGGTATTGCCTATTACCCATTCCTGATACTCAAAAGACTAGTCCTACTGAATTGTATCGCTCAGAGACAACAGTTGAGCATAACAGCAACCATGAAGCATGTTGGATAGTTGCACAGTTTAAAAATTCTGTTTGCTCCGTGTGCAAGAACAGAAGACCAGAATTTGAATCCATGAAAGAATTCACATATGCGGAGCTGCATGCAGCCACAGAGGGGTTTTCCCCAAAGAACTATTTGTCAGAAGGTGGATTTGGTTCTGTCTACAGAGGGAAGCTGCAAGGACTCAAGATCGCTGTTAAGCAACATAAGTGTGCAAGCCTTCAAGGAGAGAAGGAATTCAAGTCTGAAGTTAATGCACTTAGCAAAGCAATACATGAGAATGTAGTCATGCTGCTGGGATCATGTTCAGATGGAAATAACAGGCTTCTTGTATATGAATTTGTTTGCAACGGCTCACTTGACCAACATTTATCGCGTAAGAGAAAAATGAACTTAGAAATAGATGTTAATATGAATAAAAATGACTGCATAATTCCCTTGATGTGTTTATTACAGATATGAGAGACTAACTCTATCTATTATGATGCAGAACACTCTCGTAAACCTCCTAGTTGGCCAGACAGGATCAAAGTAGCTATTAGAGCTGCCAAAGGCTTATTGTACTTGCATGAGAACAATATCATACACAGAGATATGAGACCAAGTAACATTCTTGTCACACATGATTATGAAGCAATGGTAATTATGCACACAGCTTTAGAATAGTAATTGAATTTGAAATACCATGGACTAACCGATCTCATAAAGAATATGCTCAATACTAATTGAAAGAGAACTCATTCAACTACATAATGATGCTTCACTTGACTTGTATAGAATGCTAGTCTAAACAACTGCCTATGATTATATTTTAATTATGGATTAGTAAAGATATAGTATTATCACTAATATATATTATTAGAACCTAGTATGAACATGAAAAATAATGATAAATGGCTGGTTATACTATAAGGCTATAAGCTCCTTCCATAAAATTGCAATGTGCATCTGCAATATTTTGCTTCAGCAAGTTTGAGTAACAAAATTTTTTATCTGTTTATCAGCTGGGAGATTTTGGTCTGGCTAGAACTGAACAATTGGACTCCATATACTCAACAGATGTTGTTGGAACTCTGGGGTATTTGGCACCAGAATATGCAGAATCTGGTAAAGTGTCAACCAAGACAGACGTGTATTCTTTTGGGGTGGTTCTTCTTCAGCTAATAACTGGAATGAGGACCACAGACAAACGGCTTGGAGACAAAAGTCTTGTGGGATGGGTAACAATCTAAATCCAACAATACTTTTAATAAATATAGCATACATTATGTGTTCCCTTACACTACCCTGGCTAAATATTATGAGTTGAATTTTAATGAATACATGTTTATTCAACTTAATATTGCAGTCTTTTTCTTTTCCCTTTTGATAATGTTGTATTCAAATCCTGGAGTCCTTCCTTCTTCAGTTCTTCTGTTTTTGAATATGGTTTCATTAGATCCAGGTTCATGAATAGCCTTACCGGTTTTGTACACGTGCTTGGATGTTTTCCTTCAATTTCTTTACAATCATATTTCATGCAATAAGTTTTATGTTGATACTTCGGGGGTTATGCAATATAGTACACTAGCCATTTCATTGTTGTTCTTCTTTTTTTCAACTTTAAAGAGCTGGTCATATGTCATGTAATCAGGAGAAAAAATGAAAATGAAAATGTAATATCAGAATGAATATGACTCTACCAAATATAAACTTGTGATAAAATAAAATTTCTGGTAAGCCTACCTGTGAAAGAAGTAAGAAGAACCTCCCTGAAATTCACCTTGCATAATTCCTTACTTTATTGCAAGTTGCAAGTTTCTTCTATTTTTAATGTCTTGCTTTCTTTCAGGCTAGGCCACTATTGAAAGAAAGGAACTATCCGGATCTAATTGACGAAAGGATGATGGATACCCATGATTGCCATCAGCTTTTTTGGATGGTTCGTCTAGCAGAAAAATGTCTCAGCAGAGATCCTCAGAAGCGATTATCTATGGATACGGTAAGTTTACATAAGTGAATTTCTATGTAAAGTTGGAAAAAAAAAATTAATGACTCATTGATAATGGATAAATAAAATTAAACAAAATAACTTTTCTCAATGGACAGATAAATGTGGACAGAAGGAGTAAATAGTAATACAAGATAAAAGGAGCCACTTATTAAGATAACTTGAACTAGCCATTTTGACTCGTGGTTTGTAGTAGTCCTCTAATTTCTAAAGTCAGTTAAGTTGGGGGAACTAGATATCATGACCAACCAGTCAACACAGTTGAAAGCAAGAAATTTAATTGGAATACAAATCATGATATTGTTTTCCTTAACGTTATAATCACAACCAATATATTTCATACAAGTCAATATCAAATAAATTTTGTTAATTTGTTGTCATATATGACTGCAGGTGGTCAGTGCCTTAATTCATATAGTGGAAGGCAACACATGCAGTGTTGTACTGAGAGACTGTTCCCCAGCACGGTCAGATTCATCCTATGACATGTCAGACTCTATTAAATCAGAAGGCTCTCTGGAATTAGAAGGTGAAGATGGAACCATCTATTCAGGATATACTCCAATTAATTTGAGACCCCCACCATCTCCTCCAATGGGAAGCACTTCATCAAGTACATCAAGCATGTTCACAGGGCTAAGTGAATCTCCTTCTAATGATTTCACCAATAATGAGAAGAAGGGTGAAAAGTCAAATGATCAAAGTGATGTTAAACCAATATGATCCTCTTTGAGTACTTGAAAAGACAATTAGATAGCTATTCACTAAAAGTAAAAAGGAAACAGTAATCATAGACTTCGCTTTTTCAAATATAACTAATGCCAGTTTCTATCTTGTTCCTTCACTCCACAAAAAAATTCTTGTTGCCTACGTTGAAATAGATTCTGCAACAAGAAAAACGGGGTTGAATTTGAACTTTGCTTCTCTGACTCTGAACGTTCCTTCTTAGAGATCAATATGATACATAATCTCCTTTATTATTTGAAGTTACTCGAGAGAAAAGTAACACACATGCCCTTATCAATGATCATTCTAGGCTTCATATTAGAGGGTGTTTTCATTATGTTTTCTGTTTTCAAAGTTTGATTAAGGAAATGCTGAAAAAATGTTTTTTTTTCTTTTCTTTTTAACATTTCCTTAAAAAAAATTAAAAATAGAAAACATAATAAAAATAAATGACATTTTTATAATTATAATACAAACATATTAACAGAAAATGAAAACAAGAAAACAAACGAAACACCCCTTTACAAAAAGCAAATTATAGAAATCTAACAATGTTGAATGGTAAAGAAATTAGCTGTTTTCACCTGGAGATTACTCTTGTGCTATTCAATATTAAAGACACAGCTTTAACACCACTGATGTTACTCTTTTCAAATAATGGGTTGAATTATGCTTCTTAATTTAATAAATAGATACTTGATGGATAGAGTTTCATTTCATGAAACCTCTAGGGATCTCAATGTAATTTACTATAAGCATTTAAAGTCGCGGTTGTATTCTAAGAGTAATACTCGGTTCAAATTTGATTTAAATCTTATTACATAATATTTTAAATTTAATTTTATAGCATATATATATTGTGCCATGTGTTGTGTTTTTAGTTGAACATTTTTTTTTTCTTACAAGGTTTCTCATGAATTTTGGGCATACTAATCCTAGCTCAAGGCAGTATGATTATCTCTCTTCACAATTGCTTTCTCGCTGCCCAAACTATCATCATTGTAGAGGACCCTGAATCTATATAGTAATGATACTTCAAAATTGAAGTCGTACCAGTATTGAACTGGTGTATTAGAATGGATAAGAATTTCTTTAGCTGAAGAGATTTAAAAAATTATTTTATTATTAGATATTCTTTCTCTATTTTAATTCTATTTGTTTAGGATTTAAATACATGCCTACCGAAGGGTTATACAAACGATTTAAAAATCTGAAGGATGATTGATGGCCATGAGATTTCGACTGGGCGAGAGCAGTATGAGATAATGGTAATTTCCAATTTTCCTCTTGTTTCCTCCCTTTATAACTTGTCCAACTTTTATGCAGCCGTATTAAATACTGAGTAACTGTCTTAGATATTGGGAAATATGCTGTTAATGCCTTCATGAAATTGCAGTGATGGTGGATCCTGTAATAGAAAACCATGCTCTATGTAATCTGCCCGTTTGCTTGTAAGACAATATCCAATTGCAAATGGGAAATGGCATTCAAATCTATTTGGTCTTGGATTTTGCTGTTAAACACCCGCATAGGCGCTCGAGTTTACAGGCCTATAGATTTTGTTTTGTATTCTTGATGTCTGTAATTTCAATATTAAAAAAAAATAGTGTTATAGACTTATAGGACAAGTGCCTGGCGTGTTCTGTAGAATGACCTTCTGGCCTTTTTTTTTTAATTGCAATAAAATAGTTTCCAGGTTACATTACACGCACTTCAACTATCTATTTTTTCAATATAATTAAAGCAGGTCATCACGTTGATATATTAAAATATTTACAAGAATATTCTTTAAAATCGTAAAAGAAGTCCTGACTAAAAGTTTGAATACCATGAATTCAAATTGTTTCAAAATATCTTATAACCACGCAAAGCAGTTAACTAATTTTTTCAATTGAAAAATGATCAAACTGGAAAGCCGTTAAAAATATAAATAAGACGGTAATTAAAGTTTAGGTTAATTGGATCTTACTCAGGTGAGAGGAGTCTTTATTGTAAGAGACGAGAGGAGTAAATATTGACCATTGGATCTTACATGAATGATCAAGATTAGAACATAAATGCATGTGAGTTTTTTAAGTGGTCACATGACTTTTAAGAAACTTTTAATCTTAACCATCCATGTATGATTGTATGATCAAAATTTACTCCTCTCACCCTCTCACAATAAAAATTCCTCTCACTAGATATGTCCTCATGTTAATTAACTCCAAATATGTTTAGTTTGTTAACACAGATAGCATATTTGAGGAAAATATGGTCCATTTGATTCATATGTTGCTATTATATTTTATCAACTCTTCCTTCGAAAATAGTTAATATTTCAGAGTCAAGCATCGTCACGCAGTTGTTGGCTTGGTAACAACCAAGTTTTATTTTATTAGGTGGATTCAGCTAAATAGATGAGTTCATGCCAGTGTTTTTCCAATATAAAAAATGTTTAAGCTATTAGGATTGAGTCAGTAGTGAATTGTTTGAATAGTTTACTGTTTATAGGTGGTTATAGGTTTAAACATGTATGCCGTGTAACCAAAAAGTGTAACCAAAAAGAAAACTTTTTCCTTCTGTAGCCAACTTTTTGCTAGTTAGCCATACTCCAATATATAAATGAAACCAATGAAAATTGTAGACATATCAAGATTTTCTTGGCCAGATAATCCTATCAACGATAAAATATCATTTCAATCTACAAACAAAAGCAAAAAAATACAAGACATTCTTAATCCATCCAGCTACATGCAGACTGCAGTCGAATATTTCAAATGCAATGTTGTTCTGCAAATTGATAAAATGCCTGCAAAAGCAGTTGTGTACACAAGATTCATGATGGTATACAATACATGCAACACCAAAAGAAAATATTGATAAAGCTACAATAAAGCACAAGTCTCTGACCATGTATTTGGTACTATAAATCACACCAATATAAAATCTTTCTCAGCCCAGGAGATATTAACGCTTGACTACCATGTTAAACAAAACAACATGAATGCAATTAGTGAAAGTTTCAAATCACATATCATAGCAGTTTTCTTAACCAAGATCAGACACTTGACAGACAGCAGGCATGTTGTTCCGTGCACAAGAACCAAACCCCCATATCTGACTTGACTTAGAAGTTCCAGCAGTCGTATGCTTGTAGTCAGTGGCTAAATCATCTCCAAAAAGGGTTGATATAGCATCAGTTGTGACGGCTTGGTTCTTGCCATGCCCAGAACCCTGCTCAAGCCAATCTGAAGCAAGCAAGAAGTCTGGCCGAGTAATATCCAACACAGACATTGTTTGATTTTCACTGTTAGGGGTCCAAACCTGGTCAAAAGACTCAAATTTCACAATATTGCCTGCAGGAAATTCAAATAAACTCTCAACTTTTCAAAGAATAACAAAAGATCTTTAGCAACTGACAAACTTAATACAGGAATTAAGGAGAAAATCTAACACATGCATTTTCATAAAAATTGATAAATGAGTTTCTAATGATACTAACTCTATCAGAAAATAAAATGTACTGTCTGTGCATGAAGACTTCTATGCTTTGCGAAGTAAAAGAGAGTTTCATCAAGTCTTTTTTGATAGAAAGATTCATCAATTATTTTAAAAATTGAAACTCATATTTTAGGAATATTTTGGCACTTAATAAAACAATAAACTACATAATAGAACAGGAAATCTCCCAAATATCTAACAAGTTTCAGATTGTGCCAAAGATGTATGTGAACATATGTATAAATGTGTGAATGTGTTTTCAATGATCATCCTTCATACAACAAAGGCACACACTGAAAGGTACTAACCATTAAAGGTCTGAACGGGTGGCTGTTCATCCAATGAATTTGTATTGGCACAAGCAGCAGGGCACTCATTCAATATTGACGTTGCGCCAAATGGAGATACAGGGTCAGTATAGTCTTCCCATTCTGTCTCGTACATGTTCAAAATGGAGCTGTCTGCTCTGTCACCAGGAGTTGCAGTAGATGAATTTGAACTCTTGTCAGAATAATGGTTCTTTGAACTGCTCATAGTCTTCGCCTGATAAAGTAAAGCATCCAGCAGGCCACTATTTTGAGGGGAAGAACAATCTGACTCCAGTGCACTAATTGGTGCAGGAGACTGAATGAAATCATCAACTGACTCAAGCAAAGGAGGTGGGGCAGACGTACCCCAGCTACCTAAATCAATTTCTGGATATTGGAGTGAAGGGAGCTCCAACTTCACAGCCTCAGAAGTTGGCTTAGAAGTAGAGGAATTGCCATTTGAAAGTGAATGGCTGTAACAAATTGAGCTATGTGAGGAGGGACCAGGATCAAGGGGTGATTGCATTCCAAATGATTGTGCAATCTTATCAGAGGTATTATCCTGAATATGATCAAATGGATAAAACCCATTTCTGTTCATACCAGTGGAACCAAGAAATGGGATTGTTGACTCTCGAAGAAGCTTATGGTTAGGTGATGTCGATGGCGCAAAATTACAATACTGAGAAGAATCAAGACCTTTCAGCATATTGTTATAAGCAGAAATGTCAGGAAGCTCAGGCACATAAGGTAAGATTCCCTGATTATCCTTCAGACCGTCAAATATTGCATCATGTATCTCATAACTGTTTTTCTGCAAGAAATCATGATGCACTTTATTGCCACCATTAATTCCACCAGTGCTTTGGCCATGCTGACTCTCTTGGAATGCTTGCAAACACACTTCAGGAGGATAAAGTGGCAAGCCAGCCCGTTGACGCCTCTTGATCCGGGTGTTCCAGTAGTTCTTAATCTCATTATCTGTACGACCGGGCAACTACAAGCAAAAGAAATTAACCATTATAATGGATAAATAAAATAAGCACATAATATTAAAAATATAAAATTGTAGAAGAAACCGATTGCCACAATTACAAAATCTTCTATGCAACGCATGATGGCCATACATAGAATGTTTTAATTCAAAAGTACTAAGACATTTAATTATAAATTATGATCAGTTGCTTGAATAATTTAAACCCCTCAAAATTATAAAAATATAAGAAATAAGACAAATATCTATGAGTTTCTTTACAATTAATTCAATCTCGAAAGAATGACGTTGTTCAAAATTCTATATACATACATCACTATGATTACCATATATAGCGAAATTTACATACTTATCTATTATCAACTGAATATGCTTTATAATCAATATAATTGTCGTTTCCCTATTTTGGCAAGTTACTGTTAGACATTTTTGTCCTGGTCGAGGAGCACAAGTCCACAGCATCCAACACAATGTGACATCGGCAACCTTCTAAATCTTAGACATGAACAGTTACCATTATGTTTTCTACCATCTACTGTGTAAATTTATGACTAAGCTAATATGCAATTTGAAGTTATCTGTCTCAGTATCCAAGTCACTAGATAGAATTACAAATCATTTGCAATCACAGAAAAAACTAATAACTGCACAGAAATGAATGTCTTCCAGAGTATCATACCATAATACTGATTATTGAACTCCCTAAACCAGCATGATGATATCCAGAAAAATCTATAAAGAAGTTGTAAAACTCTTTATTGCGTAAAAGTTGACACAAATATATTGCAGCATTAAATGATGCCTACACAGAATGAGTGACGTTATTCGTTAGGAACCTAACGAAAGACAAGTAAACTGTATTCTACCACATTGGTTAGCG
The DNA here is from genome assembly GCA_029884605.1 of Ormosia emarginata. Lineage (NCBI taxonomy): Eukaryota > Viridiplantae > Streptophyta > Magnoliopsida > Fabales > Fabaceae > Ormosia > Ormosia emarginata. Next base: position 43,617,845 of record JAQQTP010000089.1, on the reverse strand, counting down.
TGGACCTCTACATCAGCTTATATTAGGATATACCGTGTCTATTCGCAGTTTATTTAATTAACTGTTTTCTTTATTTATCCATATGTTGTTGTATGGCATCAAGAGATACATAAATCTAACTAGCTTGTTCCATATTTTTAGGGAGAAGTCCAAAAGAAAACAGGGTTATGAGATGGAATTTCTATGCTACAATATACAAGGAAGACAAAACAATACTGACATCACTAATGGCAAATAGAATTCATAGATTTCAAGAAAACCAAAAAAAAGTAAAAGAAAACATTATAACTAAATATGTAAGGCAAAGACAAATACACAATATGCTTACATGCGCCGCCATGCGTGCCCATTTGTTTCCCATTTTTGCATGAAGTTCAGCAATCAACCGCTCCTCTTCTGCAGTAAACGCCCCTTTCTTTAAATTTGGCCTTAGGTGATTAGCCCACCGCAGTCGGCAACTTTTTCCACAACGTGACAGGCCCGAGTGCTTCTGAACAGCATTCCAGTTCCCCTCCCCATGCTTCTTGACATAATCCACCAAAATAGCATCTTCAGCAGATGTCCATGGCCCTTTCTTCAGAACAACTCCAACGGCACTTCCTCCATTACCCTCATCATTCAACTGTGACTCAGTCAGATCGTTGGGGAGCACCTCATCTTCAATCTCATTATTCATTCGTCTCATCTTATATTATATAGTTTCTGCCAAACATTTCACAACCACAAAGGAAAGCCTTAAAATACACAAAAGAAAACTAGGATAAAACCAAGAAAGGTCCTAAATTTGCTTTCACAGCCACTAAATTTCATTTTATTCTTTTCTTTTTGGATATTTCTTCTGCGTGTGAGGTGCAAACCACATCAAGATAATACAAGCAGAATTATATTAAATGATTGAGACAATAAAGAAGAAAATAAGAAATGACCTTTATAAAGATGCCTCAAAACCAAAACAGAATTACTACAGCACTTAAATGGAAACGAAAATAATTGGAAGCAACGTAATAGCCAAGCACCTCCATCCTCTTATAAAAATGAAAGACGGTAAGTAAAGCAGTAAGCATAAAAATTCAATAGCAAAGTTTCTAGTTCAGCAAAATCTCTGACTCTGAGTAATTAATGATGCCCTCCTCTGGACCAGGAAAGCATGGATTTTCCAGACCCAAAAAAGAAACAATGCACAATATTTCATTACAGTATCAAATTAATTATGCTTACCCAATTCGGAATCAAATATAAGAGAAAGAGTTACCACATGATTATTGTACATGAAAAATAAAATAAAATTTCCATCCCTAAAAAACCACGAAACTAAAGCATATCCATAACACATAATTCCCTTTTCCCACCAACCCAACACCCTAAATCCGGTCACTACAATACAGTACACATTTATTACAATATTAATAACCTGAGCAGAGAGCAAAATTGCAGTGATCTAGATTTGAAAAAAATAAAATAAAATAAAATAAAAAACATAAAATTAACTATCCCCATCTCAATATATCCAATTTTTCCACCAAACAATTTTAATAGCAGCACCAAAAACAAAAAGGGAAAACAATGAAGTGAATGAATACTACGAGACGATACCTGAATAGGACGTAACGCTAAAATCCAAAAACGATTCGTTTTGCACGCAGTGAATCAAGCTCAATTGAGCTATAAACTGAAGGAAACAGTGAAAACTGTGTTCCTGAAATTGACAAAAAAAAAAAATTACAAAGTAGTTTCAAGCTGTTGTTAACAAAACTAGCTCAGAAAGTGGAAATTCATGGCGAGAGCCTAAAAAACGAAGTGTTTTAACAACTTTTAACCCTAATTTCGAAACACTACACTCAGAATTCGAGCAAATCTGAAGGAAGAACAAGTTGAAGGAAAATTCAGATTCAGTGATGAAATTGAAAATTCGACTTCTATTTTTATTTTTTTGAGGAAATGGGATTACGAACCGTAGCCTCTGGAGGAGCAGAAGGAGGATTCGGAAGAACAGAGAGCGGAACATGGAGGAGAATTCACACCAACAACACTCGCGTCTTCTCTAGAGAGAGAAAGCAATGATGAAGAAGAATTTTAGAGAGAGAGAGAAAGTGTGTGTGTGTGTGTGTGTGTGTGTGTGTTGTGTTTTGAAGGGAAAATGAAATGATGGCCAATGAAGAGAGGAAGTAGGAGAGAAAAATGTGGTAATGGAAACTTCAGTGTTTCTTTCAATTAATTCATGTACTCTCTGAATCGAATTGATTCTTCAACTCACGTTATTAATTAATATATATAGTTATATACTACAATAAATTAAATGGAAATATAATAAGAATAACATTAAAAAAGGGGGATTTTTGTCTATATTTTAATTTTTTTGGTGTTTTGTAAATTATATATATAATAGGTGGTAATGGACTTTCTCATTTGAATTTTTAACATCACAAAATTATGTAAAGAAAAGATAAATATAAAAACCTTAAATAGTGGAATTTTCTTGAAATTTGTGGGATTCTGTATTAAGTTTTTTATGTTTGTTTCTCTTTACACATAATAATATTATGTATAATTTCAAATGAAAATGATCCATTTCTTAAATTGGTAGATTAATATTTTCTTTCTTAATTTGAGTTTAAAAAGTTACTACTAAGTGTATATTTGGGATAGTTATAAAAGTTTAATTATTTTAATAATTAATTATTTTAATAATTAAACTTTAAAAATTTAATTATTTTAATAATCAATTATATTTAGATTATTAATTGAAAAATAATTTTAAATTAATTTATTTTATTTAAATGATATAAAAAAATATTTTTATGTATTAAATTATTAAAATAAATATAAAATAATTAAAAAATTATTTAATTGATAAAAAATTATTTAATTAAAAATAAAATAATATTTATATATCAATATATTAAATAATCATAATAATTTTTTTATAAAATATTCAAATAATAACTTAAAATATAATTAGACGTTTAATAATAATTTATTTTAATAATATTATTTTTATACACATAATTAAATATAAAATCATATACTGAAAAGACTAAGACTCCTTCTGTTTGATCTGACACATTTTAAATCATTCACACTTTTTGAATGAAAGGCTAATACCGGCTTGAGATTATTAAAGTTGTCTATTTCTATACGTGTTTACTCAAATCACTCACATTACAAGAGATTTTTCAATTGCTTAGTTCAAACTTTGTTTAGCACATGAATAACCCTTATGAGTTTATGTAATAATGAAATTAGAAAGAGAGTCTCAAGCCTTAAAGTCTAGACCGTATGAAAGTAATAAATGGAAAAGAACAAATATTAGATATATTTTATAATAATTTTGTATCTTCATAAATCTTCTTAATTAATTGAATATAAAAATATCAAATACCTTTTGAATTTTTAAAATATTTTTTTAGTTTGATACTTTTTATTTTAACTAATTAAGAAAACCTGTTACGAGGATATATTATTACTCTATCCAATAACTTATTTATTTAGGAGTTTATAAAGAATTTATGAAAAAAATTATATAAGTATTATTATTATTATTATTATTATTATTATATAAAATTAGAATAACATTCGTGTGATGTACATGATTATAAAGAAATTAAAATATTTAAAATTAATATATGATAATTATTTTATTATTATAAAAAATATTTATAATTTTTATAAGTGGTCATAAGTAATGTAAAAATTTCACATTGAGATTCAAATAATTATTTTAGTTTTTTGATGGCGTCAAATATCAAGTTTATATAAAAAGTCATGGCAATATTTTAAAAGTTTTAAAAATTATTGAAAGAGTATTTTAAGTTTTAGTGGTTGCGATCACTACTAATTCCCTTAACTTCATCTCTATATATTATAGTATGGTTTGATATCATAATAAAAATATTTTTATTCTATAAAAAATGTCTCAAAAAAGTTTTCACATTATATGTTTGTGTGTATAAATTATTATTAAATTAATAAGATAACAACAATGAAATTCAAATTCAAATATTAAAATTAAAATTACATTGGTAACACAACATAAGATGATAATTGGTTAAAAAAATTACATTTTCTTTTAATTCTTTTTAATAAGATAATAATAAAATTCAAATTTAAATAATATTGGTAGCACAACTTAGAGTTGTCACTCAGCATAATTTAACAAATCAAGTTCTCTTTTTATATATTATATTGATTTATTATATATTGCTAAATATCCACAAAGAATGGGTCGAGATGATAAGTAATATCGATTATTGGAAAGAGAACTCAAGTTCAAATCCTAAAAAAGCAACTATTGGGCAGTGACATTTAAGGGGAGGCAAGCATGAGCCTTGGGCCCCCTTTCTCATTAATTTTTTTGTACTAATAATTTAATTAAATTTATTAAGAAATAATGATAATTATATTGATATTTTATCAAATTAGTAATTATTATATTAATACTCTTATTTAAAAATTATACTCACATTCTTAATTTTATATATTGTTATTACAGCTTAACATCTTTCTTTGTTTACAAAATTACATATACCTTCTCTATTTTATGTACAAACATTACATAAAGTCTCATTGAAAATATAAAGTAAGGAAGTATGAGTAATTTCTCAAACAAAAAGGGTGTCAATATTATAAGCATTAATCTCAGAAGAGGTCAGTATAATTATACCAAAAATAAAAATAAAAAAATTAAAAGAGTTTATACTTAATATGTATTTGACATGTGATTCATAATTATTTTATATATACTTATATTACAATTTCAACTCATCTTTTTACTAATTTTTAATCTTTATATAATAAACATACTAATTTTTTCACTTTTAGTTTCATTATCTTCCCTTTTTTAAAATCTCTATATATAAAAACTTTATTTTGCTTATAAATCATGATGTAAAGGACAATTACTATTATGATACATTTAATATCTAATATAAATATATATTTTTACTTTTTTTCATTTTATTCATAAATCTTTCTATATAATGAAAGAAAAATACTATTTTAAAGTGAACAAATAAAAATATATTTACTCTTAATTTAAAATAATGTATTTTAATCTTAACTCATTAAATAATTTAAGGATGAATGCACTTTTATTTATGAACTTTAATTTTTTTATATTTAATAATATGATTCATAATTTTCAATTCCATCATTAAATAATTTTTGGATTCGTCCCTGATTATGGAGATACTGCATAATCTTCTTGCTCTCGCAGTCAAACAAGAAACTAAGATATATTGTGATTTCACCAAATAATTTTATATTTCTAAATTATTATTTTTTTAATTTCAATTTTTAAAATTAATAATAAAATAAGAGAGAATTTATAAAATGGAGTTAAAATAGCAAGTCACAAGCCTAAATTCAAAAGTTTGGTGTGAAAGTGATAATCAGAAAAGAACAAAAATAACAGGTAATTCTCATAAATATAAAGATATTTTTAACGAGTGTTTTAAAAAATATTTGTTAAAAAAAAATTCAACAAGAAGTATAATATTTAATATATTAAAAAATCAAAAAATTTTGATTTTTATTAAATGTATTTTACTTTTAATTTCTTAATAAATACTTTCTGGATACTGGTTGAAAAAATTATAACTTGCAAATAATTATTATATTCTTACATTAAATAATATATATATTATATTTTAATTAATATTATTTATTATATATATTTTATTATTATTATTTTTTACTTAATTATATTTTTTAAAAAATATGAATAACATATATATCACTTAAAAATGATGTATGAATATATTTTTTTCTAATAATATTACAACTTTTATTTTAGCATTTTTCCTTGATTTCTGCTATGGAAATGCTTACTTCTGAGAGAAGGAGTCAAGGAGAATGAAAAAGTGAGGCAAAAAGCCACCTTGATATGAGGGTCTGAGTTTCAGGTGATTGGATTTGGAACGAAATCAAGGAAAATTGATGGTGTGGTGTTTCGATGTTTTTGGAACATGAATATGAATGAATGGACGAGGATATATAAGTTCATATAGTATGAATAAAAGAAATAGTTATAAACTAATAATTGAATGAATGAGAAGTAAAAAAGCGTAGTAGAGAAGAAACATAATTTTTTTTTTTGTGAGGTGACATAAAACTATTTCAAAGAAAAGAGAGTAGAACATAATATAATATAGTGAAAAATAATGACATAAAAGGAGTTAGAGAGCATGGTCAGAGATGTGGGGTCCAGTGGATGGCATGCACATGCACATGACTTTGTGTACTTGTTTAATTCAACTTTCAACCATCATGGTCACCAGGCTACGCTTGAAGACTTGAACACGCCTTCCCTCTTTTAGTTGAGTCTATATCTATAAGATTCTTGCCATTAGGAAATCGGGTACCGGACGAGGAGAATATCCTTTCTTCCTCAAATGAAGAAAAAAAAAATATTAGGAGACGTTTATTTTTTTTTTTAAGAAATAGTATATAGACAATTTTAATTTTAATTTTTTTATAAATGATCATCAGAAATTTTAAAGCTTTCATAATTAGTTTTTAACTTTAATTAATATTTTAATAGATTTTTTTATTTAATTTAAATTTATTAATTTACCAAAGATAATATTATATAGTGACACTTTATATGTAATAATATTAGTTTTAAATTATTTATTTATTAAAATTTAATTTTGAATATATTTTATTTATTATAAAATAAATGAAAATAAATTTATTTTGTAATAATAAAATATATTTATAATCAAATTTTAATAAATAAATTAATAAATAATTTAAAATTAATATTAGCACTAATAAAATATTATTATATAATATTATCGTTAATAAATTAATAAATTTAAATTAAACAGAATAATTTATTATAACATTACTTAAAATTTAAAGACTAATTAAAAAATTTTAAAATTCATTATAGTACTTTGCAAGATGATAAAAGTTTAAGGAACCACATGCTTTTCTTTTTCTTTTTTTTATTGATATATTTTAATTACAATCATAAAACTTCTTTATATTATTATCATTTGATTTTGATACATAATAAGTATAAAACTTCTTTATATTATTATCAAACATTGAAGAAGTTTGATTATCACAACCACTATTTATGAAGTTTAAATTTTTCAATAACATGCTAATATGTTATTAGATAATAGTGTAAAAAACTTTATATCAATAATATTTTAAATTTTAATTCTTCTATATATATATATATATATATATATATATATATATATATATATATATATAATATGATATGATAGAGTTTGAATTTTTAGATGTATAAAAAATTATTTATATAAAATTACTTTAAAATTAAGGGAGTCTATTGCCACTCATTTATGTTTATAACTACTCTTATTTTCTTAACTTTTTATTATATGAGTTTATTTAAACTATTGGATCAAAATAAATTAAAAGTTATTTAATAAAAAGCTAATGAAATAAGAGTAATAATAAATACTTTCTAAAATCAAAATTGCCAAACGTCGTAATAGATGCGAGTGTTTTAACATTTTTAATAATAAATTATGTTTTATTTTTTTATGTAAAATATTGTTTTTGTAAACTAAAATGCGTGTAAATTAAGCTAACAATATTAGTAGTTTGAATTTTGAAATTGCTACTTTAGAAATTTTTTTACTTAATCACAACTTTTGGCCTAAAATTACTTTAGCAATCTGTCAAAGACAAAAAATATATATATATAAGTTAATAGGAAACTGAGACATAATTAAATTTGTATTAATTTTCATTAAATAAATAAACAAATGACATATCATTAATGCGTATGCTTATTTAATAGAAAATCTTTTCAAAGTGTTGTGGAAGGCTTCCCCACTGGCTGAGATGTGTTCACGCGTTGACTGGTTGGCAAGTTCTCCTATGCTGACTTGGTAAACTTCATCTTGGTGTTAATGATCCAATGGTTACTGTTGTTTCAATGCAACATAAAGTTAAGGAATATATATATAACTCAAATGGACAACTTTAGAATAATTTAAATAAATAATAAATATTTTTAAAATAAGTAATGATTCTAATTATTTATAAAATAATTTGTTTCTATTATATATAGTGAGTTAAAATTAAAATCATCATATAAAGAATAAAAATTATCACTTATCGTTTATTGATCATCACATGATAATATTTGTGTAACATGTGATAAATTTTACTTTTAATTCACTATGTATATTAGAAAAGATTACCAAATAAGTAATTAGAATCACTATTTATCTTAAAGACATTCACCACTTATTTGAGTTATCTCAAAATTATCTATTTTGAATTATACAATTAACATAGCTCTAAAGTTAATGATGAATTTTGAGAAAACAGGTATAGACCTTGACCTACGGGTATTATATGATGAGGAATATTAGTAACATATTTTTTTAGATATTTTTTTAATATTTATTTTATTATTAATTCATTTCATATACTTAAAAAAATTATTAAGAGAAAATGCTAGAATCACTTCCTTTTGGATTAATAATAAAATAAATGTTAAAATAAATATTTAGAAGAATGTGTTGTTAGCATTCATCTTATAGGTTTTGATGGAAGATGTCTCATAGGTGATTTTTAAGCCAAAGATTATTAACATTTGTGGCAATAATCATATGCACAAATAACCAGTGCATCCTCAGGCCAGCATAGTTTTGTCAAGGGTATTTGTTAAGAAAATTAAAATAAAATTTTTTAGATGATCAAAAACAAGATAATGAATGTATTGAAAATTGAAAAAAAAAATTATTTATCTTGTTTTCATCTAATTTTTTTTTATTTTAACTTCCTTAACAAATGTTCTTAAAGTACTTATTAGCAAAATCCTTATATTAATTAAAACCAGAGTTATTGGAGCAATGAGAGTTTATTCAACTAGCTAGTGATCAAATTTCGTCAATGTATAAGTCTTAGGTTTAATTATTATCATGATCCTTGATTAATAGTTATATGTAAATAGTGTTGTAAGTATCTATTGAAGTTTGTGTATAGCATAATGCCCTTGGCCTAGGAATAGAGCAACTTCCTTTTTTGTAATTTTTTTTTCCACAAAGAAAAAGACAGTTATTGTGGATGGTTACGTCTATAATACATAATAAAATTAGGCATTTGTTATAGAGTGTTATAAGAGCACCGGTTAGTAGTCTCTATTAACAATATATTATTGAATGCTTAGATATTCCTAATTACTTGATAAAATAAAGTATACTTTTAAAGTGTGAAAAATATAGTACAAGGACCTTAACTTTAAGTGCAAGTTGATTTAAGGGTCTTAACTTTTAAATACTCTAATCAAAAATTTCAAAATGATTAATTTAATTTTCGGTGTCTAGTTGGCGTAAAAAATATCAACTATATGTCAAAAAATATTAATTAGAGTCATGAATGCTTATGTGCTTTAAATGTTAATAAATATTTTTTAATTCAAATAAATTTTGTATTATTTTTAGTAATTTTATAATTTGAATAAAAATTAAATCATTTTACCAATTATCATGACGCAGGGTCAGTGGCAGTGATGGAGTTAGAGGGGAAATTTAATTTATTAGTGTTTGGGGGAGAACATGTTTTAGAAATTAAAAAAATAAAAAAAAAATCTATGTATAAATTCTTTAGGTTTTGAGGCAACTTGAGGAGCCTCCCATAACTCTAACGACACTTTCTGTGAAAGTTAGTTTTCTGTTCCTTTGAAACGTTCACAATGGCTAATTTATGTTGTGTTTGTCTCCTCACTACTCCAGTTTGTGAAAAAACTAAAAAAGTGTTCATAGTTGCTACACAAGCCGGATGACTTTGTAGCCCGATAGCCCCAACAAACAAATTAAAAATATTGGTATAAGAGAGAAAAAAAAAACTCAATTATGAATATTGTGTATTGCTCTTTTAAAATATGACAATGTTAGCGAGTAATATGTGAAGATCTTGATCTGTCTCACAATACTTGTGAGACTCTAAATGGGAATCAATTTCTATCCTATTTGGGTAACACAATTATTCAAGTTTAGGGTCGTGTAACATTATTTTAAAGAGAATGTGAATAAGTTATTATCGGGAAAAAAAGAATATGTGTAATTTGAATATTTTGGTTAGCAACAAAAAAAAATTGAGTGTAGTGATAAATAAATTGTACTTTTACAGAGAGAACAAAAATTTAAATCTTGAAAAAAATAATTGTTGCAAAAGCCTTTTAAGTGTGATAGTGCCAAATAATTGTTAGGAAAATCTTTTGATCGTAATAGTGTCTAAAAGTTAATTCTTAGAGAGGTACTTAATTAAAGAAAAAAAAAATTGGTTTCCACGTATTCAAGGGCGGCTCGTTTGGTAGCTTGAGGTGGAAATTTAACTATGAATATTATAGTGCATTCATACACTATGATTCTATAGTTATTGTGGAATTAACCATTGCACACATTTATATGTGATTGTTTACAGTGAAAAAATGTTACAGTCGAAGTTGTCAAGACCAGTCCTCAATCATTTGTTTGCAATTCTAACAAATATTTTTTATTCAAATCTAATGTTTGGGGTGAATCACTCTTTGGAGACTTTCAAGTTTTTAGTAACTCGTGAGACTCATGTCAAAAGTTTTTAGTAACTCGTAAGGCTGATGTCGAAAAGTTTTAACAACCAAAAATTGGTTGAGTGTGAATGGTGAATACTGAGTAAGTGCATATTTAGATTAGAGTTTATAAATTTAAATTTAAATTAATTTAATAATATTTTAATTATAAATCAAACACACTCTACAAAATGTGAAAAAAAAAATGTATTGAAAATTAAATTTACATAAATGATAAAGTACATGAAAGTAAATCACAATAATTGAAAGGTGCATCAAAGTTAATGACAAAAATGATAAAGGCAAAGTGCCATACAGTAAATTGACATGAAAGTAAACTTAAATCGACGTAAACATAAATGGCAAGAAATTTAAATATGCAAGGAAGTTAAAATGCTGAAAGTAAGAACATGAAAGACATAGTGCAAAAAGATAAATTTGCAAGAAAGTCTAAGGTGCAAAGAAATAAACTATAGAAAAGTTAATGTACAAGAATGTAAACTCTCAAGAAAATAAAGGTGCAACATAATTAAATTGCAGGAATGTAAGAATTGAAAAGGAGAAACATAATTACAATAAAGAAGGAAAGGTACATGAAAAGGTAATAAAGATAATGAAAACTTAAAGATGCATATAACATAAAGATGCGAGAAAGAGTGGATACCATACTTAGACTGAATCCTTCAATTTAGGAGCATCATTGGGATTTAGGACATCTAGGATGTTTGAAGCGAATAATCAATTATTATTTTTTTCAAAGTTTAAATTTTAGTCCTTTTTTTAAGAATTTTTGGTTTTTTTTTTTTAAGAATGCAGCTCGCTTTTTACCACACTTAATCATTGGCGTGTGTGTATTGGGGAGGTTTGAATTTTGGTCATTTCCTTAAGAACATAATTCACTTTTCATCGCACTCAATCATTGTTTTGTGTGGGAGAGGGGAGGAGAGATTTGAATTTTGATCATTTCCGTAGGTCGCTGTTCACCGCACTCAATCATTATTTTTGTGTGTGTCTGTATGTGTGCGCACAAGCTTGCTTTTCACTTTACCCAATCATTGTTGTGTGTGTGTGCAGTTACTTTTTACTAGGGGTGTAAGTAGATGGTTTAGTTCAGATTTTAGAAAAAAAATAAATCTGAATTAATTAAAATCAATTGATTTGATTTGATTTGATTTTTATATTTTTGATAGTCAAATCCGAATCAAACTGAATCGAACATGGATTGGTTTGGTTCAAGTGATCGGGTTGACTTTTTTTTTTTACACAAAATTAGTTAAATAATTAGTTTTTCACAGTAAAAAAAATACATAATAAACTCATATTTAAAAAAAAAATCAAATTTATTTATCTTAATAACCACACTATAAAGTATAACAAATATACAAAGTCTAAATAAACAAATATAATTAAAATATACGTAACAATAGATACCAGTAAAAAGTAAGTATACAACAGCACTCAAACTTAGTCCAAACACAATTAAAAGGAAACACAAGTACATAACATAACAATGGACATCACTCAAAGTTAATCCAAACTTAACCAAAATGCAATCTAAACTCAATCCAAACATTAAAAAAAAAATATGATTCATCAAACATCTTTCATCAAATCTAAATTATCTTTGAACTTCATCTACATCATGCAATAAGTACAAATAAAAACGATATAGCCCTTCATCTTCATTTCAATAACCAATGTCTAAGGATTTAACAATGGAAACATTACGGTCCTCCAAGACCACTCTCAATACTATTTTGACGTATCCATCTTATGAATAATCACTCACCTATCACGACATCTCTTTTTGTTTTATCCTACCAAATGTCAATTGACAATATAACTCACCCTATCATATATACATCCACTGTAAGCCTAAGAAGCCACAACACCAAGACTCCAAGTTTCTTGACTTTGTCAACAACAAAAGAAACCACAATTGAGCTAAAATCTACACTAAAGAATCACTTAATGACCTCCGAAAGAACACTTTTACCATAACAAAGAAAATTGAATTGGTGAATTGCATCAACAATTGAGGATTGATGTTGGCCAATTAAGAATGAATAAGATTAGATAGGAAATTATAGATAGAGAACAAAGAAAAAAGTTATAATCAAATAAATTATATGACTCATTACCAAATATTAAACTTTAATATATTACCTTCAGTAATTATAACTTCTGCAGATAGAGAGTCTTGAAGTAAGAAGCTCAATACTATATTTAGTACACGTGGATCAAGTTCATGTCTCATATTCAATTATATCAAGTTACTGAAGTTAATAGATACAGTATTGAGAAGATTAAGAATCAATAATATATATATATATATATATATATATATATATATATATATATATATATATATATATATATTTGGTTTGGTTTAATTCTTGATTTGAAATTTTAAATCTGAAAATCGAACTAATTAAACTTTATTTAATTTATATTTTACCCGAATCAATTAATATACTCGAACCAATTTAATTAGTTTAATTCGAATTGGTCGAATTATCCGAACTAATTTACACCCTTATTTTTCACCACACCCAATAATTGTTATTGTGTGTGAATGAATTTAAATTTTAATTGTTTCCTTAAGAGCGCATCTTGCTTTTCATCACACCCAATTATTATTTTGTGAACCAACCATTGTCTCCTTCGTGATTTAAATTTTAGCCCTTTCGCTAAAAACACAACTTGCTTGCCGATGCAAGTTAGGTAAGACTAAGCCAAATTTAATTTGAGCTCGAAAATTGTTCGCCCAATTCAATATTATACAAATTGCAGATTAGCTCAGCTCTCCGTCATTTTTCTTTGTTAAAAGCAATCCTCTAAATGTGTGTTAAATTGTTAATAAAACAAAACACAAAATTCATTACTAAAAATAATAATATTTTAACTGTATGTTCACTTCTTATCTTTTATATATTCATGAATCCTGGTATCATTCATAAGCAATATATAGACTACTGTTTGAAAGAAATGTGTCAGCGATGAACACACAACACTAATAAATACTTATATCTTATTTATTTATTGTTATATTACAATATTATTGTTATATAAATTATAAAATAATACTTCAAATCTTACTATAATATTTAGTCTAAATTATATATAGATTAATATGTGTAATCATTATTTTCATTTACAAATATATGGGACAAAGAGCCACAAAAGGTCAAGTACATCATTGATTGATTTCTCTCAAGTGGATCTGCCTCATATAGTCCCAATTGAACATGTCTGCCCCGTTGGTTTTAAAAAAAATTAAAAAGAAAAAGAAAAAGCATTTATAGGTTTGAGCCCAACCGGAAACAGCTATTACATCATCAAGCTCTTTATTAATGGTAAGCCACCAAAGCCAATGTTATGTTCTCTCTATGTTTATCTCCTTTGGGCATAATACGTAATCAAGATATCCCACTTTACCAAGGGAATGTTGAAGAGTCAAAGAAAGAAGCAGGCACCGAAAAGCAAGACGAGCGCCCGCAACATTGGAAATCGTAATTGTTGAAAAAAGGAACGAAAAGCCATTTAGCTCTTTGATATGTGCCAGTCCTTGCGGAAATAGGTTACAAATTTTTCCTATAAATTGCAACCTCCATTCTCCCATTCCTGTATCCCATCTCGGAGTGAAGCCAAAAGTGGTACACACCAACGAGAAGAAAGAAAAATCACGAAAGAGTGAGAGAAGAGTGTGAGAAAAATTAGAGAGAAAAAATTCCTAATTTTTCTGGGTGTAATTGGGTTGTGGGTTGTGAGTAGTTGTGAGTGTTTTGTAAACACTTTGTATATTTTCTTTTTCTATAAAAGGTCTGCAGCAGCCCGGAGACGTAGGCATAATTGGCCGAACTCCGTTATCAATTTTGTGTGTGCTATTATTCTGCAGTTATTTTGCTCTCTCTCAGATCTCTCTCAAATCTGAGGTTATAGGAAAATTCAGCGTAATTTTCCCAACAACTGGCATCAGAGCTAGTTGGTTATTTCTGCTAATTTTGAAGTGGGCACTATTAATGTGAATAGTAAATTTGTGAATAGTAATTCACGAATAGTAAAATTCATGAATAGTAAATTTCATGAATAGTAATTCATGAATAGTGAATTTCATGAATAGTAATTCGTGAATAGTAATTTTGTGAATAGTAAAATTGGTCAGCGTTACCAATTTATCCACGGAAGTGTTCTAAAGCACGGTGGTTCGCAGAAATTGTCAGAAACGATCCTGAGGAAGTCAGATTCGAGTAGGAGCGATGGCTGCAGACGAAGGAAAAGTGAAAATTGAAAAGTTCGATGGTGCGGACTTTGACTTTTGGAAGATGCAGATCGAAGATTATCTGTACCAGAAAAAGCTCTATCAACCTCTCTCAGAAAGGAAGCCAGAGGGTATGAAGGATGAAGACTGGACTCTTCTAGACAGACAAGCCCTTGGAGTTATTCGATTGACGTTATCCCGCAATGTTGCTTTCAATATAGCAAAGGAAAAGACCACGGCGGGTCTTATGGCGGCTCTCTCCAATATGTATGAGAAGCCGTCGGCCTCTAACAAAGTACACTTGATGAGGCGGTTATTCAATTTGCGGATGACGTAGAAGGTGCATCGGTAGCTCAAGATCTCAATGAACTCAATACTGAACCCATGACCAGTTGAGTTCGGTTGGAATTGAATTTGATGAAGAAGTCCGAAATTGATACTTTTGTCTTCTCTACCGAAAGTTGAATGCTCTGTCACGGTTTGTGAGTAGCTCATCGGGAAGCAATAAGTTGAAATTTGATGATGTTCGTGACCTGGTTCTCGGTGAAGAGATCCGACGGAGAGAGTCGGGTGAATCGTCATCCTCTTCGGTTTGCATACGAGTCAAGAGGAAGAAATTCAACTAGAGGGAATGCACGTAGCGGATCGAACTACCGAGGTAGATCAAAGGCGGGAGGTCCAAATCCGGGAATCCCAATAATTCCAATAGCTCAAAGACCATCGAGTGTTGGAATTGTGGGAAGACCTGGACACTACAAAAATCAGTGCAAGAGTGCACCGAAGAATCAGGAGGTGAAGGACGAGGCAAATGTTACTTCCACCTCAGGAGGAAATGATGAATTGATATGCTCTTTGGAGAGTAAGGAAGAGTCTTGGGTGTTAGACTCTGGAGCATCGTTCCATGCTACTTCACAGAAAGAACTCTTCGAGAGGTATGTCCCCGGAAACCTTGGAAAAGTATACCTTGGTGATGATCAACCTTGTGCTATTATTGGTAAAGGTGTAGTGAAGATTAAGTTGAACGGGTCTATTTGGGAGCTGAAGGATGTCAGGCATATTCCCGACCTGAGAAAGAACTTAATCTCAAGGGAATACTGGCTAGTGAAGGCTACACTACGATCTTTCACGGTGATGATTGGAAGATTTCAAAGGGTGCAATGACGGTTGCTCGAGGCAAAAAGAGTGGTACTTTTACATAACAACAAGGGCACGCTGCTCAATTGCAATTGCAGTTGGAAACGAAAATCCCAATCTGTGGCACCAGAGACTTGGCCATATGAGTATGAAAGGGATGAAGATTATGCACTCGAAGGGCAAACTTCCATGTCTACGATCAGTTGAGATTGACATGTGTGAAGACTGCATACTTGGAAAGCAGAAAAGAGTCAGCTTTCAGACAAGTGGAAGAACCCCAAAGAAGGAAAGACTCGAGCTTGTTCACTCTGATGTTTGGGGTCCAACGACTGTCTCATCAATTGGTGGGAAACAATATTTCCGTGACCTTCATTGATGATCACTCTCGGAAGGTATGGGTTTACTTTCTAAAGCATAAGTCTCGAAGTGTTTGAGGCTTTCGGGATATGGAAAGCCATGGTTGAAAATGAGACAGGGGTTGAAGATCAAAAGGCTCGAACCGACAATGGTGGTGAATATGAAGACACCATATTCAAGAAGTTTTGCTATGAGCACGGGATCAAAATGGAGAGGACCGTGCCGGGTACGCCTCAACACAATGGTGTAGCTGAGCGTATGAACCGAACGTTGACTGAAAGAGCCAGAAGCTTGCGTGTGCAATCAGGCCTTTCGGGCGTAAGCAAAACACAAAGCAGCCTTATTTGATCAACCGAGGTCCATCTACCATTGGAGCACGAGAATACCGTTATGGAGCGGAAAAGAGGCCAAACTCTCACATCTTAGAGTTTTCGGTTGCGTAGCATATGTGCACATCGGTGATCAAGGTAGAAATAAACTTGATCCCAAATCGAAGAAGTGCAATTCATCGGTTATGGTGAAGATGAGTTTGGCTCTTGCTTTGGGATGATGAAAACAAAAAGATGATCCGCAAGATGTGATCTTTAATGAAAGAGTGATGTACAAGGACGGGCATAACACGTACACCAAGAACTCGGTAACAGAGCAGTGGGCCGGTGTATGCAGAGGTGGATGAAGTCCCGTGAAAGGTCCTATAGTTGAGAGTCCTCGGTTAGAGGAATCAATCGAACAAAAAAGCCACACACCACGCTCTTCTACTCCAGCTCCTATATTGAGAAGGTCTTCTCGGCCTCAAAATAGGAGATACATGAACTATTTGCTGCCGAATGGAGGGAGCCCGAATGCTATGATGAAGCTTGTCGGGGAGATGCTAGCAAGTAGCTTGCCAAAAGACGAGATGAAGTCTCGATCTCAAACCGAGACATGGGAACTAGCCGAGTTACCAAATGGGGGAAGAAAGCACTTCACAACAAATGGGTGTATCGGGTGAAGGAGGAGCATGATGGCTTCAAGAGATACAAAGCCCGACTAGTTGTCAAAGGATTCCAAAGTCAACTACACCGAAATCTTTGCTCCGGTTGTGAAGCTCAATACTATCGGTCTGTGTTAAGTATTGTTGCTAGTGAAGAGCTCTACCTTAAGCGGTTTCGTGAAGACCGCATTTCTTCACGGAGACCTAGATGAGGAGATATACATGCACCGGCCAAGGTTTCTCGAGAAAAAGGGAAAGAGAATATGGTGTGCGGATTAAAGAAGAGCTTGTATGGCTTGAAACAAGCTCCAAGAAAGAGTGGTACAGAAGTTCGATGGCTTCATGCACAAGGAAGGTTTCAATATCAGCTTCAAGAGATATAAGTCCGGTTATATCATTTTGCTACTTTATGTCGATGATATGTTAGTAAGGTTCGGAGGACGAGATCGTTGAAGATGCAGTCAAATGAATTTGACATGAAAGATTTAGGTACACAAGAAGATCCTTGGAATGCAAATCACGAGAGATAAAAAGAAGGATTTTGCGCTTATCTCGGCAGTAGTACATCAACCGTGTTTTACAAAGATTCAACATGGACAACGCCAAACCGGTTAGCACACCTTTGGCCGGTCATTTTCGCTTATCTAAGGATCGGTCCCTCGGACGGAGGAAGAAGGAGAATTCATGGCTAAGATTCCATATGCCTCATTGGAAGTTTGATGTACGCAATGGTATACAAGGCCGGACATTGGCCATGCAAATGGGGAGTTGTTAGCGAGTTTATGTCAAATCCGGGTAAAGCTCATTGGGAAGCAATAAATGGATTTTGAGGTATCTACGAGGCACCACAAAGAATGTTTACACTTTGGTAAAGGTGAATTAAAGGTGCAAGGTTATGTAGATGCAACTTTGGAGGTGAAGTCGATCACCGAAGAAGTACCACCGTTACATTTTCACTTTGTTGGTACTAAATATATGGTTGATGTCACAAGTACGTAAGATTGTTGCTCATCCACTACGGTCAGTACATCATTGAAAGAATTGGCTTCATTTCTTCATCCAGGGAGAGGAATGTTTTGCATAGTGATAGTCGAGTGCAATACATCCGGCAAAGAATTCATCATTTCACTCTAGGACAAAGCACATCGATATTCGTTATCACTTTATCGATCTCTCGCTGTAGAGGATGAGGTGCTAACATTGAAGAAGATCCTAGGAAGCAAGAACCCATGTCAAAGGTGGTGACCATTGACAAATTGAAGTTATGCTCAACTTCGGTTGGCCTCTTCGCTAAGTAACAAAATCGAAGGCCGCTGCTACATTGATCAAGAAAAAATCATTTAAGTGGGAGATTGTTGAAGAGTCAAAGAGCCGAGCATTGGAAACTGTTGAAAAAGGAACGAAAAGCCATTTAGCTCCTTATATGTGCATCAAATTTTTCCTATAAATTGCAACCTCCATTCTCCCATTCCTCGTATCCCATCTGGTAAGCCAAAAGTGGTACACACCAACGAGAAGAAAGAAAAATCACAAAGAGTGAGAGAAGAGTGTGAGAAAAATTAGAGAGAAAAAAAATTCTAATTTTTCTCTATGTTTATCTTTTGTAAACACTTTGTATATTTTATTTTTCTATAAAAGGGCATAATACGTAATCAAGTTATCATCCCACTTCTCGATCTTTCAAATCTGAGGTTATAGAAAAATTCAGCGTAATTTTTCCAACAGGGAATTGGGGGGATGGGATGATGTCATTGATGGCCAAAATAATAGGTTTCTTTTTAGAACAATATATTGATTACTGATAAAAAAAAGAACAATATATTGATTATATTCCAATTGCAACTCTCTCATTCTCTGCGTCTTTTTTTTTCCCATTTGAACAAAATTGCTCAAAGATATCCTCTTCTTTATGCTACAACTTTTTCTTTATTTTATATATATATATATATATATATGAGAAAAAAATATTTATTATAAAAAATAAAAGAATAAAACTTAATTATTAAATTTTATATAAATGATCAAAATTAAAATATAAATATACGTAATTTTTAATTTTAACTATTTATATATTGTTGTATAGTCAAAGATTTATTCTCTTCCAAGTTCTACCAATATGTTTCAATAATTTAATAGATATTTTCTCATAAAAGAAAATTTACTATATTTTAATTAATAATCGTTGGATTTAGGTATAAATCCATTTCTTTATAATACATTAAATTGACATCCGAAAACATTTTTGATAGAAATAAGGGGCCTAGGTCCAAAAAAAAAGAATAAAAAACTACAACGATAAAGGAACCCATAAATAAGCAAAATCAACTGAGATTATGTATTTCGCCATTCTTAATATGGTTTAGCATTTTGATTTTGTCTTTTCACTTTTTGAGTTATCACTTTGATTAGTTGCACTTTCTCCATAATTCTTAGCTCTAACTGTATTTTTTAAAATAAGTTATATAATGCCTACTGTATCTTCTATTGAATAAATAAATAAATATGTGCAATAAGTTATATCCTACTTGTAATAATAAATAATAAAAAAAGAGTAAGTTGCTTAGATAGCTTCTAAGTTTTAATGAAGCTACATAAATTTTTCTTTGGTGATGACTATTGAGATTGCTTTTACCTGTCTTGTATGTAAAACTTAAAACATGTAACATCTATATAATTTTGTAAAACATGTTTTTGTTATGTTAAAATTATTAAAAGATGGCATCATTTTGTCCTGATTTGTACATATTATACATACTTATTTTAAAATCTCACACAAACCTCGCTTGAGGATGAAAGATTTGTGAAAAGTAAAAGAAAATTCTAAATGTGATTTGTAACGATTTGTTTTATCTAGTATATACGGAAATCATGTGTCTATGTTTTTAACATAGAAAAAAGAAGTTTGTTTATTATTCATAAAATTAAAGTATCTTGGTATAAAACCATTAAGAGTAAGTTAGTGGTCAGAGGTTTAAGTAATTTGGATGAGAATATTTGTTCAAACCTTTATATCATCATTGCATATATAAGAAAAAAAAACTATGTTAATATAATTTTCTCAAATTTAAAATGAGAAAAACATGTGTAATTATAAAAACAAGAAGAGATCTGTAATTTCATAAATTTTGAAGGAAATTCTTGTAGTTTATTCGGTCAGAGTATAAGAATAAAAGTTCAGAACAGGATATCAAATAAAAAGATCAATTTGGTATGAACTGAGAAATGAAATTAAAAATCAAATTACAATAAACTAAAATAATATTTTCCCCCTTATTTAACAAAAAAATATCAAATCGACATTTATATAACAGATTCTATAAATGCTGTACTTACACTAGTAGAAATGTCACTGAATCACAAGTCTTATTGAAATTTGAATGACGAATTCATCAACGTGCTTTCGTCTTACAATGTAAACCATTCGTTTTCAGCTCTAAATTATATCACTATCACCATTTTTTTCCCACTTATGTTTTCATTTTCGATCCATTCATTCTGAGCAATATCAAAGGGAGGATAAGGATCCATAATATAGATAACTTGGGCGGTTGCCGTATATATATGGATTTTCATCAATTTGTAATTATTATCTTAGCTAGCATAAGAACAAGTGGAATAAAATGATATTCATTGAATGAATCATTAGGCTCCCTTGGATTTTACCAACAACTTGATATATAACTAACTGAGATTGATCAGAACAATGAATGGAAAAAAAAAAAGAAAAAAAAAGGAAAGGAAAAGAGATATTCAATTTTCATTTTTCAATACTCTTGAAAAATAGAAAGCACTAGAAATGTGAAGAGTGAATCATATGACATGCATTGGAAAAGCAAACTACAAATTGATGAAAGCTTACAGAGAAGGAAACTTCATATGATGAAGTCCCTTACGTTTGATTTTCCTTTTGCTCTCTCAAAACGTATTGTGTTTATGTGTCCATCCTTACTAGTAGTATGTAAGCAATGTTAGAAGATAGAAAAGCGATATTCAATATTTGAATTGCATGTTTTTCGTTCAGGTTTCAAAGCTGTTTTTTTTTTTCATAAAAAGTTTCCACTCATCGGAGTGAGATTTATCAAAGGAACAATCCATATCAAAAGAACAACAACCCACACCAAATCAACAGGCCCAAGATGATCAGAATTATGATGCACTTATTCAATCTTCTAGAAAGATCTAGAGACATGTTGTATTGTATTATTTACTGAGCTGTATTAGTCTGTTATAATTTGTACAATTTTGCATTCTATCATTTTGGTATTTTTGTCTGGTAGATTCGATCTTATCATTAGTGAGCTATAGAATTTTAGGCTCTATATATTCACCCTACTGTACATTCCCTGTACATAATAGAAAAAGGGCATTTCATCAATTCTGTCTGGTCTTCATCTTTTTCTCCCTAATATCCAAATTCGTTTTATGGTATCAGAGATCCCACCTGGAGCTCTGCTGATACTTCTTTTCAATCATGTCATCTCCCTCATCAACTTTAAATAATGAAGACAATGTCTAAGATCTCACTCAGAATCTCTTAAGTCCCTCATCAACCTTAAACAATCAAAACAATGTCCAAGATCCCAATCAGAATCCCTCAAGTCCCTACTACATCCACCCAAGTGAGAGTCCTTCCTCGGTCATTGTCACACTAGCTTTGACTGGAAATAACTATCATTCTTGGTCACATTCCACTAGAATGGCCCTCATCTCCAAAAATAAAATGGGATTTCTCACTGGCTCTATTCCTATTCCAAAACCCACAGACCCTTTGTATCCCTCATGGGAACGTTGCAACACTTTGATCATGTCTTGGCTCTTAAATTCCTTATCACAGTCTATCTCTCAGAGTGTTCTCTACTTTGATCGTGCTATTGACATTTGAAACGACTTAAAGGAGCGATTTTCTCAAAGCAATTTGTTGCGTATTGTTGAGCTCCAGGAGGAAATATATGGGCTCAAACAAGGCTCATTCATAGCGTCAGATTATTTCACAAAGCTGAAATCTATTTGGGAGGAACTTGACAACTACCGTCCCATGAACCCTTGCAGCTGCCCAACCCAAACCTATCATCAACAAGACTTTGTTATCTGATTCCTTAAGGGACTTGATGAACGATTCTCAGTAGTACGTTCTCAAGTTCTGCTTATGGATCCCTTGCCATCAACAAATAGAGTTTTCTCTATGGTTATTCAACATGAAAGGCAACAACTAACAGCTCACATTCCTATGGAAGACCAGAATAGCTTCGCTAATGCTACTAAAAAATGTCCAACTTTTGGCGAAGGTTGCGGGATCTCTCAGGATGGTGGAAAAGGGAATCCCTCTCATGATGGTGGAAGAATAACGTCCAACAAAGTATGCACCTACTGTGGTCGTTCTGGTCATACGATTGATGTTTGCTACGGAAAGCACGGATACCCACCTGGACATCCTCGCTACCCCGGCAGACCACGATACCACAACTGTGCCTCTGGTTCGGCGTCAGTGAACAACGCTGCAGCAAATGGGGAACACGAAAAGAAAGAGGGTGACAAGAAAGAGGAGAATCCACATGGACCGGGTCTCGATATTATGCCTGCCTAATATCAACGTCTAATTAATCTCCTCCAACAGCCTGGTAACTCTATTGGTTCAAACCCAAATGGCAATCCACAACCAAGTCATGCCAATCTTTCTCATGTCTCATATAATGGACTAATTGATTTCTCAAGCCCAAGTCTTGGTAACACTTGTGTTTTGAATGTTCTCACTCATGTCTCCACTAATTCACATGCACTATCCACTCACTCTTTAAGCACTGTCTCGTGGATAATAGATTCAGGGACAACTGACCACATTGCCTCCTCTTTGGATTGTTTTCAAGTTTATTTTAAAATAAAACCCATTCACATTAAATTACCCAATGGTGCCTCGGTCACATCACATTACTCAGGCACAATCCAGTTTTCACTAAATTTTACCATTCATGATGTTCTATATGTTCCTCATTTCAACTTTAATCTTATTTCTATCTCTAAATTAATTTCCACTCTTCACTTCACACTCACTTTTTCTCATGATTCTTGTAAAATTCAGGAAGTGAACTCCTTGAAGATGATTGATTTGACTAAATTGCAACAAGGACTCTACCATCTAGTTATCAGAAAAGAGAAACAATTCTCACCACCTAGACCCTCCTTTGTCAACAACTCCATCACTACCCCTATTACCACTTCCAACCTTTGGTATTTTAGATTGGGACACTTGTCTGGAAATCGTTTGACTGTTTTACACCAATATTTTCCTTTTATTTCTACGTCTATCAATGAAACATGTGATGTTTGTCATTTGGCTAAATAAAGAAGATTGTCATATTTACCAAGTATCAGTAGAGCTTCCAATATTTTTGAATTAGTTCATATGGATATTTGGGGTCCTTTATCCAAAACTTTAGTACACGGTCATAAACATTTTTTAACCATTCTCGATGACTATAGTCATTATACTTGGGTTGTCATGTTAAAATCAAAAGCAAAGGTCAAATTGCATGTGCAAAATTTTATTCATTTGGTTGAAAATCAATTTGAAACAAAAGTTAAATGTATTCGTTCTGACAACGGTATTGAATTTTCCTTAAAAGAATTTTTTTCTTCAAAGGGAATTTTACACCAAACAAGTTGTGTTGCCACACCCCAACAAAATGAGAGAGTTAAAAGAAAACACCAACATATTCTTAATGTGGCAAAAGCCCTCATGTTTCAATCTAGCATCCCTGGTCATTTTTTGTCCTATGCCATTAAACATGCCGTCTATTTAATTAATCGGGTTCCATCTCTTATTAATTGAAATAAAACACCTTTTGAGCTTTTATATAACCAAGCACCTAATTTTCTCATGCTCAAAGTTTTTGGCTATTTGTGTTATGCATCTACAAATGTTGCCCATCGTCACAAATTTGATCCACGCTCTTGACGTGGAGTCTTTTTTGGCTTCCAAAATGGCACCAAGGGCTATGTCATTCTTGATTTAGAAACCAAATAAATTTTTATTTCCAAACATGTGATCTTTCATGAAATGGTTCTTCCATTTTTTAACAATACTTCCCCACATGACATCACCATTTCACTTCCTAGTGGCCCAACCATACTACCCACTAAATCTAGCCCACCATTCACTGAGCCCATTTCTCATCCCATACCCACTGAATCTACCCAACCATCCACTGAGCCCATTTCTCATCCTATACCACCAATTGAAACAAATGAACCAATTTCTCAAATTGAAACTACCAGCGTAAACCCGAGTACCCCACCACCTCTCCCTTCTCCAACCCGTCTCACTCCAACATCCCTTATTCCGCTATGATGATCCACATGACCACACAAACCACCAAACTACCTTGCTGATTTCCATTGCAATTTTTCCTCCTAATCATCTTCAAGGTGCTCTCATCCTCTCCACTTTGTTCTCACTTATTCTCGCATTTCATCTTCTCACCATCACTACCTCATGTCTTTGTCCTCTGAGATTGAACCAACCAGTTACCAGGAGGCTATTCAACATCACTGTTGGCGTGAGGCAATGAAAACTGAGATAGAAGCTTTGGCGTTGAATCAAACCTGGGACATAGTAAATACTCCCCCCATGTCAGACCTATCAGATGTAAGTGGGTTTACAAGATCAAACGTCATCCTAATGGTAGTGTGGAGTGCTACAAGGCTCGGCTTGTCGCCAAGGGTTTTGCCCAAATTGAAGGAGTTGATTACTTTGAGACATTTTCTCCTGTTGTGAAGATGGCTACCATCCGAGTCGTCCTCATTTTGGCTTCCATTAATCGTTGGCATCTTCAACAACTTGATGTTAGCAACGCATTTCTTCATGGGGACCTCTCAGAGGATGTCTACATGGTTCTTTCCCCTGGTGTCAATGGTTCCTCATCTCAGTGTTGTAAACTTCTAAAATCCCTCTACAGTTTAAAATAGGCTAGCCGCACATGGTATGAGAAATTGTCTATTCTGCTTTTGTCTTGTGGGTATCAACAAGCTCCTGCTGATCACAGCCTGTTTGTTAAGTCTGAACAATCTGATTTCACTGCTTTAATTGTCTACGTTGATGATATCGTCTTGACTGGTAATTCTGTTGAAGAATTGGCCCGTGTCAAACAAATCCTTCATTCCCATTTTCGCATTAAGGATCTTGGTGTGTTAAAATATTTTTTGGGTTTGGAGGTTGCTCATTCAGCTGCAGGAATTTCTTTATGCCAGCGTAAGTACTGTCTTGATCTCCTCACTGATTCTGGTTTATTAGGTTCAAAGTCATATTCTAAACCTATGGATAGCTTTCTTCGTTTGCACCAAGACTCTAGTGCTTTGCTGTTTGATCCTTTATCCTACAGACGTTTAATTGGTTGCTTAATATATCTTACCAATACTCATCCAGACATTGCTTTTGCAACACAACAGTTAAGCCAATTCGTGGCTCAACCTACTCAAACCCATCTTCGTGCTGCTACTAGAGTTTTACAGTATCTTAAAGGATGTCCTGGAAAAGGATTGTTCTTTGGTAGAGACTCTCCCATTCAACTTTTCGCTTTTAGTGATGCTGATTGGGCGACTTGTCTTGATTCGCGTAAATTTGTCACAGGCTATTGTTTCTTTCTTGGCAACTCGTTGGTCTTTTGGAAAACAAAGAAACAGAGCACTATCTCTCGTTCGTCCTCTGAAGTCGAATATCGGGCCCTTGCTTCTACCACTTGTGAGTTGCAATGACTCACCTATTTATTCAATGATCTGCATGTTACTTGCTCTCGATCAGCTGTGTTGTATTGTGACAACCAAAGTGCTTTGCACATCGCTGCAAATCCCGTATTCCATGAGCGTACTAAGCACTTGGACATTGATTGTCATCTTGTTTGAGAGAAAGCTCAACAAGGCTTGATGCGTTTGCTTCTTGTTTCATCTTCTAATCAGTTAGCAGATATTTTCACTAAGGCTCTTCCCCCAAGTTTATTTGTCATCAATTTATCCAAGCTAGAGCTAGTTGATATCTTCCTACCTCCAGCTTGTGGGGGGTATCAAAGGAACAACCCACATAAAAAAGAACAACAACCCACACCAAATCAACAGGCCCAAGATGATCAGAATTATGATGCACTTATTCAATCTTCTAGAAAGATCTAGAGACATGTTGTGTTGTATTATTTGCTGAGCTGTATTAGTCTGTTACAATTTGTACAGTTTTGCATTTTGTCATTTTGGTATTTTTGTTTGGTAGATTCGATCTTATCATTAGTGAGCTGTAGAATTTTAGGTTCTATATATTCACCCTACTGTACATTCCCTGTACATAATAGAAAAATGACATTTTATCAATTTTGTCTGGTCTTCATCTTTTTCTCCCTAATATCCAAATTCGTTTTAAGATTAATCTTCATTCTAGATATCGAAGTTGTCCCTCTTTACAAGTAGTTTCCCATGAACTTGCACCTTTGACATTGTAAATTTTTTTAACCACTTGCATCAAATTTACTTTTCACTTAAGTCATTCCTTATAGATAAAGCTAAATGGATGTTGATCATGAAAGAGAATATTTCACTTTTATTTAATTTTTTTTATATTACCATAAAAAATGTTTAGATTATGCTAATATTTTCTTTGCCTAGTTAATCTATTCCAAATAAATTTATGAGAATTAATTTTTCAACTTTCCAATAAATTTTAAGTTGAAACAATAGCTTATAAGCAAACTTACATTGGTTAAGACTTTATCTTAACCGTCTAAAAGTATGCGGGCTGATTTACGAGGAAAAAGGTGTAGAAACTAATTAAATTGAAAATAAATATAAAATATAGTAAACAAATATATATTTAACAAAAAAAAAACTAAAAAAACAAATTTTTTGTTAGTAAAAATGTTTGGGGTATACCAGTAAAAAATGACCCAATTTATTTATTTATTATTATTTTTTAAAACTAGTCAATTATTATCATTTAAAATGTAAGCCCATTGTTCAACTCCTGTTTGTATTTTGAAAAGTAAAATGATAGTTAGAAAGAAGTTATTCTCACAAATCTCTTACATACTCCTATATAAGCCATTAAATAATACTTTGATGTCACTATAACCTTTTCTGAATGGCCCATAGAGTCTTTCTTAAAGTCTTGTGAGGAATTTGTAAAAATAAAGTATGATTATTACTCTATTTAAAAAAGAATGAAAAAAAAGTCTCAAAAGAAAATTTTGGGTAGAAACGACGATAAGGAGACAACATTGTTCTCAATTTGACATTATCTCTATTACATATACTTTTTAATGATATATACAATCTAATGGATGAGGTATATTTTATGGAAATATATGCTCATCCTAATACAGTGCTCATCTTTTAAATATATGATGTTGGTGCCAAGTCCAGAGCAAGAAGGAATTACGGGCTGACAGCTGAAACGCTCGTTAGTTGGAATGAAATGGGTAGTCTCATACTCGTGGAGCTAGAGTCTCAAGCCTTAGCTCAGATACAAAAATGAGGAATTCCTGAGATTTGTCATAAGAATGATTAGTTAAACACTGATAATTATAATATAACATATTTAATAAACTTATAGTGCATTTGTTTGAAATAAACTCAAATACCGAGGTCTAGAGCATTTGTTTGAAATAAACTCAAACAGCAAGGTCTCAAGTAACAAATCTAGCATTCTGCTGAAATAGTTATAGCTACTTTTCTCTTGGAAAATATATGTTGGTATTTATCACTTTGCCACTCCCATTGCACTCAGTAAGAAAACCATTGTATGATCTGTTCACAACTAGTTACATGATGAATGCTGGATCAGCAAAATTTTGATAAGAAGATAAAAATTTTATATGAAAATGAGGATGAAAATCTCAAGCTTTTTAAATGAGGCTCAACTTGGGCTTAATGGGCTACAGCACTGCATTTATTCTAGAACTGTGTAGATGACAAAGCTTGTGATCTTATTGCTCATCATTAAAATTATAAGCAACTTTTTAGCACGTATAGAATTCAAATTAAAATTTAATGGGTCATTCATAAGCAATACAGCAGCTAAAGTCTTCTCATAATGCTGTTATCAGATTGGTTTGGAAAACCCAAAATCATGATCTGTGGAAGGAATGAATAAACAGACTTTTCTTAGAGATGTTGATTCGATCCTTTTACAAACAAGCAGAATATTCTTTTCTGGAAAAGCAGATGCAACAAAGTTCAGAAGTCAGGAATATGTCTGCACTTTAAGTGTCACCAAGTTAAGTTCTAATTTTAGAGAGGGAGTCTAATTTTCAAACTATGTGCTGCTTGCTTGAAATGAGAAGACTATTAATGCACAAGACTCCCTTAAAGATATCCGAAATTTGACCACCAATTACCATAATTTGCTTGGTATTGATTGCAAATAGACTTAGTTTATTGTTTTGCCAGCTGTAATTTGAATTTAAGGGAACATTTAAAATTTCAAACCTGGAACCATGGATAATTCATTGTCCATGTAGCCTTCCCAAATCTGAAGATCCTACCATTGATCAGCATCTTTAGTCAGACTTGACTCACCAACTGGTGCCCTCATTAGTGTGACATAGGTACTTCTATCTGGTAAATCTGAGATGGAAAGAGGGGAGTATGAAGATACCAAAATCATGTTATAAAAACAGTATAGCGAATGATATAGTTAATGCCAAATAATAAGGTGGAAGAAGTAATAATTAATTTATCTTCTATTACCTTAAGATAAAGTTAGTCAAAGTTCAATCCTCATCATCTGAGTCATAGATAAATTTGCCATCAATCTCAACATAAGGGATGTCAGCAATCTTCAACCAGTCTTTCCCTTTATCTTTCCTGCACTGTTGTTTCAGCAGAGGGCAGTCTTGAATATATAGCTCCAAAAGTGAGGAAGGAAGGCCCTGTTTGGGTAAACAGGAAATCTTGGGACAGTTGCAAATAGAAAATTCTTCAAGCGAGGTAAGGTATTTAAACCCCAAGCATGGTAGGGATGTTAGATTTAAGAGATCCCTAAGGGTGAGGCTTGATAAGGAGGTAAGATTATCAAAGCCCTTTGATGACATGTATTTTAACTCTGGAAAACCTTGAATAGTGAGACTAGTCAAAGATGATGGAAGCGTTGTCCCCAGCTCCTCAAGTTGCTTATGCAAACTTACACCTGTGATGGTGAGGTCCCTAAGAAAAGAGAGCTTGTATAAACCCCAGTTGAATATTGCTTCACAGGCATTATGATCATTGATCCAAAGGGATGTTAAGTTGGATGGAAAGCCTTCTTCAGGAAAATATTGAATACTGGGACAGTGTCCTATCTCCAGTTCTATGAGGGAGTTGAGATCATGCATGCAGTTTGGTAGGGCAACTAGTTTCTCACAGCTCATGATGCAAAGTTCTGTCAGACTAGAGGTGGGCAAACCTTCTTCTGGGAAGGAGACCAAACTTGGACAACCAATAATTTTGATCTCTTTTAGATTCACAAGGCAATGCAAGCCTTCAGGGAGGGATTTGAGGTTTTCACAGTTCCATATCTGAATAGATTCCAAGGAGGTGTTTCTATGCAACCTGTTTGCTATTGACTCTAGCTTTGGACAGGATTGAATTTCCAGCTTTTCAAGACTTCTAGGTAACTGGCCTTTCATTGACAAGCACGTTAGCTCTGAACAGTTCCAAATGAACAAAAGTTTGACAGACTCAGGTAACTCACCACATCTTGATATGCAAGTGAGAGATGGACACCAGCCAATGTATATATACTCCAGATGACAAATGATTGTGCCACTGTTGTGGATATTGTCCTCATGCATAATTCTTGTTGAAGAAGAGCATTCTCCATTGTCTAGTAAACATTGCAAGTTCTTACAGTTTGATATCTCCAATGATTTCAGAGTGGGGGGCAGTTGATCCTTTGTGACAAAGATTAGGGAATCACAATTACATATGCACAAGTGTTCAAGACAAGGGCTGTTGAACAATAGTACTTTAGGTATAAATTTCATGACACTGCAATTTCTAATCTCAATTGATCTGAGCATGGATGACAAACCATGTGGATGAGTCTCAAGCCAAACTTCATTTCCCCACAAAGCAGTAAAAACTGTCTGATCAAAAGCACAACCAGCGATTTTGAGTTTTTCTACTCTTCTGAATCCTTGCACAAACCCCTCCATTGGAAATGTGAACTCCAAGACTCTTGAAATAGCCATGGAATTCAATGACATGAATTCAGTTGTGCAATTAAGAACTAGGCCTTTGCATCCTTCAATTTCTAGTTTGCAGAGCAGTGGAAGGCTTGAAATGGTAACCATCAATCGTTCACATTCTTTAACTATTACATATTTGAGAGAAGGAAGATTTTCAGGTAATTTGCCCAAAAGTTTGGGGCACCTCACAATGGAAAGCTCCTGCAAAGAAGAAAATATTTCACACTGCTCATTATTGCCGGAGGGTAACCAATTTTCCCATTTTTCCATATCCATAAAACGTAGCCTCTCCAAGGAGGGGAAAGGTCTTAAGCAACCATCACCATAGAACCCACCATCAATGCAGTATACTGCTTTCATTCCAATGATTTGAAGGTCTCTGAGGGCATGAAGGTTTCCAAGTGCTGGCAAAGACGTACAATGTGCACTATCTTTCAACTTTAAGAACACTAGACTCCTGAAGGATGGATCTCCTATCCATTTTGGGAAACTAATACCACAATAGCACTTAACAGTAAGCTTTGTAAGAGTTTTGTGAGGTTGTAGCATTTGAAGCACATCTTCTGCTCTTCCAATATGTGACTGATCATTCATACAACTCCACTTCAGTTTCAGCACATCAATGCCTGCCTTCTTGTTTAACATAGCTTCATCTGCTTCTTGAGTGTTAGCCACATGCTCTAACCTGGATACAGAAAGTCCCCCTCGGAGATTTGACAGCAACTTCAATTCTCTGACCCCACTTTTGCCTAGAACAAAATTTGACAATGTTTGAAGATGTGTCAATTTACCAATACCTTGGGGCATACCTGTTAAAGAATGTGCTCCAGTGATATCTAGATGACGTAGGTTGATCAAATCACCCAAGTTTGATGGCAGCTGCTCAAGATTGAAACAGTATCTCAGTAATAATGTTTGTAGATTGCATAGACTGCAGACTGATTCTGGCAACTTTCTGATGTTAGTCCTAGAAAGATTCAGGTAGCGTAGATGCTTCAAATTGCTAACTGAATCAGGCAGCTTACTGATGAAATATCCACACAATGATAAAACTCTTAAGCATCTTAACTCAGGTAACAACTTAAAAGGAACATGATTAGTTATGTAGGACCATTCTTCTAGGCCTGGATGCTTTAGAGGGAGAAACGTTCTTAAAGACTCGGTTTCTTTAAAGACCTGAAACATTTGAATACCATCATATTCACCACCAGTGTAAGATGCATACCGAGCCCTTTTGGAGATTTGGTTTTTTATTTTTCTATGAGAGTGAGAATTACTATCCAATTTGAAACAAGATTCTCCAGCAACCCACTGAGCTAGATCATTGATGAGATCATGCATTACATACAATGATCTGTTGCTATTTGACCTTTGAAAAAGTGAAGCTGAGAGTAGATCTTGAAAGTACTGATGGCCCACATCTTCCATTTGCTTCTGTTCTTGTTGCTCTAAAAATCCTTCTGCCATCCACAGCAACACAATCTCTTTCTCCTCGAATTCGAAGCCTTTTGGTAGTATGGAGCAGTATGCAAAACATAGCTTTAGGTGTGAAGGAAGCTGGTTATAACTCAATCTTAATGCTTGGAGGATGTTACTTTGATCCTCTGCAAGATCCCATATTTCAAAATTCAATACATTTTCCCACTCTTTTTCATCTTCCTTTGAGGATAAAATACCCCCAAGTGTTGTTGCTGCCAATGGTAAGCCTTTGCATTTCTCAACAATCTTCTTACCAATTTCTGCAAGGGCTTGATTTGCATCAATAGATTTTCTCTTAAAAGCATGCTGCACGAACACTGACCAACAGTCCTCATCAGATAACATGTTTACATAATGAGATTCAACAGTTCCCATCATTTTGGCAACTTCTGCACTCCTTGTTGTTACTATCACCGAGCTTCCCCTCGCACCTCCTATCAACGGAGCTTCCAGCTTAATCCATTCATCGTAATTCTTATTCCACACATCATCCAGAACAATCAGAAACTTTTTGTCACTCAAGGCTGCTTTGAGGTTAACTTGAAGCAGATGTAAGTTATCCAAATCACAGGTTCTGGAAGTGGCTGACTCTAGAATCTTTTGAGTTATGATCTTGACATCAAAATTATCAGGTACAGATACCCATGCCTTGAGATCAAAGTGCATATTCACCTGGTCATCATTAAACACAACCTGAGCCAATGTTGTTTTCCCAACCCCAGGCATTCCCAGAATGGGAATGACTGAGACTTCGTTTCCATGACCTGACAATGACATATTCTCCATCAGCAGCTTGATAATCTTCTCTTTGTCCATATCTCTGCCACGGATGTAGGAATCATTCACTATGGAACCTGTTTCTTTGATTTTGTATGAACACACAGCAGCAACCTCACTTAAACCAAGCTCATGCCTTTCATTTCCAAGACTATCCAGTCTCTCAGTGATCACCTTTATCTTAGATTTTATCTCAATATTAAACATTAATTTACTTGGATTGAGAGATGTTGGGGCAAGATTCCATACTTGAGTAAAGGTGGTTTGAGTTTGAGATTGAGATGCTGATTCCAACCTCCTCCTCAGTACTTCAGTACCAAACTCATCAACAACATCTTCTGAATCATAGGCCACATCTTTAAGCTCCACCAGCCACATTCTCACAGCCTCATTTTTAACTTGCTTGTCCTCTGCATCACTGAGTACTGCTTTAATCAGCAGCAAGGTCTTCTGAAATTTCTTCAGGACTTTGTCATTGTCTCCTCCTACAAGAATAGCATCTATAACATTCTTTGAGGCCAACCTGTCAAACAGAACCTGAAGGAAAGCTGACAAAAATGCATCTCCTATAGCCGCCATCTTCTCTGAAAACAGCAAGAGCAAAAGAGGAAAAACACTGGATCACAAAATCTTGTTGAAGAATTTTTTGATTGCAAAATAGTAGCTTAATCTGCTATCCAGAGGATGATGGAAGAAAAGTGAAAATCTGTGTGAACATATTTGCTTACAAGCATACGTCAGCAAAAAAAGGAAGCAACAAGGTAAAAAATAGCAACATTCTAGTATTATGGACCTTGAATATTGTTTGTACTAAAATTATACGCAAAGCATACACAGGTCTTGAATTTTATTGTCAAACGTATGACATAGACAAGATAGTGATGTTTTGTCTACTCTATACCATTGATATTAGTTCAAGTGGTCAGAGTGGGGGAGGCTCTAAATTCATGTAATTGTAACAACACAAAACTTAACGACAAAAGTATTAAACAATTTCTTTTATGCAAAATTAAATTTTGATAAGAGATAAAAGAGAAAAAAAACCAAGAGACAATGAGGCATCTTTCAAAAAAGACAAAGGAAAAAAAAAAACACATAGTCAAAGAGGCTAACAAATACAATTAAGATTGCCCATTCTCTAAGGAAGCAACAATTCAAAGGAAGCAACAATGAACCCAACACAGATATTATATATCTCACATATGTCTAGCATATTAATTTCTCATTGATGATAAGAAATACATAATTCCAACAAGTTTTCTTGTAAAATATATGGCAAGTTAGATTCATTTCAAGAACTCAAACCCAAATGCTTACTTTTTGCTAATTTTATCTAGGATTAGAATTTCTTAAAATGTTTTATTTCTTATAGGATAAAATGATTGTTAATTTTTACAAATCATTAATCTAACATTAAAAATATGATTAGAAAACTGATTGATGCTGAAACGTTCATCACGCAGAAGGTCTTACTTCATGACTGTCAAATAAGCCTTGATGTAACATTGGCGAATGTCCAAGGAAGTACTTTCTTAGCAATTTCTCAAGTCTAGTTTTGCCAGACGCCATTATGTGACAATAATTTAATATCAATCTGTTTCGATATATGGACTTCATATTTGGCACTTAGCAATAA
Source organism: Ormosia emarginata (assembly GCA_029884605.1). Classification (NCBI taxonomy): domain Eukaryota; kingdom Viridiplantae; phylum Streptophyta; class Magnoliopsida; order Fabales; family Fabaceae; genus Ormosia; species Ormosia emarginata. The sequence goes on along the minus strand of JAQQTP010000089.1, from coordinate 43,583,486 downwards.
GCCGTTTGGGGGTGGGGGGCTAATTGTTAATATGTTATTAGGTTTGGAATTTATTATTTGTCATGTTTAAGGGGAAAAATAAAAGGAAAACATAGAAGATCGAATAGAAATAAGGGAAAGTCGCTGTTGCTGTGGACATAAAGAGAGATGTTTACGTGCTTCTCGGCAAGAAAAATCTCTTATTTTATATTATTTAATATGTATGACATTAATTATATCATTAAAAATATAATTAAAGTATAAGGTGATAACAATTCATAAAATTAATATGATATATATTAAATAATACAGAATAAGAAAAATTTATTCTTCTAAAAACACCTAAAAAATTTTAGGATAAAGATAATCGAAAAATCTAAAAACTAAACAATATAGTCCTTCTGAATGAGGGGAACCATTTGATTGCAGAAAAGTTTTACATAAATTTAAAACATTTAAATTAGATATATTAAGCTAATTATATTATTAATTATAATAAATTATAATAATTAATAATTAATTAACTATAATAATAATTTATTAATTAAAGAATTGATTGGCATAATACACCAATTTCAATGTTTTAGATTTATACAAAAATTTCTCTTGATTGTAGGGAAACAACTTTAGAAATCGTTAAAAACTACTAGTATGAGATATTATAATAGAAAAACAATAATCAAGCTTTAAAGTATTTTTTAATAGTTTCTCCAAAAGTTTTCTTAGATCCTCTTCTTCCTTTTTAATTGATTATTTTTCATTTCATTTACTTTTTCACTAGAGCATTCGTTGGTGTTTTTCTATTCATGACATTAAGGGAAAAAAAAAAGTTAAATTGAGTTTATTTCTAAAGTAGATAAATAAGAGTGTATTTATTTTTAATTTAATCTAAAGTGTGTATTTAAATCTTAATCAATTAAACTTTAATGATGATATATCCTTACTTATTAACTTTAAAAACAAATTCACTTAAAAGCAGTCTTATCTCATAACCAAATCACCTTATTTGAGTTTTTAAATATTTTGCTCAATAGGTGTTACGCTCTAACTTTATTTTACATACATTTGGTTCTAATCTTATATCTTGTTAAATTTAACACTTATATTCAATAAAGTAATACCACATCTGTTTATAAGTTTAACATTATTGTTAACTAAACTGGGCCGAGCTGTGTGTTGTGTGAGGGGGGCTATCCCCCTCTCCCAATTTTTTTTAATTTTCTTCCTTTTACAAGTAATTTTTTTTTTAAAAAAAGAAATTATTGAACTTAACCCTATCATCAATGGTGTTCTCTATTTTTTGCCACTCCAATTAATACGCTTCAGCTATACAGTTAAACTTATGACATGAGGTGTTAATATAAAATTGGATGAAAGTATAAAAATATTTTATATTAATTATGCATTAAAATTAAATTTTATTTTATTTTATTTTATGTTCAATTGTTTACCTTAACATTTTCATCTTTACTACACTTATTTTTTTTCCTTATTTTTGCACTTCAATATCTTATTCCTAGAGTATTATATACTCGTTTTGTAAGAATGGGATATTATAATAATTAAATAATAGACTTTAAAATTGCTTATAATTCATACTACTTTAAAGTAAATGAAATTGTTATTTTATTTGAAAAGTTATGCAAAAGTAAGTAGATAAAAAGCCATAACATGTTCTGCTTTGTTATATATATATATATATATATAATATTTTGTTTTTTTTTATAAATTCACACAAAATCTTATTCTATACTTAAAAAAAAGTTTTTTTTTTTCATTTTTATAACTTTTTTCTGCTTAACATTTCTTAATTTAACTGTACATCAAATTGACACTTCAAAAAAAAAAAAACGATTGTCCATCCTCATGAGCCACATCTTCTACAACTTCTATTTCATTTATATAGGGGAGAGAGAGGTAAAATGGACCAGAAGAATTGAAGTTGACATATATTGAACTGAACTATGGACAGCTTGAAGTGTCAGATTTCAAATAAAACATTGTCCAAATTTATATTTCAATATTATCATGAAAATATTACTTGCCGGCAAGGCCAAGAGCCGACTTGAAAAAAATAAAGGATGGAATTTATATTTATATTCTGTGTGCGTGACTGGAACAATACATTGCTATTAAATTTAAATCATATTTAGGAAGTTCGGATATGCCTGGTATCTAGAAACAAAAAATATCATTTCCAAACAAAGTGTGTATTCAGTTAAGCATTTTCCTCCAAATTTCCTTTGACATTTGGAATTAAATGGTATGAATGATGTTGAACATGGAAGCTTATATGAAACATCCATTAATTTTTCTTTTGTCATGATTTGAATTTGGGTAGAGCTGTCAAAAAGGCTCAGCCCACCCCATCATGTCCTAACTCACGTGGACTAAGGCCAAGTTGGCTAAGGCTGGCCCACAAATAAAAAAAATTTGACCATCTTATTTAATGGGTTGACCATAGCCCACCCCATGGGCCAGTCCACTGAAAAAATAGAACTGTAAACCATATATATTAGTTACTCACTATCAGGTAGTCATTTAAACTAAAGTGCTCCCTTGCTAATTTCATAAATTGGAACGAAATGGTTCAAGACCATTCTCTTCTTTAACCATAAACTTTCAATTCAACATTGTTTGCATCATAACTATAGTATCAATAAATTTCAATAAATAAAGTAACACGACCAACACGTTCAACTAAGAATTTTATCAATGTGATTAGAGGAGAATGTGTGTAAGTCATAATTAACCCACTCAATTCTTCGCTAATCTTCAATTTCATCTTCTTTATGCACATTCGACTCAGTTGCTAATGTCTCGTAACCAAAAGCTTTACAACCATCTTCATCTAAAACAATTGAGAAACAATTAAACAATCAATCCAAACATAATCAACCAATATTGCATATGGTTATAAAAAAAATGATACACATTAACACAACATTACCATCAAGGTTTTGAACAAAACCATGCAACCAATTTCTAGTGCAAATTAGCATTTGGACATGTTTGGGAAGAGTTGAACTTCTATATTTGGTAAGAACACGTCCACCAGTACTAAAAGCAGATTCTGATGTCACTGTAGTAATCGAAATGCTTAGCACATCGAGTGCCATGATAGAAAGTGTGGGAAATTTGTTTTCATTCATCTTCCAATAGTTAAGCACATCAAAATCATCATCCTCATCATAACCAACTTGTGGTTCATCCGAATAAAGATCTAATTTACTCTTGCCAGTGTTAGATTTAGTTTCATTCTAAAATATTTTAAACTCCTGCAAGATATAATATATTAATCATCTTTGGCAAAACAAGAATGAAAGTAAAACAATAATGACTAAGTTAGCATTAAAAAACATACGCTGAATAATTTTGATCTCTTAGGCTTACTTCCTTCTCCACTTGACTTATGCAACATAGTGGATTCATTGGATGATTGAGATTGAGAAACACTTAATGTGTTGAAATTACTTTCATATTCTTCATAAAGCTTCTCAAACTTTGACCTCACATGTTTAACCTTATCTTCAGAGGTTGAAAGATCCAGCTTTGTGCAACAAAAGTTTAAGAAATCAAATTTCAAGTGCAGGTCAAGAATAACTCCAAAAGCCAATACTACACTATACTCCTTCTAATATTTGTCAAATTTTCCTTTCATCCTCATAGACATATCCCTTATTACCTGATCATCATCAGACAAGTTTTCTTCCAACATGCACTCAATCTTCCAAACTTGCATAAAATACAAGTTCGAGGTCGGGTAAAATGAACCAAAGATCATGTTTGTAGTCTCATAAAATGGTTCTAAGAATTCACACATTTTCTCTCATCTCCTCTATTCTTCATCTAATGGACAATATTTGTAATTGGTATATACCACCTGGAGAATATCAAATGCTTTTTTTTATATTTGATTGCACTTTCAAGCATCAAATATGTTGAATTCTACCTAGTTGACACATCTAATCTTAAACCAGTGCTTGTGTCAATGCCTACTTCCTGCATACAATCCTTAAATTTAATCATCCTCCCATTCGATCCTCTCACATACTTAACACTCTATCTGATTTTGAAGAGTGCATCACTAGCCACTTTCAAACCGTCTTGAATAATCAAATTAAGTATGTGAGCAGAACAATGAATATGAAAGAACTCACCATCACACAACAAATGATTCTGCAAACAAAGATGATTTTTCAAAATATGTTGCATGTTATCATTTGCAAAAGCATTGTCCAAGGTAATAGAAAAAACTTTCTTATCAATTCCCCATTGCTTCAAGCAATCAAATAAAGTGACTTCCAATTCAACTCCGGTGTGCGGAGGCTTCATTCGATAAAAAATAAGAATCTTACTAATTAATTTCCAGTTCTCAACAATAAAGTGAACAATTATACAAATGTAACCCTCAGTGGTAGATACTGTCCAAACATCAAAAGTTAGATACACTCTATTAGGAATCCTAGACAAGATTAGCTTAAGTTTTTCCTTTTCTTTCTTATAAATTTTTTGAACATCAGACACAACAGTATTCCTAGAGTGCATCATGTAACGCCCCTTTTTCTTATCTTGCGAAGAAGGAACGTCACACCATAATATAGAGAAAAGAAATAAATTGCAGAAAATAATAGTTACATTGATTAATTAAGACCCGGTTCATTTTTAACACGTGAATGAATAATTTGCATTCTTGGATGATAAAATAGTCGAGTATTGAAATATCTGTACTTTTTTTTAAATGACTAACAATAAAGAGATAATAATAATTATAAACACAATAGAATCAATACAGAATTTAAAATCATACAGTCATAATATATATATATATATATATATATATATTATATGCATCAGCCCGTTTAATTTCATCATGATTTACACAAAAAAGCAAAAGATGTACTCGGATAATACAAATATACACCCATTAAGTACAGCAAAACATCAGGCTTCCCCAAAAAGATAAATGGTTAGCCATCAATAGCCACTGATCGTATCAGCCCCTACGACTGACGAGAAGGGACCGTAGCCGGGTCCTCCTCAAGGTCTTCTTTATCCGATGAAATTACCATCGGAGCAACCGAATTTCGGGTAGAAGCTTGAACAGTGGAGAAGAAAAAGTCCACTTATGGGGTGTAGTACATATCAGCCCACATATCCCTCACGGGTAGGTAGAACTCCAAAATGACAAAAGCAGTGAAATCGAAAACAGGAGGGTCATAGCGACCCCAAGCTAAAGACACAGTCAGCTCCCCGCGATACACGCATCGGTCCGTCTGCACATGTATGTGCCAGCAATCGGGTCCTCCATGGAAGGTCAACTTGACGTACCCCAAAAATCAGTGTGGGCACAATGACATCCTCAGCAAGCTCTAGTCTAAGCATGGCCAGAAACCTGAAAACTCAGGTGTTTCCTTTTCTTCCTTACGAACGTCTTCTCAGGAGCATACAAATAAACAAGAACATAAAAAATACAGAAAGAGGTGAGACACCCAGCTTTCATTACTAATATGGCAGCAAGAAAATGGAACGGCACTAGACGCCCACATATCAACACAGTTCATAAATCCAGTTACAGGAATAATTAAAATTAACAGCAAAAGCAGAACAACAATTGTGAACACCCAATTTTGTCCGGGTATTTTTGTAAAAATAAAAAATAAATAAATAAAATAAAAAATAAAAAGTTCAACCAATTGGTCCATTAGCCCATTTGCCCATAATTCATTAACTTACCCATTGACCCAATATCCAACCTATTATCCATTATCCAACCCATAACTCATATCCTAAACCAACTCAAACTCACCATAAACAAACTTATCCTAATCAAATCCGTCGGTATCCTAGACCAACCCCAACACTCATTATAAACAGATCCCGACTTATCATCTTAAACCAATCATAATCACACTCAAACTCAAACTCTTCACCCTAAACCCTTCCTATATTAACCCATAACCCCACACACAAAAGACCTGCAGCTTTCCACTCACAAAAACACCTTCAGCTTAATATTTTAGCTATTTTTTTTGGACCAAATTTTCACTCCCGTAGCCTCCCTTGAACAACATCCCTCACTTCCTTCAATTTTTACTCAAACAGACTTCACCATCTCCATCTCCTTCAACCTCCCATCACCATACTATTCATCTTCTCTATTAAGCCATCTTCCATTAAAACCCACCACCAAAGCTCAATACCCATCTCCAACCTTCACTTTCCAAGCCCACACCAGACTCATCACCATATCTTTATCATCTTCTACTCACCATCAACATCCATAAAAACACCACCAGAAACACCCAAGCCCGCTCTGCACGCCTCGTCGGCCGCACGTTCCGCACCACTGTCGTCCACGCACCAGCCGTCCCTCACCTCCATTCCCCACTTTGGGTCCTCTCTTACGAAGAAGAAGAATACCTCCCTTCTATTTCATTTTTTGTTTTTCGTAAGTTTGTTTTAGAATTCTGGTAGCTCTTTTTTTTTTTAACTTCTGTAAATTTTTTTTTTGGGGAAGAAGGCCTAGGCCAATGGGCCATTGGGCCAAAATGAAATTAAAAGAAAAAAAGGTAAAAAAAAAGGGAGGGTAATAATGATAAAAGAAATTTTAAAGGGTAAAAATATAAATTAATTTTTTATAAAAAATAAAAAAATGGGATTAACCGAGTTGCGACAGCTTGTTAATCTCATAACTATTTTGGATCATCTGAGTTGTGACAACCTAATGATTCAAATTATTTTAAATAAATTATCATTTGATAAAGGCTCAATATTTATTTTTTTATTTTTTCACCTAATAATAATAAATTTAACAATCTGTGGGTGACGTCTAGCGTGACGCAAGCTTCACTTATTTCATTCAAACTTTAATTTGATTAACAGAGTCGCGACGACCTGTTAATTCAAATTTTTATAAAATAAAAATTAAAACTTTTAAATAAAATCAACTAACTCATACTTATTTTCTAAAGAACTACGTGACTTTGAGTTCCTCATTGCACCTGAGGGTACGTAGGAGCGAAATTTTTATTTCGTCAAGCCAAATTTTAAACTTTCACAAATTATTTATTTTTTTAGTTTTTTTTTAAATAAAAATGGGTAAAACAAATATATTATGAGATTGCTAAGTTTTGCATAACTAATTTAGGGTAACCGTTTTATGACGGATGTTTTAGGGGTGCTGTGGGGTTAAGTCTCCACCCTTCCCTATGCATAACCGACTCTAGAATCCAATCTGGTTCCAAAGACCATTTTCTAAAAGGGTTTTCCAATTTTTCCTAATTTAAATAAAATTGGTGGCGACTCCTAATTTATTTATTTTGTTTCGCCGCTCCGCACTTGCGATTACGGTCGCGATAGATGGCGACTCCATTGGGATACTTGAGAGTCAAGCCCATATAATTTTGTTGTGTAAAATTTTATAATCTTTGTATATTTTGTTTTACCTTTCTTTTCTTTTTATTTATTTTAATTATTATTGTTATTAGAACCTTAGGATAGAGAATTTCTCTTGGAATTTTTGTTTGTTTTTGTTTTTATTTTGCAGGATACGGATAGTCTTTAGGATAATGAAGGTTTGTATGCTCCCTACACCCACTACATCTACACATCTATCACACATTCGAGTGGGGCCCTATACCCGGGTAGTGAAGCTTAAGATAAGTAGAGGTTGTGTAGTGGTAACCATTTTGGATGTACATCCTGTTTGGCTATTACGAAAACCTCATCTAGAGTGCGCCTTTTCACAAATGTCCCACACCTAGTGGTTTTACCCACTATTTCGTGGTCAACATTTTGAAATGGGACTTAACTTCTAGAGACCTTTAGAATAGAAAAGCCACCAAATGAAAGTTTTCACGATCTAGTAAAGACCCGTAGATCCTCAAGATAGAAATTCCCCAAGTTAAGAAAATCCTATCAGGACACAAAGGGAGTGTATCTTTCGTTATCTTTTGACTTATCCGTAAGCCTTGTGAGTTGTTTAGTCCCTCAATGTGATGAACCATACTGGTATCCCTCTTAAAAAAAAAAAACAAACTTTTTCTAAAAAAAGGGGAGGTGAATCATCTTAAAGGACCAACAACTCACTCATTATTAAATTGTAAAAACTATGTATAAATAATTTTTTCCATCCTCAGGTTTGTTGGAACACCATTTAAAATTCGGTGCCTAAGGACTAGCAGTGAGTATCTTTGATTAAAAAATGGAAAGTGTCATGGGATCAGATCACAAGGAGACAATTTTGAAAAAGACCCTGCAACTTAAGGCCAAGATAGTGGATACTGAGAGTCTAGTGGGTTTGGGCCGATTGTTGAAAAAGACGCAACGTTTGACCTTTACTGTAAGATATGGAAAAATTTTGAATCTGTTAGAAGTGGACGTACAAACAGAAGCCATCACTGCACTAGCTCAGTATTATGATCCACCATTACGTTGCTTCACATTTCAAGATTTTCAGTTAGCCCCCACATTAGAGGAGTTCGAACAGATCTTGGGCTTATCGTTGAAAAAGGAAAAACCATACCAATATAAGGGTCACTATGCATCATTGCCAACCATAGCAAAGGTCTTGAAGGTGCCTGTAAGGGATTTACAAGAGGCAAAGCAAAACAGGAAAGGGATAGAGGGTTTCCAGAGCAAATACTTGGAAGAACACATGCGCTACTTAGCCAAGGTTGAAGACTGGAATACTTTTATGGATGTACTAGCCCTCACCATTTATGGTAGCATCATATTCCCAAATAGTGAAGACTTGGTAGGTTTCGCAGCAATCGATGTATTCCTAGCTCGACGAAATGATGCTGCTAATCCTGTCCCGGCCATTCTTGCCGATGTTTATTACACCTTGAATTTATGTCATGAAAAGAAGGGTAAACGAATCTTATGTTGTCTACCGATGTTGTTTGTGTGGCTAACTTCTCACATGTTCAAGAGGGGATACGAGGATTCATGTCCCATTACAAGTCTCAAGATGCTCCAATTGAAGACCAAGAACGGTCGTGAATGGGCCGAGGAATTGACTAAGCTTGAAGATGGAAAAATCGTATGGTACCCATGGCGTAAGGAAGGGCAAACTGTGATTTATCAGTGTGAGGGGTTTCCTAACGTTCCCTTAATGGGTACTCAGGGGTGCATTAACTATAACCCCGCGTTAGCATTACGACAACTTGGCTATCCTATGATGGGACCACCCTCGGAGTTGGAGATTACTTCTTTTATTTATGACATGCAGACAGGGTGTACCGAGACACTTGGGAGAGTGCGAGATGCTTGGAAGAATATCATCCGAAGGGGGAGAATGGCGGGAGTCAGAAGTTGTGGGGTCAAAGAAAGCTACAGGCAGTGGGTCAAGGACCGGGCTCAAGAGGTCAAGTTACCCTTCAAAATTTCAGCTAGTAGATCTTTGCCTCTAGCTCCAATAGAAGACGAAGAAGTAAAGGAAAAGCTAATAGAGGCCAATGAACAAAAGAGGCAATTAGAAGCGAACTAGAAAAGGTTCGCCAAGCATATGCGTCTTAAAGCGTGAAAATTCTGAGAAAACTCACGCCCTTGAAGGAGCTAACAAGAGGCTAAAGACAGGGCAAGAACAGATATCAAGGACTAGAAGATGTCTGGAAGCTGCAAACAAAGTGTTGGGACTCAGAGGGCAAGAAAGAGATAAGGCTTTGGCTGAAAACCAACAACTTAAAGAACAGCTCATGAATGCCAAGGCCATACAGAGTAATGCTCTTCAGCAAATGGATAGTATGAGGCAGCAAATAAAAATGATGTTTTCAAGATACGAAGACATGATCAAAATTGAGAGGTCGCACACTGCCAAGGAAATTGCAGAGTATAAAGCGGCATTGCGACAGGGACAAGAGGACTTGCAGAAAATGATAGATCTTGTAAGGCAACAAGACAAGGACATCAATGAATGGAAAGAAGAAGCCCATCTTTTGAGAAACCGCTTCATGAAACTAGCAGGCCTAGCCAACACGGCAATCGCAGACATTCCATATTATTTAAAGGTGGCAGATAAGATGGTCGATCCTCTTAAGACTCCGGCAGAAATTAATGACTTCATTGAGTACTGCAAGAATCTCATTGGACAAATGAAGCAGATAATCAAGGCCCACTCAGTCGAGAATGGTGGATTAGACTAGACAATGATGTATTGAAAATAATGTACTCCTCTCGAATGATGTTGATGTTTTTTTCAAATGAATAAAGTATGCATTATTATTGTTCTGATCCCATGGAAACCCATTTCTTTTGAACGTGACGTTCTAAGAAATGTTCGTGACAAACAGCTTTTGAACGAGACGTTCTAAGAAGTAGTCATGACACAAAAAAAAAAGATCAAAGATACTTACTCAAGTCCATTCAGCACGAATTAATAATGGTCTTCTAACAAACAAATAATAATTATGGTGGTTTCTAATAAACTGTTCCTCAATTGTTCACAGGAAATTTAGAACCATTGCACGACCAAGGAAAGAAGACACCAATCAAACCCGAGTTCATAACACAAGGGCTCAAACAAAGCTTTTGGCAATGGCAGCCGAAAACGAAGGAAGGAACCTAAGCATGGAAGTAGAAGAAGTGAAAGGAAGGGTGAATGAGATTACGGAATCTCAAAGAAGAATGGAAGAGATGTTGTTAGCCATGAGGGAAAGCCTCACTTTGATGGGGGCAGCTGGAATCACAGGAGTAACTGGGACACAGGTACATAACACTTCCATGAGGACAAACCCTGCAGTCACTATTGCGATACCTGTCGTGGGAGGAACATCAAATGTTACATCATTAGTACTCCCTATAGGAGAAGGATACCATTCCTTAGAAGGAGCTCGAAATGAAGTTCATGGCAATGCTGAGTGTGCATGGGAGCCGTCACATATGTCTATTCCGATGCCAACCGGATTTCCTGTTGGGACGGGCCATGCAGCCATCCAAAATGACAAGATAAGAGAAGAGTGGATGGAAAAGATGGAGGAACAAATTAAAGCGATCAAGAGTCCAAGTACTTATGGACCCCTTGGGATAGAAGAATTATGCCCTACTGCTAATATCACCATTCCCAAAGATTTCAAAATACCAGAATTCGTCAAATACGACGGAAGCACCAATCCTTTCTTCCATTTAAAAACATACATTACCAAGATGTCAATCTGGTCAAAGGATTGGAAGTTTCTTGTCAGCTTCTTTCATGAAAGTTTAAGCTGGACCACTTTGGAATGGTGCATCCAACAAGACCTTTCCAAGATCTCCTCATGGGACGACTGGGCAAATTTGTTCATGGGACAATATCGCTTTAATCTGGATACGGCCCCAACCCGAGAAGCGGTTAGGAGCACTTGGAAAAGAAAAATGAAGAGACATTCAAGCAATATGCCCGAGAGGTGGAGAGCTCTAGCGGCCTGACAAGTGCAACCGCCATTGACTCGACGGAAATGTGCTCGTACTTTTGGGGACTTTAGGGACCCCTTATGTTGGGACAATGGCGGCGCCGCTTTCTGCAGAGACTTTCTTGATTTAATTGCAGCTGGAGAAAGAATTGAGATTCTAGTAAAGGCTAGAAAACTACCCACTGGCGGTAATGAGGGTGGTTTCAAGAAAAGGTTTTCCCCTAAGAAAAAAGAGTCAGAAGTGAATTACGTGCAAAATCGGCAACCTTCACAACCTCGATATTCGCCGTCCTACCCCATATACCGAGCACCCCCATACAACCCAAACACTTACCCTTCCTATCAGATATCTACATCGTCTCATCTACCTGGCCTAACCACCCCTCCTATGAACACACCTCAAGCCCACCATTCCAAGTCAACAATGTTCTGTACCTCAACCATACACATCGACTCGCCCACCTACACTCAATACCTACCTCCACCTTCGCAAAATTTCCCAAACTACCCACAGTCTCGACCAAACTTTCAAAATCAAGGCCGTTTCCGTCCCCAAAACTTACCCCCTTTCCCAAAACTGTCCATTCCAAATGCAGATTTGTTCCAAAGGTTGTTTGATGCTCACCTCATTTCAGGGAGTCCTGTACGTCCCCTACAACCACCGTTTCCGGTATGGTACAACCCAAATTTAATTTGCAAGTACCATATGGATGTCGCAGGGCACTCAATCGAAGACTGTGAGTCTTTTAAGACTGCGGTAAGGAAACTTATCGCTTGTGGAAAGCTGGATATTCAAGAGGAGACTGGACCTAGCATTGTTAACAACCCAATTCCTAACCATGGTGGGAGGAATGAGGCAAATGCTGTGGGGATTGAAAGACCACCGATAAGAAGGGTCATGAGTCTGCGTACGCCGATGACTCAAATATTTGAGGGATTGAAGAAAGCAGGTTATATTATCACCGCACCAGCTTCGTCAATAAAGGAAGAAGAGAGGTATGATGAAGAGTCAAGTTGTGCTTACCATTGTGAGGGAATAGGACACGATATTGAAAATTGCTGGGACTTTAAAGTTCGAGTCCAAGGTCTACTCACTTTGGGAATAATACAAGCAGGGCAAGGGGTAGCTTCCTTTGAAGAGGTTAATGTGGTTGAATGTTTTGTACTCAAGGTGCCACCTCTCAACCAAGCCCTGACACCAGGTAAAGTAGTGGTGACAGTCAAGAAGCCAACACCATTTACTTATGATATCACTCACTCAGTGCCGTGGAATTATGAAGCAAAAGTAGAGATGAAGGGAGCCGAGGAAGAGGCGTCAAAGGCTCGAGTGACTGAAATCCACCGGGATGAAGAGTCGTGACAAATATAATCACAAGGAGTGGGCGATGCTATGGCCGGTAGAAACAGAGAAGAGGAAAGAGGGAAGTTCAAAAGAAGAGGAAAGAGGGAAAGAAGAAGAGGAAGAATTTACGAAAATCATGAAACAAAGTGAATACGATGTAATGGAACAGTTGAAGAAAACTCCAAAGGATATCTCTTCATCACTCGTCTTGACATCTGAATTGCATCGGAAAGCATTGCTAAGAGTACTAAGTGAGGCCTATGTCAAACCTGATGTCACCCCTGAGAATGTTGTCAGTATGGTAGATCCGGTGAAGCGCATCAACATGATTGTATTTATGGATGAAGAGATCACCTCTCAGGCTGAGAGAAACCCACGGGCTTTACACATAACCCTTAAATGTAGAGGGTACATAGTCGCAAAGGTTTTAATCGATGGGGGGTCTGCACTGAATATCCTACCAAGGTCTACTCTAACCTCATTGTCAATAAGTGAGGAAGAACTGTCTCCTCAAGAAATGGTGGTGCGAGCCTTTGACGGAAATAGGAGAGGCATTTTGGGAGAGATAACATTGACATTAGAGATCGGTCCGAGTAATTTTCGGGTATTGTTCCAAGTTATGGACATTGAGTCTGGTTATACTATGCTCTTGGGGAGACCATGGATCCACGCTGCTAGTGATGTTCCTTCTACACTCCACCAGAGTATCAAATACATTGAAAAAGGGTCGGTCATCACCATACACGGAGAAGAAGAAATCATGTTGACAAAACCAGTTTCGGTGCCGTATGTGGAAAGTGCAAAGAAAGACGAGGAGAATTTATGGCACAGTTTTGAAGTAATTGAGACTGGACTCAGTAGGAATGAATCCCCGGCACAAAGTGTGAATCATGTGGTGGCTCGAATCATGGCTAACAACGGGTACCAAAAAGGAAAAGGCTTGGGCTTACAGCTGCAAGGTGCAAGGACACCAGTCTCATTTCCAGAAAAGCTAGACAAGTTCGGGTTGGGGTACGAAGCATCTCTAGAGGATAAAATGGAGAATATGACTCTGGGAAAAAGGAGTGATAGGGGCCAAATGAAGCACATTCCTCATTTGAGGGAAACATTTCCGGCACCAGCCGAGGTAATCATGCCTGAAGAAGTACTTCGTCCCCAACACCATCTCACTATTAACGCACTGCATGAAGAAGGCCCAGAAGAATGCAAAGCAATCCATCCTTTTGCTGATGAGGAACCACTAAAGAACTGGCAATCTGAACTAATGATTGATGTTATTGTTGCCAAGTAATTGTCTAGTCATACTGTAACAAGCAGATATTTGAGTCTAGTTATGTTTGGATCTTATATTTATGTTATTTGAGACATTAACTAAATAAAATTGCATGTTTATTCAACATTCCTCTTTCTCATACTTTTGGCTTATCTTTCTTTTTACGTTCTGTTAAGAAAAAAAAAATATATCTCTCGCTTTCGTATCATTATTCCTATTCTTCTTGCCTTTCCAACTCCAACAAATTGCTTTACAGGGATTTAAGTCTTATAGAAGGTTTGCCTCATGAAAGGTACCTTGAAAACTCGTCGATTGATTCTCCTGCGACGTTTGATGAAGAAAACCCTGGATCTGATGAAGATGATGAGATTGTTGAAAAATTTGAAAAAATATTGGAAAGAAAATTTGATGTGGATAATGAAGTAGTTGAAGTGATTAACATGGGAACCGAAGAAGACAAGAAGGAATTGAAAATAGTAGACAATCCCGAGCGTGTGGAAATGATGGCGCTACTTAAGGAATATCTGGACGTGTTTGCATGGTCCTACAGAGATATGCCTGGTTTAGACCCTGAGATAGCGTCACATAAGATTCCATTATATCCAGATGCGGAAGCAAAAAGGCAAAAGTTGAGAAGGATGCATCCTGACATGTCACTAAAGATCAAAGAGGAAGTGACTAAGCAATTAGAAGCCGGATTCATAGAGGTGTCGAGACACCCAGAATGGGTAGCAAATATTGTGCCGGTACCCAAGAAAGATGGAAAGGTCAGGATGTGCGTGGATTATAGGGATCTAAATAAGGCAAGCCCGAAAGATGATTTCCCGCTCCCTCATATTGATGTTCTTGTTGACAATACAACAGGAAATCATAGGTTCTCGTTCATGGATGGTTATTCTGGTTACAATCAGATTCCTATGGATGTCGATGACAAGGAAAAAATGACCTTTATTACCCCATGGGGAACTTTTTGTTACACGGTAATGTCCTTTGGATTGAAGAATGCTGGGGCTACATATCAACGCGCTATGGTTGCATTGTTTCATGATATGATGCACAGAGAAATTGAAGTTTATGTGGACGATATGGTGGCCAAGTCTAAAGAAGGGGAAAGTCATGTAGAGGTCTTGCGGAGATTGTTTGAAAGACTCAGAAGGTATAAGTTGAGACTCAATCCTTCTAAATGCGTCTTTGGAGCATCTACTGGAAAATTACTTGGGTTCATCGTTAGTAGAGAAGGAATAAAAGTGGACCCAGATAAGGCAAAAGCAATACAGGAGATGCCTCCTCCTAAGACTGAGCGTGAAGTGAGAAGTTTTCTCGGGAGACTCAATTACATTGCTAGATTCATCGCTAACCTCACCAGCACATGCGAGCCCATATTTAAGTTGTTAAAGAAGCACCAACCGGGAAGCTGGGATGAAGAATGCTAAGGAGCTTTTGACAAGATAAAGGCTTATTTGATGAATCCTCCAGTGTTGGTACCCCCTACGGTGGGTCGTCCTCTGATATTGTACCTAACCGTATTGCCAACTGCAATAGGGGCAATGCTGGGGCAGCATGATGAATCCGGAAAGAAGGAGCAAGCAATTTATTATCTGAGCAAGAAATTTAATTACTGTGAAACCCGATACATGGCAATGGAGAAAACATGTTGTGCCCTAGTATGGACCTCAAGACGGCTAAGACAATATATGCTCTATTATACTACCTGGCTGATCTCCCGAATGGACCCTCTGAAGTACATATTTGAAAGCCCTCATGTTTCGTTAAGAGTCTCAAAATGGCAAGTGATATTATCGGAGTTCGATATCAAGTACATGACTCGAAAATCCATCAAAGGGAGTGCAATCGCGGACCATTTAGCTGAAAACCCGCTGGAGGGTGGACAACTAATAACGTCTGAGTTCCCGGATGGAGAAATATTGATGGCAGAAGGAGAAGAAGACGGAGAAGAGTTTGTGTGGAAGATGTATTTTGATGGGGCAGTCAATATGTATGGTAGTGGCATAGGAGGCGTTGTTGTTTCGCCAGTCGGAAAACAATACCCAGTCGCTATCAAGTTGGATTTCGAATGCACAAATAATGTTGCAGATTACGAGGCTTGTGCTAGTGGCTTACAAGTAGCAATTGATTTGGGGATCAAGCAGTTGAAAGTGTTCGGAGATTCGGCACTTATCATTTATCAAGTGAACGGTGAATGGCAAACTAAAGACCCGAAGTTAGTGCCCTATCAAAAGTATTTGACCAAGTTGACCGAGAAATTTGAAAAGGTGACCTTCTCCCATCTAACTCGAGACATGAATCAGTTTGCGAATGCCTTGGCCACTCTGGCCGTGATGACCAAGTTGGATATCCACAATAAGGTCCAACCCATCCAAGTAAAGATACATAGTGAGCCGCATATTGTGCCAATGTGGAAAGCGAGCCGGATGGTAAACTTTGGTATCATGATATCAAGCGGTACATCCAAAGCATAGAGAATACCCAACAGGGCAAATGAGGTGAATAAGAAGACTATCCGCCGATTAGCAATGGCCTTTTCTTGAACGGGAGGTTTTATACAAGAGAAGTCATAATGGTACCTTGCTTAGATGTGTGGACGCTTGTGAAGCTCGTTTAATCATGACTGAAGTCCATGAAGGAATCTGTGGGACTCATGCTAATGGTCATATGATGGCACGAAAAATCCTAAGAAATGGTTATTATTGGTCTACCATGGAAACAGACTGCATAGAATATGTTCGAAAGTGTCATAAATGCCAGATATATGCAGATCGGGTCAACACACCCCCATTCCCCCTACACAATATGGTATCTCCATGGCCTTTCTCGATGTGGGGAATAGATGTCATCGGACCAATTAACCCCAAAGCTTCCAACGGTCATCGCTTCATTTTGGTAGCAATTGACTATTTCACCAAATGGGTAGAAGCGTCCTCATATGCCACTATCACTCAAAAGGTATTTTCGAGATTCCTCAAGAGGGACATCGTGTGCAGATATGGAATTCCAGAGAGGATAATCACAGATAATGCTGCAAATCTTAATGGAGGTGAAATACAGAAGTTTTGTAAAAAGTTCAAAATCAAGCATCATAATTCGGCTCCCTATAGGCCCCAGATGAATGGTGCAGTTGAGGCAGCAAATAAGAATGTCAAGAAGATTATGGCCAAGATGGTTGTGAACTATAAGGACTGGCATGAGATGTTACCATATGCTTTGCATGCATATCGTACCAATATACGATCAAGTACTGGGGCGACACCTTTCTCTCTGGTGTATGGAATGGAAGCTGTCTCTCCCATAGAAATTGAGATTCCCGCTTTGAGGGTTTTGATGGAGGCAGAGTTAGAGGAATCCGAATGGGTAAAAACTCGGTATGAGCAGTTGAATATGATAGAAGAAAAAAGACTAGCAGCTATCTGTCATGGACAATTGTATCAAAGTAGAATGGCCAGAGCCTTTAACAAGAAAGTTCGTCCTAGAGAGTTTTATCCGAGAAATTTGGTTTTGAAGAAAATTCTCCCTAATCAAGAGGACGCCAGAGGAAAGTGGGCTCCGAGTTATGAAGGCCCTTACATAGTCAAGCATGCATTTTCAAGAGGGGCATTAATTTTGCAGAACATGGACGGAGAAGAATTGCCAAGACCCATAAACACCGATGCCGTTAAGAGATTTTATGCCTAAAAAAAAAATGACTCGTTAGGTTGAAAACCCGAAAGGGCGGCCTAAGCAAAAGTTAGAGCAATAAAAAAAAAAGAGGAAGAAGAAATCCGTTAGGTCGAAAACCCGAAAGGGCGACCTAAGCAAAAGTTAGGGCAAACAAATGGGCGAAATCTCAAAGACAGAAGGGTTGATACTCCAAACTGGGGCAATTTTTGTTCTGCATTCAATTGGCTAAACCGGGGCAAAAATTGCTGGAAGATTAAGGGAAAGATGTGCTGAAGAAAGTAGCAACAGAGACAGCGGTTGAATTATCAAACGATTGCAGGTAATCAATTGAACGAGGAACAAGGAACCAATACTGGGGCAAATTTTCTTTCCCTTGTAATTTTCTTTCCTATGTGCGTGTCTTACTTGATCATCAGAAAAATAAAAGGAAGTTTGTTCATTCAATGAATTTCTATCCATTCATGAATGCATGTTTAACTCATTAGGTTATGTCTCAAATAACATAAATTTAAGGTCAACGGTTTGATTTTGACAATTCTACAGTAATGCTTCAATGATTGAGTCAGATTAAAAGATCTTGGTAGTCCAAAAGTGCAGATTGCAATATGACATTTGCTGGAAATGGTTTCAATACTTCTCGCGTAAGCCTTTGTTGATAAGAAGAAAAGGAAGGGTTGAATTAAGTTTTGAAAAAGGAAGAAGCAAAGAAAGAAAAGAGTAAGTTGGGAGGATTCCAAACTAACCAAAGGGCCTGAGGAAGAACAACGTGTGAACGAAGGGTTTAATTGGTCAAAGCTTTCCAAAGTCGCTGCTGGTTCGAATGATTAAAAGAAAAGAGAAAAAGGAAAAAAAGAAAAAAAGAGAGAAAAGAAAGATTTTAAGAAACCATTTGACTGGTCTAAATGTTTGGCATGTTTAATTTGAGCGCATCGGCTCATTGCAATTGCATTTTAAGTTTGAGCGCATCGGCTCATTGCATGTTTAAGTTTGAGTGCATCGGCTCATCGCACTTGCATTTTAAGTTTTGAGCGCATCGGCTCGTTGCATTTACACTTTAAGTTTTGAGCGCATCGGCTCGTTGCATTGCATATTTAAATTTTGAGCGCATCGGCTCGTTGCATTTGCATGTTTAAAGTTTTGAGCGCATCGGCTCGTTGCATTGCATGTTTAAATTTTGAGCGCATCGACTCGTTGCATTTGCATGTTTAAAGTTTTGAGCGCATCGGCTCGTTGCATTGCATGTTTAAGTTTTGAGCGCATCGGCTCATTGTACCTGCATTTTCAGTTTGAGTGCATCGGCTCATTGCATGTTTAAGTTTGAGCGCATCGGCTCATCGCATTTTTAAGTTTTGAGCGTATCAGCTCTTTGCATTTTAATTCATGAGCGCATCGGCTCCTTGCATTTTAAGTTTGAGCGCATCGGCTCATCGCATTTTTAAGTTTTGAGCGCATCAGCTCTTTGCATTTTAATTCATGAGCGCATCGGTTCCTTGCATTTTTAATTTTTGAGCGCATCGCTCCTTGCATTGTGTTCTCGTATTGTCTTCTGCTTCTCCTGAACAAAATTTGGGTTTATTTCTTTACTCGTTCCTTACTATGATAAAATGAAAAGCCGTGGTTATTCTTTTTATCTAGTAAGAAACAAGTAAAGAGGGGCAACTGTGAACACCCAATTTTGTCCGGGTATTTTTGTAAAAATAAAAAATAAATAAATAAAATAAAAAATAAAAAGTTCAACCAATTGGTCCATTAGCCCATTTGCCCATAATTCATTAACTTACCCATTGACCCAATATCCAACCTATTATCCATTATCCAACCCATAACTCATATCCTAAACCAACTCAAACTCACCATAAACAAACTTATCCTAATCAAATCCATCGGTATCCTAGACCAACCCCAACACTCATTATAAACAGATCCCGACTTATCATCTTAAACCAATCCTAATCACACTCAAACTCAAACTCTTCACCCTAAACCCTTCCTATATTAACCCATAACCCCACACACAAAAGACACTGTGACTTTCCACTCACAAAAACACCTTCACTTAATATTTTAGCTATTTTTTTTGGACCAAATTTTCACTCCCGTAGCCTCCCTTGAACAACATCCCTCACTTCCTTCAATTTTTACTCAAACAGACTTCACCATCTCCATCTCCTTCAACCTCCCATCACCATACTATTCATCTTCTCTATTAAGCCATCTTCCATTAAAACCCACCACCAAAGCTCAATACCCATCTCCAACCTTCACTTTCCAAGCCCACACCGGACTCATCACCATATCTTTATCATCTTCTACTCACCATCAACATCCATAAAAACACCACCAGAAACACCCAAGCCCGCTCTGCACGCCTCGTCGGCCGCACGTTCCGCACCACTGTCGTCCACGCACCAGCCGTCCCTCACCTCCATTCCCCACTTTGGGTCCTCTCTTACGAAGAAGAAGAATACCTCCCTTCTATTTCATTTTTTGTTTTTCGTAAGTTTGTTTTAGAATTCTGGTAGCTCTTTTTTTTTTACTTCTGTAAATTTTTTTTTTGGGGAAGAAGGCCTAGGCCAATGGGCCATTGGGCCAAAATGAAATTAAAAGAAAAAAAGGTAAAAAAAAAGGGAGGGTAATAATGATAAAAGAAATTTTAAAGGGTAAAAATATAAATTAATTTTTTATAAAAAATAAAAAAATGGGATTAACCGAGTTGCGACAGCTTGTTAATCTCATAACTATTTTGGATCATCTGAGTTGTGACAACCTAATGATTCAAATTATTTTAAATAAATTATCATTTGATAAAGGCTCAATATTTATTTTTTTATTTTTTCACCTAATAATAATAAATTTAACAATCTGTGGGTGACGTCTAGCGTGGCCTTGAGCTTCACTCATTCAAACTTTAATTTGATTAACAGTCGCGACGACTGTTAATTCAAATTTTTATAAAATAAAAATTAAAACTTTTAAATAAAATCAACTAACTCATACTTATTTTCTAAAGAACTACGTGACTTTGAGTTCCTCATTGCACCTGAGGGTACGTAGGAGCGAAATTTTTATTTCGTCAAGCCAAATTTTAAACTTTCACAAATTATTTATTTTTTTAGTTTTTTTTAAAATAAAAATGGGTAAAACAAATATATTATGAGATTGCTAAGTTTTGCAAAACTAATTTAGGGTAACCATTTTAGGACAGATGTTTTAGGGGTGCTGTGGGGTTAAGTCTCCACCCTTCCCTATGCATAACCGACTCCCGAATCCAATCTGGTTCCAAAGACCATTTTCTAAAAGGGTTTTCCAATTTTTCCTAATTTAAATAAAATTGGTGGCGACTCCTAATTTATTTATTTTGTTTCGCCGCTCCCGCCGCGATTACGGTCGCGACAACAATAAATAGCAATAAAAATTATCAGCAACAGACATACAACATCAATATTTCCAACAATCAACAGTTCAAGCAATCAAATAAATATTATGGTGATAATAACATATATTTTTTTCCACAATTATAAATGCTCATGTTCAATGAATTATGAGACTGGCGGTTCACAATGCAAATGGTACCAAAATTCCTACTCCATGGAGCTAGACATAAATATTTTCGAAATGAATGATCAAGGAGTTATGTCAATATCTCGTTAGCCTTAAAAATAGTGTGCTCTTCTCATAAAAATATTTACGCAATTGGCTTATACATGGCACCTCAACAGTTGATCGTAATATAGGACAATATCTCGGTCCGGATCGTTGGTGTGTTTGCATCGGTCTATCCCACGGCCCTAGTGGAGCTACCACTGTCTATTGTGAGACACCCGTACCCCGACGCCCCCAGGGCCAACCACTATGACCCTACGCTTAATCTACTCGCACCTGTACATAGGTGTTATTCAAACTCTTAGGCATACATCATCTTTCCAACAATATCCAACAGATAACACATATGCATGACGATGCAATGTACATCATATATGTTTATCAATGATGCATTCATCATAAAGTATACCACAATGACATATATATATATATATATATATATATATATATATATATATATATATATATATATATATATATATTCATTTCTCAACATCTACATGTCATAATTTCCTCAAGTACATAGTCAACAAGTACTTAGCCCACATAGGGATCCACAATAATATAGAATCAATTCTCAACATCAATACGTATTTAGGGTTCATCCATTATCACAAGTCCACATTATGGATCCACATTTTCAAAGTCTTAAGTTTTGGTCAATTATGACAATTTTATGTTAAATAACCCTTCAAAACTGTGGCCCTTGTAAGTGTTATTGTCTAATTTAATTCTTTCACTTCATTATAGATTATGCATGTCTCTAAGTATTTACTCTCCAAAGATGCATAAGGCATCATTTAAATCCTAAATTTTCTCTAAAAATCGTGACCTCCCTAGGTCTTCAAGGTTCCAATTTTTTTTCCATATTATGCATTAGTCTTTTGATATCTAATCACTTAAATTTTAGTTCACACCAAACCAATCCAATCCCTCAAAATTCAAGCCAAAACCGGGGCCTCACATTAGGGTAGGAAACCCTCAAAAAAATTTATTCGTTAATTCTAACATTATCATTCAACATTTAATTAGATAAGTTTCACTTTATTTGTGCACAAAAACCAATTTACATTCCAAAATCCTAGTCAAAACCGTGGCCTCCATAGGTGATAGGAAATTCTAAATTTTGCATTTATTAATTCCATTATTATCAAACCATTTATACAATCAAACTTCAATCTTCATCAAAGTCACACAAGGCATGCAAATCAACCAAACAAGTGAGCATACAAATATGAATTTCTCCATCAAACAATCACACAATGTCTCCTCACCACCAATAATGGTTGAAGTGAGTAAATCTCCCTCTTACCTAAAGGAAGAACACGAAAATGGTCTCCTATTGGCTCCTTGGTGGTTTCAGTTTTAGGGTGCAAAAACCCTAGAAATTTCAATCACCAAGAATCAACATCAAGCATGGTAAAGGATGAATCTTTGGTCTCCAATGAAACCATAGATCACGAAAATGAAGAGAAAGAAAGAAGAAAATGGAAACTTTACCTCAAAGTTAGAAGCTTGGTCTTGGAAGACAATGGAGGTGAAGATGAATTTTGAAGAAATTTTCTAAATAGGAAGTGTAGAGGAGGTTGAGGTGAGTATAGAAATGGTGTTAATGAAGAGAAAAGTGAAGAAAAATGGTCACTAATGGGGGCTACAAATCGTGTTCAAGAAGGAGAAGAAGAGACAAGGAAGAGAGAAAATGAAGAAGAAGAAACTAGAGAGAGAAAGTGTTAGATGGAAAATGATGTTTTTGGATGAAAATAGGTTAAGTGTGTTAAGTGAAGAGGCAAATTTTTTCCTCCCTAAGGCTAGCATTGCTGCGGCAATGGAGAGAGAGAAGGGGGAAAAATTGGCTTCCCCAACAAGCCAAGGGTAGCTTGGTCATTTGGTGGTCAAAGCTTCTCAAAGAAGCTTTGATTAAAATACAATAAATTTGAATTAAAGTGAGTTTAATTAGACTTAAAGTAGATTACATTAAGATAATGTGATAGGATTTTTAATACATGTTATTATCCAATGAAAAATTGTTACAGTTGACAGAAATCAGTATTAATTGTCCGACAGATAAAATTTACACAGCGATTTATTATTTTATCAGATAAATTTTTTCAAAAAACATGAAATCTCGTAAATTGTATCCAGTCTCGGGTTTAGTAAGATCCCTTGTCGACGTTTCCACAGATCAAGGTTCTCAGAAAAAATGTCTCATTTTTCCAGCTCCGCTCAGTTTGCACGTAAAATAAGAAATAATATTAAAATATTTCGGGTTCTTAGAAAAATCCAGAATTTTTTTTAAAAATCACAAATATTATAAAATAAATATTTATAATGAAATAAATAAATTTTTGGGTGTTACACATCATAGCATTAGGGTTCAAATAATTTACTCATTCTCTGATCTTCTCATACTCAACAAAATTAAAAGGAAGATCATGTTTAATTATGGCTTGTGCAAGCAAGTCACGATGGTTCTTTTGATTAATCTTTGTCATGCTAGACTTTTCCTCTTGGTTTGGAAGAATGTCACTCACATCCATACTTAAGTTTGTAATACCTTTGCAAACAGAAATATAACGACTTAAATATGAAGTCCCATAACTATTTTTGGTCTTAGGATTTTTTCCGATTGCATACTCACGACCACAATAATTACACACAGCCTTTTCAATGCCATCCTTGTCTTTACCACTTTTTGTAAAGAATTTCCAAACAGTATAAGTTTTTTTCTTAGTTGACTCAATACTTGCAGACACTACAGGAGGAGTTTCAAAAACAACTTCATCATCCATATTGAGAATCTTACTCACAGAATCCATAATACAATTTTTTAACTCCTAGACATTGAAATAAACAAAAATATAAAAAAAATTAGAATAAGCAAATCAAGTCAAGATGGGTAATTATAAAACACACAACATAGCTATAGCCTTATCACAAATCAGTTGAAAAGGAAACACAATTTTGTTTAACCTTATCACAAGATACAGAAAAAATGCAAATGAAAATACCAAAAACACCTTATAAAACATAAACTTGTAAAGTAGCATATCAAAACAAGTGGCTAACAACAACCAGTCAAGTACCATATGGCAACTAAACATTAAAAATGAAGAACCAGCTCCAAAGCAAGCACAGTTTAGTTCAGCCATGTCAGATATTGAATAAAAAAATGGTAATGGAATATTTTCATTTATGCAGATAAGCTGAAAGAATTTATTTTCAACCAGAGAATGTGTAAATGTTGTTAGTGATAGGTAACGGCATGTTCAAAAAGCTCTAAATCCAAAGTTGTCAAATACTTAAATTGTATATCAATATCCATAAACCTTATCATTTGGAATAAAAATTGAGTATATCAAGGCCCAAGGGCTTGAATTATGTCACTATTTCCTAAGCTAGAACCTATTTGTACTATATTTCATTTGGTCATATTTCTCATAGTCCAGTCAATATCTGCAATGGAGATTCCACATTATTCAATACGAATTTTATTCTTATCTTCTTTACTTCTATCCAGCTTAGAAATAAGATTTACTAAACAAGCAATTGCTAGTCTGCTAGTTTCTCTGAACAAATGCATTCAAACGACTTGCTTCCTCGCTCTGCTTTATGACATCTATAAACAAGCACCATAGGCACCAAGAATCTCCCTCACTTTTCTTTTGTTGGCAATACATTGTGCAAAGTGCATTACTAGCTATACTGTAAGCCACTTATAATTGCTTCAGACCTGTAAGAAACAATTGGTTGTTCTTTCATGGGAGGTGTTGCCTCTTAATTTTCTTAGCATAACCTAGCTTGATTGTGTTAAATGACAGGTGGTATTTTCATTTTAACTCCAGTCACTGATAGCTCGCCATTCAAAGGTCCAAGGTAATTGAAATTTGATGGCTATCAGTGTTCCATACTTCCTCTTGCAGTAAATGCTAGTTTACTAAAGACATGAAAACAAATTAAAACAACCCCCAAATGGCAACAAATATGTTATCAGCCCAATGAGTCTAAAAAATGGTAATTGTTTTCTTTCAGGAATTTTATCAAGCACATTATAGTTACTGTCACTTACAATTATAATTTAACAATTAGCAGTATAATACAAAACAAATACAATACACAGAGGATAATTACACACACTTGATTTTCGGATATTCGGGAGAAAAATGAAATTTGCAATACACCATGTCACCAACCTAGACCAGATTCAGACACACAACTCTTGCGGCAGATGATACAGGATGAGGAAGCAACGAAAAACTGAAGATGATTTCACAGAAGAGGAATCAAAGAAAATTGAAGAGTGAAGATGACAAAGCAATATACAGGACGAAGATGAGGAAGACATACTTGAGAGGCTGAGCTGAAAGCTGAGAGTTGAGATTAGCAGATAAGGAAGACGAGAGAAAAAATGGGATAAGAGAGGGTTTTGTCACTTTTGTGCCAATTTGTGATTGGGGCTGACCCACTGGACAACCCAGCCCTAACCCACTTACAGGTGAGGCTTTGTGGGTTAAGGGCCAAAAAGCCCTACTAAGAAATGGGCCAAAAAAATAAATAGCTCTATGCAGGGTTTAGTGGGCTGTCCAATGAGCTTCAACCCAGATTGACAGCTCTAAATTTGGGATCCATGACCAATGAACAAAGATAAATCATAGGTTAATTAGTCCAAGTCACACAAGCCTACAAAATTGCAATTCAAGCAGACTTTGCAGAACAATAATAATAACCACTACAGGACCTCGTAACGTAGTTCAATACTAAACAAAGTCATACTTTCAAAAGTCATAGTTAAGCAAATTCAATAGTTGTAATTTATCAAAATATCAATTAATGCCAAAATATCTATGTGAAATTCTACTTGCAGAACTAGTAGAACAATTCTAAGATCAACAATGCATAATATTTCAAAACAAAAAAATAACAATAACAAAATAAAAAAATCTCAAATCTATCCTTATAAACAATGTGTTGAGCTCACTAATAATATTGTACTAAACTTTTTGATCAAATTGGAGGAGTAGAATTAGAAACTATCATATTTCCTTTATCTGAAAAAACATAATTACGATTTGAGTAAATCACAAACTCAATAAACAATTACCACCTACTATAATAGAAATAGGATAAGCAAGGTACGAGTTTTCCTTATCAAGTAAAATATTAAATTAAACAAAATATTTTATCAATAGATCAATTCCAATTAATTAATTAAAACATCATTCTGAAAGAAAAATATACAATGGTTAAATGAGAACAAATTCCAATTGTCACTAGGCAGAATTAAAATAGAACGAGTACCCAGTTCGCATGGGTAAACTAACCATCTGACAAGCCTAAGTCTTGAATTAACGAACATTTAACTCGAAACCATAACCAATACATGTGTGTTGGCCTACACACAAGATCAACATATACCCTGCTAGTTAAGGCCTAATCAAATCTTAGGTGTACCAAGGCTAGCATTTAATTTTGTTAGATACAGTATTTCAACAAGGTCTTCTCCAAAAAATAAGATAAAAAAATGTAACAACAAGTCTTTTATGAAAATAAATTTCTAATAGAACAAAATAAAGATCAAATTTATAAAATAGTATGCAATAATACACCTTTTAAGAAATAACATATTTTCAAGTGATCAAAAATTAAAATTTGACACAAATCAAGAAAATCAATCTATTTCAGTGAGAACATAGTTTGACATTAAATTCATTCAAATAATTTAAATTTCTTTTCCATGAGCATAGTCACTATCTATATAAATTATCATTATTGGCCAAAGTCAATGTCTATGACAGTTGTCATCATTAACACAAATCATTACACATAATATTTACCATCTTTGGTCCAAAACTAATATTAAAGCATTTTAAGATAATCAAAACTATCAGCTCATACTAATGTACAAAGTCAATAGTGAGTTTTCTAAAATTTGTGCTTGTCCCAAGAATCCATAAGGTTCTACTATATTCAAAATTCAATAACAAAATCAATTTAAAATTGATAAAGTATAAATAGACGTATAATATGTAGGAATCAGTCACAGTATGTATTAATTCTCAAATTGGGTCTTTTCCCAAAAATTTGCACAGTTACATTGGAGGTTATCTGTACCGTTCTATGCCAACAATGCATAAATCAATTAGATACCATAAAAATTGTCTAATTTAATTTCTTAAATCTCAAATAAATCCTAATTGGCATCACCATAAATTTACTATCCAACTTACCCACTATGAAATTATACTAATAAAATTAAATACTCGAGTTTTTGAGTTATTGGTTTACCTTAAAGAGTCAAAGAAACGAATTTCAATGAGTGGATAATTACCACTCTTTTCAAACCATAATTCTTAATCTAAGAAAATCACCCTAAGAGTAGATATAAGAGAAAGAAAAAATAAAACAACACTTGAAAGTTTTAATAGAATCTCAAAAAAGATAATAGAATAGATAAAAGAATACTCACAATTAGAAAAAAATAGAACAAGAATTGAAGAAAGAGGAAGAAGACGAAGAATCATGCTGATGAAAAGGAAAAAAAAAAGCATGGTGGTTGAAGTATGATGCAAAAATTGGATTTTGATATTAAAGATGAGGAATTATAAAATTGCCATTACTTTGAATTAATATTTATATTAATTTAAAACATAAAAGTAAAAAGTCCATAACTCATTAGCCTATAACCTATTAGCCCATATCTTAACCTAAAACTAATATTTCATTTCATTTCAGGGATCCCCACAGGTCCCCTGGGGAGGTGGGTAATGGAGATAAGGGTAAAAATCATCCTGAGGCAAGGATTGGGGACGAGAATGAGGGAATAATGGGGTGGCATGTATTGGTTTAGGGTGGGGTGGATGGGACAAGTTTAGGGTTTAAGGTTTCTCTGCACGGGTGACATCCTTACTTAATAGGTGTTACTCTTTTACTTTATTTTATATTTATTTATAATCTTATATCTTGTTTTTAATTTTGATGTATTGTAAGTGTAAAAAAGTTGTATATTTGTATTTAATAATGTCTTGTCCCATCATTTTATGAATTTGACATCTCATATAGTTGCTAACATACTTAATAGGGGCGAAACTATGTGTTGTGCGAACGGGGGTATGCCCTGCCCCCTCAATTTTTTTTTTAATTTTCTTTATTTTATAAGTAAATTTTAAAAAAGAAAAGAAATTATTGAACTTAGTCCCTTACCAATGTGTATTGGTCTGAGTGAAAAGAACTCGGGTCCTTTAAGTATGTAGTTATAAATTCAATTCTAAGATTCATGTGTATGAAAAAATACTGTTGAGAGAAGTCTCCGCTTAGACTCTTGACTTTATCTCTAGAGATTAGTCTCTCACTTATTTGGTAGGAAGTTACTTTGAGAAACCAAAAAAAGAAAATGTTGTTCTTTATCTTTGGTCACCCCAATTAAATTGCTCTAGCTTCGCCTCAAATAGTTAAATTCATTAAATCAAGTGTCAATACAAACTGGATGATAATGTAAAAATGTTTTACACTAACCATACATTAAAATTAAATTATATTTTATTTTATGTTCAGTCATTCACCTTAACATTTTCATCTTCATTACGGTACTTATTTTTTTTTTCTTATTTTCGCACTTCAATGTCTTTTTCTTAGAGTATCACTCATCTTATAAGAATGGAATATTATAATAATTAAATAATAGACATTGAGATGCAAAATTTAAAATTGTTTATAATTCCTACTACTTTAAAATAAATGAAATTGTGATTTTATTTGAAAAGTTATGAAAATTGAGTAGATAAAAAGCCATAGCATGTTACTCATTGTTATATATATTTCTAAATTTATGTAAAGTTTCATTAATATTTTTTTTTTATAAATTCACACAAAATCTTATACTATGCATAATTTTTTTTTTCATTTTTATAATTTTTTCCAGTTAAAATTTCTTAATTTAATTGTACATCAAAGTGACACTTAAAGTATTGTCCCTTTTGAGCTATATCTTCAACAATGTCTAATTCATCTATATAGGAGAGGAAGAGGGGAAGAGGACCGAAATGATGAAGCTGACGTATATATATTGAAATGAACTCTGCACGGTTTGAAGGTGTCTGTCTTCATATACTCAGATTGCAAATAAAACATTGACCGAACTTATATTTCAATATTATCATGATAAGTATTACTTGCAGGCAAGGCCAACAGCCGACTTGAAAATAATAAGGGATGGGATTTATATTTATATTCTATGTGAAGGGAACTTGCCTTGCTATTAAATTTAAATCATATTTAATAAAAAAATACCAATATATATATATATATATATATATAGGAATATGCCTGGTATCTAGAGGCAAATAAAATTATCATTTCCAAACAAATTGTGTGTGCATTCATTAAGCATTTTCCTTCAAGTTTCCTTTGACATTTGGGATTAAATGGTATGAATGTTGATGTTGACCATGGAAGCTTCTCTGAAACATCCAGTAATTTGCATTTCTGTTTCCATCTAATTGTATTATGAACAGATAAGTCTATTAACTTATTTAGTTGGTAAAGGATGGTTGGTTACAAATGCTCAAGTGTGTTATTTGCATAATATTACTCTCAAAGATCAGTACATTAATTTAATAAGTTTGCAAAGTGTATATATATATGACTGTGTCCTAATCTTGTATTTAAATTTATTTTTCGTATTATGTTGAGATTGTAATACCCTGGTTTTGTATAAGATTTTTGTGTTACGTGTGATTTTCATTATGCGAGCTTGGGCTATAAGAATTTACCTTATGAGCTACCTTGTTGCATCTATGAATTTTTTTAAGTTTATACCTTGATAAATTCTGTTTGAAGCCATTTTGTAAGAAAGAAAGAAATTCAAAATACAGATAAAATTTGTTTGAAGTCATTTTGTTAAAAAGAGGAGAATTCAAAATATCAAAGAGATTTAAAATAATAAATTTAAAGAGAAATGACAACAAGAAGTCAAGCACCACATTTGAATCCAAAATCTTAATGCATTAAATTTGTGGGTCAAACTATTTATAAACTTTATACTTTGTCTATTGTTAAACAATGTGAAACTTAAAATTTACACTTGAATTATCAAAACATTTGGATATAATTGAAGATTATTAGTACTAGTTTTGAAACTTTCTAACTCTGTGAAATGACATCTATATAGATGGTTATATAAAATAAGTATTTTTTAAAATCAAAATTAGTATTAATTAATTAGATATTGATAAATTATAAAATAATTTTTAATAAATTTTAGAAACCTTTAACCCAATTGAGTTTAAATTGAAAATTTTTAAAAGCTGTAAATTTCAAAATTTTGAATTAAGTCCCAACTTTTGACTTTTTATTCTTAAATATTCTTTTTAATATTTTATTTGAATTCAATTAGGAGTTATTTCTTTATTTATATTTATATTTTAACATAATATGCCAAGTAAAACATGAGTAAAGTGCTGAGCAAGCCAAATACAGTAAAACTTTTTACTAATTTTTAGTTATTTTTTATCACATCTTTCTTATTAGAAATATAATAAAGTTATTTATGTATTTTTATCTAATATTTTAAACTTTTGAAAGAGTTAGTTATGATATGATATCAAAGTGCCTATAAATCTATGACCAAATGATATAGAATTTGATCCATGCCTATTCTTCATATATTAAATTGAATTTAACCCTAGACGGTTTGAAGGTCTTTATCTTGTACTCAAATTGCAAATAAAATATTAACCAAGATTATATTTAATATTATCATGATAAATTTAACTTGCCGGGAAGACCAACAGGCGGCTTGAAAAAAATAATAATAAATGATGGAATTTAATATGTCGGTATGTGACAGGAACTTTGTCATGCTATTAAATTACAGAAACTCCTGCTCAAGTTTATTTAAAAGACACGTTATCCCAAACTTACTTTAAAAATATACTCTACCCCATTTGACCTGCTGATTGTTAAGTAAGTTAACGAAATAATTTTATTTTTTATTTTTCCCGTCCTCAATATACGTTCTGGGCATTCGGGCAAGCCTTTTCTCCATTTCATCTTCAACCTATCATTGATGACGGAAGTTGAGGTGCCACATGGTCCAGTGCTCACCATCAACAATTTGGTACGACAAGTGGAAGAGGATCCAATCATCTGCAATTTCATCAACTTGATCGATCTCTGTGGTGATCGATCTCTGTGGTTGAAGCGAGTCGCCCCTCCTTTGCCGGCTAGTGGCGAACCATGTAGCTTTACAGTTTATACCCAACTCTCTGCTTACTTCGCTGCACCCTTCAACTTGTGTTTGGGGACTAACCTTATGTGGATGTATGAGTATTTTGGTTTTATTGGGGATGCAAGAAAGGTGTTCAATGAAATACTTAGCAAAGATTTGGTTACTTGCCATGCTTGATGTCCAGCCACCTCGAAGATGTGGTGATATTAGGGGTGGGCATAAAAACCAAATGAACCAAACTGATCCATGAACCAAATTGAACCACTAGTAAAATAACTTGAACTAGTTTTATTTTATAAAAACTTGAACCAGTTTATTTTATTAAATGGTCCGGTTAATCATTTTCAATTCTGATTCAGATAACCAAATTATTATTGAACCAATCCATTTCACGTTTCAGAAAACTTACGAAACCAAAACAGATCTCACTCTCCACTTCCATTGAAATTTTCAGAAATTCATCTCCAACTTTTTGAACCCTAAACCCCAAATTACTGAACCCTAATCCCAAATCGTGCACAACGACTTCCATAATCGGCGACATCTTCAAGCTTCTGCGTGGAGAGACCAAATCGTTGCGTTGTACATTGCTCCTTGCTTGCTATTGTGACGAAATCGCTGCGTGGTAACTGGTGAGAAAAGTGCTCGTGCTCGTGCCATTAATTGGCTTCTGCTGTAATGCTGCATCTTGATCTGGTGAGAGCTCTTATCTTCGTTTTCATTGATTTCCTTCTTCAACCTAAACCCTTGATTTTGTTTTTTCTTTTTTTTTTTAATATCACATTTTCGCTTTTGATTTTCATGGTCACCTCCAGCAGAAGTTGTAATTCTTGTTGAAGCTGTGTCTCTATATCATCAGTTCCTAATTCCTACAAATTCATTGTAAGTTGATTTTTATATATATGTACGCATTTGATTTTTTGATTTTACAGTCTTGTGAGTAAAATGTAAGTCTGGTGATATTGTTAGTTGGGTGATTGTAAGTTGCTTTCAGTACGATTTCCTATAAATTCTTTAAAGGGATTAGATGGACCACTCTCATATTCACCATCTATTGTAAACTGTAAATATAATAGAAGATAAAATTCAAAGGAATTTTTTAGGTGATTTTATTTATGGTAAAAATTGAAGTCGTCAAACGGTTACCTCTGTTTGCCACATCTACTCCATCAATCTCACTAATGTCTAATAGGGACCTTTTAGAAGGTCCTTTCAAAGATTTGTTGCCATGGCTTCTTCTAAGAGATGGGTTGGCCTCATATGCTCTATTGCTTTTACTATATATTTCGTTATCATCATTTTTCAAGTTCCCATTTTCAGGTATCATTTCCCTTCAATCTCTTTTTTATTCTGGTTTTGGTCAATCATTGTTCTTTAGTCAAGTCTATCAATAATATCATCCAGAGATTAGCACAAATAAAACTGGGAAAAAAGAAAGCCAGAAATGAAAAAGACACTTGTTTGTGAGAACAAGAAAAATGTTAAGCAGGGTACTTATTCTTTTAAGCTATGCCCCCCCTTCAGAGGAATATAGTCAACAATATTGATACATTATTTCAGTTATTTTCTTCTATATAGAATCCATACATCTGGATGTAGACTTTCTGATTAATTTCATGAGTTATATTTCTTTGACACAACTTAATTTTTATGCAGTGTATGAAGTGCTACTTGAAACTTAATTTTTATGCAGTGTATGAAGTGCTACCTGGTTATAAACCTTTATAAAACATGTTTTTAGGCTACCACTGATGGAGATCAGTCTAAGATGGGATATCTTCTGGATATAGAAAAGAATATGCTTTTCCTAGAAAATGGTACCAATTATAAGTTCTAAACAATTCAATTTAACAGATGATGAAACATACAATTTCAATGACATAGTATCATAACTATGTCGTATCACAACTTTTATAGTACATTTACTATTGGTTATTGCAAAGTGACATGTATTCTTACTATTCTATATGTATAGAAAATTATAGAACTGAGCATATATGAATATATATAGTGGTATATTATATACTAGTTTCACCAAGTCTATTTCTTACCATTTATATTTAGTACATATTTACATTTGTAGTAAAACCCTTGATTTCTATGTATGTCAGTGTCCAACACTGTATAGAGAGGTATTTATAAATTATAATAGAATAAAAAGTAGTACAAATATGTAGTCAAGTACAACAGTGCAATTGTAGTATATCCTCTTCTTTTTTAATGAAATTCTTTTTCTATAAAAAAATAGTAAAATTATAGTACAACTATGTAAAAACTAATAATAATAAAGACTAATAACTAATGTTAATATCTCAACATTCTACCTCAAGCTGGACCGTGTAAATCATATGCACGAAACTTGTTATAAACATAACTATTTTGTATGCTAGGATATCTCTATTCCATTTGTTTCATGTATTGAACTAAATATGGCCTCTGTGTTTAACATTTGTTTCAATTGTGTTTTTTTGTTTCAATTGTGCTTCTAGTAGGGAGTTCTATTCTGCTTGTGCATGTGGTCTATGTTCCACAATGTTTGTGCATGTGGTCTATGTTCCACAATGTTTGTGCATGTGGTCTCTGTTCCAAATGCTTGTCTTAAAAATAATTTAATAATTGACATCTTAGTTTACATACAGATGTCATCAATGGGTGATCAGAATGACTTTTCAGTCTCGGAGACAATAGAGCATCTGGTTTCTACTCCACCAGTTGTCTCTGACACCACTGGTGTGTTACCGCCTCGTACTGATGGGCGTAGAAATCGGTTTGAGGCTTGGAAACATTTTTCTGCGGACTCCGGTTCAGATAATAAAGCTAGATGCAATTATTGCGGTACCTTGATCAAGTATGATAACGGAACAAGTGCTATGCGTACTCATTTGAAGAGATGCAAGGATAATCCGAACAAAGACGGAAACAAAAGGCCAAAATCAGTTCCATCCTCAACAGGGACTGCAGAAAGGCATGTTGTTTGTTCTCCTTCATATGCCAAATTTGACCAAGAGGCCAGTCGGAATGAACTTGTGAAGATGTTCGTGGCAGCTGAGCTCCCTTTTCGATTTGTGGAGAATGAAGCTTTTCGGAAGTACACGAATGTGTTGCAACCAAGATTCAGTATTCCCTCACGCACTACATTAGCGCGTGACATTTTCACACTATGGGATACAGAAAGAACGAACTTGAAGAAGTTTCTTTCGAAACATTGTCGAAAAGTCTGCCTCACTACTGACTCATGGACTTCATGTCAAAATATGAGTTATATGTGTTTAACTGCCCATTTCATTGATAATAATTGGGGGCTTCATAAGAAGATTCTGAATTTCTGTCAAGTCACAAATCATTCAGGAGAGGTTTTGGCTAAGACTATTGAGAAACACTTGAGTCGTTGGGAGTTGAATCGTGTTTTCAGTTTGACAGTTGATAATGCTTCGTCAAATGATGTTGGGATTCAACACCTAAAAATGAGGCTAGCATCTTGGAACAACTTAGTTCTGAAGGGAGATTACATTCATATGCGTTGTTGTGCGCATATTCTGAATTTGATTGTGAAGGAGGGGTTGAAAGAGATTGATTGTTCTGTTTTGAGAATCCGCGGTGCAGTGAAGTACATAAGATCTTCTCCTTCTAGATTAAATAAATTCAAGGCATGTGTTGAGTAGAAGAAGATTGAATATAAGGGTCTAGTTTGCTTAGATGTTGAAACTAGGTGGAATTCGACCTATCTTATGTTGGAGGCAGCTTTGAAGCACCGAAATGCATTTGAGGAGCTTGAGATGCTAGACAAGAAATATGTTGATGAGTTAGAAAAAGGAAAGAGTGTGCCTACATATGAAGATTGGAATTATGCTTTCTTAATTTTACCATTTTTGAAGATCTTCTATGATGCTACTTTGCGCATTTCTGGTACTTCTTATGTTACCAGTAATATATATATGCAAGAGGTATTTGGAATTGGGAAGAGGATCCGCCAATCCTGTGGCTCTGAGGATATAAGTGTAAGTACGATGGCTGGAAGAATGAAGAAGAAGTACGACAAATATTGGGGAAATCCCAATGGTCTAAACATGTTGTTGTTAATTGCTATTGTATTTGATCCTAGGTATAAACAAGGATATGTCAATTGGTCAATTAATCAGATATTTGATATAGACGAGGCGGTTAAATTGCAAGATAAGTTGGATTCTTGTTTGGAGTCATTTTTTGAGGAATATAATAGTCAGGACGGGGGGTCTCAAAGTGATACACAAGAAGCACATGTTGTTAAACTGATGATGATGATCCTTATTGTTGGAATCAATTTTTAAAATCAACTGGGCGCAAATCCAATGCCAAATCTGAGTTAAAGAAGTATTTGAAGGAAGATTTAGAGACCAATCTAAACTTGAATATTCTAAGTTGGTGGAAGCTAAATTCAAGTCGATTTCCAATCCTTGCAAACATCGCTCGGGAGGTGTTGGCTATACCTGTCTCCACTGTAGCCTCTGAGTCTGCATTTAGTATAGGAGGAAGAGTACTTGATCCTTATCGTAGTTCCTTAACACCTAAAATGGTGGAAGCACTTGTCTGCACACAAGATTGGCTGAAAGGAACACCCTTCTCATTGCTTTCTAAAGAGGACTTTGAGCAGCTTGAGAGATTTGAGCGAGGTAAGTTAATATTAATGTTCCACATTTATGTTATTACTTATTGCTTATTATATTATGTTTTCAAAAGTAATGAGATGTTGTTCTACTTTTTTTGCAGAGATGGTTTCTCAACAAGATGTTTCTTGTTCTTCTGCTATTTCTCTTGATGATTGAAGGGGATACATTTTCTTATATTTGTTTTACTGTTATTTTTTATCTTAGGATAATTGTGTATTGCACTGAGTTGTTATTACTTGGTTGTTATTGCTACAAACACCTATTTTTTGTGCTTTTTTGGGAGGTTGACTTCTCCATTCACTGTAAAACAACACTTTTAATGGTGTTTCCTTTCACTGCTGGCTGTTTCTATAATTTCAAATGGATAGAGGAAGTGTTTTTCACTTTGCTTGGCAGATGCAAACAATGACAATGTTTGTTTTGTTAGTTGTCAACAGAAAATATCACCGTGATATCTGCTTAAGTACGAGCAATCCCTATGGACAAAATTCGGGAACCTTGAGATTGTTGACTTTGCTGATGCCAAAATTGATCACTCGAACCAAACCGGATCTGAGAAAAAAAAAGGAAAGGCTGGGTAAACCCCTAAATTTGTCCATGATAAAAACATCACTGGATAAATTCATCCTTGTGCAAAAGGAAACTCAACCTAGGCAATGTTTAGATAATTAATGATGAGTGAAATAGAATGTAATGACATAGGATGGAATATAATAGAATAAATTTATCATTTCATTACTTAAATATTTATGATGGAGTGAAATAAATTTTTTATTCTATTGTTTGAAAAGTAAATGAAACGATAAAAGTTATAATATTATTTTTTATATTACTCTTATTTCAAATACACTAAAATTTAATTATTTTTAACTAAAAAAAGACTTTAATTATTTTCATATATTATCTAATGATGATATTAATTAATTAATATTTTTCCTTATGTTTTTTACCTTGTTTTTTTGTTAATTTTTTTAATCTCATAATTTTAATTATTTTCAATCTTGATTACATGAATACCAATTTCAATCTTGCGTTACCAAGCTACATGATTTGAAATTGTTTGTAAACAAGATTTGACTTGATGAATACTCATTTGTTAAGCACATTTATTGATTTTTGTTATTATTTTGATGTAATAGCTCATGGATTAGTGGCTCCTTTTTTTGTCATGTAGTTGTGTGGCAATATATCAATGAGATAACGAAGTTGAAAAAAAATTTAGCAATAAAATTGTGATAACAACTGAAAATTATTTTTTAACATAAAGATTGGGTCTTATAGGCAGATTTATATATAGTAAATTTTAGAGAAGTCACACCAATCCTTACATAAAAATTAAGTTCCCTTCTAAATGAACTTTATTACTTCACGTTCTCTTTTAAATGTGAACGTGAAGTAATGAGAATGGAAGAGATGAGAGGCACCAACAGGGATGTGAAACAATGAGGAGAGACAACAACATGATCTTCACTTCTAATTAGGGTAAGAAGATAATTTTGTAATTTGATAATTTTAACAATAAAAAAATTAGATGATTTTATCGTATACTCCCAAAATGGGGGGGGGGGACTTCCATTCCATTTTATATTTTTTAAACAAATCCAAACAATGGTATATACATTCATTTCATCTCATTCCACTAATCCAAACATACCCTAAGATCCTAAGATTTACAATCGTGAGACACATTAGTCTTTCAATTACTTTTGCTCTATTAAACTTAATAAAAAAACATTAGAGGTGTCAAAATAGACCGCTCCAAGTGGACAAATCATTTTTTGGGCTAGGCCATTGACTCAAATTATTATTTTTTTTAAAAAAAAATCTTATACTTTTATCATTATATATTTTTTGCATACTTTAAATATCAACAAATATCAAATAAAATTATTTTTGTAAGATAAATATTAATTTATATTAGAAAATATAAGGGTAAAATCCTTTATATATCATAAAAATTATTAATTAAAAAATTAAACATCGGGCTAGCAAGTTGGCCCCACCCATTGCAGGTATGCCCATGTCGGGTCGAGCCAAAATCGGGTCAACCTAGTTGGGTCAAAATGCATTTTAACTTTAATTTTCTCAACTTAGCTTGCACATTTTATCTGAAGTGACACTTAAATGCGTGACTTGGATCCATATTTTTCAACATGACATTTTCTTTTTTAGCTGGATTTGAATTAGTAACCCTCATTTAGAAATGACGATGTTTGGGCTTTAAGGTTTAAAAAAATTCCTAATTTTCAAATTTAATCTTTTTCCTCCCACTCTCCCTCACTTGCATTGAACCAGAGCTTCTCTCATTTGAACCCTTGAATGTTTTGCAAATGATGAGTGGTGGTGGAGTGGGCGAGGAAAAGCACATTATTCTTAATTCCAATTATCCCATTTGAACCCTAAAAGAATCTTCAAAATCTCTAATCCTTCATCTTTTTCATCATTCTCTTCTTCTCCTAAACCAAAACTAGCCACAACAGTACCACTCTCTACCACCATATCCTAGTGAACCTCATCACTAGAACCCTAAACAGACGCCAATAGCCTCTCTCAACCATTAAACCGCAAAGCCACAACACCCACATGCAAATCTCCACCACTGTCCAATTACATGTGACTCAACCTGCCCACCACTATCTCAATCACCACCGATAGTACCTTTGCCCAGTTGTGCCATTGTCACCTCATCACCTCATTGATGTTCACTGCCAACTGTGCTCCCGAGGAGCCACTACCTTCCATTTTTTCGTGAGCTAGCAAACCAAGTCTCCCTCGATTGGGTTCTTATGGGGATTAGTTTTTTTGTTTCTATTTGTGTATTGTTAGGTCTATAGGGTGGTGATTCTATTGGAGGAGCTCTAACTTTGTGGTTTATCTCTAATTCGGGTTTGGTGGATTCAATGAAATGGGGTTAAAGTTTGATTGTGGTTATTGTTATTTGGTGAGTGGGGTTATTGTGGTCTTGAATTAAGATTAGGCATAATTTCATGGTTGATGTTGTGCTTGCTTTGTTTCTTCCTATTTTGCTGGTGAGTTTCTTCTAGTTCAATTATGGGGGAGCTTGGTGGTTTAGCTTAATGGGGACTTTGGGTTTATGCTATTTTAGGTTTCTGATTTAGGGGAAGAAGAGAATGAGAAAGAATATGAATAAATGGAGATTATGATTTTTTTTTGAATTTTCAAACCCTTAGCCAAAACGACGTCATTCTAATAGCCAATGTGGACAACACCATCCATGTGTTAAGAGTGAGAGCCAAGTCACACATTTAAAGTGTCAAGTGTGCTTTTTTGTAAAGTTTAACAGAGCAAAGATAACCGATGGGCTACTGTGTCTCACAATTTTAAATCTTGGGTTGAGTTTTTTTTGCTCAGGGATGAATTTGTTCGACGATATTTTTCTTAGGAACTATGTTGAGACTTTACTCAAAAAGGCTTGCTCTTAAAAACTAAGATCGAGGAAGAAAGAAAGTTATTCTGTTAACTCACTTAACGTTTTACTGGTGAAATAGGATGGAAAACATTTTTAAAGTAAGTTTGGGGTGTAGTATTTTTTAAAGAAATATTAAGAGATGTTTGTATAATTTACTCTAAATTTAAATCATATTTAAGACGTT
Organism: Ormosia emarginata; assembly: GCA_029884605.1. Lineage (NCBI taxonomy): Eukaryota > Viridiplantae > Streptophyta > Magnoliopsida > Fabales > Fabaceae > Ormosia > Ormosia emarginata. The sequence continues at coordinate 43,543,739 of JAQQTP010000089.1, read as the reverse complement.
TGGATATACCTAGAATTCAGAGACATATAAAATAAACATTTCTAAACAAATGTGTGTAGCATTTTCCTTCAAGTTTCCTTTGACATTTGAAATTAAATGGCATGTGTTTTAAATGAGTTTTAGATGATTAGTTGAGAATGCCTATGAGTGGTTGAGAATGATGGTTTATTTCGTAGCACAGTGGCAACAAAGGTGGTGTGAGGGGTAGTGTACCTACAAAAGATACTTCGACGATCAAGTTAAACTATGTACAATGTGAGTAGTGTTTAAAGGCCCATATTTATATCTTGGTGACTTAGTCTAATATTTATGGGAGTGTCTTCTTAAGAAGTAATAAAACAATAATGAAATCATGTTTAAAATGAGTATTAATAGATAATAATTACTATTGATGATGACCCATATAAACGGGGGATCGATTAGAGATATTTTCTCTTAATTTGTTGAAAGATGTTATTTCTCCATGTAGCACGTGTCGTGGGCCAAGATTCATCCTAGACGAGTCAAATTGCTCTTTGTTGAGCTATCTTGGAATCCAATCCAAAACAGTATGAATGTTGATGTTGATCATAGAAGCTTCTCATAAACATCTATTAATTTGCATTTCTCTTTCCATACGATTGTATTATGAATGAATAAGCCTATCGCTTATTGACTTATTTAGTTAGCCAAGGTTGGTTGTATACATACAAACGCTCAAGTTTTTTTTTTTTTAAGTTTCTCATAGTGTTCTCTTATTCGAAAGTAAGAGATTAATCTTCTAAGCCAAATAGGATCTTATAGGATGAAAAAGTTCTCATAACTGAATTTTAACACAACTGCATACTCAAAACTCAAAATCAAAATCCTTGATAACAACCCCACCATACAAATGTTCAGGTTTGTTATTTGCATAATGCTACTATAAAGATCGAGACATTAATTTAACAAAGTTTGCGAGGTATATTATTACTTAGTAGGGTCTTATATTATATTATATTATATTATATTATATATATAAGTACATTTTTAAAAAGAATATTGCTTTATACTTCAGAAAAAATATTCCTTTATCGTAATTATTAATTATTGATTCTTGAAAATATTCTTCAACAATTACAAAAATGTAAAAAGCAACATTGAGCATTTGATTTGTTTTAAATTTTTATTTTCAATTGATATGCTTACATTTATAATTATAAAAATATTATTTTATTTTTATTTTATTTTTAATTTTTAATTTTTGTGAATAGAATGAAAAAATAAATAAAAATAATTTTTTCTTATTTTCATATTTTTTAAAAAATAAAAATAAAAAACAAAAAATAAATACAAGGTAACATTTCCACTAAAAATAAAAACTGAAAAGAAAGTAAACGCATTATTAAATAAAACAAAAAAAGAAGAAGTGTGCTGTGCTCCGCAATCCGCATTGCTGGTCTGTTTGGTAAAGACTCGGTCCAAGGAGTGTCCTATGCGTTTGCTACTTTACAGTTTGCTACTTGATCAGCCTAAACCCTAGCCTATCAGTTTACTACTTTATTTTTGTTTGATTTTTGAGTCGCAAAAATCCAGCCATACTCATACTGAGTTTCCATCGATCTCATCTCATGGCTGGGCGAGCATCCTCTTCCTTCACCCATGGATGGACCTACGATGTGTTCCTCAGCTTTCGAGGTGAAGATACTCATACGGGTTTTATTGGACATCTCTACAATGCGCTCAATCAAAGGGGAATCCGTACCTTCGTTGATGATCAGGAGCTTCATAAAGGAGAGGAAATCACACCAGTGCTCCTCAAGGCAATTGAAGAATCCAGGATTGCCATCCCTGTGCTCTCTGTGAGCTATGCTGCTTCCTCATTATGCTTAGATGAACTTGCCATGATCCTTGATTGCAATAAGGGAAATGGTCAACTGGTTTTTCCGGTTTATTATGGTGTGGAACCTCATGAGGTGCGACATCAGAGAGGAAGTTATGGCAAAGCATTCGCTATGCATGAGGAGAGGTTCAGGGACGACTTGGAGAAGGTGAAAAGATGGAGGATGGCACTGCATCAGGCAGCTAACTTGTCCGGCTACCATTTCAAACATGGGTATCCCACCTCCCCAATCCTTTACCTTACTCTATTTTGTTTCGTTAATTTTCATTTTTCTAATGATTTGATTCTAAAATTTAAAGAGAAAAGAAATGCTTCTTAGTCGGTTATGTTTAGATATTTAGTAATTGATGGAATATAATGGGATGGGATGGGATATGATGGGATCGGATGGAATGGAATGGAATAGAATGAGATAAAAGTACAATTCAATTACAACAACAACAACAACAACCAAGCCTTTTCCCACTAGGTGGGAGTCATTACAATGGATCAAACGACGCCAATTGTGTCTATCACGAAAAGTCTTCAGAAATGCCATTCAAATCTAGATCTTTTTAACCGTTTCACCTATCTTTCTTTTGGTTTCTCTCTACCTCTACTATTGGCTTTGATTCTCCACTGATCTACTTTTTTTTACTGAGAACTAAATGGTTTATCCTTACATGTCCAAACCACTTAAGGCGAGATTCTCCCATCTTTTCCACAATAGGTGTTATTCACTACTTTCTCTCTAACGTTCATTCTTGTCATATCTTGTCTAGTATGACCACACATCCAATCGCAACATTCTCATCTCCGAAACACCGATCTTGTCTTTCTTGTTGAACTTTTTACTGCCCAACATTCAAGACTCATACACATATTGGTATTATAGTTGTATGGTAAAATTTACTTAAGCTTGAGAGCACTTTTCTATCACAAATAACTCCCGAGCGCACTCCTCCATTTCATCCATCCAAAACTTGAATCTTATGGTTTACATCCCCTTCTATCTCTCCGTCATTTTGTATGATGGATCAAGATACCTAAACTGTGTGACTTGTGGTATGGTATGATCTCCAATTTTATCGCTAATCTAGTATTAACATGTTTCTTCCGAACTTACATTCCATATCTCCGTCTTACTCCTCGCTAGACGAAAGCCATGTTCTTCCAAAGTCGTCTCCATAACTCTAGCTTCTCATTTATTTCCTCTCTCACTCTCCAACTAAGACTATATCATCTGCAAAAAAGTATGTATTGTGACTTTTTCTCTTGGATATCTTGCGCAGATGCACATCCAAGACCAAGGTAAAAAGATAAGGACTCAAAGTGACCCTTGTGCGATCCTATAGTTATAGGGAACTCTTCTCGTGACCCCATTCGGTGTTCTCACACTAGTTGTAGCCTCATCATTTCATATATATCTTGGATTGCTCGAATATAAGCGCAATCTGAACTTCTTTCTTCTCCAAAGTCTTCCACAAGACCTCTCTCGGTATCCTGTCGTAGGCTTTTTCCGGATCAATGAAAACCATGTGTAGGTCTTTTTCTTCCTCCGATACATTCCGTCAATCTTCGTAGAAGATAGATTGCTTCCATGGTTGACCTCCCGGACATAAAACGAAATTGATTCTCCGAAATATGAGTCTCTTGTCTTGGTCTCCTTTCAATGACTCTTTCCCATAACTTCATGGTATGACTCATGTTTAATCCCTCCGTAATTTGTAATTTACGATTTGTATATCTCCTTATTCTTGTAAATAGGGATTAAAGTGTTCTCCTCCATTCATTTGGCATTTTCTTAGACCTCATTATCTCGTTAAACAAATTTTTTGTAAGCCAGACATACCTTTATCTCCTAGGCACTTTCATATCTCAATAGGTATATTATCCGGTCCGACCGCTTTTCTATTATCCATCCTCTTCAAAGCTTCTTTTACCTCAAACTCCCGAATTCTACGATAAAATGTTTTATTTTGATCTTCCTCTCTAGTGTTTAGAATGTCTGAATCCCCTAATGCCCCGTGTTTCTCATTAAATAACTTGTGAAAATAATCCTTCCATCGATCTTTGATGTCTTGTTCCATAACCAAGATTTTACCCTCTTCATCCTTAATGCATTTCACTTGATCCAAGTCTCTTGTCTTCGTTTTCCTACTTTTAGCGAGCTTGTAGATATACCTTTCTCCGTCTTTGGTGCCCAACGATTGATATAACCCGTTAAACACTTTAGTTTTCGCCTCGCTCACCGCCTTTTTAGTATCTTTTTTAGCTGCCTTATACTTTTCTCAATTTTCATCATTTTTACACACGTGCGTCTTAAGCTTTATAACATTCCCTTTTAACTTTAACCTTTTCTTGTACACTTATGTCCCACCACCAAGATTCTTTATCCTTGGGTCCAAAGCCTCTTGATTCACCGAGTGTCTCTTTTCTTTCCTAATCCCTTTAGCCATCTCGTTCCACATTCATTAGCACTCCTTGTACCTCCCAAATCTCTTCCTCCATAATCCTCCTTTGAAAGAAGCATTTGTTTTCCGCCTTTAGTTGCCACCATTTGATCATTGGCTCTGCAATCTCGACAATTTCTCCTTACTCTCATCTTAACTCGTACATCCATAACCAAAACCCTGTGTTGGGTAGTCAAGCTCTCTCCAGGGATGACTTTGCAATCCATACAAATCTTTCTATCAGATTTCCTTAATAGAAAGAAATCAATTTGGGAGCACGAACCCCCGCTTCTATATGTGATAAGATGCTCTTCTCGCTTCCTAAACAAGTGGTAACTATTGTAAGATCAAACACTACCGAAAAATCTAGAATCTCTTTGCCCTCTGCATTAACTACTCCTAGACCATAACCCCCATGCAAACCCTCATACCCCTAGATTCGCTCCCCCACATGACCATTTAGGTCCCCACCTAGAAAAATCTTCTCTCCCAAAGGTATTCTCCGAACTAAACCTTCTAGATCCTCCCGAATTTAATCTCGTAGTGCTTCGTCTAACCTACTTGGGGTGCATACGCACTAATAACATTAAAAGTCTCCTGTTCCACAACAAACTTCAAAGCTATAATCCTATCTCCGAGTCTTGTCACCTCCACAACATTATTCTTCCAATTCTTATCTACTATTATGCCTACCCCATTCCTAGATTTTATCTTGCCGGTGTACCAAAGCTTAAAACCCGAAGTGTCGAGTTCCTTTGCCTTTTCTCCAACCCACTTAGTTTCTTGTAGGCACATAAAAGTACAATTCAATTGTTTGGATATTTTAAGATGGAATAGAGTAAAGTTACTATTTCATTGTTTGGAAAGTAGATGGAACGGTAAGAGTTATAACTTTATTTTTCCTGAATTATCCATATTGTAAATATATTAATTTTATTTATTTCTAATATAGAGATATTGATTATAAGGCTTAACGTTTTATTCATTGTCATGGTAGATATAAGTGTACGTCTAATAAACTGTTACAAAGCTATCAATATAATAAAGAAAAATGCAAAATTACAAACATTTAAATATAGAGATACAAATATAAATATATAGTTATCTGATATCCTTTTATCAAGGAAGGTGAGATTGAGCTGGGGGGTCTGGAATCTGATACCATATCCCTTGAGCTGGTGAAAGCTTGCGGCGTGATCTCGAGTGAGGGAGAGCTGATGGAGGCAGCAGTGTGTCATTAGGGCAGCAGTGTGTCACAAGGTTAATTAAGTAAAATGTTAATTATAATAATAATAAAAAATTGATTCCATTCCATATCCTCCAAATTGGAGGGGAACAAAATTGATGGTTTCTGGTGGGATAGGATGGAATCCATCCCACTCACTTCCATCTCATTCCATCATTTTTTAACATAACCAAACAATGGAATCTATCTCTATTCCATTCCATTCCCTTCCATTCCACTCAATCCCACCAATCCAAACATTGCCTTAATCTTCACATTTGAACAATTTAGATTGTAATAAGTGTCAAAGCATGGATATGATTACAATTAGTATGACTCTTCACAAGCTTTTCTGATTGGACAAGGATGAATATGAATATGCATTTATTGACAAGATCATTAACGAAGTCTCCAGCAAGATTAATCATACTTCCTTACATGTTGCTGATTACCCAGTTGGACTGGAGTCTCGAGTGCTTAAAGTAAACTATCTTCTGGATGTTGGGTCTGATGATGGAGTCCACATGGTAGGGATCTATGGAATTGGTGGAATAGGTAAAACCACAATTGCTCGTGCAGTTTATAATTCCATTGCTAGCCAGTTTGAGGGTGTATGTTTTCTTGATGATGTGAGAGAAAATTCAAATGCACATGGCTTAGCATGTCTCCAAGAGATTGCTTCTTTCTCACATAGTTGGAGACAAGAATATTAACATACGAAACGCAAAAAGAGGAATTTCAATAATAAAGCAAAGGCTCCATATGAAAAAGGTTCTTTTGGTTCTTGATGATGTTGACAGAATAAAGCAGTTGCAGGCTATTGTAGGAGCACCTGATTGGTTTGGTTCTGGTAGCAGAGTCATCATTACAACTCGGGACAAACATTTGCTAGCAATTCATGGGGTTGAAAGAACATATGAGGTGGAGGAGTTAAATGAGAAAGAAGCTCTTGAATTGCTTTGTTTGAATGGTTTTAAAACTGACGAAGTTGATCCAAGTTATGTGGACATTTTAAACCGTGCAATGAATTACACTTGTAGGCTTCCATTGGCTTTGGAAGTAATAGGTTCTGTTAGATAAATAGACTTTTACTTTTGGTCTTTTTACTTTATTATTCCTTTGCACTAGTTATTCTTTTACACACATATAATAGAATCAGTAGGATGACCTAAAGGTCACAACTTTCCTCTCAATGGTTTTCTCCGTTGTCTCCTTTCTCTTTCCTCTAAGTTCACATGGTATCTAGAGCTAGGGAGGAGAAAACCATTGCCTTTACCCACTTGCCCACTGCAAGTGGTGAACATTAAATCCATACCCACCATTCTCACAAAGTGGTGGTGACTGTCGTGACCCAACATCCCTGCTTGGGTGTGTTTTCTGACTTCTCGTATGACTCTTCCACGGCTGTGACTTCTCCAACCACCCAAGTTCTTCATTGTTTCGAGTGGACTCGACCTTAGGGAGACTCAAAAGACTCTGATCGGCTAGAACCCAAGAGCCCAGCTCCATTTGCCGCCTCACGCGCCTCCACGCGCCGCCTCTGTCCCTGTGCATGGTTGTCACACGCCGCCTCTGTCCCTGTGCATGGTTGTCACGCGCCGCCCCAGCTTGAGCGCGTGAGCAAAACACGCCACTCTGTTTGAGTTATGGCCTTCTCCTAGCCTCTTCTCGGTGGTTTTTCGGTCTATTTCAGCCACCTCCGGCTAGATCAAAGCACTTCCATTTCTCCCTAAAATCCTCTCATTTGTCTCTCTCTCAGCCATGGTTGAACTTGAAACTGAGTTGGATGTCAAAAATGACACTTCTAAGAATGAGAGTCCTATTTTCACTAGCTATGTCTCTTTTGGAATCACCACTGACAAACTGGATGTAACCAACTATGATACATGGGCTTCAAACATTAAAGCTATGGCTCTTAGGTCAGGGATATACTGACCATTTGACAAAGAAAGCTGAGGATATCTCAGCAATTGAAAGACCTAGATGAGAGAAGATTGATGCTCAATTATGTAGCTTGATGAAGCAAACCATTCACTTGTCATTGAAACAAATCTTCTGCCCTTACATCTCATGCTATACAGTATGGAAGCAGGCAAAGGAACTTTACACCAATGACATACAACGTATGTATGCTGTATATTCTGATCTTATGTCTCTTATAGCTCCTCGCAAACTTGAAGGACGTATGTCAACCAATTTGGGAAGAATTCAAGCTACTCTTTCAAACTTCAACAAGTTGTTACCTCTAGCACATTCTCCAGAAAAAAAGTATGAACAAAGAAGCACCTTCTTCATGCTCCTAGCACTTTATGGTTTGCCATCAAAATACTCTTCAACCCGGGATCATATTTTAGGAAGCACTATTGTTCATACTCTCTCACAAGCTTTTTCTAGCCTTCTCAGAGTTTGGGACCCTCCACATCACAGTCTTCTGCTAAAGTTTCAGCACCTCCAATTTTTGAAACTTCAACTCTTGTCTCTGAAGTGGATAATTTGGCACGCGGTGGTAGAAATCGAGGAGGAGGACATATAGGCAATCACACTTGCCCAAAGTGTGATCATTGCAAGCAGATTAGTCACACTATGGACCGCTGTTGGATCTTGCATGGAAGACCACCTCTAATTGTTAATGCTGCCCAGACCGTCACTCCTGCCACTTCTGATAGTTCAAGTCATTGGTCAACAACTTGACCAAACAGGCTTAAGGAGATTGTTTGAGGCCATAGAGACATCTTTGTAAACGACACACTTGTCCATAACAGGTTCTAACTTGTTTCGAAAAAGAATAGAAGAATGGCAATATGTATTAGATAAATATGAAAAAATTCCTGACCAAACGATCCAAAATATACTTAGAATAAGTTTTCATGGTTTGGAGGAAGTTGAGTGGAAAATTTTTCTTGACATCGCTTGTTCCTTTAGAGGATATGATTTGGCAGACCTCGAAGATATACTTTGCGCTCATCATGAGTTACCCATGAAATACAGTATTGAAGTGTTGATTGAGAAATCTCTCATAAAGATTGATTACTTTGGTCCATGTGACATTACTTGACTTGATACAGGACATGGGTAGAGAAATTGTCCGATAGGAATCACCGAAAAAGCCTGGTCGACGTAGTAGGTTGTGGTTCATGTGACATTACATGACTTGATACAGGACATGGGTAGAGAAATTGTCCGATAGGAATCACCAAAAAAGCCTGGTCGACGTAGTAGGTTGCGGTTCCCTGAAGATGTAATTCAAGTTTTAGAAGAAAATAGGTTGAGTTAACTGATATGGATGGTTGATTTATCCCTTTTGACTATTATTATATGCTAGACGATATGATATATGTCCCTCTGTTACCAATCTTCTGTTGACATTATCAATTCACAATTGATTTTTTTCTCTTTATGATAAGTGAATTTGTCTAGATATACATGTTGAATTCGTAACATACATACATGTCTCGTGATTGACTTGTGCTTTTCTCTGAATTGGGAACCAGTGAAATTGAAATCTTAATTCTGGATTTCCCCAAAGATGAAATACACTCGAATGTACTCATAGGTGATGAAGTAGATTGGGATGGAAAGGCCTTCAAGAAGATGAAAAAACTCAAAACACTTATTATTAGAAATGGTTGTTTTTCCACAGGCCCTATACATCTCCCGAATAGTTTAAAAGAGTGCTGAAATGGTGGGATATCCTTCAACATCTTTACCATATGATTTTCATCCAAAGAAACTTGCCATACTCTAGTTACCTGAGAGTTGTTTAACGCTGTGCGAACCAATCCAGGCAAGTGTGTGTGTGTGTGTGTGTGTATTCTTATGTATATTTATTTATTTATTTATTCCTCTAAATATTAATAAATTCACTATAAATTCTTAAGATTATTCATTTGGCTCTTTTTTTTTTCATTTTGCTGATGTTCGTATTTTTGAGTGTTTTGGATTTTGGCTACAGTGAATGTATAACTCAGATACCGGATGTATCTGGTGTCCCAAATTTGAAAAAATTATCATTCAGACATTTTGAGAATTTAATAGAAATTCATCCTTCTGTTGGATTTCTAGATTACCTTAAAATCTTGGAAGCTGTTCGTTGCAGGAAGCTTAAGACTTTTCCACCCATCAAATTGACCTTTCTTGAACAACTCAATCTTTCACATTGCTCTGTTCGAGAGTTTTCCAGAAATATTGGGGAAGATGGAAAATATAACAGAGCTCCATATAATGGGGAGTCTCATAAAAGAATTGCCATCTTCAATTCGAAACCTTACTCAGCTTCAAAAATTAGAACTGCAATTCTGTGAAATGGTTCGGTTACCAAGTTGCATTGTCATGTTGCCAGAGCTGAGTTTGATGCAAGTTTTGAGATGTGAATGGTTGTGGTTATCTACACAGGAAGAAGGTGAAGAAATGGTGTGTTCAAACATGGAATGTCTGATTCTCTCGTATTGCAACTTATTAGATGAATTCCTTCCAACAAGTCTAGTTTGGTTTGCCAATGTGAAAATTTTAAACCTGTCGGGGAATAATTTCATAATTCTTCATATTTGCATCAAAGAATGTCGCTTTTTGAGTAACCTTAAGTTGGATGATTGCAGGTTTCTTCGAGAAATTAGAGAGATTCCATGGAAAGTACAGTCATTATCTGTAAAAGGATGCACATCCTTGAGAGTGTTAGACCTCACAATTCTTCCTGCATGCACCGAATAATGTCACTTTTTGAGGGAGCTTATTTTGGATGATTGTGTGTATCTTCGAGAAATTAGAGGGATTCCACCAAACTTGTATCATTTCTCTGCAAAAAACTGCACATCCTTGACTTCCTGGTGTACAAGCATGTTACTGAATCAGGTTCCTCCTTTTTGCCCTATTTGATCTAATATTCACGTTTACTCAGACTCTAGATATGTTTCTGTAGTTATTATGGTATTTTGGGTTGAAAGATATTTGATGCTAAACAGAGGGAGAGAGTATATCGAGCAAAGTTGTGATTTGATGGAATGGTTTGGTATTAGCTACTAATACAATGTGATGTACATGATGGCTATTTATAGGCTTTATCACTGCAACAATGTTTCTAGACGTTTAAGATTTTTACATGGTTTTTTTGCTTCATCGACTTTAGCTTATTGGTTCTTCTTGAATTCTTTTATGTTGATTTGCTTTCTCTTTGCCGACTATTGATGTCTAGAATTAAGTTTTAATAGTTTTTAATTTATGACTGACAGGAATTGCATGAGGATGGAAACAAGATGCTTTCTTTGCCAGGAACAAGGATTCCTTTGTGGTTTGATCATCGTACAAGGGGAGGGTCAATATCTTTCTGGTTTCATAACAAATTCCCTGTGATTTCTGTGTCTTGTTATTGGACTGGTGAATGAGCAACCTATCAGGGTCAAGTTTAGCCCTCAAGTATTCATCAATGGCAATAAATAGTCCCTTGCCTGTCTGGAAGTTTTTGAGTTTGGGGTTGCAACGGATCATATATTTCTGTTTGATCTACAGCTGCTAAAATTTGAAGATAATGTGGACGTAGTATTTTCAGAAAATGATTGGAATCGTGTGGAGGTTTCATATATTGATCATATCACCAACGATGAGGTCCCAATCAAATTTGTTGCAAAACAAAGTGGAATCCATGTATTTAAACAAACAAGTACCATCGAGGATATCCGATTAACCAATCCATACTATAAAAAGAGAAAATCATCTGTTTTTCTCTCAACTCCAGAATCAGAAAACCACCTGTTGTTGAAAGAAAAGCATAGATTGGTGGACATGGGAGTTTCTGAGACACAATTTTTGCAGAAGCAGCAACATTTGGGTGATTGGGGTCACAGCAGAGAGCGGTTTCCATTGCTTCCAGCTCAAGCTATGCAAAATGTGAATTGGGGTCAAAATTCATTGGAGGGGCCACGTCTAAGAGTAAAGGTAAAAATTTATTGTCGATTCTTTTCTTTTTACTCCATTCCTTCCTCAGTCAAGTTCTCTCTCTCTTTTTTTTAGACTACGGCATCAAGACCTCATAATGCCCAGACTATCGTGTTTGATGGGTCGGAGGAGACTGAGTCGACTCCCCAGCCAGCAACCACTGTCGTTCCTCCTACTAACATCATTCCTCCACTTGTCGAGGATCAACCTGCTCAACTTAACTCCCCGCAAGAATTTACTTCTCTTTGCCCAATCTCACATCAACCTAACCTCCACCTGCTGAGACAGAAAATGGCCAAGTCTCTCGACAAACACCTTCCTTTGAGAGGCCTTGCGAGGATATCGGAGGTCAAACTTCAGAGAGGCTTCCAAAAGATGAAGTTCAACCTACTGCAATCCAAAATGACCCTCCTGTCAACGAAGAAGATTGCGGGGTTGATGATGTCGAGCCGGAAGTGGTGTCCTTCAGTAAACTTGAATCTGAAGAGTCTTGTTCCAATGCTGAAGGTTCGGACTCAGATAAGCCCTTCGACTGGGTCAATACAAAACTCTCTTAGCGGGAAGCAAACTACATCTTATGGGGCGTGCTCTGGAGATGCATCTCTAACATCTATTTGAGAGGCCATCGAGGCCTTCGAGTTATTATTGGTTAAGACTTATCTGAAGCCTCTGCTGATCCTGCCAGTCTCGACTTGATCACCTCTTGGATCTATTGAGCACAAGTAGCCACCCTAAGGTGACAGCGGAGGTTAAGCAGGCTCTTCTAATGTTCAAGTGACAGGCCCTTGCTTCATTTGAAGAATTCCTAGCTACTGTTGAGCCCGTGAACAAACTGAAGAATTTTGAGATGCAGAGGGCCAGAATTCTGCAGGAGACTGTTGCAAGCAAGGATCAGTGGAAGGGCGTAAAACACTCAATAAAAATGGCTTCTTTGATCATCAAGGCCGAAAATAAAAGGCAGAAGGAGCTAGAGGCAGGAATTGCAACTTTAAGGAATCAACTGGCTTCAAAGGAAAAAGACCTTGAACAACTTGTGTTGAATGTCAAGAATCAGGAGGCAACACTCTCAACCTACTTGATGATTTGTGCTTCTCTTAACGAGCAAGCTCAACACTATTAAAAGAAGCCGATTATCTAGTCACTGCAAACACTGGAGTTGAGGATGAGGGTGAAGCCGCTGAAATAAAGCAGAATAGGCTCAAATCGACCTGGTCTACTGACCTAACTAGCCAGTTTATCAAGATTAAGAAGATTCTTGGCCATTATGACTAGGATGTAATCTTTGTTTCATTCTTGGCCTTTAAACCATTTTGACTTGCTCCTTTTTTTAATCTATACTGCTTTAGATACTTAAATTCTGATATTCGCACAGCTGATTCTCTACACCGTTTTTACACCAAATGCCACATCCACAATTTTGTTGACTCACCCACTGTTAGCTATAAGCCTCCAATTAGAAATACTTATGTACGTAGGCATTCCAAGACTATACCACCAGCATGTGACTTAGCACAGCTGGACGGTTAGATAAGTCTATAAATAGAAATAAGAGGGAAAATCAGGAGTTAGTTAGTTGGTTGGTTAGAAATTGGTTAGGGAGAGAGTCAAGCTCTTGAATTCTTGACAGAACTATTCTCCTTTCTCTCTCTAGTTCTTTTCTTTCTATTCTTGTATTCTTGCTCTGCTTGGGGACTATTTTCCCACAGTGATTCTTCAATAATACAGAGGTAATTCAGTGAACTTGTTCTCAAATTTTACCAGTTCTATCAACTGGTATCAAAGCTCTTCGATTCTGGAAGAGATTCATGGTGTCTACAAGAGGAATGGATGCGCGATTAGAATTTCTGGAACGTGGGTATGAAGGTCTCATTGCAGCGCGTGAAGAACTGCAAGAATTGAAGCGCGTGGTAGATGAGGAGCGACTCGAGAGAGTAGAGACTCGGAGACAACTGATCGAGCTGATCGAAACCGTAAGAGGATTGTCGAGCCACAATGAAATCCACAAAACGAACAGAGGAAGTCGTTCAGATAATGACGGTAGCACGGAAATCAAGATAATTTCGAAAATCGTGATGAACGATGGAGGAAACTTGAGATTCCGGTATTCGAAGGAGATGGCACTTATGGGTGGACAAATCGGGTCGAGCGTTACTTTGAATTGAAGGGGATGAACGATGAACAGAAGCTACAAGCGGTGATGGTAGCCATGGAAGGTAAAGCCCTAACTTGGTATCAGTGGTGGGAATTTTGTGCGAAAAACCCTACATGGAATGATTTCCTATCCGCCGTAGTGAGGAGATTTCAGCCATCAATGATACAAAGTCCTTATGAATTGTTGTTGAGTCTCAAACAAACAGGGACAGTGGAAGAATATCGGGAACAATTTGAATTGTACGTAGGTCCACTTAGAAGTGCTGAACCAGAGTATTTGAAGGGAATTTTCCTCAATGGCCTTAAAGAGGTGGTGAGGGCTGAACTGAAACTCAATAGAGTTGAGAATCTACCGGAACTGATGGATTATGCCCAGAGAATCGATGAGAAGAATACATCACTGAGTAAAGGAAGTTCGTGGGTGAATAAAGGAGGAGGAAATCCCAGGAATTATAGTCATACTAGAACAGTGACTTGGGAATCTGGAAATAAAAATCACAATCAATCAGCAACGGGGGAAGGAAATTCCAGTGGAAACTCTAATAGTCTAAGAACAACCAATTCTTACAGAGGAAGGGGATTCATAAAATTGACTGATGCAGAGATGCAAGAGAAATATAGAAAGGGGTTGTGTTTTAGGTGTGATGGAAAGTTTGGTCCAGGTCATGTATATGCCAATAAACAGTTGCAATTATTGATACTAGAGGAGGAAGATGGAGAGGATGAAGAGGAGAATAATCAAAATGAGGAAGGTTTAGAACTTAAGGCTTTGCAATTGTCTATGTATAGTATCACTGGATTAACTTCCAAGAAATCCATCAAGCTTTGGGGAGAGTTAGCAGGACAAAGGGTAGTAGTATTGGTTGATTGTGGGGCATCTCATAATTTTGTGTCCTCTGAGTTGGTTAGCAGACAAGGGTTATTGGTGACTGAAACAACTCCATACACAGTAGAAGTTGGTGATGGTAGGAAGATTAAATGCAAAGGAGTATGTCAATTGATTCTCCAGATACAAGGATTAAGAATTCAACAGGATTTCTTTATCTTTGAGTTGGGAGGAGTTGATCTGGTATTGGGAATGGAGTGGCTAGCCAGTCTGGGAGAGATCCGAGCCAACTTCAAAGATTTAACACTTAAAGTTCCTACTGCTAAAGGAATTAAATTGGTGAAAGGGGAACCAGAACTTGCTAGAACAGTGGCATCATTCAAATCTGTGGTAAAAGCCTTACAAGATAATGGCCAAGGGTTTTTACTTGAATACCACAGTTTGCAAGGACAATTCGAGAGTAATGATCAGCTACCACAGTGGCTTATAGAAGTGATAGAAGAGTATCAAGAGGTTTTTCAAGAACCGCAAGGTCTTCCTCCATCAAGAAGACAGGATCATGCTATAGTATTGAAGGAAGGGGCTGACATTCCTAATCTACGACCCTACAGGTATCCACATTACCAAAAAAATGAGATAGAAAAATTGGTGGATGATATGTTGAATTCAGGAGTTATAAGACCTAGTATCAGTCCTTATTCTAGTCCTATCATACTTGTGAAAAAAAAAGATGGGGGGTGGAGATTTTGTGTAGATTATAGAGCCTTGAATAAAATCACGATCCCTGATAAATTTCCCATCCCCATTATTGATGAATTGTTGGATGAATTAGGGGGGCTGTGATATTTACCAAATTGGATTTGAAATCAGGGTATCATCAAATTCGAATGAAGGAAGAGGATATACCAAAAACTGCATTTAGGACTCATGAAGGACATTATGAATTTGTAGTGATGCCATTTGGGCTCACTAATACTCCTTCTACATTTCAATCTCTTATGAATGAAATGTTAAGACCTTACTTAAGGAAGTTTGCCTTTGTATTCTTTGATGATATATTGGTCTACAGTAAGAGTGAAACAAACCATAGGAGGCATTTACAGGCAGTCCTACAGTTGCTGAAAGATCATCAGTTGTATGCTAATAAGAAAAAATGTAGCTTCGGGCAAAGGCAATTAGAATATTTAGGTCATATCATTTCAGGAGAAGGGGTAGCTGCTGACCCCAAGAAGCTAGACGTAATGTTAACCTGGCCTACACCTAAAGATGTAAAGGCACTCAGGGGATTTCTGGGACTTACAGGTTACTATAGAAGATTTGTACAAGACTATGGTAAATTGGCTAGGCCATTAACTCAATTACTGAAGAAGGATGGTTTCAATGGAACTCAGAAGCACAGGGAGCAATGGAAGCATTAAAGAAAGCTATGGCAAACTTGCCAATTCTTATGGTTCCTGATTTCTCCAAGACGTTTATTATTAAAACAGATGCATCCAACAAAGGTCTAGGAGCTGTGTTATTGCAAGAGGGTAGGCCTGTTGCTTTTCTGAGTCAAACCTTATCTGATAGGGGTCAAACAAGGTCTGTTTATGAGAGGGAGTTGATGGCTATTGTGATGGCTGTGCAGAAATGGCGCCATTATTTACTTGGTAGACATTTTATCATCCATACAGATCAAAGGAGCTTAAAATTCCTCACAAAACAGAGAGTTTTAGGTGAGGAACAATTCAAATGGACTTCAAAACTGATGGGGTTCGACTTTGAGATCAAATACAAGTCTGGATGTGATAATAGAGCTGCAGATGCTCTCTCTAGAAGAATGACATATGCTGCCATCTCAGTAGTGCAGTTTTCAGATTTACAGGATTGGGAGGATGAGGTTCAAAAGGATGATAAATTTAAAGGTATCATTCAAGACTTAATCAGGGATTCTAATTCACACCCAGGGTTTTCTTTTCGTAATGGATAGTTGTTTTATAAAGGAAAGTTAGTTTTACCTAGCAATTCTTCCAAAATTCCTTTGTTACTTAAGGAGTTACACAGTTCAGCCGTGGGTGGTCACTTAGGATTTTTTAGATCTTACAAGAGGATTGCAGCATTGGTTTATTGGGAGGGTATGAGGAAGGATATTCAACATTTTGTGGCTACTTGTACAAT
Organism: Ormosia emarginata; assembly: GCA_029884605.1. Lineage (NCBI taxonomy): Eukaryota > Viridiplantae > Streptophyta > Magnoliopsida > Fabales > Fabaceae > Ormosia > Ormosia emarginata. The sequence continues at coordinate 43,527,159 of JAQQTP010000089.1, read as the reverse complement.
ATGCCAGCAAAATAAATATCAAACCTTATCTCTTGCAGGGCTTTTACAGCCCCTACCCATCCCCACTCAAGTTTGGACAGATATCTCTATGGATTTCATAGAAGGGCTTCCTAAAGCACATGGACATAATGCTATCTTAGTGATGGTAGACAGATTCACAAAATATGCCCATTTTATTCCCTTAAGCCATCCTTTCACGACAAAGGACATTGCAGAGGTCTTTATTAAGGAAATTATAAGATTGCATGGTTTTCCTTCTACCATAGTGACAGATCGGGATAAGATCTTTCTCAGCCATTTCTGGGACTGAGCTTTTCAGGTTAGCTAGCACTAAACTTAAGTTCAGCTCAGCCTATCACCCTCAGACCGATGGGCAAATGGAGGTCGTTAATCGATGCTTAGAAACCTATTTGAGATGCTTAATAGGGACTAAGCCCAAACAGTGGCCACGCTGGCTCAGTTGGGCTGAATTTTGGTTTAATACCAATTATAATAGCTCCACTAAACTCACTCCTTTTAAGGCTCTGTATGGAAGGGATCCCCCACAGCTTCTTAAAGGTACTACAGTTCCTTCAATAGTGGAAGAGGTAAATTCTTTGACAACTGAAAGGGATACTATGCTTCATGATCTTAAGACTAATTTAGTCAAGGCTCAGAATCAAATGAAAACCTATGCAGATAAGCATTGCAGATCAGTTACATATGCAGTGGGTGATTGGGTTTATCTTAAGCTTCAACCCTACAGACTGAAATCCCTTGCCAAGAAAATGAATGAGAAGCTTCGACCTCGATTTTATGGCCCTTATCAAATCAGTAAAACAGTTGGACCAGCAGCTTATCAGTTGGATCTTCCAGCAGAGAGTAGGGTTCATCCTGTCTTTCATGTTTCCTTGCTTAAGAAGGCTATTGGTCCCTCGGTCACTCCACAACCTCTGCCTTCTATGTTGACTGATGACTTGGAATTACAGGTGGAGCCAGCTGCTGTATTGGCCATACGGAATAGTTCTTCAGGGCAAGTTGAAGTTCTCATCCAGTGGCAGGATCTTCCAGATTTTGAAGCCACATGGGAATCATTTGATACAATTCAGACTCAGTTTCCTCTTTTTCACCTTGGGGACAAGGTGAAACTTTTGGGGGAGAGTATTGTTAGCTATAAGCCTCCAATTAGAAATACTTATGTACGTAGGCATTCCAAGACTATACCACCAGCATGTGACTTAGCACAGCTGGACGGTTAGAAAAGTCAATAAATAGAAATAAGAGGGAAAATCAGGAGTTGGTTAGTTGGTTGGTTAGAAATCGGTTAGGGAGAGAGTCAAGCTCTCAAATTCTTGACAGAACTATTCTCCTTTCTCTCTCTAGTTCTTTTCTCTCTATTCTTGTATTCTTGCTCTAATTGGGGACTATTTTCCCACAGAGATTCTTCAATAATACAGAGGTAATTCAGTAAACTTGTTCTCAAATTTTACCAGTTCTATCACCCACTTGCCACTTCAGCCCTCACCTCTTCCATCATCACTTTCCGTTCTTGTCTCATTTTCTTTTTCAAAATTTGAAACTTCTCCCACTCCCATTCTCATGCACCTCTTCTCTCCCTTCCCCCAGAATTTGAAGCTTCTTTTCCCATTCTCAATCCCACTCATTAGAGGCAGGTTTGCTAGTGCTATTTCTTCACCAGCAATACTATTTCTTCACCAGCAATACTATTTCTTCACCAGCTTTCACCAAATGGGTATGGTCACTCACGGAAACAACCAAAACAGGTATACATCTATCGTAGTACTGCCCCACATTTTGTTTTGTTTTTCATGTTTTTCCATCTTTTTCTTCTTCTGGGCATTCATGGATTGTGACTTTGAATGTGGATTTCATTGAATGTTGGTTGGTGTAGCTGTTTCGAGCTGGTTGATGATGGAGTTTGAGAGTGGGTACAGTGTAGCAACGGTGTTTGGCGGAAGCAAGCTTGGGATTGGGCATTTTGCTGTTGAGGTGTTTCCCAATGGGGAGCTTCTGATTCTGGATTCGGCTAATAGTCCTCCTCACTTTATTTGTGTTAGTGTGCCAATGTGATTGATAGCTTATGATTCTGAGTGATTGGCCGAATTCACTCTATTTATGTTTTTTGATTGGTTAATATTGTCTGTGCCATATATGATACTTTGGGAAAAAAATCATCATGGCTTTGTTTGATTCTGTTGTAGAGAATTTGTAGTTCAGCTGCCTTTTGCCCAATTTGGAATGCTGATTAGCTAGTTTTGGGCATAATTTTGGTTTAGTTGTGTTGCTTGGTTGGTTGCCTATATACTCATTTTCTGCAATTTTCTGCTACCTGCTTCTATGGTATGTTTTTCGCGTGTGAATTAATTAAATTGATTCACTCACAGTCCTGGAGTGAAAATAAAGTATAATTTGGAAGAAATTGGTGGCTAGAAGAACATTTGGCTGCCCTATTGCTGGCAAGAACATAAGAGACCACTCCCCTCTTATGTCTTAAATTTGTAGTTCCTTCATAGATAAATCTTAAGAAGGCAAGGGAAGACTTTCAAAATGCAACTCAAAAAAATGGAGAAAGTGGAGTCAAAGACTTCATGGATGGCATAGGTCTTGGAATGATTGTAGAACAGGTAAAGCTTTATTGAGATGTTATTAGCATTTTTGGTTATGTATTTCGTCCAAGGGGTTGGTTTATGGTGTGAAATTTCACAGGTTGTTGAATTTTCTCAAAAGCAGAAGTTTTCTACCAGGAAGTTTTCTAGAATCACAGGAATATAGCATGTTTACTCGAATAGTATTTGATATGGCACCTACAGTGAGTAAAATGCTAATAGTTATATATTTCACGTCTCCTTTGTTTTTTGGACATTATCTGATAAAATTTACACATTTTTCTGAACAGGGTCGTACGTTACGATTGCTGTCCTTGCCTGATTTCTTGAATGTGTCCATAAGGAAGATTCTGAAGCTAAGACTGCTAACTGTAATAGAGGAAAATCTACAGATATATATTTCTCACCTGAAATGCAGTTGATTCACTTCCTTTAGAAGCCAACGGGTAAACTACTGGACTTAATACCCTATGCAATGCCTGAGATCTTGTTTCAATTAAAATGATTATGATCCTGGAGCTATAGTGTGTGTTTGAATTAGCTTATTTTGTTTTAAAACAGCTTATAATCAAAAGTTCCTTGAGAGAACAGTTGAAAAGAGACTTTAGAGACTTAGAGAAATTAGAATGGAAAATTATTTGAATTGCTTGAGTGATTAGCACTCAGCAAGAATGATATATATATACACTGTGAAATAAATACAACTTTACATTTTCAAGAACATTATTCCCTATGTACATGAATCACTTTTCCTATGTACATGAATCTAATGAATCATCATTAACTACTTCTATTTCCTATAACGTTATTTCCAACACTCCCCCTCAAGCTGGAGCATATAAGTCAAATGCTCCAAGCTTGCAACAAATATAATGACTTCGAGGTCCTCTAAGGGGTTTTGTAAAGATATCTGCTAATTGATCATTTGAACTAACAAATTTAGTAATATTTTCCTTAGAAATGACCTTTTCTCGAACAAAGTGACAATCAATTTCAATATGTTTAGTTTTTTCACGAAACACAGGATTAGAGGCTATGTGAAGAGCTGCTTGATTATCTCAACATAGTTTCATTTGTTGAACATCCCCAAACTTCAATTCCTGAAGAAGTTGTTTAATCCAAATAAGCTCACAGGTGGCAGCCATAGCTCGGTATTTAGTTTCTGCACTAGACCGTGCAACAACATTTTACTTTTTACTTCTCCATGAAACAAGATTTCCACCAACAAGGATACAATATCCTGATGTGGAACGTCTATCAATAGGAGAACCTGCCCAATCTGCATCACAATATCCAATTATTTGAGTATTCCCTTTATCTTCAAAGAGTAATCCTTGTCCAGGAGCCTTCTTGATGTATCTCAAAATTCTTATTACTGCATCCCAATGATCTGTGTGTGGAGTTTGCATGAATTGACTCACTACCCCAACTGCAAAAGAGATGTTTGGTCTTGTTATAGTGAGATAGATAAGTTTTCCGACCAATCTCCGATACCTTTCAGGATCATAATAGAGCTCCCCCTGATTTGGTAACAATTTATAATTTGGATCCATGGGACTGTCAGCAGGTCTACAATCCAACATGCCAGTTTCCTTGAGAATATTCAATGCATACTTCCTTTGTGAGATAGCTATGCCATTCCTTGACTGGGCAACTTCAATACCCAAGAAATATTTTAATTTTCCTAAGTCCTTAGTTTGAAAATGATTGAACAGATGTTTCTTCAACTGAGAAATTTTCTCATGATCATTTCCTGTGATGACTTTGTCATCTACATACACCACCAAGTAAACACAAGTGTCGGGAGAGGTATGGCAATAGAAGACTGAATGGTCTGCTTCACTGCGTTTCAGACCAAATTCTTGAATAACAAAACTAAATTTTCCAAACCATGCTCGTGGAAACTGTTTTAGTCCATAGAGAGAACGTCGTAGTTTGCAAACTAATCCAGACTCCCCCTGAGCAACAAAGCCTGGCGATTGCTCCATATAAATTTCTTCTTCTAGCTCTCCCTGAAGAAATGCATTTTTAATGTCCAATTGATATAGTGGCCAATGACGAATGGCTGCCATGGCAAGGAAGAGACGGACTGAAGTGATTTTTGCAACACGAGAAAAGGTATCCCCATAGTCAAGACCATAAATTTGTGTATAACCTTTGGCCACTAAACGAGCTTTAAGACGATCAATCTGGCCATCTGGACCAACTTTGATAGTATACACCCACCTACATCCAACAGTTGTTTTGCCTGGAGGAAGGGAAACTAACTCCCAAGTACCATTTTGTTCAAGAGCTTGCATTTCATCAATCATGGCTTGTCGCCATCTTGGATGATCAAGTGCCTCACGAATATTTTTTGGAATTGAAACAGAGGACAAGGATGATATAAAAGAAGAATAGGAAGGAGATAAACAATGATAGCTTAAGAAATTATAAATGGGATGGGGATTCCGGGTGGATCGAGTACCTTTTCTAAGGGCGATTGGCAAGTCAGCATTGAGTTCAGAAAGGTCCGTAGTAGAGGTGGCTAGTGGAGTAGGACATGATTCTTCTGGGTCTTCAACTCCCTGTAATGTTGGATCAGGAATACGTGGGCGACGCTGATACGTGATAAGAGGAGGTGAAGATGACTCAGTGGTTACATGAGGAACTTCTTGTTCATTGGGGGCTTCAAGAAAGATTTGTTCTTGCAAAGGAGAAAGAGATGGACCAAAATAGGGAACAAGTAAAACATCAAGGATCATGTTAGACTCAGAAGAAGAAAAGTATGGAGTTTCTTCAAAGAAGGTGACATCTGCAAACATGTAATAACGATTATTGGCTGGAGAGTAACAACGGTATCCTTTCTGCAGTCTGGAATACCCAAGAAAAACACATTTAATTGCTCAAGTCGAGAGTTTATCCAAACCTGGAGAGAGATCATGAACAAAACAAATACAACCAAAAACACGAGGAGCAACACGAAACAATGGTTCTTTAGGAAATAAAATGGAATGTGGAACTTTATTACCAAGAGGAGAAGAAGGCATCCGATTTATTAAAAAACATGCAGTTAGAACTGCATCACCCCAATAGCAAACTGGCATTTTTGCATGAAGTAACAATGTTCGAGCAGTTTCAACTAAATGTCTATTTTTTCTTTCTGCTATTCCATTTTGTTGGGGTGTATGAAGACAAGTTGACTGGTATAAAATCCCTTTTGAAGTTAGAAAAGAAGAGACAGCAGCAGAAAAATATTCTCTTGCATTGTCACTTCGAAGAACTTCAATTTTCTTACCAAATTGGGTTTCAACCTCTGTATAAAAGGAGGAAAAAATAGAAAATATTTCAGAACGTTCTTTCATTAAGAATACTCAAGTAAATCTTGAAAATTCTTCTATGAAAGTAACAAAGTATTTGAAACCCAAAGATGTAGTTACACGACTTGGACCCCATATGTCTGAATGAATAACAGAAAAAGGAGAATTTATTCGACTTTCAACCTGACTTGGAAAAGAAGATCGAACATGTTTTCCGAGTTGACATGACTCACAGTTAAGAGTTTTTATTTTCTCAAGATTGGGAACCAATTTTTGCATTTTTGACAAACTTGGATGACCTAGACGTTCATGAAGAAGATTAACAGACGCAGCTGCAACACAAGTTTCAGAAGGAGCTGATTGGAGGTAGTAAAGACCCCGAGATTCATGTCCTACGCCAATCATCTGACCCGTACCACGTTCCTGTATGACAAATGAATCGACATCAAATGTACAAAACAATTAAGAGAGCGAGTAAGTTGGCTAAGAGAGATTAAATTAAAAGGACAGCTGGGTATGAATAAAACAGATTTTAAAGACATAGAAGGAGTAGGTGAAAGCATGACCTATTCCTTTGGCAACAACTTTGGAACCATCTGCTAGAGTAATGAAATGCGGAAATTTAGGTGGAGATATGGTGGAGAATAAAGAACTATTACCAGCAATGTGATCAGAGGCTCTTGAATCCATGGACTTTGAGAATTACCAGACTGAGAAATGCAAGCTGTAGAATGATGGGCACCTGTGGCAGTGGAGGACTGAGACTGGTTGGCAGCCTTCAATTGTAGATATTCTTGGTATTCATCCTCTGTGAACTTTCCTTCAGTCTTAGAGACATTCACAGATTTTTCTGGAAATCCACGAAGTGAGTAGCATGTATCTTGGGTATGACCCATTCTTTAGCAATATGAACATTGAGGACGACCACCTCTTCCTCCTCGTCCTCCACGATTAGATACCATTGCAGAAGTTTCAATTGAATCAATAGAATTACCTCCCACTTTTGGTGAAGGAACTCGAAGAAGTCTTGTAATTAGATTCTCCATTGAAGGGACCTCTTGACTAGTTAAAATTTGGTCACATACAAGATCAAAATCTGAATTCATCCCACGAAGGATCAACACCATATATAGATTGTCAAGTTTTGTCTTTATACCTGCAAGGTGTCAGCTTCCAAGAACGTTTTTAACTCCTCAACCGCAGATTGAGCTTTTGAAACGTAGGAAATCATGTCATGGTCTAATTGTTTGAGAGTGACCAACTTTTGGACTGAATCATATAACCTCTGTATATCGTTAGCAAAAACACTTTGAGCCTTCTTCCAGAAAGTATGACAAGTTTTAAAGGTTTTGAAGTATGCCAGAATGGTTGATTCGACAGATTGCCACAACAAGGCACAAAGCTAATAATCCAGTTTCTCCCATTGACTACGATTTTCTTTTGGAATATCATCAGAGGACTTTTCCAAATGATCATAGACTTCTTGACCAAGAAACCAAAGCTCAATAGATACTGACCAAGCCAAATAATTTTTTCCATTTAGCTTTTCTGAAGTTATTGTTGGGGTTCCAGAAATAGAGAAGGAAGGGTTGTAAATAGGTATCTGACTTGGTTGAGATTTTGTGGGTATCTGACCTGGTTGGGGATTTTGAAAGGTTTGAGAGGCAGCTTCGGATTCCATCTCTGTTTTGAAAGGTTTCCAGAAATAAAGGTGTTGGGCTTGTGAAGAGGCACAGGGTACAAGGTACGGTTGGGGAAGGTGATGGCAGGAATGGAAAGAGGAGGAGACGGCGGTTCAGATGGCAGAGAAATGATTGAGAAATTTTCTACCGGACTAGATGGCAGAGATTCTAAGGCGGTAACCAGAGGCAGGATCGAACCCGCTCTGATACCAAGTTGAAAAGAGACTTTAGAGACTTAGAGAAATTAGAAGGGAAAATTATCTAAATTGCTTGAGTGATTAGCACTCAGCAAGAATGATATATATATACACTGTGAAATAAATACAACTTTACATTTTCAAGAACATTATTCCCTATGTACATGAATCACTTTTCTTATGTACATGAATCTAATGAATCATCATTGACTACTTCTATTTCCTATAACGTTATTTCCAACAAGAACTTTTAAAAAATAAACAATTATTTCCCCTAAAATAAGCTGAACCAAGCATGCCTATAATCATTGGATGCAAATTTCACAGCTAGTCAGCCTGTCTTACATTGCTAGTTTACCTGTGACGATGTCTTTACCAAATTGTTTTAGGAAATTGTCACACTTTGATTTTTCCCTCCATCCTCACTTGTTTCCCCTTTTCTTGCCTTCATTTCTAAGCATCTTTTTATTTAAAATGTAAATCTCCATATATTCTTCTTATTATTGGTTTATATTTAATATGTTTGTACTTAGTATGACATCTTTCAAGAGGCAGAAAGGATAAATTACTGACATTTGTCTATTGACAGTTCTCTCTTCCCTCTCCCCTGTGCAAGCATTATGTAAATATGCTGCCTGATGCATGGTGAGATTTCATCAAAAAGTGTACTGATGGATGACCAAGATTCAAATTTTCTTTTTTGGCAATGCTTCACACGTACTTAATCGGATCTAATCTCCTTTCTGTGAACAATCTGGACAGCATAAGAGTACAACCATAGTTATCTCTCTCTCTTCCCCCAACCCTCAGTACTTTCTACTTCCAATCTCTGATCCTTATAGTCATTGACCCCAATTATTCTGCTGCAGCTAAGACCAAAGATAGCTTTTGCTACCTCAGCAATTAAATGTGTGTTTGGGCAAGAAGAAACTCAACAGGATGCTGTAAGATTGATGCCATGGGGCTAGTTATGCATATAGTTTCATCTAAATATGCTTACTATTTCTATATCTTGATTGTAAAGGCTGACAAATTGGAGAGACTTCGGGAGGGGATGATAAAAGTGCGTGAGCTCTTTCGAGATACTGATTCCACTGAATTTGTCATTATAGCATGACCTAGAAATATGTGTTTTACAACTGACTAATCTTTGAATCACTGATGCATATCGTGGTCAATTGACTTACAGTGTCACCAACCTTACCAAGAATGATCGAAGGACCTTAGCTGTCAGGTATACCATTGTTCTGAAAACCACACCGGTCATTAAACTGGTGAAGGAACTGATTTACGATTCAATGGTTCAACTGAAATAGAATTGTGATTGAATTAGAATAAATTTTATATATATAATTACTATATTATTTGTTTATATTAATATCATTAATTCTCATAACAACATAATAATAAATAAACTTATATCTCAAAGTGGATTTAAGTAGTGCAAGCTTATTATCTTGATTTTGGTTGGTTGATTGTGAATTGTTGATGAGAAGATGCTTTGATTGTGGACTTCTCAATGCATGTGCAAGTAATAATAATAATATATTAAAAAGGTCAACACTACAGCTAAACAAAGCAATTGGTGTAGTGGTCCAGCAGTTGCACTCTCGTTGCCTTTGACTGGGCTCCACTCTCAATTTATCATTTTTTAAGTAAGGAAGATAAAATATGCTTACACCGGTTCAACTTTACGCAATTAAGCCCACGGTTCGGTTTGTTTGGTTTATCGATTCCAAGGACGGTTTTTGACATTCCGATTGAGAAGGATTGATCGGATTGGTGAGGTGACTAGTTCCTCATCAAACTTGCCGGTTTGGTCCGATCTGATTTTTAAAACTATAGTATATATGCAATTGTGTGGGATGAAGGTTCATTGGAAAAAGGGGAGGGGGGCTTGTGAAGTAGCTAAAAGTGTTTAGTAGCTAATATAGAAAGTGAATGGTCATTGGAATACTCATTCCCTCAAAATTGAGGAACCTTTCATTCCATCAATTATTTATTATTTATTCAATTATCATTATATGTGTCCTTTGAAATTATAGTCCCACCGACAGTGTCCATTGCCTTCTCCTCCCACCATCAACAAATCCACTAACACTCCAGGAGGGTTTTTAAAGTTTTTCCTAAGTTTGTAACTTCAAAGGGGAAGGCAGACTTCTTGTGCTGGAGAAAAGCACTGGGGATGAGTGCAAACAGAATAAGACTTAGGAGGGGAATAAAAAAAATTTAAATGACAGGGTGATGAAATGCAACCAGGATAAATGATAGGGGGTTGAATTTTTACCTTTTGCTTTGAGAAAAAGAAAAATGAAGCAAGAAAAGTAAAAAAGAAAGAAGGAAGGAAGATAGAGAACTAAGCTGGGTGAATGGTGCGGATGGATAGGACTAAAAGGGCACATATATCTGTTCTTTAGCTCAGTGATTTTCTGTATAAAATGGAAGTAATCCAATGTCTAAGATCTATTTCACAATAAGAATCTACTAAATCTTTTATCAAAAGAAAAAAAAAAGAATCTGCTAAATCAATTTGCTTTTTGACAAAATATAATGATTTTTACTGAGATATTTAGTATTACTTCTTCCTTTTTATTTTTTTTTTTTTATTTATTCTTTGTCACATAAAAATCTCTCAACTTTAATGTATGTTACTAGTAAGGATCTAAATTTTCATTATGTAATCTTGGATACAAGTTTGAATTTCAATTAGCATTCATGAATGAATTAAATTTTCTAAATAAACTTACTTAGAAGAGTTAAGAGTATTCTTATTTTAATGAAATTTGTCATAATGTCCTTTGTCCTTACTAGAGGTGTTAATGAGTTTTTCTATCTGACTATGTTTCCCTTATTATCATTTTTAGACAATCTATTTGCTGCAAGGTCTTTTAACCAAAAAAGTTGGATTAAGGAGTTTAAATTGTTAGAACTCTGAATTTTGTATTTTTTTTTTCTGAAATTGAACTCATGTTTATATTATTAGTTTTCTCTTTTAGTTTATTGTTACATATTTTTCTTTTGAACAAATGTTGTAAGGAATGTTATCAAATTGTTGCATTGGATGAGAACAAAGTTGATGATGCATATATTTAATGGTATGGGAAAACTTTCAGCTTTTTTGAAGTCTTGTAGGCTACAAGCTTTTTGAGTATTTTAACAATCTAAAAATTTTGTAACTAGGATTGGTCTATAAACTATAATGAGGTTGTGCTAAACTCTTTAGGAAGTTCTGCTTGTATGGTTTGTAAATTAGAAATTGATACTCTCTAATGTATCACGGACTACTTAGTAGGAAATATTAAATCAATTAATCTTTAAGTTCTTTTATGATTATTTAGTTTTTATTACTTATTTTGAATGACTATATGTCTAGAAGATCATAATATTGTGAAAAGCCTTTGTGCTAGATTTAATGGGTAGGATGCTTTTACTTTAATGAATGACATTACATCAAAACGAAAACATTGTAAAACATTTTTTTATAGGGCATAATTTAATCTCTTATCATTAAAATTCAATAATCCATGAATTTACATTTTAAAGGCTATATTTTTCCTTTAGTTACGTGCCTTAAGTGATCAAAGAATATTTAATATTTATTCACACTAAATTATTTGTGTGGTATAATTTTTTTTCATGAGTTAATTTAGTATATCCTTGAAATGGGAGAAGTAGATTGAATTACCTTGTGAATTTATAATATAAATTTGCATATAAGTGTTTTTATGAATTAATTACTTTATCTTATATTTTATTACTTTAATAAAATATAGGATAAATTTTCAATACAATATATATATATATATATATATATATATATGTGGAGGATCGACTTATATCAAAGTAAGTTTTTTTTCACTTACACTCATTTTTAACCGTTAATTATACTTTCATTTAATGGTTGATATTATTTTATTAAAGGTAACCATTAGATGAAAGTAGATCTAACAGCTAAAAATGGATATAAGAAGAAATTAACTTACGCTGGTGTAAGTTGATCCTCCTCTATATATATATATATATATATATATATGTCATCTATTAGATTTTTATAAACATATATTTCAGTCTTTTAATATTATCAACTTTTTGTTTTTTGTATCTATTAAGTGACTTAATAAATTTTTGTAAATTAATAGCTTTCTTGATTGTTGGCCCATATGTTTTTTGAATAATTGATATAGATACTTTGTGATTGTAAAATTCATTGTGATACAATATTGCATCATTTAAAAATCTTGACGAATAATCAATATAAAGAAAATTTTAAAAAAAATTAAAATTAAAATGAAACATATGAAAAATACTTGAGGAGTAAGTCGAATTTTTTTTTATAGTATTAGCAACGTAACACTTAAAAGAAAAAACTTAATTAAATAAATATTAAATTTACATATATATTCAAATATGTTTAATTTTGTATATTATTTAATTGTTAGATTTGTGTTTAAAATTAAGAAATAATATAATATAGTTTCAAATTCTAATGATCAATAATTATGATAATTATTCACATTCATATTTTACAATTCAAAAAATTATTAATTTCTTATAATTTTTTTAAATAATTTTTTAAATTAAAATTCTACTTACAATGCACGATTTTAAAATACTAGTAAAAAAATAAATAAGAAGCAAGTAAGTTATACCTAGAGTTGTCATAATAGATCAAGTTCAATGGGTCGATCTGAATATTCTAACAAAATAAATAAATTAGACTAATAAAATACTATCCTAAAATTTACATAATTCAATCTAACTTATCCTAATTAAGCTAACTCGCAATGAACCGAACCGATCCAATTCATTTACATTAAAAAAAATAAATTATTATTAACAAAATATCAATTCAAAATTTACATAACTCAATATGATGGAATAGTCCCGTTTTCACGGGTATAGCTACAGGTGATGAAGTCAAAAGGAGGATGCTTCACGTTGCTAGGCAGTTTGGTACTTGATCAGCCTAAACCCTAGTCTATCAGTTTGCTACTTTATTGTTGTTTGATTTGGGAATCGCAAAATCCAACCATACTCATACTGAGTTTCCATCATCTCATGGCTGGGCGAGCATCCTCTTCCTTCACCTCCTATGGATGGACCTACGATGTGTACCTCAGCTTTCGAGGTGAAGACACGCGCATGGGCTTTACTGGAAATCTCTACAGTGCTCTCGATCAAAGAGGAATCCGCACCTTCATTGATGATGAGCTTCAAAAAGGAGAGGAAATCAAATCAGCACTTAACAAGGCAATTGAAGAATCCAGGATTGCCATCGTTGTGCTCTCTGAGAACTATGCTGCTTCTCCATTTTGCTTAGATGAACTTACCAAGATCCTTGAGTGCATTAAGGAAAAGGGTCAGCTGGTTATTCCGGTTTTTTATGATGTGGATCCTTATGACGTGCGACATCAGAGAGGAAGTTATGGCAAAGCATTCGCTAAGCATGAGGAGAGGTTAAGGGACGACTTGGAGAGGGTGCAAAAATGGAGGATGGCACTGCATCTGGCAGCTAACTTGTCCGGCTACCATTTCAAACATGGGTATCCCCCCTCCCCAATCCTTTACCTTATTCTATTTTGTTTCGTTATTTTTCCTTTTTCTAATGATTTGATTCTAAAATTTAAAAAGAAAAGAAATGCTTCTTAATCTTCCCATTTGAACAATTTAAATTGTAATAATAAGTATCAAAGCATGGATATGGTTGCAATTAGTATGACTTCACACAAGCTTTTCTGATTGGGCAGGGATGAATACGAATATGCATTTATTGACAAGATCATTAACGAAGTCTCCAGCAAGATTAATGATGCTCCTTTACATGTTGCTGGTTACCCAGTTGGACTGGAATCTCGAGTGCGTGAAGTAAACTACCTTCTGGATGTTGGGTCTGATGATGGAGTCCACATGGTAGGGATCTATGGAATTGGTGGAATAGGTAAAACCACAATTGCTCGTGCAGTTTATAATTCCATTGCTAGCCAGTTTGAGGGTGTATGTTTTCTTGATAATGTGAGAGAAAATTCAAATAAACATGGCTTAGCATATGTCCAAGAGATGCTTCTTTCTGACATAGTTGGAGACAAGGATACTAACGTAGAAAACGTGGAAAGAGGAATTTCAATAATAAAGCAAAGGCTCCATATGAAAAAGGTTCTTTTGGTTCTTGATGATGTTGACAGAATAGAGCAGTTGCAGGCTATTGTAGGAGCACCTGATTGGTTTGGTTCTGGTAGCAGAGTCATCATTACAACTCGGAACAAACATTTGTTAGTAATTCATGGGGTTGAAAGAACATATAAGGTGGGGAGGTTAAATGAGAAAGAAGCTCTTCAATTGCTTTGTTTAAATGCTTTTAAAACCGACAAAGTTGATCCAAGTTACGTGGACATTTTAAACCGTGCAGTGAATTACACTTCTGGCCTTCCATTGGCTTTGAAAGTATTAGGTTCCTTGATGTTTGGAAAAAGAATAGAAGAATGGCAATATACATTAGATCAAATTGAAAAAATTTCTGGTCTAACGATCCAACAGGTACTTAAAATAAGTTTTGATAGTTTGGAGGAAGTTGAGCAGAAAATTTTTCTTGACATTGCTTGTTGCTTCAGAGGATATAATTTGGCAGACGTCGAAGATATACTTTGCGCTCATCATGATTTACCCGTGAAATACAGTATTGAAGTGTTGATTAAAAAATCTCTCATAAACATTGATCACTTTGGTCATGTGACATTACATGACTTGGTACAAGAGATGGGTAGAGAAATTGTCCAATTGGAATCACCTAATGAGCCCGGTCGACGTAGTAGGTTGTGGTTCCCTGAAGATGTAATTCAAGTTTTAGAAGAAAATACGGTGAGTTAAACTGATATGGATGGTTGATTTATCACTTTTGACTATTATATGCTAGAAAATATGATATATGACCCTCTGTTTCCACTCTTCTGTTGACATTATCAATTCACAATTGATTTTTTTCTCTTTATAATAAGTGAATTTGTCTAGATATGCATGTTGAATTCGTAACATACATACATGTCTCGTGATTGACTTGTGCTTTTCTCTGAATAGGGAACCAGTAAAATTGAAATCTTAATTCTGGATTTCCCCAAAGATGAACTACACTCGAATGGACTCATAGGTGAAGAAGTAGATTGGGATGGAGAGGCCTTCGAGAAGATGAAAACACTCAAAACACTTATTGTAAGAAATGGTTGTTTTTCCATAGGCCCTATACATCTCCCGAATAGTTTAAGAGTGCTGAAATGGTGGGGATATCCTTCAACATCTTTACCATATGATTTTCATCCAAAGAAACTTGCCATACTCGAGTTACCTGAGAGTTGTTTAATGCCATGCAAACCAATCCAGGCAAGTGTGTGTGTGTGTATATATATATATATATATATATATTCTTATGTATATTTATTTATTCCTCTAAATATTAATAAATTCACTATAAATTCTTAAGATTATTCATTTGGCTCTTTTTTTTTTTTTTTTTCATTTTGCAGATGTTCGCCTTTTTGAGTGTTTTGGATTTTGGCTACAGTGAATATATAACTCAGATACCAGATGTATCTGGTGTCCCAAATTTGAAAAAATTATCATTCAGACATTGTGAGAATTTACTTGAAATTCATCCTTCTGTTGGATTTCTGGATAAACTTAGAATCTTGGATGCTGTTCGTTGTAAGAAGCTTAAGACTTTTCCACCCATCAAATTGACCTATCTTGAACAACTCAATCTTTCACATTGCTCTGCTCTCGAGAGTTTTCCAGAAATATTGGGGAAGATGGAAAATATAACAGAGCTCCATATAATGGGGAGTCCCGTAAAAGTGTTACCATCTTCAATTCAAAACCTTACTCGGCTTCGAAATTTGGATCTGCAATTCTGTGAAATGGTTCAGATACCAAGTAGCATTGTCATGTTGCCAGAACTGAGTTTGATGCAAGTTTCAAGATGTGAAGGGTTGTGGTTATCTAAACAGGAAGAAGGTGAAGAAATGGTGTGTTCAAACATGGAATGTCTTATTCTCTCGTACTGCAACTTATCAAATGAATTCCTTCCAATAGGTCTAGCTTGGTTTGCCAATGTGAAAGATTTAAACCTATCGGGGAATAATTTCACAATTCTTCATGCAAGCATCAAAGAATGTCGCTTTTTGAGTAACCTTAAGTTGGATGATTGCAGGCTTCTCCGAGAAATTAGAGGGATTCCATGGAAATTAGAAACATTCTCTGCAAAAGGATGCACATCCTTGAAAGTGTTAGACCTCACAGTTCTTCCTACATGCACCGAAGAATGTCACTTTTTGAGGGAGCTTATTTTGGATGATTGTGTGTATCTTAGAGAAATTAGAGGGATTCCGCCAAACTTGGATCATTTCTCTGCAAAAAACTGCACATCCTTGACTTCCTGGTGTAGAAGCATGTTACTGAATCAGGTTTCTCTTTTTTTTCCCTATTTGATTTAATATTCACGTTGACTCAGACTCTACATATGTTTCTGTAGTTTTTTTATTTTTTTGGTATACATATGTTTCTGTTGTTACTATGGTATTTTGGGTTGAAAGATATTTGATGCTAAAGAGAGGGAGAGAGTTATCGAGCAGAGTGGTGATTTGATTGAATGGTTTGGTATTAGCTACTTACACAACTTGAAGTACATTATCACCGCAACAATGTTTCTAGACATTTATGATTTTTACATGGTTTTGTTGTTTCACCAACTATAGCTTATTGGTGGTTCTTGAATTCTTTTACGTTGATTTGCTTTATCTTTGCCGCCTGTTGATGTCTAAAATTAAGTTTTAATAGTTTCTAAACTTTTGACTGACAGGAATTGCATGAGGCTGGAAACAAGATGTTTTCTTTGCCAGGAACAAGGGTTCCTGAGTGGTTTGATCACCGTACAAGGGGAGGGTCAATATCTTTCTGGTTTCATAACAAATTCCCTGCGATTTTTCTCTGTCTTGTTATTGGACTGGTGAATGAACAATCTATCAGGGTCAAGTTTAGCCCTCAAGTATTCATCAATGGCCATAAACAGTCCTCTGCCTGTCAGGAAGTTTTTGAGTTTGGGGTTGCAACGGATCATATATTTCTGTTTGAACTACCGCTGCTAAAATTTGAAGATAATGTGGACGTATTATTTTCAGAAAATGATTGGAATCGTGTGGAGGTTTCATATATAGATCATATCACCAACGATGAGGTCCCAATCAAATTGGTTGCAAAACAAAGTGGAATCCATGTATTTAAACAAACGAGTACCATGCAGGATATCCGATTCACCGATCCAAACCATAAAAAGAGAAAAACAGATGATTATCTCTTAACTTGGGAATCAAAATCCCAGCAGTCGTCGAAAGAAAAGCATAAATCGGTGGAGATAAAAGTTTCTGAGACACAACTTATGACCACGCATGTGGAGTCGCTTCCGGGTCAAGCAATGCAAAATGTGAATCGGGATCCAAATTCAATGGAAGGGCGACGTCAAAGAGTAAAGGTAAAAATTTCTTGTCCATTCTTTTCTCTTTTACTCCATTCCTTCCTCACTCAAGTCCTTTTTTTTGTTTTTTTTTAGACTAGGGCAAAGATATCTTGGAAAAGCCAGATTGTCGTGCCATCTGAGGCAGAAGGCCAAGCCTCTCGACCAACAACTTCAGTTGAGAGGCCTCGGGAAGATGTCGGAGGAGAAACTTCAGAGAAGCTTCCAGAAGATGAAGTTCATCCTACTACTGCAATTCAAAATGAGCCTCCTGCCAAAAAAGAAGGTCGCTCGG
The DNA here is from genome assembly GCA_029884605.1 of Ormosia emarginata. Classification (NCBI taxonomy): domain Eukaryota; kingdom Viridiplantae; phylum Streptophyta; class Magnoliopsida; order Fabales; family Fabaceae; genus Ormosia; species Ormosia emarginata. The sequence goes on along the minus strand of JAQQTP010000089.1, from coordinate 43,509,584 downwards.
GCGATGATATCGAAGTGGAAGCGGTGTCCTCTGGTAAACCTGAATATGAAGAGTCTTCTTCTAACTCCAAAGGTTCGGACTCAGATGATCCCTTTGACCGGGTCAATACAAAACTGAATCTCTCTCTTAGTGGGAAGCAAACCACATCTTCTGGAGATGCATCTCTAACATCTATTCGAGAGGCCATGGACGACTTTGAGTTGTTATTGGTTAAGGACTTATCTGAAGTCTCTTCTGATCCGACCACGCAGTCTCGATTTGATCACCTCTTAAATATATTGAGCACAAGTAGCCACCCTAAGGTGACTGTAGAGGTTAAGCAGGCTCTTGTCGAGTTCAAGAGAAAGGCCCTTGCATCATTCGAAGAATTCCAAGCTACTGTTGAGCCTGTCAACAAACTGAAGAATTTTGAGAAGCAGAGGGCCAGAATTAAGCATGAGACTGATGCAGGCAAGGATCGGCGGAAGGATGTAAAACACTCGATAGAAAAGGCTTCTTTGATCATTGAGGCCGAAAATAAAAGGCAGAAGGAGCTAGAGGCAGAAATTGCAACTTTAGGGAAACAACTGGCTACAAAGGAAAGCGACCTTCAACGACTTGTGTTGAATGTCAAGAGTCAGGAGGCAACACTCTCAACCTATTTGACAACTTGCGCTTCTCTCAACGAGCTAGCTCTAGCGCTATTAAAAGAAGCCGATGATCTAGTCGCTGCAAACACTGGAGTCGAGGATGAGGTTGAAGCTGCTGAAATAAAGCAGAATAGGCTCAAGTCGACCTGGTCTACTGACCTAACTAGCCAGTTCATCAAGATTAAGAAGAAGATTCTTGGCCGATATGAGTAGGATGTAATATTTTGTTTACCAGAAACATTTCTGAACAATTCCGTGATATGTGAGCTGCTTATTACATACTTAAGAAGTTGTTTTTGTTGACAAATTTCTGAGACCAGCAGATAACTGGTAAGTTAATCGTTTGTAGCTAGGTGGTATTTATGTGGTAGATATTTTTTAACATTGACACCATATAAGACATGACTGAATTTATTAAATAAAATTACTGCCGCAACCCTGGCTGAGGGGTGCCAACGATGAGTGTGACAACTGAATTTAAAAATCAAAATTTAAATCAGAGGAGTCGGCAACAATTTTGTTTAGTTAAAAAAAGTTAGAAAACTTTTTTCTAAAAAAATGTCTGCATAAGTAAAATATAATCTGAGAGTCTGTTTATAAACAAGAAGGGTGGGAATTGAATCATTCTTGATGCATTTATTTTAAGATGGTTAGCAAAATTGTGCGAATTACAATTATTAAATTTACCCTACAATGTAAGCAAATGTAAGAATAATAAACAAACAATAAAATAATATATCCTTTTTTTATAAAAAAAAATATTTACATGCCAAACAAAAATAATTAAAATATTTACAAATCAACGGAAAATTAAAACAAAATACTAAATTACAGAATTTATAATTTTGACTTAACTTTTGGCCTACATATTTTTGAAGTGCAATGAGAAGTTTAAAGCCAATGTAGTTATTTCAAAAGTAAGTATGTGTTAGTTAATTTTAATTAACAAAAAAAATGTTAAAAGAAAAAAATATCAATGATCAATTTAAATCAAGCAACATGCCAATAAACAAGAAAATAAACTAGGCAAATCCAAAGAGTAATGAATCAAACTTTTATCAATCCAAGCACTCAAAAGTTTTTTTTTAATATTTTTTAATAATTTTTTGTATTCTTTTTTTTTTATCATTTTTATTCTTATTTTGTAATTTTTTATTTTTTTCAAACTTTTAAAAAAAATTATATTTTGAAATTTTTTAATCAATTTTAGCATTTTTTTATTTTTATTAATTGATATTTTATTATTTTTGCATTTTCATCATTTTTAATATTTTATCACATTAAATTTTAACTTTTCCACTAAATATCTAACCTACCTAAAAATACATACCAGAATGAAAGGTGAACCCCCCCGGGAGAAAAAATGGATACAACAACTAGGCCAAAGACAACCAATGGCTCCTCTGCTAATCCAAAGATCGTCCATGAATTTGGAGTCCAAGGCATGGTAGAACAGGCTTCGACCCACCTATCAACCCTTTTCGTAGCGAGCACCATCTAGAAACAATCGAACACAAAAAAGACAACACTATCATGTGAAAAACCCCTTACTGCTATGCCTCCCTAAGTTGGTCCTAATAAAAAGGAGGAGGTGGCTTGTAACGCCCCTTTTTGAGGAGGGAACGTCACACCAAGACCACAATGCGGTAAATGAAACATAAGCTAAAACCCAGTTCATTGTAATATATGTAAGCCTGTTCATTTATAAACGTATAATTAATTTGGCGAATTCTTTTTTTTTTTTGTCTTTTAAAAGAAAATGATGAAACATAATTATAGCGGAAATTAATATAAGAAGTAAATCATATATCACATATATATACTTATACCATACTTGTTCAGTTACATCAATAGATATACAAAAAGTAAAAACTTTATATGCTCCAAAATGATTACACATATACAACCCACCAAAAAACAAAACATCAGACCCCCCAAAAAGATTTACAGATAGCCATCAGTAGCTATCAACAGCATCAGCCCCTAAAACTAATGAGAAGGAACTGTGGCTGGATCCTCCTCGGGGTCTTCCTCGTCAGAGAAAATCATCATCGGAGCAACCGAGTTACGAGCGGGGGCTCGTGCAGAGGATAAGAATGAATCCTCCTGTAGGGAGTAGTAACGTTCACCCCATATATCACGAATGAGCAAGTAAAACTCCAAATACAAATATGCATTAGCAGTAAAAACAGGCAGATCATGACGACCCCATGCTAGAGACACCGTCACGTCTCCGTGGTAGATACAGCGATTCGTGCTCATGTTGATGTGCCAGCAATCCGGACCTCCATGAAATGTCAACCGAACATACCCCAAAAAGTCACGTGGACGGGACGTCATGTTCCAAACAGGTACTAATCAAAGTCAGGCCAAGAATCGGAGAATTCGTGCACTTCCCCTTCTTCACCAGCATCTTCAGAGAAACACATAAATAAACAGAATAGAAGAAATACAGAAAAGAGGTGAGACATCCTACATTCAGTACCAATTATGGCAGTAAAGAAACGAAATGGCGCAGGACGCCCACATAGCATAGTAGGAATAATAATCAACATCAAGATTCACATAATAAACAAATTAACAAATCCAGGCAGTTATACATCAATAAACAACAGTTCCATCATCATATGAATAAATGCTAAATAATATGTTGACTCACTATGCACGTGTACATGGTAGCAAAATCCAACATTCGGTACTGGAAATCCTACTCCATGGAGTTAGACAAAAAAAAAAACAATCGGAGAGAATGATTAAGGAGACATGCCAGTATCTCGTCAGCCATAAAATCAAGTACTTTCCAGAAAAATCAATCATTTGCACAACAAGGCTTTATACAGCGGCATTTTCACAAGATCGCGATATAGGATAGTGTCTTGGTCCGGATCATTGGTACGCTTGCATCGGTCTATCCCACGGCCCAGAGGAGCTACCAATTATCCATTTGTGAGACACCCGCACCCCGATGCTCCGAAGGTCAATGATATGACCTACACTTAGTCTATTCGCACCCGCACTAAGGTGTGATTCAATCTCCTAGGCATACAGCCTTACAACAGAGTCCATCGGACTTTCACAATGCATGATGACTCAATGCATATCCATGTATATTTAACAATAATATACTTTCTCATAACATGTCACAATTTGGCCAAGTTAAACATCAACAAAATTTTGGTCACACACATGAACCCACAATAACATATCATCAAATTCTCAAATGTGATAATACACTTTTAAGGTTTATTATGAAGTTTCACTTAAATTAACATTTCTTATGGAATCTTTCTCTAGTGGAATTCTCTTGGTTAACTAAGTTCTCTACTTTCAGTTTATTCATACTCACTTAGAAAATTATTCTAAGGTTCTCCAAGTCTCATACACTCTCTTGTTCTTTTCTTAAGTCCAAAATTGTTCTAAGTTATAGGATAAAGTCTTATTCTTTATTCTTCTCATTTTATGAACTTCTAATAAATCTCTAATTTTCTAATTAACAAAGTCTTCACTTTAACATTACATTTTTGGCGTTTTCACCTTAAGAGGCCGTGAGCCTCAAGGAAATTAGGGGTTTTAGATTTTTATTTTTCCATTAATTATTATTCACTTGATTAGTTATCTTTTTAACTTTTTACAAAATTTTAACCATGAACACCCTATTAAAGGGGTTATGGCTGTGAGCCTCCATAGGGAAAGTAAGGAACTTTTGCTTCAAATTCATATTTCTAATCCATCACAATCAATCCAAGATCATCAACATAGACAAATACAACCAATAAAATCACATAGGAGGAAATCAATACAATGATCATTAGAAAATCCATACAATCAAGAGAGCAACCCTAACATGGGTTTCTCAAAATCAACACACAACAAGCTTCCCACTACCAATAGAGGTTGAAGTGGATAGCCTCCCTCTTACCAAGAGAAATAACAGGGAAAGCAAGCTCCTTTTTCTTGGGAATTTCATCCTCCACCTTCAAGAAAACCCTAAGAACATCAAACTCACAAGAATCACAATCAAAGCTTGAAAAAGGCATCCATGATCACCAAAGTGACCATAGATCACGAAAATGAGATGGAAAAAAATGAGAAAGTTATGAACTTTTACCTTAAAGTCTCCAACTTTAAAACTTGATGGAAGAAAACGAAAATGATGGATTTTTGTGATGGTCACAAAAGAGAAAATGTTCTAGGTGATGAAAAAAGGTAGGAAATGAGGTTAGTCAAATGAAAAGCTTGGATGACCCAAAAATGGAGTCTTTGGCCATGAGGGGGGGTGAGAAAAATGGAGGGGCAAAAGTTAAATTTTTGAAGATGATCACCAAAGAGAAAAGCCTTAGGATGATGAGAGGAAGTAAGAAATGGAAGTAGTTTTAGCAAGCTAGTGGAGATGATCTCCAATGGTGTTGGTGCCGTGGAGAGGAGAAGAGAAGAGGAAGAGAAGAGCTTGAGAGAAAAATGAGAGGAGAGAAAGTAGAAAGAGAAAATGATAGCTTTTGATGTTTTCAAAATTAGAATGAAATGATAAAGTGAAAAGCTAACTTTTTGATTCCAAAAATTGGTCATTGTAGTGGAACAAGAGAGAAAGAGAGAGAGGAGGGAAAATATTCTAGAAGCTTAAGGAAAGCTTACATGAGAAGTTTGATACAAAGTTTCTTTGAGAAGCTTTGTTAAATTTTTGAAAATATCAACATGATGTGACATAAAGTGGACACTTTTGAAAATGTGACAAGTATTTTTAAAACAAGCTATTATACAATGGACAAATATTACAGTTAACAGAAATCAGTATTTATTGTCCAATGGATAATAAATTGTACAACGATTTTTATTTATCAGATAAAAATCTCGAAAAACACAATCTCATAAACTGTGTCCGGCCTCGGGTTTAGTAAGATCCCCTGTCGACGTTTCCACAATTCAAGGTTTATCATCCTTGGGGAAAATATTTCACTTTCCCGGCTCTGCTCAGCGTGCATGTAAAACGAAGATTATATTAAAATATTCAACGTTTCAAGAAAAATCCACAAAAATCACAAATATTATAAAATGACTATTTATCATGAAATTAGCAATTTTCGGGGTGTTACAACTCTCTCCTTCTAAAAAGAAATTTCATCCTTGAAATTTTCATACCTTAAAATAGTTGTGGATGTTGCTCCTTCATCTTGTCTTCTAACTCCCACGTTGCATCTCCAGTTGTGTCATTCCAGATTACTTTTACCAACGAGATCTCCTTCCCTCCAAGTTGCTTTACCTTCCTATCCTCAATCCTTATAGGAAGTGTCTCATAAGTTAGGTTCTCTTTCAATTGTACAGTATCTGGTGCTGTGACATAGCTCGGGTCAGGAATATATTTTCACAATTGCGATACATGGAAAACATTATGAAGGTTAGAAAGAAAATGTGGTAAGACTATTTGGTAAGCTACTGGACCTATCCGGCGAAGAATTTGGTAAGGTCCAAGGAATTTGGGAGTAAGTTTTCTAGATTTCAGAACTCGGCCAACCCCAGTCATAGGCGTGACTTTCAAAAACACATGCTCGCCTTCCTCAAACTCAAGAGGCTTTCTTCTTTTGTTCGCATAACTCTTTTGTCGACTCTGAGCCGTTCTCATCTTTTCCTGAATCATATTGACCTTCTCAGTCGTTTGTTGTATAAGATCAGGTCCAATAGTAAGGCACTCGCCGTCTTGGTACCAACACAAAAGTGTTCTGCACTGTCGTCCGTATAGAACCTCATAGGGTGCTATTCCTATGCTCGAATGAAAACTGTTGTTGTAGGTGAACTCTACCAATAGTAAAACTTCATCCCAACTTTCAGTTTGTTCTAAAGCGCAAGCTCTGAGCAAATTCTCCAATAATTGAATCGTCCTTTTGGTCGTACAGGTACTTCAAGCTCTTGTGGTTGCTAAAGACATTGAACGTCGCCCCATAAAGAAGTGCCTCCATATCTTCAAAGTGAATACCACAACTGCTAACTCCAAGTCATGTGTTGGGTAGTTCTTCTCATACACTCGCAACTGTCTCGAAGCGTAAGCCACCACTTTTCTGTTTTGCATAAGCACACATCCTAATCCTTGGTATGAAGTATTGCAATATACTTCGAAGAGTTCGCTTGGATCAGGTAGAACTAACACCGGTGAAGTAGTTAGCCGTTTCTTCAATTCTTGGAAACTTTCTTCGTAAGCATTGGTCCACTCAAAGGCTTGATTTTTTCTTGTGAGCTGAGTGAGAGGCCTTGCTATCTTAGAGAATCTCTCAATGAATCTCCGGTAATATCCAGCTAGTCCCACAAAGCTCTAAATTTCTGTCACTGTCTTCGCCCTTTCCCATTGCAGAATCGCTTCCATTTTTGACGGATCTACTGCAATCCCTTCCTTTGAGATTACATGACCTAAAAACTTGACCTCTTCTAGCTAGAATTCACACTTCTACAGCTTGGCGTACAACTTCTTCTCCTTCAGAATCTAGAGAACTATACTGAGGTGTTCAACATGATCCTTCTGATTTTGAGAGTAGATCAGAATGTCGTCAATGAAGACTACAACAAATCTGTCCAAGTAAGGACGAAAGATTCTATTCATGTAATCCATGAATATGGCATGTGCATTTGTCACACCAAACAACATCACAAGATATTAATAATAACCGTAATGGGTACGAAAAGCCATTTTGGGAATATCTTCCACCTTTACTCGAATCTGATGGTAGCCCGATCTCAAATCGATCTTAGAGAACACTGCTGCTCCTTTCAGTTGATCCATCAAGTCATCTATCCTTGGAAGTGGATACTTATTCTTGATAGTGACCTTATTCAGTTGGCGATAGTCCATACACAATCGCGAAGTCCCATCCTTCTTTTTGACTAGCAATACTGGTGCTTCCCATGGTGATACACTAGGTCTAACAAACTGCTTTTCCAAGAGTTCTTCCAACTATTTCTTAAGCTCAACTAACTCTGATGGTGACATCATGTAGGGCACTATAGATACAGGACCAGATCCAGGCACAAGATTAATGGTGAACTCTATCTCCCGCTCCGGTAGTAGACCAGGTACATCATCAGGAAAGATTTTGGGAAACTCGTTAACCACTGGAATTGCATTCACATCGGCGTCGCCTTCAACTTTTAAGGAAGACAATAACACGTATCCCTGCGCTCCTTTTTTCAAGAAAGCTTGAACTTGGTTGGCCATTAGAAATCTAGGAACTTCATCCATAGGAAAAACTAGGGTCTTACTAGAACAGTCTAACAGGACATGGTTAGAAGACAACTAATCCATTCATATAATTATGTCTAATTGGGAAAGAGGTAAACAGATCAAATCGATAGAAAAGATTCGACTTTCGACAATTAAAGAACAATCTAAACAAACTTTGGTGGTAACAACATGTTTAGCTGTAGGGGTAGAAACAGTCAAGTCAAAAGATAAGGAAGACACAGGTAAACCAAGTCGTCGCACACAGTCATAAGAAATGAAAGAGTGGGTTGCCCCAGAGTCATACAGTACAGTCAAAAGATTGCCTCCTATTGTACCCTCTCTTTGTATCAGATCTTCAGATTCGGAGGCTTCCGCTCCACTCGTGGTGTAGACTCGGCCTCCTGCTTGCAGTTTTGCAGCTCTTGCAGTGTTGACTGAAAGCTCTGCCTTGGCTTGGTTGCAGTCACGAGATATATGCCCAGTCTTTCCACATCGAAAATAGATGATTCCTTTGATGGCATGATCCCTCGTTAGGTGATCCTTCCCGTACTTCATATACTTTGGCGTAGATGCCACATTCTGACCATTTTAATTTCCACCAGAACCTTTGCTGGGACCTCTACCAGGTGACTGTTGTTGATTTCCCGTTGGTTGGGAATAAGGTTTCTTCTGAAAGCAGTTTGCATTGTTGCCACCTCCTCTTTGGAACCTAGTAGGTCCAAAGTTATGATTTCTCGTGTCCCACGCCTGATCCAGATCTTCCACTTGGCGACACATGTCTAACAACTCTGAAAATTGGTTGATCCTCAAAGTTATGACCGCCCTTTTTCACGTCATGCCTCAATCCTTCCTCAAATTTCTGACACTTCCACACCTTGTCCGGCTGGTGTTGGAAATATGTTGAAAATTTGGACAAGCTCTCGAACCTCGCAGCATACTCGCTGACAGTCATGTTCCCTTGTCTCAAACTGAGGAACTCCATCTCTTTGGCATGTCTTGCACTCGCTGGGAAATACTTCTCCAAGAATCTATCCTTGAATACCTCCCAGGTGATTACTCGACCTTCAGCTTGTAGTAGTCTCTGTGCTCCGTTCCACCAATCCTCCTCCGATCAGCATGAAAGCAGCATAGGTTACCTTCTTGTCATCTGCACAGTTCATGCCTCTGAAAATTTTCTCCAGCTCATTGATCCAAAGACTGGCCTTCTCTGGATCAAATTCCCCTTTAAACTAAGGAGGATTGTTATGACAAAACTCTGATAGATTTTGAGCGTCAGCTGATGCTTCTAGCTATTGTGCAGCCCTTTCCTGCTATTGAGCAGCTCTTTTAGTTTGTAGTTTGATAATGTCCACCATTCATTGCATGGCTTCAACAGCTGCAGCAATACCTCCTCCGCGTGTTATTACGTTTTTTCAGAGTAAACTGAACAAAACACAAGGAAAAAGTATATGTATCCTTTCGGAATACCAAACACAAATAATCACACAGCACAAACAAGATAGACATAACCACAAAGACCCAAAAGAAAACTTAAACCAGGGCTCTGATACCAAACTAGTGTAACGCCCCTTTTTGAGGAGGGAATGTCACACCAAGACCACAATGCGAAAAATGAAACATAAGCTAAAACCCGGTTCATTGTAATATAGGTAAGCCTGTTTATTTATAAACGTATAATTAATTTGACAAATTCTCTTTTTTTTGTCGTTTAAAAGAAAATGATGAAACATAATTATAGCGGAAATTAATATAAGAAGTAAACCATACATCACATATATATATTTATATCATACTTGTTCAGTTACATCAACAGATATACAAAAAGCAAAAGCTTTACATGTCCCAAAACGATTACACATATACAACCCACCAAAAGACAAAACATCAAACCTCCCAAAAAGATTTACAGATTGCCATCAGTGGCTATCAACAGCATCAACCCCTAAAACTAATGAGAAGGAACCGTGGCTGGATCCTCCTCGGGGTCTTCCTCGTCAGAGGAAATCATCATCAGAGCAACCGAGTTATGAGCGGGGGCTCGTGCAGAGGATAAGAATGAATCCTCCTGTGGGGAGTAGTAACGTTCACCGCACATATCACGAATGGGCAAGTAAAACTCCAAATACAAATGTGCATTAGCAGTAAAAATAGGCGGATCATGACAACCCCATGCCAGAGACACCGTCACATCTCCGTGGTAGATACAGCGATCCGTGCTCAGGTTGATGTGCCAACAGTCCGAACCTCCATGAAATGTCAGCCGAACATACCCCAAAAAGCCACGTGGATGAGACGTCATGTTTCAAACAGGTACTAATCAAAGTCAGGCCAAAAATCAGGGAATTCGTGCACTTCCCCTTCTTCACCAACGTCTTCAGAGAAACACATAAATATACAGAATAACATAAATACAGAAAAAAGGTGAGACAACCTACATTCAGTACCAATTATGGCATTAAAGAAACGGAATGGCGCAGGACACCCACATAGCATAGCAAGAATAATAATCAGCATCAAGATTCACATAATAAACAAATTAACAAATCCAGGCAGTTATACATCAATAAACAACAATTCCATCATCATATGAATAAATGCCAAATAATATGTTGACTCACTATGCACGTGCACATGGTACCAAAATCTAACATTCGGTACTGGAAATCCTACTCTATAGAGTTAGACAAAAAAAAAAACAATAAGAGAGAATGATCAAAGAGACATGCCAGTATCTCGTCAGCCATAAAATCAAGTGCTTTCCAGAAAAATTAATCTTTTGCGCAACAAGGCTTTATACCGCGACATTCTCACAGGATCGCGATATAGGACAGTGTCTCGGTCATGATCATCGGTGCACTTGCATCGGTCTATCCCACGGCCCAGAAGAGCTACCAACTGTCCATTTGTGAGACACTCGCACCCCGACGCCCCCAAGGTTAACGATATGACCTACACTTAGTCTATTCACACCCGCACTAAGGTGTAATTCAATCTCCTAGGCATACAGCCTTACAATAGAGTCTACCGGACTTTCACAATGCATGATAACTCAATGCATATCTATGTATATTTAACAATAATATACTTTCTCATAATATGCCACAATTTGGCCAAGTTAAACATCAACAGAATTTTGGTCCCACACATAGACCCACAATAACATATCATCAAATTCTCAAATGTGATAATGCACTTTTAAGGTTTATTATGAAGTTTCACTTAAATTAACTTTTCTTATGGAATCTTTCTCTAGAAGAATTCTCTTGGTTAGCTAAGTTCTCTACTTTCAGTTTATTCATACTCATTTAGAAAATTATTCTAAGGTTCTCCAAGTCTCATATACTCTCTTGTTCTTTCCTTAAGTCCAAAATTGTTCTAAGTTATAGGATAAAGTCTTATTCTTTATTCTTCCCATTTTATGAACTTCTAATAAATCTCTAATTTTCTAATTAACTAAGTCTCTACTTTAACATTACATTTTTGGCGTTTTCACCTTAAGAGGCCGTGAGCCTTAAGGAAATTAGGGGTTTTAGATTTTTATTTCTCCATTGATTATTATTCACTTGATTAGTTATCTTTCTAACTTGTTACAAAATTTTAACCATGAACACCCTATTAAAGGGGTTATGGCCGTGAGCCTCCATAGGGAAAGCAATGAACTTTTGCTTCAAAATCATATTTCTAATCCATCACAATCAATCTAAGATTATCAACATAGACAAATACAACCAATAAAACCACATAGGAGGAAATCAATACAATGATCATTAGAAAATCTATACAATCAAGAAATCAACCCTAACATGAGTTTCTCAAAATCAACACACAACAAGCTTCCCACTACCAATAGAGGTTGAAGTGGATAGCCTCCCTCTTACCAAGAGAAATAACAAGGAAAACAAGCTCCTTTTTCTTTGGGAATTTCGTCTTCCACCTTCAAGAAAACCCTAAGAACATCAAACTCACAAGAATTACAATCAAACCTTGAAAAAGGCATCTATGATCACCAAAGTGACCATGGATCACAAAAATGAGATGGAAAAATGAGAAAGCTATGAACTTTTACCTTTAAGTCTATTGATGGAGGAAAATGAAAATGGTGGATTTTGGTGACGGTCACAAAAGAGAAAAAGTTCTAGGTGATGAGAAAAGGTAGGAAATGAGGTTAGTTAAATAAAAAGCTTGGATGGCCCAAAAATGGAGTCTTTGGCCGTGAGGGGGGTGAGAAAAATGGAGGAGAAAAGGTTAAGTTTTTTAAGATGATCACCAAAGAGAAAAGCCTTAGGATGATGAGAGGAAGTAAGAGATGGAAGTAGTTTTAGCAAGCTAGTGGAGATGATCTCCAATGGTGTTGGTGCCGTGGAGAGGAGAAGAGAAGAGGAAGAGAAGAGCTTGAGAGAAAAATGAGAGGAGAGAAAGTGAAAAGAGAAAGTGATAGCTTTTGATGTTTTCAAAATTAGAATGAAATGATAAAGTGAAAAGCTAACTTTATGATTCCAAAAATTGGTCATTGTAGTGGAACAAGAGAGAAAGAGAGAGAGGAGGGAAAATATTCTAGAAGCTTAAGGAAAGCTTACATGAGAAGTTTGATACAAAGCTTCTTTGAGAAGCTTTGTTAAATTTTTGAAAATATCAACATGATGTGACATAAAGTGGACACTTTTGAAAATGTGACAAGTGTTTTTAATACAAGCTATTATATAATGGATAAATGTTACAGTTAACAGAAATCAGTATTTATTATCCAACGGATAATAAATTGTACAACGATTTTTATTTATCAGATAAAAATATCGAAAACGTAACCTCGTAAACTGTGTCAGACATCGGGTTTAGTAAGATCCCCCATCGACGTTTCTATAGTTCAAGGTTTATCAGCCTTGGGGAAAATATTTCACTTTCCCGCTCTGTTCAATGTGCACGTAAAACGAAGATTATATTAAAATATTTAACATTTTAGGAAAAATCCACAAAAATTCACAAAAATCACAAATATTATAAAATGACTATTTATCATGAAATTAGCAATTTTCAGGGTGTTACATGGCTCATCCTCAAATATTGAAAGATCTAGCTGACAAGGATACAATCATCATCGTTAACAACTCTACCCAGAAAGAACTACATGTCAAAGCGGGTGACATAGCAATTATGAAGCACGAACACGCCGTTTTTGAGGTGTATCCTTGTGTCGGATATGTGTCCGTGTTAGACACATAGAGATACTCGTACAACACATGTGTCTTACATGTCCGAATGTGTTTGATTAAAAAGATTATTATTTTTTAGTTTGGACACATCTTGGACAAGTTTGGACACATCTCAGGCACGCTTGAACATGGTTTGGACACGACCCATTAATATATTTTTTTTAAAAAATTAGTTTTCATGACTAACGTTCAATTAGTAAGCTCGTAACATACCCAAACTCAATCACATGATTGACGTACCAAGCCATTATTTTCACATACCAGTATTTTAAGTTTTATTTTTTCACATGCCACTATTAGACTTTTAAGTTTTATATTTTCACACACCACTATTTTCATCTGCTCTTTCTACCTCTGCTCGTATTAAGCCGTTCACTTCGTCGTCACCGAAGTTTGCCTCACATCAATATTCCCTCTAGTTAATTTTTTTTAGATGCACATGTACTTGTACATAGTTAGTTCTATTAGGAGAAGTTAGTTTAGAAGATGCTTTAGAATATGTCAATATAAATTATGCTCCATATTTTTTAGGAGGGGCTTATTAGGTAGCAAATATTAACACATATGATTATATTAAGATATTGTAAATCTTCAAGCTTATAGAAATGATATTAATGAATTATGAATCATTTTTCTTAAATTTTGTATATATATATATATATATATATATATATATATATATATATATATATATATATATATATATATGTCGTGTTCGTGTCTTATAATTTTTTGAATTTTGTGTGTCCAAATGTCCGTGTCCGTGTCCGTGCCCACTACAAGAAATGTAGCAACCGACGACAGGTAAACTGCAGCGGTTACTGTTAAATCAAAGAAATGAGGGGTTCGAATCTTCATAGCATAGCAAAATCAAAGGAGAGGTTCGAATCGGCTATGAAGGAACCTCCAATTAGGACTACGACCACCTGAAAATAAGATCATTTTCACTGTTAAAAGTTGTGCCAAAACTGAGAATGGTCACCTAAAAAAAAGATGAAAAAAATCACCCACAAACAAAAAAAAGTTTAGATCCAGGACAAATGATCGTTTAGGAAGCTAATGCAACTCCAAGCTCAAAGAAATGATCCCTTTCAATGGACATAGATGTAGATGTGAAACGAGCTTGTTAAGAAGCTCTATCAATATAGTTGGTGATGATTTATGTTTAGTTTTACTCATCATTTCAAACTTATTAAAAGCGATATTGGAATTTGAAAACCTCCTTTTCTTATTTATCTAGAACTTTATTTTCTGCATTATTTTAATTAATAAAATAAATTTTATCTCAGTCAATATATATATCAGACCTATTTAAACAAATCGGCCTTACCCCAAAGAAATGATAAAAAGAACTAGGGCCAACTAATTGAGTTACTCTTCTAAGCCCAACTATATATATATATATATATATATATATATATATATATATATATATATATATCATTATTTTAGAAAAGGTTGTGGATGTGAACATGTATCAATTCAAAGACTTGAATGAACTCGAATACATGTAATTTTGAATTTTACATAAAAATTGAAAGAAGTATTTGCTTAAACTCTTTACTATATTTAAGAGATTAGTCTTCAACTTATCATGTACGAAAATACTTTGAAAAAAAAAAGGGTTGCTGATGAGACTACTTGGCCCAAGATTAAGAACCTAAATTAAACAAAACCTACTCTACAATAGTACACTAAAGCTTAACAAAGGAGAGGTCCTGGGGTTGAATGACAATGGGAGAGAGTTGAAGATAACAATGACTTCGACAAGTGGTACTCGTTGTGCGATGGTGACAAAAAATGTGGTGGCTCGCGGCTGACGACGGTGAACTAGACACAGTGGCTTGCGGTGATGGGTGCGGTCCGTGTAGGAATGTGATGGGTCATGAGGTTGAGCAGAGGTCGTGGTTGCGCGACTTACCAGCGACTCATTGCATTCGAATGAGGGATCAAAAGACTGGTGATGCAATTTGTGGTAGCTGGGATTTGGGTTGAATGGGGGTTCCTCTGTAATTGACCTTGATTTTTTATTATTTTTAACATTATTTTGTAAATGATTGAAGTTACAGAATTTATGGGTTTATTCTTTTTTTTTTTTTTTCAACTTCAATGGGTGATTTCTGTTGGCTTAGCTCTATCTCTATATAGCTTGGAGTAGGATTTAGTCTCTGGTTATGGTTTATTATGAGTGGTTGTCTGCTTCTGTTGGTAGTGTTCAAGAAATTTTATACTCATCAAGAGCATGTTGAGATCAAATTGAACAGCGTACCAAAAATGAATCACAAATGCAAACACTGAATAGCACCAAATTCAAACACAGAATCAAGAACACTAATAGAATTCAATTCCAATCAATGCAAACATAGATTCAAGCACAAGCATATTCCAATGACCAAAGAAAAATCGGAACAAGAAAGATGAGCAGACCAATCTCAAATCCACTGAGTTTCAAAGAAAACCTTTTAGCATAGGGATTGTTCAATTATCTTAGAGGACTAAAGCTAAATACAAAATTGAGTCCTTTTTATTGAAATTGATAAAAAATAATAATTAAAATTTTGTTCTATACCAAGTTTTTTTTTTAAATATTTCTTTCTCAACATAATCTTTAGAGGAGATTGAAATTAAGAAAGCTAAAATTAAGAGTAAAAACAAATAAATAAGAAAAAACCCAAAAGTGAATATTATAAATTGGAAAAAAATTATTAATTTCACTTAAAAAAACTAGTTAGTGGTAAGAAGAATTAATGTCATTTCCCGTTTAGGAAGAGGGAGGGGGAGTAGTCTACCACGAATGAAGCCACCAAGATACTTAATGTGTCACATAAGCATTTTTGTTAGTTTTAATTGAAGCAGGTTAAAGAAATTTTTAGGTGATTTCGTAGTAATAGATTTCTTTTAGTACATATCATTGAATGTGTGTCACATCAATATTACAGACCATTATTGATTCTCACTTTAACTACATTTTTAATATTATTATTGATTTATTATATATTTAATGTTACAAAATAAGATATTTCTATCATTATTTCTCATTTTAACTATATTTTTAATATCATTATTGATTTATTAGATATTTAATAATACAAAATAAAATATTTTTCTTATTCTGAGAACACTTAAGAATCAGCTCATTAACGGTTGAATTAATTAAAGTGACTACATTTTGCTCAATGGGAGACTTCAAAGGTAACTTCTACGAGGGATGGAAATGACCATTTAGTCAATAAGGAATCATTCAACCATTAGACCAACACATGGTGTTGGTTAATGTCTTTATTAATTATATAGTTATTTTGCTGGATTTTCATAAAAGTGAAGAACTTCCATGAAGTTATTATTATATATTCTGTAATATTATTATATTTTCAACTTTCAATAATTTTTTTTATTAAAACTAGTATATAATTATTTTTTTATTCATTATTTATTTAGTTAGAATCTTATATAAATATATAACATTATACTCTAATTCCAACCACAGCTTAACTACTAAAGCTTAAATCAATTTCTTAACTAATTCAATAACTGATTCAGATTTCAAAACCTTACTTCCAACTATGTATGGGTCCAAAAAAATACTAGAATAGGATGCTCATGCAAGCTAACTAATTACATTAAAGGTAAGCAATGTTTACAAATGAAGCATAGTGCTTAGACAATTTTATATATATATATATATATATATATATATATATATATATATATAATGTTATAGAAGTTCTTAGATGTTGATGCCTCTAATACCCTGTGATATTTCCTTGCAAGTTTCACACTCTTACCATATCCAACCCGAGAGTTTCAAGGATATTCTAAACATTAGTTTTGCATCATTAATACCAACAAACGCCATATATGAGTGGAGATAATCATAAAAGTGAAAAAAACATTCTAAGAATTCACAAGGCCAAGCCCATTGATGGTAATGGTTGTTAAATGAGACCGGCAAGGCTATCTTTGATTCGTAGTGCTGGCTGATTGTAACACCATGTTTAACACCACCACTTATAGCATATCACACATAAATGTATACCGATAAATTGAATAGGAAAAATCTTCCAAAGACCAAAAATATGCCTCTTAATTCAAGTCAATATGTGGACTAAAATTCTTGAAACTTGTTCTAATGTAGAACCAGAGGGTGTCTGAAGAGATACGAGTATGGTAGTTTCTTCCTGTTTGTGCGACTGCTGCCACTGTGAATCTTGACTAGGGGGGTTAGGTACCTGTAAAGGGATTTCAACACTCAAGTTAAGTGATGCATAAAGAGGGTATACACCATATGAATTTTCAGTTACCTTGTTAGAATAGTATATCTTGATACTTATAGTGCATATATAGAGTCTTTGAGCATTCGTCGTGGAGTGCAGGTACGTTGAGATCGTGGCCTGACTGGGGGGGTGCTTCCTCCCCATGATCGTTCAGGCAGATCCCTGGAATCTCGGGCCTGTCGCGTTAGTGGCCAACCACTGTAGCAAGTAGTCATGGTCCCCACACTGTAAAGGTCATCATTGGTAGTAATCTGGCTATGCACTGACCTATGGAGTGTTGTTTGGGGAATACAACTAGTACCCATGTACGGACATCCTATCGGGGTGCATACTCCGGAGCCTTGTGGTGTATATACCGGGTTTGACCTTTAGGGGTGGTATCCTGGACCACGGTCTAGAACAGTTGTCCCCAGCTTGGTACTTAAGTAGAACAATTAAGTGTCAAGATATTTAGACTGAGGACGGGAATCCGTTGCGTTGTGGGAATCCATAGAGGCCGACATCCATTGTCTGGGGAGTACTCCTGGGGTTGGCATATACCGCCATCCCGTCATTCGGGGTACGCCTTGCCCTTTTTTCGTACTTTGCAGGAATGTTGAGTCTCCTTGGGAAACAGTTTGTTCTGACTTTATTGGGTATTTAAAGACCCATTAATTTTCTGATGTTTCCCAATAGCATGCTTCCCCTTCGCCCAATCAGGATCGAAGAGCATTAAAGGGCATCTTACCTTACACAATTGGTACGTTGCTCTTGGATCCAATCGGAATGTCTTGCTTTTCCTATAAAAGGGGAGCGTTTTCATTTGAAGTTGACACTTCTTCTATTGCATTCCTCTTGCTCTGCAAGCTCACTTTGAGTGATTTCTTCCTTCTGGCTTTCTTTGCATTTCCTTCATGCCTCAAGAGGGTTCTGCCCACTGCAAGAGCCATATTTCTGTTTTTTCCAAAATGCCTGAAATTGTTTGGCCATTTTGTGTATGTCCCTTTTGAAGGGTGGCTTACTTTCCCGACATAATTACAGAGGGCAGCTTACTTTCCCAGCGTACCCTGATTACTTGTTTGATATTTGTCATCGCTAAGGGGGCTTGAGTCACCTGCTATATTGGACGGGGTTCTTCGGAGCTGGGGCGTTCATTCTCCTTATTCTTACCCCGGGATGTAATGGTTGCTTCGCCCTGAACAAGCCCTCGGGTAAGCAGGAGGAACTATTGAAGCTGCTTCGTGCTTTGAAGTGCCTTAAGAGAATCATAAGACCGGCTAAGACTTCAGTGGAACGATCTCCTTCATAAAAGGTTGCACCCCGTCTACTAAAAGAGGGTGCATCCCGGCCTTTATTGGTGGAGGCAATGCAGAAGATTTGGCATTCTGGTGCCTAATATCGGTTTGCCGAGGTTCTTCAAAGCCAATCCACTTTTTCAAGAGGTGGGTACGAATTTCGGAGAGCCGTGGTGGTGGCAGCGACTCTTCATACCGCGGAGGAAATGCGGATGTGACATGGCCCGGGATGCCGTGACGATGATGTCGGTTCCTTCCTCCGAAGTCTTCTTTTTTCTTTAAGGCTTTCATGTCTCTATACTTTCTTTTCTCTATCTTTTTTTTGTAAGATGATGTATAGAATGAGAATAAGATTTATAAATGAAAGCTCTTATCTTTGTATCTTCTTTTCTTCTTTTCGTTCTTTCTTTCCGTTGTCTGAAGTTTTTATGTTCGACCGGGGTGAGTCCAACGCTTTCTCCGGGGTGGCGCTATTTCTTTTCATCTATCCGAGGTCCTTTACGCTGACCGGAGTGAGTCATGCCCCCAACTTGGTGCTTTGTTTTGAAAAGTCAAAGTGACTAGTTTTAAAGCCGTTATTTGTGGTCTTTGTGTTTAAAACCGAGGTTCATGGGAAAATTTTCGAACTTCGCCCTTCGGAGGTTGTTTCTTGTTCGAATTGTTGCTCTACTGTCCTTACATCTGTACAAATGTCTTTTCAACTACTTCTGTAACTGCAAAGGCCACGTGGTGCATTTTTAACGTATGGACATGCCTAGAGCCTTGCGTGCTATGATGAGCACGTTTTTTAAGATTGGGTCGTGAGGACGAAAATGCCCCTTAATAGTTTTAGCCTTTATAAATGGGGGTTAGGGGTTCATTGTTCACTTTCTGCTATTTCTGAGTTGTCTTCAGAGAGCTTTGTGTTGAAGAGAGGCTATTCGCGGAGGTTTTTAGGCATTTTCCACCCATTTCACAACAGCTCTTAGCGTTTATTCGAGATAACTTCTGTTCTTAACCCCCTTGATGTTTTTTTCTTTTTCTGGTTGTCTTATACTAGCACTGGGTAGTAGGATAGTCGTGCATTCCTTAGTGGAATGTATTTCTTATTCCTATTGCACCTTTGAATTTCCTCTTTTTCCCATGGGAACTCCGTCTTCGTCGCGTCGTGCGCGGCGAAGGTATCCTTCTGAAATTTAAAATTTTGGAGGGAAAGGAAGCCGGTACACGGGTTCGTTGTCTCCGTGTATGAATCTTTTGTTTAAATGATTTAACAATCACTTACCGGCATCTTTGATGTTCTCAGGGTTTTCATGGCGAAGGGCAAAGACGGGGCTAGGGCCAGAGTGTCTACTTCCGAGTGTCTCATTCTGGCTGACGATGACCAAATTCGGATCCGTCGTGGTCCGGGGTTAGTATACCCATGGGTAGGGGATGATGTTTGGAACCATTTCTCTAATTTTTCTTCTGAGGCCGTTCTGAGGGAGTCGATAGATTATATTCACCTGACGAACGAGAAGAAAAAGGACAAGGAGTTCCTGGCCGTATGTCCTGAGTGGAATGAGAGAGTGTGCTCCACTCGGGAGGCGGACTCTCATTTCATGTTTCTGTGTGAGCCCCTTTTTGTGAAGTTAGGGCTCCGCCTTTCGTTCTTGGAGTTTCAAATGGCTGTCCTTCGTGCTCTTCATGTAGCCCCGACCTAGATTCATCCCAACGACTGGGGTTATATTATAGCCTTCGAGAGGTTCTTTTGGGTAAATGGGTTAAGGTGTTCAGTCAACACTTTTTTTTACTTCTATACTCGGTGAAGTCCCCAAGGTTCATCAAAGCAGAAGAATTGGCTCACCATTCGATCCAGAAGCGGTCGTAAGTCCTTTGATGTCTTTCAGGATAGCTTCAAAGGATTCAAGACCAGGTTTTTCAAAATTATGGTGTCCGAGGGATTCCATCCCTTTTTCCTAAATGCTGATGGGGAGCCGAAATTTCCTTTGTATTGGACATCAGATGCTTAGAGTGCTCCGACGTTGCCTCTGGAGAAGGAAAAGAATGAACTTAACTCGGATGAACTTAAGACGGTCAAGTTCATATCCCGATATACCGAGGAGAATGGGAATATCAATATCAGAGATGTCCTTGAGACTCCTGGTGATGACCTTCTCTTTATTTTATTAGGTGGGAAGTAGAGTACCATTGATTACCTTGAGTTGTGTATGTGGGATTGTTTTTGTCTTTACAATCTTAATTCTTTGCTTTTCTGATGTGCTCTTCTTGTCTTGTTTCAGTGCGCAGGATGGCGTCGGGACTTTCTGTTACAGCTTTGCATGCTTCAAGAGCAAGGAGAAAGAGGGCGGGGTCTTCGAGTGCCCCTTCCGCCTCTGCCCCAGCACCTTGTGATGTCGTTATTGAAGAGGTCTCTAAGGACCCGGGGTCTCCTCAAAATCTTCAATCGAGGAAGAGGAAAGTTGTTAAGGACTCTTCTGACCGGGGTAAGAGAGTTACTCCGGATGGCGGTGCCGAGGAGGGGGCCGATCTCCTGCCTATTATTGCAGAGAATTCTGACCCTAGACCATTCATCGATGAACACTTTATGAATGGTGAAGTAATGGGGCACATATCCCAGCGGGGATTAGTTCAAACTCTGACTGAATTATAGGCTTTGACACTTCGCGCTACTGCCGATGTCTGCTATATCGAGATGACCATCGAGGAACTCGACAAGAAAGCATCGGCTGATCTGAAGAGGAAGGATAAGGAGCTTAAGGAAGCCGCACAGAGGCTTAACACCGCCCTCAAACTTAATGAAGATACGCAAGTGCAAATCACTAATTTAGAGAGGGCGTTGGTCGAAGATGAGACAGATAAGAAGGGGCTTGAATCAGGTAAACTAGAGGCCGAGAAGGCTAATGCTGCCCTCTGTGCTCGTGTGGTTCAAATAAAGAAGGATGTAGATAAGCTGGACGCAATTTCTGAAAAAATCGGAGGGGAGCAATTCCAGAATGCCGTGGCTCAGATCCAGCACTTCAATCCTGATGTCACCCTTGCTTTAGAGAGTCTCAATGTTGAGAAAGTCTTCCATAATGGGCAGCTGATTTTTGTGCAGGACCTTCCTCAGGTCGGTTCTGGGGATGCTTCAGGAGCTGTCCAAGCTCTGGCAACTGGCGGGGTTGACACCTGAGTTCTTTCTTTCTTTTTGCCTTCGATGGGTTTTTATTTATTTTATAAAGACAATTGCCCTGTTTGGTTGGGGTTTTAAATTTGTGCACAGTTGCTTCTTGTTTTTCTGTCTACGTATTTACTTTCTGTAGTCCATTTTGAGTCCAACGCCCATTATGGTATCTATCGTAACCATGCTGTGGACTTAGGAATTTTTTTTTTGGTAAAAACATAGGAACCATGGTCCAGAGTTCCATAACCGCAACATCAGCTATGTAATATCCCTCTGGACTTAGGTATAAAAACACCTTAGTCTATTATCCAGTTACTCGTGATGACGAGTACTTTGGAAATATGGACTTAGGCAAGAATAAACACCTCAGTGCATGATCCATCGTTTATAGTATTAAACTTCTGGAATTTTTGAACTTAGGCATAAAAAATAACGCCTTAGCTTAGGATTCAATATCTGAAAGGCTTGGCGCTTCCGAATCCTTTTGCCTTAGGCATGTGTTATTATTTAGACCCTACCCGGGGTCCTCTTATTAACCATACTAGTTTAACGGGATCCTACTTAGCTTAGGTATAAGGGTGGACCACGGGTCATTAGATCCATTGTATCGCTGACTTTGAAGTAATCAATGCCAGGTATCGAGGTCGGGTGTTGACCCTGTAGCTTGCTACCACAACTGAGTGTGCTACGCCTCTTGACCTGAGCTTTTGATTTCTTATAAAAAAAGTAGTATCCGAATAACTCTTTTTCATTAATAAGTGTTGGGGGACAAGGGTCTATACGAAATCGAATGAGGACAGATCAAACATTAGTTTTTACTAGAAGATTAGGCCGTTATGGGCGTCTAGCTATAGTATTTTCTAAGTTTATCTGTATTCCAATAGCTCTTGATTGTGTTGCCTGTTAGAGTTTCCAGCGTGTAGGCTCCCTTGTCGGTGCTGACGATGATACGGTAGGGGCCTTCCCAAATAGGGGCTAGCTTCCCTTGGGAGGCATTTTTCCCTCTGATATCCGCTCTTCAGAGTACCAAATCTCCAGGTTGGAACCTCCTTGGTACCACCTTCTTGTTGTATCTGGTCGTCGTCCTTTGTTTGAGGGCGGTGTCGTGTATGTGGGTCACGCGTCTTCTTTCTTCTAACAGGTCCAGATCTTCCCTGATCAATCCGGGGTTACTGTCAGGCGAAAATTGTGGATGACGCCAACTCTATTCTCCTATCTCCACCGGGATCATTGCTTCACTTCCATAAATGAGTTTAAAAGGAGTTTCACCGGTGGTAGAGTGGGGAGTAGTCATGTAAGCCCAGAGGACGTGGTCGAGTTGTTCAGCCCAATTTCCCTTAGCCTCATCCAGTCTCCTTTTGATTCCCAGGACAATAACCCGGTTGGCTGCCTCTGCCTGCCCGTTTGTCCTGGAGTTTTCGACGGTGCTGCAGTGATGTTTTATTTTTAGTTGGCCAACAGTTCTTCGAATCTCTTATCTTTGAACTGAGTTCTGTTATCTGTTACTATGGACTCCAGAATCCCAAACCTGATGATGATGTGGCGCCAAGTGAATTTCTAGATCCAGGCTGCAGTGATTGTGGCTAAGGATTCTGCCTCAATCCACTTCGTGAAATAATCTATTGCTACAACCAAATATTTTAACTGGCCTAGGGCTTGGGGGAATGGGCCCAAGATGTCCATTCCCAATCTGTAGAATGGCCAGGGTATGGACATTGTGGATAGTTCCTCTGGGGGGGCCTTGTGGTGGTCTGAATGGCGCTGGCACTTGTGGCAAATCCAGACATATGCATGGGAATCAGCCTCCATTGTTGGCCAATAGTACCCCGCCCTTAGTGCTTTCAAGGCCAGTGTTTTGCCTCCTAAATGGTGTCTACAACTTCCTTCATGAACCTCGGCTAGAACGTATTCTATTTCTTTCGGGGTGAGGCATTTGAGGAGGGGAGAAGAGAAGCCACGTCGATACAAATGATCGTCGTAGATGGTGTACCTCACTATTGTTTTGGTTAGCTTTGAGGCTTCTTTGAGGTCTGAAGGCACGACTCTGGACTACAAGTATTCCATGATAGGGGTGATCTAAGATGTCCCTTCTTCTTCTACCTAAAAGACGACATTATCCGTGATAGAGGGCTGAGGAAGGGTTTGCTGGATTACTGATCGGTTATTGCCAGGGCTTTTGGTGCTGGCAAGTTTAGATAAGAGGTCAGCTCTGGAGTTTTGCTCCATTGGAATGTGTACAATCTTAGTTTCTTCGAAGCCTTTGAGGAGTTCTTGGACTTTAACTAAGTATCTTTGCAAGAAAAACTCCTTGGCTTAATATTCACCTCGAATTTGGGAGGTTGCCAACTGTGAATCACTACAAAGTGTAATCCTAGTTGCTCCCATGTCTTTTGCCATGGTTATTCTGGCAATGCATGCTTCGTATTCGACTTGGTTGTTCGAGGTAGGGAACTCGAACTTCAAGGAATGCTTCAGCGTCAGTCCTTCTGAATTTTCCAGAATTACTCCGGCCACTTCCCTTGGGGTTCGAGGATCCGTCAACAAAGATGGTCCAAGAAATTCTTTTTGGGTCACCTGGGTCCGAAGTAAGCTATACCAAGAAATTAGACAACGCATGGCCTTTTATTGCGTGCCGTGGTTCATAAGTGATTCCAAACTCAGAGAGTTCGACTAACT
The DNA here is from genome assembly GCA_029884605.1 of Ormosia emarginata. Taxonomy (NCBI): domain Eukaryota; kingdom Viridiplantae; phylum Streptophyta; class Magnoliopsida; order Fabales; family Fabaceae; genus Ormosia; species Ormosia emarginata. The sequence continues at coordinate 43,485,172 of JAQQTP010000089.1, read as the reverse complement.
AGGCAATCATCTTTCCCATCAAGTCTGGTTTGTGCAACACTTGGTGGATGGGCTGCTCCGTCCTTACTACCACAGGGTGGCATTGGAAGTACTGTCGCAATCTTCTTACAATGGTGATCAGGCCAAAAGCAACCTTCTCGACTTTCTGATACCGAAGTTCTGGTCCTTGAAAGACTTTGCTCACGAAGTAGATTGGTTTTTGACCCTCGTCCATCTCCCGAATTAGTATCGAGCTTATAGCCTCTTCATTGACTGAGAGGTACAGGAAGAACGTTTCTCTGTTGTTCGGTCTTGACAAGATTGGAGGAGAGGACAGAAGCTTTTTCAAGGATGAAAAGGCGTCCTCGCACTCTGGGGTTCATTCAAAACTTCTTCTCTTTTTGAGTAACTTGAAGAGAGGAAGAGATTTATGGATTGCTTTGGAAAGGAACTGTGTGAGGGCTGCTATCCTTCCTGTAAGCTGTTGCACCTCCTTGACACACCGGGGACTCCTCATGTTGAGAACAGCCTGACACTTGTCAGGATTGGCTTTAATTCAACGGTGGGTTAGCATGAACCCTAAAAATTTTTCAGCATGGACCCCAAAGGCATACTTCTCTGGGTTAGTCTCATATTGTGCTTCCGGACTTGTGTAAATAGTTCATCAAGGTCTGTCGCATGTAATTCGCCCTGTAGGGTCTTCACTATCATGTCATCGACGTAGACTTATAGCATCTTCCCCACTTGGTTCTTGAAGACTTTGTTCATCATTCTTTGATAGGTGGCTCCTGCATTTTTCAGTCCGAAAGGCATAACCCTATAGTAGTAGCTCATCCTTTTAGTGATGAAGGCGATTTTTCTTCATCTTCAGGGTACATCGAGATCTGGTTGTACCTGGAGTAGGCATCCATGAATGATAGCCACTTGAAGCCTAAAGAGCTGTCAACCAATTGGTCTACATTGGGAAGTGGATATGGGTCTTTCAGGCAGGCTTTGTTCAAATCTGTGTAGTCCACACACATCCTCCACTTCCCATTAGGTTTTTTCACTAAGACCACGTTGGATAACCACGTGATATAAGTAATCTCCCTGATGAACCCAGAACTTACTAATTCCTTTACCTACTCCTCGATGACATGCTATCTTTCAGTGCCGACCTTTTTTTTCTTCTAAGCCACCGGCTTCATATCCTTACTAATGGACAAGCGGTGGCAGATGAAGGAGGGGTCGAGTCCTGGCATGTCAGACGACGTCCAGGTAAACAGGTCCTTGTTTTTCAACAACAGCTTAATCAATTGTCATTTTTCGTCCTCTTCCAACTGAGCTCCGATCTTGGTAATTTGGTCTGGCCTGGGTCCAAGTTGGAGTGGCTGTAGCTCACCCTCTGGCTAGGGTCTGATGCCGCAAAGTTCCTCTCTAGCATCCAACTCGGTCATCAATATGTTGACCTGATCCAGGACTGGGTTAGGATTGGCAGATTTTCCTCTTTCCAGCGCCCTGCAGATTTTCAAGCTTTCATTGTAGTATCTCCTGGTGGCCACTTGGTTGTCCTTGACAGTGACCACCTCATTGTGCTTATTAGGGAATTTCATGATAAGGTAGGTGGTGGATACCACGGCGCCAAGGGCATTTAGGGAAGGACGACCAAGGAAGATATTGTAAGCTGAAGGGTAGTTTATGACCAAGAACTTTACCTTGACTATTCTGAAAAGCTTGGAGGAACCTAGGGTCAAATGGGTTTTGTAGTACCCGACCGGGGTTATCTTCTCACCCGTGAATCCAGTAAGTTCCCCGTCATAAGGGGTCAAATCTGACCGCAGGAGTTCTAACTTTTGGTAGAGGTCCAGAAACATAATATCTGTTGAGCTTCCTTGATCCACAAAAATTCAGCGAACCTCGGCATTGCAAATGATCCCGGAGATCACAAGGGGATCGTCATGATCTGAGATGATTCCGCCGTAGTCCTCATCTGAAAAGGTAATGCATAGCGTCTTTTTTTTCGCAGTGCTGGATTTGGATTCAAAGTGGGAGACGTTGAACACTGCCATTCTTAACGCTTTCTTTCGTGCTCTATTTGACGACCCTCCTCCAGCGAATCCTCCCGTAATAGTATTGATCGTCCTATTTGGTTCAAGGCGACGATCGTTGTTGTCATTGGGTGAAGAGTCCCTGTTCCTCCCCTGCCGGTCATTGTTATTCTGTCGAGGTGGTGTCTGGGATCTTCCCCTCGGACTTCGGTTTCTCCTCCTGCGGGAAGGAGATGGACTCCGTCGCCTATCCTCTCTGTGCCTGCCGCGATGCTCATCATTTTGGGCGCGAAGGACGTATTGCTGCAATTGTCTGGCCTTGATTAGGAACTCAATGGCATCGCGCAGTTGATAGCAGTCTTTAGTGTCGTGGTCGTAACCTTTATGCAACGCACAATATTTGGAGTGATCTTTTTGCTTATGCTTTTTAATGGGGGGCGGCCTCCGAATATTCTGAAACTCGATCTGCATCACCTCCTTCAATATCGTTTCCTGTGGGGCGTTTAAGGGGGTATAGTCAGAAAACCTTCTCCGTGGTGGACTACCTTTAGGATGTCGAGACTGTGAGGAATCGTGATTGGGCTTTTGATGAGTACGCTCATCTTTATCCCATCTCATCTGGTCCTCCGTTGCTTCCTCCAGGTTGACGTACTTTTGGGAACGTCTCTGGAATTCACCCAAGTTCTTCGGCTTCTTCTTTACGAGGGCCGCAAAGAATTCAGACCCCACACGGAGACCACTCCTGGCATAGTGAAGGGCGATCTTGTCATCAAAGCTTTCCACGTTAGTACATGCTGCCATGAATCGTCTCACGTAATCACGGAGGGGCTCATCTCGTTCCTGTCGAATCTTGGCTAGGGATTCGATAGACTTGGGCTGCTCCTTACTGGTGGTGTATTGGAGCAAGAACCGTTGTTTCAGGTCTGACTAATCTACCACGGATTTACGTGGTAGACCGGAGAACTATTTAAGGGCTCTTTTTTTGAGGGAGAGAAGGAAAGCACGGCATAGCAGTTCCATAGATCTGCCATGGAAGCACATGGATTGTTCAAAGGCATTTACGTGCTCTTGGGGGTCCGTGGTTCCATCATAGATCTCCAGATTTGCGGGAACTTAAAGTTCATGGGGACTCGATATTCCATAAGTTGGTCAGAGAAAGGGTGTTCCTGGATGCTGCAGTTCGAGTTGTTGTTTCCAACGTTGAATACCGTGGCTTCGGCTTGACCCTTCTTTTGATTGTTCTCCACATTACATCCTCCGCCAGTATGGTTCGATCTGGGCTGGTTATCATGCATGGCTCTTTGCATGTCTTCCAGTTTCTGATATTGGTCGTTTAGCATGGTCATGTGTTATTGTAGCATGTCTTAGAATTGACGTTGAGACATATGGGACTGGCTCCCATGTTCGAAGTGAGATACTCGGTTACCGGCATCGCCATATGGCATTCCCAAGCGCTGACGTATTGGGATTCTGTGTTTTTGAGTGTTGGGGTTTCCCCTTTGGCCTTGGATTCTAAGCCTATCCCTTACTGAGATCCTGCGCGAGGGGTTGGGACTCTCATCTGAAATCGAAGTGGAGTGTCCATCACGCTGGTACTCTGCGTTGGGTGCCTGGTTTCTCACGACGGAGGTTCCAACAATAGGTGGTGGGACAGAGTGGGGAGGATGTTATGTAGCAAAAGCCTGCCTATGGTTTGCAAAAATTTGCGCAACGTCTCTCCTTGAGTTTTGTCTTGTGTTCACCATGACTGGGTGAGATTAGAAGTTTACGGCTTCTCATAGACGGCGTCAATGTTCTGATGTAGAACCAGAGGGTTTCTGAAGAGACACGAGTATGGTGGTTTCCTCCTGCTTATGTGGCTGCTGCCACCGTGAATCTTAACCAGGGGGATTAGATACCTGCAAAGGGACTCCAATGCTCAAGTTAGGTGATGCACAAAGAGGGTATACACCGTATGAATTTTTAGTTACCTTGTTAGAATATTATATCCTAATACTTATAATGCATATGCAGAGTCCTTGAGCATTCGTCGTGAAGTGCAGGTACGTTGAGATCGTGACCTGACGGGGGGTGCCTCCTCCCCACGATCGTTCAGGCAGATCCCTGAAATTTCGAGCCTGTCACGTTAGTGACCAACCACTGTAGCAGGTAGTCATGATCCCCACACTGTAAAGGTCATCATTAGTAGTAAATGGCTATGCACCGACCTATGGAGTGTTGTTTGAGGAATACGACTAGTACCCATGTACGGACATCCTGCTGGGGTGCATACTCCGGAGCCTTGTGGTGTATATACCAGGTTTGACCTTTAGGGACAGTATCCCGGACCACGGTCCAGAACAAAACTCTATAGAAAGAAATAAGAAATAGAATGGAAATAACATACTCTATGACAGTATCAACTTCACAATAGAGGAAAAAATTTGGATGATAGCAAAGGGGCATTGGCATTTCTGCACTAAAAATGAGAAGTGGTTTGTTTCATAAATTTTGTCAATGTACCATAGAGAGTGGTAAGTGGTTTTACCTTTTTAAGCCTATGACTGCACCATTCCTGTGTTTATCACACCTATTTGTCCTATTTCCACCTTTTCATTCTTCTCTTCACACCTTCCCTAAAACAAAGTACACCCCATAGTCCAGACATGATTTCAAGAAACTTTTTAAATACTCCTAAAATATTAAGGAACATGAACTTTACTAAAGTGATGACTATTGATTTTGTTAAAAGATAGATCAACAGTTAATATGAATTACCTGTTACACCTTATAACAAGTCATATTGACAATTATTACTAATTATTACAACAATAGTCCTTGTAAATATAATAAATAATTTATAGAATTACAAAATGACTTATCTCTCATACTATTCGCCGCACAAAGTAGGCATCCTTAATTATCTACAATATCTATTTGTCCTTACACACACTTTTCTCTCTTTAATTTTTGGTACAAGTTGTGTTGGATTTATTGAAGAAGAAGAAGAACGTTGTCCTCACACACACTCTTCTCTCCTTAATTTTTTTGTACAAGTGGTGTTGGATTTATTGAAGAAGAAGAAGAAGAACATTATATTGCAAAGGCTGTTTCCAGTTTGAGAAAAAACTCTTCTCTTCCTCCAAAGAACTGTTTGTTCAATCATTTTAATCCAAAAAAAAACTCATTTTTCTCCTTTTAGAGAGAGAAAATTTTGGGCAAAGAAAATTGCAAGAGAAAGATAAAAGAGTTTTGTTTTGGTTTTTTTTTTGTGTTCCAATTACTCAACTGAAAATCTAAAGAAGGATGTGAAAAAATTTGATTCTTTGATGTATGGCTATGTGTAGTGGGCAAACCACAACTTTTGAAAGTTTTGGGTCATCCTTTTCGACGTCGTTTATGATCGCCAGAGGCATTTCAGGCAAGGTTCGTGGCCGATGACTAGCTGTTTATGAAGTTGTGGGTTTGTGACTTTCATTGTCAATCTCACTTTGCAAAGTTGCTCCTTGATTATAGATCTCAATTTGCAAGATTAGTCATGGACGTAGAAAATTAGAATAGTTATCCGGCAGTCGGAGAACTTGTTTATGGAGCAGAAAATCAGAATAATTACACAACTTGTTTATGGAGTACCTATGTCCGACGCGTAAGAGCTCACCGCACCTGCAACGGAACCCGAGGCCACCTTTCTTTGGTAACCGGAGAACTGGTTCATGACGTGCTTCCCTCGAACGGCGTCTATGAAGGTGCAGTGGTGATAATATTCATTTGAAATGAAGGAATTTTGTTTGAAGGAGTAAAATGTAATAAATAAGAGATAAGAGTTTGAAAAACAAATAACAACCGATTCTAAGAGTAAAACACTTACTATAACTGGTAAAGTCAAAGGAGCATGCATGCTTAAAAACATTTGAGGTGCATACTAAACGTCTTCATGATTTCATTGTACGCATTGATCGGATTATAGCCTCCACTTGTTTTGGATCAACTGGCAAAGCAGGAGATGGAAGAGCATGCGATGGTCTTCTTAATATCTGGATATCTTGATACTTCCTTTTCCGCTGCTTGTAATGGTGGAGTTGGGGTTGCTTGGTCTATCTCATTGAAAGACAATTAATGTGTAAAGGTATGGAATGGAATGGAAACTAAAACATTGTCTAGAGTGTTGATTTAAATGGAATGCTAGTAAATTGAATGGAAAATGGTAACTGAAACATTCATTATGGTGTTGTTGGGGCTGCTTGGTCTGTCTCATTGAAAAATAGTTTACGTGAAAAGTTATGAAATGGAATGCAAACTAAAATGTTGTATAGAGTGGTGATTTAAATGGAATATTAGTAAATTGAATGGAAATGGTAACCAACACATTAATTCATTTTAAGCTAAGAAGAGGACTCTCAACGGAAGCTTCTAATGTTAAACATATGCTGATGTGGCTTAAAATTGGAGTTAGAAGAAAAGTTGTCGTGACGTTCTCATAGCTCGCACTTCTGTTTTTATAATAATAGATAATAGATTTCCTAGTCAGATTTTAAAGGTCATTAAGAAGAGAGGCTATCCAAAATTTAAAACTGAATAAATTATTCTTATCATATTTTATAAAAATAACTCATTGATGATTTCAGTTTTAATGCAATTGAAAAGAAACAAATGTCAAATGTTTGAAATATGAAGTCTTCATTCGGAATAGCCGTTCGAAGTCATCCAAGTATTTTTTCAGTTAACGCGTATAAATTGAAAGAAGAAGGTTAAAGAGTTTAATTTTGATGTATTTTTTATACTATTAACTAATCATATATAATTATATATGTAATTTTAGAGGTAATTGTTATGAAATTCAAACAATTTTAATAATGTAATAATACATAATTAGTTGATAGTATTAAAATTATTTACACTGACAGTAGATTACAATTAAATTCTTGATTAAATGGTGCATGCCATTAATGGTACGTATTTGTTTAAAGTAAATTTTGTCAATTTTTTTACAATTTAATTTTGAATCTTAATTTAGAAAAGGGAATTGTTTTTTTTATAGATTGTTCAATAATTAGGTAACTTAGATCACAAATATAAAGAATGAAGACCAATAAAAGTAAGTGCAAATAAAGAAATAAAAATAAAAAAAAATGAAAGTGTTCTGAACTGGGGTTTGGATTAGCGGTTCAATAACAACCCGATTGAATAGAATTGAATCCTAGATATTTATAAGTACTATTAGATAAATAAATATGCATATTTATAAGAAATAAATCTCTTATAGAATTCCTCATAAATAGAAGAATTTAGTTATAAGCAATAATGATCTTATTAGATTATTATGCTAATTAACAACATTTACTATCTATTAATACAGATTTAAATATAATTTTTATCTACCAAGACATTCCTATAAGACACTCCTATAAGGAGACAAACCTGAAACGACACATGTCAAAACAAAACATATAGTACTTACACCGGATATCAGATCAACATTGTGTCGGTTTTACAATACATAATGCATATTACATATTTTATTTCGGCCAACTCACGATTTATAGGTGGATCCCACTACCCAAAATTGGTATGGGGGCAACACATTATGAATCTCGAACAACGATGGAGCGACTATAAGGCAGAGTGATTTATATCGGATCCTGGCCTAATTCCTTAATATTGGGGGCATCCCGATTTTTTATTTTTCATCACGAACTTCGACCCTTCGTTATAGACATCCCGAGATCCAGCATATATATCATGACTTGGATCCCTTTGTCTCATGCATGTCATTTGCTCGTGATAATCTTGGATATCTTGACACTCATCGACTGTCACATCTGAGCGCCAAGCTGAGGGTACTTGTTCTGGATTGGAGTCTGGGTTAGCGGTTCAAGAACAACCCGACCCGCTAGAATTAGATCTCAGATATTTATGAACACTATTAGATCAGTAAATATGCCTATTATGAGAAGTAAATCTCTCATAGCTAGGATCCCTCATAAATATAGGAATTAGTTATAAGCGATAATGATTTTATTAGATTCTTATCTTAATTAACAACACTTATTATCCATTAATGTAGATTTAAACATGATTTTTATCTATCAAAGCGCTCCTATAAATATCACACAAGGTAATAAAGATATGCATCTAATTCCAAATACTACTCACCTTGTGTACGGTCTAACTTGAGCGTCGGAATACCTTTTGTAGGTACCCAGCCCTCACACAACCATCGCAACTACCGTGCATGAAAGAAAACCACATTCTTCAACCTTATTCAGGTGATTATCTGAAACTCATTCAGAACAAAAAACAAGTAAAAGAAAGCATATATAAAAAAACAATAAATATCTGGAGTTAAAATAAAAAGAAACAAACTTGATTGTATTGAAATTGTTGAATACTTTTAGTAACTCTTAGAATCCTCTAATGTATGCGAAATGTATAGAGGTTTTACAAATTCTAACTCCTACTATGTTATATAAACTGATATTTATATGTCAAAGTCTTAACTACTAGTATTAAACATGTATCAATTTTATTTAATAAAAAATACTTAAATTGTTAGTAACTTCTTAAAATTGCTCATGATAACTTCTTTCATCCTCAAAGTCTTTAATTGTCAATAACCGCTCGATATTTGCCCATTTTAAATTATCATGGCCAAAGTTGCTTTCATCCTTAATTAGTGGATTTACAGGTAGTATTTTTTATTTGTATTTGTTCATCTCTTTGTATCCATTTATATCTATAGAAGTTATTTTTAAAATGAGTGAGACATTAACTATATATATGTATTAGTATGTGGATGAGGTTTTAAAATTAAAATTATTTTGTTCATAAGTAAATTATGATAAGTTACTGTAACAAATAGAAGTAGTTTAATAAAATAAAAGAGTCTTTTTTTACTGTTTTATCTTCTTTTTTAATGTAGTTTTGTTAAGTAATAATGGCAAATATGAAAATCAAATGTTGGACACCAAAAAGGCCCTTATATTATAGTAGTAATAGATACTAAACACCATCCATAACTCTTGAACATTGTTAAAATGTATATTCACCGACCACTGTAGAAATTTATTTTTTCGCCAACAGTATCTAAGGCAGTATATATTGGAAAAAAACATGAGTTTTAGAATTCGATCGGAAAATTCAGGAATTGATCTTTTGACTGATCTAATTAATCCTTAAAATTTGGTTAAAAATTTGAAACCAATCTTGAATAGGTCAATCCATTTGAACTAATCCCTTTTTAAAAAAAATCTTTTTTTTAAAACCCAATTTTTTAAAAAGATTATTTAAAACTTTTTTAATGTATTGATTATAATTTATTTTCAATTTATAACCAGAATTTATTATTTAAAACTATTTAATTTATTCAATGTGAGATAAATAGAAACTTGTAATACAATAAAAATTTAACTTCAATTTATAATAAGAATCTTCACCTTACTATTTTACTTATTTGATCTGAGATTAATATATATTAAAAATTATATTAATATTAATATAAAACTTTTAATTTAATATTTATTTACATAATAAATAAATTAATTATATTAACAATATATTTCAATATCTTTCTTTAATATTATTTATATAATTAATACACACATACACACACACACACACACACACACACATATATATATATATATGGACCGTTCTGGCCCAATTATTCTCGGACCACTTACGAGCTTGGTTGTGAGTTGTCCCAGACAACTGAAATGGACCAATTATATTAATATATTTCAATATCAGGCTCTATAACTGAAATGGACCTAATTAAATCGACCCGACCGATAATTGTGATGGCAAGTCTGACTGGGATTGACCCGAGCGGTTGATCCTTTTCATCACGCGCTTTGTCACTAACAGTCATAGGCCTTTGATGACCAACAATTAGAAATGGCTTCACGTTATTCTAACTGAACATAATATAATCGTAACAATCAAAAACCTTAATGACTTAAACGGAAGGAATCTGATGAACCAATCTTCGGACTTCTAGATAAGCTGACTTGAAAGCCTGAAACAGATATGTTCCATTCTTACCCAAACACTCTTAGCGATCAAATTTTTCGATCATTCTATTGACTTACCTAGATAGCCTGGTCTTACTGTGGTTCTTTTCATAGGTCTCCAGTAAGCCCCCTTCTTCCCGATTTAGGTTTCAATCAATATCTGGAACAATATAATATCCCGGTTTAACACAAGATAAACCTCAAAACCTTCATACTTTTTCTTCTATTATTCAATGACTGATCATTGGAAAAGAGAGCAAGAATTTTCATTAAAAACGTTGCAATTTACAAGACCGGAAACGAAATAGAGATTACACCCTACTCATAACGGCCTAGAATGTTCTTCTTAATCTTGATAAACTGGGTGGTAAGGTCAGTAGACCAGGTCGACTTGAACATACAATTATACATAGATAGTTAAGATTAAAAATTACTTAAAGGTCATGTGATCACTTAAAAAAATCATATGCATTTATATTCTAATCTTAACCATTTATATAAAATCCATGATATACTATATATATATATATATATATATATATATATATATATATATATATATATATATCTCGGTTTAACACAAAGATAAACCTCAAAACCTTCACACTTATTCTTTTATTATTCAATGACTGATCATTTATGAAAACAATGGAAATTTGAGCAAGAGTTTTCATTAAAAATGTTGCAATTTACAAGGCCGGAAAAGAAATAGAGATTACATCATACTCATAATGGCCTAGAATGTTCTTCTTAATCTTGATAAACTGGATGGTTAGGTCAGTAGACTAGGTCGACTTGATCCTATTATGTTTTATTTTAGCGGCTTCTACCTCATCCTCGATTAGAGGCCATCTTCCTTATGGAGGATGATTCAAGCATAGAAGATGACATCTATGAACTTCCTTCCTTCTCTCTTAGTTTTCTTCTCTTTCCTTTATCCTTTGAGCACTAATTTTATGTATATTTTCGTGTTCAATGATTAGCTAAGTTGTATTTAGGGAATACTTTGAATCTTTCTATGGATATTAATGATTATGTATTGCTTTGAGTATATATTGATGTTTGGTTTTGTTCTTCCATACCTATGCTTAATGTTTGCTCTTGTTTGGCCAATAATTGCATGATCTTAGTGTTGCAAATGAACTAAACATAGGAATTTATAGATATGGATATGATATGGTTGATGCATGTTCGATGAGTTCAATTGGCTCGGATAAGTTGATTCGCTAATGGGATAAAAATATACCTCTTAACTATGCATAGCTTGTATTTGAGAATAGAACTGAACGAGTGGAGTTTGCACTAGTTCTCATGGAAATATAGTGAACTAGGTAAATGAAACTATGGTTGATTGCGCTAGACATAGACTTTTAACTAAAGTAGATTCTCAAGCTAACCTAACTAATCATTAATGTTGCTTATAAGGATTGCGTATCATTAATTGAAGTAGGAGGTGAATAAGAATCCCCTAAATCTCTAGACCATTATCTTTACTTTCATTTATCGTTTTTCTGTCTGTAGATTAGCTTTATTGCACTCTTCCCCTATTTTATATGTTCTTGAATAGAATTAGCTAAGCTATTAGTTGGTATTTAGTATTGGAAGTCATTTATCCTCGAGGGAACGATCTCTACTTTTTAACTGTATTACTTGTGCGACCCGTGCACTTATAGCCTAATAAAAAGGACAAACAACAAGTGCATTTTTAAGGTTTTATGCAATCATCATACACGAGTTCAGTTCAAGTGAAAGTGGAATGTAAAAAGTTGTGAATGCAAGTTAACAAGTTGATCGATATGATTGTACTTTGTTTTGCTCGAGGACTAGCAAAAATCTAGGTTTGGGGGTGTGATAACTCCACAATTTGTAGTTATTTGTGTCCCATATCTGTGCTATATTAATTGCTTAGTCCTTGTTTTGATGCATAAATGGAAGACTTTAGCTTTATATTCACATAATTCAATCTCGATGTCTTCCATTATGATTCTGAGAAAATGTTTCTGATTCTTTGATATATTGAGTACATTTGCACTGATTATTGAATTGGTAATTTCTTTATGGCAGGTAGGGTTCCAACCAAGTGAAACTTAGAAGATTTGGACCAGCATTGCAAGAGAAAGTTAAGTGCAAGGATTAGCTTGTCACTCCGCGGCGTGGCATATGAATGTTACGGCATGGTACATCCCCTGTTTCTGGCAGAGAGCTACACATTTTGAACGTCGCGGTGCAAGGGAATTGAATGCCGCGGCGTGATGACCTAAAATGTACACGCGCCACGACATAGGCAGATGAATGTCGCGGCGTGACTCTATTTTCTGAGCCATATAAATACTGTTGCATTAATTTTCTTAGAGAGTTAGGTCATTTTTAGAGAGCAGCTGCTAGGTTTTCACACTCTAGACTGAAAGGAAGCAAAAAGTGACCAAGATTGAAGGCTATCTTTACCTTGGAGGAGGATTGAAGCTTGAAGGATCATTCTATTGAGTTTTCTCTTCTCTTTCCTTCATCTTCCTCTCTTTCCTTATCATGACAATGAGTATTTGTGATATATTTTCATTTGTCATGAGTGGCTAAGCTGTTCATAGGATTTTTCTTTGGATCCTCCTATGGATGTTGAATAATATTGTAATCCTTTGAGTTTATATACATGATTTGGTTTTGTTCAATCATATAGTGCTTAATGCTCTTGATTGTTTGATTAGCTTTTAAGTGATTTGTTAAAATCTAATGAACCTAGACATAGAAATTTGGATTTGAGATCGTATGTATGATTGATGCATGTTCTATTTTATTCAATTGGTTTGGATGCGATGATTCGTTAATAAGATAGAATTGTACTTATTGGTCATGCATAATAACTATTTGGGAATAGATCTTAATGAGTGGATGTACACTAGTTCTCATGGAAACATAGTGAATTAGATAACTGAAGCATGGTTGATTGACCTAGACATAGATTTTTAACTAGTTTAGATTCTAAAGCTAACATAATCATTTCATGTATATTGCTCGTAAGGAATACTTGTTATCAATAGAAGTAGGAGGTGAAAAAAGATGCCCTATTCTCTAATCATCAACTCTAATTTCAATCTTATAGTTATTAAGTTCTTTTAATTAGTTAACACAAATCTCTCAATTTATATGTCCTTGAATAGAAGCACTTGAGTTATTGATTTATATTTAGTACTGAATTTAACATTAGTCCTCGTGGAAACGATATTCGACTTCTAACTACAATACAAGTGCGACCCGTGCACTTGCGGTAAGCAAAAAAGCAAACAACAACCATCGTAACCACCGTGCATCGAAAAGAAACTACTTTCTTCAACCTTATTCAAATTATTATCTGAAACTCATTTAGAACATAAAACAAGTAAAAGAAAACATATATTAAAAAGCAATACATATCTAGAGTTAAAATAAAAAGTAACAAACTTGATTGTACTGAAATTGTTGAAAACTTTTAGTAACCCGTAGAATCCTCTAATGTGTATGAAATGTATAGAAATTTTACAAATTTCAACTCTTATTATATTCTAAAAACTGATATTTATATGTTAAAGTCTTAATTACTAGTATTAAACATGTATCAATTTTATTTAATAAAAAATACTTAAATTGTTAATAACTTCTTAAAACTGCTCTGAAAACTTTCTCATGATAACTTCTTTCATCCTCAAAGTCTTTAATTGCCATGATTGTCAATAACCGCTCGATATTTGCCCATTTTAATTTATCATGGCCAAAGTTGCTTTCAACCTTAATTAGTGGATTGACAGGCAGCATTTTTTATTTGTATTCGTTCATCTTTTTGTATCCATCTATCTCTATAGAAGTTATTTTTTAAATGAGTGAGGCATTAACTATATATATGCATTAATATGTGGATGAGGTTTTAAAATTAGAATTATTTTGTTCATAACTAAATTATGATAAGTTACTGTGACAAATAGAAGTAGTTTAATAAAATAAAAGAGTCCTTTTTTACTGTTTTATTCCTCTATTTTAATTTAGTTTTGTTAAGCAATAATGGCAAATAAGAAAAACAAATGTTGGACACCAAAAAGGCCCATATTATACTAGTAAAAGATACTAAAAGCCATCCATAATTCTTGGAACATTGTTAAAATGTATATTCACCGACCACTGTAGAAATTTATTTTTTCGTCAACAGTATCTAAGGCAGTATATGTTGGGAAAAAAAACATGGGTTCTAGAATTGGATCGGAAAATTCGGGAATTGATCTTTTAACAACTCTAATTAATCCTTAAAAATTGGTTAAAAATTTGAAACCGGTCTTAAAATGGTCAATCCATTTGAACCGACCCCTTTTTTTATAAAAAAATTATTTTTTAAAAAACCCAATTTTTTAAAAAGTATTTAAAACTTTTTTAATGTATTGATTATAATTGATTTTCAGTTTATAACCAAAATTTATTATTTAAAACTCTTAATTTATTCAATGTGGGATAAATAAAAACTTGTAATGTAATAAAAATTTAACTTTAATTTATAATAAGAATTTTCACCTTACCTTTTTACTTAATTATATGATCTGAGATTAATATATATTAAAAAATTATATTAGTATTAATATAAAACTTTTAATTTAATATTTATTTATATGATAAATAAATTTAGTTATATCAATAATATATTTCAATATTTTTTTAATATTATTTATTCAATTAATATATGTATATTATATTTTTTATATTATTTTATATAGAAAAAAACTTGATTATATTTTAATATTTTTCTTTCAACTCTTTCTTCCAATTCCTTAATCATTCTCTATTTGTTACTTTCAACTTTATTTAATTGAATTAATAGACGGACACATTAAAAGTGATTGAAGGAGTTAGAGAAAAGAGTTGAAGAGAAATAATTAAAGTCAAATTTTGTTTATATATATAAAATTCCGGTTTAACTAGATAAACCTCAAAACCTTCCTACTTTTTCTTTTTATTATTCAATGACTGATCAGTTATGAAAACATTGGAGATTTGAGCAAGAATCTTCATTAAAAAAGTTTCAATTTACAAGGCCGGAAAAGAAATAGAGATTACATCCTATTCATAATGGCCTAGAATGTTCTTCTTAGTCTTGATAAACTGAGTGGCAAGGTCAGTAGAATAGGTTGACTTGAACAAACAATCATATATAGATAATTAAGATTAAAAATTACTTAAAGGTCATGTGAGTACTTAAAAAAATCATATATATTTATGTTCTAATTTTAACTATTTATGTAACATCTAATGATACGATAAATGTATATATAAAATCTCAGTTGAACACAAAGATAAACCTCAAAACCTTCACACTTCTTCTTTTATTATTCAATGACTGATCAGTTACGAAAACAACGGAAATTTGAGCAAGAGTTTTCATTAAAAACGTTGCAATTTACAAGGCCGGAAAAGAAATGGAGATTACATCCTACTCATAATGACGTAGAATGTTCTTCTTAATCTTGATAAACTGCGTGGTAAGGTCAGTAGACCTGGTTTACTTGAACATACAATTATACATAAATAGTTAAAATTAAAAATTACTTAAAGGTCATATGATCACTTAAAAAAATTATATGCATTTATGTTTTAATCTTAACCATTTATATAAAATTCAATGATACACTATATATATATATATATAAAATCTCGGTTTAACACAAAGATAAATCTCAAAAATGACTGGTCAGTTATGAAAACATCGGAAATTTGAGCAAGAATTTTCATTAAAAACGTTGCAATTTACAAGGCCGGAAAAGAAATAGAGATTACATCCTACTCATAACGGCCTAGAATGTTCTTCTTAATCTTGATAAACTGGGTGGTTAGGTCAGTAGACCAGGTCGACTTGATCCTATTCTGTTTTATTTCAGCTGCTTCAACCTCATCCTCGACTCCATTGTTTGCAGCGACTAGATCATCGGCTTCTGTCAATAGATCATCAAGAGAATCACAAGTTATCGAATAGGTTGAGATTGTTGCCTCGTGGTTCTTGACATTCAACACAAGTTGTTCAAGGTCGCTTTCTTTGGTAGCTAGTTGTTTCCTTAAAGTCTCAATTTCTGACTCTAGCTCCTTCTTCCTACTATTTTCGGCCTTGATCACCAAAGAAGCCTTTTTTATTGAGTTTCTAATGTCCTTCCGCCGATCCTTGCCTGCATCAGTCTCATGCTTAATTCTGGTCCACTCCTTCTCAAAATTCTTCAGTTTGTTCACAGGCTCAACAGTAGCTTGGAATTCTTCGAATGATGCAAAGGCCTTTCTCTTGAACTCGACAAGAGCCTGCTTAACCTCTACAGTCACCTTAGGGTGGCTACTTGTGCTCAATATATTTAAGAGGTGATCAAGTCGAGACTGCATGGTAGGATCAGAAGAGACTTCAGATAAGTCCTTAACCAATAACAACTCAAAGTCGTCGATGGCCTCTTGAATAGATGTTAGAGATGCATCTCCAGAAGATGTGGTTTGCTTCCCACTAAGAGAGAATTTCAGTTTTGTATTGACCTTGTCAAAGGGATCATCTGAGTCCGAACCTTTGGAGTTGGAAGAAGATTCTTCATATTCAGGTTTACCAATGGATACCGCTTCCACTTCGATGTCATCCCCCGAGCGACCTTCTTCGTTGGCATTTTGAATTGCAGTAGTAGGATGAACTTCATATTCTGGAAGCTTCTCAACTGAAGTTGTTGGTCGAGAGGGTTGGCCTTCTGCCTCAGATGCCACGACAGTCTGATTTTTCCAAGATATCTTTGCCCTAGTCTAAAAAAAAAGGACTTGAGTGAGGAAGGAATGGAGTAAAAGAGAAAAGAATGGACAAGAAATTTGTACCTTTGCTCTTTGACGTCGCCTTTCCATTGAATTTGGATCCCGATTCACATTTTGCATTGCTTGAGCCGGAAGCGACTCCACATGCGTGGTCATAAGTTGTGTCTCAGAAACTTTTATCTCCACCGATTTATGCTTTTCTTTCGACGACTGGTGGGATTTTGATTCCCAAGTTAAGAGATAATTTTCTGTTTTTCTCTTTTTATGGTTTGGATTGGTGAATCGGATATCCTGCATGCTACCTGTTTGTCCAATTACATGGATTCCGCTATGTTTGGCGACCTGTTTGATTTGGACCTCGTCATTGGTGATATGATCTGCATACGAAACCTCCACATGATTCCAATCATTTTCTGAAAATACGACGTCCACACTATCTACAAATTTTAGCAGCCCTAGATCAAACAAAAATATATGGTCCGTCGCTATCCCGAACTCGTAAACTTTCCGATTGGAAATGGACTGTTTATTGCCATTGATGAATACTCTGGGGCTAAACTTGACCCTGATTGATTGCTCATTCACCGGTCCAATAACAAGACCCAGAGAAATCGCAGGGAAGTTGCCACGAAACCAGAAAGATATTGAGTCTCCCCTTGTACGGTGAGTGAACCATTCTGGAATCTTTGTTCCTGGCAAAGAAAACATCTTGTTTCCAGCCTCTACCGATTCCTGCCAGTCATAGTAAGTATAGACTTCAGGAACTGTTAAAGGCTAATCTAGAAAATTCGAGGCATCAATAAGCAGTAACGATAAAGCAAATCAACGTAATAAAATTCAAGAAGAACCTAGAAGATAAAGTTGGTGAAGTAAAAGTTATGTAAGTAGCAGCAAGTAATATCAAACCATTCCATCAAATCACCACTCTGCTCGGTACCCTCTTCTCTAAAGCATCTACTATCTTTCAATCCAAATACCATAATAATGCATGGATTTGACTTTGAGGGGTACATTTTAAATATTCAAATGAGATTATAATGGTTGATAAGAAAATCAAGAAAGTGTATTATTACACATATATGATTTATTACATCTTAAATCAGTGATTTTTTCATAATAATTACAATCTTATACTTTTTTGTTTTTTAAGGTGTACCCCTCTACGAGACACTGAATATTAAATTAAATCAAATAAGGAAAAAAAGAGGAACCTGATTCAATAACATGCTTGTACAACTGGAAGTCAAGGAGGTGCAGCTTTTTGCAGAGAAATGATACAAGTTTGGCAAATTTCTCTAAGATACACGCAACCATCCAAAATAAGTTCCTTCGATGAGTGTGTTTATGCAGAATTTTGGTTCAAAGACTCAGAATTAATTCTAATAAATAAATATATTTTATCAAACGAATGCGGGTTCACGAGTTATGTGGTAATCTCGTTATGAAAATAGTTTTAACAGCAAACAAAAGAAATTTAAGAAATTTGAAGTAAAATAAATAGGAAAATGCAGAAAGGAAAGATTAAAGAAATTTAAAGAAACTTTGTAGGAATCTTAAAATGCAGAAAATTAATTGAAAGCATGTAAATGACATGAAATTAAAGTACTGAATTTAAATAAAAAACAAGAAAAGAAAAGCAAATAAAAGTGCGAAGAAGCGTAAAGAAAATTTAAAAGAACGAGATCAAGAAAGTAAAGAATTTAAAAAACATTGCATTAATTTAAATGACATGAAATTGAAAAGGAAGGCATACTTGGACAAAAATCCTTTAATCTGCTCGAGTTGAGATGTTAGGATTTTTTTATGAGCAAATAACATTCCCTTTTACATTACGAATACTACTATTTATAGACACCACAGAAAATAACTGACATCCTAAAAAACCAACACGTTTTAGCGGTTTTTCCTTCAAAGAAGTACCTAATTTTTCGACCAAAACAAAGACCAAACCATTCCTAACCAATTTTCGTCCGAAAATACAATCTTCTGTCGATACCTCTTTTCATTGATATCAATACCTTAACCATTTGAAATCTCCCTTTTTATTCGACATTTCTGTCGATTTGGCATTTCTGTCGGCTCCAGAAATTTTCTCAAAACCATCATCATCCAACAAACTGCCAAATCTTGATTTTTCTTCCAACAAATGCCCCCCAAAATTTTTCTTTTGACGTTGACAGAAGAAAGAAAAATTTTAAAATTAAAACCCTTTTACATAGATATCTTCAAATCTAATCAAATCTTTTCATCAATATCTGAACGGCCACAATCAATCTTATCATAGTAATCAATAAATAGCCGCTCTTAGTAAATAGGGCTCGTGATTACCCCTATTTTCTTGCGAAAAAAAAAAAAAACTAATCGTTTGAAATTCGCACGACTTCTTACCTTATATTACTGTTCACCGTCTTCAACCTTTTATTTCTCCTCACTGTTCATCATCTTCAATCTCTTACTTCTACCCATTTCCTTTACAAATTCTTACCTTCTCCAATGCCTTCTGGCTCTCAAACTCCCAATGCGCCAACAACAGACTTGGGTAATCATGCAGTCTTCAAAGACCCAGTTCTGCAAAAGTCTGAACTTTGGCACTTCTCAAAGGTAATACTCCCCATTAGCGTCTCTTCATTATCTTTGGATCCTCCGGCTGCTTTCTTGGGTCCAGTTCTGCCCAAGGAATCTATTACGGACGAAATAAATTCATTTTTTCCTTGTAAAAGTCCCCAAGAAGCTATCTTGGCTTCTCTTCCTTCCATTCCTATCAGCTACTTTGGAAAATCGAAAGGTACATTCGACTCCCCACCCACATCAATGGGTATCTTAAATGGCTTGACAGAGTTCAAGCTTCCAAAGAAAGCCTATGGAGGGAAATAGGGATTTTCGATTGCATTCAGCTTTCTCGTTATCCCATAAAAATGGATTCTTGCATGCTAGGTGCTTCCTTCTTCTTCTGGAATAAAACCACCAACTCCTTCCAATTTTCCTATGGCATGATGGGTCCAACACTTTTCGACATATTCTGCCATAATGGCGGTCTTCGACCAGATGGGGAAATAATTACACCCATTCTTCAACCTACAAACACTATTGATGTATACTCAAAAGCCCCAACTTCTTTTTCCAATTTCATAAATTTTTATTCCTCTGGATCAGATTCTGTAACCGACGAAGAACACATAGCTTTCCTTCTACTCTGGCTTTCAGCTTATGTTATTGGTTCTAAATCAGTACAAATATCCAAATCCTTTCTTCAGCTCGCCAATCTCCTTCATGAAGGTCGACGACTAGCTCTCGGTCAATTTCTCCTAGCCAATCTCTATTTGAGCATAGGTGAAATTGTCCAGAGCATCAGAGCTAAAATAAAGAAAACCAACTCTGGTGGTCTAATGTGGCTACTTCAACTTTGGTTGAATGCCATATTAGGAGATTACCTAGTCGATTCTTCTCCTCCGACAGTCTCTCTTGCTACATATGGCATTAGACTTTGCCATGTGAAGCATGAGAAAACTCATAAACAGAGCTTGGAGAATTTCATGTATTTCTTTAGTATTTTTCATTCAATCTCCTTTAGCACTGAAGATATATATTTTGCTCCTTTCGTTGACCGTTCTTTTGGTCTCGAATGGTTTACTCGACCAATTCTTTCTGATGACCCTCTTATTCATGTTGACAATGTTTCTATCTGGTCGAATTTTCTCTGCCGACAAGTCTTAGTGGCTGGTCTCCCTGGTTCGACAGATAAATCTTTAGAGCTATGTCTGCCAAATTCAGTAGCTCGACAATTGGGATTCTGTCAAGCTATTCCAGCGCCTTTTTCCCATAAAGCCAAAGAACATTTCATCAATGGCCATCTACCAAGCATGTCGGATCTCATTCGAGTAGCCTCAAAGAATGAAAGGCACAAAAAACATTTCAAGATTTCTGCATTCACCCCCTACAGAGGAGTTTCAAAAGATTTTGTAGATTGGTGGACTGAGTACTATAGTCCTTATCATATCGACATTGACATTTGTCGAAGCCGTATCACTGAAACTCTGATTCCTGTGCAAGACCAAGATCCTTCATCAAAAACCAAAGGTACAGATATTCAGGATATCAAGGCTTTTGAAAAATACTACAAAATCAAGTGGGACTTCAGGTTTCCTTGCCTAATTGTTCGACATTGTGAAGAAGTCGTGGCCGAGCTAAAACGAGCACACAAGGAAAAATGTTCTACCAAATTTCTTTCAGTTTCCATAAAAAATCCTTTAGCACGGCTTGAACCTTTTCAAATCCCTTTTCCAAAGCCAGTGCTTCTTCCTTATGCTCGTTTTGGATTGGCCGACGAATTCCCAGGTAAACCTACAAAGGCTGGTAACTTCCCTATTTTAGATAGGACATATTCTGTGAGTAATATCTTTCTTACAAGAACTCCAGAAGTCGAGTTTACTCGTCGGTTTGCCTTGTCGTACGAATAATTTGCTTGGAACACCCGAGTCATCACTAAAATACCTGAAGGTATTTTCCTCCTTATATTCTGTTACTTCGAATTCTCTCCCACATTTATTAAATATACATGTCTTCTTACAGCACTCCCTTTGAAAAGACCCTTGGAGTATAAACAGCCTCAAGGAAGTGATGAGGACGAAGAAGATGAAACTACTTCTTTAAAGAAGAAGAAAAGTAAGAAGGCTTAAAAACCTCCTATTCCCAAGGCTTCAAAGGCTAAATCCGCTGCATCAATGCCGACAAAGAGTCCTTTGAAACAAGACACTGCTAAATCAAAAACCCTCAAGGTATATACTTTCCCGACTATATACCAAGATTTTTTTTTTATATACTTTGTTTCAATCTAACTTAATGTCGGACTCAGATTAGCGAATCTGCTCCTGCCACTCTAGCTTCTCCTGTCGAATCTTCAATTCCATCTCCAGAACATCCTCCAAAGGTATACATCTTTATTGCACATTTCTTAATATTATGCACAATATCTCACCCCCTTTTTTCTCTCCTCAGAAAAAGAAAAAGAAAATTCAAACCATTGTTTCTACTTCAAAGCCTTCTGTCGAAGAAACAAAGACCATTTTTCTTTCATCCGAGGTAAATTTGTGCACTTTCTTTCCCTAAATTCTTGGTTCTTGCTACTCATCTAACACCTAACTTTTTCATTTCAGGATCCAGAGGATGAACAATCCACAGACTATCTTCTTGAACCAGCTGTCGAATCAAGAGTTGAAGATCCTATTCAACAATCTCCTGAAGTAATGTATCTCACCTTATTCAATTATTTTTTAATACATTAATTATTCTGACATTTCTTCTATTCATCTTCAGGATTCGACAAAGTTGGCTAGCCCACAAAGGCCAAGAACCGAGAATCTTCCAGAAGCTCATACATCTTCAGTCCTTGCTGCATCTACCATTTCTTCACCACTTCCGACAGAATCCCAAACTGTCAAAGTCTCAGAACAAACTCCAATCCCCCCAGGCATTGAAGGTCCTTCTCATTCTGGGCAAGCCATTCCTGCTCAAACCATCTCAGAAGAATTCAACTTGGATTCCCTGATAGCAGAATTCGCCCCAATCAATCCACCTCCATCTCCTCCATCCAACTTAATGGTTGCTATACCAGAAAGCTTTGAAGATATAGAGGCAGACTTAGATGAATTGATTACAATGGTATCGGGTGGCCATCAAAGTTCTCCTCAGTCAGCTCGCTCTTCGACACAACTCGGACAAGATTCCAGTGATTCCCATATTACTGAACTCCTAACTGAGTTAAAAAATGCCTTTACTTATTCTTTCGAGCATTTAATCTCTGACCAACCTCTTCAAGAGAGAATGATGGCAGTCGTAACTGAGCTTGAACCTCTTGCTCAGCAACTACCAATAACCAGTCGAGCTCTTCCGACGACTGTCAAAGATTTCCTTCAGAGTTGATCAGCAAAGATACCATTCATTCGTCGAGTCATTCCTGCTTACACACAAGAAATTGAAGAGAAGTCCAGGATTTTGAAGCAGTTAACCGACACAAAAAATGAAAGTATCACTCTGAAGGAAAATCTGATAAAAGGAAAAGCCAAAAAAACAGAGCTCGACAAAGAGATTGAAGACTTAGAGAAGAAGCTCGAAGCCGCTCGTCGTCGCAACCAAAAACTTCAAACAACATTAGAACAAGGGGTTGCCAGACAACAGAGTATTGCTAACAACACCAAGCAATTAGCTGTCGAAACCTAAACTGTATTGGCAAAGATAAATTCTCTAGAAGCAGAATATCAAGTTGCCTGCTCCGACAAGCAATCTCTAGAAGATTCTTGGGGATTCTTCAAAAATTCTGAGCATTTTTTTTTATATATATTGTCGATTTATCAAACCGACAGAATTTGTATGGCCTTTTAGGCCAATACTCAATAAAACATTCCTTTTGATCATTTTCCCATACGCTTTTATTATTGCTCCATAATTCTATACATTTTAAATGCTCTTTTATTCCGTTTCTTTTTAACACATCTCGTAACTATGCATAATAATTAACTTAATTAATTACAATGAAAGTTACAAGACGTTGTTTAATAACCTATTCTGCAAAAATTCCCTATAAATAGTGTTCCCCGATACACCAAGACTCAAAAGAATACCATTCAACCCTCTCCTCTGAAGCTTCCATGAGTTTAGATAATTTTCTTTTCCCTCAATGGGAAAACTGGAAGAAGGTTTCTGTTTTGATGGTGACACTTATTTTGAGCTTCAGTAAGAATCGTAATATTCTTGATGAGCTTCAGTAATTATCGTAATAACCCAATATTTTTTCAACATGGTTATTATGATGAAAATGACTCATCAGGGAGTAGACGACCATTCAGCCTCTCGTCTAAGACAAGTTAATGGTCATCTACTTCTTCCTCTTCTTCGGGTCCCACGAGCTTAAACGGAACACATGCTCAACTGGGGAGAAGCTTCTGGTTTACTTAGAATAGATTGATTTCTCTGTTATCTTCCTTGATAATCTAAACCAGATGTAACACCAATATGTAATTTGTAATTGTCGAATATATGAATGAGACTTTATTTTACTCAATTTATATCTGTACTTCATACATTGTCGGTTTGTATGGCTTTAAATATTTGCCATTAATTGATTTAATCCTTAAACCAGAATTAACCTCGACAAGTGCATAAGCATTTCCAGAGAATATTTGAGTAACTTTAAATGGTCCTTCCCATTTTGGAGACCATTTTCCATATTCTCGACAACTCTTATCTATGGGCAAAATAACTTTCCAAACCAAATCATCAATCTTGAAAGATTTATACTTAACTCGACCATCGTAAAATTTTGCAATTCTTTCTTTCTGTCGAATCAAGTTTTCTAAAGCTACTAATCTTTCATCACTTAATTCGTTTAATTCATCAAACATCAAGTCCCAATAATGTTCAATTGGTAACTCGTCTTGTTTTTGAATTCGAATGGATTGAAGATTGATCTCAACCGATAACACTGCATCATGACCATAAACTAGCTTATATGGTGAAGTGCCCGTCGATTCTCTTGGTGAATTTCTATATGCCCATAGAATTTGATTAAGAGTATTATGCCAGTTTCTAGGTTGTCGGCCAATATACTTTTTAATCAAATTTATGATTATTTTGTTTATGGCCTCTACTTGGCCATTCGCCTGAGCATAATATGGCGTCGACGTGAGCATTTTAATTTTCCTTGAACTGGCATATTCAACAACTTTCTTTCCAATGAATACGATCCTTGGTCGGTTGTCAAAGTTGTGGTATTCCAAACCGACAAACTATATTATCTTCAATAAAGTTAATCACATCCTGTTGAGTTACATCCTTCAAGGCTACAGACCTCAACCCATTTGGTGAAGTAATCGACTCCTACTAGAATGTATTTGTGTCCTTTCGACGAGACAGGATGAATTTGGCCAATTAAATCCAAAGCCCATCCTCTGAAAGGCCAAGGTTTAACTATAGCGTGTAATTCACTGGCATGAACATTTTGTATATAGCCATGTCTTTGACACTCTTCACAAGACTTGGCAAACATGATACAATCCCTAACCAGTGTTGGCCAATAATACCTTTGACGTCGAAGGACCCATTTCATCTTTTCACCTGCTTGATGAGCTCCACAAATTCCTTCGTGGACTTCCGCCAAGGCAATATAAGTCTCTGCTTCACTCAAGCAAACTTCTAAATTTCCATCGACAGACTTTCTATATAAGGCTCCCCCTAATACCACAAACTTCGATGCTCTATATTTGAGCTTTCTATGCACATCTTGACTGGGATTTTCTAAATAATTCAATATTGGTTGTCTCCAGTCATTAATCGTCGAAATGTCGTTTTGTAGTATATCTCTTTCCTCTAATGGATATAAAAGCTCTCTTATTTCCATTAGACTTGTAAGAACCTTAGATGAAAGTCTATAACCAGAGGCCACTTGCGCTAATTCATTAGCCTCTTCATTTAAATTTCTAGAAATGTGTTCGACAGTTACTTCGTCGAATTGTTTCATTAACTTACTTGCCACAATATAATATTTCATTAAATTCTCACTAACACATTTATATTTTTGGGCAAGTTGCTTAACGACCAACTGCGAATCGCCAAATATATGCACATTACGTGCTTTCATTTCCACTAGTATTTCCAATCCGACAATTAAGGCTTCATACTCAGCCTCGTTGTTAGAACAAGCATATTTAAGTTCAAACATGAACTTGGTTGGAGTACCTTGAGGGGAAACAATTAAAATCCCAACTCCAATTCCATTTTGATACCTTGAACCATCAAAATATAAACACCAAGGTTTTAAACCGACGATATTTATATTTTCTACATCCAGACAAGGATGATCGGCCAAGAAATCGGCAATTGCTTGGCCTTTTACTGCTCTCATTGGTACATATTGTAAAGAAAATTCTGACAAAGCAATAGTCCATTTTCCAATACGACCATTTAACACTGGTTTCGATAACATATATTTTATTACATTAGTTTTTGACATAACCAGTACATTACAAGGCATCATATAATACTTGAGCTTAGTACATGAGAAATACAATGTTAAACAAAGTTTCTCTATTGCACTATATCTTCTCTCGACATCATTTAAAACTCGACTAAGATAATACACGGCCCTTTCGACGTCATTTACATCCTGAGCCAGCATACTTCCTATGGTTTCTTCTGATGCTGATATATACAATTTCAACGGTCGATGAGGCACTAGAGGCATCATGACCGGTGGTTTTGTCAAATACTGCTTTATCTGGTCGAAGGCTTCTTGGTGGCAAGGTTCCTACACAAAATCCTGTTCAGCCTTCAACTTGATCAATGGAGCAAAAACTCTGGTTCTTCCCGACAAGTTGGATATAAATCTTCTTAGGAAATTAACTTTGCCTAAAAAAGATTGCAATTCTTTTTTATTTGTCGGTGGTGTGACCTCCAAAACTGCCTTGGCTTTATTCTTGTCCACCTCTATACCTTTTTTATGGACTAGAAAACCCAAGAATTTGGCAGCCGACACTCCAAATCCACATTTTTCTGGATTCATTTTAAGGCTATGCTTCCTCATTCTGTCGAATGCACCCTTAAATTTGTCAAATGGCTTTCCTTCGTTTCCGACTTGACAATGACATCGTCGATGTAGACTTCCATAAATTTTCCAATGACATCATGGATAATTGTATTCATTGCCCTCTGATAAGTGGCCCCTGCATTCTTTAAACCGAAAGGCATGACTATCCATTCAAATGTCCCAATAGCTCCTGGGCACCTGAAGGCACTTTTAAACACGTCCTCTTCGGCAATGAAAATTTGATTATAACCTGCATGGCCATCCATAAAACTTAATAATTCATGTCCCGATGCGACATCAACTAACATGTCCGCAATTGGCATAGGATACTCATCCTTAGGTGTGGCAGTGTTCAAATTTCTAAAATCTACACATATTCTCAATTTACCATTTTTCTTAACTACAGGAACAATATTAGAAAGCCATTCGACATACCTGGTGGTTCTGATGAATTTGGCTTTGAGCAATCTTTCAATCTCTTCTTTTATCTTTAATATCACCTCAGGTGCAAATCTCCTATTAGCTTGCCTAATAGGTCTACATCCTTCTTTCAGAGGCAATCTGTGTTCAACAAGATCTCTACTCAAGCCAGGCATCTCATCGTAATCCCAAGCAAAACAATCTTTATATTCCATAATTAACTCGACAAGCTTTTCTTTAAAATCCTTTGGCAGAAATGAACTTACAAAAATGGGTCTTCTATCTGCTTCAGTGCCCAAGTTTATTTCTTCCAAAGGATCTTATACTTCTACACTCTGCTTTTCATCAAGCCCTTTTTCAAATCCTAAAGGACCATCATCAATTATACAATCCGACAGCATGCTCTCAACAGTGAATACTGCTTTGTCGGCCAAATAAGCCGACAATTTTTCTGAACAATCATTAACACTCATAACTAGTGCTTGGCCGATCTTCTTCGGCCTTCTTCACCAGTCGTACACCAAATTGATCCCTCAAACAAACTTCAAGTGCATCCTCGTTAATCACTCCACCACTTGCTGTTACTGGTTTAACACTTGGAACATATATTCTGAAGTCGACATGAAGTTGCTGAAGATAGCAAGGACTGTCATCTGCTTCTATTACTTCAACTTGGTCTTCCTCATTCCAAAGAATGAGCTTTTGATGAACTGTTGATGGTATTGCTCCGCCAATCTCTCCCTAGCAGAAGATTGTAACTTAACTTCGTTGGTATTACCACAAATAATGTCGGCCTTACAACGGATCCAACTTGTACCTTCAACATCACCACTCCGTCTGATGGAGAAGTCTTACCACTGAAATCTGTGACTATCATGTTTGTCGACATCAAATCTGACTTATCTTTCCCAAGTTTTTTAATCATAGCCCTTGGGATTAAGTTGATTGCTGCCCCCCCGTCGATCAAAACTCTATTAGTGGGTTTTCCTTCCAACAGAGCCTTAATGTGTAACGGTCGTAAATGAGCCTTCTGATCTTCTGTTGGTTTTTCAAGCTGAAATGTATTGTCAAAGACTGTGATCATATTGTCCTGGAAAAGAAGCCAATGATCGTCGAGGTCATCCACATCTTCTTCATTCTCTCCAGTGTATTCAATTTCGTGATACCCTTCAAAATCTGCAGGTAACACCGAAACTAAATTAACACTCATGGACTTTAAGAATTCCTCTTCATCAGATGGCTCCTCATCACTTAAATGCCTCCCTATCCTTAAGTAATCTTCTGACGGCAAATTACTATCCATAGCCGTTAAGATATCGTCCAGACTATCTTCCATATTGTTATCCATGTCGAATTGCTCCTCATCACCAAGGCCTAAAGGATCCTCTGGATCATTCAAGGCCTCAATAACTTCATCAGTCATTGGGTCTATATCTTGGCAATCAGACTTCGCCAATCTTTCTCTTTCTTTTCTTATGTCGAGCATTTTCTTCCTCCACTCAACATCTTGATCTGGGTCTTCTAGAATTCTCCTGATTTCTTCATTCGACCAGTCTTCAATATTACTGTTTCCCATTCCAGAGTCCTTAACCTGCTCTTTTTCAATGATTGGTTTTGCAACACTCGAACTGATTGACTCCTGATCTTTTTCGACGGGTAAACTATTCTCTCTTGCCTTCTCTCTTGCCTCTTTTTCTGCCGCTATCAATCCAATTGGCCATTTCCTTTTTGTTTGGTTTGGAATTGGCTTTCGAACTTGCTTACCCCTTCTTATTTCTTCCAACTTTTCTTGTCGGATTTTATCATTAGTGTCAAGCCGTCCGATTGCATTTGTCGTCGGCTCCCCTGGGAATGATCCCTTGGTGACAATGCTTTTTATCTTTCTATCATCTTTATCCTGATCAAGCATTGGTTTTTTCTCGACCACCAAACAACCTGTTTCCTCGGGCTATTCCTTGATCACTAACCCTTCAGCCATATCTCTTCTCTTCTGTGCTTGTCTTAATCTTTGTAATCTCCTTTTCTTGCTTTTCGACATTGGAAGAACCTTTGATGGCCCTGCTTCATCCTGGCCAATCAAAGTTTTTCCTAGATTGATCCTCCCATTCTTGTAGTCTTCATTCCAAAAAGGTTGATCCCTTTGGAAATTATTCCTCCTGGCGGACACATTTCGTCGAAAATACGTATGTCCATCCATTACGGAATTCTTCACCCACTTATTAACAGCAACATTAGCAGGTGGCACCCTAGTCTTAAAGGGTCTATCATGAGCTCTGTTTCCCACAAATCCCTGTGATTCGACCAACCAACCATTCATATTAGGCCTAGGCATGAAAACTGGCTTTGGCCTTGGAGTATGAAAAGTCTTTTGTGGTCTCCAGATTCTTTTGTTGAGAACTTTTCCTTTATTCTGTTGGATACTTAGTTGTTCTTCAGCAGCTTTCTTCGCAGCAAGCTCATCATATATTGCATTACACCTTGGGCACAACCTTACCTTGCCCTCATCTTTCTTTCTCTTAAGAAATGCTTCGAGAGACTCTCCTGGTTTAGGATATACGTTGGTTGCATCCTTAGTATCCACGTTGAATTCTTGCAATCTCCTAATGTTGAGCATCCCAACATTTAGAGGAACTTGCTGATCAACACAAGATACTTCAGCCTGAAACGGATCTGTGTCAACTTTCATGTCCGCTTTAAGCTTGTCGGCAAACTTCAGACGCCCATCCATTATTACTTTTTGAATTAAGTCTCTGAAACGAACACATTCATTAGTAACATGACCGAAATTATTATGAAATTTACAATATTTGCGGTCTTTAATTTCATCCAACTTTAACAACCTATGGCCTTCCGACAGTTTAATCTGTTTATCTTTTAGTAACAAATCAAAAATCTTGTCGGCTTTAGTTACGTCAAATGTATATATTTTTCTATTAACGTAACTCATTTTCTCCTTATTTCTAGTAGGCTGTAATGCCTGACAAACATAAGGAGGACCATTCTGAAGTTCAGCAATGTTTACTTCGAACTCATCATTGCTGCCTTCAAACTCATTGTCGGATTCATTTAATCCGATAAACGCCACCTTTTCTCTTTTAAGAAATCTTTTTTGTTTTTGAATCTTTTCAACTTTTAATTGTTCTATTTGCCTAACTTTTTCACCTAGTTGGGCAAGATCAATCAAATGTTGATTCACCAACTTCTTCCTTATATAATAATCTAAACCGTTTGCAGCTATCTTTACTATTTTAACCTCAGGTATAGGAGTAAAACATCTGCTCCTCATTTGTCGAAACCTAGCAAGATAGTCATCCACAGTTTCATTATACATCCTTTTGATGTTGAAGAGATCTGTAAGTCCTACTTTCAAATCCCCTCTAAAAAATTGATCATAAAAGCTTCTTTCCAATTGAGCCCAAGAATGGACTGAATTTGGTCTTAATGTCGAAAACCACGAAAAAGCATTCTTTGTGAGGGAACTTGGGAAGAATCTCATTTTAAGGCCTTCAACAATGGCCAACTCCCCCATTTCTATTGTAAACCGTGCAATATGTTCGACGGTTGATTCTCCACTTTCTCCTGCAAACTTGGAAAGTTTAGGAATCTTAACTCCTCTAGGCAACTCTGCCTGTTGGACCCATTCAGGAAATGCTGATACAAAATATGGTTGGTTAGCGTAGCCAACATTGAAACCAAATCTATTCAGCACTTGTTCTACCACTTGGTTTACATTTTGTTCAATTACTTGGTGCCCCCCAAGATTTTGTGGAAGTAATCTCATGGCCACATCATTTCTAGCCATTTGATCCTCATTTCCTCGACGGAGCATATGGACATTTCCATATTCCAAACGGGGCTGATCATTTTGGCCTGGTTGATCTAAATTTTGTGGATTTTGTCCCATATTTGCCTGAGGTGCAACCATTTCTCTGTTTACCCCAGACTAGACTCCCTGAATATTATCATTGGCTACATCACCTAGTCCTAAGGCTTGGTTTAGCCTTGCCATTTACTGAGCCAATGCACTGCAAACGTTATTTGTATTTTCCATGATTGGCGTAATCACAGCACCCATTTGCTGAGTGAACATATGCACCATATCATGATTACTCTCATCCATCTGTTGTCAAAAACTGGCCAAAGAATTCATAGTTGGCCCTGTTATATTTTGGGGATTATCTCTCGACATGTTTGGGAAAACTGGTCCCAAATTCAGTCTTTCTTGTCGAAAGGGAGTTGGATTGCTTGTACTTGCAACCCCTACTCTTTGGCTACCAAAACTTACCAAGGCCGAACTTATCTGTGGTTGGCCTTGTGAAGCTACTGATTGACCGATAGTATTAGTTAAAGTAGAGCCAAGTCCCGTTTGTGCCATAATAGGAGGTACATAATTCGGTGGCAACCCATATTAGGGCACAAACCTCGAATTTGAATTTATTATGCTTTGGTTACTTGGCTGACTCGGCGATAGCTGAGTCATTCCAGGCACCACTTGTTCTACTACTGGATTACTCCGGAGAGCACCAGTTGCTATAACATCCTCTACCGACCCAATATTAACGATAGTTGAGGGTGGCACAGTAACGGCTGTCGAAGGTGTATCCGACGCCTGATTACTTATATTACTCATGGTTTGCGTATTCTGAGAAGAGTAGATAAATCTTTCACTCCTTAAACGCATAAAACCATTTCTTATGACACTACGAGTTACTCTAAACTCGTCCCACTGGGCGTGCCAATTTGTTTATACGGAATTTTGGTTCAAAGACTCAGAATTAATTCCAACAAACAAATAAATTTTATCAAACGAATGCGGGCTCACGAGTTATGTGGTAATCTCGTTATGAAAATGGTTTTAACAGCAAACAAAAGAAATTTAAGAAATTTGAAGTAAAATAAACAGGAAAATGCAGAAAAGAAATATTAAAGAAATTTAAAGAAACTTTGCAGGAATCTTAAAATGCAGAAAATTAATTGAAATCATGTAAATGGCACGAAATTAAAGTGCAGAATTTAAATGGAAAAACAGTAAAGAAAAGCAAATAAAAGTGCGAAGAACTGTAAAGAAAATTTAAAAGAACGAGACTGAAGAAAGTAAAGAATTTAAAAGAACATTGCATTAATTTAAATGACATGAAATTGAAAAGGAAGACATACTTGGACAAAAATCCTTTAATCTGCTCGAGTTGAGATGTTAGGATTTTTTTTATCAGCAAATAACATTCCCTTTTACATTACGAATACTACTATTTATAGACACCACAGAAAATAACTGACATCCTAAAAAACCAACACGTTTTAGCGGTTTTTTCCTTCAGCAAGTACCTAATTTTCGTCGAAAATACAATCTTCCTGTCGGATACCTCTTTTCATTGATATCAATCCCTTAACCATTTGAAATCTCCCTTTTTATTCGACATTTCTGTCGATTTGGCACTTCTGTCGGCTCCAGAAATTTTCTCAAAACCATCATCATCCAACAAACTGCCAAATCTTGATTTTTCTTCCAACAGAGTGACATTCTTCAATGCATGCAGGAAGAACTGTCAGGAGTAATTCTTTCAAGGAAGTGCATCCTTTTGCAGAAAATGTTTCTAATTTCCATGGAATCCCGCTAATTCCTTGTAGAAGCCTACAATCATCCAGCTTAAGGTTCCTTAAAAAGCGACATTCTTTAATGCATGCATTAAGAATCATGAAATTATTCCCCGATAGGTTTAAATCTTTCACATTGGCAAACCAAGTGAGACTCATTGGAAGGAATTCATCTAATAAATTGCAATATGAGAGAGTAAGACTTTCCGTGTTTGAAGACTTGGACACCATTTCTTCACCTTCGTCTTGTTTAGATAACGACAACCCTTCACAATTGGAAACACTCATCAAACACAGTTCTTGCAACAAGACAATGCTACTTGGTAACTGAACCATTCCACATAATTGTAGTTCTAATTTTTGAAGTTGAGTAAGGTTTTGAATTGAAGATGGAAATTCTTTTATGGGACTCCCCATTATGTGAAGCTCTGTTATATTTTCCATCTTTCGCAATATTTCTGGGAAACTCTCAAGAATTGAGCAATGTGAAAGATTGAGTTGCTCAAGAGAGGTCAATATGATGGGTGGAAAAGTCTTAAGCTTATTGCAACAACTAGCATCTAAGATTCTAAGTTTATCCAGAAATCCAACTGAGTCATCAATGTTACTTAAGTTTTCACAATGTTTAAATGATAATTTTTCTAAATTTGGAATGCCTGGATACATCGGTATCTGAGTTATACACTCATTGTAGCCAAAATCCAAAACTTTCAGACACACGAACCTCTCGCAAAAAATAAAAAAAATAAAAAGAAGAGCCAAATGAATAATATATATATGTACGCACACACTTACCTGGAATGGTGTGCTTAGCATTAAGTTACTCTCAGATAATTGGAGTATGGCAAGTCTCTTTGGATGAAAATCATTTGGTAAAGATGGTGAAGGATATCTCCTCCATTGGAGGACTTTTAAACTGTCTGGAAGCTGTGTGGGGCCTTTGGCAAAACTACCATTTCTAATAATAAGTGTTTTGAGCTTTTTCATCTTCTTGAACGCCTCTCCATCCCAACTTACATCTTCACCTTCGGGTCCTATTGGATGTGCTTCATCTTTGGGGAAATCCAAAATTAAGATTTGAATTTCGCTAGTTCCCTTTGAAGACAAAAGCAAAATTCAGTCATAATACATGTATATATATATATATATATAAGGAATTTAACATGCATATTTAGACAATTGCACATATTATAAAGAGAGAAAAAATCATTTGTGAATAGATATTGTCAACAAAATATTAGAAACAGATGAATAAATATATTATATGTCTAGCATATAATAGTCAAAAGAGATAAATTAAGGTTACAACTGAAAAATTAAACTATCTATCAGTTTTACTCACTGTATTTTCTTCTAAAACTTGAACGACATCTTCATAGAACCATAACCTACTGCGTTCACCAGGCTCTTCTGATTCTTGTCGGACAATTTCTCTACCCATGTGTTGCATCAACTCATGTAATGTCACAAAACCATCATTAATTTTTAGAAGAGATTTTTCAATCAACAGTCCAATACTAAATCTTATTAGTAAACCATGATGAGCATGAAGTATATCCTCGACCTCTACCAATTTAAATCCTCCGAAGCAACAAGCAATGTCAAGAAAAATTGTCTTCTCTTCTTCCTCCAAGGAATCAAAGCTTACTTCAAGTATCTCTTGGATCTTGTTATCAGGAATTCTTTTATACCGATCTAATGCAATTTCCCATTCTTCTATTCCTTTTCCAAATAAGTTGGAACCTATTGCTTCCAAAGCCAATGGAAGCCTAGAAGCATAAGTCACTGCACGGTTTAAAATGTCCGTATAACTATTTACGGGTGAATTTGGTATGAGACAAATTCCAACAAACAAATATATTTTATCAAACGAATGTGGGTTCACGAGTTATGTGGTAATCTCGTTAGAAAAGAAATTGATGAGTAATGTGCAAAATGTAAAGTGCAAAGAAATTTTAAATTGCAAGAAATGTAAAGTGCTGAAGATTAAAATGCAGAAAATAAAGGTGCAAAAAGTTTAAATGCAGGAATTATAAAAATGCAGTAAGTTTAAAGTGCAAAAAACATAAAACGCATGAATTTAAAGTGCAGAAAGAGTAAAGAAATTTAAAGAACAAGACTTGAAAATAAAGAATTTAAAAAGACATTGCATTAATGTAAATGACTGAAAATGAAAATGGAAGTCATACTTGGAGTCAAATCCGTTAATCTGCTTGAGTGAGATGTTAGGATTGTATATCCAGTAAAACCACCATTTGTACATCGTGAATACTAGTATTTATAGGCAAAATATGAAAAATAACTAACTCCTAAAAACTGACCACGTTCATGGCAGTTATATCATGCTTATCTATACTAATATTTTGCTCAACTGAGAGCAGCCATGTCATCTTTCGTCAATAGCATTGGTAACTTTATTTTCGACGAAACCATCCCTTGACCTTTTGATAATTGATCACCACTTGGATCACCATCTGGCTGTTGAATTCAAGACGAATAACTAAAGGCAACTGAGATATTTCGACAAAAAACCAACATCTGATTATAACACTAGATCATCGTCTAACTGTCGAAAAAACCTATTTGTCGAATACCTCAATGTTATCATTCATCCACGGAAAAACTATCTTCGTCGAATTATCTATCTTCATCGAATGTCAACTGTCTGTCGAGAATATCTTTATTAAATCAAAACTTGTATTTTTATCCCCAACAAATGCCCCCCAAAATTTTTCTTTCGACGTTACTGGAAGAAAGATAAATTTTAATCTTATCTTCTAGTTCCAATCCGACGTCAAGACCTTATCAAAAATCTTTTTCGAAATCATTTTTGATTTGGTTTTCAAAAATTCAATAAAATCTTCCGTGGATTTTTTGAAAACCACAACTGCTACTTATCATTTCAAACATTAAATAGCCGTTTCTTCCTAATAAATAAGGATGATATTTATCCCTTTCTAAAAAAACAGCTTTTTACGAATATCACGCGTCCTCTTACCTTCTCTACTGTTCATCACTTCTTTAAATTTCATAGAAACACGCCACTTTTACTCCATCTTCTACTATTCATCTTCCTCCACCTTATTTTCGCGCGTCTTTTCTGTAAAAGCTTCTTTTTCAACAATGGCTTCTCGTTCTCAATCTGTCAATAAACCATCAATAGATTTGGGCAGCCACGCCGTTGTTCAAGACCCAGTTCTAGAGAAATCTGAACTGTGGAATCTTTCCAAGGTAATCCTTTCTATCAACGACCTTTCACTTTCTTTAGATCCTCCAGTTGCTTTCTTGGGCCCAATTCTGCCCAAAGAACTTATCACCAAAGAAATTCAAAGCTTTTTCCCTTGCAAAAATCCAAAAGAAGAATGTATTTTGGCTTCTCTTCCTTCCATCCCCATCAGTTATTTTAACAAATCTGAAAGGTTTTTTAGAACCCCACCTGGCCAAATCAATGGGTATCTTGATTGGCTTGATATAGTCCAAACCTCTAAAGAAACTTCATGGAGGAAATTAGGTATATTTGACTGTATCCAACTTTCACGTTATCCCATGAAAATGGATTCATGTATGTTGGGTGCATCTTTTTTTCTTTTGGAACAAAATCACCAATTCCTTTCATTTCCCTTATGGCATGATGAGACCTACGCTTTTCGACGTGGCTACCATAACTGGTCATCGACCAGATGGGAAAGTCATAACTCCTATCCTTCTCCCCTTGAACGTCATAGACGTTTATTCAAAAGCCCCAACTTCTTTTTCAAATTTTGTCAATTTCTATTCTTCATCAGATGGCCCTGTGTCTGACGAAGAACATGTGGCTTTTCTCCTTCTCTGGTTGTCGACCTATGCTCTCTGTACTAAATCAGTTCAGGTGTCAAAATCTTACCTTCACCTCGCCAATCTCCTTCATGAAGGTCAAGAATTGGCTTTTGGTCAGTTCCTTCTTGCCAATCTTTACTTTTGTATTGGCGATATTGTACAAAGCATTAGGTCACAAACAAAGAAAACTAATCTTTGGTGGCCCCATATGGTTCTTTGCAACTCGGCTAAATGCCATTCTTGGAGACTATCTAGTCGACACTTCTCCTTCAACAATTTTTTCTGCTACTTATGGCATTAGACTTTGCCATTTCAAACATGAAAAAATCCACAAGCATCACTCAGCGAATTTTATGCACTTTTTCAGCATTTTCCATTCTATTTCCTTCAATACTGAAATCATTTATTTTGCATCCTTCACTGACCGCTCCGTCGGTCCAGAGTGGTTTACTCGACCACTTATTTCTGACAACCCTTCTATTCAAGCCGACAATCTTTCCA
Organism: Ormosia emarginata; assembly: GCA_029884605.1. Classification (NCBI taxonomy): domain Eukaryota; kingdom Viridiplantae; phylum Streptophyta; class Magnoliopsida; order Fabales; family Fabaceae; genus Ormosia; species Ormosia emarginata. The sequence continues at coordinate 43,448,489 of JAQQTP010000089.1, read as the reverse complement.
TTTGGTCAAATTTTCTTTGTCGGCAAGTGTTAATTGTTGGCCTTCCTGGTTCGACGGACAATCTTTTAGAATTGCACCTGCCAAATTCAATGATTCGTCAACTAGGATTCTGTCAAGCCATTCCCACTCCATTCTCTCCAAAAGCCAAAGAACACTTTGTTAATGGCTGCTTACAAGACATGTCAGATCTTGTACGGGTGGCTATGAAAAACAAGAGACACAAACAACATTTTTTGATTTCTCCTTTCACACCCTATAGAGGAGTTACTCCAGATTTTGTCGAATGGTGGACTACATACTATAGTCCTTACCATATCGATATTGATGTTTGTCGAAGCCAAATAACTGAACAACTCGTTCCTGTGCAGGGTCAAGAGCCTTCGACAAAAACCAAAGGTAAACATATTCAAGATATTAGAGCTTTTAAGAAATGTTACAAGATCAAGTGGGACTACAGGTATCTTGGCACAATTGTTCGACACTGTGAAGAAGTCCTGGCTAAACAAAAGCAAATGCACAAAAAGAAATGCTCCATTAATTTTATTGCAATTTCCATAAAAAACCCTTTGGCACAACTTGAACTTTTTCAAGTCCCTTTTCCAAAACCAGTGCCTCTTCCTTGTGCTCGTTTTAGTTTGGCCGACGAATTCCCAGGCAAACCCACCAAGGCTGGTAACTTCCTTACTTCTGATAGAGTCTTTTCTGCGAGTAACATCTTTCTTACAAGAACTCCAGAAGTTACTTTTACCCGTCGGTTTACTTCCTCGTGTGAACAATTTGCCAAAGATACACGAGTCATCACTACATTGCTCGAAGGTACTTCTTTCGATTCTGAAATCAATTCCTTATTTCATCAACTAATTACTTTTCTTTCTTTTCTTTCTAGCTACTCCTTTAAAAAGACCTTTGGAGTATAAGCAATTAGGAGAAGGAGAAGAAGAAGAAACAAAAACTACTGCCTTAAAGAAAAGAAAAGGCAAGAAAGCTCAAAACCCTCATATCCCAAAGGCTCAAAAAACTAAAACAACTAGAGCGGCATCGACGAAAAGCCCTGCTAAACCCAAAGCCGCTGCCAAGCCTTCTAAGGCAAAAACTTCCAAGGTATATTTTCTTTCAACCAACCTTTTAGAATTTAATTTCAATTTGTCGAAATTAAACCTTTTATCAATTATAGGTTGGTGGCTTAACTCCCACTTCTTCTATCGAAATCATTGAATCTCCAAGCCCATCTTCTGAAAATCCTTTGAAGATATAATTTCTTTTATTTCTTTTTTTCATACCTTGGTAAATTCTCATCTTATTTTACCTTTGCAGAAGAAGAAGAAAAAGACTCAATCCTCAAGTTCTAGCTTGAAACCTACTGAACTTGAGGCAGAAACTACTTCTGTTCCTCCCAAGGTAAATGTTAACCGACACAATTTTTCCTAATTGGAAACTCAAGACTTCATTTAATAATGTGATCTTTTCTATTTCAGGATCCAGAATCTGAACAAATTGCTGAAAGTCCTTCAGGACCTATCATCGAATTGAACGCTGAGGATCCAATTCAGCAACCTGCTGAGGTAAGATCTTCCAAGTCTTAAAAGAAAGAATTCCTAAGATTTTTCTTATCTTGATGTCACTTTTATTTTCTACGACAAAGCGATAGATCCTGTCGCTCCTGACAATCCTACTGGACAAGGCAATGAAACTCTCTCTCCAGAGGATCAATTTTTTCAAGCTCCTAAAATACCAACTGTTTCCTTGCCTCTCCCGACAGAAATTCAGGGTGCTAGTTCTTCCCAAATAAATAAAGACAATCCCGTCGAAATTGCTTCGAAGAATTCGACATGAATGCTCTCTTAGCTGAAATTGCACCTTCCAATCTACCTCGTCATCTCAAATTCATTCTATTGTCATAGAGCCAAAAATGCAAGATATGGAGGTAGATTTGGATGAATTGATATCTATCTTTGTCGGTAGCCATAGAAGTTCTCCACAATCAGCTTGCTCTTCGACCCAGCCTGGACAAGATTCCAGTGATTCTCATGTTACTGAGCTTTTGGCAGAGCTAAAAAATGCCTTTACCTACTCCTTTGAGAAATTAAGTTTCGATCAACCACTCCAGGAAAGAATGCTGACCATTGTGGCTGAATTGGAACCTCTTTCTCAATAACTTCCAATAACGAATCAAGCTCTTCCTTCGACTGTCAAAGATTTTCTCTAAAACTTATCTCTGAACATGCCTACTATTCGTCAGGTCATTCCTGCTTATGATCAAAAACTTCAAGAAAAATCCAAGATTTTAAAGCAACTGACCGACGCAAAGAATGAGATAACCAAATTGAAAGGTTATCTTATTGATGGAAAAAATAAGGAGGCAGAACTTGAGAAAGAAATTGAAGATTTGGAGAAAACTTGAAGAAACTCGTCGTCATAAACAAAAACTCAGCATGGCACTGCAACAAGGGAATGTAAAACAGCAAAACATCATCAACAACTCAAAACAATGGGCTGTCGAGACCAAAGCTGTATTGGCGGACATACATTCTCTTGAACCAAAATATCAAAAAGCTTGTGCCAATAAACGAGCTTTGGAGGACTCTTGGGAAGTTTGCAGAGGTTTTAATTGTATTGGTTCTTTTATACCATCGATTTGATAATCCGACAGGATTTGTATGGCCTTCTAGGCCAATACTTAATAAACATTCCTTTTGATCAGTTTCCAACATGTTTTTATTTATTGCTCTTTAAACATTCTTTATTCTGTTTCTTTTCAATGCATCTCGTAACTGTGCATCATAATTAACTTAATTAATTATAATGAAAGTTACAAGGCAACACGTAATGACTCCTTCTGCAGAAAATCTCCTATAAATAGTGTTCTTCTGAAACACCGAAGTTCAAATCCATATTCTGATTTTTCTTTTCCATCATTTCACCATGTCTTCAGATAATTTCTTCTTCTCTCAATGGGATAAATGGAAAAAAGGGCTCTGTATTAATGGTGATGATCAACTTGAACTTCAGTAAGAATCGTAATATTTCTGATGAGCTTCAGTAGCATCGTAACAACCCAGTGTTTCTGAAACACGGTTGTTATGATGTAAATGACTCATCAGGGAGTAGACGACCAACCAAAATCTCGTCCAGAACAAGTTAAGGGTCGTCTGCTCCTTCCTCTTCCTCAGGTCCTACGAGCTCAATTCAGAACACATTCAACTGGGGAGAAGCTTCTGGTTTTTTTAGAATAGGTTTATTTCTCTGTTATCTTCCTTGACAATCTAAACCAGATGTAACATCAGTATGTAATTTGTATTTGTCGAATATATGAATGAAATTTCATTTTTACTCAATTTCTATCTTTACTTCATACATTATCGGTTTATATGGCTTTAAATATTTGCCATTAATTGATTTAATCCTCAAGCCAGAATTAACTTCGACAAGTGCATAAGCATCCGGTGAGAGTAAATCATTAAAGTCTCCCAAAATACACCAAGGTAATTGGGACATTGCCACAATCCTCCTCAACAATTCCCAAGACTCGCTCCTACGAGCTCAATTAGGAAAGCCATAGAAACCTATCATCCTCCATCTCCCATTAATTTGATCATCAATTTCAATATTAATGTGATGAAGAGAATAATTTTTAATTTCTCATTTTATTGAGTTGCGCCAAAACACAGTCACACCTCCCCCATGACCCTCTCTATCCACAGCAAAACACCTATCAAAACCAACTTTCCTCCTAAGCTCCTCAATCTTTGTTGCATGCACCAGTGTTTCGTACAAGAAAATAATTTTAGGCTTGTACGTCGGGATAAGGTTCTTTAAAAGAGGAACTGCACTCAGGTGACCCAGGCCTCGACAGTTCCAACTGAGGATAGTCATTGACCCTGTTAGGCCTGGGTACCAGGTCCTACCAATAAAAAATTATTAGGGACTCCACCTTCCTCCATCATATCAGCCTCCTCCACCCCTTTATTACCACCCTCTCCACCATTGGCACTAGTTTCGTTTTTTCCCTTCCTCTTCCGTTTTCCTTTCCCGTGCAATTCTCCCTCTAGCTTAGGGTTAGAATCTTCCTCATCAATGTTGTTTCCTATTTTTTCTCCCTCAATCACGGTTACCTTTTGATTAATTGGCTCCCCATTATTATTGGATGATTTGGAAAATCCAATAATATCTCCCACGGTTTTATCTCCACCAATAGTATCCTTCCCTTGATAACTGCCCCTTCCACTCATAGCTGCATGGGATCCGCTACTAACTGCATGTTTCTCACCTCCATAATTCAACTTTGAATTACCCCCTAAAAGCGCCTGATTGACACCTTCCTTGTTTATCTCATCCCCGTCATCAGACTTCAGTCACTAACAACCTCCGGCGCCGCCAGGCCTGCAACGCTCCACCCTCAGTTCTGTGCCCCACCCCTGAACACCATCATCATCTTCCCTCAAGAAACGTTTCTCACATACACTGTCTGCATGCCCTAATAAGCCACATAGATAGCAGAAGACAGTTAAACGTTCGTATTTAAACTTCACCATTCTCACTTCTCCATCAGCTTGCCGAATCTTCTTCCCCCTTTTCAAAGGCTTACGAACATCGAGATTCACTTTAATCCTCATATATGACTTCCAGAAACTAGAGTTGTTCTTGGAATCATACTCCACAAATTCACCGATGTAGTTCCCTAGAGTTGTACCAACCTCCAGTGACATGAATCCCACAGGTAACTCCTGTATTTGCACCCAGAACATAACATGATTCAATGCTATCTGCGTCGGCACTTCCCCCACACCAAACCTCTTAAGAATAAGCAAATGACCATCAAAATGCCATGGAACCCCATTCTCCACCTTCTGTAGATCCAGCTTATGAAAAAACTGAAAGAGAAAAACATTTCTTTCAATCTCCTTAATGCCCACCTTACGTCCTGGTTCCCAGATCGTTGCCATCCGCTCCTTCATCATCACTGTTCTCAACGGCTTTTGCGTGAGAAACCTTCCTACAAGACACAAACCCGCCTCCACCCTCTCTTCCGAAGCCTGCGGTTTCTGAAACGTGATCACTTCATCCTCATCATCACTAATGCTGAGATTTTCAAGCCCAGACATGGTTGCTAGAACAAAACAGATTTGTCTTCCCACAAGGTTGGGGAGAAAATATTAGGTCGTCTTTAGGAGCCACTCATGCAAGTCCTCTCCCTCTCAATATGGTTTAACTCAATTGTTACACATATCATAACTTAATTAGTGAAATTGATGTAATAGACATAAAAAAATATACCTAAATTTTGTCCGATATTAAGTAAAGAAAAATATAAACTACTTCTTGTGCATAAGTTTGAGACTTCATAATATTATATTATATGATTTAATAATTTCTATTATTTTTATTGATTTAGTTTAGTCACAATTTTTTCAACTTTTTTGAAACTAGTGGACGTTGATTTAGTTTTATCTTAGATTATAAATTAAATCAAATTTATGGATATTCCTCTCGTATCCATCGTTTTTTTGAGTATTATACCGATGAAGTATTTTATTAATAGTTATTTATATTTAATAAATATTTAACAATTCATGGTGAACTTATCTAAGACACAATAGCAACTCTCCATATCTAATCTAATCTAATAACAAATGCCTAGTTTGATTAGCTTTACTTTATTATTAAAATCGATTTCTTATTCCAACCAAGGCTTCAACTTGTAAACAACTTGCGGGTTCAGCGGCTTTATTATAAATAACAAGTACTTTTATTTTAAATAAAATACAAATAAAAAAATTGTGGAACCCAGCTACATATGAGACTAGCCGGGATGCATCTGAGCCACCACCATCCGAGCAATGAAGTGTTTTCCTTAATTATATTATTTTGTAATCAATATTATACTAATGATATTAGCTGTAGCCAAATTGGATTTATTTTTTAATGTTCACCGAAATTTCAGTACTTGAAAAAGAAAAGACAAGTCTTCTTAGCTTTTTGTATATGTAATATATAATTTTATTTATAATTATTAATCTCTTAGTAGAAATAAATAATTATTCATTAACAAATAATAATTATATATTCACAATTTTTTACCAAAGAAGTCGCACTGTCAAAGCATGCAAAGTCATGGTAGTATGGCCCACATCACATGGAAGATAATGAAATAGGAAGAGGTTTCACAAAAGAGCATCTCTAACGACTACGAGCTTTGCATCAAAATGCTTTTAATTCATTAAATCATATTAAACTGTATGGTCATCGTCAACCTCTTTTAATATTATTCGTACACTTAAAATATATATATATCATATTTATATTATAAATTTATATAAAAAATTATTAAATTAAATTATATATAATTATAATATTTTTATGAAATAAAAAATAAATTTATAAATAAATTAAAATAAAAATTAAAATATTTTTAATAAACGAATAACACTATAGTTTAATATATCTTGACATGTTAAGTGGCTTTTTCATATGAAATAAAAATTATATAATTTTATTCTTCATTTTTGTTTTCTTTTACAATTTATAATAACGAATTTAGATCATTGTAAATTAAAAGATGTTATTTATTGTGTAAATACACTATAAAAAGAGAAAAAAAACTCATTTTAATTTATTTTGAAATGTTAATAAAAGTGATTAATTTATATGACATAAAAGTAGATATAATTTTATTCTTTCTTTTTATTTTTTCTTACAATTTTATCAATAATAAATTTAGATCATTGTTGATAAAAGATGTTTTTTCAAACAATTAATAATTAGTAGTGTAATTAATTACTTTTAAAAATGATATGTTTTTACGAAAAAAAAATCATTAACATTAAAACTGAACGATACTTACAAATAAAAAAAATGCATCAAAAAGAAAAAAAGAAATAAATGTAATTTATTATTTGAAATAACCAAAAATCTATAGATATGCCCATTGTTTAAAAAAATATGGATGTCTAATCATCTTTTACAATGGACACTAACATGAAAATTATTACAATTTAATGAGTGTATTACGTCTTCTCTTATAGTTGATATGAAACTCTCTCGTACCTACAAAAATTAATAAGATACGACCAATCACATATAAGGGGATTAACACAAGACACCATAAAAAATAAAAATCAAAATACCTATAAAAGAGATAACAAAAACATTTATAAAGAAAATAATAAAGTCACAAGATCTATTATTAAAAGAAATAAATTTGAATAACTAAGTTCAAAATATATCATATTTGAACAAATTATTTAAAAAAATACACAAAAATAAAAGAAAAAAAAGACAATGAGACTACATAAGAGAAAAAGAATGGCTGTTCCCCTCTCTAACACTCTCACTTTTCAAAATGATATTTCATTTGATAATAAATAGTTGTATTAATTGTCATTCAAAGCAATTTTTCTATATAATGTTAAATATTGATAGTGATGAGTTTTTTTTTTCTAATAGTTGATGGATAATAGGGTCTATTTGTAAGTAAAAAAAAAATTAAGGACGTCTTTTTATAATTTTAAAGTTGACGATGACTTCACTTAAAAAAAATGGTATAGAGATTTTTTAAACTTTGATTTTTTGTAAATTATAACTATGAACTTTAAAAATTTTTTAATTAGTCTCTAAACTTTAATTAATGTCTCAATAGATCCTTATGTTTAATTTGAAACCATTAATTTACTAATAATAATAGTGCATGATATCATTTTATTTGTATTAACACTAATTAAAAATTATTTATTAATTTATCTATTAAAATTTAATTTTAAATATATTTTCTTCTTTACAAATACGGATAAGATGTTGTTATAATGTTATCGTTTGATTTCTTTTGAAAGATTTAAATGAATGCACTCTCACATCCTTTGACGTAATTACAATTCAGGAATCATAGCATGATTGAATAAATTGTCTTTTTTCTTAAATTTCACATGTTTGGTTATAGATGTTGAATTGGTGGATTAAGAATGATAAATATATGCCTTGTGAGATTTTAAGCCTATGGATTAAACATTTGTATCATTTTCAACTTTCTTGTGCGATTTTTTACTCATAAAATTGTTACTCTATAACTTGTTTTGATTCTTTTTAAGACTATATTTTAACATGCATACATAAACATGATTGAGACATTTTTCTTGAATTGCTACTTTAACCAAATAATCAATCTTGCATATTTTCTTTTGCTTAACCCCTTTGAACTTATTTAACCATTCTTTGTTTCTATCTCATTACGTGTCTTAAATGAAAAAATCATGTTCTTACCTAACCTTAGGGAATAAGAGAGCAATATTGACTTTGTTATTAGATAAGTTCTTGAACAAGTGTGGGGATGTGTGCAAAATGGTTAGTGAAAAAAGAAAGAGCGACCAATTGAAAACAAAAAACAAAAAACAAAAAAATGAATATAATAAAAAAAATGTGTAAAGAAAGGTCAATAAGGCAAAAAGGGAAGAGAAAAAATATGTAAAGAGAATTTGTATTATGTTGGGATGAACTTTTCATGTTTGTTATTTGAACTCAACCCTAATACTCTTTTATTCTCTTTGATATTTAATTTGTCATATCCATATTACCCTCTTCCTTTAACTTGACCATATTATAACATTGAATAAAGTCCTTTTAATTTGTGTGCCATGTATTCTGAGTAGTGGGAAAGTAGAAAATAAGTAAGCTTATGACAGTGTAATTTTTCATGAGTTGAATTGAGTGAAATACGTACATTTTAAACACTTGAGGGATTGAGAGTGAATCTTGTGAGTATCTATCATTCTTGATTCATGCTTTTTAATTGAAGTTTCCTTACTTGTTGGTTTGAGATGTGAAAAAACGTTACCTCATAAATGTTTTGATCCCTTGAATCTTTGATTGCTCTTCTTACTTAAAAACTTTTGCATTCTTGAATATCATTGAAAATTGAGTCTTTTAGAGTTTTTAACTTTTGAGTTTGTGTTGTTTTTCCTTATTCCCTAGTTTTGGTCTTATGTGTTTTGCCTGAGAGTGCAAAAGTTAAGTGTGTGAAAATTTGATAGCAATATATTTTATTTATTTAATAATCATCTCACTGGGTTTCTTAAGCTTTCAATTAGGCTTAATTAAGTTAGTTTTGTCACATTTTTTTATTTTGGACCTAATTAGATCATTAAAAGAATTATTGTATGAATTGCCCTTAATTTATCCATTTGATACCATTCAGTAAATTGACTATAATCTGAATTGTAAATATTTAATTGATGTGACTCTGATCTTGTAGAAAAATTAAGACAATTCTATACAAATTTCATGAAAATCATCTATCTACAAAATTTTGACAATCAAATATATATGTGGTAGACTTATTTGTGCACATCATCTATCTTTTGAAAATTAAAAATAAATATTAATTTTCTCTTAATTTTAACTTTATGTAATTATTGTGTTTTTTATGTGATAATCCTAAATATTTAATCTTTCAGATTTGAGGATAACTATAATTGTGATCTGAAAATTTTATCTTTCAAATTTCAGGAGTTCAGATTGGAAATAAAAAAAAATTAGCAAAAAATATTCAATACATAGAAAACATATTAATATTAGGAAAATTTAATACCGATGATGGCTCTATGAATGAATATTTAATTTTAAGGGACATAAAATTTTAAATTAACAAAAAGCAGGAACATATAAAATTTATTAAGAGAGGGAATATTATATTTACTTAATGGATAAAAATATAATTAATAAAAGTAATAGTCACTTAGTGGAAACATTAATTTATAAATTATTATCTCAATAAACATCTTTTAAAAGCACTTAATGGATGGGAAAAAAAATCATTAGTACTTATATCACTCAATCAAAATTGAATAATCTTTCTTAAAATCATGACACTATCATGTTGAGGGAGAAAATTTAGATTTATTTTTTATGTTTATTATACTCAAGTTATGATATATGCGTATTTTTTTTAAAAAAAGAATAAGAGAAAAAATATTAATAAACACATATTATAATTTGATTGATGAAATTGATGTAATGAACATAAAAAAATAAACATAAATTTTCCCTGATGTTTAGTAAAGAAAAATATAAACTACTTCTTGTGCATAAGTTTGACACTTCACAATATTATATTATTTGATTTAATAATTTCTATTAATTTTATTGATTTAGTTTAGTCACAATTTTTTCAACTTTTTTGAAACTAGTGGACGTTGATTTAGTTTTATCCTAGATTATAAATTAAATCAAATTTATGGATATTCTTCTCGTATCCATCGTTTTTTTTTTTTATGAGTATTATACCGATGAAGTATTTTATTAATAGTTATTTATATTTAATAAATATTTAACAATTCATCGTGAACTTATCTAAGACACAATAGCAACTCTCCATATCTAATCTAATCTAATAGCAAATGCCTAGTTTGATTAGCTTTACTTTATTATTAAAATCGATTTCTTGTTCCAACCAAGGCTTCAACTTGTAAACAACTTGCGGGTTCAGCGGCTTTATTTGAAACTAAATTATTAGTTAATTTTATTATTAATTAATTATAGGGCATTGTTACACGTCCCGAGGATACATGTCTCGGGTAGCCCAGCTCTATTATAAATAACAAGTACTTTTATTTTAAATAAAATACAAATAAAAAAAATTGTGGAACCCAGCTACATATGTTTTCCTTAATGAAGTGTTTTCCTTAATGAAGTGTTTTCCTTAATTATATTATTTTGTACTAGCCGGGATGCATCTGAGCCACCACCATCCGAGCAATGAAGTGTTTTCCTTAATTATATTATTTTGTAATCAATATTATACTAATGATATTAGCTGTAGCCAAAGTAGATTTATTTTTTAATGTTCACCGAAATTTCAGTACTTGAAAAAGAAAAGACAAGTCTTCCTGGCTTTTTGTATATATAATATATAATTTTATTTATAATTATTAATCTCTTAATAGAAATAAATAATTATTCATTAACAAATAATAATTATATATTCACAATTTTTAAAACAATATTTTTATTTTTTAGATAAAACTAATGGTGGTCATTTTTTATAAATAAATTTTATGTAATCATTCTTAATAATTTAAATTTTTTATATCATTTAAGATTAAATACTCATTCTTAACTATAATCAAAATTAATTTTCCCAACATATTATCACTAAAGGAGGCCTAGGTTGCCGTGGTCATAGTTAGCATGCTCATTACTTATTTTTTTAGTACAAACATGCTTATTACTTATTTATTTACCAAAGAAGTCGCACTGTCAAAGCATGCAATGATCTGAAAGTCATGGTAGTATGGCCCACATCACATGGAAGATAAGGAAAACGGAAGAGGTTTCACAAAAGAGCATCTCTAACGACAACGAGCTTTGCATCAAAATGCTTTCAATCCATTAAATCATATTAAACTGTATTAAAGTGGTCATCGTCAACCACTCTTAATGTTATTCGTAGATTTAAAATATATATATTATATTTATATGAGGAAGATCAATTTATATTAGTGTAAATTTTTTAGATTTATATTTATTTTTAAGCTGTTAGATCTACTTTCATCAATAGTTCTTTTAATGAAATAATCTTAACTATTAGATAAAAGTGGATCTTATGGTTAAAAATAAATATAAGTCAAAAAAACTTCACCTGGTGTAACCGATCCTCCTCTATTTATATTATAAATTTATGTAAAAAATATTAAATTAAATTATATGTAATTATAATATTTTTGTGAAATATAAAATAAATTAAAAAAAATAAAATATTTTTAATGAATGAATAACACTATCATTTAATATATCTTGGCATGTTAAGTGACTTTTTCATATGAAATAAAAATTATATAATTTTATTCTTCATTTTTGTTTTCTTTTACAATTTATAATAACGAATTTAGATCACTGTAAATTAAAAGATGTTAATATTGTGTAAATACACTATAAAAAGAGAAAAAACTCATTTTAATTTATTTTGACATGTTAACAGAAGTTGTTAATTTTTATGACATAAAAGTAGATATAATTTTATTCTTTTTTTATTTTCTTACAATTTTATCAATAATAAATTTAGATAATTGTTGACAAAAGATGTATTTTTCTAACAATTAATAATAAGTAGTGTAATTAATTACTTTTCAAAATGATATTTTTTCACGAAAAAAAAATTCATTACAATCAAACTCAACGATACTTACAAATAAAAACAATGCACAAGAAAGAAACAAGAAATAAATACAACTTATTATTTGAAATAACTAACAATCTATAAATATGCTTATTGTCTAAAAAATATTGATGTCTAATCATCGTTTATAATGGAGACCAACACGAAAATTACTACAGCTTAATGAATGTATTACGCCTCCTCTCATAATTGATATGAAACTCTCTCATACCTACAAAAACTAATAAGATACGATCAATCACAAGGGGATTAACACAAGACACCATGTGAAATAAAAATTAAAACACTCATAAAAGAGATAACAAAAATATTTATAAAGAAGATAATAAAGTCACAAGATCTGTCATTAAAAGAAATAAATCTGGATAACTAAGTTAAAAATATATCATATTTGAACAAATTATTAAAAAATACACAAAAATAAAAGAAAGAAAAAAAGACAATGAGACTACATAAGAGAAAAAAAAATGGTTGTTCCCCTCTCTAACACTCACTTTTCAAAATGATATTTCATTTTATAGTAAATAGTTGTATTAATTGTTATTCAAAGTAATTTTGCTATATAATGTTAAATATTGATAGTGATGAGTTTTTTTTTTCTAATAGTTGATGGATAATAGGGTCTATTTGTAAGTAAAAAAAAATTTAAGGACATCTTTTTATAATTTTAAAGTTGATGATGACTTCACTTAAAAAAAGAGAGTATAGAAACTTTTTAAATTTTGATTTTTTTTTGTAAATTACTATCACAAACTTTAAAATTTTCTCAATTAGTTTTTAAACTTTAATTAATATCTCAATAGATCCTTATGTTTAATTTGGATCCGTTAATTCATTAACAATAATAGTGTATTGTATCATTTTATTTGTATTAATACTAATTAAAAACTATTTATTAATTTATTTATTAAATTTTAATTTTAAATATATTTTCTTCATTACAAATACGGATAAGATGTTATTACAATGGTATTGTTTGATTTCTTTTGAAAGATTTAAGTGAATGTACTCTCACATCATTTGAAGCAATTGAAATTCAGGAATCATAATATGATTGAATAAATTGTCTTCTTTCTTAAATTTCACATGCTTGGTTATGGATGTTGAATTGATGGATTGAGAATGATAGATATATGTCTTATGAGATTTTGAACCTATGAATTGAACATTTATATTATTCTCTTCTTTCTTGTGTGATTTTTTACTCATGAAATTGTTATTCTAGAACTTGTTTTGATTTTTTTTTAGGTTACAATTTCACATGTATACATAAACATGATTAAGACATTTTTCTTGAATAGCTACTTTAACCAAATAGTCAACTTTATATATTTTTCTTTGCTTAACCCGTTTGAACTTATTTGATCATTCCTTATTTTTAGCTCATTACGTGTCTTAATAAAAAACCATGTTTTTACCTAACCTTAGGGAATAAGAGAGCATTGACTTTGTTATTAGATAAGTTCTTGAACAAGTGTGGGAGTGTGTGTGCAAAATGATTGGTGAAAAAGGAAATAGTGACCAATTGAAAAAAAAAAACAAAAAATAAAAAATAATGAATATAATAAAAAAATGTGTAAAGAAAGGCGAACAAGACAAAAAAAGAAGAGAAAAATATATGTGAAGGGAATTTGCATTATGTTGGGATGAACTTTTCATATTTGTTATTTGAACTCAACCCTAATGCTCTTTTATTCTTTTTGGTATTTAACTTGTCATATCTATATTACCCCCTCCTTTACATACCTTGACCCCATTATAATCTTGAATAAAGTCCTCTTGATTTGTGTATCTATGTGTTTTGAGTAGTGGTGAAGTAGAATATAAGTAAACTTATGGTAATGCAATTTTTCATGAGTTGAATTGAGTGAAATACCTACATTTTAAACACTTGAAGGATTGAGAGTGAATCTTGTAAGGATCTATCATTCTTGACTCATGTTTTTCAATTGAAGTTTCCTTACTTGTTGGTTTGAGATGTGAAGAAACATTATCTCATAAATATTTTGATCCCTTGAATCTTTGGTTGCTCTTCTTGCTTATAAACTTTTGCATTCTTGAATAGCATTGAAAATTGAGTCTTTTAGAGTTTTTAACTTTTGAGTTTGTGTTGTTTTTCTTTGTTCTCTAGTTTTGGTCTTATGTGTTTTGCCCGAGAGTACAAAAGTTAAGTGTAGGAAAATTTGATAGCAAAATATTTTATTCATTTAATAAACATCTCATTGGGCTTCTTAAGCTTTCAATTAGGCTTAATTAAGTTGATTTTGTCACATTTTATGATTTTGGACCTAATTGGATCATTGAAGGAATTATTACATAAATTAGCCTTAATTTGTCTATTTGGCATAGTTCAATAAATTGGTTATAATCTGAGTTGTGAATATTTGATTGACGTGATTCTGGTCTTATATGAAAGCTAAGACAATTCTTTACAAGTTTCATAAAGACATCAAGAGCTGAATCACACATTTGGATAATTTAAATTGAAGTAGAAGTAAGAGTCAGAATGCTGATCTTGATAGCTTGATCTCTGCGCACTCAGAAGCCCATATCATGAATTGTAGGAGTTCAATAGATACCAATCTAAGCCCAAATAAAATCTAAGACCAAAATCTATAACTTTGATAAAGAACTCAAGAGCTAAATCGGCTGTCTAGTAGGTCATATTGAGATTGAAAGTCAGAACACGAGTGATGTTACTGGAACCTGAACAATGTGTAAAGATTGGGCCATAAGTTGGGTTGTAGGAGTTGGATTGAGCTGAAACTGATGACATTAGAAAGCTAAGACAAAATCATTCATCTCTCATGAAGACCACTTTTCAAAATGATGACATTATGACAAAGTTATAGTTGTGTGAAGACAACTGAATTGGTTGGTGCAAGTGGGGAGACAAGCATGACAATAATTTTTCACACATCCACCCATCATCCACCTACTCATTAAACAACTATTGTCATTTTTCACTCATCCAACCACTCATTAAATAAGTCTATTGTCATTTTATACTTTTCATTAAAAAGCTGCATTAGTTGCTCATTAGAGGCATCTTGGTTTAGAGATTAAGACCAAATTCTTGTATCATCTTATTGTAGTTTTCTTTTGTTCTAAATATAAGTTATGTTCATCTTCTTCTTCTTCTTCTTTTTCTTTCTTCTTATTCATGAGTAACTAATTATTATTTTGCTTAGGTGAAAGGGTAAAACTCTTAATAATGAAATAAGGTTAGATTAATCTATTTCTTGTACTTGAATGTTATATTATTAAGTAGTCATTATATGTGTTGCATTTTGTTTTCAATCAATTTCGAAACCCTCCTCGTCAAGTGGAGATCTTGATTCATTGTAGACAAGAGGTTGATATAATGAATGCTTGAACTCATTTACAAGTGTTGGTGTTGGTGAATAATTAAAAGAACCATAATATAACTACATATATAATCTTAAATGAGCTTTGAATGTTGAATTTTCCGATTGGAACCTCCGTTATGCATGAATTTCAATTGAGTTATAAAAAAAATATTGTCCTTAATTTATTACCAAGAGTGGATCTCTTAGCCTAAGCAACTCCTTTTTTTCATTTGTGAACTACTTCTATCACCTTTATTGTTGTAACAAATATTTTTTTTATCTCAAAGAATTTTTCTTCATCAATTCTCTGTAGATCGATCTCGGACTCCCAAGAATTTATTACTTAAGACAACATGCACTTAGATTTACAACACATCAATTCGCATCACTTCTTTTATAACTATTAACCACTCATTAATAAATAACAATCATTCATAAGTTTCTTTATAGGAGTATTTTTATTTTTTAGGTAAAATTTAATTATCAATCTCTCTAAATAAATTTTGAGTACTCTTTCTTAATAATTTAAATTTTTATATCTCTTTATATTAAGTACCCCTTCTTTGCGTTCCTTAACTTTAATTTTCCCAACATATTATCACCAAAGTGGGCCTAGGTTGTTATATATGTGGTAGACTTATTTGTGCACATCATCTATTTTTTTAAAATTAAAAATAAACACTATTTTTCTCTTAATTTTAACTTTATGTAATTAGTTTGTGTTTTTTATGTCATAATCCTACATATTTAATCTTTCAAATTTCAAGATTACTAACTGTTTAAAATTGGGTTCTGAGAGTTACCTGGATAGGTAAAAGATGGTAAAATCCTTCGTAGATGCAACTCCTTCAGTGATGGAGCGAGGGGATAGGTTCCTGCAAAAGACACTCTGATACTCAAGTAGTAGCTGCGCAAGGAGGGTAGTGAGTAATGGAATTAGGGTGCACTTTGTCTCTCTCGCTTACTGTATTTATATGAACATATTAGTGCATGTGGTGTATAAGCATTCAGTGTGTACTGAATGCTGCTACCTAGGATCATGATGACACGATCGTGGGAGATAGGATAGTGGAAACAGGATTGTAGAGACTGCTACTCTTCTGTCCTTACTCGCCTGCTTGTATGGGATGTGATCAAGATTTGTTCATGTCGTTACGCTTAGCGTTTAGGCTACTTCATGCGCATTGTACGCTTGGGTACCAGTTTGGCGGGTCAGGTTGCTCTAGTTTTATGGGCCCATAACCCGGTCTAGAACAGTTGCTCTCAGCTTGACGCTTTAGTGGGACAGCAAAGTGTCAACATACGAATTCGTTTGAGCACACAGCGAGCGATGGATAAAGGGATCCGAGTTGTGAGATTGATATCAGATTTCACGATATTTTTCCTAAAGGGCCAAGGTCCATGTTGTATCATAACAGGTTCTTAAGGTTAATGAACAAGACCGAGATCCGAGTTAGATCGCTCCACTTACGTCATTGTTCCATTATCTGAGGTATGTAATGAGTTACCCTCATGTGTAGTTGGTAAGGTCTTGTATCCTTTCATCCAGATTTAGATTAAGGCTCGGGGTGTTTTTACACTGTAGTGGCTCCTTAAAGGTCCGAGATCCAGATTAGGTGTTCAGTAACAAATATTTAATAACTTACTCAGGATACTATCTATCTATGTATGATAGCAACTCCTTGAATCCAATGTAATAACAAATGCTTAGGTTGATTATTTTATTTTATTATTAGGATTGTTAGATACACCAATATACAAAGGTACAGGTTCAGCTGCATTATTTAAATTGAATTATTAGTTAATTATATTATTATGTAATTAATATTATACCATTAAAACTATCTATAACCAAAGTTGATTTGTTTTTTAATGTTGATCATCTTTCGATACTCGAAAAAGAAAAGAAAGTCTTGATCCAATGAGTGAAGTCGTATCTATTTACCATTCCTATTTGTGAGAGATTTCACGAAAATCTTTTGTCACATATAACAAAAATTTTTAACATAAAAAATGGTTTTTGTAAATTTTTTTCTTAACACTACAATAAAATTGGCCTATGGCTACATTTTTGTAAGTTACGCTTAAAAAGTATACCCTTAAGTCTTAATAGAGAACACTTTTATAATAGTAGTATTTTTTGAGAGGTTTTGGCAACGGTTTTTTGGCAACACTTGAAAAGTATACCCTTAAAGTGCAAAGGGTACACTTTTTAAGTGTTACCATATCATACTATATTTGGACACACTTATTCTAATAAAATACTACACTTAACAAGTGTTGCACATTTAACCATCAAATACCACACTTAATAAGTGTTGCCTATTTAACAATCAAATGCAACACTGTCAAAGTGTGCTCTAAACTATATTTAATACGTGACACAACCCTTTCCCACAATTTTTTCACTCAGAATATTTGGCAAAACCTTTCCTCAACAGAACCACTCTCTCATCGTTAACACTCGCTCACCACCACCATGTTCCTCTCTCCGTTAACGACTCCCTACTCTATCCTTCGTCACTTTCTGCCCTTCGTCACTCCTCTATTATGTGCTTTGTCTCATCTATTCCACTCTCTCCGTTATTGCGTTGTTGTTGCTGTTCCGTTGCTCCATTGCTACGTTCTGTTACTCCATTGCTATGTTCCATTGCTCTGTTGCCAAATACAAGTACCTCTCTTTGATTTTATTTCAAAATCACTTATTGTTCCTTTGTGCATTTTATTACCTTTCTTTGATTTTGTGCATTTTATTGCTCCGTTAGGGTTTGTGCATTTTATTCGTTATAATGGGTAGGAATAGGATAACCAATTTGTGTTGTTTGTTTCATGCTCTGTTCGTGCTCGTCAATCTTGAAATCAGTGAAGGAGAGCGAATTGAGTCATGTTTTGCTTCGAACTCCAGGTATGTTTCGAACTCCATGTTTTGCTTCTATTATGCTTGATTTGAACTCGATGTTCTGTTCCTAACTCCATGCTTATGTTCTGTCCTGTTGCTGAGTTGGGTTGGTTCTACTTTTGTTCTTGACTTCTTTCCATTTGATTCTATATATGTTACTAATTTGCTATGAGTTGTTAATTGTGAGTTCTATGTTACTGAGTTGCTTTGCTATGAATTGTGAGTTACTGAGTTGCTATGTTACTGAGTTATTGAGTTTCTATTAGGTTACTTTGCTTTTGCTTTTGTTGTTGGTTTGATTCTATTAGGTGGCAAAATGTTGGATTAATTATATTGGAGATGACAATAGATCTATTTAGTAGATTTGATGTTCATGAAAAGAACCTGATGAAGATGATTTTCTCATACATTGTGAACTATATATATTTTTATTTTGATTAAGTGTTCTAGATTATGATAATGGTGACTATTTTTGTACTTTGGATTACTTGATTAATATTTTAATTAATGTGTTATTATGGATATTTGGTTATTACTTTGAATAATGTGTTAAATGTTAAAATTACTTTATATTATTGCTTGAAATTTTATACTATATATAAATAAATAGTGTATATATATTTTGAAATTAAAATTCTATAAAATAATAAATAAAATAAATGGCATTAATAATATTTAAAAAATAAGTATTTTTAATTATTTAACCAAATTTAACTAGAAAGCATGCAGCTTAAAAGTAACAACAAATGATATTTTTACAATTGTTAAAATTGTAATAATTATTATAGGAGGTTAAAAAAATTAGTAACAGAGAATGGAACACTTTACAAGTGTACCTATAAAGTTTGACATAAGGGAACATTTAACAAATGTGCCCATAGGATTTGACATAAGGGAATGTTTAACAAGTATAGTCATAGGGTTTGAACGCCTAACAAGTGTACCTATAGGGTGATGACATAAATGAATGCTTTACAAGTGTATCCATAGAGTTCGACTTAAGGGAGCGCTTTACAAGTGTAGTCATAAGGGTTGACAAAAGGGGACATTTTTTAAATGTTGCCAAATGAGCAACACTTTATAAGCGTACCCATAGAGTGAGAAGAAAATCGTTGCTTTTGTACTCATCAAAGGCTACACTTTTGAGCATTGTTGCCTTTGATATAGAAAAACGTAGCCTTAATTAAATAATAGGCCACACTCGAATAGGTCATCACTCTAAAAGCGTTGCCTTAAGGCCAAAAAGCGTAGCCTTTATCAAATGCAACACTTTAGTGTACTTTAGAGTACACTTTTGAAAGGTTACTCTAGGCCATTTTTGTTGTAGTATAATTTTCTGTATCTAATACAAAATTTCATTTACAACTATTTTTTTGGTACAATTTCATTTATAATTGTTACTTAGTGAGAATAAATACCCATTTAATAAAAGTAAAAGTCATTCATATATTTTTTTTCTAACTTTGTGTATACACTATAACTTCATTTTATAACAGTTAATCATTCAATAAGAACAAGTGAAGTAACTACTTATTAACAAGTAACAACCATTCACAAGTTTCTTTAAATGGGTATTTTTATTTTTTAGGTAAAATTTAATTATCAATCTCTCTAAATAAATTTTAGAAACTCCTTCTTGATAATTTAAACTTTTTATATATCTTGATATTAGATACCCCTTCTTTGCGTTCCTTAACTTTAATTTTCCCAACATATTATCGCCAAAGTGGGTCTAGGTTGCTATATATGTTGTAGACTTATTTGTGCACATCATCTATTTTTTGAAAATTAAAAATAAACACTATTTTTCTCTTAATTTTAACTTTATGTAATTATATTTTGTTTTTTATGTCATAATCCTAAATATTTAATCTTTCAGATTTCAGGATTACTAACTATAATTTTTATCTGAAAATTTTATCTTTCAAATTTCAAGATTTCAGATTGGAAATAAATTTTTTAGCAAAAAATAATCAATACATACGAAAACATATTAATATTAGGAAAAATTAATATCGATGCTATGAATGAATATTTGATTTTATGGGACATAAAAAGTTTAAATTAATATAAAGCAGGAACATATAAAATTTCTTAAGGGAGAGAAAATATTATATTTACTTAATGGCTAAAAATACAATTAATACAAACAATAGTCACTCAGTAGAAACATTAATTTATAAATGATTATCTCAATAAATATCTTTTAAAGCACTTAATGGATGAAAAGAAAAACATTAGTACTTATATCACTCAATCAAAATTGAATAATCTTAAAATCATGACAGTATCATGTTAGGTAGAGAAAAATATAAACTACTTCTTGTGCATAATTTTGAGACTTCACAATATTATATTATTTGATTTAATTATTTCTCTTAATTTTATTGATTTAGTTTAGTCTCAATTTTTTCTAGTTTTTTGATACTAGTGGACGTTGATTTAGTTTTATCCTAGATTATAAATTAAATCAAATCTATGGATATTCTTCTGGTATCCATCTTCGTTTTTTTTTATAGGTATTGTACTCATGAAGTATTTTATTAGCAGTTGCTTATATTTAATAAAATTTTAAAAATTTATTAAAAAATTAACATTTAATAAATAGTTGATAATTCATTATAAATACCGTACTCATCTAAAACACAATAGCAACTCCCCAAATATAATCTAATCTAATCTAATAACAAATGCCTGGTTTGAAACTCGGTTTCTTGTTCCTACCAAGGCTTCAACTTGTTAACATCTTGTGGGTTCAGCTGCTATATTTGAAACAATTTCGATTTTTTTATCATTTCATTTTTATATTATTGATTATATTATTTTTATTATTATTTTTTCTCATTTAATTATAACTATTTAAAAATGTGGTAAAAAATTATATGAGATAAAAAAACATCATTTTTCTATTTAAAACTAAATTATTAGTTAATTTTATTATTAATTAATAATAGGGCATTGCTACACGTCCCGACTATACATATCTCGGGCAGCCTACCTCTATAGTAAATAACGAGTACTTTTATTTAAAATAAAATACAAATAAAAAAATTGTGGGACTCAACTACATATGAGACCAGCCGGGATGCATTTTGTAAACAATATTATACTATTGATATTAGCTTTAGCCAAAGTGAATTTGTTTTTAATGTTCACTGAAATTTCAGTACTTGAAAAAGAAAAGACAAGTCTTCCTAGCTTTTTGTATATATAATATATAATTTTATTTATAATTATTAATCTCTCAATAGAAATAAATAATTACTCATTAACAAATAATAATTATATGTTCACAGTTTTTATAACAATATTTTTATTTTTTAGATAAAATCTAATGGTCGTTTTTTATAAATAAATTTTATGTAATCATTCTTAATAATTTAAATTTTTTATATCATTTAAAATTAAATACTCATTCTTAACTATAATCAAAATTAATTTTAGATTGAGATCCTCTTCTATTAACTAAAAATAGAAGAGAATCCTGTTAGTTAAAAACATATATGTTTTTGCACATATTACATGTGGTATGTGTAATAAAAAGTAAAAAAAAAATTACACATATTTATGATATATGCAAAAATATGTATTTTTAACCAATAAAATCTTCTCTTAATAAAAAATGATCCTTATCCATTAATTTTCCCAACATATTATCGCCAAAGCGGCCTTGGTTGCCGTGGTCATAGTTAGCATGCTTATTACTTTTTTTTTTTGGTACAAACATGCTTATTACTTATTTATTTACCAAAGAAGCCGCACTGTCAAAGCATGCAAGGATCTAAAAGTCATGGTAGTATCGCCCAGATCACATGGAAGATAAGGAAATAGGAAGGAGGTTTCACAAAAGAGCATCTCCATCGACTATACGAGCTTTGCATCAAAATGCTTTCAACTCATTAAATATATTAAACTGTATTAAAGTAGTCATCGTCAACCTCTTTTAATATATCTTGGCATGTTAAGTGAGTTTTTCATATGAAATAAAAATTATATAATTTTATTCTTCATTTTTGTTTTCTTTTACAATTTATAATAACGAATTTAGATCATTGCAAATTAAAAGATGTAATTTATTGTGTAAATACACTATAAAAAGAAAAAAAAAACTCATTTTGATTATTTTGACATGTTAATAAAAGTTGTTAATTTATATGACATAAAAGTATATATAATTTTATTATTTTCTTACAATTTTATCAATAATAAATTTAGATAATTTTTAATTAAAGATGTTTTTTCAAAAAATTAATAATTAGTAGTATAATTAATTACTTTTCAAAATGATATTTTTTTACAAGAAAAAAATTCATGACAAATTTACAACCGAAACTCAATGACACTTACAAATCCGAAAAAAATACATCAAAAAGAAAAAAGAAATAAATACATATCATTTGAACTAACCAACGATCTATAAATATGCTTATTGTTCAAAGACTATTGATGTCTAAGCATATTTTACAACGGATACCAACACAAAAATTATTATAGCTTGATGGGTGTATTACGCTTCCTCTCACAGTTGATATGAAACCCTCTCATCAATCTAAAAAAACCACAAGATACGATCAACCACAAGGAGATTAACAAAAAACATCTTAAGAAATAAAAATCAAATCACTCATAAAAGAGATAACATAAGCATTTATAAAGAGGATAACAAAGCCATAAAATCTAGGAACAGATTTAGACAACTAAATTCAAGATATATAAAATCTGAAAAAATTATTGAAAAAATAAATTAAAAAAGACAATGATATTACATTTGATAGTAAATAGTAGTATTAGTTGTCTTTTAAAGCAATTTTACTATATAATATAAAATATTGATACGTGATGAGTTTTTTTTTTTTTGTTTAATAGTTGATGGAAAATAGGGTCTATTTGTAAGTAAAAAATTTTAAGGAGGTCTTTTTCTAATTTTAAAGTTGACGATGACTTCACCTAAAAAAAAAGAAGTTGACGATGACTACTTTAAAACAGTTTAATATATGATAAATGGGAAGAAGTCATTTTGATGCATAGCTCGTAGTTGTTAGACATGCTCTTTTGTGAAACTTCCTTCCTATTTCCTTATCTTCCATGTGGGCCATACTACCATGACTTTCAGATCCGTTGGGAGTAAGGGTGTCCAGCTGGTCGAGTTGATCCACGAATTCACTAATTTCGATCCAATCTAACCCATAAAGTGCGGATTGAGTTGGGTTTACAGGTTGGATCTGGTTGAAAAATGTTTAACCTGCAGTGTGTGGGTCGGGTAACGGGTTGAAACACTTTCAACCCGCACAACCCCGACCCACCCACAACCCATTATATATATATATTTTTAATTCAATTTCCACACATGGCCAGGCGGCTCAACTCACAACATTTTATCCCATTTCAACATTTCTAATATGTAACAACACGGTCAACACCCATTCCTATTTACATCAATTCCTAATTCCAATTTCCACCCATACGCACGGAGTCACAGGCTCACAGCCATACCCATTGCTCACCATTTCCTTGCCTGACCGTTTGCTAATAGTTTTCGTGCCTCACCGTTTCTGTGCCTCACCGTTTCCATGCCTCACTGTTTCCTTGCCTCACCGTTTGCTCACCGTACAGCTCCAGATCTAGTTTCCGGTGCCGGTGTCAAAGTTCCTCATCGTTTGCTCACCGTATGACTCCAGATCTGGTTTCTGGTGCCGGTGTCCAACTTCCTCACTGTTTGCTGTGTCGTTTCTTGATCGTCTTCATGAGTTATGGGCAAACAAGTTTCTCTTCAGTTGATAAGTGCTATCAATGTTGATTCGTACTCCACCCACACGGCCACACCCATCAGTGCCTCCTTGTCCTTTGTTCGTATGTTGGTTCCTATTCTCTGTTTCTATATTATTCTGTGATTAGGATTTGCCCATTTGGTAGTTATATGCTAGGCAACAGTTAATTTGGTTCCTTTCTCTAATAACTAATTGAATTAGTGTGACTTTGCCCTCATATTCTCTCCTTGTTCTGCTGCAATTTTTCCCTCTTCTCATTTTCGTTTCTTTCTCTTCTCTTGATTGATGTTCTTCTCAGTTAAAGAAATTCTTATAGTATGCTTTGTAAATAGTCAATTTTTGGGATTAGTTATGTTCTTTATGTCCTTCAATGCTGAATTCTCAACATGAAGTCATGAACATATTTGAAATTCTCAACATGAAGTCATGAACATATTTGAAATTAAAAAAAGAAAAGAAACGAAAAGTGTTAGAAATAGAATGTAATTGGTAATGATCTTATCTGCTTTTGTTCATTTTATTCTTTTAGAAAAGTAATTGGTAATTGATAATACTACCTTAAATGATAATTTACAGTAAATTTATAATTGGATTCAAACTCAAATTATGAGATTGTCATGAATAAGAAGTCAACTAAGTGACTGTGAATTCTACTCATGAACAAATTATTGACAAGGAGATTGGATGAGTTGGGTTGAGAATTTTACTCATGTTTGAAACTTTATCTCTGCTGCTGCATTGTTGATTTGTTTTCAGTTGAGAGATGTGTTTTTCTAAGAAATATATATGTGTTTTTCTAAGTGTTGTATTCTTAGTCATTGGATATTGTGATCTCGAAGTTTTTGAATGATGGTTGCTTTTCATATGACTAATATGATTTGTGAGGTATTTGCTTTTGATGTGTGATTATTTTCCATCTGTTTCAGTTTTTATCTTAGAGTTACTCTTTTTATCTAGTGCATTAATTGTAGATGTTTCAGTTTTTATATTAGACTTTTGGTACTCCTATTTCTGTTTTGATATTGGACACCAACATTATTTACTTATTGATGATAGAAAATGGCTGATGAATGGCAACAACATCTTGATCATTCACTAACCGGAGAAGAGTGAATTGGAAGTACTCCTACACCCCCAAGTTGTATGGAACCTTCCTAACCTTCCCAACATGTTGAGTGTTTAGCTACTGAACCAAGAGGAGAATCATCGACTGGTAAAGAGGTATCCATACTTCCGAAAAAGCCTTCAAGACCAAGTTTACATGTGTGGAAACATTTTACTAAAAAAGATAATGGTGAAAAAGCTGAATGCAATTATTGTGAAAAAATATATGCATGTGGTTCTAGAAATCATAGCATAACTAATTTGTGTAGGCACTTATTAATGTGTAAGAAAAATCCTAATATACATGTTGACAAAAGGCAAAAAAACTCTTGTATTTCTAAAGAAATGTGAAGAAGAAAATGATGGTAATGCAAAGCTCAAGGTGTTGTCTTTTAATCAAGAAGAGTGTAGGATTGCACTTGCTAAAATGATTATCATTGATGAGATTCCATTTAAATTTGTTGAAAATGAAGGCTTTAAAAGTTTTGCTCAAGTTATGCAACCTCAATTCCAAGTTCCTTCTAGACAAACTGTTAGTAGAGATGTTATGCAATTGTATGTGTTTGAGAAAGCAAAGTTGAAGTTTATTTTATCATCTAATT
The DNA here is from genome assembly GCA_029884605.1 of Ormosia emarginata. Classification (NCBI taxonomy): domain Eukaryota; kingdom Viridiplantae; phylum Streptophyta; class Magnoliopsida; order Fabales; family Fabaceae; genus Ormosia; species Ormosia emarginata. The sequence continues at coordinate 43,422,603 of JAQQTP010000089.1, read as the reverse complement.
CTCAAATGATTTCACTCACCACCGACACTTGGACATCAATCCAAAACTTGAATTACATGTGTGTGACTGCTCATTATATTGATGATGGATGGCATTTGAATAAGAAGATATTGGGATTTTTTATTGTAAGTGATCACAAAGGTGAGACCATAGGAAAGGCTTTAGAGAAATGCATTAGAGAATGGGGGATTGAAAAGGTTTGCACTGTCACGGTTGATAATGCTAGTCCTAATAATGTGGCTATAGCCTATTTGAAAAATAGGTTGAGTGATTGGAATGGTACAACTATCTTGAAGGGAGAGTTCATGCATTTAAGGTGTTGTGCTCATATTCTTAATTTGATTGTCAATGATGGATTGAAGGAAATAGATTCTTCAATTCTTAAGATTAGAAATGCGTGCAAATTTGTGAAATCTTCTCCTTCAAGAAAGGCATCTTTCCTAAGGTGTGTGGTAGATGTCAAACTAGAGTGTAAGCAAGGGTTGTGTCTTGATGTGCCAACTAGGTGGAACTCAACTTATTTAATGTTAGATGCTGCTGAGAAGTATGAGAAAGCATTTGCTCGCTATGAATATGAAGAGCCTTCTTTTGAGATCATTGAAGGAGGAACTCCATCATCATATGATTGGTTGCGTGCTCGTGTGTTTGTTAATTTTTTAAAGGTTTTTTTATGATGCTACTCTTTCTTTTTCTGGATCATTGTATGTTATTTCAAATATTTTCTTCCATAAATTGTGTGATATCAATAAGCTTATAAAGAGGTGGATTAGAAGGAATGATCCAATTTTAAGGGAGATGGCCATTTCCATGAAAATGAAGTTAGATAAATATTGAGATGGCATTGATAGTCCTCTAAATTACTTATTACTTGTGGCTATTGTCCTTGATCCAAGGTATAAAATAGATTATGTTGAGTTTTGCTTGGAAAAGATGTATGACTTGGAATTGAGTGTGAAAATTATGAAGAGGTTAGACGATGTTATGAAGACATTGCTTGAACATTATCAACAAATGCATCCTATTCCTCTTGATGCTAGTGATTCTAGTTGCATGTCATCCAATGTTCCTTCCTCTACACTTGATGATGACATTGATGATGTTCATGATAGTTATAAATCTGAGTTTAGATTGAAAGTGAAGAAAAAACTACATGCGGTAAAAAAGAATGAGTTTGAGAGGTACAAGGAGGAGGATGTGGAAGATGATGTTGATGGTTTTGATATTTGACATGGTGGAGAGGAAAGACCAAGAAGTATCGTCTTCTTTCATTCATTGCTAAGGATATCTTAGCAATTCCTGTTTCTACAGTTTCTTCCGAGTCAACATTTAGTACTGGAGGGCGAGTTCTTGACCCTTTTCGTAGCTCTTTACAACCCACCACTGTTGAGGCATTGATTTGTACTCAAAATTGGTTGAAGACTCTTCAGAAACCCATTGATTTACGGGCTCAGATGGATGAGATTGAGAAGCTTGAAGTGACGAGCGCCAAACTCAGTCAAAATTATAACCGAAGTTATTACCTAAGCTTGTAGCACAGTGACAACACCGGATCATCTCCACGAGGATTGTAGATGCAATTTAATCAAATCAAGTGAAAGTTAGCCAAGGGGGGTTTGACAGTTTAAGATCGCACTTAACAAAATTAAAGGGAGAAATAACAATTAAAGAGCAGTCAATTTAGAAACCTATCCAAGATTGGGTGGATTCAATCATAGACCCTTCATAGAACACTTGAAGCGCAATTGAATTGTTAATTTGGATCTAACCGAAATCTCTGCATCAAATCCAGAATTCACACTAGACGATCATCTTGAATTTAATTGATAAGTGATAAACACAAATCTGCAATCGCACTATTTATGTAGATATATGTCAATTTAAGCACCGAATTCAATTAACCTAGGCACCAATCAATAACCTAACCTCTTCAATTACGTGATTAGCTTAGATCAATCAGTTGTAAGTTTCATCACAAATCTCAACTTTCAGTTATGTGATTAATTCAGATCAATCAGTTCTAAATTTCATCACAATACTTAATCTTAAACCAAGATCAAATCTGATCAAATATAAACAGAATCACTATTCATGCATTCAAGATCAAGAAGAAGAAAGAAAAAGAAGAAGAAAAGAGGAATTCAATTACAAATCAAATACAATACATAACCGAGGTCTCAAGAATCCAAACCGCAATCTCTTCAAGAGTTCTAAATTGACCGAAAGTAGCTTAGCTCTCCATTACAATGAAGGGAGCATCACAATATACAAAAGCTATGAGAAACTATGAAGAAACAAGAAGAAACTAAGAGAATAGAAGGAGAATACAAGTTGTGTTTCATGATAACCAATGGTGCCCTTTTATAGAAGTCTAGGGTAACAAAATGACAAAGGGGAGTAGGTGGTGAGTTGGGTGGTTGAGTGGGTTGGTGAGTGGGTTGGTGAGTGGAGTGGTTGAATGGAGTGGTTGAATGGGTTGGTGAGTGGAGTGGTTGAGTGGGTTGGTGAGAGGAGTGGTTGAGTGGGTTGGTGAGAGGAGTGATTGAGTGGGTTGGTGAGAGGAGTGGTTGAGGACGAAAATTTTGACGTCAAACTTGGAAGCCAAAAACGACCAACTAGACTTCAGATCCACAAAAAGTACTCTTCATGAAAGTTGTAGATCTTTGTCTTGGCTATAACATGCATATCTGGATCGTCCAATTTGGCTTCCTACAGCCCAAGATATGGCCCAAATACCGTAGGTCACTCAAACCCAACTTCAGCACCTCTGTTCCGACTTGCAGGCTCAAACTGACCCATTAGACTTCATTTTTTCAAAAAATGTTCTCATGAAAGTTGTTTATTTGGGTCTTAACTATCAACTGTCCAAATTTCAGCTCATCTCCATTATTACAGCTTAGAATATGATTTTATGAGTGCACACCATTCGGATTCTAGTGACAAAACCCGTATTCTGACTTCCATGTAAACTTAGGTCCCTTAGACATCTGATTTGGACTTCGAGCTCTTCATCAAAGTTGTAGAGCTTCCTCCTAGCTTTCTTACAAGGTAAAATTCATGATTATCAGATATCAGAAACTCAAGTTATGGCCAAAATACAGAAATAGTGTCAAATCTCAATAATGCTGAAAATATTCAATTAGGAACAATTTGAGCTCAAACTCACAAAATCATATCAAACTCAATCAATTAAGAATATGGAGAGTGTAAATGACTAAACATAAGGGTTTCTTAATGAATAAAATATGTGATTATCAAATTCCCCCACACTTAGCTTTTTGCACTCCTGAGCAAAACTCAAGACCAAAACAAGGACATAAGAGATTAACAAAAATTTAAATTCCAACGACATTCAAGAGTCCAAAATTTTATAATCAAGAAGAACGACCAAAGGTTCAAGGGAACAAAACATTCATGAGTTAACAATTCTCCACATCTCAAACCAACAAGCAAGGTATCTTCAACATGAATCGAGGATGATAGATCTTCACAAGATTCCCTCTCAATCTCTCAAATGTTTAAAAGGTAGGTATTTCACTCAATTCAACCCATGAAAATTGCACTACCATAAGCTTGCTTATCTTCTACTTCTCCACTACTCAAAACACATGCACGCATAAATCATGAGGACTTTATTCAAGGTTATAGTGAGGTCAAGGTAACAGAAGAGGATAAAATAGATATGAGAAGATAAATACCAAAGAGAATAAAAGCAAATGAGAGCTGAGTTCAAATAACAAGCATAAAAGTTCATCCCAACTCTAATGTATATCCCTTTACATATTCATTTCCCAATCCTTTTTTTTCTTTTTTTTTCTCTTTTTTTTTATATATATATGAACATAACTATAAACATAATTTTTTTTTAGGCACTCTTTCCTTTTTCAACAACCATTTTGTACACACACCCCCACACTTGTTCAAAAACTCATCCATTAACCAAGCTAATGTTCTTTTATTCCCTAAGGTAAAGTAAGAACACGATTTTTCATTTAAGGCACATAATGAGCTGGACACAAGGAATGGTCAAATAAGCTCAAAGGGGTTAAGAAAAGGAAAATATACAAGGTTGGCAGGAATCAGAGAATTTTCAAGAAGTCAAAAGAGTGCTTGATATCATGTTGGAAACAAGGTTGGCTATTTGGTTAAACTAGCTAATTAAGAAAGAGGGCCTCAATCATGTTCATGCATGCAAGTGAAATGTAGCCTAAAAAAGAATCAAAGCAAGTTCTAGAGTGGTCATTAACATGAGTGAAAATCACACAAGAAAGAAGAGAATGACATAAATGTTGAATCCATCCATTAGGCTCAAAATCTCACAAGGTATGCATCCATCAAACTCAATTCATCAATTCAATCATCCATCGCCAAGCATATCAGTTCAAGAAGGAAGAAAAGTTATTCAATCATGCAATGAACCCCTTTTTTTTTTCTTTCATTTTTTTTTGATTTTTTTTTTTACAAAAAGAACATGCTGAAATCTCTCCCCCACGCTTAATATAGCATTGCCTTCAATGTGAAAGAGAGATATAGAAAAGAGCAACACAACCTGATAAGAAGTGAATCAATGCTAAGCAGAAAAGAAACACACTGTCAGTACCGCATCAGACCCTGAAAAGAAATCAAACAATAAAACTTTAGTATTAATTAGTTACTACCTAAAAAACTCCTTACTCTGCCACTAATTAAGATGCGTCTCAAGAGTAAAATTACTCCTTACTCTACCATCACTAATTGATTTAATAAGTACATGACAATCATATCATACTTTCCAAACAACACAACAAATTTTTTTATTTTTTTATTTTTTTATTTTTTTTTTGGGTCAACTATCCTTCCCCCCCAACTAAATCACAACATTGTCCTCAATGTTAAAATATAGATGAGTAAAGGATAGAAGATATTACCTGTTGGAGAAAGCTGACACAAATTTAAACAGAAATAAGGTACAATAAAATCAAACTCATTAAAGATGAAGTCGCAGATCTGGCTTTTGTTTCTTGTTACTTCCTTCGCTGCTTCCTGTTGACCAATCTATCTGAGCTAATACCTGATCAGGTACATACTCAAGAGCTTCTAATTTATCAATGAGCTCATCAATAGTGGAGGCAGAGATAAGAAGTTGTCTTGCTGAAGGAGTGATAAATTTCTGTTCCACAGCTTTGTCAAGAAAAGATAACAAAAGATCAAAGAAATTATTAACATTCAACAAACCAATGGGTCTATGGTGGATGTTTAGTTTGGCTCAAGAGACAATTTGAAAAATTTCTTCCAAAGTACCAAAACCACCTGGTAAGACAATAAATGCATCAGAATTGTCAACCATTATTTTCATTCGTCCATGCATAGATGTTACCTGAATTTCTTCTCCAACTGTCTTTCCAGTGATGTTATTTTCAGCTAAAGGTTTAGGAATAACACCTAAAACCTGACTGCCTCCTATAAAAGCAGCAAGTGATACAGCCCTCATTAACCCACGACAACCTCCCCCATATATAAGATGAATATTCCTCGCAGCAAGTGATCAACCAAGAGTACTAGCTGCGTTTACAAATTCTAATCTCTTCCCATAATTCGACCCACAAAAAACACAGATATTTTTGAGGTTACGAATAGGAGGCCCCATTCTATACTTTTCCTCCCTTTGAGTGTTTCTTAGTTAAAAAAAAATGGAGAAAATGGAGTGTTTAAGTAGGAAAAAAAAATGGAAAGGGGAATAATTGCACCTATGAGGGTAGGTTGGCTGTTGTCAGAAAAGGTTGAAATTAAGAAACACAGAATCTTTTTTTTTTTTTTTTTTTTTTTTTTTTTTTTTTTACTTCAAGAAAACCATCAAGGTAAAGAAGTCTAGAAACCCCTGAAGGACCCTACTCAAAGGATCGTCTGTACAAAAATCAAAATACAACAAAATGATATAAAGATAAAAGAAATAGAAAATGATGACATACCTGTATGTACAGTTTCTATGGCGTATCTTTATACTTTAGCGTCATGAGTGCAGTAGTCATCACGTCCCTTTTTTTTGAATTTTTTTTTTGAAATTGTTAGAAAAACTTGATGAAAGATGAGTGTATACTTACTTAAGATTGGGATGGAGGTAGTCGCTTTTTCGGCTTTGTGCCAAAGCATTGTTGACCAAGATTCGACCCATTCAAGACCAAATAAGAACATAGGGCTCCCGTAAGGGACAAGTGGCCATAATACGACCGGCTGCCTCACATGTGGGATACAATCTACCTTTTTTGTTTTTCAATTAAGAAGGTTGGATCAGGATGCATGCATTTCTCCATTCACGGTTTGTGTTACCAAAGCCAACCCTAAGACGTATACATAATTTTTCTTTTTCTTTTTTTTTTGTATTTTTTTTTTGTGTTTTTTTTTAAAGATGACATGAAGAAGAAGAAGAGAATGATATGTACAGATTGTTTGTGGATGTGGCTCACATCTGCCTCTGGTTTAACGTCTAGTAATGGCTTAAACGTCTTCTATGAGTCGAGGATAAGCTTCCCATCCAATTTTCTTAAAAATTGACAAACAGGGTCTTTTAGAGTTAGATTCCCAAGACTGTAGTGTTTTTCTTCATCCTTGAAGAGATTCCACAATTTAAGAATTTCACGATGCACCAATCCACAAGAATGCGTCTCAAGAGTCAATAAGATATTATCTAATGACTCCTTACTCAGTCCATTCTTAATGAAGAAAATTTTATCTTCTCTATTTGCGGAAACCATCCCCAAAGTACGACATCGCTTGTTACAGTTCCATCGTCCACATTTGTGACAGACTTGTAACCTTTTTGCTCTTCTCCTTTTAGAATATGAACTTCTTTCAAGACCGGGCATATATGAGTCAAATGAAATTGAGGACTCACCTGCTAATCGGACCTTTGCTTCAATTATCCAAATAGACATCTTCTCGGCATACCCTTGTGCATTAACAGTCTCAATCTCTCACATCGAACTTTGTAGATTTTTCTCAGAGCATTTTGAGGAAGAGAAGGAAAATATTTTCTCAGGTTTGAAAGAATGACATCCATTTGAAGGAGAAGAAGGGTTCAGTTATTTTGGGAAACTGAAAAATAAACCGACTCGAGAGTCACGGAGTACCGTATCCGCCACTTAACCGGCAACACAAAGAATTCAAGAACTTGGTTTTCCAGGAATGGTTGAGTCTTTGTCCATTAATTTAAGCGCAAGACCATTCCTAGGATCCTCAATATCTACGTCCCCAGAGGATACACGTGTCTGACAACAAAAGAACCGCGCCACCTAGATCTCAATTTTCCAAGGAGTAGGTGCAGATGATAATCTCAAAGCAGAATTTTTTTGACCAATTTCCGCAGCTTTTGCAAAAGGTGTAACAGACCTTTAATAAAGTAGGCCAATAAAATCCATACTGCAAGATTTTCGCAGCTTGTTGTCGCTGAAGAAAAATGACCTCCACATGATTCTCGAGTGACACTACCTACCTCATTGTAGGGCACACAATTGTTTTTTTTTCTTTTTTTTTTTCTTTTTTTTTCTTTTTTTTTATTCATAATGCGGATGGAGAAAGTTCATCACCTCCACTTCTGCATTCTCTGAAAGTTCATGATACTGTTTGAGGCGGTGTCCATTTACGATGAAAGCTTTAGCAAGGTGACCTCACTTTTAATCCGAACAAACCACCAAGGAAAAACATTAGTAACAATAAATGGTCCATCCCATCTAGACCTTAATTTGTCGGGCATGAGTCGGAGGTGGGAGTTATAGAGGAGAACTTTTTGACCAATCTCAAATGTTTTCCTCGAATCAACTTATCATGGAAGGCTTTGGTCTTCTCCTTATAAAGTTTGGAACTTTCATAAGCTTCCAAGCGGATCTCCTCCAATTGCTTTGCCGTTCAGCTTCCTCTCCATACCATACCGCTTGATCTAGGTCCAAGTTGCACCTTTTCACCGCCCATAATGCACGATGCTCAATTTCCACCGGCAGTGGCAGTGCTTTTCCAAAAATAATCTGATACGGAGACATCCCGATTGGTGTCTTATAAGCAGTCCGGTAAGCCCATAAAGCATCCTCAAGCCTCTTGCTCCAGTCCTTTCTGTTAGGTTGAACTGTCTTCTGGAGTATCTGCTTGATCTCCCTGTTGGAAATCTTGGCTTGCCCATTAGTTTGGGGATGGTAAGGTGTAGAAATTCTGTGCAAGACCCCATACTTTTTCATCAAAGCTTCTATGCTTCGATTACAAAAATGTGAACCCTGATCACTGATGATGGCCTTCGGAACTCCAAACCTGCAAAAAATTTGTGATCTAACAAAATCCACAACAACTTTTGAATCATCAGTCCGAGTAGCTTTCGCCTCTACCTACTTGGATACATAATCAACAGCTAGCAAAATGTAAACAAATCCAAAAGAAACAGGAAAGGGTCCCATAAAATCAATACCCCATACATCAAAAATCTCACAGAACAATAAGGATTTCTGGGGCATCTCATCCCTTCGAGAAGTGTTTCCTGTTCTTTGGCATTGATCACAAGATTTACAAAACACATATGCATCATGAAATAGAGTGGGCCAATATAATCCAGATTCCAAAACTTTCCTAGCAGTCCTTTGGGGACCAAAATGACCGCCACATGCAAGTGTATGACAAAAGCTAAGAATAGAATGGAATTCATTATCAGGCACGCATCTCCTAATGATTTGGTCACTACAAAATTTCCATAGATAAGGGTCGTCCCACACATAATATTTTGACTCACTCTTCAATTTATCAATCTGAGCCCTAGTAAAATGTGTAGGAAAAACACCAGCAACTAAGAAATTTATCAAATCAGCAAACCAAGGAATGTTACCTTGCAGCTTGAAAAGCTGCTCATCAGGGAAAACATCATGGATAGGAAAAGTATCTGCCTCCCTTTCAATTCGGCTTAGGTGATCAGCCACTAAATTCTCCGCTCCACTTTTATGACGGATTTCAATATCGAACTCTTGGAGGAGCAAAATCCACCTAATCAACCTAGGCTTTGCATCAAGCTTCTTCAGGAGAAACTTCAGAGCTGTATGATCTGAAAACACAACCACTCTAGAACCAAGCAAATATGATCGAAATTTGTCTAAAGCAAAAACAATTGCTAAAAGTTCCTTTTCAGTGGTGGTGTAGTTGACTTGCGCAGGATCTAAAGTTCTTGAAGCATAAGAGATGACATGAGATATTTTGCCGACCCTTTGTGCAAGAACAGCTCCCAAAGCATAATTAGAGGCATCACACATGAGCTCAAATGGGAGTGTCCAATCTGGGGACTGGATGATAGGTGTACTGGTCAATGCTTGCTTCAAGTGATTGAAGGCATCTTTGCATTTCTGGTCAAAATGGAACTCCACTTCTTTTTGTAGCAAGTTGGATAGTGGAAGAGCAATTTTGCTGAAATCTTTGATGAATCGCCTATAGAAACCTGCATGACCAAGGAAAGAACGAACCTCCCGCACATATGTGGGGTAAGGTAGGCATGAAATAACATCTATTTTAGCAGGATCTACCTCAATACCCTTGCTAGATATTATATGCCCTAAAACTATGCCTTGCTCCACCATGAAATGACATTTCTCAAAATTCAGAACAAGGTTAGCCTTAATGCATTTATGCAAAACCTGAGTCAAACTATCCAAACATGCATCAAAGGAAGAGTCATAGACAGTAAAGTCATCCATGAATACATCCATGTAATTTTCTAAAAGGTCGAAAAATATACTTACCATACACCTTTGAAAGATGCCCGGAGCGTTGCACAGACCAAAAGGCATCCTTCGTATGCAAATGTGCCAAATGGGCAAGTGAAAGTAGTTTTATCTTGGTCTTTTGGGGCTATATGGATCCGAAAATAACCCGAATATCCATCCAAGAAACAAGAATGCGACTTGCCGCCTAGTCTCTCCAACATCCGATCAATGAAAGGTAATGGGAAATGATCTTTCCCGGTGGCTTGGTTAAGTCGTCTGTAATCAATGCGGACCCGCCACTGTTTGAATTCTTGTGGGTAGTAGCTCATTGTTCGATTTTTAACTACATCAGGTGACCCCGCATTTCTTTGGAACAACCCGCACGGGCTCACCCATTTACTATCGATATGGGATAAATAATGTCGCCTTGCAGTAGCTTGGTAACTTCCTTCTTTACCACATCCAGTCGGGGGTTCGGTCTCCTTTGGGGCTGCCGTACTAGTTTAGTATCTTCCTCCAACAAAATCCTATGCATGCATGTGGAGGGACTGATACCAGGAAGATCTGCAAGTGTCCATCCGATGGCTTGTTTATTCTGCCTCAAAACCTGCAGTAATTTTTCTTCTTGATCAGCTTGCAAATTTTTAGCAATAATCACAGTAGCTTTTCTCACCATCTTCCAAATATGCATATTTAAGATGGTCCTAAGCAAAATCTTTAACTCTAAGGATGGAGGTTGTACAATGGAGGGCGCAAGTCGCTTTTGAAACAACTAACTCAAAGAACACTAAATTCATCATACTTCGACTCTCATTTTCACATGTCAGTATCATTCAAGTCAAGAAATACATCACCACTCATAACTGCATAAATCTCAGCACATGCAAAGACATGGTACAATATCACAACAAGACATGTTTCACAGTAAATGTAATCCGAAAATCGCAATATCGTGAAATTCAAAGATAAATATCAAAGATAAGCATCGTCAACTAGCATATCAATCACATCAACATGGAAAACAGAATGCTCCTCTAGGGGATGTCTCATGGCCTCAAAAATGTTAAATTGTACCACATCGTCACCAAATTCCATGAAAATGGTGTCAGCATGCACATCTATCTTGGTCTTGGCTGTCTTGAGGAAAGGTCTGCCTAGGATCAATGGAGCATGGTTTGTTGAAGACTCATCTTCCATGTTCAGAATATAGAAGTCCGCTGGGAAAATTAGCTCATTTATTCGAACTAACACATCTTCTAGCACTCCTGCAGGATGAGCAGTGGTCCTATTTACTAACTGAATCACTATACCAGTAGGTTGCAAAGTGCTAATGTTCAAGGACTGATATATTGACATAGGCAAGACATTAATCGAAGCACCCAAGTCTAGCATTGCATGTTCAAATTTAGAGTTACCTATCATGCAAGGAATTGTGAAAGTTCCAGGATCCTTGCATTTTTGTGGCATGCTTGGTAGAATCATTGTAGAAACATTTCTGCCCATGCTTATTTTCTCAGTACCCTTAAGTCTTCTCTTATGAGTACACAACTCTTTGAGGAATTTGACATACTTGGGAATCTGCTTGATTGCATCAAGGAGGGGAATATTGATTTCCACCTTCCTGAATGTGTCCATGACTTCTCTTTCTATTTCTGTTTGTGCAGTATGCTTGGACTGTGTGACTCTGTTGGGAAAAGGTAGTGGAATGGCCAGATTTGAATTCTCTGCACATTTCTTCCGTGTCACGATTTTTGGACCGAGCTATCCACTTTCTTCTCGTTTCTCGGTCACCTTCGGGTTCTTTGCGCACTTGTAGTTCATGTTGTGGTGGAGTAAGACCGTCAACTTCTCTGTCACTTCTCAAGCTAATGGCACTTACATTGCCTCTTGGGTTGTTGACTGTTTGTGAAGGCAATTGATTCGACCCTTGACTTTTCAGCTCACTCAGAGTGGTTGCCATCTGCCCAATTTGAGTTTGTAAATTCTGGATGGTGGCATTGACATTCTGCTGAAACTGTTTCATCAAGTCTTCGAAAGGTGGCTCAGCTGGAGTGGCGCTGGAACAGGTAGCTGCTGCATGGGTGGCGACGCAGGTTGTGCTTGCCTAAATGCAGGTGGTTGGTACTTGTTGCTAGGCCCTGTAGCTTGGTATCTAAATTGCGGCTGCTGCTGTTGGTAGGACTGTTGTTGTTGTTGACCAGAATTTCTATATCTCAGGTTGGGATGGTCCCTCCAGCCAGGGTTATAGGTATTAGAAAATGGATCATACCTGGGCTGCTGCTGTGATTGCTGATATTGGGGTCTACCAGGAAAAATACCAGCTGCTGCAACAGATTGCTCTGGAAAAGTAGAACCACTATCCTGAAGTGTGGGGCATGCATCAGTAGGATGAGATGAACAAGAGCAAATGCCACACACAGTTGCAGCCATCTGCATTGGTGCTTGTTGTCCCACTGCTAACTGCCTCACCAAAGTAGTCAATTCATCAAGTTTGTGTTCCATTCTCTGTTGGTCTACATGAGACGATTGAATCTCATTAACTCCTCTGGTTGAGGTAATAATTCGTGTGCCAAATTGTTGGGTGTTGGCTGCCATGTTTGCTATCAAATCTCTCGCTGCCGCAGGGGTCTTGTCTACTAAGGCTCCTCCAGAGGCAACATCCACCATGCTTCTGTCATGTGGTAGCAAGCCTTCATAGAAATATTGAATTAAGAGTTGATCGGTGATTTGGTGGTGGGGACAGCTCGAGCACAGCTTCTTGAATCTTTCCCAATATTCATGCAAGGTCTCTCCTGTCATTTGTCTTATGCCACATATATCTTTTCTAATGGCGCAGACTCTAGAGGCAGGAAAAATTTCTCTAAGAACAACCGCTTCATGTCATTCCAACTTGTTACTGAACCTGGTGAAAGATAAAATAACCAATCCTTGGTTGTATCAGCAAGTGAGAAAGGAAATGCCCTCAACTTGATGTGCTCTTCTGAGATCCCATGTGGCTTCATGGTTGAACAAACTACATGGAACTCCTTTAGATGCTTATGGGGATCCTCACCTGCAAAACCGTGAAACTTGGGTAACAAATGTATCAATCCAGATTTTAACTCAAAATCAGCATCAAGATCTGGGTATTGAATACACAAAGACTGGTTAGTTATATCAGGAGCAGCAAGTTCCTTAAGAGTTCTATTTTGCATGTTATTAGCCATGGTTTCAGAATTATTCAAGATCTCAAGTTCACTCTCAATATTAAGATCAAATTCAAAAGCAGTTCTTGCACTTAGCCTACGAGCTCTAATCAACCTATGCAAGGTTCTATCAATCTCAGGATCATAGTCAACCAAGTTATCAGGCTTGGACCTAGTCATGCATCACACAAAAACAAATAAATAAGCAAAATACACTAGACAAAAAAAAATGTTAGAAAAGTTAATAAAAAGCAAAAGTTAGTAAAAACACTTAAAATGAAAAGATTACACTTACTAATCCCCTTAGACGGCGCCAAAATTTTGACGAGCGCCGAACTCAAATCAAAATTATAACCGAAGTTATTACCTAAGCTTGTAGCACAGTGACAACACCGGATCATCTCCACGAGGATTGTAGATGCAATTTAATCAAATCAAGTGAAAGTTAGCCAAGGGGGGTTTGACAGTTTAAGATCGCACTTAACAAAATTAAAGGGAAAAATAACAATTAAAGAGCAGTCAATTTAGAAACCTATCCAAGATTGGGTGGATTCAATCATAGACCCTTCATAGAACACTTGAAGCGCAATTGAATTGTTAATTTGGATTTAACCAAAATCTCTGCATCAAATCCAGAATTCATACTAGACGATCATCTAGAATTTAATTGACAAGTGATAAACACAAATCTGCAATCGCACTATTTATGTAGATATATGTCAATTTAAGCACCGAATTCAATTAACTTAGGCACCAATCAGCAACCTAACCTCTTCAATTACGTGATTAGCTTAGATCAATCAGTTCTAAGTTTCATCACAAATCTCAACTTTCAGTTATGTGATTAATTCAGATCAATCAGTTCTAAATTTCATCACAATACTTAATCTTAAACCAAGATCAAATCTGATCAAATATAAACAGAATCACTATTCATGCATTCAAGATCAAGAAGAAGAAAGAAAAAGAAGAAGAAAAGAGGAATTCAATTACAAATCAAATACAATACATAACCGAGGTCTCAAGAATCCAAACCGCAATCTCTTCAAGAGTTCTAAATTGACCGAAAGTAGCTTAGCTCTCCATTACAATGAAGGGGAGCATCACAATATACAAAAGCTATGAGAAACTATGAACAAACAAGAAGAAACTAAGAGAGAATAGAAGGAGAATACAAGTTGTGTTTCATGATAACCAATGGTGCCCTTTTATAGAAGTCTAGGGTAACAAAATGACAAAGGGGAGTAGGTGGCTGAGTTGGGTGGTTGAGTGGGTTGGTGAGTGGAGTGGTTGAATGGAGTGGTTGAATGGGTTGGTGAGTGGAGTGGTTGAGTGGGTTGGTGAGAGGAGTGGTTGAGTGGGTTGGTGAGAGGAGTGGTTGAGGACGAAAATTTTGACGTCAGACTTGGAAGCCAAAAACGACCAACTAGACTTCAGATCCACGAAAAGTACTCTTCATGAAAGTTGTAGATCTTTGTCTTGGCTATAACATGCATATCTGGATCGTCCAATTTGGCTTCCTACAGCCTAAGATATGGCCCAAATACCGTAGGTCACTCAAACCCAACTTCAGCACCTCTGTTCCGACTTGCAGGCTCAAACTGACCCATTAGACTTCATTTTTTCAAAAAGTGTTCTTCATGAAAGTTGTTTATTTGGGTCTTAACTATCAACTGTCCAAATTTCAGCCCATCTCCATTATTACAGCTTGGGATATGATTTTATGAGTGCACACCGTTCGGATTCTAGTGACAGAACCCGTATTCTGACTTCCATGTAAACTTAGGTCCCTTAGACATCTGATTTGGACTTCGAGCTCTTCATCAAAGTTGTAGAGCTTCCTCCTAGCTTTCCTACAAGGTAAAATTCATGATTATCAGATATCAGGAACTCAAGTTATGGCCAAAATACATAAACAGTATCAAATCTCAATAATGCTGAAAATATTCAATTAGGAACAATTTGAGCTCAAACTCACAAAATCATATCAAACTCAATTAATTAAGAATATGGAGAGTGTAAATGACTAAACATAAGGGTTTCTTAATGAATAAAAAATGTGATTATCATGAAGCTGGTAGTGTATTATATAGAACTCATTCAATTTGTTTAATAAATTACTAATTGTCTATTACTAATTGTTATTAATTTTTTGATATGTTAGATATGTCAGCTGTTAGAGAAGAAATTATAGGTCTTAAACATTGATTTTTTTAGCTGTTTGCGGTTTAATGGTTGGCTTTCTAATTTTTATAAACTCATTATTTCATTGTTGAGTTTAAATTTGTATGTAATTTGACAATTTTCTTGTTGATTGTGCAGACCAAGGAGGAAAGGAGGGCACGCTGTCGTGCAGAGTTCTATGAGATGCCCATGGATCCTAAATATCCATGGTGACATTTTAGGATGATTTCTCCTCATTTTTGTGTTGTTCCAATCAAGTTTAAGTGTAGGCATTGTGGTGTCACTCTCAAAGTGAACAAAGAAAATAAGTTCATAAGACTCTCGACGCATCTAAGTGACCGTTGTGTTGAAAAACCAATGGATTGTTTAGATGATAAAGAGTATATGAAAAAAATAGAGAGTGAAGTCAATGATTATGTCAATACATATGACATGCGTGATAACACTGATTTCGATTGATTAGACTAATTTGTTGTTTAATTTATGACTAGTTTTATTTAATTTATTCTAGAATTAATAAGACTTGTAAGTTGTTAATTTATTATGCACTTATTGACTTATGATATTTATTTTATTTGAGATTAAGACTTAACTTATGATGTTAATTTGTTAGATTTTATATTTTAATTTTTTTTCAAGAATTTTTTTTAAAAACAAAATATGTCAAACTCACGGGTTCGACCCAACCTAACCCACCTTGAGCGAGTGGGGTCGGTCGGGTCAAGTGAATAAATTTCTTGAGCGGGTCGAGTCTAAAAATGACTTTGAACCCACCCAACCCAACTCATGGACACCCCTAGTTGGGAGTGCAACTTCTTTGGTAAATAAGCAAATTGTTGGGGACTGTTAAGAAGGAGTATATAATTTTAATGATATAAAAATTTTAACTTACTAAGAATGATTACAAAATATATATTTATAGAATATGACCAATAAATTTTACTTAAAAAAACAAAAATATTGTTATAAAAATTTGTGAATATATAATTATTATTTCTTAATGAGTAATTATTTATTTTTACTGAATAATTTATAATTATAAATAAATTATATATTATATATACAAATAGTTAAGAAGGCTAGTCTTTTCTTTTTTACGTACCGAAATTTCGGTGAACATTAACCCTTTGTTTGGATGTGGAGAGAAAATAAGAATAGAGAAAATAGAAGGAAAGAAAATAGAGAGAAGAGAAAATAAAAAAAGAAAATTACATTTTCTCTCTATTGTTTGGATGAAGTGAAAAAGAGAGAAAGAAAATGAAAGTGTATAAAAAAAAGTGAGGAGAAAAAAAATAATTTTATATAATGACTTATATACCCTTTTTACATGTGTTATTGATTGTAAGTATTTTCATTTCACACTCTTATTGTAAATAAGTAAATTACAAAAACAAATAAATTATAGAAAAAATATTTATTTAAAAATAATCATTAATACCCAATGTATAAACCTTAGGTATAAATAATTTATTAATTTTTTTGTAACAAATTTAGAAATAAAGTTAATACATGACCATAAACTAAAAAGATTTACATACACGTAGTCCTACCTGAACAAACAAAGCAATCATATATTTGTGTTTTTTTTTTTAAATGACAAAATTGTTATTTATAATTATAAAGTTTTTATTATAAAAATCTATGTTTTTAACATATAAATTGAATTTAAAATATTATAATATATATAAACCACTTAAATCTCACTTATTAATATAAAATTATCTCTTTGTACCAAAAAAACAGAATCTCCCCTGACCTTTCCACCTTTCCTACCCCATCTGAAAGGATCCCAACGCCCATCCTTCACCCCAACCTGATTTTTTTTTAAAAAAAAAATCAATCCATCCATCCCATTACACATTCACCAGCTCATCCCCTTTTTTAAGGTGAAACACCTTAACTGAATGACAACAAAAGCAGTGACACCATTTCTCTGCTTACGACTCTTTATAGATTTTGGGGTAAAAAATACAAGTTTTTCTCTTCTAATTACTAGTTCTAATTTCAATAATTGAAAGATATGTTCAAAAGGATTGTATTGATCTACACCAAGATAATTACTTTGCAATGGAAAATGAATTTTATTTATGGAACTCGACTTCTGATATGAACTTGTTAGTTGAAAGCTCTGTCAATAGGATTATATAGCTTCCTATGACTATTGGTGACTTGGTGGAGAAGAAGACAGGCAAAATTGTAATTTTACACATCAGCATTTGATCTCTCCATTTTCTTCACAAATGAGCGAAAAAAACTTTCACGCGGGTCCCATTACCATTTTTTCCATCTCTTCCCTTTTCTCTCGTTATCCAAACGAGAGAAAATACCCAAATACACCCATTTTCTCTTCCCCTGTTTTCTTTCCTCTCATTTTTCTCACGAACCAAACAAAGGGATAAAAAACAAATCCACTTTGGTTACACCTAATATCATTAGTATAATATTTGTTAGAAAATAAAATAACTAATTAATAATAAAATTAACTAATAATTATTAACATGTATTTATCTATGTAGAAAGGATTTAAATTCTTTAAGCATGTACTCATAAAGTGTTTAAGTGACTACTAGTATATTTAATAAAATCTTACACTTTTATTATAAAATTAATATTTAAAAAATATTTAATAATTTACTCTGGATATTATGTCTATCTATGGACGATAGCAACTCCTTGAATATAATCTAATAACAAATGCTTAGGTTGATTATCTTTATTTTATTATTAGGGTTGTTGGATACACCAACATACAAGTGCAGGTTCAGCTGCATTATTTAAATTGAATTATTAGTTGATTATATTATTATGTAATTTATATTATACCATTAAAACTATCTGTAACCATAATTGATTTGTTTTTTAATGTTGACCGTCTTTCGATACTCGAAAAAGAAAAGACAAACCTTGATCCAATGAGTGAAGTCGTATCTATCTACCATTCCCATTTGTGGGAGATTTCACGAAAATCTTTTGTCACATATAACAAAATTTTTCAATATCAAAAACAGTTTTTGTAAAAAGATTTCCTAATTTTATATATCTAATACAAAATTTCATTTTCAACTATTTTTTGGGTACAATTTCATTTAAAATTGTTCTTAGTGAGAATAAATACCCATTTAATAAAAGTTAAAGTCATTCATATTTTTTTTTTAACTCTGTGTATACAATATATAACTTCTTTTATAATAGTTAACCACTTAATAAGAACAAGTAACCACTCATTAATAAGTAACAACCATTCATAAGTTTCTTTATATGGATATTTTTATTTTTTAGGTAAAATTTAATTATCAAACTCTCTAAATAAATTTTGAGCACTCTTTCTTAATAATTTAAATTTTTTAAATCTCTTTATATTAAGCACCCCTTCTTTGCGTTCCTTAACTTTAATTTTCCCAACATATTATCACCAAAGTGAGCCTAGGTTGTTATATATGTGGTAGACTTATTTGTGCACATCATCTATCTTTTAAAAATTAAAAATAAACACTATTTTTCTCTTAATTTTAACTTTATGTAATTATTTTGTGTTTTTTATGTCATAATCCTAAATATTTAATCTTTCAGATTTCAGGATTACTAACTGTTTAGAATTGGGTTCTGAGGATTACCTGGAGAGGTAAGAGATGGTGGAATCCTCCGTAGGCGCAACTCCTTCAGTGATGGAGCGATGGAGTAGGTTCCTACAAAAAGTACTCTGACACTCAAGTAATAGTTGCGCAAGGAGGGTAGTGAGTGATGAAATTATGGCACACTTTGTCTCTCTTGCTTACTGTATTTATATGAATGTATTAGAGTATGTGGTGTCTGAACATTCAGTACGTATCGAATGCTGCTACCAGAGATCATGATGACACAATTGTGGGAGACAGGATCGTGGAAACAAGATTGTAGAGACTGCTACTCTTCTATCCTTACTCGTCTGCTTCTATGGGATACGATCAAGATTTGTTCATGTCGTTACGCTTAGTGTTTAGACTGCTTTATGCTCATTGTACGCTTGGGTGCTAACCTGACGGGTTGGGTTGCTCTAGTTCTATGGGGCCATAACCCAGTCCAAAACAGATGCCCCCAGCTTGGCGTTTTGGTGGGATAGCAATGTGTCAAGATACGAATTCGTCTGGAGCACACGACGAGCAATGGACAAAGGGATCCAAGTTGTGATGTTGATATCAGATCTCGCGATGTTTTTCCCAAAGGGTCGAGGTCCATGATGTATCATAACAGGCTCCCGGGATGTATCGTCCGCTCTCCGAACTTATGATAGCAATGAGGGACATGAGCGATTCTTCCATAGGTGATTCTTTTGAATGTGACTTGGGTGTGTCCTCTGTAGGTATGGTGAAAACTCAAAGGGCTGCACTTGCGGAGAGGGGGAGGTTGTACCTGCGGAGCAAAAGAAGCTAGTCTTCCCCTGATATATCGACAGATATCAGTGGGTGGACCAGGAGGTTTTGGGCACTCCTTCTGATGTGAGGACCATAGAAGATGCCTTGGAGAAGCAACAATATTTGCAGCTAATCGTGGAGGGACTCAGGGACCATGAGTTTGCACTCCGGCACATTGGAGGAAGAAAGAGTGTGCTTGACCTGTACGGAGGGCAAGCACTTCATGTAAATGTACAAGACTCTCTTTACCCGAATTAGGGTGCAGCTGTCATTTACTGATTTCGAGATAGGCATTCTCAATCATCTACAGGTGGCGCCCACTCAACTTCACCTGAATGCTTGGGGATTTGTCCAAGCATTCAAACTGGTCTGTCGAGTCTTTGTCTTTGAGTGGCCATACTCGGTCAAATTTTTATTTTTCCTTTTCTCCCGTTTGGCGACCTCTATAAGCAACTAAACCAAAGGATGGGTCACGTTGTGGGCGCAGAGTGGGCTCGCGATTTTCAAGCCCTACCAAGAGTCCTTCAAGAAGTTTAAAAAGGACTTCTTTAGGGTAGAATGAGCTCCGGGTAAGACACCTTTTTTGTCACTCTAGAAGGTGATTCACGCCTCCATTTATACTGGACTGAAATCGACTGGGGTGGAGTAATAAGGATTCAGAGACTTCGGATTCCGAGGTCCCTCCTTTTGAGGCTTAGGTCCTAGAGTTCTTGATTGATTGGGCAGCGGAGAAGGGAGTCATCTTATGCAAGGATGTCTTGGATGAGCCCGCTGATAAACACAATTTTCATACATTAATTAACTCTCATATTTAATCTCTTAGACCTCTTATATGATTAATTAATTGGTTTTGACAACATTTTATAAGTTTGAGTTCAAATTGAGTTTAGTTGTATATCTCAGCATTGTGACAATTTTACACTATTTATGTATTTTGAGCATAACTTGAGTTCTAGACATAAAAATTATGAAATTTTACCTTATAGGAAAGTTGAGAGAAAGCTCTACAACTTTGAGGAATAGCTCGAAGATTGATCATTCTGAATTTAATCAATCATATTAGGAGTATATATATATATATATATATATATGTGTGTGTGTGTGTGTGTGTGTGTGTGTGTGTGTGTGTGTGTGTGTGTAAAGTTTCATCAATATTTTGTTTTTTATAAATTCACACAAAATCTTATTCCATACTTAAAAAAGTTTTTTTTTCTTTTTTATAACTTTTTCCACTTAACATTTCTTAATTTAATTGTACATCAAAGTGACATTTAAAAAAAAAAACGATTATCCATTCCCATGAGCCACATCTTCTTCAACTTCTATTTCATCTCTAGGGGAGAGAGAGGGAAAAATGGACTAAAAGAATTGAAGCTGACATATATTGAAATGAACTATGGACGGCTTGACCCCATCTTCATGTACTCAAATTTCAAATAAAACATTGTCCAAATTTATATTTTAAGAGGGGATTAATTTATATTAATATAAGTTTTTTTTTTATATTTATTTCTAACCGTTAGTTATTTTTTATTTAATGGTTGAGATTATTTTATTAAAAATAATTATTAAATAAAAGTGAAACTAATAATTAAAAATAAATATAAAAAAAAAAACTACTTATACTAATGTAAGTTGATCCTCTATCGTATTTCAATATTATCATGAAAAATATTAGTTGCCGGCAAGGCCAAGAGCCGACTTGAAAAAAATAAAGGATGGAATTTATATTTATATTCTGTGTGCGTGACTGGAACAATACCTTGCTATTAAATTTAAATCATATTTAGGAAGTTCGGATATGCCTGGTATCTACTAGAGACAATAATTATCATTTCCATACAGTGTGTATTCAGTTAAGCATTTTCCTCCTAGTTTCCTTTGACACTTGGAATTAAATGGTATGAATGATGTTCACCATGGAAAGCTTATATGAAACATCCATTAATTTGCCTTTTGACATGATTTGAATTTGAGGTTCATAACCGGCGTGTAACAAATGTAAATTATTGGTTAGCTTAAGTCATACAAGCTTACAAATCTACAATTTAGCCAGACTTTGTAGTATAATAACAATAGTCACCACATGGCTTCAAAACATAATTCAATACCAAACAAAGTCATACTTTCAAAAGTCATAGTTAAACAAATCCAATAGTCATAATTTATATATCAAAATATCAATTAAAGCCAAAATATCTATGTAAAATCCTACTTGCAGAAATAATAGAGCAACTCTAAGATCAACAATCCATAATATTTCAAAACAAAAAAATTAATAACAAAATAAATAAACTCTCAAATCTGTCCACATGAACAATGTGTTAGGTTCATCAATAATATTGTATTAGACTCCTTGATCAAACTAGAAGAGCAGAATTGGAAGTTATCACCTTTCCTTTATGTGAAAAACATAATTACAATTTGGGTCAGTCACAAACTCAATAAACAATTACCACTTACTATAATAGAAATAGGGCAAATGGGACACGAGTTTTCCTTATCAAGTAAAATATTAAATTAAACAAAATATTTTATCAATAAATCAATTCCAATCAAATCATTAAAACTTCATTATGAAAGAAAAATATACGATAGTTAAGTGAGAATAAATTCCAATTGTATAACAAAAAAAAAATAACTCGATAAAATCACAGTTTACGTGGGACAATTCACTAGGCAAAGCTAAAACAGAACGAGTACCCAGCTTGTGGGTAAACTAACCATCTGATAAGCTCAAATTTTGAATTGACGAACATTTAACTCGAAAACATTACCAATCCACGTGTGTTAGCCTACACATATGGTTAGCATATACCCTGCTAGGTAAGGCTTAATCAAATCCTAGGTGCACTAAAGCTAATATTTATTATTGTTAGGCGCAGTTTTCTAACAAGGTCTTTTGTCAAAAATAAGATAAAAAAATGTAACAACAAGCCTTTTATGAAAATAAATTTCTAATGGAACAAAATAAAGATTAAATTTATAAAATAGTATGTAATAATACACCTTTCAAGAAATAATAAATTTTCAAGTGATTAAAAATTAAAAAATTAAAATTTGACACAAATCAAGAAATTCAATCTATTTCAGTGAGAACATATTTTAACATTAGAAAACTCACTTAAATAATGTAAATTTATTTTCCAAGAGTATAGTCACTGTCTATATAAATTACCATTATGGCCCAAGCCAATGTCTATAACAATTGTCATCTGGCACAAATCATTACACATAATATTTACCATCTTTGATCAAAAATCAATATTAAAGCATTTTAAGATAATCAAAATTATCAGCTCATACTAGTGTACAAAGTTAATAGTGAGTTTTCTAAAAATTGTGTTTGTCTCAATGGCTTCTAAAGTTCTACTGTATTCAAAATCCAATAACAAAATTAATTTAAAATTGATAAAGTATAAATAGACATATAGTAGATAAGAATCACTCATAATATGTGTTAATTCTCAAATTGGGTCTTTCCCTTAAAATTTGTACAGTTACACCGGAGGTTATCTATACTATTTTATAACCACATAAATATCAACAATACACAAATCAATTAGATATCATAAAAATTGTGTAATTTAATTTCTTAAATCTCAAATAAATCCTAATTGATATCGTCATAAATTCACTATCTAACTTATTTGCTATGAATTTATGTTATTTGGTACGTGGTGACAACACAGAAGAACACAATGAAAAGAGTAGCCTGAGGCGTGTGAGTAGACACTGTTCTCAAGGATTTTATCGCACGGGTGTGCGAATCCCCCATGATTCAACAGGCTCGTCTCAGTGGAAGTCGAGGTAACAGAACAACAATGAAATTTTTTTTTTGCTTTCAGCTACACCATTAGATTCAGGCGAATAAGGGGGAGTTACTTCATGTATTATGCCTTCTTTTTCACAAAATTCATTAAATAAGATATATTCACCATTCCTATCAGATCTAACCCTTTTAATTTTTCTATTTAATTGATTTTCTACTTTTGCCTTATAGGAAACAAACATTTCAAAAGCTTCATCTTTATTTCTAATTAAATAAATCTTAGTGTATCTAGAAAAGTCATCTATAAAGGTCACATAATATTTTTTACCACCTCTAGTCATTGTATTTTTTAAATCTCCTAGATCGGTATGAATTAAACTAAGTAATTCAGATTCACGTTGTTGTACTGAAGGACAAGATTTTTTAGTTAACTTAGATTCAATACAAATATCACATTTATTTAAGCATACATCACTAGTCACAGAAATTAAACCAAGACATCGCATTTTCTTAATATAAGAAATATTAACATGTCCTAATCTAGCATGCCACATATCAACAGAATCAATCAAGTAAGCAGAAGAAGATGCAACTTTATTAATAATTTCAGAAATACTGAGTACAAAAAGTCCTTGATCACTATAGCCCTTTCCCACAAAGACATTATTTTTTGTCATTACTATCTTGTCAGATTCGAATGACACTTTAATCCCAACTTTTCCCAATAATGATACAGAAATCAAATTGGCCCTAATATTAGGCACATGGAGTACATCATTCAAAACCAAGGTCTTCCCAGATGTGAGCTTTAGAAAAACTTTCCCTTTTCCCGAAACTACAGCAGTTCGAGAATCTCCAAGATACACAAGTTCTTCATCATCCATCAATATTTGATTAAATTTTTCATGCCATTGTTTTGGTGCTTGTTTCAAACCATATAAGGATTTGAGAAGTTTACATACTTTATTTTCTTGACCACGAATTACACATTCTTCAGGTTGTATCATATAAATTTCTTCTTCTTCCTGGGTTACACCAAAAAAAAACTTGAGATTGTTATTTGGTACGTGGTGACAACACAGAAGAACACAATGAAAAGAGTAGTCTGAGGCGTGTGAGTAGACACTGTTCTCAAGGATTTTAGTATACTATGGCTGACAATAATGCTGACAACCAGGCTCCCGCTCCCACCAACGGCAAGGCCGTTCTTCCACCGCCTCCACCTCCGGTCACCTACGCAAAGCCATTTCTGGATATCTCAAAAATTGAGCTTTTCGATGGCCAAAACTTCAGAAGGTGGCAGGAACGTGTTCACACAATCCTCGACATGTACGAAGTTGCATCCGCGCTTACCGAACCCAGGCCGGCATTGACAGCCAATCTGAAACTGATTCAAAACTCCTCTATTTTAAAAAGTGTTAAGAATAACAGATTATAAAGCATGTAAACGTTTGAACGTGTCCACCTCGAGTCCGCCTCACGTTGGAACGTGGGAGGTTAAGGACGTGGAGACCAAGTCAAAAAACAGAATAAGAAAATAGCCGTTTCTGGATAAGGTTCATAAAAACTTAATAATTAGCACAACATAATTAAGTTAAATAAAACTTGAGCAAAAGCTTGTGAGGTCTCATAATCATGCGCGCGGGGGAGGAGCAAATCGCATGATTTACACTTACTTGGCCTAACCGAGACCCAACATTGTGTGCGTGAGCCCATTTCTCTTACAAACTTATCTAACAAGCCTAAAACATAAGTTACCTTATAAACTCTTTAAAACTTTGAAGACCAAGCAATATGAGACTTTAGACTTTTGAAATATCATAATAAAAGCTATAAAGCTACAACAATTTATACTAATAAAATTAATTATTTAAATTTTTGAATTATTAGTTTACCTTAAAAAATCAAAGAAGCGAATTTTAATGAGTAGATAATCATTATTTTTTTTTCAAACCACAATTTCTAGTCTAAGAAAATCATATCAAAAGTAGATGTAAGAGAAAAAAATAAACAATACTTGAAAGTTTCGATAGATTTTAAAAAGAATAATAAACTAGATAAAAGAATACTCTAAATTAAAAATAATAATAATAATAATTGAAGATAGAGGAAGAAGACGAAGAATCACGCCGATGATGAAAGGAAAAAAGAGGCATGGTGGTCGAAGTGTGATGCGAAAATTGGGTTTTGATATTAAAGATGAAAAATTACAAAATTGCCATTATGTAAAAACAACCCAGAACCCCGTTTTATTTATTTTTAAATAAAACGATGCCTCGCAGTTTCCTATTTCAATCTAATTGTATTAAGAAGCGGATATCTTTTTGCATGTGCACAAATATAACATATTATTTTTATATATATTTATAAAAAAAATTAAAAAATATATATAATGAGTAAATTTAATAAAATTTATTTTTTTTATTTTTTATTTTTTATATATAAAAATAATATGTTATATTTATATACGTACAAGAATATCTTTAAGAAAATGATAAGGTTTCGTTTGTTTTGGGATTTTCAACACCTCCAAATGGTCATCTGACCAAAAGAGGAGATTTTTAATTTAGGAAAAAGTGCCTCATAACGTATACTTTTCCTGTTTGCTGCGTTGAGATGTCTTCTCAACCAAAGATTCTGTAAGTCTATTGATTATAGCGTATTTAGATTGTAATTGATAAATTTAAATTTAATTAAAAGAATATTTGTAAATTTAAATTTGGTTAAAAGTGAGTTTGTAGTAATTAATTTATGTTTTGAAATTTTTGTTTTAAAAGTGAATTTGAAAAAGTGAGTTTGAAAGATTATTTTTAGGCTCAACTGAACACAAAAGTAAAAAAATATTGCTTTGATCATAATTTACTTTTGGAAAGAAAAGTATGTTGAGTCAACTGAAAAAAAAAAACAACTCAAACAACATTGCACTACGTTCGAGGCATCCTAACTCACTTTTAAAAATCCCAACTATAATCCAAACACACACTTATTTAATTGGTAAAGGCTGGTTGTTTACGTATGCTGTAAGTGTGTTATTTGCATAATAATACTCTCAAAGATCAGTACATTAATTTAACAAGTTTGCGAAGTATATATCTAATATTTAAGAAAGTAATACTATTTTAGCCCATCTTACCATTTTTGACAAACTGTACCCTAATCTTATAATTGAATTTCTTTTTCATATTATGTTGTGATTGTAATACCCTGATCTTGCATAATTAAGATTTTCGCGTTAAGTGTGGTTTTCATTTTGAGTTTGGGCTACAAGGATTTAATTTATGCGCAACCTTATTACATCTATTAAGTTATTTAAATTAAGCTTAAGTTGATAAAATTTGTTTGAAGCTATTTGGATATAATTGATGATTATCAAACAATAATAATCTTAAAATTTTCTAAGTCTATGAAATGATACTTATATAGATGTTTATATAAAACTAGTAATTTTACCTGTACAACACACGGCAAATATATATATTTTATATGATGAACAAAAAATTTAATTAAATTATGACTATATGTTAAAAAAAGTTTTGAATTAGATATTTTTTTAAATATCTAATTCATATTTGTAGTAATATTTAAAATTTATTTTTTTAATATAAAATTTACTTAATATATCGTAAATTTAAGTTGTGCGAAGCAAGAAAATAACATTTTCTACTGGCATCTCTGAAAACTGCAAGAGCAAAAGAGGAAAAACACTAGATCACAAAATCTTGTTGAAGAATTTTTTGATTGCGAAATAGTAGTTTAATCTGCTACCCAGAGGGTTTGGAAGAAAAGTAAAAATCTATGTGAACATATTTGTTTACAAGCATACGTCAGCCAAAAAAAGGAAGCAAAAAGGTTAAAAATAGCAACATCCTACTATTGTGGACCTTGAATACTGTTTTGTACTAAAACTATACGCAAAGCATATATTGGCATGTATTAGAGTCAGTTTTGTAATAACTGAGTTAGTTAGAAATCAGTTTTGTAATAGCTGAGTTAGTTAGAAAATTGTTCACTAAACAAATTAGTTAAGTGTTAGTTAATTGTTAGAGTTGATGCTAGAATAGTTAGCTGTTAGAGCTTGTTGTTAGAATAGATTCTGATTCTTATGTATATAAACTGATCTCATCATATGAGTGTGGACTATGATCATTCTATCAATTACAATACTTTTTCATCAATTCTCTCTGCACATTTTCTCTTGCTTTCTTTTATTTTCTCTCTCTCATTTTCCTTCCTTTTTGATCTTTCTTTTCTTTCTTATGGTTACTACATAATTCTCAACATAGTATCTAGAGCTAATGGTCCTGATGATTCTTGTAATGATTCTACAATCTCAACAGCCAGACTTCCAGTCACTTTCAATCACTTAATCACGATCAAGTTAGATGATAAGAATCATCTACTATGGAAGCAGCAAATTCTTGTTGCAATCAAAGAACACAATCTTCAACAATACATCGAAGGTGTTGAATCAGTTCCACCAAAGTTTCGATCTCCTGAAGATGCAGTGTTGCAAAATATTTCTTCTAAGTATTTGATCTGGGAGCAACAAGATCAGCTGCTCCTCTTATGACTTCTGTCTTCTCTCTCTGAAGGCATGCTTACACGTGTTGTAGGATGTGAGTTTTCTTGGCAGGTTTAGAATCAAATTGAATCACATTTTACTTCTCAAAACAGAGCACGAATTCATCAATTCAAGATTGAGCTTCGCACAAATAAGAAAGGTTCTCGCACAATCAGTGAGTACTTACTTCGTATTAAGGCTCTTGTTGATTCGTTAGTGTCTATTGGTCACCTATCAGCGCACAAGAACATGTTGAAATTATCTTGGAAGGTCTACCTGATGAGTATGATATGTTTGTAACTCTGATAAACTCAACGTTGGAACCTTATACAGTTAGTGATGTTGAATCATTATTACTACTTCATGAAACAAGAATTGAGAAGAATGTAGTAGCTGATAATTCTGATTTAATTTCAGTTAATTTGATTAATGTTACTTCCGCTGACAAATCTGTCTCTCAGTTGAACTTGCTTTCATTTAATAGTCAATCACAGGTTCCATATGATATTTCTCAGTTTCCTATTTTTAAAGCTGATTAATCAGTAAACTTCACTAATTTTAGAGATAATTCTTCAGATCAAGGTGCAAGGTTTGGTGGAAGATTTTAAGGCAAAGGTGGTCGTGGTAGAGGTAGATTAACCCTATCTTGTCAATTGTGCCACAAGTCTGGTCATACATCATTAACTTGTTGGCACATATTTGATTCACACTTTCAACCTCCATCACCCTCTTTTTCTGGTTATCAGTCACACCAGAGTCCTTAATAGCCTTCCTCATTTGCCTTCCTCATCTGCTCTAAGGTTTTCTTTCCCTCAGTCTCAACCTTTATATTTTCATTCACCTCAATCTTCATCCTTTCAGTCATCACATTTTTCACCAAATGCCAATACTCAGTCTTATTCTTCAATGTTTCAATCAAACACATCTCACAATCCTAATCCTCCTCAATTTTATCTAAATTCCACATCATCTTATTCATACAGACCTCCCCCTTTTGTCAATGTTATGGTAGCTACACCTTCCATTGTGTAAGATGATGCTTGGTATCCACATTCAGGTGCCACAACTCATGTTATAGCCAATGTATCAAATCTGGCACATCAAGCTCCTTACACTGGTTCTAATCAAATACGTCTAGGCAATGGCTCAGGTTTACAAATTGTTAGCATTGGTGAATCCTGTGTTACATCTCCTTTCAATCCTAATGTTACTTTTCGTTTAACTAATTTGCTCTATGTTCCTACCATTACTAAAAACTTAATCAGTGTTAGTCAATTTGCTCATGATAACAATATCTATTTTGAGTATTCTAACTGTTGCTATGTCAAATCACAAGCCAATCATGAAGTTCTACTTCAAGGTACTGTTGGTCCTGGTGGATTGTACAAGTTCTCTCACTTTTTTCCTCAACATTCAGGCACTGCAACTCAGCAACTGCCACAACCTTCTTGTCATTCAAAATTAAGTTGGTTTTCAACTTCTGTTTTTCCTAGTTCCTATTTCTTGTGTACTGATAGCTCAAATTCATGTTCTGCTTCTGCTATAGAAAATAGTAAAGAAAATTGTAACTCAGCTTTACCATGTTCTTCTGTTTGTTGTTCTTCCAATAATCAGGCACACTGTGCTATTGTACCATGTACTTCACTTTCTCATAATAAAACTTCAATTTCTGCTGCATCCAGTCAATCTTCTTCAAATTCTTCATTTTCTAATTCTCAATTTTCTGTTTGGCACAATAGACTGGGACATCCCAGTGCTAATATAGTAAAACACGTGCTGCAATAATGTGCCATTTTCATTCCAAATAAAACATCTTTTGACTTTTGTAAAGCTTGCTGTCTTGGCAAGAGTCACCAATACCCTTCTCATCCATCCACTTCCATTTACAATACATCATTCAAATTGATGTACATGGATCTACGAGGTCCTGCACCTGTAACAACCTCAGCTGGTTACAAATATTATCTCAACATTGTTGATGCACTCACTAGGTTCACTTGGTGTTATCTTCTAAAGTCCAAATCAGAAACACTTTCTACCTTCAAACTCTACCAACAGACAGTTGAACTTCAATTTGGTTATAAAATAAAGGTTGTCCAAAGTGATTGGGGTGGTGAATTCAGACCATTGTCTTCCTACCTATCCTCACTAGGAGTTTTTCATAGGTTAATTTGCCCATACACTCATCATCAAAATTGTGTCATTGAAAGAAAGCATAGACAAATTACTGAGTTTGGACTTACACTTTTGGATCATGCCTCTCTACCTATCTCTTTTTGGAGCCATGATTTCCATATTATAGTATTTCTACTTAATATACTTCCTTCTTCCTCTCTTCTGGTCAAGTTCCTTATCAAAAGCTTTATCATAAAAATCCCGACTACTCTTTTCTCAGAATTTTTGGGTGTGCCTATTACCCAAATCTTAGACCATCTAATTCTAACAAGTTGCAGTTCATAAGTCTTGAATGTGTATTTCTTGGATATAGTCTTTCTCACAAAGGGTACATGTGTCTTCATTTTAAAACAAATAAAATTTACATATCCAAGGATGTTGTCTTTAATGAGACACTATTTCTATTTTCCAAGCTCACAGATTCATCTTCCAGTCAATCTTCTTTTGCTACTATTGTTTCTGTGTGAGCTACCCCACCAATTCTTATCTCACTTCCTTCTACTACTCAGACTTCTCATCCCTCTCTCATGACCAGTTCACTTCTTCCTTCTAATATCAATTCGGTTCCCTTAGGTTCTGCAGTATCACAAAGGTTTCCTGCTTCTACCAATATTGATACTGCAGCACCTGCTAATGCAGCATCTGCTATACTTGTTCTTGCTGCATCTGATAATTTAGTGTCTGTTATACCTTCACCTATTGCTTCTGGTCATCCTAGTTCTAATCCCATTTCCAGTTCTAATCCTACTGCTTTACCATCCCTTCCTAATTTGAATTCACTTATTGCTTCTGGTCATCCTAGTTTCAATCCCACTTCCAGTTCTGATTGAACTCACATCCAATGACTACCCGATCTAAAGTTAGTATCTTTAAACCAAAAGTTTATCTAACTCACACCATTCCTACCTCTGCTGAGGAAGCTTTTCAATCATCCAAATGGACTGAGGTTATGAATGATGAGTACAATGCCTTAATTGCTAATAATGCATGGCATTTGGTACCACTTCCTCCTAACAGAAAGCCAATAGGCTGCATGTGGGTGTTCAGGGTTAAAGAAAATCTTGATGGCTCCATTCAAAAATACAAAACAAGATTTGTGGCTAAGGGTTTTCATCAAGAATATGGTTTTGATTACAGAGAAACCTTATCACCCGTGGTTAAGCCAACCACAATTCGAGTCATTTTAACCTTAGCTCTTCTACATAATTGGTCTCTCAAATAGCTAGATGTCAACAATGCTTTCCTTAATGGACAACTCCATGAAGAAGTGTTCATGACTCAGCCACCAGGTTTTCTTTCATCAGACAGCTCCTTAGTGTGCAAGTTAGACAAAGCTCTTTATGATCTCAAACAAGCTCCAAGAGCTTGGTTTGAAAAGCTTGCATAGTCTTTACATCAATTTGGTTTTGTCTTAAGCAAATGTGATCCATAATTGTTTATAAGGAAGACTGCTGATAGTTACACCTATATCTTAGTCTATGTGGATGATATTATTATCACATGGACATCTCCTGATTTTATCTCTCAGTTAGTTATCAACCTAAATGATAAGTTTACTTTAAAGGATCTTAGTTCTCTTCATTATTTTTTTGGGAATTGAAGTTCATACTCTAAGAAATGGCAGCCTTCATCTTAGTCAATCAAAATATATTAAAGATCTTCTGACTCGAGCAAATATGATTAAAGCCAAAGAGGTTTCTACTCCAATGACTACTGGTACAAAACTATCTAAACACGGTTCTGACTTATTTTCAAATCCAGCATTATATAGATCAATTGTTAATGCACTTCAGTACACAACAATTACTAGACCAGAGCTGTCTTATTCAGTCAATAAAGCATTCCATGCATCAACCATTAGACAACCATTGGAAATCAGTGAAACGAATACTCAAGTATTTCAGTGGTACTTTGAGCTATGGTTTTCATCTACAAAAACCAACTCACCTAGCTCTACAAGGATTTTGTGATGCTGACTGGGAAGTGATCCTGATGATAGAAGATCCACATCTGGTGCTCTTGTATTTTTTGGAGGAAATTTGGTGTCATGGTGGTCCAAGAAACAACAAGTGGTGACCCGATCCAACACTGAAGCTGAATATTGAAGCCTTGCTTGTACTGTGACATAATTGACTTGGCTTCAATCTCTTCTCACAGAATTGCAGATCAAGGTGAGCAAACCAATCATCTATTGTGACAGCATGAGCACTGTTCTTTTATCTGACAATCCCATACTTCATAATAGAACATGGAACTAGATTTGTTTTTTTGTGAGAGATAAAGTTATGCAAAAAGAGTTGCTCATTCAGCATGTTGATGCACTTACAAAGCCTCTGGCTTCTGCAAAGTTTCTTTTCTCTTCAGAGATAGGTTGACTATCATAGATTTGCCTCATGAGAGGGCTCATATTGAGGGAGCATATTAGAGTCAGTTTTGTAATAACTGAGTTAGTTAGAAATTAGTTTTGTAATAACGGAGTTAGTTAGAAAATTGTTAACTAAACAAATTAGTTAAGTGTGTGTTAGTTGTTAGAGTTGATGTTAGAATAGTTAGTTGTTAGAGCTTGCTGTTAGAATAGCTTCTGATTCTTATGTATATAAACTGATCTCATCATATGAGTGTGGACTGTGTTCATTCTATCAATTACAGTACTTTTTCATCAATTCTCTCAACACATTTTCTCTTGCTTTCTTTTATTTTCTCTCTCTCGTTTTCCTTCCTTTTTCTTTCTTTTCTTTCTTATGGTTACTGCATAATTCTTAATAGTCTGGAATTTTATCGTCAAACGTTGGTAATGACATATACAGGACAGTGATGTTTTGTTTACTCTATACCATTGATATTAGTTCAAGTAGTCAGAATGGGGGAGAGGCTCTAAATTCATGTAATTGCAACAACACGAAGCTTATCGGCAAAAGTATTAAACAATTTCCTTTTATGCAAAACTAAATTTTGATCAGAGATAATAGAGAAAAAAAACCAAGAGACAATGAGACATCTTTCAAAAAAGGCAAAGGAAAAAAAAACAAACACATAGCCAGAGAGGCTAACAAATACGACAAAATAGTCCATTCTCTAGGAATATCAGACATGGAGACTCAAAGGAAGCAACCATGAACCCAACATAGAGATTATATATCTTACAAATGTCTAGCATATTAATTTCTCATTGATGATAAGAAATACATAATTAATTCCAAATAGTTTTCTTCTAAAATATGTAGCAAGTTAGATTCATTTCAAGAACTCAAACCCAAATGCTTACTTCTTGCTTCATGTATCCTAAAATTAAATGTATCCGTTTTGAATACTTGAAAAGATGTAGCTTCTCATATTATTTATCAGTAGTTTTCTCCTTCAAAGGAATTTTTTTTCTTTTCTCTATGCTTTTACAATTGAGACATCTTTGCTAAAAAAATTTGCTAACTTTATCTAGTATTACAATTTCTTAAAATGTTTCATTTCTTATAGGATAAAATAATTAATTTCTACAAATCACTAATCTAGCATTTAAAATATAAGGAAAACGTTTCTCGTCCAACCAAATACTCCAACTTTCCTCCACTGTATGCTTCCGTACATATGTTTGTTGACTTTTTCGTATGTCAATATTTTCATTTCAAGCTTCTCATTTCCCGCTTCTTGGATTCACCAGAAACTGATACTGATTAACCACTTATTCCTAACGTATTAACCATTTAATTTCCCGCTTCTCATTTCCCGTTTCTTGGATTCATTAGAAACTGATACTGATTAGCCACTTATTCCTAACGTATTAATCACTTACTCATTATTGAGAACTCTTTCTTGGATTTACCAGAAACTTATACTGATTAACCACTTATTCCTAACGTATTAACCACTTATTCATTATTGGGAACTCTTTCTCAGATTCACCTGAAACTGATATAGATTAACTAGTTATTTCAAATGTATTAACAAGAAACTGATACTGAGTGACCACTTATTCCTAACGTATTAACCACTTACTCATTATTGAGAACTCTTTCTTGGATTTACCAGAAACCTATACTGATTAACCACTTATTCCTAATGTATTAATCACTTATTCATTATTGGAAACTCTTTCTCAGATTCACCAGAAACTGATATAAATTAACCACTTATTTCGAATGTATTAACCAGTTAATTTGGATTCACCAATTAATGAGATTCACCAGAAACCTATACTGATTAACCATTTATTCCTAACGTATTAACCACTTATTCATTATTGGGAACTCTTTCTCAGATTCACCAGAAACTGATATAGATTAACCACTTATTTCGAATGTATTAACCAGAAACTTATACTGATTAGCCACTTATTCCTAACATATTAACTGAACAGTTTCATGTTTCAAATTTCAAATGGTGACATGTGACATACGATGGACAAAAGTTGGAGTCTTTTGGAGGGACGAATAGCGCGACCGACAAATGCTGATGAGACATTGACATTTGAAAATGTCCAAGGAAATACTTTCTTAGCAATTTATCGTCTAGTTTTGCCGGTACGTGACAATTAATATCAATATATTTCTATATGGATTTTATATTTGGCAGTTAGCAATAAGCCGGTTGGGGGGGGGACGGGGGCTAATTGTTAATATGTTATTAAGTTCGGAACTTATTGTACGTCATGGATCATGATACACGTATTATCTGGCCCCCAAGGCAATTTAAGGGGGAAAATAAAAGGAAAACATGCAAGTTCGAATAGAATTATAGAAGTAAGGGAAGTTGTTGTTGCTGAGGATATAAATCGAAAAACCAGAAAGCTAGCTAAACAATATAGCCCTTCTGGATGAGGGAAACCATTCGACTCCAAGGCCAAGTAACAACTTTGAAAGTCGCTGAAAACTATTACTAGTATGAGTGTAGGTATAAAAATAAAATAATTTTTCGATTCATGCTATTTTGATAGTTTAGATTGACATGAATATAATTTTTGGTAAATTTACAAGTTGTAAAATGGAATCAAAACTGATCGAGATAGATATTTCGATTGGTCATTTTCATTTCATAATGAGAATAGTAGTTTCGATTTTAAATCGAAATAATAGGCTTAGAGAGTAATTACACTTAACAAAAATTTTGGAAGGAAGAAACCTCAAGTACAGACCATCAAATGTTCGAGCATAAAAGTTTGAATTCAAAAGAAAGAAATTTTGAATTTGAAATGGAAGTTAGTAGCAGTTGGAGATAAAAAATCAAAACAACACATGGATTGCTGACAAGAAATCGAGCAGTTATTGATGGCACGAGGATTGCTAACAAAGATTTAGTAGTTACTAGATAAAAATTACCAATCATTTAGATAATTATCTTTGTTATAGACACATGTCAAAATTTTGTGGACTAGGTAGTTACTTAAGAAGTCTATAAATATCAAAAAAATGGAAACATTTAGTAGTTGGAAAATATATACTCACAAACACTTGTAAACTCACGCTCTCACGTCCATTGACATCTCGAACAAATAACACGCAAGTCTAGTTCAATATATTTTCATCCACTTTCATTTATGCCTTCATTCCTGTACTTTTTACAAATTCAATGCAACTTTAAATATAAATTCATTTTATATTTCTAGTCTTTACATCATTTGCAAATTCTCTTCTACTCCTGATCAAGTGATTCTTTAAAGATCATTTGAGTTCTATTTATTGCTTTCATTTAAATTGCTTTTATTACTTTTTATGCAATTTTACTTTCTTGTAATTTATATATTTGCACATTTACTTTTTCATTGCATCTATTTTAAATTGTTCTACTTTATGTTCTTTATTACAAGTCTTTTACATTCTGTTATTTTTACTTCGAATGCATTTTCATTTTCAGTCATTTACACTCAACCTATTTTTCATTTGCACTGATTCTTTATTATTTTCTCGAAAACAAACTTTTTTTTATAATTTTTAAACTTAGTTTTCATAAAGATAAATACACGTATAAAGTTTTTGATTTTGGATCTGCATAACTTTCTTGAAATCGAAACCATCAATTACATTCTTTTAAGATATTCAGACCAGAATTCCAAGATGAAGCAATTCCCTTTCCCGAATTGAGATTGAGAATCAAACTTTGTCCATAAACAAAGGGTTTACCATAGTCTAAATAGTCACAATCGAAATATTTTGGTAAACAATGAGATATTATAAATAGAACAATAATAATCAAGCTTTAAAGTAGTTTTTAATAGTTTCTCCCAAAAAATTCTTAGATCTTCTTCCTTTTTAATCGATTATCTTTCATTTCATTTACCTTTTCACTGGAGCACTTGTTGGTGTTTTTTATTCATGACCAAATCACCTTACTCAAGTTTTTAAATATTTTGCTCTTTAGTATGGATGGCAAAAAATCCCTGCCATAAGGGATCTCGTGGTGACTGTCTCATTTGGGGACTCAAATTCAAAGATTTTTTCTCGCGAAGACGGAGATAGAGAAGGAGTGAAAATTCTCCTGAGGTCAAATTACACAAATAACCTTAATTAATGATATAATTGTTAGATCAAACACTTACCATTAGACTAAAAACTATAATTGTTGGTAAGGGTGTCACAAGGGGATTTGAACTCATAACCCGGCTTTAATGCCACTTGTTTGATTAAGTACTTACCACTAAGCTAAAAATTATAACTATTGATAAGGTACAATTTTATTTCTTTAAAGCTTCTCAAACTCGCATTTAGCTTGAGGGGCTCTAACTATTACAGGCGCTATGGGTTGAGATGTTAAGGCCATCGAGTCTTAAGAAAGACATCAACTAAATAAAGCCAACAATAATATATATAAAAGTAACCCTTGTCTTTTTTGGACATTTTGCTCTAAATTAATATTTATATTATTTTAAAACATAATAATAAAACGTCCATAACCAATTAGCCTATAACCTATTAGCCCATATCTTAACCTAAAATTAATATTTCATCTCATTCCAGGGATCTCCGTAGGTCTCATTCCATGGGGAATGGGGACATGGGTAAAAATCATCCTATGGCAGGGATTGGGGACGAGAACAAGGGAATAATGGGGTGGCAGGGATGGGTTTAGGGTGGGGTAGTGAGGACAAGTTTAGGGTTTCTCTGTAAGGGTGTCATCCTAACTTAATAGGTCTTACTCTTTTACTTTATTTTATATTTATTTCTAATCTTATATCTTGTTTTTAATTTTGATGTATTGTAAATGTAAAAAAGTTTTATATTTGTATTTAATAATGTCTTGCCTCATTATTTTTGAATTTGACATCTTATATATAGTTGCTAACATACTTAATAGGGGCAAAACTATGTGTTGTGGGAAGGAGCTATGCCCTACCCCCCTCAAAAGAAATTATTGAACTTAGCCCCTTATTAATGTGTGTTGGTTTGGGTGAAAGGGATTCAGATCCTTTAAACATGTGGTTATGAGTTTAATCCAAAGATTCATGTGTCTGGAAAAAAGACCGTTAGGAGGGGTTTCCACTTGACCATATCGAGAGATTAGTCTCTCACCTATTGGGTGAGGGATATTTTGAAAAACCAAAAAAAGAAAATGTTGTTCTTTATCTTTGGTCACCCCAATTAAAATACTCTAGCTTCGCCCCAAATAATTAAATTCGTTAAATGAGATATCAATACAAACTAGATGATAGTGTAAAAATATTTTACATTATCCATGCATTAAAATTGAACTCTATTTTATTTTATGTCCAATCATTCACCTTAACATTTTCATCTTCACTACACTTTTTTTTCTTCTTCTTATTTTCGCACCCCCAATGTCTTTTTCTTAGAGTATCACTCATCTTATAAGAATAGAATATTATAATAATAAAATAATAGACTTTGAGATGCAAAATTTAAAATTGCTTGCAATTCCTACTACTTAAAAGTAAATGAAATTGTGATTTTATTTGAAAAGTTATGCAAAATTGAGTAGATAAAAAGCCATAACATGTTCTTCATTGTTATATATATTTCTAAATTTATGTAAAAATTCATTAATATTTCGTTTTTTATAAATTCACACAAAATCTTATACTATACATTAGAAAAGGTTTTTATTTTTATTTTTATAACTTTTTCCACTTAAAATTTCTTAATTTAATTGTACATCAAAGTGACACTTAAAATAGTAAAGGACTGCCCATCCTCTTGAGCTACATCTTCAACAATTTCTAATTCATCTATATAGGAGAGGGAGAGGGGAAAAGGACCGAAATGATGAAGTTGACGTATATTGAAATGAACTCTGCACGGTTTGAAGGTCTCCATCTTCATGCACTCAGATTGCAAATAAAACATTGACCGAACTTATATTTCAATATAATCATGATAAGCATTACTTGCAGGCAAGGCCAACAGCCGACTTGAAAATAATAAGGGATGGGATTTATATAATTATATTCTATGTGAAGGAAACCTTGCCTTGCTATTAAATTTAAATCATATTTAATTAAAAAAATTCCAAAAAAATATATATTTAGGAATATGCCTGGCATCTATAGGCAAATAAAATTATCATTTCCAAACAAAGTGTGTGTGCATTCGTTAAGCATTTTCCTTCAAGTTTCTTTTAACATTTGGGATTAAATGGCATGAATGTTGATGTTGACCATGGAAGCTTCTCTGAAACATCCATTAATTTACATTTTTCTTTTCAGCTAATTGTATTGTGAACAGATAAGTCTATTAACTTATTTAGTTGGTAAATTAAGGATGGTTGTTTATAAATGCTCAAGTGTGTTATTTGCAGAATATTACTCTCAAAGATCAGTACATTAATTTAATAAGTTTATGGGAGGAGATCTACTTATACCTAGTGTAAGTAAAAGAGATTTACATCCAATCTTACATCCTTCATTTTATTGTGATCCTGTGGCTACCATTTATCTTCTATCGTAGTTACAGGATCACAATAAAATGAAGGGTGCAAGATTAGGTGTAAGTCTTTTTTACTTACACTGGATGTAAGTGGATCTCTTCCCTATATATATATATATACACGAAGCGTATCTGGTGTCTGGTGAAATGAGTATTTATTGTAAAAGATAAAATGAGTGAATCTTGACCATTAGATCTTACACGAATGGTCAAGATTAGAACATAAATGCATGTGACTTTTTTAAATGATTACATGACTTTTAAGTAACTTTTAATATTGACCATTCATGTATGGTTGTATGGTCAAGATTTACTCCTTTAACTCTCATAATAAAAACTCATCTCATTAGATATGTCTTTTATAGGGAGTGTGTCAAGTGAGAGGAGTGTTTATTGTGAGAGGGTGAGAGGAGTAGTGTTTATTGTGAGAGGGTGAGAGGAGTGTTTATTGTGAGAGGGTGAGAGAAGTGAATCTTGACTATTGAATCTTATATGAATGATCAAGATTAGAACATAAATGGATATAATTTTTTTAAATGATCACATGACCTTAAGTAATTTTTAATCTTGACCATTCATGTATAGTTGTATAGTCAAGATTCACTCCTTTCACCCTCTCACAATAACTACTTCTCTCACTAGATATATTTCCGTCTTTATATATATATATATATATATATATATTCGTATTATACTGAGATTGTAATACCCTAGTTTTGTATAAGATTTTTGCATTACATGTGGTTTTCATTATGCAAGCTTGGGCTATAAGAAATGGAGTTATTTAAGTTTATACCTTGATAAAGTCTGTTTGAAGTCATTTTGTTAGAAAGAAAGAAACTCAAAATATCGATAAAATTCATTTGAAGCCATTTCGTTAGAAAGGAGATAGTTCAAAATATCAAAGAGATCTAAAACAATAAACTTAAAGAGGAACGACAATAACAAGTCAGACACCACATTTGAATCCAAAACCTTAATACATTAAATTTATGAATCAAACTACTTATAAACTCTATACTTTGTCTATTGTTAAACAATGTGAAGCTTAAAATTTATACTTGAATTCTCAACCCATATGAATATAATTGATGATTATCACTACTAGTCTTGAAACTTTCTGACTCTGTGAAATGACATCTATATGGATAGTTATATAAAATATGTTTTTTAAAATAAAAATTAGTAATACTTAATCTTTAAATATTGATAAATTACAAAATAATTTTTAATAAAATTTAGAAGCCTTTAACCCAATCGCGTTTAAATAAAAAAAATTTAAAAGTTGTAAATTTCAAAATTTTGAATTAAGTCCCAACTTTTGACTTTTTATTCTTAAAGATTTTTTAATATTTTATTTGAATTTAATTAGAAGATATTTCTTTATTTACATTATGTTTTAATATAATGCTAAGCAAGACATGAGTAAAGTGCAGAACAAGCCAAATTTTTCTTACTCCTAATTATTTTTTACCATATATTCTTTATTAGTGATATAATAAAGTTATTTATGTATTTTTACTTAATATCTTAAATTTTTGAAAGTGTTATATGATATTAAAGTCTTATAAGTCTATAATCAAATGATCTAAAATTCGATTCATATTACACCTATTCTTCATATATTAAAATGAATTTAACCCTAGACGGTTTTAAGGTCCTTATCTTCGTGTACTCAAATTGTAAATAAAATATTAACCAACATTATATTTAATATTATGATGATAAATTTAACTTGCCGGCAAGACCAACAGCCGACTTGAAAAAAATAAAAATAAATGACGGCATTTAATATGTAGGTGTGTGACAGGAACTTTGTCTTGCTATTAAATTTAAGAGTAAAATACAGAAACTCCTCCTCAAGTTTATTTAAAAGACACGTTACCCAAATTTACTTTAAAAATATATTCTACCTAATTTGACCCGCTGAGTGTTAATAATCTTATTATTCATCTAATTAAAATATATTTAATTTTATTTAATTTATTTATAAAATTATTTTATATGTCACAAAAATATTATAATTACATACAATATAATTTAACATCTCTCTTATATTAATATACAATATAAATATAATATACTTATTTTAGTGGATATAAAATATTTTTTGATTATTAAGTAAGTTAATGGAATAATATTTTTTTTGCGTCCTCAATTTCCGTTCTGGGCATTCGGGCAAGCATTTTCTTCATTTCATCTCCAACCATTTCATCTTCAACTTGTCATTAACAGACTGTGAGTAAGAATTTTTTTCAACTCAACTTAATTTATATTTTATGAGTTGGATTGAATTAAAACTAATGAGTTTGCAGGTTAACTCGACCTGCTTGACACTCCTTCTTGCAGGTTTAGTTGGATTATTTGAAATTAAATTACTAGTTAATTTTATTATTAATCAATTATATTGTTTTGTAATCAATATTATACTATTGATATTAGATGTAACTAAAGTGGACTTGTTTTTTAATGTTCACCGAAATTTCAGTACGTGGAAAAGAAAAGACAAGAGCCTTCCTAACTTTTAGTATATATAATATATAATTTCATTTATAATTATTAATTGCTCAGTAAAAATAAATAATTACTCATTAATAAGTATCAATTATATATTCATAATTTTTTATATCAATATGTTTATTTTTTAAATAAAATTTAATGGTGATTTTATATAAATAAATTTTATGTAATCATTCTTATTAATTTAAATTTTTTATATCATTTAAGATAAATACTATGTTATGACTTAAGCCTATGAGGAGAGTCCAACCCAAAAGACTAGTCTATTAGGTATGAGAGCCTCAACCACATTGAACTTCCTTAGTTACTAAATGTGGAACTCATAATATTGTCACCCCCTTCGAAAGTCGACGTCTGCGACGACCCACTCTGACTGCCCACTCAGACCCTCTAGGTGCAGGTAGCTCTCTCCCTGATCGCTCCTTCCTAGGTCGCTCATTCTCAAGTCACCCCCTCCGCATTGGTCAACTCTCAATGAAAGTACCAATTGTTATAACTTAAACCCATGAGGAGAGTCCAACTTAAAAGATTAATCTATTAGGTGGGAGAGCCTCATGGGTTTAAGTACCACATTGAATTTCTTTAATTACTCAATGTGGGACTCATAACATACTTCTCCTTAACTATACTTAAATTTAATTTTCCCAACATATTATCATTTAAGATAAATATTCCTCCTTAACGATAATTTCATTTACATCAAAATGTTTGTCCATTGCTACTTTTTTTTTTTCTAGTATCACTTTTATTCCATTTACTTTTTATTAAATGATATTTAATTTGTTTTGATGTAATTGTTTAAATTAGTTTATTTAATAAAAAAATTAATAGAATAAGAGTGATAATAAATACTATTATCTTTCATTTCGTCTACTTTTTCCCTAGAACACTTGGTGTTTTTCTACTCATATGACCATATACTTTATTGACTTTCCATCATATTTTGTTAAACAATATATATATCTATTTTTACACTCTATCTAATATTATTTATTATACGTATTTTTTTCTATCACTTTCTTTCACTCAATCATATCTCTTAAAAATGCTGTGAATAGTAATACACCCCTAAAAATGAGTGTAAGGCTATCTTTTTCCCAACACTTGTTTTTTATATTATATTTTATCTTGTATCCAATTATTCACCTCAATATTTTCATCTTTGATACACTTAATTTTTTGTTTTATTTTAACACTTCAATAGCTTAGAATATATATCACCCATCTTAAATAATTAAAGGGAAAAGAGTATGTAGCCTCATAAATTTTGACTCTTTTGTAAATTACAACAACGAATTTTTTAATTAATCTCTAAATTTTAATTAATGTCTCAATATATCTTTTTGTTTAATTTGACTCTGTTAATTCATTAACGATATTATTGTGTAACAATATCTTATTCGTATTAACATTAATTTTGGAATGTTTATGAATTTATTTATTAAAATTCGATTATAAATACATTTTATTATTACAAAATACATAAATTTAAAATAAATTTATTATTATAAATACAATTTAAAATAAATTTGTTTTTCTACTTAGTAAGGAATATAATATATTTAAAATTAAATTTTAATAAATAAATTAATAAAACAATCCAAAATTATTGTTAATACAAATAAAATATTACTATGCAATATTATTATTAGTGCATTAACAAATCTAAATTAAACAAAATAATCCATTGAGACATTTAATTAAAGTTTGAGGACTTTGAAAATGTTTTTAAGTTCGTGATGATAATTTATAAAATGATTAAAGTTTAAAGGATCTTTATACTCTTTTTCCTTAATTAAATAATAGACTTTGAAATGAAAATGATAAAATTGCATATAATTCCCAATACTTTAAAGTAAATGAGATTGTTATTTTACTTGAAACACATTTATAAAAAGGATATTAAATTTGAGATTTATGCTAAAGTGAGGAGATAAAAAGTCATAACACTTCTGCATCAGACCAGAACATGTTATGACTTTTTATCGTCATGTACTCAGATTGCAAATAAAACACTTACTATAAAAAAATTACAAATAAAACATTAGCCAAACTTATATTTTAATATTATCATGATAAATTTATTTTTAATAAAACTACAAGGTATTTTCACAGCTTCGACCTATAAGACTAATTCTCATTCCGTTGGAGCTCAAAGATACAATCTTCCCATAATAGTTACTTTTATGTGATTATCATGATAAGTTTAACTTGTCAACAAGACCAACAGAGATAGCTTGAAAAAAAAAATGATGGAATTTTAATAATTAATATGTAGGTGTGTGAGAGCAACCTTGCCTTGCTATTGAATTTAAATCATAGGAGAAAGAATAATTAACATTTCTAAACAAAGTGGTTGCATTCAGTTAACATTTTCCGTCAAGCTCCCTTTGACATTTGGAATTAAATGGTATGAATGTTGATGACGGTGACGGAAGCTTCTCTAAAACATCCACTAATTTGCCTTTTCTCTTTCTATCTGAGTGTATTATGAATGGACAAGTCTATTGACTAGTGTCAATTCGGGCGAGCTTAATCCATCCGAGCAGACCTATTTGGGTTAAATTTATTTTGTGCTAATAAATTGTTAGTCCAACTCAGTTCTTTGTAGACTATAGGTTATTTAGGCTGGTTCGTACATTTTTTTAATTCTTATAATTACTCTAAAAATATTAATTTTAAATAATTTATTTGATTAATTTGTATTAAAAGACTTAAATTAATTGTATGAAAAGAATTCAAGTTAATTGTTATTTAAATAAATATATTTTTATTTTAAAATTACATTTTAATAAACTTAAGAAAAGAGAAGAGAGCGTCTAGCTATCTATTACCACTTT
Source organism: Ormosia emarginata (assembly GCA_029884605.1). Lineage (NCBI taxonomy): Eukaryota > Viridiplantae > Streptophyta > Magnoliopsida > Fabales > Fabaceae > Ormosia > Ormosia emarginata. The sequence continues at coordinate 43,378,407 of JAQQTP010000089.1, read as the reverse complement.
TTGTGTTTATTGTTATTTTAACTCAACTAACTTATATTTAGTTTCTCTAAAATGTCATTCTTTATCTTTCCTAATCAAATTAATGGTCTATTGTAACTCTTAATTTTGTTTAAACTCATAATTATTAATTTAATATTTTTTAAAATATCTTTTGTATTCTTTAATCATTTCATCACTCTTGCCTTGTTATTTTACTTTCTTATTTTTAAAAGAAAGCTTTGTCATCTTCCACTTATTTTCTTTTTCATAAAATACACTAGATTTAACTTTTCACAAAATAATGAAAAATCAAACTGAAGAAGAAGATATGGATGAGTGGCTAAAGTCCATTATTGTGATTGTGAAGATAGTTTAGAGGCTAAATTGAATTCTTTATTTCACTTAACTTCTTCAATGTATTTTTATGTTTTAATATTATGTAAATATCATTTGAAAGAGCAATAAGTTCAGTAGATTTTCCTTTTTTTTTATAATTTTTGATATGAAGTTAAATAACACATGAAATATTAAATTAAATAAAACAATTCTTGATAATTATAACGTATGAAGTTTGTTGTTCATTTTATAAAAGGTATGAAATTACCTCATTGTCATATATATATATATATATATATATATATATATATATATTTATTTATTTATTTATTTATTTTATTTACACTGTGTTTATTAACAACAGAGGTAATAAAGAAAGAGTTACAATTTTTTTTATTTACATGTTACGAAAAAAAATTGAGGGTTTAATACGAATATATTTATTAACAACAAAAGGGGCTCAAAGTACTAATAAAATTTGTTTGAAGCCATCTTTTTAGAAAGATGGAAGTTTAAAATACCGAGAACATTTTAAACGATAGATTTAAAGAGGAACGATATCAAGAGGTCAGACGCCACATTTGAATCAAAAACCTTAATACATTAAATTTATGGTTGAAATTACTTCTAAACTCTATACTTTGTCTATTTTTAAATTATGTGAAACTTAAAATTTACATTTAAATTCTCAACACATTTGGATATAATTGATAATTATCAATACTAGTCTTAAAACTTTATAACTCTGTGAAATGGCATCTATATGGATGGTTATATAAAATATATATTTTTTAAAATCAAAATTAGCAATAAGTAATCCTTAGATATTGATAAATTACAAAATAAATTTTAATAAATTTTACAAACCTTAAACCCAATTGTGTTTAAATCGAAAAATTTTAAAAGCTGTAAATTTCAAAATTTTGAATTAAGTCTCAACTTTTGACCTTTTATTCTTAAAGAATTTTTTTAATATTTTATTTGAATTTAATTAGGATATATTTTTTTATTTACATTTATATTTTAACATAATGCTAAGCAAGACATGCGTGAAGTGTTGAGCAAACCAAACACACTAAAAGCTTTTGCTAACTCCTAGTTAATTTTTATCACATTTCTTTGTTAGAGATATAATAAAATTATTTATACACTTTTACTTAATATCTTAAATTTTTAAAAGAATTATTTATGATATGATATTAAAATCTCTATTAATCTATAACCAAATGATTTAAAATTGAATCCATCCCGCACAAAATTTTCATATATTAAATTGAATTTAACCCTTGACTGTTTTAAGGTCCTTATCTTCGTGTACTCAAATTGCAAATAAAATATTAACCAACATTATATTTAATATTATGATGATAAATTTAACTTGCCGGCAAGGCCAACAGCCGACTTGAAAATAATAATAATAAATGATGGAATTTAATATGTAGGTGCTATTAAATTTTAAGAGTAAATTACAGAAACTCCTCCTCAAGTTTATTTAAAAGACACGTTATCCCAAACTTACTTTAAATATACACTCTACCCCATTTGACTTAGTCAATGGTCTTCTTACAATGCCCAACTCCCTGCTTATTTCGCTGCACCCTTCAACGATGGTCATTCATGGAATATAGTCATCTTTGGGTGTCAGAAGAATCACAGAGTTGAAGAAGACATGACCCATTTCTTCAAAATGACAAATACAAACACCGAAGTTAATCCTGATCATTTTACGTATTCCATTTCCCCTGTTGCGATTTGCGTTTCGGGGACTAATCTTATGTGGATGTATGAGTGTCTTGGTGTTATTGGGGATGCAAGAAAGGTGTTCAATGAAATGCATAGCAAAGATTTGGTTACTTGCCATGCTTGATGTCCAGCCACCTCTAGATGTGGTGATATCTGCTTAAGCTTGTACGAGCAATCCCTATGGACAAAATTCGGGAACCTTGAGATTGTTGACTCTGCTGAAGCCAAAATTGATCACCGAACCAAACTGGATCTGAGAAAAAGAAGGGAAAGGCTGGGTAAACCCCTAAATTTGTCCATGAGAAAAACATCACTGGATAAATTCGTCTTGAGCAAAAAGAAACTCAGCCAGTGGCTACGATTAGACACATGTCATATAATTAAAGAGAGATGGAAGACTTTCTTTTAACTTGAATTTGAGGCAAGTTTTGTTTAGTTAATAATGAGTGAAATAGAATGTATAAAATGGAATAAATATATCATTTGTTTAGATATTTTATGATAGAATAGAATAAATTTTATATTATATTATTTGAAAAATAGATGAAATGATAAAATTATAATTTTATTATTCTTATATTATCTTTATTTCAAATATACTAAAATTTAATTATTTCTAACTAAAAAAGATTTTAATTATTTTCATATATTATCTAATGATGGTATTTATTAAATGATATTTTTTAAAATTTTTATCTTGCTTTTTGTTAATTTTTTTAATCTCATATTTTTAATTATTTTCAATCTTAATTACATGAATACCAATTTCAATCTTGTGTTACCGAGTTACATGATTTGAAATTGTTTTTAAACAAGATTTGACTTGATGAAAACCAATTACATGAATATTTATATGTTAATTACATTTCTTGATTTTTGCCATTAATTTGACGTTGTTTTTTTTTTGTCATGTAATTGTGTCACAATATATCAACGAGACAACAAAGTTGAAAAAAAATTTAGTTGCAATAAAATTGTGATACCAACTAAAAATTATTTTTGAACATAAGAATTGAGTTTTATATGCAGATTTATATATAATAAATTTTAGAGAAGTTAGATTAATCCTTATACAAAAATTAAGTTCTCTTCTAAATGTAACAATAAAGTAATGAGAATGGAGGAGATGTGAGGCAACAACATAGATGTGAAAAAATGAGTAAGAGAGGAGAGACAACAACATGATTTTCACTTCAAGTTAGGGTAAGAGGATAATTTTTTATGAAACAAATATTAATTTATATTAAAAAATATAATGATAAAAACTTTTACATATCATAAAAAATTTTAATTAAATAATTAAACATTGAATTAGTAAGTTAGTTTGACTCATTACAGGTCGACCCATATTGGGTTGAGCCAAAATCAAATTGGCTCGATCAATTCAAAATGCATTTTAACTTCAATTTAGAAATAATGATGTTTGGGGTTTAGGGTTTAAAAAAATTCTCAATAAATATACAAATGCTCAAGTTTGTTATTTGCAGAATGCTACTATAAAGATTAGTACATTAATTTAACGAAGTTTGCGAAGTATATTATTACTTAGTAGGATCTTATTTTATATTATATTATATTATAGTATAGTATTTTTTTTTTTTTGGTGCAAATATTATAGTATAGTATATACATACACTTTTAAAATAATATTGCTTTATACTTCAGTAAAAAATATTCCTTTATGGTAATTATTGATTATTGAAAATATTCTTCAACAATTACAAAGATGTTAAAAAGCAACGTTGAGCGTTTGATTTGTTTTTAATTAATATATTTTTCTATTGATATATTTACATTATTGTTGTTTAATTTTTGAGTCGGAAAAATCCAACCATACTCATACTGAGTTTCCATCGATCTCATGGCTGGGCGAGCATCCTCTTCCTTCACCCATGGATGGACCTACGATGTGTTCCTCAGCTTCCGAGGTGTAGATACTCGTACGGGTTTTATTGGACATCTCTACAATGCTCTCAATCAAAGGGGAATCCGTACCTTCCTTGATGATCAGGAGCTTCATAGAGGAGAGGAAATCGCACCAGGGCTCCTCATGGCAATTGAAGGATCCAGGATTGCCATCCCTGTGCTCTCTGAGAACTATGCTGCTTCCTCATGGCTATTAGATGAACTTGCCAAGATCTTTGACTGCAATAAGAGAATGGGTCAGCTGGTTATTCCGGTTTATTATGGTGTGGAACCTCATGAGGTCCGACATCAGACAGGAAGTTATGGCGAAGCATTCGCTAAGCATGAGGAGAGGTTTAGGGACCGCTTGGAGAGGGTGCAAGAATGGAGGATGGCACTGCATCAGGCAGCTAACTTGTCCGGCTTCTATTTCAAACAGGGGTATCCCACCTCCCCAATACTTTACCTTACTCTATTTTGTTTCGTTATTTTTCATTTTTCTAATTATTTGATTCTAAAATTTAAAGAGAAAAGAAATGCTTCTTAATCTTCACATTTGAACAATTTAAATTGTAATAATAAGTATCAAAGCATGGATATGATTGCAAATTAGTATGACTTCACACAAGCTTTTCTGATTGGGCAGGGATGAATACGAATATGCATTTATTGACAAGATCGTTAACGTAGTCTCCAGCAAGATTAATCTTAATCATGCTTCCTTACATGTTGCTGATTACCCAGTTGGACTGGAGTCTCGAGTGCTTAAAGTAAACTGCCTTCTGGATGATGGGTCTGATGATGGAGTCCACATGGTAGGGATCTATGGAATTGGTGGAATAGGTAAAACCACAATTGCTCGAGCAGTTTATAATTCCATTGCTAGCCAGTTTGAGGGTGTATGTTTTCTTGATGATGTGAGAGAAAATTCAAATAAACGTGGCTTAGCATATCTCCAAGAGATGCTTCTTTCTGACATAGTTGGAGACAAGGATATTAACATACGAAATGTGAAAAGAGGAATTTCAATAATAAAGCAAAGGCTCCATATGAAAAAGGTTCTTTTGGTTCTTGATGATGTTGATAGAATAGAGCAGTTGCAGGCTATTGTAGGAGCACCTGATTGGTTTGGTCCTGGTAGCAGAGTCATCATTACAACTCGGGACAAACGTTTGCTAGCAATTCATGGGGTTGAAAGAACATATGAGGTGGAGGAGTTAAATGAGAAAGAAGCTCTTCAATTGCTTTGTTTGAATGCTTTTAAAACTGACAAAGCTGATCGAAGTTACGTGGACATTTTAAACCGTGCAGTGAATTACACTTCTAGGCTTCCATTGGCTTTGGAAGTAATCGGTTCCAACTTGTTTGGAAAAAGAATAGAAGAATGGCAATATGCATTAGATAAATATGAAAAAATTCCTGATCCAACGATCCAAAAGATACTTAAAATAAGTTTTGATGGTTTGGAGGAAGTTGAGCAGAAAATTTTTCTTGACATTGCTTGTTGCTTCAGAGGATATAATTTGGCAAACCTCGAAGATATACTTTGCGCTCATCATGATTTACCCATCAAATACAGTATTGAAGTGTTGATTGAAAAATCTCTCATAAAGATTGATTACTTTGGTCTTGTGACATTACATGACTTGATACAGGACATGGGTAGAGAAATTGTCCGATTGGAATCACCTAATGAGCCTGGTCGACGGAGTAGGTTGTGGTTCCCTGAAGATATAATTCAAGTTTTAGAAGAAAATACGGTGAGTTAAACTGATATGGATGGTTGATTTATCAATTTTGACTATTATATGCTAGACGATATGATATATGACCCTCTGTTTCCAATCTTCTGTTGACATTATCAATTCACAATTGATTTTTTTCTCTTTATAATAAGTGAATTTGTCTAGATATGCATGTTGAATTCGTAACATACATACATGTCTCGTGATTGACTTGTGCTTTTCTCTGAATAGGGAACCAGTGAAATTGAAATCTTAATTCTGGATTTCCCCAAAGATGAAGTACACTCGAATGGACTCATAGGTGAAGATGTAGATTGGGATGGAGAGGCCTTCAAGAAGATGCAAAAACTCAAAACACTTATTATTAGAAATGGTTATTTTTCCACAGGCCCTATACATCTCCCGAATAGTTTAAGAGTGCTGAAATGGTGGGGATATCCTTCAACATCTTTACCATATGATTTTCATCCAAAGAAACTTGCCATGCTTGAGTTACCTGAGAGTTGTTTAACGCCGTGTGAACCAATCCAGGCAAGTGTGTATATATATATATATATATGTATTCTTATGTATATTTATTTATTCCTCTAAATATTAATAAATTCACTATAAATTCTTAGGATTATTCATTTGGCTCTTTTTTCTTTTTTTTCATTTTGCAGATGTTTGTATTTTTGAGTGTTTTGGATTTTGGCTACAGTGAGTGTGTAACTCAGATACCGGATGTATCTGGTGTCCCAAATTTGAAAAAATTATCATTCAGACATTGTGAGAATTTAATTGAAATTCATCCTTCTGTTGGATTTCTGGATAAACTTAGAATCTTGGATGCTGTTCGTTGTAGGAAGCTTAAGACTTTTCCACCCATCAAATTGACCTATCTTGAACAACTCAATCTTTCACATTGCTCTGTTCTTGAGAGTTTTCCAGAAATATTGGGGAAGATGGAAAATATAACAGAGCTCCATATAATGGGGAGTCCCGTAAAAGTATTGCCATCTTCAATTCGAAACCTTACCCGGCTTCGAAAATTGGAACTGCAATTCTGTGAAATGGTTCAGTTACCAAGTAGCATTGTCATGTTGCCAGAACTGAGTTTGATGCAAGTTTCAAGATGTGAAGGGCTGTGGTTATCTAAACAGGAAGAAGGTGAAGAAATGGTGTGTTCAAACATGGAATGTCTTATTCTCTCGTACTGCAACTTATCAAATGAATTCCTTCCAATAGGTCTAGCTTGGTTTGCCAATGTGAAAGATTTAAACCTATCGGGGAATAATTTCACAATTCTTCATGCAAGCATCAAAGAATGTCGCTTTTTGAGTAACCTTAAGTTGGATGATTGCAGGCTTCTCCGAGAAATTAGAGGGATTCCATGGAAATTAGAAACATTCTCTGCAAAAGGATGCACATCCTTGAAAGTGTTAGACCTCACAGTTCTTCCTACATGCACCGAAGAATGTCACTTTTTGAGGGAGCTTATCTTGGATGATTGTGTGTATCTTAGAGAAATTAGAGGGATTCCGCCAAACTTGGATCATTTCTCTGCAAAAAACTGCACATCCTTGACTTCCTGGTGTACAAGCATGTTACTGAATCAGGTTTCTCTTTTTTTTTCCCTATTTGATTTAATATTCACATTGACTCAGACTCTACATATGTTTCTGTAGTTACTATGGTATTTTGGGTTGAAAGATATTTGATGCTAAAGAGAGGGAGAGAGTGTATCGAGCAGAGTGGTGATTTGATGGAATGGTTTGGTATTAGCTACTTACACAACTTGAAGTACATGATGGCTATTTATAGGCTTTTATCACCGCAACAATGTTTCTAGACATTTATGATTTTTACATGGTTTTGTTGTTTCACCAACTCAAGCTTATTGGTGGTTCTTGAATTCTTTTACGTTGATTTGCTTTATCTTTGCCGCCTGTTGATGTCTAGAATTAAGTTTTAATAGTTTCTAAACTTTTGACTGACAGGAATTGCATGAGGCTGGAAACAAGATGTTTTCTTTGCCAGGAACAAGGATTCCTGAGTGGTTTGATCACCGTACAAGGGGAGGGTCAATATCTTTCTGGTTTCATAACAAATTCCCTGCGATTTCTGTGTGTCTTGTTATTGGACTGGTGAATGAGCAACCTATCAGGGTCAAGTTTAGCCCTCAAGTGTTCATCAATGGCAATAAACAGTCCTTTGCCTGTCAGGAAGTTTTTGAGTTTGGGGTTGCAACGGATCATATACTTCTGTTTGATCTACAGCTGCTAAAATTTGAAGATAATGTGGCCGTATTATTTTCAGAAAATGATTGGAATCGTGTGGAGGTTTCATATATAGATCATATCTCCAACGATGAGGTCCCAATCAAATTGGTTGCAAAACAAAATGGAATCCATGTATTTAGACAAACAAGTACCATCGAGGATATCCGATTCACCAATCCATACTATAAAAAGAGAAAATCATCTGTTTTTCTCTCAACTCCGGAATCAGAAAACCCCCTGTTGTTGAAAGAAAAGCATAGATTGGTGGACATGGGAGTTTCTGAGACACAATTTTTGCAGAAACAACAACATTTGGCTTTATTAACACCGAGTGTGGAACACGGCAGAGAGCAGTTTCCATTGCTTCCAGCTCAAGCAATGCAAAATGTGAATTGGGGTAAAAATTCAATGGAGGGGCCACATCAAAGAATAAAGGTAAAAATTTCTTCTTGATTCTTTTCCCTTTTACTCCATTCCTTCCTCACTCAAGTTCTCTCTGTTTTTCAGACTACGGCTTTGAGACCTCGTAAAGCCCTGACTATTGTGTTTGATGGGTCGGAGGAGACTGAGTCGACTCCCCAGCCAGCAACCACTGTCGTTCCTCCTACTAACATCATTCCTCCACTTGTCATGGATCAACCTGCTCAACTTAACACCCCACAAGAATCCACTTTTCCAAAGCCATCTTCGCCCATTCTCACATCAACCCAACCCCCACCTGCTGAGACAGAAAAAGGCCGAGTCTCACGACAAACAACTTCATTTAAGAGACCTTGTGAAGATATCGGAGGTCAAACTTCAGAGATGCTTTCAGAAGATGAAGTTCATCCTACTACAATCCAAAATGACCCTACTGTCAATGAAGTTGATTACAGGGGTGATGATGTCGAGCTGGAAATGGTGTCCTTCAGTAAACCTAAATCTGAAAAATCTTCTTCCAATGCTGAAGGTTTGGATTCAGATAATCCCTTCGACCAGGTCAATAAAAAACTCTACCAGGTCAATACAAAACTCTCTATTAGCGGGAAGCAAACCACATCTTATGGGGCGAGTTCTGGAGATGAATCTCTAACATCTATCAGAGAGGCCTTCGAGGCCTTCGAGTTATTAATGGTTAAGGAATTATCGGAAGCCTCAGCTGATCCTGCCACTCACTCTCGACTTGATCACCTCTTGGATCTATTGAGCACGAGTAGCCATCCTAAGGTGACAGTAGAGGTTAAGCAGGCTCTTGTCGAGTTCAAGAGAAAGGCCCTTGCATCATTCGAAGAATTCCAAGCTACTGTTGAGCCTGTGAACAAACTGAAGAATTTTGAGAAGCAGAGGGCCAGAATTATGCAGGAGACTGTTGCAAGCAAGGATCGGTGGAAGGAAGTAAAACACTCAATAAAAAAGGCTTCTGTGATCATTGAGGCCGAAAATAAAAGGCAGAAGGAGCTAGAGGCAGAAATTGCAACTTTAAGGAAACAACTGGCTACAAAGGAAGGCGACCTTGAACGACTTGTGTTGAATGTCGAGAGTCAGGAGGCAACACTCTCAACCTATTTGACAACTTGCGCTTCTCTGAACGATCAAGCTCGAGCGCTATTAAAAGAAGCCGATGATCTAGTCGCTGCAAACACTGGAGTCGAGGATGAGGGTGAAGCTACTGAAATAAAGCAGAATAGGCTCAAGTCCACCTGGTCTACTGACCTAACTAGCCAATTTATCAAGATTAAGAAGAAGATTCTTGGCTGATATGAGTAGGATGTAATCTTTGTTTACCAGAAACATTTCTGAACAATTCCGTGATATGTGAGCTGCTTATTACATACTTAAGGAAGTTGTTTTTGTTGACAAATTTCTGAGACCAGCAGATAACTCGTGAGTTAATCGTTTGTAGCTAGGTGGTATTTATGTGGTATATATTTTTTAACATTGATTAGGGATGGCAACAGATCGATGCAGGGGTAGGTAGTGCTTCTACACTCGTACACGTATATGTAATGGATATTTATTTGTGATTTTTATAGGAAAGTAGGAATATCTGCGAATATTAATCGATAGTTAATAATTTAAAATAAAATTTTAAAAATTATAAAAAAAAAAAAAAAAAATAAATTTTAATATCATATATTATAATTTTATTCAATAATTTAAGATTTTTATAAAATTAAAAAATATTATAAATAATAAATTAAATTTAATTATATTTTATAATAATTAATTTATATAAATAATTATTACATAAATAATATATATTTTTTAATAAATTTTATGATTATGCACTCATTTAATAAAAGTTTATTTTAAAATAATAAAAATATATATATTTTCATCCTATCTCAAAATAAAAAATATATATAATATATATTAAATAAAAAAGTATATTTTACGAGTTTGTGGTACTTCATGGACGGGTATTATAATCTTTGCTCTCGCTCTTATTTATTAAATGGGTATCTATTTCTCGTTTCATCGCGAATAATTACTACGAATCTTTATGAGCAGGAATAATTTTGTCATCTCTAACATTGATACCTATAAGACATGAGTGAATGTATTAAATAAAATTATTGACGCAACCCTCTTGGAGGAGCGTCTGTGATGAATGTGGCAACTAAATTTAAAATTCAAAATTCAAATAAAATGAGTCGTCAACAATTTTATTTGGTTAGAAAAAGTTGAAAAACTTTTTCCAAAAAAAAATGAAAACCAGTCTGCATAATCAAAGTCAAATCTGGGCTCTGTTTATAAATATGAAGCGTGGAAATTGAATCATCCTCGATACTGCATCCTAAAATGGTTAGCAAATTGTACGAATTATAATTATTAAGTTTATCTTATAATGTAAGCAAATGCAAGAATAATAAACAAACAATAAAATAATATATACTTTTTTAATAAAAAATAATAATATTTAGATGCCAAAAAACTAATTAAAATATTTACAAATCAAAGAAAAATTAAAACCAAATACTAATTAAATTACAGAATTTATAATTTTAACTTAACATTCGACTTACGTATTCTTAAAGTGCAATGAAAAGTTTAAAATTAATGTAATTCTTTAAAAAATAAGTGTGAGTTAATTAATTTTAGTTAACAAAAATAAAATGTTAAAAGAAAAAAATATTTATCAAGGATCAATTTAAATCAAGCAACATGCCAATAAATAAGGAAATAAACTAGGCAAATCCAAAAAGTAATGAATCAAACTTTAATCAACCCAAGCACTAATTTTTTTTTCTTTATCATTTTTTTAATAATTTTTTGTATTTTTTTACATCATTTTCATTCTTTTTTGTAATTTTTTTCAAACTTTTAAATTTTTTATATTTTGAAATTTTTTAAATCAATTTTAGCATTTTTTATTTTTATCAATTGATATTTTATTATTTTTTGCATTTTTATCATTTTTAGTATTTTATCACATTAAATTTTAACTTTTTCACTAAATATCTAACCTACCCAAAAATACAGCCCATAATGAAAGGTGAATCCCCTCAGGAGAAAAAATAGAGGCAACAACCAAGCCAAAGGCAACCAATGGCTTCTCTGCTAATCCGAAGACCGTCCATGAATATGGAGTCCAAGGCATGGTAGAGTAGGTCTCGACCCACCTATCAACCCTTTCAGTAGTGAGCGCCATCCAAAAACAATCGAACACAAAAAAAAGACAGCACTATCATACGAAAAACCCTTTACTGTTATGTCTCCCTGAGCTAGTCCTAATAAAAAGCAGGAGGTGACTCATCCTCAAATGTTGAAAGATCTGGCTGACAACGATACATTCATCATCGTCAACAACTCTACCCAACAAAAATTACATGTCAAAGCGGGTGACATAACAACATCAAAGGAGGGGTTCGAATCAACTATGAAGGAACCTCCAATTAGGACTACAACCACCTCAAAATAAGATGATTTTCTCTATTGGAAGTGGTGCCAAAATTGAGAATGGTCGCCTAAAAAGGAAGATGAAGAAAACCACCCATAAACAAAAACAAGTTTAGATCCAGGACCAACATCTTACTGAAGTGATCATTCAGGAAGCTAGTGCAACTCTGAGCACAAAGAAATGATCCTTTTCAATGGACATGGATGTAGATGGAAACCGAGCTTGCTAAGAATCTCTATCAATGTAGTTAGTGATGATTTATGTTTGGTTTTAGTCATCTTTTCAAACTTATTAGAAGCGATATTGGGAATTGAGAAACCTCCCTTTCTTATTTCTCTAAAACTTTATTTTTTGCTTCATTTTAATTAATAAAATAATTTCTATCTGTCAAAATATATATATATCTAACCTATCTAAACAAATCGGCCTTACCACAAAGAAAATGATAAAAGAACTTCAGCCTAGTGATTGAATTACACCTCTAAACCCAACTCTCTCTCTCTCTTTATATATATATGCTTTAGGCATTGGAATATTTAGTAAGGAATATTTAGTAAGAGAAATTTTTATTGTAAAAGAAGTAAATTTTTACTATACAATCATACATAGATAGTCAAGATTAAAAGTTACTTAAAGGTCATGTGACCATTTTAAAAAGTCACATACATTTATGTTATAATATTGACTATTCATGTCAGATACAATGATCAAGATTCACTCTTCTTACGTCTACAATAAACACTCATCTCACCAGATATGCTCCCTATATATATTATATACTTATTTTCATTATTTTAGAAAAGATTGTTGATACCAATTAACAACGTGTATTGATTTGAGTAGAAAGAGTTCAAGTCTCTTAAACATATAGTCTTGAGTTCAATTTTGAGATTCATGTGTATGAAAATAATACTGTTGGGAGGTATTTCCGCTTAAGCACCTGACTATATAAGAAAGATTAGTCTCTTGTATCGAGTGAGAGAATACTATGAAAACTAAAAAAATAAAAGATTGCTGATGAGACTACTTGGCCCAAGATTAAGAACCTAAATTAAACAAAACCTACTCTAACAATAATATACTAAAGCTTAACAAAGGAGAGGTCCTGGGGTTGAATGACAATGGGAGAGAGTTGAAGATAACGATGACTTAGACAAGTGGTACCCGTTGACCTTCGGTGTGACAGTGACGGAAAATGTGGTGGCTCGCGGCTGACGATGGTGAACTAGACACAATGGCTTGTGGCGATGGGTGCGGTTTGTGTAGGGATGTGATGGGTCATGAGATTGAGCGGAGGTTGTGGTTGCACAACTTGCCAGCGACTCACTGCATTTGAATGAGGGATCAGAAGACTGATGATGAAATTTTTGGTAGCTTGGATTTGGGTTGAATGAGGGTTCCTCTGTAATTGACCTTGATTTTTTCTTATTTTTATTTTTATTTTTTTAACATTATTTTTTAAATGACTTAAGTTACAGAATTTCTGGGTTTATTCTTTTTTTATTTATTTTTTTTTCAACTTCAATGGGTGATTTCTGTTGGCTTAGCTCTATCTATGTATAGCTTGGAGTAGGATTTAGTCTCGAGTTATGGTTTATTATGAGTGGTTGTCTGATTCTGTTGGTAATTGGCGTTCAAGAAATTTTATACTCATCAAGAGCATGTTGAGTTGAGATCAAATTAAACAGCGTACCAAAAATGAATCACAAATACAAACACTGAATAGCACCAAATTCAAACACAGAATCAAAAACACTAATAGACTTCAATTCCAATCAATGCATACATATATTCAAACACAAGCATATTCCAATGCCTAAAGAAAAATCAGAACAAGAAAGATGAGCAGACCAATCTCAAATCCACTGAGTTTCAAAGAAAACCTTTTAGCATAGGGATGGTTCAATTATCTTAGAGGACTAAAGCTAAATACAACATTGAGTCCTTTTTATTGAAATTGATAAAAAAAAATTATTAAAAATTTGTTCTTTTAACCTTTCGAGATACCAAGTTTTCTTTTTTAATATTTCTTTTTCAATATAATCTTTAGAGGAGATTGAAATTAAGAAAGAAAGCTAAAATAAAGAGTCAAAACAAAAAAGTAAGAAAAAAAACCCAAAAGTGAATATTATAAATTGGAAAAAAAGATTACTAGTTTCACTTAAAAAAACTAGTTGTTGTTTATTTTTGGTAGTCCTTGTTGTTTATTGAGAAAATTTTTGAGAAGATGATAAGAAGAATTGATGTCATTTCACGTTTAGGAAGGAGGAGGGAGGAGTAGTGTACCACAAGTGCAGCCAACAAGACATTAATGTATCACATAAGCGTCTCTGTTAGTTTTAATTAAAGCATGTTACATAAATTTTTAAGTGATTTCAGAGTAAGAGATTTCTTTTAATATATATCATTAAATATGTGTTACATTAGTATTATAGACAAGTATTGTCTTTTACATTAATTATATTTTTAATGTCATATTGCTGATTTATTAGACATTTAATAATATAGAATAAGATATTTTTATTAATATCTCTCACTTTAATTACATTTTTAATGTTATTGCTGATTTATTAGATATTTCCGATAACACTTAAGAATCTTTCAGGTGATTAACGGTTGAATTAATTAAAGTGACTACGTTTTGCTCAATGGGAGACTTCAAAGGTAACTTCCTTAAACAGATTAGGGACGGAAATCACCATTTAGTCAATAAGAAATCATTCAACCATTAGACCAATACATCGTGTTGGTTAATGTCTTTATATTATATTATATTATATAGTTATTTTGCTGGATTTTCATAAAAGCGAAGAACTTCCATGAAGTTATTATTATATATTCTATAATATTATTGTACTTTCAATTTTCAATAATTTTTGTTTTATAAAATTTATATATACTAGTATATAATTATTTTTTCATTCACTATTTATTTAGTTAGAATCTTATATAAATATATAAAATTATACTTTGATTCAACTATGATTCAACCAAAGTTTAACCATTAAACCTTAAATCAATTTCTTAACCAATTCAATAACTGGTTCAATTTTCAAAACCTTACTCCCGACTATGTATGGGTCCAACAAAAATACTAGAATAGGATGCTCATGCAAGCTAACTAATTACATTAAAGGTAAGCAATGTTTACAAATGAAGCATAGTGCTTAGACAAATATCTTTTCCCTGTTACCAAGAACTCAGTACTGCTATTATGTTAATTTTATATTTATATATATATATATATATATATATATATATATATATATATATATATATATATATATATCATGTAAGTTTTTTTTACACCTATTTTCAATCGTTAGTTTCACTTTCATCTAATGGTTGAGATTATTTCATTAAAGGTAACCATTAGATGAAAGTGAAATTAACGGTTGAAAATGGGTGTAAGAGAAAAACTTATATTGGTGTAAGTTAATCCTCCATCATATATATATATATATATATATATATATATATATATATAATCTTCTTCTCATGTGAGATAAGTGTTTATTATAAGAGTTGAGATGAGTAAATGTTGACCATTTGATCTTACATGAATAGTCAAGATTAGAACATAAATGCATGTGACTTTTTTTAAGTGGTCACATAACATTTAATTAAGTAATTTTTAATCTTGATTATCTATGTATAATTGTATGGTCAAGATTCACTCCTTTTACCCTATCATAATAAACACTTCTCTCACTAAATATCTATATCATGCAATAAATAATTCCATTGTTAGAGAAGTTCTTAAATGTTGATGCCTCTAATACCCTGTGATATTTCCTTGTAAGTTTCATCCTCTTACCATATCCAACCCGAGAGTTTCAAGGATATTCTAAACATTAGTTTTGACACCATTAATACCAACAAACGCCATATATGAGTGGAGATAATCATAAAAGTGAAAAAAACATTCTAAGAATTCACAAGGCCAAGCCCATTGATGGTAATGGTTGTTAAATGAGATCGGCAAGGCTATCTTTGATTCGTAGTGCTGAATGCCTGTAACACCCATGTTTAACACCACCACTTATAGCATATCACACATAAATGTATATCAATAAATTGTATAGGAAAAATCTTCCAAAGACCAAAAATATGTTTCTTAATTCAAGTCAATGTGTGGACTAAAAATCTTGAAACTCTATAGAAAGAAATAAGAAATAGAATGGAAATTGCATACTCTATGACAGTATCAACTTCACAATAGAGGAAAGAGTTGGGTGATAGCAGAGGGGCATTGGCATTTCTGCACTAAGAATGAGAAGTGGTTTGTTTCATAAATTCCGTCAACGCACCATAGAGAGTGGTAAGTGGTGTTACCTTTTTGAACCCATGACTGCACGATTCCTGTGTTTATCACACCTATTTGTCCCGTTTTCTACCCTCTCATTCTTCTCTTCACACCTTCCCCAACACAAAGAAAGTACACCCCATAGCCCAGCAGTGTCTGTACATGATTTCAGGAAATGTTTTAAATCCTCTTAAAATGTTGAAAAGCATTAATGTCACTAAAATGATAATTATTGATTTTGTTAAAACATAGATCAACAGTTAACATAAATTACTTGTTATTCCTATAATTGCTCACATTGGCAATTATTGCTAATTACAACAATACTCCTTATAAATATAATAAATAATTTATAGAATTTTGCAAAATGACCCTTCTCTCATATTATTCCCCACACAGAACGGGCATCTTTATCTACAATATCTCTCTATCCTAACACACGTTCTTCTTTCTTTAATTAATTTTTGGTGCAAGTTGTGTTGGATTTATTGAAGAAGAAGAACATTATATTGCAAAGATTGTTTCCAGTTTGAGAAAAAACTCTTCTCTTCCTCCAACGAACTGTTTGTTCAGTCATTTTAATCCAAAAAAAAAAAACTCATTTTTTTTCCTTTTAGTGAGAGAAAATTTTGGGTAGAGAAAATTGCAAGAGATAGATAAAAAAAGTTTTACCTTTTTTTTTTTGTGTGTTCCAATATGATTCAACTGAAAATCTAAAGAAGGATGTGAGAAAATTTGATTCTTTGATGTATGGCTATGTGTGGTGGGCAAACGGCAACTTCTAAAAGTTGTGGGTCGTCCTTTCTGACGTCGTTTATGATAGCTAGAGGCATTTCGAGCAAGGTCCGTGGTCGACAACTAGTTGTTTATGAAGTTGTGGGTTTGTGACTTTCATTGTCAATCTCACTTTGCAGGGTTGCTCATTGGTTACAGATCTCAATTTGCAAGATTATTAGTCATGGACGTAGAAAATTAGAATAATTATCCGGCAGCCAGAACTTGTTTATGGAGTAGAAAATCATAATAATTATACAACTTGTTTATCGAGTACCTGTGCTCGGCGCATAAGAGCTCGCCGCACCTACAACCGGAACCCGAGGCCACCTTTCTTTGGTAGCCAGAGAACTGGTTCATGACGTGCTTGCCTCGAACAGCGACTATGGAGGTGCAGTGGTGATAATCTTCATTTGAAATGAATGAATTTTGTTTGAAGGAGTAAAATGCAATAAATAAGAGATAAGGATTTCAAATATAAATAACACAACTGATTCTGAGAGTAAAACACCTACTATAACTGGTAAAGTCAAAAGAGCATACATATTTAAAAATATTTCAAGTGCATAGTAAACGTCTTCATGATTTCATTGTACGCATTGATCGGATTATAGCCTCCACAACTTGTTTTAGATCAATTGACAAAGCAGGAGATGGAAGAGAATGTGATGGTCTTCTTAATATCTGGATCTTCATACTTCCCTTGCCGCTGCATGTAATTGTGGAGTTGGGGTTGCTTGTCTATCTCATTGAAAGAGAATTAATGTGGAAAGGTATGGATGGAATGGAAACTAAAACATTGTTTAGAGTGGTGATTTAAATGGAATGCTAGTAAATTGAATGGAAAATGGTAACCGAAACATTCATTATGGTGTTGTTGGGGCAGCTTGGTCTGTCTCATTGAAAAAGAATTTACGTGAAAAGTTATGAAATGGAATGGAAACTAAAATGTTGTATAGAGTGGTGATTTAAATGGAATGTTAGTAAATTGAATGGTAATGGTAACCAACACATTCATTCTAAGCTAAGGAGAGGACTCTCAACAGAAGCTTCTAATGTTAAACATATATGCTGATGTGGCTTAAAATTGGAGTTAGAAGAAAAGTTGCCGTAGCGTTCTCACAGCTCGCATTCCTGTTTTTATAATAATAGATAATAGATTTTAAGAAGAGAGGTTATCCTAAATTTAAAACTGAATAAATTATTCTTATCATATTTTATAAAAATAACTCAATGGTGATTTGAGTTTTAATGCAATTGAAAAGAAACAAATGTCAAATGTTTGGAATATGAAGTCTTCATTCGGAGTAACCGTTCGAAGTCGTCCAAGTATTTTTTCAGTTAACGCGTACGAATTGAAAGAAAAAAGGGATTGGTTAAAGAGTTTAATTTTGATGTATTCTTTATACTATTAATTAATCATATATCATCATATATATAATTTTAAAGGTAATTATTATGAAAATCAAACATTTTTAATGATATGATAATACATAAATAATTGATAGCATAAATTTTGTGTACATTGACATTACATTACAATTAAATTTGTGATTAAATAGTGCATGTCATTAATGGTATGTATTTCTTTACAGTAAAATTTTGTCAATTTTTTTACAATTTGATTTTGAATCTTAATTTGGAGAAGAAAATCACTTCTTCTATGGATTGTTCAGTAATTAGGTAACTTAAATCATAAATATAAAAAATGAAGACCAATAAAAGTAAGTGTAAATAAAGAAATCAAAATAAAAAGAAAATGAAAGTGTTCTCCTGGTTAGCGGTTCAAGAACAACCTAATTGGATAGAATTAGATCATAGATATTTATGAACACTATTAAAAAAGTAAATATGCCTATTTATAATGAGTAAATCTCTTATAGAGTCTCTCATAAATAGAGGAATTAGCTATAAGCTATAATGATATTATTAAATTTTTATCATAATTGACAACATTTATTATCTATTATTGCAGATTTAAAATATGATTCTTATCTACCAAAACACTCTTATGATGAGGGAAAAGGTGTTGAGAGGTTGAAAATACCAGAAAATAGTTGCTGGAGACTCGCTGAAAGTTCACTGGATATCGCCTGGTTTGTTGAAGAAAAAGCACAGAAATTGAGGAAAAGGAGAAAATGGGGAAAAAAACCCTTCACTCATATTTATAAGCGCAGGGTAACCCCAACACCCACTGCAAGGGTAAAATGGCTTTTTCTACATTAAATTTGAAACTCTGCATGGAATTTGAAAACGATAATCACGGTGGCACGAAGATTAAACGGTGGCTTCCAATACCCTTTAGTCACGTGGCAAAATGTGCCTAACATAGCAGGTCAAAGGACTGTGGACAGACCTGAAACAACACATGTCAAAACGAAATAGTACTTACACCGGATATCAGATCAACATTGTGTTAGTCTTACAATACATATTGTAGATTACATATTTTATTTTGGTCAACTCGCGATTTACAGGTGGATCCCATTACCCAAAATTGGTATGGGGGTAACGCAGTATGAATCCCGAACAACGGTGTAGTAACTATAAGGTAGAGCAATCTATATCGGATCCCGACCTAATTCATTAATATTGGTGGCATTTCGATTTTTATTTTTCATTACAAACTTCGACCCTTCGTTATAGATATTGTGAGATCCAGCATCTATATCATGACTTGGATCCCTTTGTCCCACGCATGTCGCTTGCTCCTAATAATAATCTCGGATATCTTGACACTCAACTGTCACATCTGAGCGCCAAGTTGAGGGTACTTGTTCTGGATCGGAGTTCGGATTAACAATTCAGGAGCAACTCAGCCCGCTAGAATTGGATCTCAGATATATATGAACGTTATTAGATAAGTAAATATGCCTATTATGAGAAGTGAATCTCTCATAGCTAGGATCCCTCATAAATATAGGAATTAGTTATAAGTGATAATGATTTTATTATATTCTTATCCTAATTAATAACATTTATTATCCATTAATGTAGATTTAAATATGATCCATATCTATTAATACACTCCTATAAATATCACACAAGGTAGTAAATATATACATATAATTTTAAACACTACCTATCTTGTGCACAGTCTAACTTGAGTGTCGGAGTGTCTTTTGTATGTACTTAACCCTCACACAATCATCGCAACTACCATGCATTGAAGGAAATCACATTCTTCAACCTTATTAAGGTGATTATTTGAAACTTATTCAGAACAAAAAACAAGTAAAAGTAGGGATGACAATTTTATCCGTCCCCGTCAGTATCCACGGATAATATCCGTGACGGGGCGGGTAATACCAGTGATCATTCCCCCGCAGGTACGAGTACCCATTTATTTATTATCCCCGTTTAATAAATGGGGCGGGGGCGGGGGTGGTGCTCCCCGTACCGGCGGATACCTACAAATAAAATTACAAAAATACCCTTATATGAAATTATAAAATACCCTTCAGTATATAACTTAAAATAACACTCTCAGCCCAATCCTATCACCAACACACCCATCTCTGTTCCCAAATCCTGCTTTACGGCCTCTGCTCGTCACTTCTGCGGTTCTACCCAGCAATCCACCGCTTTCTTCTCTTTCCCAGAAAACCATCCATTCTAGAAAATCACCCATCCACCTTCCTCATCTTCTCCATGGCACTCGAGGTGGTGAGTGACAGATCTACGGCTAAGAGTGTTGATTTAGTGGATCTATGACGGATTTGGTACTTGCAGCTACCGCCTCCTGAAACCCCATCGCCGCCAGTCATCTTCATCAACCTGAACTTCACACACATCTTCTCCATCCTCAACCATCTCTGAATCGAGTCACGGCAGGGTGAGCGGCGACCTTGCTGGTTTATGGTGGCTAGGTATGTGACGGTGGGGCGGTGGTGATTCTGACTATGGCTCAATGAAACAAAGGCGAGATTGGGATTTGGTGGCATTTGGGTTGTGGTGCACAGGGTCGAACGACTGCTGGCCGACGTGGGTGTGGGAGTGGGAGCGACCTTTTTTTTTTTTTACAATTTATTGGGTACCCATGAATATCTATTGGTACCCGTTTACCAGTGGGGAGAATGAGAAACGGGTATCCGTGCATATATGGGGCGGGGGCGGGGAGCGAGAGACTACTACCCGTCCCCGCCCCGTCCTGTCCCGTTGCCATTCCTAAATAAAAGAAAGCATATATAAAAAAAACAATAAATATCTGGAGTTAAAATAAAAAGAAACAAACTTAATCGTATCGAAATTGTTGAATACTTTTAGTAACTCGTAGAATCCTCTAATGTGTGTAAAGTGTATAGAGATTTTACAAATTTTAACTCTTACTATATTGTATAAACTGATATTTATATGTCAAAGTCTTAACTACTAGTATTAAACATGTATCAATTTTATTTAGTAAAAAAATACTTAAATGGTTAGTAACTTCTTAAAATTGCGCATGATAACTTTCTCATGATAACTTCTTTCATCCTCAAAGTCTTTAATTGTCATGATTGTCAATAACCGCTGGATATTTGCCCATTTTAAATTATCATGGCCAAAGTTGCTTTCATCCTGTTGGGAGTAAAAATTATAAGTTCTATTCGACGAAGATGATTCCGACAGTCAGATAACGACATTGAAATTTTCGACAGTAGGGGTTTTGACAGGCAGATGGAGATCCAAATGGTGGTCAGAGCTCAAATGGCCAAGTCGATTTCGTCGAAAAGTGGATACTTGCTGAAGGAAAAAATCGCTAATACGTGTTGGATTTTTAGGATGTCAGTTATTTTTCATGATGTCTATAAATAATAGTATTTACGATGTACAAATGGTTGGATACTGGATATACAATCCTAAACATCTCACCCGAGCAGATCAACGGATTTGACTCCAAGTATACCTTCCATTTTAATTTCAAGTCATTTACATTAATGCAAATGTCTCTTTAAATTTCTTTACGTTTCTCGCACTTTTAATCTTCAGCACCTTTAAATTCACTTGCACTTTTACATTTCTCGCACCTTTATTTTCTCGCAACTTTTAAATTCCACTTTACGTTTTCTGCATTTTTACTTCCCTGCAAAGTTTTAAAGCTTCCATTTCTTTCCTTTCATCAATTCTGCCATAAACGAACTCTTTTCTTAAAATCATTTTCAAACCTCGAGATTACCACATAACTCGTTAAATCCACAATCATCTGATAAATTTATTTGTTTGCTGGGATTTGTCTCTTACTTAATTTCTACCGTAAACAAATCGGCGGTGAGACAAAAAAAAAAAAAACCAATTCCCGGCATAAACAAATTGGCACGCCCAGTGGGACCAGTTCAGAGTAACTCGTGGTGCCCGACGGGACGAGTTCAAAGTAACTCGGTAGTGTCATAAACCTCTTCATAAGAAGATGATTTTATGCGTTTAAGAAGTGGAAAGTTGGTATTATCTTGCCCTTCTCAGAATACGCAAATCATGAGTAATATAAGTAATCAGGCGTCGGATACACCTTCGACAACCATTACTGTGCCACCCTCAACTGGTGTGAGTACTAGTTTTGCGGAGGATGTTATAGCAAGTGGTACTCTCCGAAGTAATCCAGTACTAGAACAGGTGTTACCTGGAATGACTCAGTCATCGCCGAGTCAGCCAAGTAACCAGAGCATAATAAATTCAAATTCGAGGTTTGTGCCCTAATATGGGTTGCCACCGAATTATGTGCCTCCTATGATGGCGCAAATGGGATTAGGCTCTACTTTGGCTAATACTGTCGGCCAATCAGTAGGCCAATCAGTAGCTTCACAAAGCCAACCACAAATAAGTTCGGCTTTAGCAAGTTTTAATGGCCAAGGAACAGGAGTTGCTAGTTCAAGCAATCCAACTCCTTTTCGACAAGAAAGATTGAATTTGGGACCAGTTTTCCCAAATATGTCGAGAGACAATCCTCAAAGTATAACAGGGCCAACTATGAATTCTTTGGCCAGTTTTCGACAACAGATGGATGAGAGTAATCATGATATGGTGCATATGTTCACTCAGCAAATGGGTGCTGTCATTACGCCAATTATGGAAAATACAAATAATGTTTGCAGCGTATTGGCTCAGCAAATGGCAAGGCTAAACCAAGCCTTGGGTATAAGCGATTTGGCCAATGATAATATTCAGGGAGCCCAGCCTGGGGTAAATAGAGAAATGGTCACACTTCAGGCAAATATGGGACAAAATCCACAAAATTTAGATCAGCCAGGCCAAAATGATCAGCCTCGTTTGGAATATGGAAATGTCCATATGCTCCGTCGAGGAAATGAAGATCAAATGACCAGAAATGATGTAGCCATGAGATTGCTTCGACAAAATCTTGGGGGGCACCAAGTGGTCGAACAGAATGTAAACCAGGTGGTGGAACAAGTGCTGAATAGATTTGGTTTTAACGTTGGCTACGCCAATCAACCATATTTTGTATCAGCATTTCCTGAATGGGTCCAACAGGCAGAGTTGCCTAGAGGAGTTAAGATTCCAAAACTTTCCAAGTTTGCAGGAGAAAGTGGGGAATCGACCGTCGAACATATTGCATGGTTTACAATAGAAATGGGGGAGTTGGCCATTGTCGAAGGCCTTAAAATGAGATTCTTCCCAAGTTCCCTCACAAAAAATGCTTTTTCCTGGTTTTCGACATTGAGACCAAATTCAGTCCACTCTTGGGCTCAATTGGAAAGAAGCTTTCACGATCAATTTTTTAGAGGAGACTTGAAAGTGGGACTTACGGATTTGTTCAGTATTAAAAGAATGTATAATGAAACCGTGGATGATTATCTTGCTAGGTTTCGACAAATGAGGAGTAGATGTTTTACTCCTATACCCGAGGTCGAAATAGTAAAGATAGCCGCAGGTGGTTTAGATTATTATATAAGGAAGAAATTGGTTAATCAACATTTGGTTGATCTTGCCCAGCTAGGTGAAAAAGTTAGGCAAATAGAACAACTAAAAGTTGAAAAGATTCAAAAGCAAAAAAGATTTCTTAAAAGAGAAAAGGTGGCATTTGTTGGATTAAATGAATCCGACAATGAGTTTGAAGGCAGCGATGATGAATTTGAAGTTAATATTGCTGAACTTCAGAACGGTCCACCTTATGTTTGTCAGGCATTACAGCCTACTAGAAATAAGGAGAAGATGGGTTATGTCAATAGAAAAACGTATACATTCGACGTAACCAAAGCCGACAAGATTTTTGATTTGTTATTAAAAGACAAACAGATTAAACTGTCGGAAGGTCATAGGTTACTGAAATTTGATGAAATTAAAGACCGAAAATATTGCAAGTTTCATAATAATTTCGGTCATGTTACTAATGAATGTGTTCGTTTCAGGGACATAGTTCAAAAAGCAATAATGGACGGGCGTCTGAAGTTTGCCGACAAACTTAAAACCGACATGAAAGTTGATATAGACCCATTTCAGGCTGAAGTATCTTCTGCTGATCGACAAATTCCTTTAAATGTAGGGATGCTCAACGTAGGAAAGTTGCAAGAGTTCAACGTGGATACAAAGGACGCAACCGACGTGTATCCTAAGACAGGTGAATCTCTTGAAGCATTTCTTGAAAGAAAGAAAGATGAGGGCAAGGTAAGGTTGTGCCCGAGGTGTAATGCAGTATATGATGAGCTTGCTGCGAAGAAAGTTGCTGAAGGACAATTAAGTATCCAGCAGAATAAGGGAAAATATCTCGACAAAAAGATTTGGGGACCACAGAGAACTTTTTACGCTTCAAGGCCAAAGCCAGTCTATATGCCTAGGCCTAACACGAATGGTTGGATAGTTGAACCACAGGGTTTTGTGGGAAACAAGGCTCATGTCGGACCATTCAAGACTAGGGTGCCACCTGCTAATGTTGCTGTGGATAAGTGGATGAAGAATTCCGTAATGGACGGACATACGTATTTTCGACGGAATATGTCTGCCAGGAGGAGTAATTTCCAAAGGAATCGACCTTTTTGGAATGAAGACTACAAGAATGGAAGAATTGATTTAAGAGAAACTTCGATTGGCCAAGATGAAGCAGGGCCATCAAAAGTTCCTCCAATGTCGAAAAGTAAGAAAAGGAGACTACAGCGAATAAGACAAGCGCAAAAGAAAAGAGATTTAGCTGAAGGATTAATGATCAAAGAGCAGCCAATAGAAACAGGTTGTTTAGTGGTCGAAAAGAGGCCAATGCTTGATCAGGATAGAGAAGAGAGAAAAATAAAAAGTGTTGTTACCAAAGGATCATTCCCAGGGGAGCCGACAACAAATGCAGTTAGACGGCTTGATACTGAGGGTGAATCCCGACAAGAAAGGTTAGAAGAAATAAAAATGGGTAAGTAGGTTCAAAGGCCAGTTCCAAATGAAACAAAGAGGAAATGGCCAATTGGACTGATAGCAGCAGAAGAAGAGGCAAGAAAAAACGGTCTACCAGTCGAAAAGGACAAGGAGTCAATCAGCTCAAGTGCTGCGAAACCGACAATGGGGAAAGAACAGATTATGGACTCAATGAATGATGAAATTATTGAGGCCTTAAACGATCCAGAGGATCCTTTAGGCCTTGGTGATGAGGAGCAATTCGACATGGACGTCAGTTTGGAGGATAATTTAGATGATATTTTGACGGCCATGGATAGTAATTTACCGACGGAGGATTACTTAAGGATGGGACGGTATTTAAGTGATGAAGAGCCATCTGATGAGGAGGAGTTCTTAAAATCAATGAACGTAAATCTAGTCTCGGTGTTACCTGCAGACTTTGAAGGATATCATGAAGTTGAGCACGATGGGAGGAATGAAGAAGATCTTGATGACATAGCTGTTCATTGGCTTCTTTTCCAAGACAATATGATCACAGTCTTCGATAATACGGCTCAGCTTGAAAAACCGACAGAAGATCAGAAGGCTCATTTACGACCGTTACATATCAAGGCTTTGTTGGAAGGAAAACCCACCAATAGAGTTTTGATCGACGGGGGGGGGGGGGGGCAGCAATCAATTTGATCCCGAGGGCTATGATAAAGAAACTTGGGAAAGATGAATCAAATTTGATGTCGACTGACATGATAATCACAGATTTCAGTGGTAAAGCTTCCCCGTCCGACGGAGTGGTGATGTTGAAAATACAAGTCAGATCTGTTGTAAGGCCGACATTATTTGTAGTAGTTCCGACGAAGTCAAGTTACAATCTTTTGTTAGGGAGAGATTGGATTCATGCCGTCGGAGCAATACCATCGACAGTTCACCAGAAGCTCATTCTTTGGAATGAAGATGACCAGGTAGAAGTTATAGAGGCAGATGATAGTCCTTGCTATCTTCAGCAACTTCATGTCGACTTCAAAATATACGCTCCAAATGTTAAACCAAGAATGACAAGTAATGGAGTGATTAACGAAGACGCACTTGAAGTTTGCTTGAGAGATCGCCATTGGCGTACGATCGATGAAGAAGGCCGAAGGGGATCGGCCAAGCACTAGTTATGAGTATTGAGAATTACTCAGAAAAATTGTCGGCTTATTTGGTCCGACAAAGCAGTATTCACTGCTGAAAACATGCTGTCGGACTGCGTCGTTGATGATGGTCCTTTAGGATTTGAAAGAGGGTTTGATGAAAAATGTTGTGTAGAAGTAGAAGATCCTTTAGAAGAAATAAACTTAGGCACTGAAGCAGATAGAAGGCCCATTTTTGTAAGTTCATTTCTGCCAAAGGATTTTAAAGAAAAACTTGTCGAGCTGATCATGGAATATAAAGATTGTTTTGCTTGGGATTATGATGAGATGCCTGGATTGAGTAGAGACCTTGTCGAGCACAGATTGCCTCTGAAAGAAGGATGCAGACCTGTTAGACAGGCCAACAGAAGATTTGCACCAGAAGTGATTTTAAAGATAAAAGAAGAGGTCGAAAGGTTGCTCAAAGCAAAATTCATCAGAACAACCAGGTATGTCGAATGGCTTTCTAATACTGTTCCTGTAGTTAAGAAAAATGGCAAGTTAAGAATATGTGTCGATTTTAGAAATTTGAATACTGCCACACCTAAAGATGAGTATCCCATGCCAATTGCAGACATGTTAGTTGATGCCGCATCTGAACATGAATTATTAAGTTTTATGGATGGCCATGCAGGTTATAATCAAATTTTTATAGCCGAAGAGGACGTGTCGAAAACTGCCTTCAGGTGTCCAGGAGCCATTGGGACATTTGAATGGGTAGTCATGCCTTTCGGTTTAAAGAATGCAGGGGCCACCTATCAGAGAGCAATGAATACAATTTTCCATGATGTCATTGGAAAATTCGTGGAAGTCTACATCGACGATGTCATTGTCAAGTCGGAGACGAAGGAAAGCCATTTGACAAACTTAAGGCAGGCCTTCGACAGGATGAGAAAGCACAGCCTTAAGATGAATCCGGAAAAATGTGGTTTTGGAGTGTCGGCTGCTAAATTCTTGGGTTTCTTAGTCCATAAAAAGGGTATAGAAGTGGACAAGAATAAAGCCAAGGCGTTTTGGAGGCCACACCACCGACAAACAAAAAAGAGTTGCAATCTTTTTTAGGAAAGGTTAATTTCCTAAGAAGATTTATATCCAATTTGTCAGGAAGAACCAGAATTTTTGCTCCGTTAATCAAGTTGAAGGCTGAACAAGAGTTTGTGTGGGAACCTTGCCACCAAGAAGCCTTTGACCGATAAAGCAATATTTGACGAGACCGCCGGTCATGATGCTGCGGTGCCGGTCGGCCGATTGAAATTGTATATATCGCATCGAAGAAACCATAGGAAGTATGTCTGCTCAAGATGTAAATGGCGTCGAAAGGGCCGTGTATTATCTTAGTCGGGTTTTAAATGATGTCGAGAAAAGATATAGTGCAATAGAGAAACTTTGTTTAGCATTGTATTTCTCATGTACTAAGCTTAAATATTACATGATGCCTTGTAATGTATTGGTTATGTCAAAAACTGATGTAATAAAATTTATGTTATCAAAACCAGTGTTAAATGGTCGTATTGGAAAATGGACTATCGCTTTGTCAGAATTTTCTTTACAATATGTACCAATGAAAGCAGTAAAAGGCCAGGCAATTGCTGATTTCTTGGCCGACCATCCCTGTTTGGATATAGAAAATATAAATATTGTCGGTTTAAAACCTTGGTGTTTATATTTTGATGGTTCAAGGCATCAAAATGGAATTGGAGTGGGGATTTTAATTGTTTCTCCTCAAGGTACTCCAACTAAGTTCATGTTTGAACTTAAATATACTTGTTCTAACAATGAGGCTGAGTATGAAGCCTTAATTGTCAGATTGGAGATACTAGTGGAAATGAAAGCACGAAATGTGTACATATTTGGTGATTCACAGTTGGTCGTTAAACAACTTGCCCAAGAATATAAATGTGTTAGTGAAAATCTAATGAAATATTATATAGTGGCAAGTAAGTTAATGAAACAATTCGACGAGGTAACTGTCGAACACATTTCCAGAAGTTTAAATGAAGAGGCTAATGAATTAGCACAAATAGCCTCTGGTTATAGACTTTCATCCAAGGTTCTTACAAATCTAATGGAAATAAGAGAACTTTTATATCCATTAGAGGAGAGGGATGTACTACAAAATGATATTTCGACGATTAACGACTGGAGACAACCAATACTTAGTTATTTGGAAAATCCAAGTCAAGATGTGCATAGAAAGCTCAAGTATAGAGCGTCGAAGTTTGTAGTATTAGGGGGAGCCTTATATAGGAAGTCTGTCGATGGAAATTTAGAGGTTTGCCTGAGTGAAGCAGAGGCTTATATTGCCTTAGCAGAAGTCCACGAAGGAATTTGTGGAGCTCATCAGGCAGGTGAAAAGATGAAATGGATCCTTCGACGTCAAAGGTATTATTGGCCGACACTAGTTAGGGATTGTATAATGTTTGCCAAGTCTTGTGAAGAATGTCAAAGACATGGCCATATACAAAATGTTCCTGCTAGTGAGTTGCATGCTATAGTTAAACCTTGGCCTTTCAGAGGGTGGGCTTTGGATTTAATTGGCCAAATTCATCCTGTTTCGTCGAAAGGACATAAATACATTCTAGTAGGAGTCGATTACTTCACTAAATGGGTTGAGGCTGTAGTCTTGAAGGATGTAACTCACAGGATGTGATTGACTTTATTGAAGATCATATAGTTTGTCGGTTTGGAATACCACAACTTTGACAACCGACCAAGGATCAGTATTCATTGGGAAGAAAGTTGTCGAATATGCCAGTTCAAGGAAGATTAAATTGCTTACGTCGACACCATATTATGCTCAAGCAAATGGCCAAGTAGAGGCCATGAACAAAATAACCATAAATTTGATTAAAAAGCATATTGGTCGACAACCTAGAAACTGGCATAATACCCTTAATCAAATTCTGTGGGCATATAGAAATTCACCAAGAGAATCGACGGGCACTTCACCATATAAACTAGTTTATGGTCATGATGCAGTGTTACCAGTTGAGATCAATCTTCAATCCATTCGAATTCAAAAACAAGACGAGTTGCCAATTGAACATTATTGGAACTTGATGTTTGATGAATTAAACGAATTAAGTGATGAAAGATTAGTAGCTTTAGAAAACTTGATTCGACAGAAAGAAAGAATTGCAAAGTTTTACGACAGTCGAGTTAAGTATAAATCTTTTAAGATTGATGACTTGGTATGGAAAGTTATTCTGCCCATGGATAAGAAGTGTCGAGAATATGGAAAATGGTCTCCAAAATGGGAAGGACCATTTAAAATTACCCAAGTGTTTTCTGGGAATGCTTATGCACTTGTCGAAATTAGTTCAGGTTTGAGAGTTAAGTCCATTAATGGCAAGTATTTAAAGTCATATAGGCCGACAATGTGCGAAGTAAAGATTGACAAAATATGAGGTTGTCAAGATATTACAAGATTTTAAAATTTATCTTTCTTCGAGCAATGTCGAAAGAAAAATTTTGGGGGGCATTGTTGGGAGTAAAAATTATAAGTTCTATTCGACGAAGATGATTCCGACAGTCGGATAACGACATTGAAATTTTCGACAGTAGGGGTTTTGACAGGCAGATGGAGATCCAAATGGTGGTCAGAGCTCAAATGGCCAAGTCGGTTTCGTCGAAAAGTGGATACTTGCTGAAGGAAAAAACCGCTAATACGTGTTGGATTTTTAGGATGTCAGTTATTTTTCATGATGTCTATAAATAATAGTATTTACGATGTACAAATGGTTGGATACTGGATATACAATCCTAAACATCTCACCCGAGCAGATCAACGGATTTGACTCCAAGTATACCTTCCATTTTAATTTCAAGTCATTTACATTAATGCAAATGTCTCTTTAAATTTCTTTACGTTTCTGCACTTTTAATCTTCAGCACCTTTAAATTCACTGCACTTTTACATTTCTGCACCTTTATTTTCTGCAACTTTTAAATTCCTGCACTTTACGTTTTCTGCATTTTTACTTCCCTGCAAAGTTTTAAAGCTTCCATTTCTTTCCTTTCATCAATTCTGCCATAAACGAACTCTTTTCTTAAAATCATTTTCAAACCTCGAGATTACCACATAACTCGTTAAACCCACAATCATCTGATAAATTTATTTGTTTGCTGGGATTTGTCTCTTACTTAATTTCTGCCGTAAACAAATCGGCGGTGAGACAAAAAAAAAAAAACCAATTCCCGGCATAAACACATCCTTAATGAGTGGATTTACAGGTAGTATTTTTTATTTATATTTGTTCATCACTTTGTATCCATTTATATCTATAGAAGTTATTTTTTAAATGAGTTGGAATTTCTTTCTCTATTGTGGTGTTTTTGTATGTCTTTTTTGATTAAAAAAAAATAAGGATTGAATTGCTTTAAAAAAAAACTATATATATGTATTAGTATGTGGATGAGGTTTTAAAATTAAAATTATTTTGTTCATAAGTAAATTATGATAAGTTACTGGAACAAATAGAAGTAGTTTAATAAAATAAAAGCTTTTTTTACTGTTTTATCTTCTTTTTTAATTTAGTTTTGTTAAGTAATAATGGCAAATATGAAAAACAAATGTTGGACACCAAAAAGGCCCTTATATTATAGTAGTAATAGATACTAAAGGCCATCCATAATTCTTGAACATCGTTAAAATGTATATTCACCGACCACAGTAGAAATTTATTTTTTCGCCAACAGTATCTAAGGCAGTATATATTGGAAAAAAATACATGAGTTTTAGAATTGGATTGGAAAATTCAAGAATTAATTTTTGATCGATCTAATCAATTCTTAAAAATTGGTTAAAAATTTGAAACCGATCTTGAATGGGTCAATCCACTTGAACCAATCCCTTTTTTCAAAAAAAAAATCTTTTTTTAAACCCAATTTTTAAAAAAGTTATTTAAAACTTTTTTAATGCATTGATTATAATTCATTTTCAATTTATAATCAAAATTTATTATTTAAAACTATTAATTTATTCAATGTAAGATAAATAGAAACTTGTAATATAATAAAAAATTAATTTCAGTTTATAATAAGAATTTTCACCTTATCACTTTTTATTTATTAGATCTGAGATTAATATATATTAAAAAATTATATTAATAATATAAAATTTTTAATTTAATATTTATATACATGATAAATAAATTTAATTATAATAATAATATATTTTAATATTTTTCTTTAATATTATTTATATAATTAATATATATATATATATATATATAATCACGGTTTAACTCAAGATAAACCGCAAAACCTTCGTACTTTTTCTTTAATTATTCAACGACTGATCAGTTATGAAAACATTGGAAATTTAAGCAAGAATTTTCATTAAAAACGTTGCAATTTACAAGGCCGGAAACGAAAAAGAGATTACATCCTACTCATAACGGCCTAGAATGTTCTTCTTAATGTTGATAAACTGGGTGGTTAGGTCAGTAGACCAGGTCGACTTGATTCTATTCTGTTTTATTCCAGCGGCTTCAGCCTCATCCATGGCTCCATTGTTTGCAGCGACTAGATCATCGGCTTCTTTCAATAGCGCTCGAGCTTGATCATCAAGAGAATCACAAGTTATCGAATAGGTTGAGAGTGTTGCCTCGTGGTTCTTGACATTCAACACAAGTTGTTCAAGGTCGCTTTCTTTGGTAGCTAGATGTTTCCTTAAAGTCTCAATTTCTGACTCTAGCTCCTTCTTCCTACTATTTTCGGCCTTGATCACCAAAGAAGCCTTTTTTATTGAGTTTCTGATGTCCTTCCGCCGATCCTTGCCTGCATCAGTCTCATGCTTAATTCTGGTCCACTCCTTCTCAAAATTCTTCAGTTTGTTCACAGGCTCAACAGTAGCTTGGAATTCTTCGAATGATGCAAAGGCCTTTCTCTTGAACTCGACAAGAGCCTCCTTCACCTCTACCGTCACCTTAGGGTGGCTACTTGTGCTCAATATATTTAAGAGGTGATCAAGTCGAGACTGCATGGTAGGATCAGATGAGACTTCAGATATGTCCTTAACCAATAACAACTCAAAGTCGTCGATGGCCTCTTGAATAGATCTTAGAGATGCATCTCCAGAAGATGTGGTTTGCTTCCCACTAAGAGAGAATTTCAGTTTTGTATTGACCTTGTCAAAGGGATCATCTGAGTCCGAACCTTTGGAGTTGGAAGAAGACTCTTCATATTCAGGTTTACCAAAGGACACCGCTTCCACTTCGATGTCATCGCCCGAGCGACCTTCTTCGTTTGCATTTTGAATTGCAGTAGTAGGATGAACTTCTTCTTCTGGAAGCTTCTCAACTGAAGTTTCTCCTCCGACATCTTCCCGAGGCCTCTCAACTGAAGTTGTTGGTCCAGAGGCTTGGCCTTCTGCCTCAGATGGCACGACAGTCTGGCTTTTCCGAGATCTCTTTGCCCTAGTCTAAAAAAAAAAAATGGACTTGAGTGAGGAAGGAATGGAGTAAAAGAGAAAAAGAATGGAGAAGAAATTTGTACCTTTACTCTTTGACGTCGCCCTTCCATTGAATCTGGATCCCGATTCACATTTTGCATTGCTTGGGCCGGAAGCGATTCCACATGTGTGGTCATAAGTTGTGTCTCAGAAACTTTTATCTCCACCGATTTATGCTTTGCTTTCGACGACTGGTGGGATTTTGATTCCCAAGTTAAGAGATAATCATCTGTTTTTCTCTTTTTATGGTTTGGATTGGCGAATCGGACCATATCCTGCATGCTACCTGTTTGTCCAATTACATAGATTCCGCTATGTTTGGCGACCTGTTTGATTTGGACCTCGTCATTGGTGATATGATCTGCATACGAAACCTCCACATGATTCCAACCATCTTCTGAAAATACTACGTCCACACTATCTTCAAATTTTAGCAGCCCTAGATCAAACAAAAATATATGGTCCGTCGCTATCCCGAACTCGTAAACTTTCCGATTGGAAATGGACTGTTTATTGCCATTGATGAATACTCTGGGGCTAAACTTGACCCTGATTGATTGCTCATTCACCAGTCCAATAACAAGACCGAGAGAAATCGCAGGGAATTTGCCACGAAACCAGAAAGATATTGAGTCTCCCCTTGTACGGTGAGTGAACCATTCTGGAATCTTTGTTCCTGGCAAAGAAAACATCTTGTTTCCAGCCTCTACCGATTCCTGCCAGTCATAGTAAGTATAGACTTCAGGAACTGTTAAAGGCTAATCTAGGAAATTCGAGGCATCAATAAGCAGTAACGATAAAGCAAATCAACGTAATAAAATTCAAGAAGAACCTAGAAGATAAAGTTGGTGAAGTAAAAGTTATGTAAGTAGCAGCAAGTAATATCAAACCATTCCATCAAATCACCACTCTGCTCGGTACCCTCTTCTCTAAAGCATCTACTATCTTTCAATCCAAATACCATAATAATACATGGATTTGACTTTGAGGGGTACATTTTAAATATTCAAATGAGATTATAATGGTTGATAAGAAAATCAAGAAAGTGTATCATTACACATATATGATTTATTACATCTTAAATCAGTGATTTTTTCATAATAATTACAATCTTGTACTTTTTTGTTTTTTAAGGTGTACCGCTCTACGAGACACTGAATATTAAATTAAATCAAATAAGGAAAAAAAGAGGAACCTGATTCAATAACATGCTTGTACAACTGGAAGTCAAGGAGGTGCAGCTTTTTGCAGAGAAATGATACAAGTTTGGCAGAACCCCTCTAATTTCTCTAAGATACACGCAACCATCCAAAATAACTTCCTTCAATGAGTGACATTCTTCAATGCATGCAGGAAGAACTGTCAGGAGTAATTCTTTCAAGGAAGTGCATCCTTTTGCAGAAAATATTTCTAATTTCCATGGAATCCCGCTAATTCCTTGTAGAAGCCTACAATCATCCAGCTTAAGGTTCCTTAAAAAGCGACATTCTTTAATGCATGCATTAAGAATCATGAAATTATTCCCCGATAGGTTTAAATCTTTCACATTGGCAAACCAAGTGAGACTCATTGGAAGGAATTCATCTAATAAATTGCAATATGAGAGAGTAAGACTTTCCGTGTTTGAAGACTTGGACACCATTTCTTCACCTTCGTCTTGTTTAGATAACGACAACCCTTCACAATTGGAAACACTCATCAAACACAGTTCTTGCAACAAGACAATGCTACTTGGTAACTGAACCATTCCACATAATTGCAGTTCTAATTTTTGAAGTTGAGTAAGGTTTTGAATTGAAGATGGAAATTCTTTTATGGGACTCCCCATTATGTGAAGCTCTGTTATATTTTCCATCTTTCCCAATATTTCTGGGAAACTCTCAAGAATTGAGCAATGTGAAAGATTGAGTTGCTCAAGAGAGGTCAATATGATGGGTGGAAAAGTCTTAAGCTTATTGCAACAACTAGCATCTAAGATTCTAAGTTTATCCAGAAATCCAACTGAGTCATCAATGTTACTTAAGTTTTCACAATGTTTAAATGATGATTTTTCTAAATTTGGAATGCCGGATACATCAGGTATCTGAGTTATACACTCATTGTAGCCAAAATCCAAAACTTTCAGACACACGAACCTCTGCAAAAAAATAAAAAAAATAAAAAGAAGAGCCAAATGAATAATATATATATGTACGCACACACTTGCCTGGAATGGTGTGCTTAGCATTAAGTTACTCTCAGGTAACTGGAGTATGGCAAGTCTCTTTGGATGAAAATCATTTGGTAAAGATGGTGAAGGATATCTCCTCCATTGGAGGACTCTTAAACTGTCTGGAAGCTGTGTGGGGCCTTTGGCAAAACTACCATTTCTAATAATAAGTGTTTTGAGCTTTTTCATCTTCTTGAACGCCTCTCCATCCCAACTTACATCTTCACCTTCGGGTCCTATTGGATGTGCTTCATCTTTGGGGAAATCCAAAATTAAGATTTGAATTTCGCTAGTTCCCTTTGAAGACAAAAGCAAAATTCCGTCATAATACAAGTATATATATATATATATATATATATATATATATATATATATAGGAATTTAACATGCATATTTAGACAATTGCACATATTATAAAGAGAGAAAAAATCATTTGTGAATAGATATTGTCAACAAAATATTAGAAACAGATGAATAAATATATTATATGTCTAGCATATAATAGTCAAAAGAGATAAATTAAGGTTACAACTGAAAAATTAAACTATCTATCAGTTTTACTCACTGTATTTTCTTCTAAAACTTGAACGACATCTTCATAGAACCATAACCTACTGCGTTCACCAGGCTCTTCTGATTCTTGTCGGACAATTTCTCTACCCATATGCTGTATCAACTCATGTAATGTCACAAAACCATCATTAATTTTTAGAAGAGATTTTTCAATCAACAGTCCAATACTAAATCTTATTGGTAAACCATGATGAGCATGAAGTATATCTTCGACCTCTACCAATTTAAATCCTCCGAAGCAACAAGCAATGTCAAGAAAAATTGTCTTCTCTTCTTCCTCCAAGGAATCAAAGCTTACTTCAAGTATCTCTTGGATCTTTTTATCAGGAATTCTTTTATACCGATCTAATGCAATTTCCCATTCTTCTATTCCTTTTCCAAATAAGTTGGAACCTATTACTTCCAAAGCCAATGGAAGCCTAGAAGCATAAGTCACTGCACGGTTTAAAATGTCCGTATAACTTGGATCAACTTTGTCAGTTTTAAAAGCATTCCAACGAAGCAATTCAAGAGCTTCATCATCATTTAACTCATCCACCTCTGTTTCTTCAACCATATGAGTTGCTAGTAAACCTCTATCCCTAGTTGTAATGATGACTCTACTACCAAAACCAAACCAATCGGATGCTCCAACAAAAGCCCCCAACTGCTCTATTTTGTCAACATCATCAAGAACCAAAAGAACTTTTTTCCGTTGGAGCCTTTGCTTTATTATTGACATTCCATTTTTTACATTTCCTAAGTTAATATTCTGGTCTCCAACTATCTCAGAAAGAAGCTTTTCTTGGAGATGCACTAAACCATATTTAGCTGAATTCACTCTCACATCTTCGAGAAAACATACGCCTTCAAAATGGATAGCAATGGAATTAAAAGCTGCTCGAGCAACTGTAGTTTTACCTATTCCACCAATTCCACATATACCTACCATGTGGACTGCATCATCAGACCCAACTTTCAGAAGCGATGTTACTTTAAGCATTCGAGACTCCAATCCAACAGGGTAATTAGCAACATGTAAAGGAGCACGATTAATCTTGCTAGAGACTTCCTTAACGATGCTCCCAATAAATTGATATTCATATCCATCCCTGCCCAATTAGAGAAGCTTGTGTGAAGTCATACTAAATGCATCAAATCCATGCTTTCATACTTATTACTAGTTATTTTACCCGTACGTGGTACGGGCTATTTTAATTTTATATTTATAATTATAAGTTTTTAATTTAATCTATAAATATTTAATATATATTTGAATTAATTTGGCTTGTTTTTCTTTGAACTTACTTTTCTATTAATCGAGACTAAATAGTAAGTTCAACTCAAGTGATTTAAGGACATACTCTCCAAATTGACCATAGACATTTAGAAGAATTATTTAATTTCCTAACTTTTGATCCAATTTATTTTGCTTTTATAAAATCTTATAATTAAAAAATTTTAAATAAAATTTTTGATAGAAAAGCTTTTTTCAAATAAAATAAATTAATTCAAATATACTTCAACTCTTATAAAGTGTAATAGAGATACCAATATTAAAAGTTTAAGATTTATTTGACCAAACTTTATTTTATTTATTTGTGACAATATTTAGTTGTATTAATAGAGTATAAACATAAAGAGAAAAAGGTCATTTTTTAATCTATATTAACGTGCTAAGTAAATTTTTTTATGATATAAAAGATTTATATAATTTTACTTTTTTATTTTTTTTACAATATAATTGATTATTCATTCATATCATTGTTAGCAAAAATAGTATTATTTAGACATAAAATTGATTGTTAATATTATAATTTATTATTTTCAAATTAAATTTAATAATTAACAATAGTGTTGATAGTTAATAATGCAATCAATTATTTTTAAAAGTAACTAGATAGTAGCACGTGCATTACACAAATTTTTTTAAAGTTTTAATATGTATTTAGAATATATTTTAGAGACTTAATTTTTAAAATATTATATATATGTAGAATATTATGAATTTGAATTATTTAAATTGTTAATATGTTATTTTAAAGTAATAAAAAAGTAATAAATAAATAAAATTCTATCATAATTTGAAATCAAAGAAGATGGTATGAATGAATTTAAAATTTGAACGAAGATAATTAAGGTAAAAAAATAATTTTAATTGATTTAGGAGATAATATTGAAAAAATAATTAAAGAGAAGCTAAAGAAAAAAAAATTCTCTTCAAATGAAAGCACTTATGAGAGGAAAATAATAAAAAAAAACTTAAGTAATGACACATGATGGTCATATAGGAATTATATGTGATCATATAAGAGTACAAATTAGATAAAGATTTTATTACTCTTAAGAGAATATTCTCATTTATAATATAGGATAGATGTTACATTTAATAATTAATAGTAGTATTAATTATACAATTTTGCTATATTCAATATAGATTACAGTTTAAATTGTTCAAATATGAAGTACAAAGTCCTTTTAAACATTTGATCATATTTTGTAAAATTAATCTTTTACTTATAAGGTGAGAGGATACTTTGAAAAATAAAAAAATGTGAAAAATAAAGATTAATAAGCATTTCCTAATAAGAAAATATATTAATAACCATTTCTTTCCTCTTTAAATTTTAAAATCAAACATTTAGAAAAATGAAAATTAAAGAAACAAAATAAGATTAGATAAAGGATTGGGGAGCTACGGTACCCTTGTTTGAAATGGAAGCCGGAAAAGTTTGCTGCCCGATATAGTGCCGTCCTCCATTTGTTCACCTTCTCCTTATCCTTTAACCTCTCCTCGTGCATAATTAATGCCTCTCCATAACTCCCTTTCTGATGTCTTACCTCATGAGGATACACGTCATAAAAAATGGGTAAAACCAGCCGATCATTTCCCTTAAGGCAGTCAATGATGGTGGTAAGTTCATTTAAACAAAATGAAGAAAAAGCATAGTTCTTAGAGAGCACAATGATGGCAATCCTGGATTCTTCAATTGCCTTGTTAAGTGCTGGTGTGAGTTCCTCTCCTTTTTTAAGCTCATCATCAATGAAGGTGTGGATTCCTCTTTGATCGAGAGCATTGTAGAGATTTCCAGTAAAGCCCATGCGCGTGTCTGGACCTCGAAAGCTGATGAACACATCGTAGGTCCATCCATAGGAGGTGAAGGAAGAGGATGCTTGCCCAGCCATGAGATCGATGGAAACTTAGTATGAGTATGGTTGGATTTTTGCAACTCGAAAATCAAACAAAAATAAAGAAGCAAACTGAGAATGTAGCAAACTGAGTACCACACAGAGAGTAGCAATGTTTCGGACATTATATATGAAAAAAAGTTAATACGACTAGTTTTTTCTTTTTCACGTACCGAAATTTGGGTCAACATTAAAAAACAAATCCACTTTGGTTACAGCTAATATCAATAGTATAATATTGATTACAAAATAAAATAATAAATAAATAATAAAATTAACTAATAATTATTAACTTATTTTAGTCCGAATGAAAAATAAATAAATTTTTGAAGCATGTACTTGTAAAGTGTTTTAGTGACTAATGGTATATTTAATAAAATCTTAGATTTTTATTATAAAATTAATATTTAACATATATTTAATAACTTACTCTGAATATTATATCTATCTATGTACGATAGCAACTACTTGAATCTATTCTACTAACAAATGCTTAGGTTGATTATCTTTATTTTATTATTAGGGTTGTTGCATACAACCAATATACAATGTGCAAGTTCAGCTGCATTACCAATGAGTTAAGTCGTATCTATTTACCATTTTCATTTGAGAGAGATTTCATGAAAAATTGTTGTCACATATAACAAAATTCTTTAATAGCAAAAATAGTTTTTGTAAATTTTTTTCTTAATTTTATATATCTAATACAAAGTTTCATTTACAACTATTTTTTTGGTACAATTTCATTTATAATTGTTACTTAGTGAGAATAAATACCCATTTAATAAAAGTTAAAGTCATTCATATTTTTTTCTAACTTTCTGCATGCAATATATAATTTCATTTATAACTGTTAATCATTCAATAAAAACAAGTAATCATTCACAAGTTTCTTTAAATGAATATTTTTATTTTTTAGGTAAAATTTAATTATTCATCTCTCTAAAAAAAATTTTTGGGTATCCCTCCTTAATAATTTAAACTTTTTATATCTCTTGGATATTAAATACCCCTTCTTTGCGTTCCTTAACTTTAATTTTCCCAACATATTATCACCAAAGAGGGCCTAGGTTGCAATATATGTGGTAGACTTATTTGTGCACATCATCTATCTTTTGAAAATTAGAAATAAATATTATTTTTCTCTTAATTTTAACTTTATGTAATTATTGTGTTTTTTATGTGATAATCCTAAATATTTAATCTTTCAGATTTCAGGATTACAAACTATAATTGTGATCTGAAAATTTTATCTTTCAAATTTCAGGAGTTCAGATTGGAAATAAAAAAAATTTAGAAAAGAATTTCAATACATAGAAAACATATTAATATTAGGAAAATTTAATATCATGACGGCTCTATGAATGTATATTTAATTTTAAGGGACATAAAAATTTTAAATTAACAAAAAGCAGGAACATATAAAATTTATTAAGAGAGGGAATATTATATTTACTTAATGGATAAAAATATAATTAATAAAAGTAATAGTCATTTAGTGGAAACATTAATTTATAAATTATTATCTCAATAAATATCTTTTAAAAGCCATTAATGGATGGAAAAAAAAACATTAGTACTTATATCACTCAATCAAAATTGAATAATCTTTCTTAAAATCACCACACTGTCATGTTGAGAGACAAAATTTAGATTTACTTTTTTATGTTTATTACATTTATTTTGCTACTTAAATTATGATATATGTGTATTTTTTTTAAAAAGAGAATAAGAGAAAGAGTATTAATGAACACATATCATAACTTGATTGGTAAAATTGATGTAATAGATATAAAAAAATATACCTAAGTTTTGTCCGATGTTAAGTAAAGAAAAATATAAACTACTGCTTGTGCATAAGTTTGAGACTTCACAATATTACTTGATTTGATTTAATAATTTCTATTAATTTTATTGATTTAGTATAGTCACAATTTTTTCAACTTTTTTGAAACTAGTGGACGT
The DNA here is from genome assembly GCA_029884605.1 of Ormosia emarginata. Lineage (NCBI taxonomy): Eukaryota > Viridiplantae > Streptophyta > Magnoliopsida > Fabales > Fabaceae > Ormosia > Ormosia emarginata. Next base: position 43,337,624 of record JAQQTP010000089.1, on the reverse strand, counting down.
TGATTTAGTTTTATCCTAGATTATAAATTAAATCAAATTTATGGATATTCTTCTCGTATCCATCGTTTTTTTATGAGTATTATACCGATGAAATATTTTATTAATAGTTATTTATATTTAATAAATAGTTAACAATTCATCGTGAACTTATCTAAGACACAATAGCAACTCTCCATATCTAATCTAATCTAATAACAAATGCCTAGTTTGATTAGCATTGTTACACGTCCCGACGATACATGTCTCGGGTAGCCCAGCTCTATTATAAATAACAAGTACTTTTATTTTAAATTTAAATAAATTTTATGTAATCATTCTTAATAATTTAAATTTTTTATATCATTTAAGATTAAATACTCATTCTTAACTAAAATCAAAATTAATTTTCCCAACATATTATCACTAAAGGAGGCCTAGGTTGCCGTGGTCATAGTTAGCATGCTTATTACATATTTTTTTAGTACAAACATGCTTATTACTTATTTTTTTAGTACAAACATGCTTATTACTTATTTATTTACCAAAGAAGCCGCACTGTCAAAGCATGCAATGATCTGAAAGTCATGGTAGTATGGCCCATATCACATGGAAGATAAGGAAATAGGAAGAGGTTTCACAAAAGAGCATCTCTAGCGCCCAGCCCTATTATAAATAACAAGTACTTTTATTTTATATAAAATACAAATAAAAAAAATTGTGGAACCCAGCTACATATGAGACTAGCCGGGATGCATCTGAGCCACGACCATCCGAGCAATCAAGTGTTTTCCTTAATTATATTATTTTGTAATCAATATTATACTAATGATATTAGCTGTAGCCAAAGTGGATTTATTTTTTTTTAGGACGATTCTCTGGTGCCCCGAAGCACCATGCACCCAAAAAGAAAAATTAAAACAAAACTAAAATATATATATGACAGTGTTTGAAGCAATTGAAATAATGCATAATGAATTATAAAAAACATTAATAGATATAAATAAAATTTTATTATTATTAATATAAAATACTAACAAAATTGCAATTCATATGTATGAAAGAATTAATAAAAAAATGAAATAAATAATATCTGATCAACACTTGATAAAATTAATAAAAATAAGCAAATAGGAGAAAATAATGATATCGCTAAATTTGAAGAAGTACTACAACAATTAGAGGATTTTAGAAGAAGAGAAAAATAATAAATATCTAACTAAAAGAGATTTAGAGGAAATAATTAAATATATGCCAAAAGAGATAGAAAAATTTGAAGAAAAAGAATTAGAAACTTCAAAAATTCTAAAACCAAGAACTTCATGGAGGGGATAAAAACCAAATATATAGAATTAATAAGAAAATCAACAGATATTGAAGAAATTCAACAATTATTAGAACAATTAAAAATTATTGAAGATGAAAATAACCAAATACAAAAGATTGAACAAATTGAGATAAATAATGAAAATGAAGAAGTAATATTAAATTACAGTACTTCAGAAGAAGAATAGAATCTTGATGAAATATTTATGAAAAAATGAGAAACTAGTAATCTTAAACCAAAACGAAAATGGGAAGAATATTGGGGATATACAAAAGAAACATGGGATAAATATGAACAGGAAGCTATGAATAATAAAGGATATACTAGAAAACAAGGAAAATGGACTTTTGTCCCAGAAGAATATCAACCTCACTATGAAAAAATTAGAATAGGAATTAAATTAAATATTGATTGTACATCAAATAAAGAAGAAGTACTTCTACAATGGACTAATGAAATAACCCTACTAATTGTAACAGATAAAAAATTTAATGGATTAAATCTGCTTGATGTAAAAAATTTAATTGTATACAAAACAGAAGGAAATGTACAAAAAAATTTAACAAGTATTAATGATGATACATGGATTCAATATGCAAGACCTGTAAGTAATAATCAGGAATTTGTCCGTCTAATTATGAGATTAATCTACCAAGAATTTATAGGATACAATATATTTGAACATAGAAATGAAATAAATAGATTTTTACACGAAAAAGCTAAAGCACACTTAAATAAGATGCAGTTATGTAATATGTGTGAAGTTGAAAAATTTATTTGTGAATATAAAAAATATTACTATCAATTAAATACTAAAAATAAGCCAATATATATGGATATATTTATAGACAAACTCCTTTATCCATTAAACACTAAGATAAGAACTATTTGGCAAATACAACTGAAAGAAATGGCAAATACTCTTGGAGGAATTATCCAAATAATCTATAATGAATTAAGAGAACAATGTATTCAAAGGGAAACAATTAGACAATTAAATAGAGGAAGAAATACTATCTATTGTAATATACCAGAAATTGAAAATCTAAGCAATTATGGATGTAATCGTGAAATAAAGAAAGAATATTATAAAAGAAAACCAAGACTTATAAAAACGTATCCCAAAAGAAGAAAGCCTACAAAAATACTAAGAAAAAATATTTTAGAAGAAAAAGAAATATGTCGAGAAAATATTGTCCAAAAAGAAAAAGAAATGTGTTTGTTGGATATGTAATATCGAAGGATATTATGCTAATGAATATCCACAAAAGAAAGACAGAATTTAAAGAAAAATCACAAATAATAAAACAAGTATATAAAATATATAACCTTGAGCCGGTTGAGCATGTACTAAGTAATTTTGAAAATAGTATATATGAATTTGAAGAAAATGAATTATTTTCGAAGAAACAAAATCCAAATAGTACATATATTAAAATAAAAATTGAAAAAAGTTATAAAGAAACTGAAGCTTATATTGATACTAGAGCAAGTATTTGTTTAGCAACAAAAATATTATTTGAAAAATGGAAAAACCTAGATAAACCATTAAAAATACAAATTGTTGATGGATCTATCCATCCTCTACATTTAGTAGAAAAAAGAATTACTTTGATAATCCAAAACAAATCATTTATTGTTTCGACGATATACCAACAAGAAACAAGCTTAGATATGATTTTAGGAAATAATTTATTACGATTATATGTACCATTTTGTCAATATTTTGACTATATATCTTTACGAACTCCCTATATTAGAAGCAAGCAGTTACGTGAAAACATAAATGTTCCTAAAACACATTTTTCTAACTGTCTCTACTCTAAAAAACAATCAGAGTTTAGCAAGCTGAAACGTGGTGAAGTTGTTGCTATTATTTGTCAAAAAATTCGCCATGTATTAATTAACTTAGAACCCAAAAGAAAAATTTCAGCTCATATTGAAGAATTACTAGAAAAAACATGTAGTGAAAATCCTCTTGACCCAAAAATTAATAATAAAAATTTGGAACTAATAGAACTAAAATTAAAAGATCCTATGAAGGAAATAAAATCTAAACTTATGATTTATACAAAACAAGATAGAGATGAATTTGCAAAAGATATTAAAGAAATGGAAGAAAAAGGATTAATTAGACCATCCAAAAGTAAACATTCTGCACCAACATTCTATGTGGAAAACCATAATGAAATTAAAACAGGAAAAAGACGAATGGTAATCAACTATAAACAAATTAATGATGCAATGGAAGGAGATGCATATTATTTATCTCGAAAAGATTTAATTATTAAGCAAATAAGAAATATGCATTGGTATAGTACTTTTGATTGCAAATCAAGATTTTACCAATTACGACTTACTGAAGAGTCTAAGGCATTAACTGCATTTAGTTGTCCTCAAGGACAATTTGAATGGAATGTACTCCCTATGGAAATGAAACAATCACCAGGAATTTTTCAGCGAAGAATGGATTCAATATTAAAAGAATTTAGAGAATTTGTCTTATTTATATTGATGGTATATTAGTTTTCTCTAATAAAAATTTAGAAAATCATTTTATAAAAATAGAATTAATACTTAAAAAATGTTTAAAACATGGAGTTGTTCTAAGTAAAAAGAAAATTGTTCTAGCTCAGAATAAAATTAATTATCTTGGATTAGAAATAGAAAAAGGTAAAATAATAATGCAAAAACATGTATTGGAAAAACTCCAAAAGTTTCCAACAAAACTAAAAGATAAAAAAGAATTACAAATATTTTTAGGATTATTAACCTATATTTCTAATGAAGGTTTTATCAGGAATCTTGTAGTAGAAAGGAAGATACTTTAACATAAACTCAAGAAGGATGCTCTATGGACTTAAACTGAGAATAACGAAGCAATACTTACTAAATTAAAGTACTTATGTCAGAATCTTCCTGAATTATATCATTCATCTAATGATGATTTAATTGTTATTGAAACTGACGCATCAAATGAATGTTAGGGTGATGTTTTGAAAGCAAAGCCCCCAGGGCAAAAAAAAGAACTACTATGCAGATACATGTCTGGAACATTTTCAGACAGTGAAATTAATTATCCAACTCATGAAAAAGAAATATTAGCACTTATTCGAATTGTAGAAAAACATCGAATTTATGTATTAGATAAAGAATTTTTTGTTCGAACTGACTTTACTTATGTCGCAAGATTCAAAAATATTAATCATAAAGGCACTTATAAGCAGGGATGATTAATTAGATGACAAATGAAATTAGCCGAATACGATTACTCAATTTCTCATATTAAAGGAGAAAAGAATGTTCTTGCAGATATACTATCCAGAGAATGGAGCAACAAAACAACGTAGACTTACTCAACAGACAATTGGAGCTTAAGAAGGCACTAAAAGAGCAAAAATTAAAAGAGCTCGAATGCATTGAAGTAGATATTAAAGTTCTAAACCTACAACTCAAGGCGGAAGGATTTCTTGAAGAAGCATTTCAAAAATTACAACAAGAAGAAAAGAATATTAGTAAGTGGTATGTAATTTTTAATGGTCCCTTTCCAGGAATTTGTGATGACTGGAATAAAGTTGCACCTCATTGCTAAAAAATTTCTGGAATCGTACATAAATCTTATCTATCCAAAGAAGAAGCTGAAAAAGCCCTCAAAGAATACCAAGCAAAAGGAAAAGAAATCTGTCTTGGACCAAGGACTTTTTCTGAAACCACAAAAAATCCACCAGTTCCACAATCACCATTCAAAGTACTTGGAAAAATCTTGTCCTCATTAGACAATTTTCAAATAACCTCCAGAAAAGACCATGAATTACAAGTTCAACACTCAGAGAATAATTTCTGGGAGCATTTCAAAAGATTAGTTAATTGGACTGACAAGGAGAAAGACAACTGTTTTTACATGGTTGATCAGAAGCTCTTTGGTATTAAAGCAATTATCCTTCCAGGAGCACCATCCATACTCACTTTTAATATGTTTCAATTTAGATTTATTGACTGCCTTTATTTAAGTATAAATGCAGAAGAAATTAACTTATTCCCTCATAACTTCAAGGAAGCAGTCTAGTTCTTTAGAAAGAATGTGGCCAAAGATCGAAGTATGTTTCTAAAGTTCTACTCAGCTTACCCTGATTTCATCACTAAACAGCCTACAAAGCATTTGGTGTTTGTTGGAATAAGCAATAATAATTTTTCACTAAAGGACGAACCAACTGGCATTGTCTATGAAGATGATCAGATCACTGAAATATTAAGCAACCAGCTGGCAAGCATTTTTTCACAATGTCAGAATATCGGCAAGGAATCATTCATCAAGACACTGTATAAAGGACCTAATATGTTACTTTTAAGCAAAACAAGCGGAAAAGTAATCAGAGAAAAAGACATGAGCCTACTGACAGCCTTTGAGTTGCCGTTTTACGCACTTCGGGGTCCACAAATTGACTATCGATCAGTTGTACTCAATGGACTTTGCGCAATGACTAAAGTTAGTGGAAACCACACATGTGAAAGATGCCAAATGGAAAAGATAATGGCCGACACCAACAAACCAAAGGACGATGACTCAGATGAAACAATAATCGAAGAGTGATGTAAGTCCTGCCATCACTATGTAAATTATTAAGTTTCTGATGTAAGCACTTACGTTTGTAAGGATAGTTGTGTAATTTATTACTTAGGACTCTCATGTATAAATAAGTCCTCTTATGCTGAGGCAAGAGGAGTTTAATTTTTCAATTTCAAAACCTCAAACTGAGAAGGTTGTGCTGATCTCTGATGAGATTAGTCAGACACTTGAGAGTGCGTCTAGTTATCTTGTACTTATAATTACTTATCAATAAATACTTCTTTACTTAATTTTTCTTCATCCATGCTACTCAATCTATTCACCCCATCTAAACTCATTTAATTACTTGCGGAAGCAGCAATGGGCACTGAAGAATTTTCAAGAATTAGGGAAGGATTCAGTAGATTGTGAAAAATCAGATCAGGTATAATCGTAAACCTTTTATCCAATAATTACTGTCAATATCATTTATTAGGAATTGTAAATGGGTCTATTATACCTATATTAATTGATACTGGTTCCTGCCTAAGCTATGTAAGTAGTGATCTAATTAATAATGTGAAAACTATTAAACCACAAAAAGCAATTTTATTTAAAGGAAAAGAAAAAAAATTTGATGAAAAAACAACTATAGAATTTTGCTTTGATTCAGGAATATTGTTACAAATAACACTATACATAAATGATGATGCTAATATAAAATTATTATTAGGAATAGACTTCCCAGAAGCAGTAAATCCATACGAAATACGATCAAAAGAACTACTTATAACAGTTAATAATCAGCAGATAAAGATTCCAAGAATTAAACTTAGTGAATATGATATCAAAAAATATATAGAAGATACACTCTAGATGGAAATAGAGAAAGTCGAAGATATAGAACACTGTCAAATTACTGAAGAAGAAGGAAATTATTCATGAAGTATTTCGCTAAATAAATCATTATTTAAGAAAATATAAAAAAGAAGAACTAGACTTAGCTAAAAATGCCAATATGCAAGGAAAAGAAGGATTAAGTGGAATATTAAAACGATTTAATCAACGAAACAATATCATTTATTATGAAAAATTATGTAATGAAATGTCAATTGATATAGCAGATACTCAAGGAAATACTAGTCTACAGTTACTCAATAAAAAGAAATTAATTGATTTAAAAAACAATATAAAACTAGATGAAGACAGAAGAAAAATTGGATATATACATATCAGAGCAGTACAAATATTAATAAAATCAACTTTTCAGGAAGAAATAAATTCACCGATAGAACTGATCTTAAAAGATGAAAGAATTATTGACCCAAAAGATAAAATATTAGAAGTAATAAAAGGCAATTTAGCTTATAGAAAATTAAAATTCAAAGTTCATTCAAATATTGGAATACCATTAAATACTTAAAGAATAAACCGAACACTAACATTAGAATATAAGTTTTTAAGAAAGAATTTAATGAAAATGGGAGATAAAATATTCCCAATTACTTATTGTATTAGTTATGCATTAACAAATTCACATCATAGTATTACTTTTAAAAATAATGATAAAATTGATATTCTATACTTATTTACTAATATAGGAAAAAATTATTATCCTAAGAAAAATGAAATAACAGAAATTGATACATTTATAAATAATCCAAATTATTTTAAGGAGGAACAAATACCTAAACTAATAAAATTTACAGAACCAAAAAAATTAAAAGAGGATAATGAAATTAAAAGATTGGCAATATAAGTAAATACATTAACAAAATACATAAAAGAAAAATATGAGAAAATATGAGGATAAAAATAAAATAATAAATATACTGGGACGAATTTGGTATCAAAGCTAAGTAATAATGAAAAAGATTGTAGAAATGAAAATTGAAAATGATGTACAGATTCAACATGCTATATATACACTACAAGAATTAGGTGAACGACTAGAATATTTTATCAAAACAAAACGTTTAACTAATGAACAAAAAGACAGAGAAATAAAATGAATTAGTCATCATATAATAAGAATTGAAAAATTACTTGATAAACAAAAGGAAAACAAAATAAGAATAGAAGAATTAATAAAAAAAGAGATGAATAGTAACAAATGTCACCGATGACACTACATTTGTAGTTCCACCAGAGAAGCCACCTATTTTTTAATGTTCACCGAAATTTCAGTACTTGAAAAAGAAAAGACAAGTCTTCCTAGCTTTTTGTATATATAATATATAATTTTATTTATAATTATTAATCTCTTAGTAGAAATAAATATTATTCATTAACAAATACTAATTATATATTCACAAATTTTATAACAATATTTTTATTTTTTAGATAAAATCTAATGGTCATTTTTTATAAATAAATTTTATGGAATCATTCTTAATAATTTAAATTTTTTATATCATTTAAGATTAAATACTCATTCTTAACTATAATCAAAATTATTTTTCCCAACATATTATCACTAAAGGAGGCCTAAGTTGCCGTGGTCATAGTTAGCATGCTGATTACTTATTTTTTTAGTACAAACATGCTTATTACTTATTTATTTACCAAAGAAGTCGCACTGTCAAAGCATGCAATGATCTGAAAGTCATGGTAGTATGGCCCATATCACATGGAAGATAAGGAAATAGGAAGAGGTTTCACAAAAGAGCATCTCTAACGACTACGAGATTTGCATCAAAATGCTTTCAATCCATTAAATCATATTAAACTGTATTAAAGTGGTCATCGTCAACCTCTTCTAATGTCACATGTACATTATGTAAAAAAGATATTAAATTAAATTATATGTAATTGTAGCATTCTTGTGAGATACAGAATAAATTTGTGAGTGAATTAAAAAAAATTGAAGTATTTTTTATAGACGAATAACACTGTCGTTTAATATATCTTGGCATGTTAAGTGACTTTTTCATATGAAATAAAAAATTATAATTTTATTCTTCATTTTTGTTTTCTTTTACAATTTATAATAACGAATTTAGATCATTGTAAATTAAAAGATGTTATTTATTGTGTAAATACACTATAAAAAGAGAAAAAAACTCATTTTAATTTATTTTGACATGTTAATAAAAGTTGTTAATTTATATGACATAAAAGTAGATATAATTTTATTCTTTCTTTTTATTTTCTTACAATTTTATCAATAATTAATAAATTTAGACCATTGTTGATAAAAGATGTTTTTTCAAACAATTAATAATTAGTAGTGTAATTAATTACTTTTTAAAATGATATTTTTTTACAAAAAAATCATTAACATTGAAACTGAACGATACTTACAAATAAAAAAAATGCATCGAAAGAAAAAGAAATAAATACAGTTTATTATTTGAAATAATAAAAAATCTATAGATATGCCCATTGTTTAAAAAATATCGATGTCTAATCATCTTTTACAATGAATACCAACATGAAAATTACTACAACTTAATGAGTGTATTATGTCTCCTCTCATAATTGATATGAAACTCTCTCATACCAACAAAAATTAATAAGATACAACCAATCACGTACAAGGGGATTAACACAAGACACCATAAGAAATAAAAATCAAAATACTCATAAAAGAGATAACAAAAACATTTATAAAGAAGATAATAAAGTCACAAGATCTATTATTAAAAGAAATAAATCCGGATAACTAAGTTCAAAATATATCATATTTGAACAAATTATTAAAAAATACACAAAAATAAAAGAAAAAAAAGACAATGAGACTACATAAGAGAAAAAGAATGGTTGTTCCCCTCTCTAACACTCTCACTTTTCAAAATGATATTTCATTTGATAGTAAATAGTTGTATTAATTGTCATTCAAAGCAATTTTTCTATATAATGTTAAATATTGATAGTGATGAGTTTTTTTTTTTCTAATAGTTGATGGATAATAGGGTCTATTTGTAAGTAAAAAAAAATTAAGGACGTCTTTTTATAATTTTAAAGTTGATGATGACTTCACTTAAAAAAAAATGGTATAGAAATTTTTTAAACTTTGATTTTTTTGTCAATTACAACTACGAGCTTTAGAATCTTCTCAATTAGTCTTTAAACTTTAATTAATGTCCCAATAGATTCTTATGTTTAATTTGGATCCATTAATTTACTAACAATAATAGTACATGATATTATTTTATTTGTATTAACACTAATTAAAAACTATTTATTAATTTATTTATTAAAATTTAATTTTAAATATATTTTTTCCTTACAAATACAGATAAGATGTTGTTACAATGTTATCGTTTGATTTCTTTTGAAATATTCAAGTGAATGCACTCTCACATCCTTTTAAACAATTGCAATTTAGGGATCATAACATGATTGAATAAATTGTCTTCTTTCTTAAATTTCACATGCTTGGTTATAGATGTTGAATTGGTGGATTGAGAATGATAGATATATGTCTTGTGAGATTTTGAGCCTATGGATTGAACATTTGTATCATTTTCTTATTTCTTGTATGATTTTTCACTCATGAAATTGTTACTCTTGATCTTGCTTTGATTCTTTTTTAGACTACATTTTCACATTCATACATAAACATGATTGAGACATTTTTCTTGAATAACTACTTTAACTAAATAGTCAACCTTACATATTTTTCTTTGCTTAACCCCTTTGAACTTATTTGATCATTCATTGTTTCTAACTCATTATGTGCCTTAAATGAAAAATCATATTCTTACCTAACCTTAGGGAATAAGAAAGCATTGACTTTGTTATTAGATAAGTTCTTGAACAAGTGTGGGGGTGTGTATGCAAAATGGTTGGTGAAAAAGGAAAGAGTGGTCAATTGAAAACAAAAAAACAAAAAAAAATGAATATAATAAAAAAATACGTAAAGAAAGGCCAACAAGGCAAAAAGGGAAGAGAAAAAAATATGTAAAGGGAATTTGTATTATGTTGGGATGAACTTTTCATGTTTGTTATTTGAACTCAACCCTAATGTTCTTTTATTCTCTTTGGTATTTAACTTGTCATATCCATATTACTCCCTTCATTTACCTTGACCATATTATAACATTGAATAAAGTCCTTTTGATTTATGTGTCTATGTATTCTGAGTAGTGGAGAAGTAGAAGATAAGTAAGTTTATGACAATGCAATTTTTTATGAGTTGAATTGAGTGAAATACGTTCCTTTTAAATACTTGAGGGATTGAGAGTGAATCTTGTGAGTATCTATCATTCTTGACTCATGCTTTTCAATTGAAGTTTCCTTGCTTGTTGGTTTGAGATATGAAGAAACATTACCTTATAAATGTTTTGATCCCTTGAATCTTTGGTTGCTCTTCTTGCTTAAAAACTTTGCATTCTTGAATATCATTGAAAAATGAGTCTTTTAGAGTTTTTAGTTTTTGAGTTTGTGTTGTTTTTTCTTATTCCCTAATTTTGGTCTTATGTGTTTTGCCTGAGAGTGCAAAAGCTAAGTGTAGGGAAATTTGATAGCAATATATTTTATTCATTTAATAATCATCTCACTGGGTTTCTTAAGCTTTCAATTAGGCTTAATTAAGTTAGTTTTGTTATATTTTATGATTTTGGGCTTAATTGGATCATAGACGGAATTATTGTATGAATTGACCTTAATTTGTCTATTTGGCACCGTTCAATAAATTGGCTATAATCTGAGTTGTAAATATTTGATTGATGTGATTCTGGTCTTATAGGAAAGTTAAGGCAATTCTATACAAGTTTCATGAGACATCAAGAGCTGAATCACACGTTTAGATAATTTAAATTGAAGTGGAAGCAAGAGCCAGAATGTTGATCCTGATAGCTTGACCTCTGTGCATTCATCAGCTCATATCTTGAATTGTAGGAGTTCAATAGATACCAATCTTGTAACATCCCGAGAAACATGTTAGGCTTGTAAATGGTTACAGAGGTAGCCTAGTTCTTGCTTAACATGCTAGTTCAGTTTTGTGACAAACTGAGTCAGTTTAGGTACTTTGTTGCAACACAAAAGTTGAAAAGTAGCTTAAAATGACTCAAATAGTAGCATAAGTTGCTAAGTTGAAGGAAACAAGTATGGATAACTTGTTTCTAGGTCACAAATGAGTTAAATAAGGTACAATTAAAATTTGAGAATAATCAGAGTTAGTTTGGTATTTTTAAGCATACTGGTTGTGCTTTTAATGCCAGATTGACTCCCAGCAGATATGAAAAAATAGAGAAATGGTGAAACAACAATTTAGATGAATCCTAGTATTTATTCTAAAGTTGTTGGAAGCTGGAAAACTCGAATTAACATAATTCAAGTGTCCTTAGCAGATATAAATTTTAGTACAGAAACTTAAGTTAAGCTTTTCTCAAAATTCCCTCTACGTCCTACCCCCTTATTTCTCCCTTCTCACGGCTGAGAAATGCAGAAACAAAGAGAAAGAAAGAAAAGGGAGAAAAAAAGAAAGGGAAAGAAATGAAGAAGGAGAGGAGAAAATCCAAGGAGTAAAGCTCAAGGATCAAGGTCAAGGCTTCAAGATCATCTTCCATGCAAGAAGTAGGGGAACTTCTTACTCACCAATTTTCATCTTTAAGTTATATGGTTGAGTTAGGGGTTATGGATGATTGATTTTTATTCATAACTTAGTTTAAATGGTTTTGAGTTAGTGGTTTAATGACTTTAATGTGTTAGAAAACATGTTTATGGTTGTAAATCACGTAAAAACCATGAGTTTAAGGAAAAGAATGAGATGGTCATGAAAGGGAGCTATATGCTGCCCTATTTTCTGGTGAAAATCAGATGGTATAACCGGTTAGGAGAGTTTCCTAACCAGTTATTTGTGTTGGCCACTACATGGAATCACATGAGGGAGTGTCCTAACCGGTTAGGCAATGTGTCTAACCGATTATCAAAGCTAATGGTGAGTCTCTGACTTCACCAATAATCGGTTAGGACATTCACCTAACTGATTATGAAGAGATCCAAAATAGATTAAAGAAAGGCCTAACCGATTAGCTGAGAAGCCTAATCAGTTAGGAACACCTCTAAATCCGAAAAGAAGGGTTCTAACCGATTACCACACATGGGTAACCGGTTATGAACAATGGAGAATCAGAATTTTACATCTTTTGGGTTAAGAATAACTCTAGTAAAGTTATGTAAAAGTGGTTAACAATTCAACCAATATAGTTTAAGGAAAATTTAGAGTTCTAGGAGCTCTAGAAAAAGCTTGAGTGTATAGAGACTCCTTCAATAGTTGAAGTTGAGTTGTATATACAAGATTTTAAAGGAAGTACTCTTTCATCTAATCAAGTTGAGTTGAATAAGAGCATTAGCTTAAGATAGAAATCATGGTTGGTGATAGGAATCACCTAGAAGTTGTTTTAGAGGAGTTATAACGTGAAAAATAGTGTTTTCTGTAGAAAACCACCATATAACTGATTACGATGAGTTAATAATCATTTATGGAGCTTGTTCAACTAGTATTTTCGGTTCTGAGTTAATGAATAACCGATTAGGAAGAGCTCATAATCGGTATGCTGTTTTAAAGAATCAAAAACAGAACATGGCATCCTGATAGCCTGTGATGTTTGTTGCATAAATTAAGCTGTGGATATCAGAATCACTTGATTCCAATGCCATTTGAAAGCTAAGACATAAGGCTTCATGTGGTAAAAATTTTAGAATTATTGAGCAAGTCAATCAGTACTAGTTTCTGTTTGAATCCAAGGCAGATTCTGCAGAAAAAGGCATTCTAGTAGTCAGTAAATCAAATTGCATAATTTCTTGCTTCGATGTCGTATGGACATGAAACTAATGCTATTTTAAAGCTAAGACATAGACTTCATGTGGTTAAAATTTCATAATTTTCCCACATGTAGTTTGTTCCCAGTTTCAATTTAAAGTTAGGTCAGAAACGGGTAAATAAGAGAATGTCCTGTTTTGACCTCTGCAAAATGTCACATAACTTTGGCTACAATTAGCCAAATGAATCAAGGTTTGTGGCATTGGAAAGATATGAGAAAGAGCTATATGCTCATAAAATTTCAGAATTTTTGAAGTTATGATGCATAATTGGTACAATCTTGAAAATCAACCTTTTTAGGCAAGATTTGAGGTGTTTTGGGTATGGTTTGAGGCCTATGAACACTAGTAACTCTTTTAATAGTTAGAGTTGTGCTCCATATGGCCTATTTGGCAATAGTTGAGTGCCATAAGACTTAGTTGCCAAGAGTTGAGCACCACAGTGCCTAATTGGCAATAGTTAAGCGTCACAGGACCTAATTGGTAATATTTGAGTGTCATAGGACCTAGTTTGCACGAGATGGTTCCCCTATGGGTTGAACCTAGCAAGTGGCTCCCCTATGGGTTGAACTTAGCAAGTGGCTCCCCTATGGGTTGAACCCTAGTAAATTGGATCCCTTATGCAATAAGGTTGAACCCTAGTAAATTGGATCTCTTATACAATAAGGTTGAACCCTAGCAAGAATTGGCTCTCTTATGCAATAAGGTTGAACCCTATTAAGAATTGGTTCTCTTATGGACAGTGTCGGGTAAGCCTAATAAAGTGGTGATACTAGAATGTTCCATAAAAGGATTAGTTATCCTAGTAATGAACATTGTCGAGCAAGCCTGGTAAAGTGGTGACACCAGAATGTTTCATAAAGGGATAAATTATCTAAGTAGTGAGCATTGCCGGGCAAGCCTAGTAAAGTGGTGACACTGGAGTGTTTCATGAAATGATTAGCTTTCCATGACTAGCCCAAAGATGAGAAATCCTATGCCAGACTGTGGATTAGTATATCCTATGCTAGGCTGTGGATGAGAAGTCCTATGTCAGGCTATGGATTAGTATATGCTACGCTAAGCTGTGGATGAGAAGTCCTATGCTAGGCTGAAGATTATTATATCCTATGCTAGACTAAGGATGAACATATCCTAAGTCAGGCTAAGGATAAGTAAGCTTAATGCCAAATGAAGGAATACAATTCCTAAATATAATTAAGTTATATATACGAGTTTTAATGTAGAAATATATCTTTGTATATATTTAGTTTTAATACCATGAGATATATGTTCTTACTGAGAATTTTATATTCTCACCCCGTTATGTTTCATGGTTAGCAGGTCAAGATCCTACAAGAAGATAAGAAGATGAAGAATTAGAAGAGTTTAGTCTTATGTTTTTAATTTAAAGCTTATGTATTATTTTATAATTGCTTTGAGAATGTAAAGGTTATATATTTGTATATGACTTTTAGATATGGCTCTCCATAATGATTGGCTTAAATGTTATGTATTAATTATTGATTAGGTTAGAAGTAATATGTCTAATACTGTTTATCTAGGTATATGTTTGATATACTAGAGTACATATATTAGGATGTTACAAATCTAAGTCCAAATGAAAGCTAAGACCAAAATATATAACTTTGATAAAGAACTCAAGAGCTAAATCGGATGTCTAGTAGGTTAGATTGGGTTTGGAAGTCAGAATACGAGTGTTGTTACTAGAACCTAAACAATGTGCAAAGATTAGGCCATAAGTTGGGTTATAGGAGTTGGATTGCGCTGAAACTAGTGACATTGGAAAGTTAAGACAAAACCCTTCATCTCTCATGAACACCACTTTTCAAAATGATGACATTATGACAGAGTTATAGTTGTGTGAAGACAACTGAATTAGTTGGTGCAAATGGGGAGATAAGCATGACAATAATTTTTCACTCATCTACCCACTCATTAAACAACTCTATTGTCATTTTTCATTCATCCACCCACTCATTAAACAACTCTATTATCATTTTGCACTCATCCACCTATCATCCACCTACTCATTAAACAACTATTGTCATTTTCCACTCATCTAACCACTCATTAAACAAGTCTATTGTCATTTTGTACTTTTCATACTTTGTAAAAAGTTGCATTAGTTACTCATTAGAGGCATCTTAGTTGAGAGATTAAGACCAAATTCTTGTATCATCTTATTGTAATTTTCTTTTGTTCTAAATATAAGTTATATTCATCTTCTTTTTCTTCTCTTTTTCTTTCTTCTTATTCATGAGTAACTAATTTTTATTTTGCTTGGTTGAAAGGATGAAACTCTTGGTAATAAAATAAAGTTAGATTAATCTCTTTCTTGTGCTTGAATGTTATATTATCAAGTGGTTATTATATGTGTTATATTTTGTTTCCAATCAATTTAGAAACCTTCCTTGTTAAGTGAAAATCTTGATTCATTGTAGACAAGAAGTTGACACAATGAATGCTTAAACTCATTTACAAGTGTTGGTGTTGGTGAATAATTAAATGAACCATAATATAATTACATATATAATCTTAAATGAGCTTTGAAAGTTGGATTTTTCGATTGGAACTTCCGTTATGCGTGAATTTTAATTGAGTTTTAAAAAAATAATATTATCCTTAATTTATTACCAATAGTGGATCTCCTAGCCCAAGCAACTCATTTTTCATTTGTGAACAACTTTTATCACCTTTATTATTGTGACAATTTTTTTCCTTACCTCAAAGCATTTTTCTTCATCAATTCTCTGTGGATCGATCTCAGACTTCTGAGAATTGATTACTTGAGACAACTTGCACTTGAATTTGTAACACATCGATTCGCATAACTTCTTTTATAACTGTTAACCACACAATAAGAACACGTAACCACTCATTAATAAATAACAATCATTCATAAGTTTCTTTATATGAGTATTTTTATTTTTAGGTAAAATTTAATTATCAATCTCTCTAAATAAATTTTGAGTACTCTTTCTTAATAATTTAAATTTTTATATCTCCTTATATTAAGTACCCTTTCTTTGCGTTCCTTAACTTTAATTTTCCAAACATATTATCACCAAAGTGGGCGTAGGTTGTTATATATGTGGTAGACTTAGTTGTGCACATCATCTATTTTTTGAAAATTAAAAATAAACACTATTTTTCTCTTAATTTTAACTTTATGTAATTATTTTGTGTTTTTTATGTCATAATCCTAAATATTTAATCTTTCAGATTTCAGGTTTACTAACTGTTCAGAATTGGATTCTGAGGGTTACTTGGAGAGGTAAAAGATGGTAAAATCCTTCGTAGATGCAACTCTTTCAATGATGGAGCGAGAGGGTAGGTTCCTGCAAAAGGCACTCCGACACTCAAGTATTAGCTACGTAAGGAGGGTAATAAGTAATGGAATGAGGGTACACTTTGTCTCACTCGTTTACTGTATTTATATGAACATATTAGTGCATGTGGTGTATGAGCATTCAATGTGTACCGAATGCTGCTACCTGGGATCGTGATGACACGATCGTGGGAGACAGGATCATGGAAACAGGATTGTAGAGACTATTACTCTTATGTCCTTACTCGCCTGCTTGTATGAGATACGATCAAGATTTGTTCTTGTCGTTACGCTTAACGTTTAGGCTGCTTTATGCGCATTGAACACTTGGGTGCCAGCCTGGCGGATCAGGTTGCTCTAGTTATATGGGCCCATAATCTGGTCTAGAACAGTTGCTCCCAGCTTGGTGCTTTGGTGGGACAGTAAAGTGTCAAGATACGAATTCTTCTAGAGCACACAGCGAACGATGGACAAAGGGATTCGAGTTGTGATATTGATATTGGATTTCATAATATTTTTTTTCCAAAAGGTCGAGGTTCGTGATGTATCATAATAGACTCTTAGGGTTAATGAGCAAGACCAAGATCCGAGGTGGATCGCTCCGCTTACATCATTATTCTGTTATCCGATGTATGTAATGAGTTACCCCCATGTGTAGTCGGTGGGGTCTTGTATCCTTTCATCTATATTTGGATTGAGGCTCGAGATGTTGTTACTATTAACAAATTGAATAGAAGAAGAAGAAGAGTTTCGTTGATAGAGCACAAAGCTGAAGACCCAAAACTTAGGGTTTGAAGCCAAACATAACAAGGCTATATATAGCCAAACAAAGCAAGTAATAAAAGACTATCCTACCCTTAAGGAATAAACATAATATTTCTTAACATCCCCCCTCAAACTCATGATGTTGCTGCAACAAGCATCGAGAGTTTGCTAACTAGAAAGCGAAAACGAGAAATAGAATGCGACTTAGTAAAGAAATCTACAATTTGTAAAGTAGAAGGAATAAATACTAATGTAATGGTGTCGTGCTTGAGGTGATGACAAGTAAGATGACAATCAATCTCAATGTGCTTCGTTCGCTCATAAAACACAGAGTTGTGAACAATCTGAATAGAACTCTGGTTGTCACAATACATAGGAGTATGATGGGATAAAGAAACTCCCATATCTGCAAGTAACCAATGAAACTAAATAATCTCTTTGATAGTAGACGTCATAGCACGATACTCTGCTTCCGTGGAATGTTGAGAAACAACAGATTGTTTCTTGCTCTTCTAAGAAATGAGAGAATCACCCAAAAAGATACAAAAACCAGTAATAGACTTACGATTGGTGGGGTCACTACCATGATCAGCATCAGAGTAGGCATGCAACTCCAAGGATGAGGTGGACGAAAATAAGAGACTCTGAAAGACTGTGCCTCGAAGATACCTCAAGATACGAAGAACGGCTGCCCAATGAACTGTAGTGGGAGAGGCAACAAACTGGCTAACAATATGAACAACATATGTAATATTCGGACGAGTGATAGTGAGATAAACCAAGCTACTAACAATAGTGCGATACAAGGCAGGATCGGATAACGGGATACCATCAGAAGAAGAATACTTTGCATTAAGTACAATTGGAGTATCAACGGTCTTATTATCAGTAAGTTTTGCTCGCTCAAGAATATCTTCTACATATTTTGACTGAGAAAGAAGATTACCTCTAGGTGAGTGAGCCACCTCAATATCCAGGAAATAACGTAAGGAACCCAAGTCCTTCATTTCAAACCGTCTAGCTAATTCTGTTTTCAAAGTGATAATGCCATCAATATCATCACTAGTAATAATCATATCATCAAAATATAAAGAAAGAATGATACTACCTGCAGCAGTACACTTAACAAAGAGAGCAGAATCATGACTACTAGGAGCAAATCCAAGGGAACAAATTACATTAGAAAACTTCTCAAACCAAGCACGAGGTGGTTGTTTGAGACCATATAAGACTTTCTTGAGCTTGCAAACATACCCAGAACCATGAGAAATACCAAGATGAGGTTTCATATAAACCTCTTCTTGAAGGTCCCCGTTCAAGAAAGCATTTTTAACATCTAATTGAGACATATGCCACTGACGAATTGAAGCTACTACAATAAGGGTACGAATAGTAGTCATTTTTGCTACAAGAGCAAAAGTCTCCTCATAATCCATACCATATTGTTGAGAAAAACCTTGTGCAACCAACCTAGCTTTGTATCGCTCAACAGACCCATCAGACTTTATTTTGATTTTATACACCCAGCGACAACCAATCACACTCTTACCAGGAGGTCGAGGAACCAAATCCCAAGTACCTATCTTATGCAAAGTAGAAAGTTCCTCATCCATAACTTGCTGCCAAAGGGGGTTAAGAATTGCCTCTTGATATGAAGAGGGCTCAGAGAGACAATGAATAGAAGCTAAAAAGGATGTAAAAGACTGAGAATAGCAAGAATAAACAAAATCTGGTAACTTTATAGACTTATGTGTGCGAAGGGATTGACGAGGAGGAGGATCCAGAATCTCAGAGAGTGCTTGGGAAACCATAGGAGGAGAAGGAGTTTCATATGTGCTAGAGAGCAAAGTGTCAGTAGCTGTAGAATTATCAGTGCAAATATGTTGAATATCATGAGATAACAAATTATCAGAGTCTTCACAGAAAGGATCCACACGAATAAGATCAGTTTTAGTGAGGGCATGGGTAGTGGAGGGAATAGAAAAGAAAGGTATATGCTCAAGAAACACAACATGGCGAGACACATAAAGTTTTTGTGTAACAGGATCAAAACAACGATACCCTTTCTTACCTTCCTCATAACCAAGAAAAACACATATAGCAGAACGAGAGGATAACTTGTTACGTTCTACATGAGGACGAAGAACAAAACAAATAAAATTAAGACCCGAAAGAAAGAATAATCAGGAGCAAAACCATACAACTTTTCAAAAGGTGACAAACCTGAGATATGAGAAGAAGGAATAGTATTTATCAAACTCACAGCAGTGAGAACAGCTTCACCCCAGAACTCACTAGGAACAATACCAGACAACAGGAGAGAACGAGCAATTTCAACAATATGTCTATATTTTCTCTCTGCAACACCATTTTGCTCAGGAGTGTTAGTACAAGAAGTCTGATGAACAGTTCTATCTGAGGCAAGCAACTCACAAAATCTATGAGAAGTATATTCCCCACCCAAATCACACCTAAAGCACTTAATAACAGCAGAATGTTGAGTTTTAACAAGTGCTTGAAAGGCCTTATAGATCTCAAAGAATTCAGAATGATGTTTCATTAAGTAAACCCAGTAATAACGAGTATAATCATCCATAAAAGAAACATAATATCGGGAGCCTCCTTTTGTAACAACAGGGGAAGGTCCCCATACATCAGAATGAATCAAATCAAAAGGAGAATAAGAAACAAATTACTTCGATTAAAGGGTAAAGCAGAAAATTTTACCAGTTTACATCCACTACAATCAGAAATATCATGAGTTTTCAAATTTCCCAAAGTTCCCGTGGAAGCCAAAAACCTCAAACGAGAGGCTGACATATGTCCCAAATGAGAATGCCATAAATAAAAACTAGAAGAAGATAGACTCAAACGAAAAGAAGACAAATCAACACTGGTAGTTGCAGCAATTGACACTTTTAGCTCATCCAAAATATCTAATCCTCTCTTCCTATGGCTTGTCCCAATCAGCTTATGAGATTATAGATCCTGCACATAACAAGAAGAGGAGGAAAAAGTGACTAAGTTGTTAGCCATGGCAACCATCACCCAAGAGGGGGGGTGAATTGGGTGATTACAAATTTTAATGCAACTTTGAGAAATTAAGCATTTTGAATCACTCAAGTAATAAATGCAGTGGAACACGCACAACAAAGGTACAACTATTATAGATTACTCAAATACAACTTGGGATATATGATGAATTAAACACATAAGCTAGATATCAAGTTCATAGAATCAAATCACCAAGATGACAAGATATGCAATAGATAAATATACTACACTAAATACTAAAATTAAAGAGTGTAGGGAAGAGAGAATCAAACTCAAGAATTTATCCTGGTTCAGCTACCAACCACTTGTGGCCTACATCTAGTCCCCAAGCTTAACTTGAGATTTTCTTCACTATCTCCTAGACTTCACGGGTGCTAGGAAAACCTTTGTACAAACAAGAGCACTCTTCACACCTTGGGATACCTCACCCTTATGCTAGAGCCTCCAATTCTTCAAGCTTCACATGTGCTTGATGACCTTTACAATTAAGAGCACTCACAACACCTTTGGGATACCCCACCCTTTGTGTTTGAGTCTCACTACAAGGGATACCTCACCCTTTTCTCTCTTGAGGGATACCTCACCCTCTTACAATGATTTTAAGGTGAATAGAAAGAATAGAAACTCTCACAAGAGTAGATATACAACTTGAAGAACAACGTATGGATGATAGAAAACTCTCTCAAGAGTGGATAATGCAAATTGAAGAACAAAGGAATAGAATGATTTTACAATAAAGAGCTCAAAATATGATTTTGGTAATTCAAGAATCAAATCAAGTGTTCAAGAGGTGTATAAGCTTCATACAACACTTATATATAGAGCCCAAGTGATAAAATAGCCGTTGGTAGTGTTTAGAAATGATTTTTTATGAAAACTAACAGTTTATAGCCGTTAGAAATGTTTCTGGGTACTTGGTAATCGATTACACACTTCTGGTAATCGATTACACGGCTTCTGTCAACGTTGTAATCGATTACAGGACTTGTGTAATCGATTACAGCATTTTTGGTTTTGAAAGCTGACTTTAAAAGGTCATAACTTCTTCATTTCTTATCCGATTAAAGAAAATGACCAGTCATTAGAAAGATATTTGAGTCTATTTTCAAATGAAATAATTTCATAACAAAACTCAAAGTATTTTGAAAGTTATGATCAAAAGAATGACTAAAGGTCAGTTTTTTAAAACTCAAACTTGATTGTTTTTGAAAACTGACTTTAAATGGTCATAACTTCTTCATTTCTTATCCGTTTAAAGCAAATGACTACTCATTGGAAAGATATTTGAGTTTATTTTCATATGCAATAAGTTTCACAATAAATCTCAAAGTAGTTTGAAAGTTATGATCAAAATAGTAACTAAATATCAGTTTTGCAAAACACAAACTTGGCTATTTTTCAAATGTGTGAACTACCACCAAGATTAACTTTCCAAAAATAGTTTGTTGGACATTTAAACATGTAAGAACCATTTTGAAAGACTTAAAAACATATTTAAGCTCTTTTCTTATAAAACCTCCATCTTTACATAGGAGAAAACCTAAAAAGAAAATATACCAATTCTAGTCCTTAGGCTTCTTGATGTAATCCAAGCTTCCACAAATTTCTTCTCTTCAAATCTTGTAAATTGCTTGGAACATCTTTATTATTCTCATT
Organism: Ormosia emarginata; assembly: GCA_029884605.1. NCBI lineage: Eukaryota > Viridiplantae > Streptophyta > Magnoliopsida > Fabales > Fabaceae > Ormosia > Ormosia emarginata. Next base: position 43,315,199 of record JAQQTP010000089.1, on the reverse strand, counting down.
TTTCTTGAGTTGAGTATAGTTGTGATCTTTTGCTTTCTAGTTGCAATGCTCACTCTTGGTACTTAGACTATCCTACAAAGTATTACTCACTTAAAACAAGCATAGTTAGTCCAAATTCATAACTTAATACCTTAATATGCATGATTCATAAATGTATAACTCTAATTAGTCTAACATACATATAAGAATGTTGCATATATATCATTGCATGATTATTAAGTGAAATATAACTAAATAAAGTACATAATCATGCATGATCCAATATATCTCTTTTAAGCACATATATGTAACATGATCAATATTCTTTTGTGATGCATTTGTCATCTATAAATCACATTTATCAAGCATAAGCATCATTCTTTTTGTCTTGTATTTGTCATCATCAAAACTTAACATATTAAATCATTGAGGCAAACATATTTCCACATAAGTTACCAAAATCACATAACTCACCAACAGAAACAAGATTTAAGATAAGTTTCGAAATACGATAAACATTAGATAAAGACAAATTAGGTGTTAAAACAGAACCAACACATGCTAGAGGAATAGGAGTGCCATCAGCAGTCAAGACAAAAACAGAAGATGAAGGACATACGGAAGCAAACGACGAAGAATCTGGAGACATATGATGTGAAGCTCCAGAATCTGAAACCCAAACAGAAGGTGACATACCTGATGAATTATGAGACAACTAACCTACAGAAGAAGAGGCAAACATAGCTTGCGGTTATAAAGAGAGAAACTTCTAAAATTGCTTAGCCAGAGTACTTGGATCAGCAAAAAGACCTGGGGAAGCGATAGCTGCAGTGTTAAACTGTGGTGGTCTGAAGCCGTATGGTGTTCTGGAACCCTATGGTGTTCTGACCTTTCTGCTTGCAGAAACTGCACTCGTCGAAACCAACCCTTGTGAGGGGCTTATTCTGATTATCAAAGTGAGGCTTAGAATGTGCTGCTAAAACAGACGGAGTGGGACCAACAATTCCCTTTTCAAAGTAAGACTTAAGACGTATATCTTTAGCCAAGAGCTCACTGACAACAGAGTCAACAGATGGAAGTGGAGAACGATGCAAAATAGAACCTCTGAGTCCTTCAAAGTCACTATGAAGTGCTGTTAAGAATTGTACTAATCGCTGATGTTCTCTACGAGCGATATACGGAGCAAAAGCCTTCAACTCTGCTGATTCTGTAAGAGCCAACTGATCCCAAAGATCTGACATGGTAGAATAAAAGGCTTGAACACTCATATCTCCCTATTGGAGAGCTCGTATGTCATTCTCCAACTGAAACTGTTTGGAAAAATTTGACTGTGTAAAGAGCCTTTGCAAATGATTCCAAACCTCTTTTGTTGTTTTATATTTAGCCAATTGTGTACCTATGGAATGCTTAACAGAATTGTTAACCCATGTGATAATATTTGCATTATTTGCTTCCCAAACGTCTAATAAATTTTGATAATCCTGATCTGTTCGCACAGGTTTCATAGAAGTACCACTAACATATCCCCACATCTCTTTACCCTTAAGAAAATTTTGCATTGCATAACTCCAATACGAGTAATTTTTTCCATCCAATCTCACACTCACAGATTGAAGTGAATCGTCACCAGCCATGATTAAACAACAAGGAAGAATAATAGAAAAGAAACAGCGAAATACCAAATACACAAGTAGCGAAATGCCAACAGAAGGTCAGCCAGAATGCCAACAAAATACCAATCAAAGTCTAGAATACTAGATGTGCAGCAAAGTGCCCAGATCACAGAGCCAAAAAGGAAGCTAACGAAAAATCCCAATCAACGTGCACACGAATGGTGATTTGCCAGACGAAGAAGAAAAAGAAGAGTTTCATTGATAGAGCACAACGCTGAAGACCCAAAACTTAGGATTTGAAGCCAAACATAACAAGGCTATATATAGCCAAACAAAGCAAGTAATAAAAGACTATTCTACCATTAAAGAATAAACATAATATTTCTTAACAGTTACACCGTAGTGGCTCCTTAAAGGTCCGAGATCCAGATTATGTGTTCTATAACAAAAATTTAATAATTTACTCTGGATACTATCTATCTATCTACGATAGCAACTCCTCGAATCTAATGTAATAACAAATGCTTAGGTTGATTATCTTTATTTTATTAGTAGGGTTGTTGGATACACCAATATACAACGTGCAGGTTCAGCTGCATTACCAATGAGTGAAGTCATATCTATTTACCATTTCCATTTGTGAGAGATTTCATGAAAATTTGTTGTCGCATATAACAAAATTCTTCAATAGCAAAAATAGTTTTTGTAAAAAAAATTCTTAATTTTATATATCTAATACAAAGTTTCATTTACAACTATTTTTTTGGTACAATTTCATTTATAATTGTTACTTAGTGAGAATAAATACCCATTTAATAAAAGTTAAAGTCACTCATATATTTTTTTCTAACTTTGTGCTTGCAATATATAATTTCATTTATAATTGTTAACCATTCAATAAAAACAAGTAACCACTCATTAACAAGTAACAACCATTCACAAGTTTCTTTATATGGATATTTTTATTTTTTAGGTAAAATTTAATTATTCATCTCTCTAAATAAATTTTGGGTATCCCTCCTTAATAATTTAAACTTTTTTTATATATCTTGATATTAAATACCCCTTCTTTGTGTTCCTTAACTTTAATTTTCCCAACATATTATCGCCAAAGTGGGTCTAGGTTGCTATATATGTGGTAGACTTATTTGTGCACATCATCTATTTTCTGAAAATTAAAAATAAACACTATTTTTCTCTTAATTTTAACTTTATGTAATTATTTTTTGTTTTTTAATTATGTCATAATCCCAAATATTTAATCTTTCAGATTTCAAGATTACTAACTATAATTTTGATCTGAAAATTTTATCTTTCAAATTTCAGGATTTCAGATTGGAAATAAATTTTTTTAGCAAAAAATAATCAATACATACGAAAACATATGAATATTAGGAAAAATTAATATCGATGCTATGAATGAATATTTGATTTTATGGGACATAAAAAGTTTAAATTAATAAAAATCAGGAACATATAAAATTTCTTAAGAGAGAGGAAATATTATATTTACTTAATGGCTAAAAATACAATTAATAAAAACAATAATCACTCAGTAGAAACATTAATTGATAAATGATTATCTCAATAAATATCTTTTTAAAGCACTTAATGGATGAAAAGAAAAACATTAGTACTTATATCACTCAATCAAAATTGAATAATCTTAAAATCATGACAGTATCATGTTAGGTACAGAAAAATATAAACTACTTCTTGTGCATAATTTTGAGACTTCACAATATTATATTATTTGATTTAATTATTTCTCTTAATTTTATTGATTTAGTTTAGTCACAATTTTTTTCTACTTTTTTGAAACTAGTAGTTTTATCCTAGATTATAAATTAAATCAAATCTATTGATATTCTTCTGGTCTCCATCTTCTTTTTTATAGGTATTGTACTCATGAAGTATTTTATTCGCAGTTGCTTATATTTAATAAAATTTTCAAGTTTATTAAAAAATTAACATTTAACAAATAGTTGATAATTCATTGTAAATACCGCACTCATCTAAAACACAATAGCAACTCCCTAATTCTAATCTAATCTAATAACAAATGCCTAGTTTGAAAATCGTTTTCTTGTTCCTACCAAGGCTTCAACTTGTTAACAACTTGCGGGTTCAGCTGCAATATTTGAAACAATTCTGATTTTTTTATCTTTTTTTTACATTATTTTTTATATTATTTCATATCATTGATTATATTATTTTTTTTCATCATTTTTTCTTATTTAATCACAAATATTTAAAAATGTGATAAAAAATAATGTGAAATAAAAAATAATGTGAAAATATCATTTTTTATTTAAAACTAAATTATTAGTTAATTTTATTATTAATTAATAATAGGGCATTGCTACACGTCCCGACTATACATGTCTCGGGTAGCCCACCTCTATAATAAATAACGAGTACTTTTATTGAAAATAAAATACAAATAAAAAAATTGTGGGACTCAACTACATATGAGACCAGCCGGGATGCATTTTGTAAACAATATTATACTATTGATATTAGCTTTAGCCAAAGTGAATTTGTTTTTTAATGTTCACTGAAATTTCAGTACTTGAAAATGAAAAGACAAGTCTTCCTAGCTTTTTGTATATATAATATATAATTTTATTTATAATTATTAATCTCTCAATAGAAATAAATAATTACTCATTAACAAATAATAATTATATATTCACAATTTTTTATAACAATGTTGTTATCTTTTAGATAAAATCTAATGGTCGTTTTTTATGAATAAATTTTATGTAATCATTCTTAATAATTTAAATTTTTTATATCATTTAAGATTAAATACTCATTCTTAACTATAATCAAAATTAATTTTCCCAACATATTATCCCCAAAGCGACCCTAGGTTGCCGTGATCATAGTTAGCATGCTTATTACTTCTTCTTTTTTGTACAAACATGCTTATTACTTGGTTTAGGAAGGTATTGAATAAGCATAATATCTTTAAAAGGCTTGACTAAACATTTTGAATTAGAAGATTTTTTTGATTCTTTAATATTAAAATCCTGCTTTCGCCCTGAGAAAAAGGATAGCTGTTTTTTGAAGGATTTAATTTAAATTTTATAAACCTAGATCAATTATAGATACAAGATTATAGCATATTAAACATACTGTATTCAAGAATTAGATTAAGAATGTGTACCTGACATGATTCCGTAATCCATTGTTGTTCAGTGAAGAAATCAAGAGAATTCACTTGTGTGAGAAAAGCAACCCTTAATCCTGGTAGGTTTTCTATGTGTGCTTAAAACTGCCTAATGGGAAAACAATTTATAACTTACCAGATGAGAGTAGGGACTTCTCAACAGGCTACTAAATGAACAGTCCAAACACATCATGGACTATTCACAACAAAAGCCCAAATACAATATTCATAAACTGACCAAGTGCTATATTATAAACATAATTCTATAATTAATATATTAATGATTTAAATAATATTTTAATTATTAATTAATGCTAATCCACATAACATATATATTTGAATTAAAATTTAACAATTCTCACACTTGGATAACATTAGTCAATCATTAAAATACAAGAATCATTAACACTATAATACTAACTATGGTCAAAGCACGTGTCAACCAACAGTCTTAGAAATATAAGCTTTAACGCTGAAGAAATAGTATCCGATAGGGAAGTAGATCATACATGTTAAATGCTTATATTTCACGTAAAGAATAATGAATATGGAAAAATATAATTAATTAAGAGAAATATGCAATCCAAGAATAGTTCAAGCATCTGAAAATGCTATAAGAGATATGATAATAAAAGTGACGTCATCTCATACATATCTCATAAGAATGACAATAAGTAAATATAAAATTTCAGACTCTCACTAACCCAAAACATCAAAAGACTTAACTAAACCCATATGAGCTACGTGATTCTGAAAAGCTCCAACAGTTAAGCCTTTAGTTAGTGGATCTGCTAACATGTTCTCTGTAGCAAAATGCTCAATTCGAGTCTGAAACTCCAGAATTTTCTCTCTAACAAATAGATATTTAATATCAAAATGCTTTGAGCGAGAAGAGATTCTATTGTTTTGAGAGAAATGCACAGCAACAATATTGTCACAATATATCACAAGTGGCCTAGATATGCTTTCAATAATATGAAAGCCAGAGATTAAGTTTTTTAGCCACATCGCTTGACAAGTAGCCTCATAACAAGTGACATACTCTGCCTCCATGGTAGAAGTAGCTGTAAGAGTCTGTTTGAGACTCTTCTAAGAGATAACTCCTCCTGCCATCATAAAAATAGAGTCGGAAGTAGACTTTCGATCGTCAGGGCATAGAGATGGCAATTTTACCCGCGGGGGCAGGTACCCGTGGGTAATACCCGTGACGGGGATGGGTAATACCCGTTTAATTTCCCATGCGGGTATAAATACCCATTTATATTATCCCCCGTTTAATAAACGGGGCGGGGCGGGGGTGGTTCCCTTCGTACCCGCGAGTACCCGTATATAAAATTATCAAAATATTCCTATATAAAATTACTAAAATAACCTTATTATTATTTAAATATTACCAAAATATTATTTTTTTAATTTTTTTAATTTTATTTTATTTTTTTCAAATTTATTGAGTACCCGCGGATATCCGCGGTACCCATTTACCATGGGGAATTATTAAACGGTGCCGTGCGGATATGGGGACGAGGGCGGGGGCGGGGGTGGGGGCGGATATTATCCGCGGGGGCGGGGCATGGGGGGCAGCCCTCCATCCCCGCCCCACCCCGTTGCCATCCCTATCAGGGCAACCTGCAAAATCAGAATCAGAATAACTAATGACCTGAAGTTGATCAGACTTCTTATAGGTCAACAAATAATCCTTGGTTCCCTGCAAATATCTCATGACCTTTTTCACGGCTTTCCAATGACCCAAACCTGGGTTGCTCAAGTATCTCCCTAAAGCATTAATAGCAAAAGTAATATCGGGACGAGTACAAACTTGAGCATACATTAAACTGCCAACAGCAGAAGCATATGAGACCTTTTTCATTTCAACTATCTCTATATCATTTTGAGGACATTGAGATTTAGAGAGTTTATCACCTTTTTGAACAAGTGCAGCATATGGGGAGCAAGAATGCATGTTAAACCGCTTGAGGATCTTTTCAATATATCCTCTCTGAGACAATCCAAGAATGCCACGTGACCTATCACGGTAAATCTAGATGCCTAAAACAACTGAAGCATCACCAAGGTCCTTCATATCAAAGTGGCTACTCAACATCAGTTTTGTTTCAGTCAAAAGTTTAACGCAACTGCTAGCAAGAAGAATATCGTCGACATATAGAACAAGAATTATAAAATTGCTCCCACTTGTCTTCAAATAAATGCACTGATCTGAGGCATTTTCTTTGAAGCCAAAAGAAGTGACAACCTGATCAAATTTCAAATACCATTGCCTGGATGCCTGTTTCAGTCCATAAATGGACTTTTTAAGTCTGCAAACCAAATGCTCCTTACCTGTTTCAACAAAACCATTAGGCTGAACCATATAAACATCCTCGGCTAGATCTCTATTCAGAAAAGTCGTCTTCACGTTGTAAACACCCAATTTTGTCTGGGTATTTTTGAAAATAAAATAAAAATATATAAAAATATATAATAAAAAAGAAAAAAAAGAAAAAAAAAGGGACTCATCTCTCACACAAGGGCCCATTATCCAACATATTGACCCAAGATTCCAACCCATAAACCACTATCCTACCCATTAACCCATTATCCAACCCATCAACCCATAACTTAACCTAATTAACCCATTGACCCAATTCTAATACAACTCAAACTCATCATAAACAAACCTATCCTAATCAAATCCCATCACTATCCTAAACTTATCATAAACCAATCCCAACACTCATCCTAAAATAATCCTAATCACACTTTAACTCAAACTCTTCACCCTAATCCCCTCTTATAAAAACCATAACCCATACCCTGGACCTTCACCAAAAACAGACTCAACCTAAGCCATATTATTATTTTCATACCACGTAGCCTTCCATTACTACTTCATCTTCTTCACCACCAACCCACCTCTCGTAGTAAGTTTCTTTTTCATCACTTCACCATTTATAAACCACACCACAGCCACCCATTACTCCTTATCCTTTTCAACCTTCAAAACATTCATTCCTCTATCAACATAATCATTATTCCAAACAACCACCATCTTCTCCAAACAGAACCTTCAAAGAACCACCGACCCCACAATATTGTCGACCTCGCCAGACTGCCTCCGTCGGCCCTCATCTTCATCTCCGTCGAGCTCCTCTGCTTGGCACGTCTCCAATTTTCATTCCATTTCAAATACCTCCTCCCCTTTTCTATTTTTTTGTAAGTTTATGTCTTCTTTTTTTCCTAGTTTTTTTTTATTAAATGGTAATGAGCCTAAAGTAACCAACTTGGGCCCAAAAAGGATTTAAAAAAACGAGAATAGGATTAAAAAAATGATAAAATTAAAAAAGATAATAATTAAAAATAATAATTAAATATTTTTCTTTAAAAAAGGGATTAATCGAGTTGTAACAACTTGTTAATCTTGTAACTATTTTAGATCATCTGAGTTTTGACAACTTAATGATTCGAATTATTTTAAAGATAGATTACTATTTAATAAAGATTCAAAATTCATTTTTTTTATTTTCTTTAGATAAAAAAATATCTCTTTTAATAGCAATAAATTCGATAATCAGTGGGTGACATCTCTAGCGTGACGCGAGCTTCACCTAATCAAACTTTAATTTGGTTAACAGAGTCGTGATGACCTGTTAATTCAAATTTTTATTAAAAAAGAAAAATTAAATATTTTCTTTAAATAAAATCAACCAACTCACTTATTTTCTATAGAACTATGTGACTTTGAGTTCCTTATTGCACCTGAGGATACGTAGGAGTGGAATTTTCATTTCGTCAAGCCAAATTTTAAATTTTCACAAAATTATTTGTTTTGTTTAGTTTTTTTAATAAAAAGGAGTAAAACAAATATATTATGAGATTACTAAGTTTTACATAACTAATTTAGGGTAACCGTTTTAAAACAGATGTATTAGGGGTGCTGTGAGGTTAAGTCTCAGCCCTTCCCTTTGCATAACCGACTCCCGAATTTGATCTGATTTCAAAGACCATTTTCTAAAAAGGTTTTCTAATTTTTCCTAATTTAAATAAAATTGGTGGCGACTCTTAACTTATTTATTTTGTTTGCCGCTCCCGCCGCGATCACAGTCGCGACACACGTCCATCTGGTGAAGTTCTAAATCAAAGTGAGCTACCAAAGCCATAACAACTCGAAATGTATCTTTTGTAGAGACGGGTGAGAAAGTCTCCTTATAATCAATGTCTTCTCTTTGACTATAGTCTTTTGCTACTAATCTAGCTTTGTACCTCTCAACTCTACCATCTGGACTACGCTTGGTTTTGAAAACCCATTTGCACCCAATGGGTTTACAACCAACTAGCAATTCCACGAGATCCCAAACAACATTATGAGACATACAAGACAATTCATCTTGCATAGCATTCAGCCAATTGGAAGCATGAGAACTAGAGATTGCCTCCTTAAAGGTTATAGGATCGTCATCGTCATGAAGATCAAACTCGTGCTCCTAAAGATACACTACATAGTCATCCGGTATAGAAGGCCTGCGTACTCTCTAAGATCGTCTTAATGAGACTACTTTAGCAGTGTCATATGGTTCCTGTTCATCAGCTGGTGGTGCCACAACATCATCTTCTCCTTGAAGAGCCTGATCATCATAATAATTGACTAGAACCATGATATCTATAGGAAGTGAAACAACCGGTACAGGAACTACGGTCTGATCTTCTTTAAGAGTGACTAGTCGTGGTGTATGGCTCCCACTATCCAAATCATCCTAAAAAAATATCGCTCGGTCAGACTCGATGACTCGCATGGAGTGAGAAGGACAATAGAATCTACAACCTCTAGAGCCCACGCAGTAGCCAATGAAGAAGCTGCTAACAGTCTTAAGATCAAGCTTCTTCTGCTGAGGATTATAAGGTCTAACTTCTGCCTTACAACCCCACACATGGAAGTGTTTCAAACTTGGCTTCCTTTCAGTCATCAGCTCATAGGGAGTTTTTGGTACAGACTTGCTGGGTATTTGATTAAGAATGTACACAGCAGTCTTCAAAGCATCTCCCCAAAGAAAATCTGGCAATGACGAATGGCTCAACATGCATCTCACCATATCCATAAGCGTGCGGTTACGTCTCTCTGTAACTCCATTATGCTCAAGAGTGCCAGACATAGTATATTGAGCTTCAATTCCACATTCATCGAGAAATCTGGCAAACGGTCTTGGATTTCTTCCAGTTTCATCATATCTGCCGTAATCCTCACCTCCTCTGTCAGACCTCACACATTTGATCTTCTTTCCTGTCTTCAATTCAACAAAGAAATTTGAAGGATCTGAAGGCATCCAAAGAACCAGATTTTTCCTGGAGAAGATCTATCCAACCGAATCTGGAGAAGTCATCTATGAAAGTAATAAAATACCTATATCCACCCATAGCAGTGTGTGTAATGGGTCCACACATGTCTGTGTGAATCAACTGTAGCACATCATCACACCTGTTTGCTCTTCTATTCCTAGTTTTGGCAGTGAACTTGCCTTTAACACAATCAACGCAAGTATCAAAATCAGATAAGTCAAGGTTATGAAGAATATATTCCCTAATCAGTCTTTCAATTCGGGGCCTAGAGATGTGCCCCAAGCGTCTATGCCATAACATAGAAGAACTCTCATTAGTCCTACTACGCTTACTTCTAACAACGGAGTTAACAGACATATCATTCAAATTCAGCATATATAGCCCATCACACAAAACTCCTGAACCAACGGCAACATAATTAAAACAAACAACAACTTTTTCATTACCAAATTCAAAAGTGTAGCCACATTTATCCAAAGCTGAAACTGAAATCAAATTCCTTCTCATGGAAGGTATATAAACAACATCTTTCAACAATAAAGTATGTCCAGAAGGTAAATACAAGGTAACTACTCCTATTTTTTCCACTGGTACTCTAGCTCCATCTCCCACAATGATCTTGGATTCAGCATTACTTGGCTTCCTCAGGCTTGTGAACCCCTGTAAAGAATTCACAATGTGAATAGTTGCACTTGAGTCAAACCACCAAGTATTGGGAGCAACATCAATCACATTTGATTCAAAACAAGTTAGAGCTAGGAGTGTACCTTGCTTCTCAAGTTTCTTCTTGAGAATGTAACAATTATCCACTTTATGGTCATACTTCTTGCAATACTTGCAGTTTCCCTTGAAGAAATTCTTCTTAGGCTCTAAGTGTTGAGATACATTCCCTCATTTCTTCTTATCATGTTGAAACTTGCCTTTGTAACCTTTCTTTTTCTCATTTTTAGTACCAGAAGTAGAAGCAATAAACTGAACACTATGTAATTTTCCTTTCCTTATAGATTCCTCTTCTTGAGAGACAATAACAATCATTTCATCAACTGTCTACTCATCCTTTTGAGTGTTATAAGAGGTCTTCAGAACATCAAATTGAGAATGGAGCGACTCCAGAACCTGCCAGATCAGATAACTCGCTCACCGAGATCAACCTTGAGAGACTTTAGTTTATTAAAATAGTGCACTAACTTCATGATGTGCTCACGAACTCCACCAACACCATCATATTTAGTCTTCTCAATCAAAAAAAGATATTGACCCTTTTGAGCTTTATCAAAAGTCGTGAATTTCTCACCAACAGATTTAAGAAATTCCTTATCCTTCTCACTGTCTGGAATGCTCTGTCTAATTGACTTCTCCATAGTGTATTTCATCACCTTAAGACACACCCTGTTTGAGTGCTCCCATTTTTCACGAGAAGCCTTTTCAACAGCAGTAGACTCAGTAGTAAGAGTAGCAAGCTCTTCTTGTCTCAAAGCCAAGTTCATATTAGTGATAGCCAAATAGAGATCCAAAGATTCTTTCCAATCCTCAAAGTTAGTCCCATTTAAAGTCTTGACAGAAGTCAATTGCATAGGCAAAGAGGCTGGCATGAAAACAACAAAAGAAAACAATTAATATGCACGATGTTATCATGCAACAAGAGAATTAAATGGTTCCGTATACACAACCAAACAAGCCCTTTAGAAAATTTCTTATTTATCATAGTCACGTCTAAGGGTCCCGAACCATAATAAATAAGAAATATAATAATACAATGCACAAATCTTATATTATCAAAAATTTATAATATCGATAGGGTACTCGAAAGATAATTGACATAAGCATAAATCTATCAGCACATTGTATAATAGCAAATTACATTAATAACAACACACCGATAAGGTGTAATTACTATTAACGCAATAAAAAAATTTATGATTAAAAAATTAATCATTCAACTCATAAAATTTACACAATTGTATTCACGATAGGTGAGCTCACAGTTATACAAATTATCAGCAATTATACTTAATAGAATATGATAAACTCATATTATGTGTAAAAAAAAATTCAATTCACATATAAATTAAAAATTAATTTCATAACTATAACATATTAATAAAGAGAGTATCATGTACCAAAAAAAAAAACATGATGAATAGTACCATTATATGCTTTCTCCAGTACGTGCCAAACCATAAGCACACAAATGAAAGAACGAATTTCAAATTCAATTGTCTATATACTGCAAATACTTGATGGACATTAAATATTGCACATAAAAGTATATATTCAATCAATTGACATTACGAAAAGCAATCACCTTCATATAAGACAAAACATGTCCATTAACTCTCATAGAAGACAAAGTAATGTTGACCGCTTTCAATCAAGAAACTGATTCTTTTAAAGGTGTTAAGCAAAGAAACTTTTACAAACATATTCAATTGTTTCGTTAAATATAATCAGATTCTTTAATATGTGATGGAAACGTATTGCATCGAAAAATCATGAATAAAATTCTCAATCAGACGCAAGTATCGAAGCAAAATCTTTCTCCTTCGAGTTCAATTGCATATACAATAGTATTATGTAATGCAGCGAAAAATATCATGTAAAACATCATAATTTTCATCACAACGAAAACATAATTAAAATCCCAATTTTTACAATTAGGATTCATAAATTAGGGTATACAAATTTTTAATTTAATTATAAAAAAATATATCTATAATCTGTATCTATTAAGCTCTGATACTAATTGAAGGATTTAATTTAAATTTTATAAACCTAGATCAATTATAGATACAAAATTATAGCATATTAAACATATTGTATTCAAAAATTAGATTAAAAATGTGTACCTGACATGATTCCGTAATTCATTATTATTCAGTGAAGAAATCAAGAGAATTCGCTTGTGTGAGAAAAACTGCCCTCAATCCTAATAGGTTTTCTATGCGTGCTTAAAACTGTCTAATGGGAAAACAGTTTATAACTTACCAGATGAGAATAAGGACTTCTCAACGGGTTACTAAATGAATGATCAAACCCATCATGTATATTCACAACAAAAAGTTCAAATACAATATTCATAAACTGATCAAGATTATATTATAAATATAATTCTATAATTAATATATTAATGATTTAAATAATATTTTAATTATTAATTAATACTAATCTACATAACATATATATTTGAATTAAAATTTAACATTTTCTACTCCAACACTATCACTTTTTAAAATGATATTACATTTGATAGTAAATAGTAGTATTAATTGTCTTTCAAAGTAATTTTACTATATAATATAAAATATTGATACGTGATGAGTTTTTTTTTTTTGGTCTAATAGTTGATGGATAATAGGGTCTATTTGTAAGTACAAAATTTTAAGGAGGTCTTTTCTAATTTTAAAGTTGACGATGACTTCAGCAAAAAAACAAGAAGAAGAAGTTGACGATGACTACTTTAAAACAGTTTAATATGATAAATGGGAAGAAGGCATTTTGATGCATAGCTCGTAGTTGTTAGAGATGCTCTTTTGTGAACTTCCTTCCTATTTCCTTATCTTCCATGTGGGCCATACTACCATGACTTTCATATCCATTGAAATTTATATTTATATTCTATGTGAAGGGAACCTTATCTTGCTATTAAATTTAAATCATATTTAATAAAAAAAATACCAAAAAAATATATATTTAGGAATATGCCTGGTGTCTAGAGGCAAATAAAATTATTATCATTTCCAAACAAAGTGTGTGTGCATTCGTTAAGCATTTTCCTTCAAGTTTCTTTTGACATTTGGGATTAAATGGTATGAAGGTTGATGTTGACCATGGAAGCTTCTCTGAAACATCCATTAATTTGCATTTCCCTTTGCATCTAATTGTATTATGAACAGATAAGCTATTAACTTATTTAGTTGGTAAAGGATGGTTGTTTACAAATGCTCAAGTACTGTGTTATTTGCAAAGACACGTTATCCTAAACTTACTTTAAAAATATACTCTACCTAATTTGATCTACTGATTGTTAATAGTCTCATTATTCATCTAAAAAAATATGTTTAATTTTATTTAATTTATTCATAAAATTATTTTATATATAATAAAAATATTACAGTTATATGCAACATAATTTAACATATCACTTATGTTAATATACAATATAAATATAATATATGTATTCTAATGTATATAAAACATTTTTCAATTATTAAGTAAGTTAACGATTTTTTTTTTTTTTTTTGCGACCTCAATTTTCGTTCTGAGCATTCTGGCAAGCCTTTTCTCCATTTCATTTTTAACAATTTCATCTTCAACCTATCATTAACAGACTGCGGGAAATTTTTTTTTCAACCCAACTTAACTTCTATTTTATGAATTAGGTTGAGTTGAAACTAATGCAGTTCTTGAGGTTGACTCGACCATTTAACACTCCTTCTTGTAGGTTTAGTTGGGTTATTTGAAATTAAATTACTAGTTAATTTTATTATTAATCAATTATATTATTTTGTAATCAATATTATACTATTGATATTAGATGTAACTAAAGTGGATTTGTTTTTTAATATTCACCGAAATTTCGATACTTGGAAAAGAAAAGACAAGAGCCTTCCTAACTTTTAGTATATATAATATATAATTTCATTTACAATTGTTAATCATTTAGTAAAAATAAATAATTACTCATTAATAAGTATCAATTATATATTCATAATTTTTTATACCAATATGTTTATTTTTTAAATAAACTTTAATGGTGATTTTCTGTAAATAATTTTATCTAATCATTCTTATTAATTTAAATTTTTTATATCATTTAAGATAAATACTCCTCCTTAACTATACTTAAATTTAATTTTCCCAACATATTATCATTTAAGATAAATATTCCTCCTTAACGATAATTTCATTTACATCAAAATGTTTGTCTATTGTCACTGTTTTTTTTGTCTATTTTCACTCTTATTCCATTTACTTTTTAGTAAATGATCTTTAATTTGTTTTGATCTAATTGTTTAAATTAATTTATTTAATAAAAAATTTAATAGAACAAGAGTGATAATAAATACTATTATCTTTCATTTTGTCTACTTTTTCCCTAGAACACTTGGTGTTTTTCTACTGGTATGACCATACACTTTATTGAGTTTCCATCATATTTTGCAAAATAAGTGTCACTCTGATTTGATTTTAGATATTTGTTTTTTATATTATATTTTGTCTTGTATCCAATTATTCACCTCAATATTTTCATCTTTGATACACTTATTTTTTTGTTTTATTTTAACACTTCAATAGCTTAGAATATATATCACCCATCTTAAATAATTAAAGGGAAAAGAGCATGCAGTCTCATAAACTTTAACCATTTTGTAAATTATAATTACGAATTTTAAATTTTTTTTAATTAGTCTCTAAATTTTAATGAATGTCTCAATATATCTTTCTTTTTAATTTGACTTTGTTAATTCACTAACGATAAGATTGTGAACAATATCTTATTCGTATTAACATTAATTTTGGAATGTTTATGAATTTATTTATTAAAATTTGATTATAAATACATTTTATTATTACAAAATACATAAATTTAAAATAAATTTATTATTATAAATATAATTTAAAATAAATTTGTTTTTCTATTTTGTAAGGAATATAATATATTTAAAATTAAATTTTAATAAATAAATTAATAAACAATCCAAAATTATTGTTAATACAAATAAAATGTTACCATGTAGTATTATTATTATCACTACTAGAAAAACACGTTTTGGTATGGATTTTTTGCGGATTTTTTTATGCGGATTAATCCATGCAAATGGAGGCATATTTATATTTATGTGGATTATAATCCGTCTCAAATTTCTTGTGGATTTGTGGATCCATTTGTGGCAGATTTTGCGGCGATTTTTCTCCCCAATTTTTTTCCTATTAAACAATGATCACCGTAAAAGTTTTTTTTTTATGAAAAAAGTTTTATGCGGGGATATTTCCGCCGCAAATTATTAAATAAAATAGAAATTTATTTTTAAATTTAAAAATAAAAATAAAAAACATTTGCGGCGGATGTTGCGGCGGATGTTGCTGACGGATAAATTTGCGACGGATTTTTCTTCACCAAAAAAAAATTTTGTCATGGAAATATCCGCCGCAAATCTCCTAGATGTCTTTTCTAGCGTAAAATATAATTTTTTTGATAAAAAAATTATATGGATAAATCCGCAAAATTCCGCCATAATTAATTCAAGATAATAAAAATTTTAAAAAATATTTAAATAATCCGCCGCAAAATCCGTCGCAAATCTAAATTTCAATTTGCGACGGAAAAATCCGCCGCAAAAATTGATACGTATAATAAAAAAATTTAAATAAAATATTAAAATATTTTGCGGCGGAAAAATCCGCCGCAAATTATGCCGCAATTCAAAAATACATTTGCGGCAGATTTTTCCGTCGCAAAAAATCCGCCGCAAAATTAAATCTACTTCATCTTTTTCCTTCTCCCATTTTCATTTTTCTCGGCATTCTTTCTCTATTCCTCTCTCCTTCTCCTTTCTCACTTCCCTTTCAAGACAAGAGCTTCCATGAGCAACCTTCGTCATCTTCAAGACCTTGAGGTAGGGGGAAAACCTTGTTCTTGACTCATTTTCCTATTCTTTTCATCTTGTTTTTGAGTTGTGACTTGATGTGTGAATTGGGGTTTTGAGTTGTTTTAACTTGTTTTGGCTTGAATCTTGTTAGAAAACTTGAGAATAACATGATTTGGTTTGCTAGAGGCATGAGAACAGTTTTTCATTACTTGTATACCTTGATTTCCATTTGAAATGAGAATTTGGAGTTTTAGGTTTTCAATAACCAAGGATGAGATTTGTAGTGTTTTGATCTATTTTTAGTGAAATCTTTTAGTGTTTTATGTTCCCTTCATGTTTGTGAACTTGTTTGGGACTTAAACTCACCTAGAAACTGGATTGGAGTGGCCAAAATCTAAGATTTTGGCCAATGGAACCGTAATGACGGTTCTGCACGACTTCTGTCCCAGTAACACGGCCCGTGTCCGAATACACGGGGTGGGCCGTGTCCCTCTCTGCCAGTGCAAATATAGTGGAAAAGTGCAGAACAGAGTAGGACACGGCCCACCCCGTGTCAAACAACACGGGCCGTGTCTTAAGATATAATAAGAATTAGCTTTTGTGCTCTTCATGAAAGTTATAGCTCTTTCTCTTAGCTTTCCAAGGACACCTAATTCACCTCATTTCGACATACGTAGCTCAAGTTATGCTCATTTTACTGAGCAAAGGTCAAGGGTTGAAATTGAGAAAAATGCCAAAATGTTGTTTTGGGAAAAACTAGCTTTCCTAATTGTGGGGACCTTTCTTGTATGCATTTATAAGTGTGATGAAACCTTAGTAAGAGTGTTTAATAAAGTGTATTCGTGATGCATATAAATCAATTTTTATCCTAATAGATAAGTTTAAAGATTAATTGATGAATTGTTTTGACTTATGCCACTTTTCTATTTAATAATTAATTGTTATCCTAATAGATAAGTTTATATACAGTAATTGGATTTATTATGAGATTATGTTGTATAAATCTATTATTGAGAATTTTAAATTCTCACCCCAACTTCTGATTTTCATGGTAAATCCAATATATGATCAAAGCAAGAGCGAAAGAAGGCATTGAAGACTTTGTATAAATCCAGTTTGTGTTTTTGTTAAAGCTAGCATCACGTTGCATTTTGTGACACCTTGAGGAGGAGATCTCCAACTGGTGCGGTGTGACAGTCTCCAACAGGTTTGATCTACTCTTTGATTCACCCTTTCTTCTTTTTGATTGGTGTTAATTAACCTGCATTGCTTTTGCTTAGTCTTTTGTTAAAAGTTAGGATTGGTATAATGTATGCATAGGATTTGGACTTTTATTGGAGAACACTTTTGCATTTTTGGCTTTCTAAATTGACCACATTAGTGGAGAATACTAGTTGTTTGGATTGAAATATTTATACATGTATAATTTTAGAATATATTAATTATGTAACATATGTTGTGCATTTTGCATTTTTGTATTTTGATTTAAGTGTAAAATTATCATTGCAGAAAATGGTAGTTCCAGAAAATCGTAGATGGATGTATAATAGGACTTATTCGGGTCGTAGAGGACTTAAACAAGAATTTGTATATGGAGTTGAAGAGTTTGTGAATTATGCATATCGATCTTCCCATTACTTAAGTGAAGGAACAATTAGGTGTCCCTGTTTGATATGTTATAGTGGGAAATTGTTGAAACCTGAGATTGTGAAAATTCACTTGTATAAAAAAGGATTCAAACCTAGGTATTGGTATTGGACAGATCATGGAGAGGAAGAGCCTAATCCAATTAGTGTAGATATAAACTCTAGTGTGAATACTGCTAATAGTCCTATATTAGAGGACGAAGACGTGGTTGATAGATATCAAAATATGGTTTGTGATGCGGCTGAACAGGACTTTGGGGATTTTAGGAGTCGTTTTGAACAGAGTGTTGAGGATGCTCCACATCCGAGGCCGAAGAGTTTTATGATCTATTAAATGCTTCAAGTCGACCATTATGGCCTGGCTGCGAAACTCATTCTGAGTTATCCTTGGCAGTTCGAATGTTAAGCCTCAAATCTGATTATAATGTAACGCATGCATGCTTTGATTCATTTATGGATATATTAAGAAAGGTTGCTCCACCAGGATCACGAATTCCTCTAAATTACTATAGAACAAAAAAATTGGTTGCTAAACTCGGGCTTGCTTCAAGAAAAATAGATTGTTGTGTAAATGGTTGTATGTTATACTATGATAATGTCAGACAATGTAGGTTTTGTGGTGCTAAAAGATACGAACTTCGTAAAACCAATAATGGGAATAACAACGAAGTTCCGATGAAAAGAATGCATTATTTACCTCTTATTCCTAGGCTCAAGAGATTGTATTCCTCTATGAGCTCATCTGTACACATGAGATGGCATGCTGAAAACAATAGGAAGGAGGGAGACATGTCGCACCCATCCGATGGTGAAGCATGGAAGTATTTTAATAGGACATATCCTGAATTTGCATCTGATCCTAGAAATATTAGGCTTGGTTTGTGTCCGATGGATTCACTCCCTACAATCAATCTGCTTCTCCTTATTCTTGTTGGCTGTGATAGTCACTCCATATAATTTACCTCCGAAATGTGTATGACTGCCCCTACATGTTCCTAACATGCATTATTCCCGGTCCTCATAATCCCAAGAGCAAGATTGATGTTTATTTACAACCATTAATCGATGAACTGAAAATTTTATGGGCGGGTGTTTTAACTTATGACGTGTCAAGCAAACAAAATTTTATGATGAAGGCTGCATTGATGTGGACAATAAATGACTTTCCCGCTTATGGAATGTTGTCTGGATGGATGACTCATTGGTAAATTAGCATGTCCATATTGCATGGATCAGATAAAGGCATTCACTTTGAAGCATGGGGGAAAAAATTCGTGGTTTGACTGCCATCGTCAATTTTTGCCCGTTGATCACATGTTTAGAAGAAATAACAATGCATTTAAGAAGAAAACTATTGTGACTAAGTTGCCTCCACCAAGATTATCTGGACATGAATTAAGTGAGATTGTTAGTGCCTTTAGTAAAATAACTGAAAATTGGTCGTGCAAACACCATGGGTATGGTGTTTATCATAATTGACTGCAGAGCATATTTTGGGAGTTACCATATTGGAAGGACAATTTAATTAGGCATAATTTAGATGTCATGCATATTGAGAAAAATGTCTTCGATAACATATTCAACACTTGTTATGGATGTTAAGGGCAAAACAAAGGATAATATGAAGGCAAGAATGGACTTAAAAGAATATTGTCAACGACGAGTTGAGCTTATTGATTTGCCCAATGGTAAGATCATGAAACCAAAGGCTAATTATATTTTTACAAAAGAGCAAAAGAAGATGGTTTGTGAATGGGTGCAGCATTTAAAAATGCCAGATGGCTATGCTTCGAACTTGGCCAGATGTGTGGACATGAATCAATTACGATTGTTTGGACTTAAGAGTCATGATTGTCACGTGTTTATGGAGACTTTGCTTCCAGTTGCTTTTTCTTTGTTGCCAGATCAAATTTGGAAGCCATTGACTGAATTGAGTCAATTTTTTCGAGACTTGTGCTCAACAACTTTGGTAGAAAGAGACATGCTCCAAGTGGAACGAGAACATTCCTAATTTTGTGTAAATTGGAAAGGATATTTCCACCCGGTTTCTTTGATTCCATGGAACATTTACCAATCCATTTACCTTATGAAGCAAGAGTGGGGGGCCCGTTCAAGATGCAGATGGATGTATCCATTTGAGAGGTACTTAAACAAGATAAAGAAAACAATGAAGAACAAAGCTCGGGTTGAAGGTTCTATTTGTGAAGCTTATTTGATTCAAGAGATATCTCATTTCTGTTCATTTTACTTTGAGTCTCATGTTAAGTCAATGAGAACTAGAGTTCGACGAAATGATGATATAGATGAAAATATGTCAATAGAATCGACTTTGTCAATTTTTAATCAACCCGGCCGAGGTTATGGAACATAAAAAAAACAGTGGCTAAATGATGCTGAGATGAAATCTGCGACATTACACGTCTTGCTAAATTGTGATGAAGTTGAACCATACCTGAAGTAAGTAGTACTATTAATTTTGCCTTAAATTTTGACATATGTATTGCTCACTAACAACCAAATCATAAACTTTTAATTTTTCAGTGTTTTTTTACAATTTTTCAACATTCCTGAGGAACATTCAAATGAAAGAATTAATGTAGATTTTATAAAGTGGTTCAGAAGTTATGTGAGTATTCAAACATTACTAAATTCGCTTTCGCAATCATTATATATGATTTAGATCATTAACATTAGCTATATTTTTTTTAGGTTCACAATCCACAAAATATGGTGAATAATTCTTACTTGCATGATTTGGCATGGGGGCCTAGTAGATGTGTGACATCTTTGCCAATGTATTTTGTCAATGGATATAAATTTCACACAGATGCTTGGTCAGATGGGAAGAAAACAATCAATAGTGGTGTGTGTGTTAAAGGCTCAACTAATGGTGAAGATGAAAATGATTATTACGGAATACTAAAAGATGTAGTTGAGTTAGAATATCCTGGGGAACCAAAAAAAAAGTTGTTCTTTTTAAATGTGAATGGTTTGATCCTGCAATTAATAGAGGCACAAGAGTTCACAAAGATTATAAGATTGTCGAGGTTCGACACACTAGACGATATGAGAAGTTTGATCCTTTTATCCTTGCTTCTCTGCGAGACAAGTGTATTACGTTCCTTATCCCGGAAAGAAAAAGGATAAGGTCCAATGGTGGGTGGTAATAAAGACCAAGGTAAGAGGTCGAGTTGAAATTGAAAGTGCCCAAGAATTTGCATTCCAAGATGATGATATGAATCCTGTGGATCCAATTGTTGATGTGGATCTCATTGATAACTTGCGAGACACTAATGAGGTTTTTGATGTAGTTCAAGATGTTGGTTCTAGTAGACAAAGGCTGAAAATGATGAAGAAGAAGAAAGTTTTAATGATGATGATGATGAAACATCTTCCTCTAATAATGAATATGAAACAAATAGTGATGAGGACAATGTTTCCTCATAACCGTGTGAGTATAAAATTATATTAAGATGTTGTAGTTACTAGTTATACATTTTTGTGTCGTGCTTCGAATTATATTTACATTATATTTTTATTAATTGTGTAGATGTCATCGTCACGAGGAGATAAGGGGAAAGGGAAGGAGAAGGAGAAACAACAACTTCGACGTCTTCGAATCAATTTAGGGAGGCCACCTATGGGGCAATCGTCAGGATCATCTCCACCCTCTGTTACGATATCACCCATAACAGGTTTGCATCAGCCACCATCTGCTGAGTACGTTATGATACCTACACCTGGACTTCAGCGTCTGTCACCAACTTCCCATACACCTCATGATACAACATATGATTCAGGGTCACCTACTATTGGCCCGTCACCGAGTACCCGTGAGTCGCCGGATACTCGTGATTCTAATGTGGAAGTAACAAATCAAAGCAACAAGACGTTTGTTGAGCCAGATGGTGATTTTGGGTATGTAGACAACTATTTGTTATTCATTTATAGTTAATGCACATTCAAATTTTTTGTTGAGAATTTTTACATTTTCTTTTTTAAGTTGTTTCGTAGATTTCTGCCATCTAAACCTGCTGCGGATGCCATAACAAAGATTATACGATCTAGGTATAATCAACCTTGGACATCTTGGTTAGAAATACCCAAGGATACTAGAGAAATGTGGTTTCGAGAGTTTCAAGTATGTATCAATTTTTATTCCTCATAATTATGTTTGTTTGTCTTGTAATAGTGCAATTTTTTTAAACTTTAACGTTATTTACATAATTTTTTTGAAGGGTTATGTTTGGTGGATGCCTCAACATCAAAACCATATGCGGAAGGCATATAATAGTCGTAGTTCAAAGAGACTATCAGGTTTGTTGGGCGGGCATGCAACTTAAATGAAAGACCTTTTGGATTGGAGAAGGCATATGGGAAGACTTATGTAGGCATTGGGCTAGTAGCATGTATAAGGAGAAATGTCAACAAGCAAAGATGAATCGTGCTTCTGACACTTTGGTGGATGCTTGCACACTGGTGGTTGCATTTCTACAGTACCCATGCTTTGAGAAATTGGTAACTATTATCGCAAGTTGTTTAGCAATATGTTTTATTATTTTGTTATTAATTTTTTTCTCATTATTACAGGCTAAGACTTTGGGTAGAGAGCCCACAGTTGATGAGACATTTCGTCATGTACATTTGAGGAAAGAAGACCGTACTGCATGGGTTTCTACAAAAGCTAAGGATTTATATGTTAGTCTTTCTTTAGAAATTATTGCCTTTAATATTACAATCATGTTATAACAATAACCATAAGAATTTTTTTATTTCCATCCTTAGGAGGAATTCAAAACAAAGGAATCGAACAATCTTCTCAGTCTCAAATGAAGAAGGGCATCTGGTATACAAATGACCAGTCGAGAGCTTTGGATTAAAACTGTTGGCGGTCCTAAGAAGGGTCGTGTTTATGGCCTTGGTTCTCAAGCATCTATTTATGATCATGGAGATTCATCTTCCTCAAGGCCTATGTCGACTCAAGTTCCTGAGCACGTTATTAATCAAGTTAAGTAATAGCTGTAATATTTTTTATTAATTGATTTTTGTATTTTGATAGATGTAGTCAATCATTTTATTTTTCGTATTTTTGGTTAATTCATTATTCGTGAAATGAATTGATGAATTTATGTTTACATATATTAACCAGGTTAAGGAGCATTCTAAATAGGAGATGTTGGATCGTGTTCGGCCAGATTCAACAAAGTGTGAGTAGCAAAGCCAACAACGTGAGGCGAGTGGAAAATGCGATTTGAACAATACCAAATACAATGAAACCAAATGATTAAGGAGCTGAAATCATATGTACAAGCCGTTGGCACTCAACCAAGCCAACAACTACAACTAACGAAGAAGATAATCGAATAGTGAAGATGATCATGATGAAGATGACAATGATAATGAGGATTATTAAACTTTGTATTTGAACAAACTTTGTATGCGATTTATTATGTTTGTCTTATGGATTGATTAAATGCATTGACAGGTTAAAATTCATGTATGTGTGGATTCTCGACAGGTTGATTAAATGTTTATTTTATATTGTGGATTTTGAATATTCAATTTAATTTTTTTTAATATTCAAAAAAATTTGCGACGGATTTTGCGGCGAAATATCAGCAGCAAATTTGGAGTAGATTTTTGGGGCGGAAAAATACGCCTCAAATTAGCGGCGAAACAATCCGCCGCAAAATTCATCAAGAAATTAATGGCGGAAAAATCATGCATAAAAATCACATAAATTAGCGACGAAAAAATCCGCCGCAAATTAGCGGCGAAAAATCCGCCGCAAATTACCGGCGAAAAAATCCACGCAAATTACTGCGAAAAAAATCCGCCGCAAATTACGGCGAAAAAATCCGCAGCAAATTAGTCATTTTCCGGCAACTATGCCGACATGTCACCGGAGAGTTTTATGCGGATTTGCGGCGAAAAAAATCCGCCGCAAATTTGCGGCGAAAATAAAATCCACCGCAAACTATTTTGCGTAGACCATATTTATACGGACCAATCCATGCAAATCACATAATTGTTAATTTGCGGCGGATTTATCCTTCGCAAATCTCCTTTTTTCTTGTAGTGTATTAATGAATTAACATATCTAAATTAAACAAAATGATCCATTGAGACATTTAATTAAAGTTTAAGGACTAATTAAAAAAGTTTTCAAGTTCGTAGTAGTAATTTATGAAATGATTAAAATTTAAAGGGTCTTTATACTCTTTTTCCTTAATTAAATAATAGACTTTAAAATGAAAATGATAAAATTGCATATAATTCCTAATACTATAAAGTAAATGAGATTGTTATTTTATTTGAAACACATTTATAAAAGGATATTAAATTTGACATTTATGCTAAATTAAAGTGAGGAGATAAAAAGTCATAACATGTTCTGGACATGTACTCAGATTGCAAATAAAACACTTACTATAAAAAAATTACAAATAAAACATTATCCAAACTTATATTTCAATATTATCATGATAAATTTATTTTTGGCAAAACCACGAGGTATCCTCACAGCTTCAACCCATTTGAATCGTCTATAAGTCTAATTCTCATTTGACTTTTAGAGCCCAAAGATTATACAATCTTCTCACAAGAGTTACTTTTCTGCGATTATCATGATAAGTTTAACTTGTTAGCAAGACCAACAGCCAGCTTGAAAAAAAATGATGGAATTTTAATAATTAATATGCAGGTGTGTGAGAGCAACCTTGCCTTGCTATTGAATTTAAATCATAGGAGAAAGAATAATTAACATTTCTAAACAAAGTGGTTGCATTCAGTTAACATTTTCCGTCAAGTTCCCTTTGACATTTGGAATTAAATGGTATGAATGTTGATGACGGTGATGGAAGCTTCTCTAAACCATCCACTAATTTGCCTTTTCTCTTTCTATCTGATTGTATTATGAATGGACAAGTCTATTGAATAGTGTCAATTCGGGCTAGCTTAATCCATCCGAGCAGACCAATTTGGGTTAAATTTATTTTGTGCTAATAGATTGTTAGTCCAACTCAGTTCTTTGCAGACTACAGGTTATTTAGGCTGGTTCGTACATTTTTTTATTCTTATAATTATTCTAAAAATATTTATTTTAAATAATTTATTTGATTAATTTGTCTTAAAAGACTTAAATTAATTGTATGAAAAGAATTCAAGTTAATTGTTATTTAAATAAATATATTTTTATTTTAAAATTACATTTTAATAAACTTCAAAAAAAAAAAAAAGAGAGAGAGAGCGTCTAGCCATCTATTACCACTTCTTTGTGTTTATTGTTATTCTAACTAGACTAACTTATATTTAGTTTCTCTAAAATGTCATTCTTTATCTTCCTAATCAAAATAATGGTCTATTGTAACTCTTAATTTTGTTTAAACTCATAATTATTAATTTAATATTTTTTAAAAATATCTGTTGTATTCTGTAATCATTTCATCACTCTTGCCTTGTTGTTTTATTTTCTTATTTTTAAAAGAAAGCTTTGTCATCTTCCACTTATTTTCTTTTTCATAAAATACACTAGATTTAACTTTTCACAAAATAATGAAAAATCAAACTGAAGAAGAAGATATGGATGAGTGGCTAAAGTCCATTATGGTGATTGTGAAAGTTTAGAGGCTAAATTGAATTCTTTATTTCACTTAACTTCTTCAATGTATTTTTATGTTTTAATATTATGTAAATATCATTTGAAAGAGCAATAGGTTCAGTAGATTTTCCTTTTTTTTCTAATTTTTTATATGAAGTTAAATAACACATGAAATATAAATTAAATAAAACAATTCTTGATAATTATAACGTATGAAGTTTGTTGTTCATTTTATAAAAGGTATGAAATTACCGGTAATAAAGAAAGAGTTAAATTTTTTTTTTATTTACATGTTACAAAAAAAATTGAGGGTTTAATACGAATATGTTTATTAACAACAAAAGGGGTTCAAAATACTAATAAAATTTGTTTGAAGCCATTTTTTTAGAAAGAGAGAAGTTGAAAATACCAAAGAGCCCAGACTATCGTGTTTGATGGGTCGGAGAAGACAGAGTCGACTCCCCAGCCAGCAACCACTGTGCGTTCCTCCTACTAACATCATTCCTCCACTTGTCATGGATCAACTTGCTCAACTTAACACCCCACAAGAATCCACTTCTCCAAAGCCATCTTCGCCCATTCTCACATCAACCCAAACCCCACCTGCTGAGACAGAAAAAGGCCGAGTCTCACTACAAACGCCTTCATTTAAGAGTCCTTGTGAAGATATCGGAGGTCAAACTTTAGAGAGGCTTCCAGAAGATGAAGTTCATCCTACTACAATCCAAAATGACCCTACTATCAATGAAGATGATTATGGGGTTGATGATGTCGAGCTGGAAATGGTGTCTGAAGAATCTTCTTCCAATGCTGAAGGTTTGGATTCAGATAATCCCTTCGACCAGGTCAATACAAAACTCTCTATTAGCGGGAAGCAAGCCACATCTTATGGGGTGAGTTCTGGAGATGAATCTCTAACATCTATCAGAGAGGCCTTCGAGTTATTAGTGTATGTTTGGATTACAGTTGACAAACTTAAGTTTGGTTGAAAGTATGTTTGCAAACTTAAGTTTAATTAAAAATAAGTTTACAGTAATGTGATTTATGTTTGGGAACTTTTGCTTTAAAAGTGAGTTTGATAAAATGAATGTTAGAAATAAATTGTAGAATCAAAACTCAAAAGAATTTTTTTTCCTTTCGCTTCAACGCGTGAGTTGAGATAAATTTCAATTGAAATAGTCTAACCGAGAGTTTTATCCATTTTTATCTAAACATAACTTTCATCCGTTCAATGTACAAGAACTGACGTTTGATTTGTCAAACGGATTCCCAAACATGCTCTTAATGGTTAAGGAATTATCTGAAGCCTCAGCTGATCCTGCCACTCAGTCTCTACTTGATCACCTCTTGGATCTATTGAGCACAAGTAGCCATCCTAAGGTCGACTGACCTAACTAACCAGTTTATCAAGATTAAGAAGAAGATTCTTGGCCGATATGAGTAAGATGTAATCTTTGTTTACCAGAAACATTTCTGAACAATTCCGTGATATGTGAGCTGCTTATTACATACTTAAGAAGTTGTTTTTGTTGACAAATTTCTAAGACCAGCACATAACTGGTGAGTTAATCGTTTGTAGCTAGGTGGTATTTATGTGGTATATGTTTTTTAACATTGATACCATATAAGACATGACTGAATTTAGTAAATAAATTTACTGTCGCAACCATCTCTGAAGGGCGTCTGTGATGAATGTGGCAACTGAATTTAAAAATAAAAATTTCAAATAAGAGGAATCGTTAACAATTTTATTTGGTTAGAAAAAGTTAGAAAATATTTTTTTAAAAAATAAAACCAATTTGCATAATCAAAATCAAATTTAAGAGTTTGTTTATAAATAAGAAGGGTGGAAATTGAATCATCATTGATACATATATCGTAAGACGATTAGCAAATTGTGCGAATTACAATTATTAAATTTACCCTATAATGTAAGCAAATGTAAGAATAATAAACAAACAATAAAATAATAATTTTTTTATTAAAAATAATATTTACATGCAAAACAAAAAAAAAAAAACGAATTAAAAATTTACAAATCAAAGGAAAATTAAAACTAAATACTAAATTACAAAATTTATAATTTTGATTTGATTTTCGCCTATATATTCCTGAAGTGCAATGAAAAATTTAAAGTTAATATAGTTCTTTAAAAAATAAGAGTGAGCTAGTTAATTTTAATTAATAAAAATAAAATGTTAAAAGAAAAAAAAAAATTTATCGAGGATCAATTTAAATAAAGTAACATGCCAACAACCAAGAAAATAAACTAGGCAAATCCAAAGAATAATGAATCAAACTTTAATCAGCCCAAGCACTCAAAAGTTTTTTTCCTTCTTATTATTATTTTTTTAATAATTTCTTGTATTCTTTTTCATCATTTTTATTTTTTTTGTAATTTTTGATTTTTTTTCAAACTTTTAATTTTTTTCTGTTTTGAAATTTTTCTAATCAATTTTAGTAATTTTTATTTTTATCAATTGATATTTTATTAATTTTCATCATTTTTAGTATTTTATCACATTAAATTTTAACTCTTCCACTAAATATCTAACCTACCTAAAAATATGGACCAGAATGAAAGGTGAACCCTCCCAGGAGAATAAATGGATACAACAACCAAGCCAAAGGCAACCAATGACTCTTTTACTAATCTGAAGATCGTCCATGAATCTTGAGTCTAAGGCATGGTAAAGTAGGTCTCGACCCACCTATCAACCCTTTCAGTAGTGAGCACCATCCAGAAATAATCGAACACAAAAAAGACAACACTATCATCATGCGAAAAACCCCTTACTGCTATGCTTCCCCCAGTAAGTCCTAATAAAAAGGAGGAGGTGCTCATCCTCAAACGCTGAAAGATCTGGCTGACAACCAGGGATGAATCTAAGGTGGGCGAGCATGAGCCTTAGCCCCTCTTTTTCTCACCTATTTTTTTAAGTACTAATAATTTAATTTAATTTACTAAAAGATAAAGGGATAATTACATTGATCTTTTACAAAAGTTAGTACTTATTACGTTGACACTCTTATTTAAAAATTATACTTATATCCCTGATTTTATATATTGTTATTACATTCTAACACCATTCTTTATTTACGAAATTACATATACTTCTCCTACTTTATATACAAACGTTACACAAAGTTCCATTAAAAATACAAAGTAAGGGAGGTATGAGTAATTTCTTAAACAAAAAGGGTGTCAATATTATAAGCATAAACTTCAAGAGCGGTCAGCATAAACCTACTAACTCCTCTCACTTTTAGCTTCACTCTCTTCTATTTTTTAATATATATATACTTTTTTCACTTTATTCACAAATCTTCCTATATAATGAAAAGAAAATATTCTTCTAAAGTGAGTAAATAATAGTATATTTACCTTTAATTTAAAATAGTACATTTTAATTTTAACCCACTAAATAATTTAAGGATGAATACATATTTATTTGTTAACTTTAAAAATTATTTTTTTATATTTAATAATATGATTCATAATTTTCACTTTTCTTCATTGAATATTTTCTACATCTATCCCTAGTGACAACGATACAATAATAATTGTCAACAACTCTACCTAGAAAGAACTACATGTCAAAGCGGGTGACATAGCAAGATCAAAGGAGGGGTCTGAATCGACTATGAAGGAACCTCTAATTAGGACTACGACTACCTCAAAATAAAATGATTTTCTGTGTTGGAAGTTGTGCCAAAATTGAGAATAGTTGCCTAAAAAAGAAGATGAAGAAAACCACCTACCAACAAAAAAAAAGTTTAGATCTAGAACCAACATCTTATTGAAGTGATCATTCAGGAAGCTAGTGCAACTCCGAACTCAAGGAAATGATCCCTTTCAATGAACATGGATGTAGATGGGAAACGAACTTGCTAAGAAGCTCTATCACTATCAATGTTGTTAGTGATGATTTATGTTTGATTTTAGTTATCCATTCAAACTTATTAGAAGCGATATTGGGTATTGAGAAACCTCCCTTTCTTATTTCTCTAGAACTTTATTTTTCACTTCCTTTTAATTAATGAAATAATTTTTTTCTCAACCAATATATATATCTTCATTATTTTAAAAAAGGTTGTTGATATTAATATGTGTTAATTCAAGTGGAAGGGACTCAAGTTTCTTAAACATGTGGTCCTAAGTTTGATATCAAAATTAATCTATATGAAAGTAATATTGTTAAGAGGAGTCTTCACTTAATACTTGATTGTACCTAAGAGATTAATCTCCTCTTTTCACCAACCATTCTACTAAACCTCACATGAAGCTCGAAGTCCCACTTTTGATGGCGAAGACACAATGGGCTGGATTTTCAAAATATTTGTTCTTCGACTATCAAGGCACACCAGATGAGGAGCGCATCATTATGGCATCGTTCTATATGGATGGCCCCGCACTTAGCTGATACCAATGGATGTTTCGTAATGGACTAATCACTTCGGACTGGCTTATTACAGGCACTAGAGGCCAGGTTTGCCCCGTCCTATTACGACGATCCTAAGGGAGCTCTATTTAAGCTCACCCAACGTGGCTCTGTCAACGAGTACCTCACTGAGTTTGAGCGGCTAGCCAATCGAATAGTTGGACTCACTCCCACATTCCTTTTGAGCTGCTTTATCTCCGGCCTCATCCTAGACATCAGGTAGGAAGTCCAAGCTCTTCAACCGATATCGTTGCCACAGGCCACTGCCTTCGCCAAATTAAAAGAGGATAAATTGGAGGATCTCCACCGTGGGTTTAAGGGGAAGAGCACTTTTGCCACTGCATCATCTCCTTCTTATTCTCCCAGCCCGTCATTGTTACCATCACCGCCAAAATTCCATTTCAAGAAACTAACACCGGCAAAAACGACATCGCATCATGAGAAGGGGCTCTGTTACAACTACGGCAAGAAATTTGGCCCCAACCATAAATGCAAGGATTGTTTCTTCATGCTAGTTACTGACGACGATGATAAGCACCTTCCCAGCGACGAGCCGCCACACCCAGGCTCCAAGGACAGCATGCCTGGGGAGTTTTCCAAGGACCATTCGGACGCACAAATTAGTCTTAACGCTCTTTCGGGCTATCTGGCCCCTGAAATGTTTCGAATTCTAGGCAATATTGTTTAGCATCAAGTTACTCTTCTGGTTTACGGTAGAAGTACGCACAACTTCGTGCAAGATCAGGTGGCCAAATTTTTAAGGTTGTCAACTCTCCCTACTAAATCTTTGAAAGTGATGGTGGGCAACGGAAATGTACTTGAATGCCGTCAACTATGCCCACGGGTCAATATCCTAATATAGGGCCAGTCATTTGAGGTTGACCTCCATGTGTTACCTCTCAGTGGGGCCGACTTCGTTTTGGGAGTCTAATGACTTAAGGAACTTGGACCCATCACTATAGACTACGGTAAACTCACCATGCAATTTAACCGAGATGGGAAGCCTGTAAAACTTAAGGCTGATGCCCATTTCAAGCTCGATGATATTTCGGCCCAACAAGTCAAACGCTTCATTCAAACACACGCTAGTTCTGCTTTTTACCACATTCAACTCTTACCAGGCCTAATAGCTACCAAACTTGAAACAGACACCCAACTCTCCCACCCTATACCAAAGATTGAAACCCTTCTCCTTCGCTACCAAGACCTTTTTCAGTCTCCCTCACAGTTACCTCTAGAGCGTGACACTAATCACTAAATTCACCTGATCCCTAACTCCACACCAGTAAATGTCTGACCTTACCGCTATGCTTATTTTCAGAAATGTGAAATTGACAAACAAGTTGAAGAGATGCTTCGCTTCGGGATGGTCCAGTTGAGTCGCAGCCCTTTCTCTTCACCTGTCTTGCTCGTAAAAAAAAATGGTAGTTGGTGTTTCTGTGTCAACTATAGGGCCTTGAACGCCATTACCGTAAAAGACCAGTTCCCTATGCCCACCATTGATGAGCTCCTTAATGAGTTGGGTGGTGCTTCTTGGTTTTCGAAACTCGATCTTAGGCAAGGGTTTCATCAGATTCGTATTAGGGAGGAAGATATACCAAAGATGGCCTATCGGACGCATCAAAGACATTACAAAATATAAGGTGATGTCGTTTGGGCTCTGTAATGCCACTTCTACGTTCCAAGCTACCATGAATGAACTGTTCAAACCCTTTCTTGACAAGTTTGTACCTGTCTTCTTCGATGATATGTTGGTTTACAGCAACTCGTTCGAGGAGCATCTTGACCATTTGGAAAGAGTTTTCTGCAACCTCTCGATTGGAAAATTTTTCTTGAAGCACTCGAAATGTCTTCTGGGCCAACGCCAGCTAGAGTACCTGGGACATATTGTCTCTCACAAAGGAGTTGAACTAGAGCCTTCTAGGATCCGTGCCATGGTCGATTGGCCAGTTCCCAACTCAGTCAAGGCGTTACGCGATTTTTTGGGCTTGACTGGATTTTACAGAAAATTCATCAAGGGATACACCATGATAGCCTCCCCTTTAACTGCTCTCCTCTGTAAGGATAGTTTCCAGTGGACTTCTGAAGCTTAGTTAGCTTTCGATACTCTAAAAAAGGCCATGACCGAAGCTCCAGTTTTGGCTCTTACGAATTTTACCATCCCTTTCACACTTGAAACTGATGCCTCTAGTTCAACAATGGGTGCAGTTTTGATGCAACACGATCACTGACGAGCGCCGAACTCAGTCAAAATTATAACCGAAGTTATTACCTAAGCTTGTAGCACAGTGACAACACCGGATCATCTCCACGAGGATTGTAGATGCAATTTAATCAAATCAAGTAAAAGTTAGCAAAGGGGGGTTTGATAGTTTAAGATCGCACTTAACAAAATTAAAGGAAGAAATAACAATTAAAGAATAGTCAATTTAGAAACCTATCCAAGATTGGGTGGATTCAATCATAGACCCTTCATAAAACACTTGAAGCGCAATTGAATTGTTAATTTGGATCTAACCGAGATCTCTGCATCAAATCCAGAATTCATACTAGACGATCGTCTAGAATTCAATTAACAAGTGATAAATACAAATCCGCAATCGCACCATTCATGAAAATCTATGTTAATTTCAAGTACCGAATTCAATTAACTTAGGCACAAATCAGTAACCTAACCTCTTCAATTAAGTGATTAATTTAGATCAATCAGTTCTAAGTTTCATCACAAATCTCAATCTTCATTTATGTGATTAGTTTAGATCAATTAGTTCTAAGTTTCATCACAAATCTCAATCTTAAACCAAGATCAAATCAGATCAACATAAATAGAATCACCATTCATGCATTCAAGATCAAGAAGAAGAAGAAAGAAGAAGAAAAGATGAATTCAATTACAAATCAAATACAATACATAACCAAGGTCTCAAGAATCCAAACCACAATCTCTTCAAGAGTTCTAAATTGACCGAAAGTAGCTTAGCCCTCCATCACCATGAAGAGGAGTTTCAAAATATACAAAAGCTATGAGAAACTATGAAGAAACAAGAAGAAACTATGAAGAAAATAAAGGAGAATTACATGTTGTTCATGATAAATGGTGCCTTTTATAGAAGTCTAAGGTAACAAAATGACAAAGGGAAGTGGGTGGATGAGTGGGTGAGTGAGTGGAGTGTTTGAGTGGATGGATTAGTGGGTTGGTTTAGTGGATTGGTTTAGTGGATGAGTGGGTGGAGTGGTTAAGTGGTTGAATTAGTGAAAAATGCCAAAGGACTTTTGGTGAGTGGGAAATTATGGACATGAATGGGTGAGTGGATGGATGAGTGGATGGATTAGTGGATGAGTGGGTGGAGTGGTTAAGTGGTTGGATTAGTGTATGAGTGGATGAGTGGGTGAGTTAGTGGATGAGTGGATGAGTGGATTAGTGGATGGATGAGTGGGTGGTTGAGGACGAAAATTTCGTGTCTGACTTGGAAGCCAAAAACAACCCACTATACTTCAGATCCACGAAAAGTGTTCTTCATGAAAGTTGTAGATCCTTGTCTTGGCTATAAAATGGATAGCTGGTTCATCCAATTTGGCTTCCTTAAGCCCAAGATATGTCCCAAATACCGTAGGTTACTCAAACCCAACTTCAGCACCTCTGTTCCGACTTGCAAGCTCAAAATGACCTACTAGACTTCTTTTTCTCAAAATGTGTTCTTCATGAAAGTTGTTTATTTGGATCTTGACTATCCACTGTCCAAATTTCATCCCATCTCCATTATTACATCTTGAGATATGATTTTATGAGTGCACACTGTTCGGATTCTACTGACAGAACCCGTATTCTGACTTCCATGTAAACTTAGGTCCCTTAGACATCTGAATCGGACTTCGAGCTCTTCATCAAAGTTGTAGAGCTTCCTCCTAGCTTTCCTACAAGGTAAAATTCATGATTATCAGATATCAGAAACTCAAGTTATGGCCAAAATACAGAAACAGTGTCAAACCTCAATAATGCTGAAAATATTCAATTAGGAACAATTTGAGCTCAAACTCACAAAATCATACCAAACTCGATCAATTAAGAATATGGAGAGTGTAAATGACTAAACATAAGGGTTTCGTAATGAATAAAATATGTGATTATCAATCACCCAATTGCATTTTTTAGTAAGTCGTTATGCCTTAGACTACAACGAGCTTCGACTTATGTTCGGGAATTGCATGCTATCACAACGACAGTTAGGAAGTGGCGACAATACTTTTTGGGTCATCATATCGTTATTTTTACTGATCATAAAAGCTTGAAGGAATTGATTTCTCAAGTTGTGCAGACACCATAGCAATAGGTTTATCTGTCTAAACTATTGGGCTATGATTACTCTATTCATTATAAGGCTGGGAAAAACAATGTAGTGGCGAATGCTTTATCCTGCTCTACTGAAAAGGTTACTAGTCGATATTTCGTTCTTTCAATGCCCAATTTAGTTTTCTTAGAATAGTTGCGCCAGTCTCTGGGTACTAGTGCTGATTTCCTTTCGTTGCTTCAGCAAATCCAACAACACCCTACCTCTCATGCTGATGATACAATTCACCAGGGCTTAATCTTTTATAAAGGGAAGATTTGGTTGAACCATAACAACTATTTCAAGGCTCTATTACTCGAGGAATTTCACAAATCCCCTCTAAGTGGCCATATGGGGATGTCTAAGACATTGACCCACCTGCAAGAGAACTTCTTTTGGCAAGGGATGCAGGCTTATGTCAAGGCTTATGTTTCACAGTGTCCTACTTGCCAACAAACGAAATATGAGACTAAGCGTCCTGCCGACCTTCTACAACCACTGTCTGTTCCCTCTATTGTATGGGAAGATCTCTCATTAGATTTTATTACAAGAATGCCTTCCTCTCAAGGTAACACAGTTATTAGTTGTGGTTGATCGGTTCTCCAAAGGGGCTCATTTTGGGGCTCTTCCAACTCACTTCACAACCTTCAAAGTGGCTCTTCTCTTTTTAGACATCATCTGTAAATATCATGGCCTGCCATAGAGTTTAGTCTCTGACCGGGATCCCTTCTTTATCAGTAAATTTTGGCGTGAACTCTTCAAACTTTGTGGAACTAAACTTCAAATGAGCACATCGTACCATCCTGAGACCGACGGGCAAACTGAAGTCTTTAACTGGATCCTTGAGCAGTACCTGTGCTCTTTTGTGCACGCGCAACCGTCTTAATAGTGTAAATTTCTTCCCCTAGTTGAGTGGTCCTATAACACTTCTATCTGTTCATCCACTGGCATCTCACCTTACCAAGTGATCTATGGCAAACCTCCCCCCACTATCCCACATTACTTGCTAGGTTCGTCCCCCATGGAGGCTATTGTCTCCTTACTCTCTACTCGTCAAGAGATGCTGACTCTACTTAAGAAGAAACTGACCAAGGCGCAGTCTCAAATGAAACTCATTGTTGACCGCAAGCATCGCGACGTGGTGTACAACATTGGTGACTATGTTTATGTCAAGTTGCGCCCTTATCGTCAGCAATCCGTCACTGGATCTCCATATCACAAGTTGTCCATGCACTTCTATGGCCCCTACAAAATCACAGCTAGAATAAGAGTTGTTGCTTATAGACTTGACCTACCTGAGTCCTCAAAAATACATCCTGTCTTCCACTGCTCACTTTTGAAACCTCACCATGGTCCCATCGCCCCAGCTCCCGACCCCTTACCTCCATCGGCCTTTGATAATCACCCACTAGTGGAACCTTTGTCCATACTAGAATCCAAGTTGGACCATTCCACATCCCTTCTAACAAAGCTAGTTCTGGTCCAGTGGCTTGGACTCGCTCCTGAAGACACCAGTTGGGAAAAATGGGAGGATTTGTGTTCCACTTATCACCTTGAGGACAAGGTGATTCTCCCAGCAAACAGTAATGATAGCAACCAAACCCAAGACCCAGTCCCTGAGGATAGCATTGTGTCCCACCCCTTGAGAGCTACCAAAAGGCCCAATTACCTACAAAACTTTGAGTGATGCAACAATACAGTTTATCAGTTCCCATATAGCACCATTTTACATAGCATGTTGAGTCAGTTGGTTGTTAGCTGTTAGCTCTATTAGCTAATATTCCATTCAGTTGGTTATTTCCATGTGCTTTGTTATTTCCATTTGATAGGATTTTGTTATCGAGAATTAAGGACAACCAATGATTGGTTGATGTATCAATTTAAATACAATGTTGATGAATGAAAAAGGCAGAAAAAGTATTATTCTAATTCTTCTATATCTGCATTTCTTAGGAGGTTTCCTTGTCCTCGAATTCAGGGAATAGATTCTTATCTTATCAATTATCGAGTGAGAAAATACTCTGAAAAACTTTAAAAAAAAAAGTGTTGCTGATGAAACTACCTGGCCCAAGATTATGAATCTAAATTAAACAAAACCTACTCTAACAATAATATACTAAAGCTTAACAAAGGAGAGGTCCTGGGGTTGAATGACAATAGGAAAGAGTTGAAGATAACGATGACTCCGACAAGTGGTACCCGTTGAGCTTCGGTGCGACGGTGACGGAAAACGTAGTGGCTCGCGGCTGACGATGGTGAACTAGACACAGTGGCTTGCGGAAATGGGTGTGGTTTGTGTAGGGATATGATGGGTCATGTGGCTAAGCGGAGTTCGTGGTTGCGCAACTTGCCAGCGACTCACTGCATTCGAATGAGGGATCAAAAGACTGATGATGGAATTTGTGGTAGCTTGGATTTGGGTTGAATAGGGTTCCTCTGTAATTGACCTTAATTTTTTTATTTATTATTTTTAATATTATTTTGTAAATGATTGAAGTTACAGAATTTCTGGCTTTATTCTTTTTTTGATTTTTTTTTCAACTTCAATGGGTGATTTCTGTTGGCTTAGCTCTATCTATGTTTAGTCTTTGGTTATGGTTTATTATGAGTGGTTGTCTGATTCTGTTGGTAACGCCAAGAAATTTTATACTCATGAAGAGAATGGAGAGTTGAGATCAAATTAAACAGTGTACCCAAAATGAATCACAAATACATACACTGAATAGCACCAAATTCCAACACATAATCAAGAACACTAATAGAATTCAATTCCAATCAATGCAAACATAGATTCAAACATAAGCATATTCCATTGACTAAAGAAAAATCAGAACAATAAAGATGAACAGACCAATCTCAAATCCACTGAGTTTCAAAGAAAACCTTTAAGCATAGGGATGGTTCAATTATCTAAGAGTACTAAAGTTAAATACAAAATTGAGCCCTTTTCATTGAAATTAATAAAAAAAAATTATTAAAATTTTGTTCTTTTTGCTTTTTGAGATACAAAATTTTCTTTTATAATATTTCTTTTTCAACATAATCTTTAGAGGATATTGAAATTAAGAAAGTTAAAATAAAAAGTCAAGACAAATGAGTTAGGAAAAATTCAAAAGTGAATATTATAAATTGGAAAAGCGATTACTAGTTTTACTTAAAAAAAACCTAGTTATTGGTTATTTTTGTGGTTCTTGTTGTTTATTGAAGAAATTTTGAGAAAAATGATGAGAAGAAACAAAGTTATTTCACGTTTAGGAAGAAGGAGAGAGAAGTAGTCAACCACGTATGCAGCCAACGAGACACTAAACGTGTCACATAAGCGTCTTCGATAGCTTTAATTGAGGTAAATTAGACAAATTTTTAGGTAATTTTACAATAAGAGATTTTTTTTAGTATAGATCATCAAATGTGTGTCACATCAATATTGTGAATTATTATTGTCTATTACTTTAATTACATTTTTAATGTCATTGTTAATTTGTTAGACTTTTAATAGTACAAAATAAATTTTATCATTATTTCTCACTTTAATTATATTTTTAATATTATTATTAATTTATTAAATATTTAATAATATAAAATAAGAGATTTCTCTAGTTCCTATAACACTTAAAAATCTTTCAGCTGATTAACGGTTGAATTAATTAAAGGGACTACGTTTTGCTCAATGGGAGACTTGAAAGGTAACTTCCTTAAACAGATTAGGGATGGAAATGACCATTTAGTCAATAAGGAATCATTCAACCATTAGACCAACACATGGTGTCGGTTAATGTTTATATTATATTATATAGTTATTTTGCTGGATTTTCATAAAAGTGAAGAACTTCCATGAAGTTATTATTATATATTCTATAATATTATTGTACTTTCAATTTTCAATAATTCTTGCTTTATTAAATTATATACACTAGTATATAATTATTTTTTCATTCACTATTTATTTAGTTAGAATCTTATATAAATATATAAATTTATATTCTGATTCAACTATGATTCAATTATAGCTTAACTATTAAACTTTAAATTAATTTCTTAACCAATTCAACTACGAGATGTATTGAAAAGAAACAGAATAAAGAATGTTGTAAACACCGAATTTTGTCCTAGGACATTTTGTAAATAAAATAAAAAAATAAAATAAAAAAAATAATAATCCAACCCAATCTATTAACCTACCTATTGACCCAATATCCAACATATGACCCAATATCCTACCCATTGACCCATTATCTAACCCACAATCTATATCCTAAACCAACTCAAACTCACCATAAACAAACTCATCCTAAACAAATCCCAATACTAATCCCGTACTCAACCCCAACACTCATCCGAAACAAACTCCATCACTTATCACTAACAACTCCTAATCACACTACAACTCAAACACGTCTACCTAAACCCTTCCTATATTAACCCATAACCCCCACACAAAAGACCTTCACTTTGAACTCACAAAACACCTTCAGCTTTGAACTCACAAAACACCTTCAGCACACACTTTTACGATATTATTGCTTGGCCATATTCTAATTATCACGTAGCCTGATTGCCTTCATCACTCCCCCACTATTCATCTCCTTCAACCTCCCATTACTACACTATTCATCTTCTCCATCAAGCCATCTTCCATTAAAACCACCACCAAAGTTCCACCCCACCATAACTTCATCATCTTCCTCATCAAAACACTCCCATCACCTTCAATCTCCCACAAATAAACCTCCCTGCAAAAGTCCAAAACACCAAGTCTCTCACCGGACTGGTCTTCATCTTCCTCGTACTCGCTGGTTTGCCGCCGTCGTTGGTCTCTGGTCTCCCGGTGGATTTGCTGCAAAAGAAACAAAAAAGGAAGGAGACACAATAATACCCCCCTCTGTTTCATTTTTTTTTTGCTTTCGTAAGTTTTTTTTTCTTTCTTTTATTTGCTTTAGAATTCTGGTAGCTTTTTTTTTATTTTTTTTATTTTTTTCGAAATAGGCCTAAATGGGCTAAAATTAAAAAAAATCTAAAAACTAAAAAGATAAAAAGGGGACAACAAGCAAAATATAATAAAAGTAAAATAATTTTTTTAAAACAGGATTAACCGAGTTGTGACAGCTTGTTAATCTTGTAACTATTTTGGATCATTTGAGTTGTGACAACCTAATGATTCAAATTATTTTAAATAAATTATTATTTAATAAAGGGCTAAAAAATTCAATTTTTTATCATTCTTCACCTAATAATAATAAATTTAACAATCCGTGGGTGACGTCTAGCGTGACGCAAGCTTCACTCATTCAAACTTCAATTTGATTAACAGAGTCGCGACGACCTGTTAATTCAAATTTTTATAAAATAAAAATTAAAACTTTTAATTAAAATTAACCAACTCATACTTATTTTCTAAAGAACTACGTGACTTTGAGTTCCTCATTGCACCTGAGGGTACGAGGAGCAGAATTTTTATTCTGTCAAGCCAAATTTTAAATTTTCGCAAATTCTTTGTTTTTTAATTTTTTTAATAAAAATGGGTAAAACAAATATATTACGAGATTATTAAATTTTTGCATAACTAATTTAGGGTAACCGTTTAGGACGAATGTATTAGGGGTGCTGTGGGGTTAAGTCTCCACCCTTCCCTATGCATAACCGACTCCCGAATCCAATCTGGTTCCAAATACCATTTTCTAAAAGGGTTTTCCAATTTTTCCTAATTTAAATAAAATTGGTGGCGACTCTAACATATTTATTTTGTTTCGCCGCTCATGCGATTTCGATCACGACGGATGGCGACACCACTGGGGATCTTTGAGAGTCAAGCCCATATATTTTTGTTGTGTAAAATTTTGTAATCTTTGTATATTTGTTTTACCTTTCTTTTCTTTTTTTTATTTATTTTAATTATTATTGTTATTAAAACCTTATGATAGATAATTTCTCTTGGAATTTTGTTTGTTTTTGCTTTTTTTTGTTTTGCAGGATGCGGGTAGTCGTTAGGATAATGAAGGTTTATATGCTCTCTACACCCACCACACCTACACATCCATCACACATTTGAATGGGGCTCTATACCCGGGTCTGAGCGAAGCTTAAGTTAAGTAGAGGTTGTGTAGTGGTAACCATTTTGGATGTACATTATATTTGGCTATTGCGAAAACCTCATCTAGAGTGTGCCTTTTTCACAAATGTCCCACACCTAGTGGTTTACCCACTATTTCGTGGTCAACATTTTGAAATGGGACTTGACTCTAGAGACCTTTAGAATAGAAGAGCCACCAAATGAGAGTTATCACGAATCAGAAAGACCCATAGATCCTTATGATAGAATTCCTCTGTTTAAGGCAATACCTTAGGACACGAAGGGAGCGTACTTCTTCTTTATATGACCATCCTTTTTTTAAAAAAATATAGCATCATGCATTTTCATGGCATGTTTTAAAAAAAAATCATGCATTTTTCATGGCATTCCTAGCATTTTAAAAAATAAAAAAAATAAAAAAATCATGCATTTTTATGGCATTCTAAAAAAAAATAAAAAAATCATTCATTTTTCATGGCATTCATAGCATTTAAAAAAATAAAAAAATAAAAAAATCATGCATTTTTCATGGCATTCCTAGCATTTAAAAAAAATAAAAAAATAAAAAATATGCATTTTTATGGCATTCTAAAAAAATAAAAAAAATCATGCATTTTTCATGGCATTCCTAGCATTTAAAAAAGTAAAAAAATAAAAAATTATGCATTTTTATGGCATTCTAAAAAAAATAAAAAAATGAAAAAAATCATGTGTTTTCATGACATTCATTGCATTTTTTTTTTTAAAAAAAAAAGAAAAAATGTTTTTATTTCATCCATTTCATTTTATATATCTCATGAATCTCATTCATTTCATTTCATCTCATTATTTTTGTTTGGTGTTACCGTGCTCAGCACCATTGCGCGACCAAGGAAAGAAGACACTAATCAAACCCGAGTTCACAACACAAAGGCTCAAACAAAGCTTTTGGCAATGGCAGCCGAAAACGAAGGAAGGAATCTAAGTATAGAAGTAGAAGAAGTGAAAGGAAGAGTGAATGAGATTACAGAGTCTCAAAGAAGAATGGAAGAGATGTTGTTAGCCATGAGGGAGGTCCTTTCCTTGATTGGGGCAGCCAGAGGTATAGAAGTAATTGGAGCACACTCACACCCTCCAAATATCACTTCCATGGGAACAAATCCTAGGGTCACCACTAAAATGCATGCGGCCATCCAAGGTGATAAGATAAGAGAAGAATGGATGGAAAAAATAGAAGTACAAATTAAAGCAATCAAGGGTCCCAGTACCTATGGTCCCATTGGGATAAAAGAATTGTGTCCTACTGCTAATATCATCATTCCTAAGGATTTCAAAATTCCAGAATTTGTCAAATATGATGGAAGCACCAATCCTTTCTTCCACTTGAAAACATACATTACCAAAATGTCAATTTGGTCAAAGGATTGGAAGTTTCTCATCAGCTTCTTTCATGAAAGTTTGACTGGACTTGCTTTGGAATGGTGTATCCAGCAAGATCTTTCCAAAATCTCTTCTTGGGATGATTGGGCAAACTTGTTCATGGGACAATATTGCTTTAATCTGGATACGGCCCTAACCCGAGAGCAATTAGGAATACTACATAAGAAAAATGAAGAAACATTCAAGCAATATGCCCAGAGGTGGAGAGCTCTCGCAGCACAAGTGCAACCGCCGTTGACTCCGACAGAAATGTACTCATACTTCTTGGGAACCTTAAAAGCTCCTTATATTGGGACAATGGTGGGCGTTGCATATCAAGACTTTGCTGATTTAATTGCTGCCGGAGAGAGAATTGAAATTTTAGTAAATGCTGGAAAATTACCAACTAGTAATGATGAAGATGGTTTCAAGAAGGGGTTTCCTCTTAAGAAAAGAGAGCCAAAGGTGAGCTACGTGCAAAGTCAACAATCTTCACAAGCCTGCTACCCACCATCTTACCCTGCCTACCAAACCTCTGCATATAACTCAAATACTTACCATTTTGCACCTCCACAAAATATCCCGAATTACCCACAGTCTCGACCAAGCTTTCAAAATCAAGGCCGTTTCCGTTCCCAAAATCTTCCCCCTTTTCCAAAACTATCCATTTCAAATGTAGTTATTCCAAAGGCTGTTTGATATTCACCTCATCTCAGGAAATCTTGTACATCCCCTACAACCACCGTTTCCAGCATGGTACAACCCGAACTTAACTTGCAAATACCATATGAATATCCCGGGACACTCAATTGAAGATTGTGAATCTTTTAAGACGGCAGTAATAAGTTGATTGCTTGTGGAAAACTGAATATTCAAGAGGAGGTCGGACCCAGTGCTGTTAACAATTCAATCCCTAATCCTGGTGGAAGGAATGAAGTAAACGTTGTGCCAGCAACTCGAAACCTCTGAACAATTGGAGATCTGAGGTTGTTAATTGAAATAAAATAATTTGTGATGTTGGACTCATGTTAACTTTCTTAAAACATTAATGTAATGAATTTGCATGGGTACCTTGTTTCCTTTCATCACTATGTCTTTCTTGATAATTATTTTCTTTCATTTCTTTAAAGTGTCTTTCTTAGTAATTTTCAGTTGGGTCCGCGTATGTAAGTGTCTTTACAAAAGAAAAAGAAAAAAATAAAAGAAAAAAAAGGGAGCAAAGAAATAATCACTTGGTTTGCACAATCCTTTTGTCTCAAAATTAAAGTTTTGAAAATATACAATCATGATTTGAAAATGAAGATTGGCCGTTTTTCTCTCTCTTTTATAAAATTTCATCATTTTTATCCCTTGTTACCCCTTTTGAGCATGAAATTTTTTCAATAAACCCTGGATAAGGATCATCCCTACACTAGGGGATAACACGAAATAAAAGTTGATTGCCATGATGAATGTTCTAAAGCATAATAGAAAAGAAAGAAAAGGTGAAAAGGACAAGAAGTAAAAATAAGAAAAAGTGATGAAAAAAAAGCAAAAAAAAAAAGAGAAGGGAAAGGAGGATGAAAGAAAATGAAATGTAATGG
Source organism: Ormosia emarginata (assembly GCA_029884605.1). NCBI lineage: Eukaryota > Viridiplantae > Streptophyta > Magnoliopsida > Fabales > Fabaceae > Ormosia > Ormosia emarginata. The sequence goes on along the minus strand of JAQQTP010000089.1, from coordinate 43,271,450 downwards.
AAGAGAAAAGGAGAATAATAAGATAAAAGTGCTAGAAAGTGGAAAAACAGTTGATGAAATTTAATGATCCTTAGTCTCATTCAACCCTTAAACACTTGTTTGAGCCTTATATCTTTTCTTTCGTAACCCCTAGCCTTGGCCACGTTACAAGCCTCAAAAAGTCCATTCTGATCAATGAAGGGTTGTTGTCATTTTCGTTAACTTTAATTTTAAGACAAAGGTTACGTTCATCCAAGTATTTAGTTCATTGCTCCTAAAAAAATGAAAATGAAAAGAAAAAAAGAGACTTACACTAAGACAAATTTGTACCCCGCTCGACTCGGCTCTAAACTGGGGTAATTTTTGCTTCCTGTCCTAGACTGGAAAATTTTTTTAGGTTCAATGTGGCCCTACACTAGGACAAGTTTGTACCCCGTTCGACTCGGCTCTAAAGTGGGGCAATTTTTCCTTGGTTCAATTTGTCTTAGGCAAATCTTTTAGTCGCTAGGATAGGTCTTGATCCTACTCAATTCAGTCCTAGACATGGGCAAATTTCTCTTCGATTTAATTAGGCTTGATGTAGATGTTCAGCAGAAGAAAATCCTTGGCCATAATGTCTAGTAGGCAACTAAAGATTGGTCTCATGAATGTCAAACCTATTCGTATCGGGTCAACACCTCTTTGGATCTCATATCATCATTTATGTCTTTTCGTGTAGTCAAACTTCCAAGACCAATCTAGAAGTTGTTTACCCAGTAAGTTCCTTTTATGTCGTACTCTTGAATTCATGTATGTTTGTTATGTAATGTTTCAATTAAGGTGAACAAAAATACAACATCATGATTTGACCATCTGATAGCAATCTCCTGATGAACAATTCAGATCGAAAAGAACTTAAAAATTTCAATTAAAGGGAAAAATGATATCCCAAGGGATAATCCAGAAATAAGAGGTATCCGAGCAAAAAAAGGAAAAAGAGTCTGAAAGGGCGGTTTAAGCAGAAGTTAGGGCAACTAAATTAGAATTGCTTAAACTGGGGCAATTTTGTTTGCATTTAATTAGAAAAGAGTAAGTCAAGGAGATTTCAAACTAACCGAAAGGCCTGATGAAGAACAACATGTGAACAAAGGGTTTGATTAGTCAAAGCTTTCCAAAGTTATCACTGGTTCGAATGATTAAAAAAAAAAGAGAGAAGAGATTGTCTAATTGTTACTGATTGTTTCTTTGCACTTCAAGTTTTGAGTGCAGGGGCTCTTTCCATGTTTAAGTTATGAGCGCATCGGCTCATTGCATTTGCATTTTGAGCGCATCGGCTCGTTGCATTTCCATTTTTAAGTTTTGAGCGCATCGGCTCATTGCACTTGCATTTTAAGTTTGAGCGCCATTGCATGTTTAAGTTTTGAGCGCATCGGCTCGTTGCATTGCATGTCTAAGTTTTGAGCCATCGGCTCATTGCACTTGCATTTTAAGTTTGAGCGCATCGGCTCATTGCATGTTTAAGTTTTGAGCGCATCGGCTCATTGCATTGCATATCTAAGTTTTGAGCGCATTGACTTGTTGCATTTATATTTTAAGTTTTGAGCGCAGCGGCTCATTGCACTTGCATTTTCAGTTTGAGTGCATCGGCTCATTGCAGGTTTAAGTTTTGAGCGCATCAACTCCTTACATTTTTTAAGTTTTGAGCGCATCGGCTCCTTGCATTGTGTTCTCACATTGTTTTCTGTTTCTCCCGAACAAAATTTGGGTTCATTTCTTTACTCGTTCCTCACTATGATAAAATGAAAAGCTGCAGTTATTCTTTTTATCTAGTAAGAAACAAGTAAAGAGGGGCAACTGCGAACACCTAATTTTGTCCGAGACATTTTTGTAAAAATAAAAAAAAATAAAAAAAATAAAAAAAATAATAATCCAGCCCAATCTATTAACCTACCCATTGACCCAATATCCAACCTATGACCCAATATCCTACCCATTGACCCATTATCTAACCCACAACCTATATCCTAAACTAACTTAAACTCACCATAAACAAACTCATCCTAAACAAATCCCAATACTAATCCTATACCAACCCCAACACTCATCCGAAACAAACTCCATCACTTATCACTAACAACTCCTAATCACACTACAACTCAAACACTTCTACCTAAACCCTTCCTATATTAACCCATAACCCCCACACACAAAAGACCTTCACTTTGAACTCACAAAACACCTTCACTTTGAACTCACAAAACACCTTCAAGACACACTTTTACGATATTATTGCTTGGCCATATTCTAATTATCATGTAGCCCGATTGCCTTCATCACTCCCCCACTATTCATCTCTTTCAACCTCCCATTACTACACTATTCATCTTCTCCATCAAGCCATCTTCCATTAAAACCACCACCAAAGTTCCACCCCACCATAACTTCATCATCTTCCTCATCAAAACACTCCCATCACCTTCAATCTCCCACAAACAAACCTCCCTGCAAAAGTCCAAAACACCAAGTCTCTCACCGGACTGGTCTTCATCTTCCCCGTACTCGCTGGTTTGCCGCTGTCGTTGGTCTCTGGTCTCCTGGCGGATTTGCTGCAAAAGAAACAAAAAAGGAAGGAGACACAATAATACCCCCCTCTGTTTCATTTTTTTGCTTTCGTAAGTTTTTTTTCTTTCTTTTATTTGCTTTAGAATTCTGGTAGCTTTTTTTTATTTTTTTCGAAATAGGCCTAAATGGGCTAAAATTAAAAAAAATCTAAAAACTAAAAAGATAAAAAGGGGACAACAAGCAAAATATAATAAAAGTAAAATAATTTTGTTTTAAAACAGGATTAACCGAGTTGTGACAGCTTGTTAATCTTGTAACTATTTTGGATCATTTGAGTTGTGACAACCTAATGATTCAAATTATTTTAAATAAATTATTATTTAATAAAAGGCTAAAAAATTCAATTTTTTATCATTCTTCACCTAATAATAATAAATTTAACAATCCGTGGGTGACGTCTAGCGTGACGCAAGCTTCACTCATTCAAACTTCAATTTGATTAATAGAGTCGCGACGACCTGTTAATTCAAATTTTTATAAAATAAAAATTAAACCTTTTAATTAAAATCAACCAACTCATACTTATTTTTTAAAGAACTACGTGACTTTGAGTTCCTCATTGCACCTGAGGGTACGAGGAGCAGAATTTTTATTCTGTCAAGCCAAATTTTAAATTTTCACAAATTATTTATTTTTTATTTTTTTAATAAAAAGGGGTAAAACAAATATATTATGAGATTATTAAGTTTTTGCATAACTAATTTAGGGTAACCGTTTTAGGACGGATGTATTAGGGGTGTTGTGGGGTTAAGTCTTCACCCTTCCCTATGCATAACCGACTTCGAATCCAATCTGGTTCCAAAGACCATTTTCTAAAAGGGTTTTCTAATTTTTTCTAATTTAAATAAAATTGGTGGCGACTCCTAACATATTTATTTTGTTTCGCCGCTCCCGCTGCGATTTCGGTCGCGACAAATGTTTAAAGAGCAATGAATAAAAACGTGTTGGAAACTGATCAAAAGGGATGTTTATTAAGTATTGGCCTAGAAGGCCATACAAATCCTGTCAGATTATCAAACTGACGGTATAAAAGAACCAATACAATTAAATCCTCTGCAAAACTTCCCAAGAGTCCTCCAAAGCTCGTTTATTGGTACAAGCTTTTGGATATTCTGGTTCAAGAGAATGTATGTCCGCCAATACAACTTTGGTCTCGACAGCCCATTGTTTTGAGTTATTGATGATGTTTTGCTATTTTACATTCCCTTGTTGCAGTGCCATGCTGAGTTTTTGTTTCCGACGATGAGTTTCTTCATGTTTTTTCTCCAAATCTTCAATTTCTTTGTCAAGTTCTGCCTCCTTATTTTTTCCATCAATAAGATAACCTTTCAGTTTGGTTATCTCATTCTTTGCGTTGATTAGTTGCTTTAAAATGTTGGATTTTTCTTGAAGTTTTTTATCATAAGCAAGAATGACCTGACGAATAGTAGACATGTTCAGAGATAAGTTTTGGAGAAAATCTTTGACAGTCGAAGGAAGAGCTCGATTCGTTATTGGAAGTTGTTGAGAAAGAGGTTCTAATTCAGCCACAATGGTCAGTATTCTTTCTTGGAGTGGTTGATCGAAACTTAATTGCTCAAAGGAGTATGTAAAGACATGTTTTAGCTCTGCCAAAAGCTCAGTAACATGAGAATCACTGGAATCTTGTCCAGGCTGGGTAGAAGAGCGAGCTGATTATGGAGAACTTCTATGGCTACCTGACAGCATAGATATCAATTCATCCAAATCTATCTCTATATCTTCAGCATTTTTTGACTCTATGACAATAGAATGAATTTGAGATGACAGAGGTAGATTGGAAGGTGCAATTTCAACTAAGAGATCATTCATGTCGAATTCTTCAAAAGCAATTTCGACAGGATTGTCTTTACTTATTTGGGAAGAACTAGCACCCTGAATTTCTGTCGGGAGAGGCAAGGAAACAGTTGGTATTTCAGGAGCTTGAAAAAATTGATCCTCTAGAGAGAGTGTTTCATTGCCTTGTCCAGTAGGATTGTCAGGAGCGACAGGATCTATCAGTTGCTGTAGAAAATAAAAGTGACATGAAGATAAGAAAAATCTTAGGAATTCTTTCTTTTAAGACTTGGAAGATCTTACCTCAGCAGGTTGCTGAATTGGATCCTCAGCGTTCAATTCGGTGATAGGTCCTGAAGGACTTTCAGCAATTTGTTTAGTTTCTAGATTTTGAAATAGAAAAGATCACATTATTAAATGAAGTCTTGAGTTTCCAATTAGGAAAAATTGTGTCGGTTAACATTTACCTTGGGAGGAACAGAAGTAGTTTCTGCCTCAAGTTCAGTAGGTTTCAAGCTAGAACTTGAGGATTGAGTCTTTTTCTTTTTCTTTTTCTTTTGCAAAGGTAAAATAAGATGAGAATTTACCAAGGTATGATAAAAAGAAATAAAAGAAATTATACCTTCAAAGGATTTTCAGAAGATGGGCTTGGAGATTCAATGATTTTGACAGAAGAAGTGGGAGTTAAGCCACCAACCTGTAATTGATAAAAGGTTTAATTTCGACAAATTGAAATTAAATTCTAAAAGGTTGGTTGAAAGAAAATATATCTTGGAAGTTTTTGCCTTAGAAGGCTTGGGCAAATGCTTTGGGTTTAGCAGGGCTTTTCGTCGATGCCGCTATAGTTGTTTTAGTTTTTTGAGCTTTTAGGATAGGAGGGTTTTGAGCTTTCTTGCCTTTTCTTTTCTTTAAGGCAGAAGTTTCTGTTTCTTCTTCTTCTCCTTCTCCTGATTGCTTATACTCCAAAGGTCTTTTTAAAGGAGTAGCTAGAAAGAAAAGAAAGAAAAGTAATTAGTTGATGAAATAAGGAATTGATTTCAGAATCGAAAGAAGTACCTTCGAGCAATTTAGTGATGACTCGGGTATCTTTAGTAAATTGTTCACACGAGGAAGCAAACCGACGGGTAAAAGTAACTTCTGGAGTTCTTGTAAGAAAGATGTTACTCGCAGAAAAGACTCTATCAGAAGTAAGGAAGTTACCAGCCTTGGTGGGTTTACCTGGGAATTTGTCGGCCAAACCAAAACGAGCACAAGGAAGAGGCACTGGTTTTGGAAAAGGGACTTGAAAAGGTTCAAGTCGTGCCAAAGGGTTTTTTTATGGAAACCGCAATAAAATTAATGGAGCATTTCTCTTTGTGCATTTGCTTTTGTTTAGCCAGGACTTCTTCACAGTGTCGAACAATTGTGCCAGAATACTTGTAGTCCCACTTTATCTTGTAATATTTCTCAAAAGCTCTAATATCTTGAATATGTTTACCTTTGGTTTTTGTCGAAGGCTCTTGACCCTGCATAGGAACGAGTTGTTCAGTTATTCGGCTTCGACAAACATCAATATCAATATGGTAAGGACTATAGTATGTAGTCCACCATTCGACAAAATCTGGAGTAACTCCTCTATAGGGTGTGAAAGGAGAAATCAAAAAATGTTGTTTATGTCTCTCGTTTTTCATAGCCACCCGTACAAGATCTGACATGTCTTGTAAGCAGCCATTAACGAAGTGTTCTTTGGCTTTTTGAGAGAATGGAGTTGGAATGGCTTGATAGAATCCTAGTTGACGAGCCATTGAATTTGGCAGGTGCAATTCTAAAAGATTGTCCGTCGAACCAGGAAGGCCAACAATTAACACTTGCCAACAAAGAAAATTTGACCAAATGGAAAGATTGTCGGCTTGAATAGAAGGGTTGTCAGAAATAAGTGGTCGAGTAAACCACTCTGGACCAACGGAGTGGTCAGCGAAGGGTGCAAAATAAATGTCTTCAGTATTGAAGGAGATAGATGGAAAATGCTGAAAAAGTACATAAAATTATCTGAATGATGCTTGTGGATTTTTTCATGTTTGAAATGGCAAAGTCTAATGCCATAAGTAGCAGAAGAGATTGTTGAAGGAGAAGTGTCGACTAGATAGTCTCCAAGAATGACATTTAGCCAGAGTTGCAAAGAACCATATGGGGCCACCAAAGATTAGTTTTCTTTGTTTGTGACCTAATGCTTTGTACAATATCGCCAATACCAAAGTAAAGATTGGCAAGAAGGAACTGACCGAAAGCCAATTCTTGACCTTCATGAAGGAGATTGGCGAGGTAAAGGTAAGATTTTGACACCTGAACTGATTTAGTACAGAGAGCATAGGCCGACAACCAGAGAAGGAGAAAAGCCATATGTTCTTCGTCGGACACAGGGCCATCTGATGAAGAATAAAAATTGACAAAATTTAAAAAAGAAGTTGGGGCTTTAGAATAAACGTCTATGATGTTCAAGGGGAGAAGGATAGGAGTTATGACTTTCCCATCTAGTCGAAGACCAGTTATGGCAGCCACGTCAAAAAGCGTAGGTCCCATCATGCCATAAGGGAAATGAAAGGAATTAGTGGTTTTGTTCCGAAAGAAAAAAGATGCACCCAACATACATGAATCCATTTTCATGGGATAACGTAAAAGTTGGATACAGTCAAATATACCTAATTTCCTCCATGAAGTTTCTTTAGAGGCTTGAACTCTATTAAGCCAATCAAGATACCCATTGATTTAGCCAGGTGGGGTTCTAAAAAGCCTTTCAGATTTGTTAAAATAACTGATGGGGATGGAAGGAAGAGAAGCTAAAATACATTCTTCTTTTGGATTTTTACAAGGGAAAAAGCTTTGAATTTCTTTGGTAATAAGTTCTTTGGGCAGAACTGGGCTCAAGAAAGCAGCTGGAGGGTCTAAAGAAAGTGAAAGGTCGTTGATAGGAAGGATTACCTTGGAAAGATTCAACAGTTCAGATTTCTCTAGAACTGGGTCTTGAACAACGGCGTGGCTGCCCAAATCTACTGATGGTTCATTGACAGATTGAGAGTGGGAAGCCATTGTTGAGAAAGAAGCTTTTACAGAAAAGACGCGCGAAAATAAGGTGGAGGAAGATGAACAGTAGAAGATGGAGTAAAAGTGGTGTGTTTCTATGAAATTTAAAGAAGTGATGAACAGTAGAGAAGGTAAGAGGACGCGTGATATTCGTAGAAAAAGGTTGTTTTTTCAGAAAGGGATAAATATCATCCCTATTTATTAGGAAGAAACGGCTATTTAATGTTTAAAATGATAAGTAGTAGTTGTGGTTTTCAAAAAATCCACGGAAGATTTTATTGGATTTTTTAAAATCAAATCAAAAATGATTTCGAAAAAGATTTTTGATAAGGTCTTGACGTCGGATTGGAACTAGAAGATAAGATTAAAATTTATCTTTCTTCCAGTAACGTCGAAAGAAAAATTTTGGGGGGCATTTGTTGGGGATAAAAATACAAGTTTTGATTTTATAAAGATATTCTCGACAGACAGTTGACATTCGATGAAGATAGATAATTCGACGAAGATGGTTTTTCTGTGGCCGAATGATAACATTGAGGTATTCGACAAAGAGGTTTTTTCAACAGTTAGACGATGATCTAGTGTTATAGTCAGATGTTGGTTTTTGTCGAAATATCTCAGTTGCTTTTAGTTATTCGTCTTGAATTCAATAGCCAGATGGTGATCCAAGTGATGATCAATTATCAAAAGGTCAAGGGATGGTTTCGTCGAAAATAAAGTTACCAATGCTATTGACGAAAGATGACATGACTGCTCTCAGTTGAGCAAAATATTAGTATAGACAAACATGATATAACTGCCATGAACGTGGTCAGTTTTTAGGAGTTAGTTATTTTTCATATTTTGCCTATAAATACTAGTATTCACGATGTAAAATGGTGGTTTTACTGGATATACAATCCTAACATCTCACTCAAGCAGATTAACGGATTTGACTCCAAGTATGACTTCCATTTTCATTTCCAGCCATTTACATTAATGCAATGTCTTTTTAAATTCTTTATTTTCAAGCTTTGTCCTTTAAATTTCTTTACTCTTTCTGCACTTTAAATTCATGTGTTTTACATTTTCTGCACTTTAAACTTACTACTCTTTTACATTTCCTGCATTTAAACTTTCTGCACCTTTATTTTCTGCATTTTAATCTTCAGCACTTTATATTTCTTGCAATTTACTTTCTCTGCACTTTTAAATTTCTTTGCACTTTACATTTTGCACGTTACTCATCAATTTCTTAAAAGTTTCTTTTCTAACGAGATTACCACATAACTCGTGAACCCATATTCGCTTGATAAAATATATTTGTTTGTTGGAATTTGTCTCATACCAAATTCACCCGTAAACAAATTGGCACGCCTGGTGGGACGAGTTCAGAGTAACTCAGTAGTGTCACAAACCTCTTCATAAGAAGATGGTTTTATGCGTTTAAGAAGTGAAAAGTTAGTATTTTCTTGCCCTTCTCAAAATACGCAAATTATGAGTAATGTAAATAACCAGGCGTCGAATGCACTTTCAGTTGAAGTTAGTGTGCCACCTTCGACATCTGTTACTGCGTCACCTTTAAACGTGGTTAGCACGGGTCCTGTGGTTGATATAATAGCAACTGGTACTCTTAGGAGTAACCCAGTGTTAGCACAAGTGGTGCCTGGAGTGACTCAGTCATCACCAAATCAACCAAGTAATCAAAGTGTAATGAACTCAGATTCAAGGTTGGCACCACAATATGGTTTGCCACCAAATTATGTTCCTCTTATGATGGCACAAATAGGACTTGGCTCTACTTTGGCTAATACTATAGGCCAAATAGTAGCCTCACAAGGCCAACCACAAATAAGTTCGGCGTTAGCAAGTTTTAATGGCCAAGGAATAGGAGTTGCAAGTTCAAGTAATCCAACTCCCTTTCGACAAGAGAGATTGAATTTGGGACCAGTTTTCCCAAATATGTCGAGAAACAATCCCCAAAATATAACAGGGCCAACTATGAATTCTTTGGCCAGTTTTCGACAACAAATGGATGAAAGCAACCATGACATGGTGCATATGTTCACTCAGCAAATGGGTGCTGTAATTACGCCAATCATGGAAAATACAAATAATGTCTGCAACGCATTGGCTCAGCAAATGGCAAGGCTAAACCAAGCCTTGGGAGTAGGTGATTTGACCAACGATAATATTCAGGGAGGCCAGCCTGGGGTAAATAGAGAAATGGTTGCACCTCAGGTAAATGTAGGGCAAAATCAACAAAACTTAGATCAACCAGGCCAAAATGATCAGCCTCGTTTGGAATATGGAAATGTCCATGTGCTCCGTCGAGGAAACGAAGATCAAGTGGCCAGAAATGATATAGCTATGAGATTGCTTTGACCAAATCTTGGGGGGCACCAAATGATTGAACAAAATGTAAACCAAGTAGTGGAACAAGTGCTGAATAGATTTGGTTTTAACGTTGGCTATGCCAACCATCCATATTTTGTATCAGCATTTCCTGAGTGGGTCCAACAGGCAGAGTTGCCTAGAGGAGTTAAGATTCTAAAACTTTCCAAGTTTGCAGGAGAAAGTAAGGAATCGACCGTCGAACATTTGCACGGTTTACAATAGAGATGGGGGAGTTGGCCACTGTTGAAGGCCTTAAAATGAGATTCTTCCCAAGTTTCCTCACAAAAAATGCTTTTTCCTGGTTTTCGACATTGAGACCAAATTTAGTCCACTCCTGTGCTCAATTGGAAAGAAGCTTTCATGATCAATTTTTTAGAGGAGATTTGAAAGTGGAACTTACAGATCTTTTTAACATCAAAAGGATGTATAATGATACTGTGGATGACTATCTGGCTAGGTTTCGACAAATGAGGAGTAGATGTTTTACTCCTATACCAGAGGTCGAAATAGTAAAGGTAGCTACAGGTGGTTTAGATTATTATATAAGGAAGAAGTTAGTGAATTAACATTTAGTTGATCTTGCCCAATTAGGTGAAAAAATTAGGCAAATAGAACAACTAAAAGTTGAAAAGATTCGAAAACAAAAAAGATTTCTTAAAAGAGAAAAGGTGGCAGTTGTCGAATTAAATGAATCCGACAACGAGTTTGAAGGCAGCGATGATGAGTTCGAAGTTAACATTGCTGAACTTCAGAACGGTCCTCCTTATGTTTGTCAGGCATTGCAGCCTACTAGAAATAAGGAGAAAATGGGTTACGTTAATAGGAAAACATATACATTCGATGTAACCAAAGCCGACAAGATTTTTAATTTGTTACTAAAAGATAAACAGATTAAACTGTCGGAAGGTCATAGGTTGTTAAAGTTGGATGAAATTAAAGACCGAAAATATTATAAGTTTCATAATAGTTTCGGTCATGTTACTAATGAATGTGTTCGTTTCAGAGACATAATTCAAAAAGTAATAATAGATGGGTGTTTGAAGTTTGCCGACAAGCTTAAAGCGGATATGAAAGTTGACACAGATCCGTTTCAGGCTGAAGTATCTTGTGTTGATCAGCAAGTTCCTTTAAATGTTGGGATGCTCAACATAAGGAGGTTGCAAGAATTCAACGTGGATACAAAGGATGCAACCGTTGTATATCCCAAGCCAGGTGAGTCTCTTGAGACATTTCTTGAAAGAAAGAAAGATGATGGCAAGGTAAGGTTGTGCCCAAGGTGTAATGCAGTATATGATGAGCTTGTTATGAAGAAAGTTGCTAAAGAATAACCAAGTATCCAGCAGGGTAAGGAAAAAGTTCTCGACAGAAAAACCTGGAGACCACAGAAGACTTTTCATGCTCCAAGGCCAAAGCCAGTTTACATACTTAGGCTTAACATGAATGGTTGGTTAGTCGAACCATAGGGGTTTGTGGGAAACAAAGCTCATGTCGGACCATTTAAGACTAGGGTGCCACCTGCTAATGTTGTCGTGAATAAGTGGATGAAGAATTCCGTAATAGATAGACATACGTATTTTTGATGGAATGTGTCTGTCAGGAGGAGTAATTTTCAAAGGGATTAACCTTTTTGGAATGAAGACTACAAGAATGGAAGGATTAATTTAGAAAAAACTTCGATTGGCCAAGATGAAGCAGGGCCGTCAAAGGTTCGTCCAATGTCAAAGAGTAAGAAAAGGAGATTACAGAGATTAAGACAAGCGCAAAAGAGAAGAGATATAGCTGAAGGATTAGTGATCAAGGAGTAGCCTGTAGAAACAGGTTGTTTGGTGGTTGAAAAGAAACTAATGCTTGATCAGGATAAAGATGGTGGAAAGATAAAAAGTGTTGTTACCATGGGATCATTTCCAGGGGAGCTGACAACAAATGCAGTTAGACGGCTTGATACTGATGATAAATCCCGACAAGAAAGGTTAGAAGAAATAAGAAAGGGTAAGCAAGTTCAAAGGCCAATTCCAAATAAAACAAAGAGGAAATGGCCAATTAGATTGATAGCAGTAGAAAAAGAGGCAAGAAAGAACAATTTACCAGTCGAAAAGGACAAGGAGTTAATTAGCTCGAATGCTGCAAACCCGATAATAGGAAAAGAGCAGATTAAGGACTCTGGAATTGGAAATAGTAATATTGAAGACTGGTCAAAAGAAGAAATCAGGAGAATTTTAGAAGACCCAGATCAAGATATTGAGTGGAAAAAGAAAGTACTCGACATAAGAAAAGAAAGAGAAAGATTGGCAAAGCCTGACTATCAAAATATGAACTCAATGACTGATGAAGTTATTGAGGCCTTAAATGATCCAGAGGATCCTTTAGGTCTTGGTGATGAGGAACAATTCGACATGGACATCAACTTGGAAGATAATCTGGATGATATCTTGACGACTATGGATAGTAATTTGCCGTCAGAAGATTACTTCAGGATTGGAAGGCATTTAAGTGATGAAGAGCTGTCTGACGAGGAGGAATTCTTGAAGTCAATGAGTGTTAATTTAGTTTCGGTGTTACCTGCAGATTTTGAAGGGTATCACGAAATTGAGTACACTGGGGAGAATGAAGAAGATTTTGATGACCTCGACGATCATTGGCTTTTTTTCCAGGACAATATGATCACAGTCTTTGACAATACAACTCAGCTCGAAAAACCAACAGAAGATCAAAAAGCTCATTTATGACCGTTACACATCAAGGCTTTATTAGAAGGAAAACCCACTAATAGAGTTTTGATCGACGGGGGGCAGCAATCAATTTAATCCCAAGGGCCATGATCAAAAAACTTAAGAAAGATGAGTCAGATTTGATGTCGACAAATATGATAGTCACAGATTTCAGTGATAAAACCTCCCCGTCAGACAGAGTAGTGATGTTGAAAGTACAAGTCGGATCCGTTGCAAGACCGACATTATTTGTGGTAATTCCGATGAAGTCAAGTTACAATCTTTTGTTAGGGAGAGATTGGATTCATGTCGTCGGAGCAATACCCTCAACGGTTCATCAGAAGCTCATTCTTTGGAATGAAGATGACTAAGTTGAAATAATAGAAGCGGATGACAGTCTTTGCTATCTCCAGCAGCTTCATGTCGATTTCAGAATATATGCTCCAAGTGTTAAACCAGTAACAGCAAGTGGTGGAGTGATTAACAAAGACGCACTCGAAGTTTGCTTGAGGGATCAGTTTGGTGTACGACTGGTGAAGAAGGCCGAAGAAGATCGGCCAAGCACTAGTTATGAGTGTTAAGGATTACTCAGAAAAATTGTCAGCTTATTTAGCCGACAAAGCAGTATTCATTGCTGAAAACATGCTGTTGGATTGTGTAATTGATGACGGTCCTTTAGGATTTGAAAAAGGGCTTGATGAAAAGCAAAGTGTGGAAGTGGAAAATCCTTTGGAAGAAATAAACTTGGGCACTGAAGCAGATAGAAGGCCCATTTTCGTTAGTTCATTTCTACCAAAGGATTTCAAAGAAAAGCTTGTCGAATTAATTATGGAATATAAAGATTGTTTTGCTTAGGATTATGATGAAATGCCTGGATTGAGTAGAGATCTTGTCGAGCATAGATTGCCTCTGAAAGAAGGATGCAGACCTGTTAGACAAGCCAATAGGAGATTTGCACCTGAGGTGATATTAAAGATAAAAGAAGAGGTTGAAAGATTGCTCAAAGCCAAATTCATCAAAACAACCAGGTATGTCGAATGACTTTCTAATATTGTTCCTGTAGTTAAGAAAAATGGCAAGTTGAGAATATGTGTAGATTTTAGAAATTTGAACACTGCCACACCTAAAGATGAGTATCCTATGCCAATTGCGGACATATTAGTTGATGCCGCATCTGGACATGAATTATTAAGTTTTATGGATGGCCATGCAGGTTATAATCAAATTTTTATAGCTGAAGAGGACGTGTCAAAAACTGCCTTCAGGTGTCCAAGAGCTATTGGGACATTTGAATGGGTAGTCATGCCTTTCGGTTTAAAGAATGCAGGGGCCACTTATCAGAGAGCAATGAATACAATTTTCCATGATGTCATTGGAAAATTTATGGAAGTCTATATCAACGATGTCATTGTCAAGTCGGAAACGAAGGAAAGCCATTTGACAAACTTAAGGCAGGCATTCGACAGAATGAGGAAGCACAGCCTTAAGATGAATCCAGAAAAATACGATTTTGGAGTGTCAGCCGCTAAATTTTTGGGTTTCTTAGTCCATAAAAAAGGTATAGAAGTGGACAAGAATAAAGCTAAGGCAGTTTTGGAGGCCACACCATCGACAAACAAGAAAGAATTGCAATCTTTTTTAGGAAAAGTTAACTTCCTAAGAAGATTTATATCTAACTTGTCGGGAAGAACCAGAGTTTTTGCTCCATTGATCAAGTTGAAGGCTGAACAGGATTTTGTGTGGGAACCTTGCCACCAAGAAGCCTTCGACCAGATAAAGCAGTATTTGACAAAACCACTGGTCATGATGCTTACAGTGCCCTGTCGACCGTTGAAATTATATATATCAGCATCAGAAGAAACCATAGGAAGTATGTTGGCTCAAGATGTAAATGGCGTCGAAAGGGCCGTGTATTATCTTAGTCGAGTTTTAAACGATGTTGAGAGAAGATATAGTACAATAGAGAAACTTTGTTTAGCATTGTATTTCTCATGTACTAAGCTTAAATATTATATGATGCCTTGTAATGTACTGGTTATGTCAAAAACTGATATAATAAAATATATGTTATCGAAACTAGTGTTAAATGGTCGTATTGGAAAATGGACAATTGCTTTGTCAGAATTTTCTTTACAATATGTACCAATGAGAGCAGTAAAAGGCCAAGCAATTGCTGAGTTCTTGGCCGACCATCCTTGTTTGGATATAGATAATGTAAATATTGTCGGTTTAAAACCTTGGTATTTATATTTTGATGGTTCAAGGCATCAAAATGGAATTGGAGTAGGGATTTTAATTGTTTCCCCTCAAGGTACTCCAACTAAGTTCATGTTTGAACTTAAATATACATGTTCTAACAATGAGGCAGAATATAAAGCCTTAACTATCGGATTGGAGATACTAGTGGAAATGAAAGCATGTAATGTGCATATATTTGGTGATTCACAGTTGGTCGTTAAGCAACTTGCCCAAGAATATAAATGTGTTAGTAAAAATCTAATGAAATATTATATTGTGACAAGTAAGTTAATGAAACAATTCGACGAGGTAACAGTCGAACACATTTCCAGAGGTTTAAATGAAGAGGCTAATGAATTAGCCCAAGTAGCCTCTGGTTATAGATTTTCATCCAAGGTTCTTACAAATCTAATGGAAATAAGAGAAATTTTATATCCATTAGAGGAAAGAGATATACTACAAAATGACATTTCGGCGATTAATGACTAGAGACAACCAATACTGAGTTATTTGGAAAATCCAAGTCAAGATGTGCATAGAAAGCTTAAGTATAGAACATCGAAGTTTGTGGTATTAGGGGAAGCCTTGTATAGAAAGTCTGTCAATGGAAATTTAGAAGTTTGCCTGAGTGAAGCAGAGGCTTATATTGCCTTGGCAGAAGTCCACGAAGGAATTTGTGGAGCTCATCAAGCAGGTGAAAAGATGAAATGGGTCCTTCGATGTCAAAGGTATTATTGGCCAACACTAGTTAGGGATTGTATAATGTTCGCCAAGTCTTGTGAAGAGTGTCAAAGATATGACCATATACAAAATATTCCTGCTAGTGAGTTACATGATATAGTTAAACCTTGACCTTTCAGAGGGTGGGCCTTAGATTTAATTGGCCAAATTCATCCCGTCTCGTCGAAGGGACACAAATATATTTTAGTAGGAGTTGATTATTTCACCAAATGGGTTGAGGCTGTAGCCTTGAAGGATGTAACTCAGCAGGATGTGATTGACTTTATTGAAGATAATATAGTTTGTCGGTTTGGAATACCACAAACTTTGACAACCGACCAAGGATCAGTATTCATTGGAAAGAAAGTTGTCGAATATGTCAGTTCAAGAAAAATTAAAATGCTCACGTCGACGCCATATTATGCTCAGGCGAATGCCCAAGTAGAGGCCATGAACAAATAATCATAAATTTGATTAAAAAGCATATTGGTCGACAACCTAGAAATTGACATAATACCCTTAATCAAATTCTATGGGCATATAGAAATTCACCAAGAGAATCGACGGGCACTTCACCATATAAGTTAGTTTATGGTCATGATGTAGTGTTACCAGTTGAGATTAATCTTCATTCCATTCGAATTCAAAAACAAGACGAGTTACCAATTGAGCATTATTGGGACTTGATGTTTGATGAATTGAATGAATTAAGTGATGAAAGATTAGTAACTCTAGAAAACTTGATTCGACAGAAAGAAAGGATTGCAAAGTTTTACGACAATCAAGTTAAGTATAAATCCTTTAAGATGGATGATTTGGTTTGGAAAGTCATTCTGTCCATGGATAAGAGGTGTCGAAAATATGGAAAATGGTCTCCAAAATGGGAAAGACCAGTTAAAATTACTCAAGTATTTTCTGGAAATGCTTATGCACTTGTCGAAGTTAATTCTGATTTGAGGATTAAATCAATTAATGGCAAATATTTAAAGCCATATAAACCGAAAATGTATGAAGTAAAGATATAAATTGAGTAAAAATGAAATTTCATTCATATATTCGACAAATACAAATTACATACTGATGTTACATCTGGTTTAGATTGTCAAGGAAGATAACAGAGAAATAAACCTATTCTAAATAAACCAGAAGCTTCTCCCCAGCTGAATGTGTTTTGAATTGAGCTCGTAGGACCTGAGGAAGAGGAAGGAGCAGACGACCCTTAACTTATCCTGGATGAGATTTTGGTTGGTCGTCCACTCCTTGATGAGCCATTTACATCATAACAACCGTGTTTCAAAGACACTGGGTTGTTACGATGCTTACTGAAGCTCATCAGAAATATTACGATTCTTACTGAAGTTCAAGTTGATCATCACCATTAATACAGAGCCCTTTTTCCATTTCTCCCATTGAGAAAAGAAGAAATTATCTGAAGACATGGTGAAATGATGGAAAAGAAAAATCAGAATACGGATTTGAACTTCGGTGTTTCAGAAGAACACTATTTATAGAAGATTTGCTACAAAAGGAATCATTACGTGATGCCTTGTAACTTTCATTATAATTAATTAAGTTAATTATGATGCACAGTTACGAGATGCATTGAAAAGAAACAGAATAAAGAATGTTTAAAGAGCAATGAATAAAAACGTGTTGGAAACTGATCAAAAGGGATGTTTATTAAGTATTGGCCTAGAAGGCCATACAAATCCTGTCGGATTATCAAACCGACGGTATAAAAGAACCAATACAATTAAATCCTCTGCAAAACTTCCCAAGAGTCCTCCAAAGCTCGTTTATTGGCACAAGCTTTTTGATATTCTGGTTCAAGAGAATGTATGTCCGCCAATACAGCTTTAGTCTCGACAGCCCATTATTTTGAGTTATTGATGATGTTTTGCTGTTTTACATTCCCTTGTTGCAGTGTCATGCTGAGTTTTTGTTTTCGACGACGAGTTTCTTCAAGTTTTTTCTCCAAATCTTCAATTTCTTTGTCAAGTTCTGCCTCCTTATTTTTTCCATCAATAAGATAACCTTTCAGTTTACTTATCTCATTCTTTGCGTCAGTCAGTTGCTTTAAAATCTTGGATTTTTCTTGAAGTTTTTGATCATAAGCAGGAATGACCTGACGAATAGTAGGCATGTTCAGAGATAAGTTTTGGAGAAAATCTTTGACAGTTGAAGGAAGAGCTCGATTCATTATTGGAAGTTGTTGAGAAAGAGGTTCCAATTCACCACAATGGTCAATTCTTTCCTGGAGTGGTTGATCGAAACTTAATTGCTCAAAGGAGTAGGTAAAGGCATTTTTTAGCTCTGCCAAAAGCTCAGTAACATGGGAATCACTGGAATCTTGTCCAGGCTGGGTAGAAGAGCGAGCTGATTGTGGAGAACTTCTACGGCTACCTGACAGCATAGATATCAATTCATCCAAATCTACCTCCATATCTTCAGCATTTTTTGACTCTATGACAATAGAATGAATTTGAGATGACGGAGGTAGATTAGAAGGTGCAATTTCAGCTAAGAGAGCATTCATGTCGAATTTTTCAGAAGCAATTTCGACAAGATTGTCTTTATTTATTTGGGAAGAACTAGCACCCTGAATTTCTGTCGGGAGAGGCAAGGAAACAGTTGGTATTTCAGGAGCTTGAAAAAATTGATCCTCTGGAGAGAGAGTCTCATTGCCTTGTCCAGTAGGATTGTCAGGAGCAACAGGATCTATCAGTTGTTGTATAAAATAAAAGTGACATCAAGATAAGAAAAAACTTAGGAATTCTTTCTTTTAAGACTTGGAAGATCTTACCTCAGCAGGTTGCTGAATTGGATCCTCAGCGTTCAATTCGGTGATAGGTCCTGAAGGACTTTCAGCAATTTGTTCAGTTTCTGGATCCTGAAATAGAAAAGATCACATTATTAAATGAAGTCTTGAGTTTCCAATTAGGAAAAATTGTGTCGGTTAACATTTACCTTGGGAGGAACAGAAGTAGGTTCTGCCTCAAGTTCAGTAGGTTTCAAGCTAGAACTTGAGGATTGAGTCTTTTTCTTTTTCTTCTGCAAAGGTAAAATAAGATGAGAATTTACCAAGGTATGAAAAAAAGAAATAAAAGAAATTATACCTTCAAAGGATTTTCATAAGATAGGCTTGGAGATTCAATGATTTCGATAGAAGAAGTGGGAGTTAAGCCACCAACCTGTAATTGATAAAAGGTTTAATTTCGACAAATTGAAATTAAATTCTAAAAAGTTGGTTGAAAGAAAATATATCTTGGAAGTTTTTGCCTTAGAAGGCTTGGCAGCGGCTTTGGGTTTAGCAGGGCTTTTCGTCGATGCCGCTATAGTTGTTTTAGTTTTTTGAGCTTTTGGGATAGGAGGGTTTTGAGCTTTCTTGCCTTTTCTTTTCTTTAAGGCAGAAGTTTCTGTTTCTTCTTCTTCTCCTTCTCCTGATTGCTTATACTCCAAAGGTCTTTTTAAAGGAGTAGCTAGAAAGAAAAGAAAGAAAAGTAATTAGTTGATGAAATAAGGAATTGATTTCAGAATCGAAAGAAGTACCTTCGAGCAATTTAGTGATGACTCGGGTATCTTTAGCAAATTGTTCACACGAGGAAGCAAACCGACGGGTAAAAGTAACTTCTGGAGTTCTTGTAAGAAAGATGTTACTCACAGAAAAGTCTCTATCAGAAGTAAGGAAGTTACCAGCCTTGGTGGGTTTACCTGGGAATTCGTCGGCCAAACCAAAACGAGCACAAGGAAGAGGCACTGGTTTTGGAAAAGGGACTTGAAAAGGTTCAAGTCGTGCCAAAGGATTTTTTTATGGAAACCGCAATAAAATTAATGGAGCATTTCTCTTTGTGCATTTGCTTTTGTTTAGCCAGGACTTCTTCACAGTGTCGAACAATTGTGCCAGGATACTTGTAGTCCCACTTGATCTTGTAATATTTCTCAAAAGCTCTAATATCTTGAATATGTTTACCTTTGGTTTTTGTCGAAGGCTCTTGACCCTGCACAGGAATGAGTTGTTTAGTTATTCGGCTTCGACAAACATCAATATCAATATGGTAAGGACTATAGTATGTAGTCCACCATTCGACAAAATCTGGAGTAACTCCTCTATAGGGTGTGAAAGGAGAAATCAAAAAATGTTGTTTGTGTCTCTCGTTTTTCATAGCCACCCGTACAAGATCTGACATGTCTTGTAAGCAGCCATTAACGAAGTGTTCTTTGGCTTTTTGAGAGAATGGAGTTGGAATGGCTTGACAGAATCCTAGTTGACGAGCCATTGAATTTGGCAGGTGCAATTCTAAAAGATTGTCCGTCGAACCAGGAAGGCCAACAATTAACACTTGCCAACAAAGAAAATTTGACCAAATGGAAAGATTGTCGGCTTGAATAGAAGGGTTGTCAGAAATAAGTGGTCGAGTAAACCACTCTGGACCGACGGAGCAGTCAGCGAAGGGTGCAAAATAAATGTCTTCAGTATTGAAGGAGATAGAATGGAAAATGCTGAAAAAGTGCATAAAATTATCTGAGTGATGCTTGTGGATTTTTTCATGTTTGAAATGGCAAAGTCTAATGCCATAAGTAGCAGAAGAGATTGTTGAAGGAGAAGTGTCGACTAGATAGTCTCCAAGAATGGCATTTAGCCAGAGTTGCAACAACCACATGGGGCCACCAGCATTAGTTTTCTTTGTTTGTGACCTAATGCTTTGTACAATATCGTCAATACCAAAGTAAAGATTGGCAAGAAGGAACTGACCGAAAGCCAATTCTTGACCTTTATGAAGGAGATTGGCGAGGTAAAGGTAAGATTTTGACACCTGAACTGATTTAGTACAGAGAGCATAGGCCGACAACCAGAGAAGGAGAAAAGCCATATGTTCTTCGTCGGACACAGGGCCATCTGATGAAGAATAGAAATTGACAAAATTTGAAAAAGAAGTTGGGGCTTTTGAATAAACGTCTATGATGCTCAAGGGGAGAAGGATATGAGTTATGACTTTCCCATCTGGTCGAAGACCAGTTATGGCAGCCACGTCAAAAAGCGTAGGTCCCATCATGCCATAAGGGAAATGAAAGGAATTAGTGGTTTTGTTCCAAAAGAAAAAGATGCACCCAACATACATGAATCCATTTTCATGGGATAGCGTAAAAGTTGGATACAGTCAAATATACCTAATTTCCTCCATGAAGTTTCTTTAGAGGCTTGAACTCTATTAAGCCAATCAAGATACCCATTGATTTGGCCAGGTGGGGTTCTAAAAAGCCTTTCAGATTTGTTAAAATAATTGATGGGGACGGAAGGAAGAGAAGCTAAAATACATTCTTCTTTTGGATTATTGCAAGGGAAAAAGCTTTGAATTTCTTTGGTAATAAGTTCTTTGGGCAGAACTGGGCCCAAGAAAGCAGCTGGAGGGTCTAAAGAAAGTGAAAGGTCATTGATAGGAAGGATTACCTTGGAAAGATTCAACAGTTCAGATTTCTCTAGAATTGGGTCTTAAACAACGGCGTGGCTGCCTAAATCTACTGATGGTTCATTGACAGATTGAGAGTGAGAAGCCATTGTTGAGAAAGAAGCTTTTACAGAAAAGACACGCGAAAATAAGATGGAGGAAGATGAACAGTAGAAGATGGAGCAAAAGTGGCGTGTTTCTATGAAATTTAAAGAAGTGATGAACAGTAGAGAAGGTAAGAGGACGCGTGATATTCGTAAAAAAAGGCTATTTTTTCAGAAAGGGATAAATATCATCCCTATTTATTAGGAAGAAACGGCTATTTAATGTTTGAAATGATAAGTAGCAGTTGTGGTTTTCAAAAAATCCACGGAAGATTTTATTGGATTTTTGAAAATCAAATCAAAAATGATTTCGAAAAATATTTTTGATAAGGTCTTGACGTCGGATTGGAACTAGAAGATAAGATTAAAATTTATCTTTCTTCCAATAACGTTGAAAGAAAAATTTTGGGGGGCATTTGTTGGGGATAAAAATACAAGTTTTGATTTTATAAAGATATTCTCGACAGACAGTTGACATTCGTCGAAGATAGATAATTCGACGAAGATGGTTTTTCTATGGTCGAATGATAACATTGAGGTATTCGACAAAGAGGTTTTTTCGACAGTTAGACGATGATCTAGTGTTATAGTCAGATGTTGGTTTTTGTCGAAATATCTCAGTTGCTTTTAGTTATTCGTCTTGAATTCAATAGCCAGATAGTGATCCAAGTGGTGATCAATTATCAAAAGGTCAAGGGATGGTTTCGTCGAAAATAAAGTTACCAATGCTATTGACGAAAGATGACATGATCAGCTCTCTGAAAGCAAAATATTAGTATAGACAAACATGATATAACTGCCATGAACGTGGTCAGTTTTTAGGAGTTAGTTATTTTTCATATTTTGCCTATAAATACTAGTATTCACGATGTAAAATGGTGGTTTTACTGGATATACAATCCTAACATCTCACTCAAGCAGATTAACGGATTTGATTCCAAGTATGACTTCCATTTTCATTTCCAGCCATTTACATTAATGCAATATCTTTTTAAATTCTTTATTTTCAAGCTTTGTCCTTTAAATTTCTTTACTCTTTTTGCACTTTAAATTCATGCGTTTTACATTTTCTGCACTTTAAACTTATTGCTCTTTTACATTTCCTGCATTTAAACTTTCTGGACCTTTATTTTCTGCATTTTAATCTTCAGCACTTTATATTTCTTGCAATTTACTTTCTCTGCACTTTTAAATTTCTTTGCACTTTACATTTTGCACGTTACTCATCAATTTCTTAAAAGTTTCTTTTCTAACGAGATTACCACATAACTCGTGAACCCACATTCGCTTGATAAAATATATTTGTTTGTTGGAATTTGTCTCATACCAAATTCACCCGTAAACAATACCAACAAGAGATAGGAAAGAAAAAGTACAAGAAGATGAAATTACAACAACTACAGGAGAATGAAATTACAAAAAACTCAAAGTCCAATGATAAGTCACCAAATCAGTTTTATTACTTCAACAGAAAACCCAATAAACTAGTAAGCTACCAAATTAGTTTTCAAATCAGTTACCAAATAAGTTCAACAAGAAACTCAATAAG
Source organism: Ormosia emarginata (assembly GCA_029884605.1). Taxonomy (NCBI): domain Eukaryota; kingdom Viridiplantae; phylum Streptophyta; class Magnoliopsida; order Fabales; family Fabaceae; genus Ormosia; species Ormosia emarginata. The sequence goes on along the minus strand of JAQQTP010000089.1, from coordinate 43,248,874 downwards.
CCCAATAATAACTCACCAAATCAGTTTTATTACTTCAATAGAAAATTCAATAAACTGCCAAATCAATTTTCAAAGATACAGTGTATGAATAAGCTACGAAATCAGTTTACCAAATTTCTGTTATTTCTTCAAAATATTATTTGAAAATGAAACAATACATAAATAATACTAGCAAGAGAAGTGATTTAACAGTAACGTGCATAAAAAAAAAAAGATTGTCATTCAGATTTGGGAAATACAGCCAAATCATTAACACAAAAATTTAAGTTAACTCACAATATCCTGCAAATTTGGGAACACAACCAAATCATTTTGTGCAAAGTGCAATAAACCAATTAAAGGTATCATAAGAATGCTATCATAATGCCCAATAAACCAATATCAAAATGCAAATATGGGAACACAGCTAACGAACAACCATTTTAATAGAAACCCCAAATCCATGTATCATAATTTTTATAAACCAGTAGATGTCAAGCCACATAAGAATTATGGACAAGTATAATTTGGTTCTAAGAATTATGCCAAACCCTAAGCCATTTGCATTTACGATTAGGTCATTGTAGTGATAGATGTCGATGGTGGTGCGAGTAGCAACAAAGTGGAGGCAAAGTAGTCCCTCGTACGAGCAATCGTGCTCGTGCGCGGCTAGGCCGCTAGGGGCTGAGCGGTGCGATGAGATGGCATCGCAGGGAGGGGACGGCGTTGCTGTCCGCTAAGAGATAGAGAAGGACAGCGACAGCTTTACGGCGTCGCCATGCATTGAGAGAGAAAGAGGGATGACGTCGCGGTGGATCTGATGAGGTGAGAGTGAGCGGCGATGGAGCGGATCTGAGATGAGAAGGAAAGTGAGTGGTGGTGGTATGGTGTCGAGAGTGAGATGAAAAAGAAATGAAAAGTGAAATGCTATGGTTTCTGTGGCAGTGGCAGATTTGAGTGTTTGCAATAGGGAAAATATGAATGAGTGGGAAAGTATAAAAAAGAAAGTGGCAATGTAAATTTTTAACAAGGAAAATTATCCCTCGCAATTCCCTCGCTAAAATTCCCTCACTAAAATTTCGTCGCAATTCTCTCTCTAATTTTAGCGAGGGAAATTATCCCCTCGCAAATCCCTCGCTAACTTTAACGAGGGAAAACTTTTTGTCACAAATTCCTCACTATTTTTTTGTGAGGGACAACTTTCCGTCTCAAATCCTTCGCTAAATTTAGCGAGGCAAAGTTTCCGTTGCAAATCCCTCGCTAATTACAAGTTTTTTTTAGCGAGGGAAAATTTTCGTCTCAAATCCCTTGCTACTCACTGATTTTTTCCTCATTGAATATGTTTTTAGAATTTAGCGAGGGAGAAAATTTTCCTTGCTAATCCCTCGCAATTCCCTTGCTAATTAGCAAGGGATTAGCGAGAGAAATTTTCCCTCGCTAAATCCCGTATTTCTTGTTGTGATTTTCACCACGTGGCAAAACGTGCCTGACACAGTAGGCAAAAGGATTGCAAACAAATCTAAAACAACCCATCAAAACGAAATAGAACTTACACTGGATATCAGATCAACATTGTGTCGGTCTTACAATACATAATGCGGATTACATATTTTATTTCGGTCAACTCACAATTTACATGTGGATCCCACTACCCAAAATTAGTATGGGGGCAACGCAGTATGAATCTCGAACAACAATGTAGCGACTATAAAGCAAAGCGATTTATATATATATATATGGTATTTTTTTTTGTTGGTCCCTTTAATAAAAAATCAAATATTTATCTTTTGATTAATAGATTGTTTCTGTTTATTTTAGTTCTTCCTGAATCAATAATAACTACTAAGCGCGTCTTTTTAGCTATAAAAATTATTAAAATAAGGTTGTTGAATAAGATGAAAAATGATTTTCTCACAGATTACATAATTGTTTACATTGAAAAGAAGATTTCTGAAAATTACCACATACAATAATAGATGATTTTTATTCTATGAAACAACATCGAGTACAACCTAAAAATTGAAGGTATATATTTAAAAATTGTCTTTATTGATTATGAATTGAATTGAATTTATTTTTATGTTTACATTATATAATAATTAAATTTTTTAACTTAAATATTTAGAGACATATATTTAGTCTTTATTCTCGATTCTTCTAGGATTAAAATCCTGCCCCTGCCCCTGTGGATGAAGTTTTAAAATTAAAATTATTTTGTTCATAAGTAAATTATGATTAGTTGCGGTAACAAACAGAAGTAGTTTAATAAAATAAAAGATTCTTTTTTTTACTGTTTTATCTTTCTTTTTTAATTGAGTTTTGTTAAGTAATAAGGGCAAATATGAAAAACAAATGTTGGACAACAAAAAGGCCCTTATTATAGTAGTAACTGATACTAAAAGCCATCCATAATTCTTGAACATTGTTAAAATGTATATTCACCGACCACTGCAGAAATTTATTTTTTCGCCAACAGTATCTAAGGCAGTATATATTGGAAAAAAACATGGGTATTATAATTGGATCGAAAAAATCGGGATTGATCTTTTGACTAGTCTAATTAATCCATAAAAATTGGTTATAAATTTGAAACTGATCTTAAATTGGTCAATCCATTTGAATCAATCCCTTTTTTTAATTTTTTTTCTTCTGAAAAACCCAATTTTTTAAAAAGATTATTTAAATTCTTTTCAAGATATTGATTGTAATTACTTCTCAAATTATAACCAAAACTCATTATTTAAAATTCTTAATTTATTCAATGTAGGATAAATAAAAACTTATAATACAATAAAAATTTAACTTCAGTTTATAATAAGAATTTTCACCCTATTCTTTTACTTATTTGAATTAAGACTAGTATATATTAAAAATTTAAAAATGCTAAACATCAGGACAGCTATTTCACAAATAATCACACGAATCTATGTGACGGCATTTATATGTGATCAAACAAAAATATATGATCTGTCGCTATCCCGAACTCGTAAACTTTCCGATTGGCAATGGACTGTTTATTGGCATTGATGAATACTCTGGGGCTAAACTTGACCTTGATTATATTAACAATAAGTATGAATGAATTTAAAATTTGAATGAAGATAATTAAGGTAAAAAAAAAAAAATCTTAATTAATTTAGGAGATAATATTGAAAAAATAATTAAAGAAAGTTAAAAAAAAAATCCTCTTCAAATAAAAGTACATATGAGAGGAAAATTTTAAAAAAAACTTAAGTAATGACATGTTATGGTCATATAGGAATTATATGTGATCACACAAGAGTACAATTTAGATTTTATCACTCTTAAAAAAAATACTCTCATTTATAATATATGATGAATGTTACATTTAATAATTAATAGTAGTATTAATTATACAATTTTGCTATATATAATATAGATTACAGTTTAAATTGTTCAAATGTGAAGTACAAAGCCCTCTTAGACATTTCCCTCAAGGCAGTCAAGGATGGTGGTAAGTTCATTTAAACAAAATGAAGAAAAAGCATAGTTCTTAGAGAGCACAATGATGGCAATCCTGGATTCTTCAATTGCCTTGTTAAGTGCTGGTGTGAGTTCCTCTCCTTTTTTAAGCTCATCATCAATGAAGGTGCGGATTCCTCTTTGATCGAGAGCATTGTAGAGATTTTCAGTAAAGCCCATGCACTTGTCTGGACCTCGAAAGCTGATGAACACATCGTAGGTCCATCCATAGGAGGTGAAGGAAGAGGATGCTTGCCCAGCCATGAGATCGATGGAAACTTAGTATGAGTATGGTTGGATTTTTGCAACTCGAAAATCAAACAAAAATAAAGAAGCAAACTGATAGAGTAGAAGACTGATAAAGTACTAGAAAGACTTTTGAAGTACCACACAGAGAGTAGCAACGTTTCGGACATTATATATGAAAAAAAGTTAAGACGGCTATTTTTTTCTTTTTCACGTACCGAAATTTCGGTCAACATTAAAAAACAAATCCACTTTGGTTACAGCTAATATCAATAGTATAATATTGATTACAAAATAAAATAATAAATAAATAATAAAATTAACTAATAATTATTAACTTGTTTTAGTCCAAATGAAAAAAAAATTAAATTTTTTAAGCATGTACTTGTAAAGTGTTTTAGTGACTAATGGTATATTTAATAAAATCTTATATTTTTATTATAAAATTAATATTTAACATATATTTAATAACTTACTCTGAATATTATATCTATCTATGTACGATAGCAACTCCTCAAATCTAATGTAATAACAAATGCTTAGTTTGATTATCTTTATTTTATTATTAAGGTGGTTGGATACACCAATATACAACGAGCAGGTTCAGCTGCATTACCAATGAGTGAAGTCGTATCTATTTACCATTTTCATTTGTGAGAGATTTCATGAAAATCTGTTGTCACATATAACAAAATTCTTCAATAGCAAAAATAGTTTTTGTAATTTTTTTTCTTAATTTTATATATCTAATACAAAGTTTCATTTACAACTATTTTTTGGGTACAATTTCATTTATAATTGTTACCTAGTGTGAATAAATACCCATTTAATAAAAGTTAAAGTCATTCATATATTTTTTTTTCTAACTTTGTGCATACAATATATAATTTCATTTATAACTGTTAATCATTCTATAAAAACCAGTAATCACTCATTAACAAGTAACAACCATTCACAAGTTTCTTTATATGGATATTTTTATTTTTTAGGTAAAATTTAATTATTCATCTCTCTAAAAATATTTTGGGTATCCCTCCTTAATAATTTAAACTTTTTATATCTCTTGGATATTAAATACCCCTTCTTTGCGTTCCTTAACTTTAATTTTCCCAACATATTATCACCAAAGTGGGCCTAGGTTGCTATATATGTGGTAGACTTATTTGTGCACATCATCTATCTTTTGAAAATTAAAAAATAAATATTATTTTTCTCTTAATTTTAACTTTATGTAATTATTGTATTTTTTATGTGATAATCCTAAATATTTAATCTTTCAGATTTTAGGATTACTAACTATAATTGTGATCTGAAAATTTTATCTTTCAAATTTCAGGAGTTCATATTGGAAATAAAAAAAAATAGCAAAAAATATTCAATACATGGAAAACATATTAATATTAGGGAAATTTAATATCGATGACGGCTCTATGAATGAATATTTAATTTTAAGGGACATAAAAATTTTAAATTAACAAAAAGCAGGAACATATAAAATTTATTAAGAGAGGGAATATTATATTTACTTAATGGATAAAAATATAATTAATAAAAGTAAGTCACTTAGTGGAAACATTAATTTATAAATTATTATCTCAATAAATATATTTTAAAAGCACTTAATGGATGAAAAAAAAAACATTAGTACTTATATCACTCAATCAAAATTGAATAATCTTTCTTAAAATCATGACACTATCATGTTGAGGGACAAAATTTAGATTTATTTTTTTATGTTTATTACATCTATTTTATCACTCAAATTATGACATATTTGTATTTTTTAAAAAAGATAATAAGAGAAAGAGTATTAATGAACACATATTCTAATTTAATTGGTAAAATTAATGTAATAAACATAAAAAAAATAGATCTAAGTTTTGTCCGATGTTAAGTAAAGAAAAATATAAACTACTTCTTGTGCATAAGTTTGAGACTTCACAATTGTTAAGATAGTTAGAATTGATTAGAGTTAGTTAGAATTAGTTTTAATTGTTACTTAGTTTACTTGGATTAGTTGGCTATATAAACCAAGATTACCTATTGTATTTTACACTTCTTCATTCTATCAATACATAAATTTTCTCTATTTCTCTCATCTCTCTCTTCTCCTTCTACTCTGAAACCATGAAATTCAACATGGTATCAGAGTCATTTCACCCTCCTTGAACACTCTTCAGCTGCATTTTCTTTTCTTTTTCTCTTTCTTAGTTTATTTTCTTTTTTTACATTTTCCCGAGAAAATCCCACAAATTCTTTTCCTCCTCCATTCTCTTCCTCTCCCCTCTTCCCCTCCAGATTCTAATTCATTCCCCTTTTTCCATAGTCTACATTCCCTTCCGATTTCGTACCATCCGAAACCGATTCATCAGATCGGGTCATCCATCCATGGTGACGTCGCGGCGGCTCTGGGAGATGCAATCCCAGCCTGGGAACAAGATCTGCGTGGACTGCTCCCAGAAGAACCCGCAAGTGGGCCTCCGTCTCCTACGGCGTCTTCATGTGCCTCGAGTGCTCCAGCAAGCACCGTGACCTCGGCGTCCACATCTCCTTCGTCCGATCAGTCCCCATGGACTCTTGGTCCGAAATCCAGATCTTGTTCTCGCTCTATCTCTGTTACGCTTCTTGTTACCAGATCCATATGGATCTGATCGAGATCAACACGACGATGGTGTTTTTGTTCGGATCTGAATCTCGATGCATCAGATCTACACAACAGAGGTATGGCTGAGAATCGCTGTGCAGAACGTAGATCCAAAGAGAAGTTCATTTGATGTTATTTTCTTGTTCGGTCCTTAACCTCCTCCACGAGCGCCACCGTGTTCTGCCGTGGGAGGTGATTTCCGGCCGCCAGTCGCCGCTGTTGAAGCCTCCGACGCTGATTCTTGCACCCCTGTTCACTCACCTCTTTTCTTTGCTCGAGATGTGCGATTCCATGGCTCCATCTTCATCTTCGTGAGCGTGGATCTTGTGTTCTTACAACACCATTTTGTGCTGTTCTCGATTGTGGCTTGTTGATCTAAGAGAAAGTATCACTGTTGACACTAGTGTATCACCGTTGATACCGTAGTGCTACTTCAGGCTATGCTTGATTTCGTCTATCCGACGTTGATTCTCCACCAGTTGATGGTTAAGTGTTGATGAGAGCTTCTGTCATGGATGGTTAAGCATTGATATTTTTTGTTGTTGTTGTAAGCTTCTGCCCATGGTGGTGGTTAAGCATTGATGGATGTTCTTGCTTCTGCTAAGTGGTTAAGCCTTGAGTTGTGGCTTCTGCTTAATGGTTAAAGCTTTTGCCCTTTGTTGGCTTTGATGATTTTAGCTTCTGCCTTGTATGGTGGTTAAGCATTTGGAGCTTCTGCCTTTTTTTTTGGTGGTTAAGCATTTGTTGGCCTGCGTGCCTTACCGCTCTTGGTATTATCATTGTATTTTTCTGAATATGCATTTGTATTGATCATCCCAAGCTTGGAAGTGTTATGTATACCTTCCAAATTTTTGCGGGGGTCATTAAGATAGTTAGAATTGATTAGAGTTAGTTAGAATTAGTTTTAATTGTTACTTAGTTTACTTGAATTAGTTGGCTATATAAGCCAAGATTACCTATTGTATTTTACACTTCTTCATTCTATCAATACATAAATTTTCTCCATTTCTCTCATCTCTCTCTTCTCCCTCTACTCTGAAACCATGAAATTCAACAACAATATTATATTATTTGATTTAATAATTTCTATTAATTTTATTGATTTAGTTTAGTCACAATTTTTTCAACTTTTTTGAAACTAGTGGACGTTGATTTAGTTTTATCCTAGATTATAAATTAAATCAAATTTATGGATATTCTTCTCGTATCCATCGTCTTTTTATGAGTATTATACCGATGAAGTATTTTATTAATAGTTATTTATATTTAATAAATATTTAACAATTCATCGTGACCTTATCTAAGACACAATAGCAACTCTCCATATCTAATCTAATCTAATAACAAATGCCTAGTTTGATTAGCTTTGCTTTATTATTAAAATCGATTTCTTGTTCCAACCAAGGCTTCAACTTGTAAACAACTTGCGGGTTCAGCAGCTTTATTTGAAACTAAATTATTAGTTAATTTTATTATTAATTAATTATAGGGCATTGTTACACGTCCCGACGATACATGTCTCGGGAGAAAACGTTTTTCGTCCAACTAAATACTCTAACTTTCATCCACCGTATACTTTTGTACGTATGTTTGTTGATTTTTTCGTATGCCAATGATTTCATTTCCCACTTCTCATTTCTTTTTTTTCACCAGAAACCTATACTAATTAACCACTTATTCCTAACGTATTAACTAGTTATTTATTATTTGGAATTATAGTTGGATTCACCAGAAACCTATACTGATTAACAACGTATTAACCAGTTATTCATTATTGTGAATTCTTACTTGGATTCACCAGAAACTGATATAGATTAACTACTTATTTCTAATGTATTAACCAGTTAATTTAGATTCATCAATTAATGAGATTCACCAGAAACCTATACTGATTAACTACTTATTCCTAACGTATTAACCAGTTATTCATTATTGGGAATTCTTACTTAGATTCACCAGAAACTGATATAGATTAACCACTTATTTCTAATGTATTAACCAGTTAATTTGGATTCACCAATTAATGAGATTCACCAGAAACTTATACTGATTAACCACTTATTCCTAACGTATTACCAGTTATTCATTATTGAGAATTCTTACTTAGATTCACTAGAAACTTATACTGATTAACCACTTATTCCTAACGTATTAATCAGTTATTTATTATTCAAAATTCTTAGTTGGATTCACTAAAAATCTATACTCATTAACCACTTATTTCTAATGTATTAACTAATTATTCATTATTCGAAATTTTTACTTGGATTCACCAGAAACCTATACTGATTAACCATTTATTCATAATGCATTAACCAAAAATCATGTGCTGCATCTATAGTGTCACTGCGTGAACAGTTTCAAGTTCAAATTTCAAATTTCAAATTCTCTCAAGTGAAACAAAAAAATACGGAGTGGATAAAAGTTGGAGTCTTTTAGGTAGACAAATAACACGATCGTGTCTCCGGTAGCCCAGCTCTATTATAAATAACAAGTACTTTTATTTTAAATAAAATACAAATAAAAAAAATTGTGGAACCCAGCTACATATGAGACTAGCCGGGATGCATCTGAGCCACCACCATCCGAGCAATCAAGTGTTTTCCTTAATTATATTATTTTGTAATCAATATTATACTAATGATATTAGCTGTAGCCAAAGTGGATTTATTTTTTAATGTTCACCGAAATTTCAGTACTTGAAAAAGAAAAGACAAGTCTTCCTAGCTTTTTGTATATATAATATATAACTTTATTTATAATTATTAATCTCTTAGTAGAATATTATTAATCTCTTAGTAGAAATAAATATTATTCATTAACAAATAATAATTATATATTCACAATTTTTTATAACAATTTTTTTTATTTTTTAGATAAAATCTAATGGTCATTTTTTATAAATAAATTTTATGTAATCATTTTTAATAATTTATACTTTTTATGTCTTTTAAGATTAAATACTCATTCTTAACTATAATCAAAATTAATTTTCTCAACATATTATCACTAAAGGAGGCCTAGGTTGCCGTGGTCATAGTTAGCATGCTTATTACTTATTTTTTTTAGTACAAACATGCTTATTACTTATTTATTTACCAAAGAAGTCGCACTGTCAAAGCATGCAATGATATGAAAGTCATGGTAGTATGGCCCATGTCACATGGAAGATAAGGAAATAGGAAGAGGTTTCACAAAAGAGCATCTCCGAGGACTACGAGCTTTGCATCAAAATGCATTCGATCCATTAAATCATATTAAACTGTATTAAAGTGGTCATCGTCAACCTCTTCTAATGTTATATACATTATATTTATATCATAAATTTATGTAAGAGAGATATTAATTTAAATTATATATAATTGTAATATTTTTATAAGATATAGAATAAATTTGTGAATGAATTGAAAAAAAATTAAAATATTTTTGATGGACGAATAACACTATCGTTTAATATATCTTGACATGTTAAGTGACTTTTTCATATGAAATAAAAATTATATAATTTTATTCTTCATTTTTGTTTTCTTTTACAATTTATAATAACGAATTTAGATCATTGTAAAAGATGTTATTTATTGTGTAAATACACTATAAAAAGAGAAAAAAAACTCATTTTAATTTATTTTGACATGTTAATAAAAGTTGTTAATTTATATGACATAAAAGTAGATATAATTGTATTCTTTCTTTTTATTTTCTTACAATTTTATCAATAATAAATTTAGACCATTGTTGATAAAAAAAATGTTTTTTTCAAACAATTAATAATTAGAAGTGTAATTAATTAATTTTTAAAATGATATTTTTTAGAAAAAAAATCATTAACATTGAAACTAAACGATACTTACAAATAAAAAAATGCATCAAAAAGAAAAAAGAAATAAATACAGTTTATTATTTGAAATAACAAAAAATCTATAGATATGCCCCATTGTTTAAAAAATATCGATGTCTAATCATCTTTTACAATGGAGACCAACACAAAAATTACTACAATTTAATGAGTGTATTACGTCTCCTCTCATAGTTGTTATGAAACTCTCCCATACCTATAAAAATTAATAAGATACGACCAATCGCGTGCAAGGGGATTAACACAAGACATCATAAGAAATAAAAATCAAAATACCCATAAAAGAGATAACAAAAACATTTATAAAGAAGATAATAAAGTCACAAGATCTATTATTAAAAGAAATAAATCTGGATAACTAAGTTCAAAATATATCATGTTTGAACAAATTATTAAAAAAAAACACAAAAATAAAAGAAAAAAAAGACAATGAGACTACATAAGAGAAAAAGAATGGTTGTTCCCCTCTCTAACACTCTCACTTTTCAAAATGATATTTCATTTGATAGTAAATAGTTGTATTAATTGTCATTCAAAGCAATTTTTCTATATAATGTTAAATATTAATAGTGATGAGTTTTTTTTTTCTAATAGTTGATGGATAATAGGGTCTATTTGTAAGTAAAAAAAGTTAAGGACGTCTTTTTATAATTTTAAAGTTGACGATGACTTCACTTAAAAAAAAAATGGTATAGAATTTTTTTAAACTTTGCTTTTTTTTTTGTAAATTATAACCACGAACTTTAAAATCTTCTTAATTAGTTTCTAAACTTTAATTAATGTTGCAATATATTCTTCTATTTAATTTGAATCTATTAAGTTACTAACAATAATACTGCATGATATCATTTTATTTGTATTAACACTAATTAAAAATTATTTATTAACTTATTTATTAAAATTTAATTTTAAATATATTTTCTTCTTTATAAATACGGATAAGATGTTGTTACAATGTTATCGTTTGATTTCTTTTGAAAGATTCAAGTGAATGAACTCTCACATCCTTTGAAGCAATTGCAATTCATGGATCATAGTATGATTGAATAAATTATTTTCTTTCTTAAATTTCACATGCTTGGTTATAGATGTTGAATTGGTGGATTGAGAATGATATATATATGCCTTATGAGATTTTGAGCTTATGGATTGAACATTTGTATCATTTTCTTATTTCTTGTGTGATTTTTCACTAATGAAATTGTTACTCTTGAACTTGCTTTGATTCTTTTTGAGACTACATTTTCACATGCATACATAAACATGTTTGATGCATTTTTCTTGAATAGCTAATTTAACTAAATAGCCAACCTTGCATATTTTCCTTTACTTAACCCCTTTGAACTTATTTGATCATTCATTATTTCTAACTCATTACGTGCCTTAAATGAAAAATTATGTTCTTACCTAACCTTAGGGAATAAGAGAGCATTGACTTTATTATTAGATAAGTTCTTGAACAAGTGTGGGGGTGTGTGTGAAAAATGGTTGGTGAAAAAGGAAAGAGTGGCCAATTGAAAACAAAAAACAAAAAAAATGAATATAATAAAAAAAATGTGTAAAGAAAGGCCAACAAGGCAAAAATGGAAGAGAAAAAAATATGTAAAGGGAATTTGTATTATGTTGAGATGAACTTTTCATGTTTGTTATTTGAACTCAACTCTAATGCTCTTTTATTCTCTTTGGTATTTAACTTGTCATATTCATATTACCACATTCCTTTACTTTGACCATATTATAACATTGAATAAAGTCATTTTGATTTATGTGTCCATGTATTCTGAGTAGTGGATAAGTAGAAAATAAGTAAGTTTATGACAATGTAATTTTTCATGAGTTGAATTGAGTAAAATATGTACCTTTTAAACACTTAAGGAATTGAGAGTGAATCTTGTGAGTATCTATCATTCTTGACTAATGTTTTTCAATTGAAGTTTCTTTACTTGTTGGTTTGAGATGTGAAAAAACATTACCTCATAAATGTTTTGATCCCTTGAATCTTTGGTTGCTCTTCTTGCTTAAAAACTTTTGCATTCTTGAATATCATTGAAAAATGAGTCTTTTAGAGTTTTTAGCTTTTGAGTTTGTGTTGTTTTTCCTTATTCCCTAATTTTGGTCTTATGTGTTTTGCCTGAGAGTGCAAAAGTTAAGTGTGGAGAAATTTGATAGTATTATATTTTATTCATTTAATAATCATCTCATTGGGTTTCTTACGCTTTCAATTAGGCTTAATTAAGTTAGTTTTGTTATATTTTATGATTTTGGGCCTAATTGGATTATTAAAAGAATTATTGTATGAATTGACCTTAATTTGTCTATTTGGCACCGTTCAGTAAATTAGCTATAATCTGAGTTGTAAATATTTGATTGATGTGATTCTAGTCTTGTAGAAAAGTTAAGACAATTCTATACAAGTTTCATGAGACATCAAGAGCTGAATCACACGTTTGGATAATTTAAATTGAAGTGGAAGCAAGAGTCAGAATGTTGATCCTGATAGCTTGACCTCTGTGCATTCATCAACTCATATCTTGAATTGTAAGAGTTCAATAGATACCAATCTAAGCCCAAATGAAAGCTAAGGCCAAAATCTATAACTTTGATAAAGAACTCAAGAGCTAAATCGGTTGTCTAGTAGGTTAGATTGAGTTTGGAAGTCAGAATATGGGTACTGTTACTAGAACCTAAATAATGTGCAAAGATTGGGCCATAAGTTAGGTTATAGGAGTTGGATTGGGCTAAAACCAGTGACATTGGAAAGCTAAGACAAAACCCATCATCTCTCATGAACACCACTTTTCAAAATGATGACGTTATGATAGAGTTATAGTTGTGTGAAAACAGGTGAATTGGTTGGTACAAGTGGGGAGATAAGCATGACAATTTTTTTTCACTCATTCATTCACTCATTAAACAACTCTATTGTCATTTTTAATTCATCTACCCACTCATTAAACAACTCTATTGTCATTTTCCACTCATCCACTCATCATCCACATACTCATTAAACAACTATGATCATTTTCCACTCATCCAACTACTCATTAAACAAGTCTATTGTCATTTTATACTTTTCCTACTTTATAAAAAGTTGCATTAGTTACTCATTAGAGGCATCTTAGTTGAGAGAGTAAGACCAAATTCTTGTATCATCTTGTTGTAATTTTCTTTTGTTCTAAATATAAGTTATGTTCATTTTCTTTTTCTTTTTTTCTTTCTTTTTGTTTATGAGTAACTAATTCTTATTTTGCTTGGGTGAAAAGGTGAAACTCTTAGTAATAAAATAAGGTTAGATTAATCTCTTTCATGTGCTTGAATGTTATATTATCAAGTAGTCATTATATGTGTTGTATTTTGTTTCCAATCAATTTAGAAACCCTCTTGTCAAGTGGAGATCTTGATTTATTGTAGACAAGAGGTTGACACAATGAATGCTTGAACTCATTTACAAGTGTTGGTGTTGGTAAATAATTAAAGGAACCATAATATAATTACATATATAATCTTAAATGAGCTTTGAAAGTTGAATTTTTCGATTGGAACCTCCATTATGCGTGAATTTTAATTGAGTTATAAAAAAATAATATTATCCTTAATTTATTACGAAGAGTAGATCTCTTAGCCCAAACAACTCATTTTTCATATGTGAACAACTTTTATCACATTTATTATTGTGACTAATCTTTTCCTTACCTTAGAATTTTTCTTCATCAATTCCCTGTGGATCGACCTCGGACTTCTGAGAATTTATTACTTGAGACAATCTGCACTTGGATTTGCAACACATCAATTCGCATCACTTCTTTTATAACTGTTAACCACTCAATAAGAACAAGTAACCACTCATTAATAAATAACAATCATTCATAAGTTTCTTTATATGAGTATTTTTATTTTTTAGGTAAAATTTATTTATCAATCTCTCTAAATAAATTTTGAGTACTCTTTCTTAATAATTTAAATTTTTATATCTGCTTATATTAAGTACCCCTTCTTTGCGCTCCTTAACATTATTAATTTTCCAAACATATTATCACCAAAGTGGGCGTAGGTTGTTATATATGTGGTAAACTTAATTGTGCACATCATCTATTTTTTGAAAATTAAAAATAAACACTATTTTTCTCTTAATTTTAACTTTATGTAATTATTTTGTGTTTTTTATGTCATAATTCTAAATATTTAATCTTTCAGATTTCAGGTTTACTAACTGTTCAGAATTGGGTTCTGAGGGTTACCTAGAGAGATAAAAGATGGTAAAATCCTTCGTAGACGCAACACCTTCAATGATGGAGCGAGGGTAATGAGTAATGGAATTAGGACACACTTTGTCTCACTCGCTTATTGTATTTATATGAACATATTAGTGTATGTGGTGGTGTATGAGCATTTAGTGTGTACCGAATGCTATGATAACAATGTATTTTATGCATTTTATAATCCTCTAATTAGGCTTCTTAAGGTTCAATTTGGCTTAATTAAGTTGATTTTGTCACATTTTATGAAATTAAGCTTAATTGGATCATTGAAGAAATTATTGCTTGAATTATCATTAATTTGGGTGATTGCATTCTTAAGTAAAGTGGCCACAACTTGAGTTGTAATTATCTGATTAATGTGATTCTGGTCTTGTTGGAAAGTTAAGATAATTCTCTAATAACTATTCACTCGATAGCAAGAGCCACATTAATAGCAATATATTTCATTCATTGTATAACCTTCTTACTTGGCTTTTTCAGTAAATTGGCTATAATTTGAGTTACAAATATCCGATGGATGTGATTTTGGTCTTGTTTTTAAGCTAAGATAAATTTCTACAACTTTCATGAAGGCCTCAAGACCAGAAACACATGTTTGGATAACTCAAATTGGAGTTGAAGCAAAATCTAGTGTTTTGAACCTGACAGCTTGACCTTTATGCACTCATTAGGCTATATCTCGGGCTATTGGAGTTCAATAATTCTGAAATTTTGACAGTGGAAGGTTAAGACCCATATCTACAACTTTCATGAAGAACACAAAAGCTAGTTCGGATTCCTTGAAGGTGATATTGGGCTTAGAAGTCAGAACAGAGGTGCTGACGTTGGGCCTGACCCATGAGCAGTAATTGGGCCATATCTTGGGCTGTGGTTATTGGATTTGGCTAAACTTGGTGTCTCTGGAAAGCTGAGACAATGTGCTAGAATTTTCATGAAGACCACTTGACTCAAAAATGACGCATGCCATGAGTTCAGAAGGAAACATTTCGGAGACAAGAATCCACCCACCATTTATCTCTTTTATCATTTTGTTATCATCATCCATCATCTCTTTTGGCTATTTGTACTCTTCTAATTCTATAAAAAGAGGCAATGGCTGATCATTTGAGGGTGTTAGCTTAGTGTTAGTCTAGATTTTACTTTAATATTTGTATGTTGATTGCTTCCTTTGTTGTAATTTTCTCTTGTTCTTAAGTGAAGTTATGTTCATCTTTCTCTTCTTCTCTCTTTCTTTCTTCTTGTCTATGAGTAACTAAATTTTCATCTTGCTTGGGTGAAAAGGTGAAGCTCTTGGTAATAAGTTAAGGTTAGATTAATTTCTTTCTTGTGCTTTAAATGATATATTTTTATGTGATCTTTATATGAGTTGTATGTTGTTTCCAATTAATTTAGAAACTTTTCTTGTATAATGAATATCTTGATCCATTGTAGACAATAGGATTGGCACAGTGGATGCTTTTGACGATTTACAAGTATTGGTAGATAGTTATTGGAACCATTATATGATTACATAATTGAACTTTGAATGTTAAATCTTCCGATTGGAATCTTCATTATGCATGATTTCAATTGAGTTATAAAATGAAATAATCTTATCTTTAATTTATTACCAAGAGTGGATCTCCTAACCCAAGCAAATCCTTTTCTATTTGTGAACAACTTATTGCATCTTTAATTTTGTGACAAATCTTCTTTTTACCTCAAATCAATATATTTTTCTTCATCAATTCCCTGTGGATCGATCTCGGACTCCCGAGAATTTATTACTTGAGACAACCTACACTTGGGTTTGAAACTATATAATTATATCCCATCATGCTACTACCTGGGATCGTGATGACACGATCGTGGGAGACAGGATCGTGGAAACAAGATTGCAGGGACTATTACTCTTATGTCATTACTCGCCTGCTTGTATGAGATACGATCAAGATTTGTTCCTGTCATTACGCTTAACATTTAGGCTGCTTTATGCACATTGTACACTTGGGTGCCAACCTGGCGGATTGGGTTGCTCTAGTTCTATGGGCCCATAATCTGACCCAGAACAGTTGCTCCCAACTTGGTGCTTTGGTGGGATAACAAAGTGTCAAGATATGAATTCTTCTGGAGCACACAACGAGTGATGGACAAAGGGATTCGAGTTGTGATATTAATATCAGATTTCATGATATTTTTCGCAAAAGGTCAAGGTCTGTGATGTATCATAACAGACTCTTAGGGTTAATGAGTAAGATCGAGATTCGAGGTGGATCGCTCTGCTTACGTCATTGTTCCGTTATCCAAGGTATGTAATGAATTACCTTCATCTGTAATTAGTGGAGTCTTGTATCCTTTCATCCATATTTGGATTGAGGCTCGAGATGTTGTTACGCCATAGTGGCTCCTTAAAGGTCCGAGATCGATTACGTGTTCTATAACAAATGTTTAATAATTTACTCTGGATACTATCTATCTATGTATGATAGCAACTCCTTGAATCTAATGTAATAACAAATGCTTAGGTTGATTAACTTTATTTTATTATTAGGGTTGTTGGATACACCAATATACAACGTGCTGGTTCAACTGCATTACCAATAAGTGAAGTCGTATCTATTTTCCATTTCCATTTGTGAGAGATTTTATGAAAATCTGTTGTCACATATAACAAAATTCTTCAATAGCAAAAATAGTTTTTGTAATTTTTTTTCTTAATTTTATATATCTAATACAAAGTTTCATTTACAACTATTTTTTGGGTACAATTTCATTTATAATTGTTACTTAGTGAGAATAAATACCCATTTAATAAAAGTTAAAGTCACTCATATTTTTTTTTCTAACTTTGTGCATACAATATATAATTTCATTTATAATTGTTAACCATTCAATAAAAACAAGTAACCACTCATTAACAAGTAACAATCATTCACAAGTTTCTTTATATGGATATTTTTATTTTTTAGGTAAAATTTAATTATTCATCTCTCTAAAAATATTTTGGGTATCCCTCCTTAATAATTTAAACTTTTTATATATCTTGATATTAAATACCCCTTCTTTGCGTTCCTTAACTTTAATCTTCCCAACATATTGTCGCCAAAGTGGGTCTAGGTTGGTATATATGTGGTAGACTTATTTGTGCACATCATCTATCTTTTGAAAATTAAAAATAAACACTATTTTTCTCTTAATTTTAACTTTATGTAATTATTTTTTTGTTTTTTAATTATGTCATAATCCTAAATATTTAATCTTTCAGATTTCAGGATTACTAACTATAATTTTGATCTGAAAATTTTATCTTTCAAATTTCAGGAGTTCAGATTGGAAATAAATTTTTTAGAAAAAAATAATCAATACATACGAAAACATATTAATATTAGGAAAAAATAATATCGATGCTATGAATGAATATTTGATTTTATGGGACATAAAAAGTTTAAATTAATAAAAATCAGGAACATATAAAATTTCTTAAGAGAGAGAAAATATTATATTTACTTAATGGCTAAAAATACAATTAATAAAACAATAGTCACTCAGTAGAAACATTAATTTATAAATGATTATCTCAATAAATATCTTTTTAAAGCACTTAATGGATGAAAAGAAAAACATTAGTACTTATATCACTCAATCAAAATTGAATAATCTTAAAATCATGACAGTATCATGTTAGGTAGAGAAAAATATAAACTACTTCTTGTGCATAATTTTGAGACTTCACAATATTATATTATTTGATTTAATTATTTCTCTTAATTTTATTGATTTAGTTTAGTCACAATTTTTTTCTACTTTTTTGAAACTAGTGGACGTTGATTTAGTTTTATCCTAGATTATAAATTAAATCAAATCTATGGATATTCTTCTGGTCTCCATCTTCTTCTTTTTTATTTTATAGGTATTGTACTCATGAAGTATTTTATTCGCAGTTGCTTCTATTTAATAAAATTTTAAAATTTATTAAAAAATTAACATTTAACAAATAGTTGATAATTCATTGTAAATACCGTACTCATCTAAAACACAATAGCAACTCCCCAGTTATAATCTAATCTAATAACAAATGCCTAGTTTGAAAATCGTTTTCTTGTTCCTACCAAGGCTTCAACTTGTTAACAACTTGCGGGTTCAGCTGCTATATTTGAAACAATTTTGATTTTTTTTATATTATTTTTTATATCATTGATTATATTATTTTTTATTACTTAATCACAAATATTTAAAAATGTGATAAAAATTGATGTGAGATGAAAAATAATGTAAAAACATCATTTTTTATTTAAAACTAAATTATTAGTTAATTTTATTATTAATTAATAATAGGGCATTGCTACACGTCCCGACTATACATGTCTCGGGTAGCCCACCTCTATAATAAATAACGAGTACTTTTATTTAAAATAAAATACAAATAAAAAATTGTGGGACTCAACTACATATGAGACCAGCCGGGATGCATTTTGTAAACAATATTATACCATTGATATTAGCTTTAGCCAAAGTGAATTTGTTTTTTAATGTTCACTGAAATTTCAGTACTTGAAAAAAAAAGACAAGTCTTCCTAGCTTTTTGTATATATAATTTATAATTTTATTTATAATTATTAATCTCTCAATAGAAATAAATAATTATTCATTAACAAATAATAATTATATATTCACAATTTTTTATAACAATATTTTTATTTTTAGATAAAATCTAATGGTCGTTTTTTATGAATAAATTTTATGTAATCATTCTTAATAATTTACATTTTTTATATCATTTAAGATTAAATACTCATTCTTAACTATAATCAAAATTAATTTTCCCAACATATTATCTCCAAAGCGACCCTAGGTTGCCGTGATCATAGTTAGCATGCTTATTACTTTTTTTTGGGGTACAAACATGCTTATTACTTGGTTTAAGAAGGTATTGGGTGAGCATAATATCTTTAAAAAGTTTGATTAAACGTCTTGAATTAAAAGATTTTTTCGACCTTTTAAAATTAAAATCCTGTTTTCGCCCCTGAGAAAAAGGATAGTTATTTTCTACTCCAACACTCTCACTTTTCAAAATGATATTACATTTGATAGTAAATAGTAGTATTAATTGTCTTTCAAAGTAATTTTACTATATAATATAAAATATTGATACGAGATGAGTTTTTTTTTTTTTTGTCTAATAGTTGATGGATAATGGGTCTGTTTGTAAGTAAAAAAATTTAAAGAGGTCTTTTTCTAATTTTAAAGTTGACGATGACTTCACCTAAAAAAAAGAAGAAGAAGTTGACGATGACTAATTTAAAACAGTTTAATATGATAAATGGGAAGAAGGCATTTTGATGCATAGCTCGTAGTTGTTAGAGATGCTCTTTTGTGAACTTCCTTCCTATTTCCTTATCTTCCATGTGGGCCATACTACCATGACTTTCAGATCCATTGAAATTTATATTTATATTATATGTGAAGGGAACCTTGCCTTGCTATTAAATTTAAATCATATTTAATAAAAAAATACCAAAAAAATATATATTTAGGAATATGCCTGGTATCTAGAGGCAAATAAAATTATTATCATTTCCAAACAAAGTGTGTGTGCATTCGTTAAGCATTTTCCTTCAAGTTTCTTTTGAGATTTAGGATTAAATGGTATGGATGTTGATGTTGACCATGGAAGCTTCTTTGAAACATCCATTAATTTGCATTTCTCTTTGCATCTAAATGTATTATGAACAGATAAGTCTATTAACTTATTTAGTTGGTAAAGGATGGTTGTTTACAAATGCTCAAGTACTGTGTTATTTGCAAAGACACGTTATCCCAAACTAACTTTAAAAATTTACTCTATCTAATTTGACTTACTGATTGTTGATAAACTCATTATTCATCTAATCAAAATATTTTTAATTTTATTTAATTTATTTATAAATTTATTTTATATGTCACAAAAATACTTGATCACATGTAATATAATTTAATATATCACTTACGTTAATATATAATGTAAATATAATATATGTATTCTAATGTATATAAAATATTTCTCATTTATTAAGTAAGTTAACGAAATATTTTTTCTTTTGCGACCTCAATTTTCGTTCTAAGCATTCGGGCAAGCCTTTTCTCTATTTCATCTCCAACCATTTCATCTTCAACCTATCATTAACCAGGTAAATTATTTTTTCAATCCAACTTAATCTGTATTTTATGAATTAAGTTGAGTTGAAATTAGTGAGTTTGCAGGTTGACTCGACCTGCCTAACACTTCTTATTGCAGGTTTAGTTGGGTTATTTGAAATTAAATTACTAGTTAATTTTATTATTAATCAATTATATTATTTTGTAATCAATATTATACTATTGATATAGATGTAACTAAAGTGGATTTGTTTTTTAATGTTCACCGAAATTTCGATACTTGAAAAAGAAAAGACAAGAGCCTTCCTAACTTTTAGTATATATAATATATAATTTCATTTACAATTGTTAATCGCTTAGTAAAAATAAATAATTACTCATTAATAAGTATCGATTATATATTCATAATTTTTTTTATATCAATATGCTTATTTTTTAAATAAAATTTAATGGTGATTTTCTGTAAATAAATTTTATTTAATCATTCTTATTAATTTAAATTTTTTATATCATTTAACATAAATACTCCTCCTTAACTATACTTAAATTTAATTTTCCCAACATATTATCATTTAAGATAAATATTCCTCCTTAACGATAATTTCATTTACATCAAAATGTTTGTCTATTGTCACTTTTTTTTTGTCTATTGTCACTGTTATTCCATTTACTTTTTAGTAAATGATCTTTAATTTGTTTTGATCTAATTGTTTAAATTAATTTATTTAATAAAAAATTTAATAGAACAAGAGTGATAATAAATACTACTATATTTGATTTCATCTACTTTTTCCCTAGAACACTTTGTGTTTTTCTACTCCTATGACCATACACTTTATTGAGTTTCCATCATATTTTGCAAAATAAGTGTCACTCTGATTTGATTTTAGATATTTGTTTTTTATATTATATTTTGTCTTGTATCCAATTATTCACCTCAATATTTTCATCTTTGATACACTTATTTTTTGTTTTATTTTAACACTTCAATAGTTTAGAATATATATCACCCATCTTAAATAATTAAAGGAAAAGAACATGTAGTCCCATAAACTTTGACTCTTTTGTAAATTATAACTACAATTTTAATTTTTTTTAATTAGTCTCTAAACTTTAATGAATGTCTCAATATATTTTTCTTTTTAATTTGACTATATTAATTCACTAACGATAATATTATATAACAATACCTTATTCGTATTAACATTAATTTTAGAATGTTTATGAATTTATTTATTAAAATTCAATTATAAATACATTTTATTATTACAAAATACATAAATTTAAAATAAATTTATTATTATAAATACAATTTAAAATAAATTTGTTTTTCTATTTTGTAAGGAATATAATATATTTAAAATTAAATTTTAGTAATTAAATTAATAAACAATCCAAAATTATTGTTAATACAAATAAAATGTTACTATGCAATATTATTATTAATGAATTAACATATCTAAATTAAACAAAATCATCTATTAAGACATTTAATTAAAATTTAAGGACTAATTAGAAAATTTTTCAAATTCGTAGTAGTAATTTATGAAATGATTAAAATTTAAAGGGTCTTTATACTCTTTTTCCTTAATTAAATAATAGACTTTAAAATGAAAATGATAAAATTGCATATAATTCCTAATACTATAAAGTAAATGAGATTGTTATTTTATTTGAAACACATTTATAAAAGGATATTAAATTTGACATTTATGCTAAAGTGAGGAGATAAAAAGTCATAACATGTTCTGAACATGTACTCGGATTGCAAATAAAACACTTACTATAAAAAAATTACAAATAAAACATTAGCCAAACTTATATTTCAATATTATCATGATAAATTTATTTTTGACAAAATCACGAGGTATCCTCACAGCTTTGACCCATTTAAACTGTCTATAAGACTAATTCTCACTTGACCGTTGGAACTCAAAGATTATACAATCTTCTCACAAGAGTTATTTTTCTGCAATTATCATGATAAGTTTAACTTGTTAGCAAGACCAACAGCCAGCTTGAAAAAAAAATGATGGAATTTTAATAATTAATATGTAGGTGTGTGAGAGCAACCTTGCCTTGCTATTGAATTTAAATCATAGGAGAAAGAATAATTAACATTTCTAAACAAAGTGGTTGCATTCAGTTAACATTTTCCATCAAGTTCCCTTTGACATTTGGAATTAAATGGTATGAATGTTGATGACGGTGATGGAAGCTTCTCTAAACCATCCACTAATTTGCCTTTTCTCTTTCTATCTGATTGTATTATGAATGGACAAGTCTATTGAATAGTGTCAATTCGGGCTATAGCTTAATCCATCCGAGCAGACCAATTTGGGTTAAATTTATTTTGTGCTAATAGATTGTTAGTCCAAGTCAGTTCTTTGCAGACTATAGGTTATTTAGGCTGGTTCGTACATTTTTTATTCTTATAATTTTTCTAAAAATATTTATTTTAAATAATTTATTTGATTAATTTGTATTAAAAGACTTAAATTAATTGTATGAAAAGAATTCAAGTTAATTGTTATTTAAATAAATATATTTTTATTTTAAAATTACATTTTAATAAACTTTAAAAAAAAAGAGAAGAGAGCGTCTAACCAGCTATTACCACTTCTTTGTGTTTATTGTTATTCTAACTAGACTAACTTATATTTAGTTTCTCTAAAATGTCATTCTTTATCTTCCTAATCAAAATAATGGTCTATTGTAACTCTTAATTTTGTTTAAACTCATAATTATTAATTTAATATTTTTTAAAAATATCTTTTGTATTCTTTAATCATTTCATCACTCTTGCCTTGTTATTTTATTTTCTTATTTTTAAAAGAAAGCTTTGTCATCTTCCACTTATTTTCTTTTTCATAAAATACACTAGATTTAACTTTTCACAAAATAATGAAAAATCAAACTGAAGAAGAAGATATGGATGAGTGGCTAAAGTCCATTATGGTGATTGTGAAGATAGTTTAGAGGCTAAATTGAATTCTTTATTTCACTTAACTTCTTCAATGTATTTTTATGTTTTAATATTATGTAAATATCATTTGAAAGAGCAATAAGTTCAGTAGATTTTCCTTTTTTTTTTTCTAATTTTTGGTATGAAGTTAAATAACACATGAAATATAAATTAAATAAAACAATTCTTGATAACTATGACGTATGAAGTTTGTTGTTCATTTTATAAAAGGTATGAAATTACCGGTAATAAAGAAAGAGTTACATTTTTTTTATTTATATGTTACAAAAAAAAATTGAGGGTTTAATACGAATATGTTTATTAACAACAAAAGGGGGCTCAAAATATTGATAAAATTTGTTTGAAGCCATTTTTTTAGAAAGAGAGAAGTTTAAAATACCGAAAAAATTTGAAACAATAAACTTAAAGAGAAACGACATCAACAGGTCAGACACCACCTTTGAATCGAAAACCTTAATGCATTAAATTTATAGGTCAAACTACTTCTAAACGCTATACTTTGTCCATTGTTAAACAATGTAAAACTTAGAATTTACATTTAAATTCTCAACACATTTGGATATAATTGATAATTATCAGTACTAGTCTTAAAACTTTCTAACTCTGAGAAATGACATCTATATGGATGGTTATATAAAATATGTATTTTTTAAAATCAAAATTAGCAATAATTAATCCTTAGATATTGATAAATTACAAAATAATTTTTAATAAATTTTAGAAACCGTTAACCCAATCGTGTTTAAATGAAAAATTTTAAAAGCTATAAATTTCAAAATTTTGAATTAAGTCTCAACTTTTAACTTTTTTATTCTTAAAGATTTTTTTAAATATTTTATTTGAATTTAATTGGGATATATATTTTTTATTTCATTTATGTTTTAACATAATGCTAAGCAAGACATGAGTAAAGTGCTGACCAAGCCAAACACACTAAAAACTTTTGCTAACTCCTAGTTATTTTTTACCACATCTTTTTTGTTAGAAATATAATAAAGTTATTTTTCGTATTCCATTATACTCCCCTGTTGCGATTTGGGTTTCGAGTATTAAATTCACGCACAAATACTGAAGATTTGCTCGATTTCAAACTTGTGTTCGGGGACTATTCTTATGTGGATGTATGAGTGTCTTGGTGTTATTGGGGATGCAAGAAAGGTGTTCAATGAAATGCTTGGGCTTTGAATTAGTAACCCCAAATTAGAAATGACGATGTTTGGGCTTTAGGGTTTAAAAAAGTTCTCAATTCCCAAATTTCATCTTTTAGTTTGCCAAAGGCTGGCTGTATACATATAAATGCTCAAGTTTGTTATCTGCAGAATGCTACTATAAAGATCGGTACATTAATTTAACAAAGTTTGCGAAGTATATTATTACTTAGTTGGATCTTATTTTATATTATATTATAGTATAGTATATAATATAATATATATACATACACTTTTAAAATAATATTGCTTTATACTTCAGTAAAAAATATTCCTTTATGGTAATTATTGATTATTGAAAATATTCTTTGTTACGAACCGTATGGTCCGAGATCCCATCCCGAAGGATCGACCCGACACATGAACCACCGGACTCCGCCGACAACACCACCCCATATCGGCCTTGCGACCTTGAACCCCATCGTCAGACCGTAGCAGTCATTTTCCCATTCTCAGTAATGGGAACCACGACTGTCTGCAGATGAGATTGACCATTAAGTAAACAAATTTTAACAGATCGAGAGACTAGCCTCCAAGATCGTAGGACAGTCCCGACAAAGTCAGAGACGGACCTCAACGATTGTGGGACAGTCCCGACAAAATCAGAGACGAACCTCAACGATCATGGGCTGAAATCCCTGCCAAGGCACGATTCTAAGATACCCTTGTCCTACGTAGATTACATGAGGATTCCAATCACGCTCTCAATATATACCAGGCTAAGTTACCCTGAGGGAGACCTGGACTTTTACTACTATTCCATTAACTTAAACTTACTGCAGACCTTTTGCGACTTAAGCGTTGAGTCCCATGCGTACTGCACCCCCCTGTAGACTTCGTGCTTTCTTGATTGTAGGCTGCGCATAAGGAGGAAACCACCATATACGTGCCTATTTCAGGTACCTTCTGAATCCATTTCAGAACATTGGCGCCGTTTGTGAGAATTCCGATAAACTTCCATTCCCGCATCAACCATGGTGAGCACGAGACACAACCAGAAAAAAGGAAGCGCTGCGCATGCTGCCCCTGGCCAGATACAGGACCCGGCAGCACAACGCAACCTTCCTTCAGTCACACCACCAGAAACTTCCGCCGCCAGAAACAGGCCTGTCATGGTGGAAACTCTTAACGATGGGCACGAGACTTCAGTTTTCGCTGAAAGCCCTGATCCATCTCGAAGGGTCTCAGTCCGAAACAGGCATGTCTTCCCCCACGGTGGGGCCAACAACATAAACCATGGAGTAAACCCCGGAACGAACCATGGAGTTAGGATCCCTGTCCACGCTCGTTTGGGAGCCTCCCACGATAATGTGGACCACACGTCTCATTACGAAGACAATGTCCAATCCGAGATTACGAGAAATGGCCTTCGGGAGTTGTTGCGCCAACAAACAGCTCTCATCGAGGACCAACGGCGTCAACTAGAGGAACAGCGCCGCCGTTTAGAGAACCTTGAAAGATCGGCAAGGGCGGAGAACGACAACGGAGGACGGGATGCAGCTCGCAACGGGCATGCAGACCAAGGCGCTGGCGCCGGGATTATTGGAAATAGTAACCCGGCCCCCGGCCGCCTACAACAATTCTCGGACGCTCTAATGTCATACAGGGTTCCGAGGAGTTTCAAACCTCCGAGCAATCTGGAGGCTTATGACGGAACAATGGATCCCCAGGAGCACTTGGACGCCTATACGCAGTCCATGCAACTCTATGGATACATCCCAGAACTTCTATGCCGGGCCTTCCCCCTATTCCTGAAGAAGGACGCCCTCCGATGGTTCGTCACCTTGCGAACGAGGATCACATGATGGGAAGACCTGACGCAACGGTTCTTGCAACATTACACCACGGCAAAAGAGCGCCCGAAGTCGATCGATTCCCTCTCCGAGATCCGCCAAGGAAGTTCTTAATCCTTGCGCGAATATGTCAGAAGGTTTAACAAGCCTGTGTGGGCATAGAGAACCTCGACGACAGGATAGCCCTCCACTACGCCAGAAACGGGCTCCAAACCAACTCAAGCTTTTTTGCATCTCTAGCAAAAAAGAAACCGGAAAGTATAAAAGAGTTTCACCGACGAGCAGACAAAGATGTTAAAAAGCAACATTGAACGTTTGATTTGTTTTTAATAATTTTTTCTATTGATATATTTACATTATTGTTGTTTAAATTTTGAGTCGCAAAAATCCAACCATACTCATACTGAGTTTCCATCGATCTCATGGCTGGGCGAGCATCCTCTTCCTTCACCCATGGATGGGCCTACGATGTGTTCCTCAGCTTCCGAGGTGTAGATACTCGCACGGGTTTTGTTGGACATCTCTACAAGGCTCTCAATCAAAGGGGAATCCGTACCTTCGTTGATGATCAGGAGCTTCAAAAAGGAGAGGAAATCGCACCAGGGCTCCTCATGGCAATTGAAGGATCCAGGATTGCCATCCCTGTGCTCTCTAAGAACTATGCTTTTTCATCATTATGCTTAGATGAACTTGCCAAGATCGTTGATTGCAATAAGGAAATGGGTCAGCTGGTTATTCCGGTTTATTATGATGTGGAACCTTATGAGGTCCGACATCAGAAAGGAAGTTATGGCGAAGCATTCGCTAAGCATGAGGAGAGGTTCAGGGACCGCTTGGGGAAGGTGGAACAATGGAGGATGGCACTGCAGCAGGCAGCTAACTTGTCCGGCTTCCATTTCCAACATGGGTATCCCACCTCCCCAATCCTTTACCTTATTCTATTTTGTTTCGTTAATTTTCATTTTTCTAATGATTTGATTCTATAATTTAAAGAGAAAAGAAATGCTTCTTAATCTTCGCATTTGAACAATTTAAATTGTAATAATAAGTATCAAAGCATGGATATGATTGCAATTAGTATGACTTCACACAAGCTTTTCTGATTGGGCAGGGCTGAATATGAATATGCATTTATTGACAAGATCGTTAACGAAGTCTCCAGCAAGATTAATCTTAATCATGCTTCCTTACATGTTGCTGATTACCCAGTTGGACTGGAATCTCGAGTGCTTAAAGTAAACTGCCTTCTGGATGTTGGGTCTGATGATGGAGTCCACATGGTAGGGATCTATGGAATTGGTGGAATAGGTAAAACCACAATTGCTCGAGCAGTTTATAATTCCATTGCTAGCCGGTTTGAGGGTGTATGTTTTCTTGATGATGTGAGAGAAAATTCAAATAAACATGGCTTAGCATATCTCCAAGAGATGCTTCTTTCTGACATAGTTGGAGACAAGGATATTAACATACGAAATGTGAAAAGAGGAATATCAATAATAAAGCAAAGGCTCCATATGAAAAAGGTTCTTTTGGTTCTTGATGATGTTGACAGAATAGAGCAGTTGCAGGCTATTGTAGGAGCACCTGATTGGTTTGGTCCTGGTAGCAGAGTCATCATTACAACTCGGGACAAACGTTTGCTAGCAATTCATGGGGTTGAAAGAACATATGAGGTGGAGGAGTTAAATGAGAAAGAAGCTCTTCAATTGCTTTGTTTGAATGCTTTTAAAACTGACAAAGTGGATCGAAGTTACGTGGACATTTTAAACCGTGCAGTGAAGTACACTTCTAGGCTTCCATTGGCTTTGGAAGTAATAGGTTCCAACTTGTTTGGAAAAAGAATAGAAGAATGGCAATATGCATTAGATAAATATGAAAAAATTCCTGATCAAACGATCCAAAAGATACTTAAAATAAGTTTTGATGGTTTGGAGGAAGTTGAGCAGAAAATTTTTCTTGACATCGCTTGTTGCTTCAGAGGATATAATTTGGCAGACCTCGAAGATATACTTTGCGCTCATCATGATTTACCCATGAAATACAGTATTGAAGTGTTGATTGAAAAATCTCTCATAAAGATTGATTACTTTGGTCTTGTGACATTACATGACTTGATACAGGACATGGGTAGAGAAATTGTCCGATTGGAATCACCTAATGAGCCTGGTCGACGTAGTAGGCTGTGGTTCCCTGAAGATGTAATTCAAGTTTTAGAAGAAAATACGGTGAGTTAAACTGATATGGATGGTTGATTTATCTCTTTTGACTATTATCTGCTAGACGATATGATATATGACCCTCTGTTTCCAATCTTCTGTTGACATTATCAATTCACTATTGATTTTTTTCTCTTTATAATAAGTGAATTTGTCTAGATATGCATGTTGAATTCGTAACATACATACATGTCTCGTGATTGACTTGTGCTTTTCTCTGAATAGGGAGCCAGTGAAATTGAAATCTTAATTCTGGATTTCCCCAAAGATGAAGTACACTCGAATGGACTCATAGGTGAAGATGTAGATTGGGATGGAGAGGCCTTCAAGAAGATGCAAAAACTCAAAACACTTATTATTAGAAATGGTTATTTTTCCACAGGCCCTATACATCTCCCGAATAGTTTAAGAGTGCTGAAATGGTGGGGATATCCTTCAACATCTTTACCATATGATTTTCATCCAAAGAAACTTGCCATACTTGAGTTACCTGAGAGTTGTTTAACGCCGTGTGAACCAATCCAGGCAAGTGTGTATATATATATATATATATATATATATACACGTGTGTATGTATGTATATATGTATTCTTATGTATATTTATTTATTCCTCTAAATATTAATAAATTCACTATAAATTCTTAAGATTATTCATTTGGCTTTTTTTTTTTTTTTTTCATTTTGCAGATGTTTGTATTTTTGGGTGTTTTGGATTTTGGCTACAGTGAATGTGTAACTCAGATACCGGATGTATCTGGTGTCCCAAATTTGAAAAAATTATCATTCAGACATTGTGAGAATTTAATTGAAATTCATCCTTCTGTTGGATTTCTGGATAAACTTAAAATCTTGGATGCTGTTCGTTGTAGGAAGCTTAAGACTTTTCCACCCATCAAATTGACCTATCTTGAACAACTCAATCTTTCACATTGCTCTGTTCTTGAGAGTTTTCCAGAAATATTGGGGAAGATGGAAAATATAACAGCGCTCCATATAATGGGGAGTCCCGTAAAAGTATTGCCATCTTCAATTCGAAACCTTATCCGGCTTCGAAAATTGGAACTGCAATTCTGTGAAATGGTTCGGTTACCTAGTAGCATTGTCATGTTGCCAGAACTGAGTTTGATGCAAGTTTCAAGATGTGAAGGGTTGTGGTTATCTAAACAGGAAGAAGGTGAAGAAATGGTGTGTTCAAACATGGAATGTCTTATTCTCTCGTACTGCAACTTATCAAATGAATTCCTTCCAATAGGTCTAGCTTGGTTTGCCAATGTGAAAGATTTAAACCTATCGGGGAATAATTTCACAATTCTTCATGCAAGCATCAAAGAATGTCGCTTTTTGAGTAACCTTAAGTTGGATGATTGCAGGCTTCTCCGAGAAATTAGAGGGATTCCATGGAAATTAGAAACATTCTCTGCAAAAGGATGCACATCCTTGAAAGTGTTAGACCTCACAGTTCTTCCTACATGCACCGAAGAATGTCACTTTTTGAGGGAGCTTATTTTGGATGATTGTGTGTATCTTAGAGAAATTAGAGGGATTCCGCCAAACTTGGATCATTTCTCTGCAAAAAACTGCACATCCTTGACTTCCTGGTGTACAAGCATGTTACTGAATCAGGTTTCTATTTTTTTTTCCCTATTTGATTTAATATTCACATTGACTCAGACTCTACATATGTTTCTGTAGTTACTATGGTATTTTGGGTTGAATGATATTTGATGCTAAAGAGAGGGAGAGAGTATATCGAGCAGAGTGGTGATTTGATGGAATGGTTTGGTATTAGCTACTTACACAACTTGAAGTACATGATGGCTATTTATAGGCTTTTATCACCGCAACAATGTTTCTAGACATCTATGATTTTTACATGGTTTTGTTGTTTCACCAACTCAAGCTTATTGGTGGTTCTTGAATTCTTTTACGTTGATTTGCTTTATCTTTGCCGCCTGTTGATGTCTAGAATTAAGTTTTAATAGTTTCTAAACTTTTGACTGACAGGAATTGCATGAGGCTGGAAACAAGATGTTTTCTTTGCCAGGAACAAGGATTCCTGAGTGGTTTGATCACCGTACAAGGGGAGGGTCAATATCTTTCTGGTTTCATAACAAATTCCCTGCGATTTCTCTCTGTCTTGTTATTGGACTGGTGAATGAGCAACCTATCAGGGTCAAGTTTAGCCCTCAAGTATTCATCAATGGCAATAAACAGTCCTTTGCCTGTCAGGAAGTTTTTGAGTTTGGGGT
Source organism: Ormosia emarginata (assembly GCA_029884605.1). Lineage (NCBI taxonomy): Eukaryota > Viridiplantae > Streptophyta > Magnoliopsida > Fabales > Fabaceae > Ormosia > Ormosia emarginata. The sequence goes on along the minus strand of JAQQTP010000089.1, from coordinate 43,217,840 downwards.
TGCAACGGATCATATACTTCTGTTTGATCTACAGCTGCTAAAATTTGAAGATAATGTGGACGTATTATTTTCAGAAAATGATTGGAATCGTGTGGAGGTTTCATATATAGATCATATCACCAACGATGAGGTCCCAATCAAATTGGTTGCAAAACAAAGTGGAATCCATGTATTTAGACAAACAAGTACCATCGAGGATATCCGATTCACCAATCCATACTATAAAAAGAGAAAATCATCGGTTTTTCTCTCTACTCCGGAATCAGAAAACCCCCTGTTGTTGAAAGAAAAGCATAGATTGGTGGACATGAGAGTTTCTGAGACACAATTTTTGCAGAAACAACAACATTTGGCTTTATTAACACCGAGTGTGGAACACGGCAGAGAGCAGTTTCCATTGCTTCCAGCTCAAGCAATGCAAAATGTGAATTGGGGTAAAAATTCAATGGAGGGGCCACATCAAAGAATAAAGGTAAAAATTTCTTCTTGATTCTTTTCCCTTTTACTCCATTCCTTCCTCACTCAGGTTCTCTCTTTGTTTTTCAGACTACGGCATTGAGACCTCGTAAAGCCCAGACCATCGTGTTTGATGGGTCGGAGGAGACTGAGTCGACTCCCCAGCCACCTCCTACTAACATCATTCCTCCACTTGTCATGGATCAACCTGCTCAACTTAACACCCCACAAGAATCCACTTCTCCAAAGCCATCTTCGCCCATTCTCACATCAACCCAACCCCCACCTGCTGAGACAGAAAAAGGCCGAGTCTCACGACATACAACTTCATTTAAGAGGCCTTGTGAAGATATCGGAGGTCAAACTTCAGAGAGGCTTCCAGAAGATGAAGTGCATCCTACTGCAGTCCAAAATGACCCTACTGTCAATGAAGATGATTATGGGGTTGATGATGTCGAGCTGGAAATGGTGTCTGGAGAATCTTCTTCCAATGCTGAAGGTTTGGATTCAGATAATCCCTTCGACCAGGTCAATAAAAAACTCTACCAGGTCAATACAAAACTCTCTATTAGCGGGAAGCAAGCCACATCTTATGGGGCGAGTTCTGGAGATGAATCTCTAACATCTATCCGAGAGGCCTTCGAGGCCTTCGAGTTATTAATGGTTAAGGAATTATCTGAAGCCTCAGCTGATCCTGCCACTCACTCTCGACTTGATCACCTCTTGGATCTATTGAGCACAAGTAGCCATCCTAAGGTGACAGTAGAGGTTAAGCAGGCTCTTCTCGAGTTCAAGAGAAAGGCCCTTGCATCGTTCGAAGAATTCCAAGCTACTGTTGAGCCTGTGAACAAACTGAGGAATTTTGAGAAGCAGAGGGCCAGAATTATGCAGGAGACTGTTGCAAGCAAGGATCGGTGGAAGGCTATGATGCACGGATACGGGTACGGGTATCGGATACGACACGTGTATGGTACGGAGATACGACTTTTGTTAAAAAATTAACTTAATATTTATCAAGTATCCGAAGATCACAGTGCGGATCTGGTGCACGTATCCGATCTGGTCAATGCAGGCGTTATGAAGTATCCGTGCTTCATAGGTGGAAGGAAGTAAAACACTCAATAAAAAAGGCTTCTGTGATCATTGAGGCCGAAAATAAAAGGCAGAAGGAGCTAGAGGCAGAAATTGCAACTTTAAGGAAACAACTGGCTACAAAGGAAGGCGACCTTGAACGACTTGTCTTGAATGTCGAGAGTCAGGCGGCAACACTCTCAACCAATTTGACAACTTGCGCTTCTCTGAACGATCAAGCTCGAGCGCTATTGAAAGAAGCCGATGATATAGTCGCTGCAAACAATGGAGTCGAGGATGAGGGTGAAGCTGCTGAAATAAAGCAGAATAGGCTCAAGTCGACCTGGTCTACTGACCTAACTAGCCAGTTTATCAAGATTAAGAAGAAGATTCTTGGCCGATATGAGTAGGATGTAATCTTTGTTTACCAGAAACATTTCTGAACAATTCCGTGATATGTGAGCTGCTTATTACATACTTAAGAAGTTGTTTTTGTTAACAAATTTCTGAGACCAGCACATAACTGGTAAGTTAATCGTTTGTAGCTAGGTGGTATTTATGTGGTATATATTTTTTAACATTGATACCATATAAGACATGACTGAATTTATTAAATAAAATTACTGCCGCAACCCTGGCTGAGGGACGCCTGCGATGAGTGTGGCAAATGAATTTAAAAATCAAAATTTAAATCAGAGGAGTCGTCAACAATTTTGTTTAGTTAAAAAAGTTAGAAAACTTTTTTAAAAAAAATGTCTGCATAATTAAAATTAAATCTGGGAGTCTGTTTATAAACAAGAAGGGTGGAAATTGAATCATTCTTGATGCATTTATTCTAAGATGGTTAGCAAAAATGTGCGAATTACAATTATTAAATTTAACTTATAATGTAAGCAAATGTAAGAATAATAAACAAACAATAAAATAATATATACTTTTTTTATAAAAAAAATATTTACATGCCAAACAAAAAGAATTAAAATATTTACAAATCAAAGGAAAATTAAAACCAAATACTAAATTACAAAATTTATAATTTTGACTTAACTTTCGCCTACGTATTCTTAAAGTACAATGATGAGAAGTTTAAAGTCAATGTAATTATTTAAAAAATAAGTATGTGTTAGTTAATTTTAATTAACAAAAAAAAAATGTTAAAAGAAAAAATATTCATCAAGGATCAATTTAAATCAAGCAACATGCCAATAAACAAGGAAATAAACTAGGCAAATCCAAAGTGTAATGAATCAAACTTTTATCAATCCAAGCACTCAATTTTTTTTTTATTTTTAATATTTTTTTAATAATTTTTTGTATTTTTTTTATCATTTTTATTCTTTTTTTTTGTAATTTTTTTTATTTTTTTCAAACTTTTAAAAAATTATATTTTGAATTTTTTAATCAATTTTAGCATTTTTTATTTTTATTAATTGATATTTTATTATTTTATTATTTTTATCATTTTTTATATTTTATCACATTAAATTTTAACTTTTCCACTAAATATCTAACCTACCTAAAAATACATACCATAATGAAAGGTGAACCCTCCCGGGAGAAAAAAATGGATGCAACAACCAGGCCAAAGACAACCAATGGCTCCTCTGCTAATCCGAAGATCATCCATGAATTTGGAGTCCAAGGCATGGTAGAACAGGTCTCGACCACCTATCAACCCTTTTAGTAGCGAGCACCATATAGAAACAATCGAACACAAAAAGGACAACAGTATCATGTGAAAAACCCCTTACTGCTATGCCTCCCTGAGCTAGTCCTAATAAAAAGGAGGAGGTGGTTCATCCTCAAATATTGAAAGATCTAGCTGACAATGATACAATCATCATTGTTAACAACTCTACCCAGAAAGAACAACATGTCAAAGCGGGTGACATAGCAATTATGAAACACGGACACGTCATTTTTAAGGTGTGTCTGCGTGTTGGATATGTATTCATATCATACACATAGAGATACTCGTATGACATATGTGTTTTGCATGTCCGAATGTGTCTGATTAAAAAAATTATTATTTTTTAGTTTGTACACATCTTGGACATGTTTGGATACGTCTCGGACACGTTTGAACACAGCTTGGATACGACTCATTAATATTTTTAAAAAAAAAATTAGTTTTCATGACTAACGTTCAATTAGTAAGCACGTAACCTACCAAGCTCAATCACATGATTGACGTACCAAGCCATTATTTTCACACATCACTATTAGACTTTTAAGTTTTATCTTTTCACACACCATTATTTTTATCGTTCTTCTACCTGTGCTCGTACCAAGCCGTTCACTTAGTCGTCACCGAAGTTTACCTCACACCAATATTTCCTCTAGTTAATTCTTTTTTGGATGCACATGTACTTGTACATAATTAGTTCTATTAGGAGAAATTAGTTTAAAAGATTTTTTAGAATATGTTAATAGAAATTATGCTCCATATTTTGTAGGAGAGGTTTACTAGGTAACAAATATTGACACATATAACATATATTAAGATATTGTAAATCTTCAAACTTATAAAAATTATATTAATGAATTATGAATCTTTTTTTTTTTTAAAATTTTGTATATATATATATATATAAAAGTCATGTCCGTGTCCTACAATTTTTTAAATTTTGTGTATCCCAATGTCCATGTCCACTACAAGAAATGCAGCAACCGACGACGGGTAAACTGTGGCAGTTACTGTTAAATCAAAGACATGAGAGGTTCGAATCTTCATAGCATAGCAAAATCAAACGAGGGGTTCGAATCGGCTATGAAGGAACCTCCAATTAGGACTACGAACACCTGAAAATAAGATAATTTTCTCTGTTGAAAGTTGTGCCAAAACTGAGAATGGTCGCCTAAAAAAGAAGATGAATAAAACCACCCACAAACAAAAAAAAAGTTTAGATCCAGGACCAATGATAATAATATATTTTATTCATTTTATAATTTTCTCACTAGGCTTTTTAAGGTTCAATTTGGCTTAATTAAGTTGATTTTGTCACATTTTATGAAATTAAGCTTATTTGGGTCATTGAAGAAATTATTGTTTGAATTATTATTAATTTGAGTGATTGCATTCTTAAGTAAAGTGGTCACAATTTGAGTTGCAATTATTTTATTAATGTGATTCTGGTCTTGTTGAAAAGTTAAGATAATTCCCTAATAGCTATTCACTTGATAGTAAAAGCCACATTGATAGCAATATATTTCATTTATTGTATAATCTTCTCACTTGGCTTTTTTAATAAACTGACTATAATTTGAGTTACAAATATCCTATGGATGTGATTTTGGTCTTGGTTTTAAGCTAAGATAAATTTTTAAAACTTTCATAAATGCCTCAAGACCAGGGACACGTATTTGGATAACTCAAATTGGAGTTGAACCAAAATATAGAGTTTTGAACATGACAGCTTGACCTCTATGCACTCATTAGACTATATCTCGGGCTATAGGAGTTCAACAATTCTGAAATTTTGACAGTGGAAGGTTAAGACCCATATCTACAACTTTTATGAAGAATACAAAAGCTAGTTCGGATTCCTTGAAGGTGATATTGAGCTTAGAAGTCAGAACAGATGTGCTAGAGTTGGGCCTGACCCATGAGCAGTAATTGGGCCATATCTCGGGCTGTGGTTGTTGGATTTGGATGAAATGGGTGTTTATAGAAAACTGAGACAATTTCCTAGAACTTTCATGAAGACCACTTAATGGAATTCTGACGCATGCCATGAACTAAGAGCAGAGACATTTCGGAGCCAAGAAAGTCTATAATTTCAGCTTATTCATCATCTATTTTGATTTTACTTCTCATCATCAAATAACTCTATTGTCTTCTTGCACTCCTTGAACTCTATAAAAAGAGACAAAGGCTGATCATTTAAGGGGTGTTAGCTTATAGTTTACTTTCATGTTTGTATGTTAATCGTTTCCTTTGTGTAGTTTTCTATTGTTCTTAATTGAAGTTATGTTTATCATCTTCTTCTTCTCTCTTTCTTTCTTCTTGTCTATGAGTAACTAAATCTTCATCTTACTTGGGTGAAAGAGTGAAGCTCTTAGTAATGAAATAAGGTTAGATTATTCTACTTCTTGTGTTTGAATGATATATTTTTATGTGATTTTTATATGTGTTGTATGTTATTTCTGATTAATTTAGAAACTCTTCTTGTATAATAAATATCTTGATTCATTGTAGCAAGACGTTGGCATAGTGGATGCTTGAAACCATTTACAAGTATTAGTAGATAATTATCGGAACCATAATATGTTTACATGTATAATCTAAATTGAACTTTGAATGTTAAATCTTCCGATTAGAACCTTCATTATGTATGATTTCAATTGAGTTATAAAAAAAATAATATTGTCTTTAATTTATTACCAAGAGTGAATCTCTTAACCCAAGTAAATTCTTTTCATTTGTGAACAACTTATATCATCTTTAGTATTATGACAAATTTGCTCCTTACCTCAAATAATTTTTTCTTCATTAATTCCCTGTAGATCGACATCAGACTCCCAAGAATTTACTACTTAAAATAACCTGCACTTAAGTTTGAAACTTTTAATTATCCCATCAACCAACATCTTACTGAAGTGATCATTCACGAAGCTAATGCAACTCCAAGCTCAAAGAAATGATCCCTTTCAATGGACATAGATGTAGATGTGAAGCGAGCTTGTTAAGAAGCTCTATCAATATAGTTGGTGATGATTTATGTTTAGTTTTAGTCATCATTTCAAACTTATTAAAAGCGATATTGGAATTTGAAAACCTCCTTTTCTTATTTATCTAGAACTTTATTTTTTGAATTATTTTAATTAATAAAATAAATTTTATCTCAATCAATATATATATATCTGACCTATTTAAACAAATCGGCCTTACCCCAAAGAAAATGATAAAAAGAACTTGAGCCAACTAATTGAATTACTCTTCTAAGCCCAACTATGTGTGTGTGTGTGTGTGTGTGTGTATATATATATATATATATATATATATATATATATATATATATATATATATATATATATATATATATATATATATATATATATATATACATACACACACTTATTTTCAATATTTTAGAAAAGGTAGTAGATGTGAACGTGTATCAATTCAAGTGAAAAAGACTTGAATGAACTCGAATGCATGTAATTTTGAATTTTATATAAAAATTGAAAGAAACATTTGCTTAAACTCTTTATTATATTTAAAAGATTAGTCTTCGACTTATTATGTATGAAAATACTTTGAAAAAAAAAAGGTTGCTGATGAGACTACTTGACCCAAGATTAAGAACTTAAATTAAACAAAACCTACTCTATAATAGTACACTAAAGCTTAACAAAGGAGAGGTCTTGGGGTTGAATGACAATAGGGGAGAGTTGAAGATAACAATGACTTCGACAAGTGGTACTCGTTGAGCTTCTGTGCGACAGTGACGGAAAACATGGTGGCTTGCGGCTGACGATGGCGAACTAGACACAATGGCTTACGGCAATAGGTGTGGTCCATGTAGGAATGTGATGGGTCATGAGGCTGAGCAGAGGTCGTGGTTGCGCGACTTACCAGTGACTCACTGCATTCAAATGAGGGATCAAAAGACTGATGATGGAATTTGTGGTAGTTGGGATTTAGGTTGTGTTTCGTCCTCTCCCCGAGGAGAGGTCGTCGGAGAAATCTTGATTGGTCGTTCGACAATTACCCGATGAAGACAGGGTGAAATACCTATCAAGGCATTCCGACTGATCAATCTTGGAGCCAAGACAATCATGAAGGCATAGGTAGAGAAAAAGTGAACATGGCCGACCTTGACTGTCAAGTCGATTTATTTAGAGATCCGGAGGACTGACTCTCCGGGCACCTTTCATTCAGGCCATTTAGGATTCTGGTTGTTATATATGGTTATTATGACACGAGACGTTATGTCTGGTCATTATGGTGCGAGACGCTATTTATGACGCGACGTTGTTATGTCTGTTAGTTAGTTGTATTAAACACATGTTTGTCGAGTTGTTACCCATTTTGGTATAGGCCGGTCAGACCTTGCAAAAATAGGTCTATCTTATGGCCGGATGTCAATTGGACCAAGACGATCCACAACCCCCCAGTTTGGTCATATGTGAAAATGAGCCAAGCTTATGAGTGGTCGGATGACAATTAGACCAAGACGGTCCACAGCCTCCCAGCTTAGTCATCTGTGAAGATGGGCCAAACTTATGAGTGGTCTAATGACAATTAGACCAAGACGGTCCACAGCCTCCCAACTTAGTCATCTGTGAAGATGGGCCAAGCTTATGAGTGGTCGGATGATAATTAGACCAAGACAGTCCACACCCCCCAGCTTGGTCATCTGTAAAGATGGGCTGAGGTACAACTTCTTCTGACTATCAGTGTCATTCGGTTAGCTGAACTGGAAGACTCCAACAAAAAGAAGCCATCGTCTTTCAATCTAACCCAGTTGTTTTGTAATCAACTATTGTGTTGTGCTTTTAATGAATGCATTTCAAGTTTCTTTCTCATTTAGACTTTGTTTTAATTTTTCTATAACTTTGGTAAAATGATGTTCGTTTAATAACTTTGTCTCAAAAACTCTTGGACGCCTTACAAAAAGAAAATGGTTTCAAAACCTCGATTGGACTAGGACCGCTTAATAACTTTGACATAGAACCCTCGATTTTTTACCAGAAACAACTCAAAGGGGTTGGTTTTTATCGGTGACTTTGACCGACATCGGCTCAAAGGAGTCAGCATCGGTGATATTGACTGGCATCGATGACTTTGACTGACATCGACTCAAAGGGGGCCGACATCGGTGACATTGATCGACATCGGCTCAAAGGGCCCGGCATCAGTGACATTGACCAGCATCAGCGACATTGACCGGCATCGGCTCTGGGCCTGTTTGACCTGAGTTTTCGAGATCTTTATCTGGAATTTTTCAAGAATTTGTTAGAGGTTTAATCTGGAGATTTAATCTAACTTGTATTGATCCTGCCATGTGAGTAATTCTAATAATAATAAACATAATTAGATTTTCAAGTAATTGAAATAAACATAACTAAATTTTCATACCTCGGTAAGGTTAGTTGTATTAATCCTATGTAAATAAAATCCATATATTTATACCTTAAAAAGTTCAAAGAAAAATAATGAATATATAAAACTATAGAATTTAATGTTATGCAAATAAACAACAATAAATTAAGATGATTATATATGAATGACAATAAATAGAGATTAAAGCAATGAAAAATAACAATTAAAGCAATATGATATTATAATTTAATTTAATGTTATGTAATTATTAATTAATAAATTAATGACAATAAATAGGAATTTAAAACAATTAAAGCAATGTGATATTATTTTTAACGTTATGTAATTGTTAATTTATAAATTAATGAAAATAAATAAAAATTAAAGCAAATGACAACAAATAGAAATTAAAACAATTAAAAACGAAAAATTAAAGCAAATCAATTTAATGTTATGTAATTATTAATTTATTAATTAATGACAATAAATTAAAACAATTGAGAAATGACAATTAAAGTAATATAGTATTATAATCAATGTAATTATTAATTAATAAATTAATGATAATAAATAGGAATCAAAGTAATGAAAAATTGACAATCAAATTAATTAATAATAACTAATGTAAATTCTCTCAATTAAAGGAAATAAATATGATCAATATTGTATGTTACTCAATTAAAGGAAATAAATGCTTATAAATAAGATCAAACATAATACCATCCAACGAGATTTATAAATGTTGAGGAGATTTATAGATATTAGTAATATCGTTGTTTTCTGTTGGTTTGAACACCTTAGTCACTTCATCCTTCGAAACCAAAAACAAAACAGCAGAATCAACAGAAAGTGTTGGCTTGCCAAGTCCAATTGTAGCTCATTCTTTAAAGCCAGAGTTTGGAAACTAAGCTGATAGCGGGAGATGCATTTGACCAGGAATGTGCTTGTCATGGCAACATGCTAGCATGGACGGTTAAGGCCTAAAGGGGAATTGCCAGGATTTAATCATTAAGACTCTTATCTCTTTATGAACGATTTAATTATTATTATTTATTGGAGAACTTTATAAACGAATTCCACTTAGCAAAGAACGGATAAAGAACAAATTTACGCATAAGAAAATAAATTAAGCCTATCAAACAGTGGATAGAAAGGTATTTCTTCATACATTTAACCAACAAGTAGCTAATTCCTTCCCACCTGCAGCAAATTCTACCCTGTATTTCTAATACTAGCTATCATGGATTCTTAGATTACTTTTGTACTAACCGGCACCAGAAAACAAGAGAGCAAAAGAAATGAATAACTAATAAATTTTGTTCAATGGTAAATCGAAAACTATCAGTTTCTAAATTTAACAATCACCCACTATTTGCAGATTCCTTTTTAACTGCTTCTATTTAAAGCTCAATTCTGATACTAATTATCATTGATACTTTTACCAAAAATATATATTGTTCTTGAGGACAGAATATACTAATAAACAATAGGGCTTTAAATATATATATATGCAATACACTCCAACAGTCCAATAGTGTAACCCCATATGATATGAAAGATAACACTAAAAAATGCTTTTCAATGATACTAGTTTTTAATATCTGGAAAGGCTTCAAAATAATTATAAGTCTGGTCATATGTACAAACTAAAAAACGAAGTCATGAATATATAAGAATTAAGAACCAGTAATCAAGAAAGTCATAACAAGTTACAAAGAAGGATAACCTTAATTTTGAATCAGTTAAGCCATACAGGTCAACATACAAGCTAGGCAGCAAGCGAAGCAAAATATATAAAACAAGAAGAAGAAAGATAGTAAAAGGAAAGGAAGGAAATAGGGCGTAATAACTAATAAATCAATGGAAAACTAGATTTACAAGGTTAAAATAATTTATCGAACAATGATGCAATAGCTTAGTCATCCTTGTTTTGTTCAAAACAATCTACAATAGTAACTCAATCAGAATTAAAGACCATACAATTAATTGCCCAAACCTGCAACTATTTTGTTTGATAAGATAGAGATCAACACAATTAACATGGTAAGCCAACAACAACGAATCATGAGGGACTAAGTGTAAACAAAACTAAAAATGTAATGCAAGAAGGTTCAATATGTAAAAGCTAAAATGTAGCAACAAGCTAGTAACAGAAACAATAAGGCTAAGAGAAAATCATGTGCTTGTTGAGTTCCCTGGGCATTTGTCTAAATAACTCCATCAATTTCACCATGTTTCTGGTTCTTGTTTATCTTTCTCTAAAGCTAAGTATGTGCAATAATTTTGAATTCATTATCTACATCAAAAGTTGTTTAGACATTTAATCAAACACCTAACAAGCATCTCACTCTCCATTTCAAAGCAATTAGCAATTATTTGCAGATAAATAAACGATCGATTGAAACAATTAAAAACATGATTTACTTCCCCTAAATTCATGTGCACTTTAATCCTCTTTTCTGATAGATTTTCCAGTGCCTTGAGGACTTTGGAAGGCATGACCCAAGGCATAAGATCACTGCATGATGAGAGGCATCGTTGTTGTCAGTAGAGCCAAGATCAACGAAAAGGTTCGTGCGTTGTGGTCGGCGACATAGCTGCACTGAGATTTGCAACTTCTGAGAAGGTGGGTCGAGCAAAGATCAGATTTTGTGAGATTGTTGAGGGCGAACTGGGGTTCTATAATGGGCAAGTTGACACGGGCTGAGTCACGGGCGAGTCAAGCAAGATCTAGGCTCTTGTAGTTTTGGTGTTGTGCATTGAAGAATTGTCTCTTTGGTGTAACTGGAGTGAGAAGATTTGAGAAGTTGGTAGGTTTGGCGGAGGAAGAAGAGAGAGTGTAGCTTTGTTTTGGAATAGGAATCGTTTTATTGAATTCCCACATACGGCGCCAGATGTTCCATCCTCTACTCGAGAAGAGGTCGTCGGAGAAACCTTGATTGGTCGTCCGATAATTACCCGAGGAAGACAGGGTGAAATACCTGTCAAGGCATTCCGACTGATCAGTCTTGGAGTCAAGACAGTCATAAAGGCATAGGTAGAGAAAAAGTGAACATGGTTGACCTAGACTGTTAGGTCGATTTATATAGAGATCCGGAGGACTGACTCTCCGGGTACCTTTCGTTCAGGTCATTTAGGATTCTGGTCGTTATGTATGGTTATTATGACACGAGACGTTATGTTTGGTCATTATGGCGCGAGACGTTATTTATGGCGTGACACCGTTATGTCTGTTAGTTAGTTGTATTAAACACACGTTTGTTGAGCTGTTACCCATTTGGATATAGGCCGGTCAGACCTTGCAGAAATAGGTTTAACTTATGGCCGGATGTCAATTAAGTCATGACGATTCAGGTTGAATGAGGGTTCCTCTGTAATTGACCTTGATTTTTTATTATTTTTAACATTATTTTGTAAATGATTGAAGTTACAGAATTTACGGGTTTATTCTTTTTTTTTAATTTTATTTTTTCAACTTCAATGGGTGATTTCTGTTGGCTTAGCTCTATCTATATATAGCTTGGAGTAGGATTTAGTCTCTAGTTATGGTTTATTATGAGTGGTTGTCTGCAATTTCTTGGTAATTGGTGTTCAAGAAATTTTATACTCATCAAGAGCAAGTGAGATCAAATTAAACAGCGTACCAAAAATGAATCACAAATACAAACACCGAATAGCACCAAATTCAAACACAGAATCAAGAACACTAATAGAATTCAATTCCAATCAAAGCAAATATAGATTCAAGCACAAGCATATTCCAATGACCAAAGAAAAATCGGAACAAGAAAGATGAGCAGACCAATCTCAAATCCACTGAGTTTCAAAGAAAACCTTTTAGCATAGGGATGGTTCAATTATCTTAGAGGACTAAAGCTAAATACAAAATTGAGTCCTTTTTATTGAAATTGATAAAAAATAATAATTAAAATTTTGTTCTATACCAAGTTTTATTTTTTTAATATTTCTTTTTCAACATAATCTTTAGAGGAGATTGGAATTAAGAAAGTTAAAATTAAGAGTAAATACAAATAAATAAGAAAAAACCCAAAAGTGAATATTATAAATTGGAAAAAAGATTACTAGTTTCACTTAAAAAAACTAGTTATCAGTTTTTTTTTTGTAGTCCTTGTTGTTTTTTGAGAAAATTTTGGAGAAGATGGTAAGAAGAATTAATGTCATTTCCCGTTTAGGAAGGGGGAGGGAGCAGTAGTTTACCATGAATGAAGCTAACAAGATACTTAATGTGTCACATAAGCAACTCCGTTAGTTTTAATTGAAACAGGTTAGAGAAATTTTAAGGTAATTCCGTAGTAAGAGATTTCTTTTAGTATATATCATTGAATGCGTGTCATATCATTATTATAGACCATCATTGATTCTTATTTTAACTATATTTTTAATATTATTATTTTTTTATTATGTATTTAATGTTACAAAATAAGATATTTTTACTATTATCTCTTATTTTAATTATATTTTTAATATCATTACTGATTTATTAGATATTTAATAATACAAAATAAAATATTTTTCTTGTTCTGAGAACACTTCTTTGTTTGGAACGCGAGAAAACGAGAGGAAAGAAAATGGAAGGAGAGAAAATGGAGAGAATATTTTGTTTTCTTCCGTTTGGTTGTGATGAGAAAACTAAGAGGAGAGAAAAAAATGAACGTGGGGCCCACCAAAATATTTTCTCGCCCCAACAGCGCAGAAAATGGGCGAGAAAGATAGATATGCCCTCTCAACAGTACATTTCACAACCACGGAATCGTCGATGCCCGGTTTCTTCTTGTTGACGAACTTGCTCCAGCCAGTGGTTAGCAGGTGCCACCTCGACGTGGAAGTTAAGCGGCAGGAAGATGAAATCGGCGCAAAACCTGGGAGCATCGCCGAAATTTTTGACGGCGGGAGGGAGGAGGTGAGGAGCGGAGGTGTTGAGAGGGTGAAGGAGGAGCTTGGCGAAGACCTCATCGGTGGGGTGGGGTGGGTTCGGGAGGAAGAAAAAGAAGCGAAAAAGGAAGTGGGGTGGGGTGGGTTCGGGAGGAAGAAAAAAAACGAGAAAGGGAAGTGGGGGTGGGGGTGGAAAGGAAGTGGGGTGGGTGGATTCGGGAGGAAGAAAAAGAAGCGAGAAAGGGAAGTGGGGGGGGTGGGGTGGGGTGGGGTGGGGTGGGGGGTTGAGGGATGTTAATTTTTTTTTTTGTTTTTGATTTTTGTTTAAAAAAAATAATTTCTTAATCTTATCTTTATTTTTTTTCTTTTCATTTTCTCTTCATCCAAACAATTAAACATTCTCTCTATTTTTTTTATCATTTTTTCTCTTCTCATTTTCTCTCTTCATCCAAACAAAGGGTTAAGAATCAACTCATTAACAGTTAAATTAATTAAAGTGACTACATTTTGCTCAATGGGAGACTTCAAAGGTAACTTCCACGAGGGATGGAAATGACCATTTAGTCAATAAGGAATCATTCAACCATTAGACCAACACATGGTGTTGGTTAATGTCTTTATATTATATAGTTATTTTGCTGGATTTTCATAAAAGTGAAGAACTTCCATGAAGTTATTATTATATATTCTGTAATATTATTGTATTTTCAATAATTTTTGTTATATTAAAACTAGTATATAATTATTTTTTATTCACTATTTATTTAGTTAGAATCTTATATAAATATATAAAATTATACTCTAATTCCAACCACAACTTAACTACTAAAGCTTAAATCAATTTCTTAACTAATTCAATAACTGATTCAGATTTCAAAACCTTACTTCCAACTATGTATGGGTCCAAAAAAATACTAGAATAGGATGCTCATGCAAGCATAGTGCTTTTATATATATATATATATATATATATATATATATATATATATATATATATATATATATATATATATAGACATATCTAATGAGAGGAGTTTTAATTATGAGAGGGTGAGAGGAATAAATCTTGACCATACAACCATACATGGATGGTCAAGATTAAAAGTTATTTAAAGGTCATGTGACCACTTTAAAAAGTCACATGCATTTATATTCTAATCTTAACCATTCATGTAAGATAAATCTTGACCATACAACCATACATGGATGGTCAAGATTAAAAGTTATTTAAAGGTCATGTGACCACTTTAAAAAGTCACATGTATTTATATTCTAATCTTAACCATTCATGTAAGATCCAATGGTCAATATTTAATTCTCTCACCTCTTATAATAAATACTCTTCTCATTAAAGTAAGATTATATATATATATATATATATATATATATATATATATATATATATATATATATATATATATATATATATAGTGTTATAGAAGTTCTTAGATGCTGATGCCTCTAATACCCTGTGACATTTCGTTGCAAGTTTCACACTCTTACCATATCCAACCCGAGAGTTTCAAGTGTGGTGTCTCGGGCTGACGAGGGTGGGGAGTGAACGCCGGTGCAAGAGAATCACGTACAAGGAGCGGCTCCTGGTAGACTTCTAGGCGAAGGGTCCCATGAATGAACTGAATACGCATTGGAATGAGAGGGATTCAGAGACTGTGCAGGTATGAGACTGCATAGTTGAGGATGACTTAAAGGAATTGATTAGGCGTAGCCATCCATATCAACAAGTTGCAACTTCTTTTCGGGAGCCTAGAACATAAGAATTCCATGGTTAAGCGTGCATGACCTGGAGCAATTGTGAGATGAGTGACTTCCTAGGAAGTTTCCTAAGATGCGTGTGAGTAAGAACAAAACAAGCTGAAAAGACCCGTATTGGTTTCTGGAGACCCTCGTTAATCCTGCAGACTGTCTCAGGATGTTACAGATGGTATCAGAGACGGAACCTCTCCCAGTACGGTGTGGTTCGGGGACGAACCAAGTGGAAGTTGGTGGGCATGTGGTGTCCCGGGGCTGACGAGGGCGAGGAGTGGATGCCGATGCAAGAGAAGCACATACAAGGAGCGACTCCTGGCAGACTTCTAGTCGAAGGGTCCCATGAATGAACTGAATACGCACCAGAATGAGAGGGATTCAAAGACTATGCAGGTATGAGACTGCATAGTTGAGGATGACTTAAAGGAATTAATTAGGCGTAGCCACATTAACAAGTTGCAATTTTTTTTTGGGAGCATAGAATATAAGAACTTCATGATTAAGCGTGCTTGACCTGAAGCAATTGTGGGATGAGTGAGCTCTTGGGAAGTTTCCTAAGATGCATGTGAGTGAGGACAAAACATGCTGAAAAGACTCGTGTTGGTCTGTGCAGACCCTCGTCAATCCTGCAGGCAATCTCGCGATGTTACATCAAGGATATTCTAAACATTAGTTTTTACATCATTAAAACCAACAAACGCCATATATGAGTGGAGATAATCATAAAAGTGAAAAAAACATTCTAAGAATTCACAAGGCCAAGCCCATTGATGGTAATGGTTGTTAAATGAGACCGGCAAGGCTATCTTTGATTCGTAGTGCTGAATGCTTGTAACACCATGTTTAACACCACCACTTATAGCATATCACACATAAATATATATACCGATATATTGAATAGGAAAAATCTTCCAAAGACCAAAATTATGTCTCTTAATTCAAGTCAATACGTGGACTAAAAATCTTGAAACTCTATAGAAAGAAATAAGAAATAGAATGGAAATAGCATACTCTATAACAGTATCAACTTCACAATAGAGAAAAAAAGTTGGATGATAGCAGAGGGGCATTGGCATTTCTGCACTAAGAATGAGAAGTGGTTTGTTTCATAAATTCCGTCAACGCACTATAGAGAGTGGTAAGTGGTTTTACCTTTTTGAGTCCATGACTGCACCATTCCTGTGTTTATCACACCTATTTGTCTTATTTCCACCTTCTCATTCTTCTTTTCACACCTTCCCTAAAACAAAGTACATCCCATAGCCCAGACATGATTTCAAGAAACCTTTTAAATGCTCCTAAAATATTAAGGAACATGAATGTTACTAAAGTGGTGACTATTGATTTTGTTAAAAGATAGATCACTAATTAACATGAATTACCTGTTACACCCTATAACAGGTCACATTGACAATTATTACCAGGGTTTTAAATCTCGGTTGCGGTCGCGTTGCGGTCGCGGTCGCGTCGCGGCTGACGCGGCCAAATACGGCCAAATGCGGCCGCAATCGCGGCCTGTAGCGGTCGCGGCGGCCGCCGCGACCGTATTGTCTCGGCCGCATCACGTGATGCGGTCTGAGATTTAAAACCCTGATTATTACTAATTACAACAATAGTCCTTGTAAAATATAATAAATAATTTATAGAATTACAAAATGACTCATCTCTCATACTATTCCCCACACAAAGTAGGCATCCTTAATTATCTACAACATCTCTTTGTTCTCACACACGCTCTTCTTTCTTTAATTTTTGGTACAAGTTGTGTTGGATTTATTGAAGAAGAAGAAGAAGAAGAACATTGTCCTCACACACACTCTTCTCTCTTTAATTTTTTGTACAAGTGGTGTTGGATTTATTGAAGAAGAAGAAGAACATTGTCCTCACACACACTCTTCTCTCTTTAATTTTTTTTGTACAAGTGGTGTTGGATTTATTAATGAAGAACATGGTTTTAAATTGCGGTCCATAATTACAATTGCGGCAGCAATATTATAGTTTATGTGGTCTCCGCAATTGCATCGCGACCGTAATTGCAACCTCATCGGCTGCATTTTTTCGCAATTAGCCGCAATATTGCATTTTTAGTGATCTCCGCACAATTTAAAACCATGATGAAGAAGAAGGCTGTTTCCAGTTTGAGAAAAAACTCTTCTCTTCCTCCAAAGAACTGTTTGTTCAGTCATTTTAAAAACTCTTCTCTTCCTCCAAAGAACTGTTTGTTCAGTCACTTTAATCCAAAAAAAAAAATCATTTTTCTCCTTTTAGAGAGAGAAAATTTTGGGCAGAGAAAATTGCAAGAGAGAGATAAAAGAGTTTTTTTTTTGGTGTTCCAATTACTCAACTGAAAATCTAAAGAAGGATGTGAGAAAATTTGATTCTTTGATGTATGGCTATGTGTAGTGGGCAAACCACAACTTTTGAAAGTTTTGGGTCATCCTTTTCGACGTCGTTTATGATCGCCAGAGGCATTTCAGGCAAAGTTCGTGGCCGATGACTAGTTGTTTATGAAGTTGTGGGTTTGTGACTTTCATTGTCAATCTCACTTTGCAAGGTTGCTCCTTGATTATAGATCTCAATTTGCAAGATTAGTCATGGACGTAGAAAATCAAAATAATTATCCAGCAGCCGGAGAACTTGTTTATGGAGCAGAAAATCAGAATAATTATCCGGCAGTCGGAGAACTTGTTTATGGAGTAGAAAATCAGAATAATTACACAACTTGTTTATGGAGTACCTGTGCTCGACGCATAAGAGCTCACCGCACCTGCAACGGAACCCGAGGCCATCTTTCTCTGGTAACTGGAGAACTGGTTCATGACGTGCTTCCCTCGAACGACGTCTATGAAGGTGCAGTGGTGATAATATTCATTTGAAATGAAGGGATTTTGTTTGAAGGAGTAAAATGCAATAAATAAGAAATAAGAGTTTGAAAAACAAATAACACAACCGATTCTAAGTGTAAAACACTTACTATAACTGGTAAAGTCAAAGGAGCAAGGTGCATACTAAACGTCGTCATGATTTCATTGTACGCATTGATCGAATTATAGCCTCCACGACTTGTCTTGGATCAATTGGCAACGCAGGAGATGGAAGAGAATATGATGGTCTTCTTAATATTTGGATATCTTGATACTTCCTTTGCCGCTGCTTGTAATGGTGGAGTTGGGGTTGCTTGGTCTATCTCATTGAAAGACAATTAATGTGTAAAGGTATGGAATGGAATGGAAACTAAAACATTGTCTAGAGTGGCGATTTAAATGGAATGCTAGTAAATTGAATGGAAAAATGGTAACAAAAACATTCATTATGGTGTTGTTGGGGCTGCTTGGTCTTTCTCATTGAAAAAGAGTTTGCGTAGAAAGTTATGAAATGGAATGGAAACTAAAATGTTGTATAGAGTGGTGATTTAAATGGAATGTTAGTAAGTTGAATGGAAATGGTAACCAACACATTCATTTTAAGCTAAGGAGAGGACTCTCAACAGAAGCTTCTAATGTTAAACATATGCTGATGTGGCTTAAAATTGGAGTTAGAAGAAAAGTTGTCGTGACGTTCTCACAGCTCGCACTTCTGTTTTTATAATAATAGATAATAGATTTCCTAGTCAGATTTTAAAGGTCATTAAGGAAAGAGGTTATCCTAAATTTAAAACTGAATAAATTATTCTTATCATATTTTATAAAAATAACTCAATGATGATTTGAGTTTTAATGCAATTGAAAAGAAACAAATGTCAAATGTTTGAAATATGAAGTCTTCATTCGAAATAACCATTCGAAGTCATCCAAGTATTTTTTCAGTTAACCCGTATAAATTGAAAGAAAAAGGGATTGGTTAAAGAGTTTAATTTTGATGTACTTTTTATACTATTAACTAATCATATATCATTATATATGTGATTTTAGAGGTAATTGTTATGAAAATCAAACAATTTTAATGATGTGATAATGCAAAATTAGTTGATAGTATAAAAAACATTTACACTGACAGTAAATTACAATTAAACTCTTGATTAAATGGTGTTTGCCATTAATGGTATGTATTTGTTTAAAGTAAATTTTGTCAATTTTTTGACAATTTGATTTTGAATCTTAATTTGGAAAAAGGAATCGCTTCTTTTATGGATTGTTCAGTAATTAGGTAACTTAGATCATAAATATAAAGAATGAAGACCAATAAAAGTAAGTGCAAATAAAGAAATCAAAATAAAAAGAAAATGAAAGTGTTCTGAACTGGGGTTCGAATTAATGGTTTAAGAACAACGTGATTGGCTAGAATTGGATCTCTGATTTTTATGAGCATTATTAGATAAGTAAATATGTATATTTATAAAAAATAAATCTCTTATACAATTCTTCATAAATAGAAGAATTAGTTATAAGAGATAATGATCTTATTAGATTATTATACTAATTAACAACATTTATTATCTATTAATACATATTTAAATATGATTCTTATCTACCAAGACATTCCTATAAGGAGGGAAAATGTGTTGAGAGGTTGAAAATGCAAGAAAATAGCCGCTAGAGACTCGCCGGAAGTTCACCTGATATCGCTTGGTTCGCCAAAGAAAAAGCGCAGAAATGGAGGAGAAGGAGAAAATGGGGAAAAAAGCCCTTACTCATATTTATGAGTAGCGAGGGCAACCCCCAACACCCACTACAAGGGTAAAATGACCTTTTCTACATTAAATTTGAAATTTTGCATGGAATTTGAAAACGACAATCATGGTGGGACGAAGATCAAACGACGACTTCTAATACCTTTTAGTCATGTGGCAAAACGTGGCTAACATAGCAGGCAAAAGGATTGGGGACAAACCTGAAACGACACATGTCAAAACAAAACATATAGTACTTACACCGGATATCAGATCAACATTGTGTCGGTCTTACAATACATAATGCATATTACATATTTTATTTCGGCCAACTCACGATTTATGGTGGATCTCACTACCCAAAATTAGTATGGGGGTAACACATTATGAATCTCGAACTACGATGGAGCGACTATAAGGCAGAGCGATTTATATCGGATCCTGACCTAATTCATTAATACTGGGGGCATCCCGATTTTTTATTTTTCATCACGAACTTCGGCCCTTCGTTATAGACATCGCAAAATCCAACATCTATATCATGACTTGGATCCCTTTGTCTCATGCATGTCATTTGCTAATGATAATCTTGGATATCTTGACACTCATTAACTGTCACATCTGAGCGCCAAGCTAAGGGTACTCGTTCTGGATCGAAGTCCGGGTTAGCGATTTAGGAGCAACCCGATCCGCTAGAATTAGATCTCAAATATTTATTAACACTATTAAATAAGTAAATATGTCTATTATGATAAGTAAATCTCTCATAGCTAGGATCCCTCATAAATATAAGAATTAGTTATAAGCGATAATAATTTTATTAGATTCTTATCTTAATAAACAACATTGATCATCCATTAATATTGATTTAAACATGATTTTTATCTATCAAGACGCTCTTATAAATATCACACAAGGTAGTGAAGATATGCATCTAATTCCAAACACTACACTCCTTGTGCACGGTTTAACTTAAGCGTCAGAGTATTTTTTTGTAGGTACTCAACCCTCACACAATCATCGCAACTACTGTGTATGGAAGGAAACCATATTCTTCAATCTTATTCAGGTGATTATTTGAAACTCATTCATAACAAAAAGTAAGTAAAAGAAAGCATATATAAAAAAACAATAAATATCTAGAGTTTAAATAAAAAGAAACAAACTTGACTGTATTAAAATTGTTGAATACTTTTAGTAACGCGTAGAATCCTCTAATGTGTGTGGAATGTATAGAGGTTTTACAAATTCCAACTCCTACTACGTTATACAAACTGATATTTATATGTCAAAGTCTTAACTACTAGTATTAAACATATATCAATTTTATTTAATAAAAAATACTTAAATTGTTAGTAACTTCTTAAAATTGCTCATGATAACTTTCTCATGATGACTTCTTTCATCCTCAAAGTCTTTAATTGTCAATAACCACTCGATATTTGCCCATTTTAAATTATCATGGCCAAAGTTGCTTTCATCCTTAATTAGTGGATTTACAGGTAGTATTTTTTATTTGTATTCGTTCATCTCTTTGTATCCATTTATATCTATAGAAGTTATTTTTAAAATGAATGAGGCATTAACTATATATATGTATTAGTATGTGGATGAGGTTTTAAAATTAAAATTATTTTGTTCATAAGTAAATTATGATAAGTTACTGTAACAAATAGAAGTAGTTTAATAAAATAAAAGAGTCTTTTTTTACTGTTTTATCTTCTTTTTTAATTTAGTTTTGTTAAGTAATAATGGCAAATATGAAAAACAAATGTTGGACACCAAAAAGGCCCTTATATTATAGTAGTAATAGATACTAAAAGCCATCCATAACTCTTGAACATTGTTAAAATGTATATTCACCGACCACTGTAGAATTTTTTTTTTTCGCCAACAGTATCTAAGGCAGTATATATTGGAAAAAAAACATGAGTTTTAGAATTTGATCGGAAAATTCAGGAATTGATCTTTTGACTGAACTAATTAATCCTTAAAAATTGGTTAAAAATTTGAAACCGATCTTGAATAGGTCAATCCATTTGAACTAGTCCTTTTTTTAAAAAAAAAAAATCTTTTTTTTAAAACCCAATTTTTAAAAAATATTATCTAAAACTTTTTAATGTATTGATTATAATTGATTTTCAATTTATAACCAAAATTTATTATTTAAAGCTATAAATTTATTTAATGTGAGATAAATAGAAACTTGTAATACAATAAAAATTTAACTTCAGTTTATAATAAGAATCTTCACCTTACCAATTTATTTATTTGATCTGAAACTAATATATATTAAAAAATTATATTAATATCAATATAAAACTTTTAATTTAATATTTATTTACATAATAAATAAATATAATTATATTAATAATATATTTCAATATCTTTCTTTAATATTATTTATACAATTAATATATATATATATATATATATATATATATATATATATATATATATATATATGATGTTTCGACCCAATTATCCTCAGACCACTTACGAGTTCGGTTGTGGGTTGTCCTAGACCGATATCAGGCTCTATAACCAAAATGGACCTAATTGGATCGACCCGATTTGAATCGACCTAATCGACAATTGTGATGGGAAGTCTATATATATATATATATATATATATATATATACACACACGGACCGTTCGCCCAATTATCCTCAGACCACTTACGAGTTCGGTTGTGGGTTGTCCTAGACCGATATCAGGCTCTATAACCAAAATGGACCTAATTGGATCGACCCGACCGACAATTGTGATGGGAAGTCTGACTAGGATTGACCCGAGCAGTTGATCCTTTTTATCATGTGCTTTGTCACTAACGGTCATAGGCCTTTTGATGACTAACGATAGAAACGGCTTCACGCTATTCTAACCAAACGTAATATAATCGTAACAGTTAAAAATCTTAATGACTTAATCGGTAAGAATCTGATGAGCCAGTCTTCGGACTTCTATGTAAGTTGGCCTGGAAGTATGAGGCAGATATATTTCATTCTTACCCAAACACTCTTAACGATTAAATTTTTTGATCATTTTGCTGACTTACCTGGATAACCTGATCTTATTGTGGTTATTTTCATAGGTCTCCAGTAAGTCTCATTCTTTCCGATTTAGATCTCAATTAACATCCGGAACAATATAATATCCCGGTTTAACACAAATAAGCCTCAAAACCTTCATACTTTTTCTTTTATTATCCAATGACTGATCAGTTATGAAAACATTGGAAATTTGAGCAATAATTTTCATTAAAAACGTTGCAATTTACAAGGCCGGAAAAGAAATAGAGATTACATCCTACTCATAACGGCCTAGAAT
This sequence comes from Ormosia emarginata, assembly GCA_029884605.1. Lineage (NCBI taxonomy): Eukaryota > Viridiplantae > Streptophyta > Magnoliopsida > Fabales > Fabaceae > Ormosia > Ormosia emarginata. The sequence goes on along the minus strand of JAQQTP010000089.1, from coordinate 43,194,665 downwards.
GTTCTTCTTAATCTTGATAAACTGGGTGGTTAGGTCAGTAGACCAGGTTGATTTGATCCTATTCTGTTTTATTTCAGCGGCTTCAACCTCGTCCTCGACTCCATTGTTTGCAGCGACTAGATCATCGGCTTCTTTCAATAGCGCTCGAGCTTGATCATCAAGAGAATCACAAGTTATCGAATAGGTTGAGAGTGTTGCCTCGTGGTTCTTGACATTCAAAACAAGTTGTTCGAGGTCGCTTTCTTTGGTAGCTAGTTGTTTCCTTAAAGTCTCAATTTCTGACTCTAGCTCCTTCTTCCTATTATTTTCGGCCTTGATCACCAAAGAAGCCTTTTTTATTGAGTTTCTGATGTCCTTCCGCCGATCCTTGCCTGCATTAGTCTCATGCTTAATTCTGGTCCACTCCTTCTCAAAATTCTTCAGTTTGTTCACAGGCTCAACAGTAGCTTGAAATTCTTCGAATGATGCAAAGGCCTTTCTCTTGAACTCGACAAGAGCCTCCTTCACCTCTACCGTCACCTTAGGGTGGCTACTTGTGCTCAATATATTTAAGAGGTGATCAAGTCGAGACTGCATGGTAGGATCAGAAGAGACTTCAGATAAGTCCTTAACCAATAACAACTCAAAGTCGTCGATGGCCTCTCGAATAGATGTTAGAGATGCATCTCCAGAAGATGTGGTTTGCTTCCCACTAAGAGAGAATTTCAGTTTTGTATTGACCTTGTCAAAGGGATCATCTGAGTCCGAACCTTTGGAGTTGGAAGACGATTCTTCATATTCAGGTTTACCAATGGATACCACTTCCACTTCGATGTCATCGCCCGAGCGACCTTCTTCGTTGGCATTTTGAATTGCAGTAGTAGGATGAACTTCATATTCTGGAAGCTTCTCAACTGAAGTTGTTGGTCGAGAGGGTTGGCCTTCTGCCTCAGATGCCACGACAGTCTGATTTTTCCAAGATATCTTTGCCCTAGTCTAAAAAAAAAAGGACTAGAGTGAGGAAGGAATGGAGTAAAAGAGAAAAGAATGGAGAAGAAATTTGTACCTTTACTCTTTGACGTCGCCCTTCCTTTGAATTTGGATCCCGATTCACATTTTGCATTGCTTGACCCGGAAGCGACTCCACATGCGTGGTCATAAGTTGTGTCTCAGAAACTTTTATCTCCACCGATTTATGCTTTTCTTTCGACGACTGGTGGGATTTTGATTCCCAAGTTAAGAGATAATCATCTGTTTTTCTCTTTTTATGGTTTGGATTGGCGAATCGGATCATATCCTGCATGCTACCTGTTTGTCCAATTACATAGATTCCGCTATGTTTGGCGACCTGTTTGATTTGGACCTCGTCATTGGTGATATGATCTGCATACGAAACCTCCACATGATTCCAACCATCTTCTGAAAAAACGACGTCCACAGTATCTTCAAATTTTAGCAGCCCTAGATCAAACAAAAATATATGATCCGTCGCTATCCCAAACTCGTAAACTTTCCGATTGGCAATGGACTGTTTATTGTTATTGATGAATACTCTGGGGCTAAACTTGACCCTGATTGATTGGTTATTCAACAGTCCAATAACAAGACCGAGAGAAATCGCAGGGAATTTGCCACGAAACCAGAAAGATATTGACTCTCCCCTTGTACGGTGCGTGAACCACTCTGGAATCTTTGTTCCTGGCAAAGAAAACATCTTGTTTCCAGCCTCTAGCGATTTCTGCCAGTCATAATAAGTATAGACTTTATTCGAGACATCAATAAGCAGTAAAGATAAAGCAAATCAACGTAATAAAATTCAAGAAGAACCTAGAAGATAAAATTGGTGAAGCAAAAGTTATGTAACTAGCAGCTCTTCTTCTCTAAAGCATCGGATTTCACTTTTGACAGGTATATTTTAGATATTAAAATGTGAGATTATAATGGTTGATAAGAAAATTAAGAAAGTATATTATTACATATTCATGATTTATTATGTAAATATTTATTTTTTATAAAATTTTAAATCAATAATTTTTTCATCAATAATTACGGTCCTGCACTTAATTTTTTTCTAAGGTGTAACCTATGTGAGACAATAATGTGAATATTAAATTAAATCAAATAAGGAAAAAAAGAGGAACCTGATTCAAGAACATGCTTGTACAACTGGAAGTCAAGGAGGTGCAGCTTTTTGCAGAGAAATGATCCAAGTTTGGCAGATCCCCTCTAATTTCTCCAAGATACACGCAATCATCCAAAATAAGTTCCTTCAAAGAGAGACATTCTTCAATGCATGCAGGAAGAACTGGGAGGAGTAATTCTTTCAAGGAAGTGCATCCTTTTGCAGAAAATGTTTCTAATTTCCATGGAATCCCGCTAATTCCTTTTAGAAGCCTACAATCATCCAGCTTAAGGTTCCTCAAAAAGTGACATTCTTTGATGCATGCATCAAGAATTATGAAATTATTCCCCGATAGGTTTAAATCTTTCACATTGGCAAACCAAGTGAGACTCACTGGAAGGAATTCATCTGATATATTGCAATATGACAGAGTAAGACTTTCCGTGTTTGAAGACTTGGACACCATTTCTTCACCTTTGTCTTGTTTAGAAAACGACAACCCTTCACATTTGGAAACGCTCATCAAACACAGTTCTTGCAACAAGACAATGCTACTTGGTAACTGAACCATTCTACATATTTGCAGTTCTAATTTTCGAAGTTGAGTAAGGTTTTCAATTGAAGATGGAAATTCTTTTATGGGACTCCCCATTATGTGAAGCTCTGTTATTTTTTCCATCTTTCCCAATATTTCTGGGAAACTCTCAAGAATTGAGCAATGTGAAAGATTGAGTTGTTCAAGAGAGGTCAATATGATGGGTGGAAAAGTCTGAAGCTTATTGCAACAACTAGCATCCAAGATTCTAAGTTTATCCAGAAATCCAACTGAGTCATCAATGTTACTTAAATTTTCACAATGTTTAAATGATAATTTTTCTAAATTTGGAATGCCGGATACATCAGGTATCTGAGTTATACACTCATTGTAGCCAAGATCCAAAACTTTCAGATACATGAGCCTCTGCAAAAAATAAAAAAATAAAATAAAAAGAAGAGCCAAATGAATAATATATATAGGTACGCACACACTTGCCTGGAATGGTTTGCTTGGCGTTAAGTTACTCTCAGGTAACTCGAGTATGGCAAGTCTCTTTGGATGAAAATCGTTTGGGAAAGATGGTGAAGGATATCTGCACCATTGGAGGACTCTTAAACTGTCTGGAAGGTGAGTGGGGCCTTTGGTAAAACTACCATTTCTAATAATAAGTGTTTTGAGCTTTTTCATCTTCTTGAAGGCCTCTCCATCCCAACTTACATCTTCACCTTCGGGTCCTACTGGGTGTTCTTCATCATTGGGGAAATCCAAAATTAAGATTTGAATTTTATCGGTTCCCTTTTAAGACAGAAGCAAAATTCAGTAGTAATACATGTATATATATTTGGAATTTAACATGCGTATTTAGACAAATTCACATATTATAAAGAGAAAAAAAATCAATTGTGAATAGATTTTGCCAACAAAAGATTAGAAACAGATGAATAAATATATTATATGTCTAGCATATAATAGTCAAAAGAGATAAATTAAGGTTACAACTGAAAAATCAAACCATCTATATCAGTCTTACTCACCGTATTTTCTTCTAAAACTTGAACAACATCTTCATAGGACCATAACCTACTACGTTCACCAGGCTGATCTTCTGATTCCCGTCGGACAATTTCTCTACCCATGTGCTGTATCAACTCATGTAATGTCACACAACCATCATTAATTTTTAAAAGAGATTTTTCAATCAACAGTCCAATACTAAATCTTATTGATAAACCATGATGAGCACGAAGTATATCTTCGACCTCCACCAATTTAAATCCTCCGAAGCAACAAGCAATGTCAAGAAAAATTGTCTTCTCTTCTTCCTCCAAGGAATCAAAGCTTACTTCAAGTATCTCTTGGATCTTTTTATCAGGAATTCTTTTATACCGATCTAATGCAATTTCCCACTCTTCTTTTCCTTTTCCAAATAAGCTGGAACCTATTACTTCCAAAGCCAATGGAAGCCTAGAAGCATAAGTCACTGCACGGGTTAAAATGTCCTTAAAATTTGGATCAACTTTGTCAGTTTTAAAAGCATTCCAACGAAGCAATTCAAGAGCTTCATTATCATTTAACTCCTCCACCTCTGTTTCTTCAATCGAATGAGTTGCTAGTAAACCTCTATCCCTAGTTGTAATGATGACTCTACTACCAAAACCAAACCAATCAGGTGCTCCAGCAAAAGCCCACAACTGCTCTATTTTGTCAACATCGTCAAGAACCAAAAGAACTTTTTTCCGGTGGAGCCTTTGCTTTATTATTGACTTTCCATTGTTGACATTTCCTAAGTTAATATCCTGGTCTCCAACTATCTCAGAAAGAAGCTTTTCTTGGAGATGCACTAAACCATATTTAGCTGAATTCACTCTCACATCTTCGAGAAAACATACGCCTTCAAAATGGATAGCAATGGAATTAAAAGCTGCTCGAGCAACTGTAGTTTTACCTATTCCACCAATTCCACATATACCTACCATGTGGACTGCATCATCAGACCCAACTTTCAGAAGCGATGTTACTTTAAGCATTCGAGACTCCAATCCAACAGGATAATTAGCAACATGTAAAGCAGCACGATTAATCTTGCTAGAGACTTCCTTAACGATGCTCCCAATAAATTGATATTCATATCCATCCCTGCCCAATTAGAGAAGCTTGTGTGAAGTCATACTAAATGCATCAAATTATTTGAATGAATTTGGCTTGTTTTTCTTTGAGCTTACTTTATATTAATCGAGACCAAATAGTAAGTTCAACTCAAAGTGATTTAAGGACATACTCTCCAAATTGACCATATACATTTAGAAGAATTATTTAATTTCCTAACTTTTGATCCAATTTATTTTGCTTTTAGAAAATCTTATAATCAAAATATTTTAAATAAAATTTTTTATTGAAAATCTTTTTTCAAATAAAATAAATTAATTCAAATATACTTCTACTCTTATAAAGTGTAATAGAGATACCAATATTAAAAGTTTAAGATTTATTTGACTAAACTTTATTTTATTTATTTGTGACAATATTTAGTTGTATTAATAGAGTATAAACATAAAGAGAAAAAGGTCATTTTTTAATCTATATTAACATGCTAAGTAAATTTTTTTATGATATAAAAGATTTATATAATTTTACTTTTTTATTTTTTTACAATATAATTGATTATTCATTCATATCATTGTTAGCAAAAATAGTATTATTTATACATAAAATTGATTGTTAATATTATAATTTATTATTTTCAAAGTAAATTTAATAATTAACAATAGTGTTGATAGTTAATAATGCAATCAATTAATTTTAAAAGTAACTGGTTAGTAGCATGTGCATTACATGAATTTTTTCAAAGTTTTAATATGTATTTAGAATATATTTTAGAGACTTAATTTTTAACATATTTATTATATGTAGAATATTATGAATTTGAATTATTTAAATTGTTAATATTTTATTTTAAAGTAATAAAAAAGTAAATAAATAAATAAATAAAATTCTATCATAATTTTAAATCAAAGAAGATGGTATGAATGAATTTAAAATTTGAATGAGGATAATTAAAGTAAAAAAGAATCTTAATTAATTTAGGAGATAATATTGAAAAAATAATTAAAGAGAAGTTAAAGAAAAAAATTCCTCTTCAAATAAAAGTACATATGAGAGGAATTTTTTTTTTAAAAAAAAAAAAACTTAAGTAATGACATGTGATTGTCATATAGGAATTATATGTGATCACATAAGAGTACAATTTAGATTTTATCACTCTTAAGAGAAAATATTCTCATTTATAATATAGGATGAATGTTACATTTAATAATTAATAGTAGTATTAATTATACAAGTTTACTATATATAATATAAATTACAGTTTAAATTGTTCACATTTCAAATGTGAAGTACAAAACTCTTTTATACATCTTATTATATTTTAAAAGATTAGTTTTTCACTTATAAGGTATAAATATTTTGAAAAATAAAAAAATGTGAAGAATGAAGATTAATAAGCATTTCCCAATAAAAAAATATATTAATAACCATTTCTTTCCTCTTTAAATTTTAAAATCAAACAATTAGAAAAATGAAAATTAAAGAAACAAAATAAGATTAGATAAAGGATTGGGGAGCTACGGTACCCTTGTTTGAAATGGAAGCCGGACAAGTTTGCTGTCCGATATAGTGCCGTCCTCCATTTGTTCACCTTCTCCTTATCCTTTAACCTCTCCTCGTGCATAATTAATGCCTCTCCATAACTCCCTTTCTGATGTCTTACCTCATGAGGATACACGTCATAAAAAATGGGTAAAACCAGCCGATCATTTCCCTTAAGGCAGTCAATGATGGTGGTAAGTTCATTTAAACAAAATGAAGAAAAAGCATAGTTCTTAGAGAGCACAATGATGGCAATCCTGGATTCTTCAATTGCCTTGTTAAGTGCTGGTGTGAGTTCCTCTCCTTTTTTATGCTCATCATCAAGGAAGGTGCGGATTCCCCTTTGATCGAGAGCATTGTAGAGATTTCCAGTAAAGCCCATGCGCGTGTCTGGACCTCGAAAGCTGATGAACACATCGTAGGTCCATCCATAGGAGGTGAAGGAAGAGGATGCTTGCCCAGCCATGAGATCGATGGAAACTTAGTATGACTACGGTTGGATTTTTGCAACTCGAAAATCAAACAAAAATAAAGAAGCAAACTGAGAGAGTCGAAGACTCATAAAGTAGTAGAAAGACTGATCAAGTACCACACAGAGAGTACCAGCGCGTAGGACATTATATATACTGAAAGTTAAGAAGGCTGCCCTTAATATTGATTTAAAAAACAAATTCACTTGGTCACAGCTAATATCAATAGTATATTGATTGATTACAAAATAAAATAAATAATAATTATTAACTTATTTTTGTCGTGAAAAAAATTTAAATTTTTTAAGTATGTACTCGTAAAGTGTTTTAGTGACTAATGGTATATTTAATAAAATCTTAGATTTTTATTATAAAATTAATATTTGACATATATTTAATAACTTACTCTGAATATTATATCTATCTATGTACGATAGCAACTCCTTGAATCTATTCTAATAACAAATACTTAGGTTGATTATTTTTATTTTATGAGTAATATTATATTTTTTTATAAGTTTTTTTTAATAATTTTTTTAATATTAAATAAAAAAAATTAAATAAAAAAATAAATATATATAATATTTTAAAAATATAAAAAAATATTTGATATTTTTTTATTTAATAATTAAGAGAATTAATAAAAAAATTTGAATAAAAAGATAAAATATTTTTCTTATTTTATTACGAGGATGGTTGGATACACCAATATACAATGTGCAGGTTCAGCTGCATTACCAATGAGTGAAGTCGTTTCTATTTAGCATTTCCATTTGTGAGAGATTTCATGAAAATATGTTGTCACATATAACAAAATTCTTCAATAGCAAAATAAGTTTTTGTAATTTTTTTTCTTAATTTTATATATCTAATACAACGTTTCATTTACAACTATTTTTTTGGTACAATTTCATTTATAATTGTTACTTAATGAGAATAAATATCCATTTAATAAAAGTTAAAGTCATTCATATATTTTTTTCTAACTTTGTGCATATAATATATAATTTCATTTATAACTGTTAATTATTTAATAACAATAAGTAACCACTCATTAACAAATAACAATCATTCACAAGTTTCTTTATATGGATATTTTTATTTTTTAAGTAAAATTTAATTATTCAACTCTTTAAAAATTTTTTGGGTATCACTCCTTAATAATTTAAACTTTTTATATCTCTTGGATATTAAATACCCCTTCTTTGCGTTCCTTAACTTTAATTTTCCCAACATATTATCACCAAAGTGGGCCTAGGTTGCTATATATGTGGTAGACTTATTTGTGCACATCATCTATCTTTTGAAAATTCAAAATAAATATTATTTTTCTCTTAATTTTAACTTGATGTAATTATTGTGTTTTTTATGTGATAATCCTAAATATTTAATCTTTCAGATTTCAGGATTACTAACTATAATTGTGATCTGAAAATTTTATCTTTCAAATTTCAGGAGTTCAGATTGAAAATTAAAAAAAAATTAGCAAAAAATATTCAATACATAGAAAACATATTAATATTAGGAAAATTTAATATCGATGACGGCTGTATGAATGAATATTTAATTTTAAGGGACATAAAAATTTTAAATTAACAAAAAGCAGGAACATATAAAATTTATTAAGAGAGGGAATATTATATTTACTTAATGGATAAAAATATAATTAATAAAAGTAATAGTCACTTAGTGGAAACATTAATTTATAAATTATTATCTCAATAAATATCTTTTAAAAGCACTTAATGGATGGAAAAAAAAAACATAGTACTTATATCACTCAATCAAAATTGAATAACCTTTCTTAAAATCATGATACTATCATGTTGAGGGACAAAATTTAGATTTATTTTTTTATGTTTATTATATTTATTTTATTACTCACATATGTATATTTTTAAAAAAAAAAGAAAAAAAATATTAATAAATATATATTATAATTTGATTAGTAAAATTGATGTAATATACATAAAAAAATAAATTTAAGTTTTGTCTGATGTTAAGTAAAGAAAAATATAAACTACTTCTTGTGCATAAGTTTGAGACTTCACAATATTATATTATTTGATTTAATAATTTCTATTAATTTTATTGATTTAGTTTAGTCACAATTTTTTCAACTTTTTTGAAACTAGTGGATGCTGATTTAGTTTTATCCTAGATTATAAATTAAATCAAATCTATGGATATTCTTCTCGTATCAATCGTTTTTTTTTTTATGAGTATTATACCGATGAAGTATTTTATTAATAGTTATTTATATTTAATAAATATCTAACAATTCATCGTGAACTTATCTAAGACACAATAGCAACTCTCCATATCTAATCTAATCTAATAACAAATGCCTAGTTTGATTAGCTTTACTTTATTATCAAAATCGATTTCTTGTTCCAACCAAGGCTTCAACTTGTAAACAACTTGCGGGTTCAGCGGCTTTATTTGAAACTAAATTATTAGTTAATTTTATTATTAATTAATTATAGGGCAATGTTACACATCCCGACGATACATGTCTCGGGTAGCCCAGCTCTATTATAAATAACAAGTACTTTTATTTTAAATAAAATACAAATAAAAAAAATTGTGGAACCCAGCTACATATGAGACTAGCCGGGATGCATCTGAGCCACCACCATCCGAGCAATGAAGTGTTTTCCTTAATTATATTATTTTGTAATCAATATTATACTAATGATATTAGCTGTAGCCAAAGTGGAATTATTTTTTAATGTTCACCGAAAATTTCAGTACTTGAAAAAGAAAAGACAGGTCTTCCTAGCTTTTTGTATATATAATATATAATTTTATTTATAATTATTAATCTCTTAGTAGAAATAAATAATTATTCATTAACAAATAATAATTATATATTCACAATTTTTATAACAATATTTTTATTTTTTAGATAAAATCTAATGGTCATTTTTTATAAATAAATTTTATGTAATCATTCTTAATAATTTAAATTTTTTATATCATTTAAGATTAAATACTCATTCTTAACTATAATCAAAATTCCCGTAAAAAAAAACTATAATCAAAATTAATTTTCCCAACATGTTATCACTAAAAGGAGGCCTAGGTTGCCGTGGTCATAGTTAGCATGTTTTTAGTACAAACATGCTTATTACTTATTTATTTACCAAAGAAGTTGCACTGTCAAAGCATGCAATGATCTGAAAGTCATGGTAGTATGGCCCACATCACATGGAAGATAAGGAAATAGGAGGAGGTTTCACAAAAGAGCATTTCTAACGACTACGAGCTTTGCATCAAAATGCTTTCAATCCATTAAATCATATTAAACTGTATTAAAGTGGTCATCGTGAGCCTCTTCTAATTTATTCATACATTTAAAATATATATATCATATTTATACTATAAATTTATATAAAATATATATTAAATTAAATTATGTATAATTATAATATTTTCATAAAATACAGAATAAATTTATAAATAAATTAAAAAAATTAAAATATTTTTTATAAACGAATAAGCACTTACGTTTAATATATCTTAGCATGTTAAGTGACTTTTTCATATGAAATAAAAATTATATAATTTTATTCTTCATTTTTGTTTCCTTTTACAATTTATAATAACGAATTTAGATCACTGTAAATTAAAAGATGTTATTTATTGTGTAAATACACTATAAAAAGAGAAAAAAAAAAACTCATTTTAATTTATTTTGACATGTTAATAAAAGTTGTTAATTTATATGACATAAAAGTAGATATAATTTTATTCTTTCTTTTTATTTTCTTACAATTTTATCAATAATAAATTTAGATCATTGTTGATAAAAGATGTTTTTTCAAACATTTAATAATTAGTAGTGTAATTAATTACTTTTTAAAATGATATTTTTTATGAAAAAAAATTCATTAACATTGAAACCAAATGATACTTACAAATAAAAAAATGCATCAGAAAGAAAAAAAAAAATATAGTTTATTATTTGAAATAACCAAAAATCTATAGATATGCTCATTGTTTAAAAAATATCGATTTCTAATCCTCTTTTACAATAAAGACCAACACAAAAATTACTACAACTTAATGAGTGTATTTCGTCTCCTCTCATACTTGATATGAAACTCTCCTATACTTACAAAAACTAATAAGATACGACCAATCACGTATAAGGGGATTAGCACAAGATACCATAAGAAATAAAAATCAAAATATCCACAAAAGAGATAACAAAAACATTTATAAAAAAGATAATAAAGTCACAACATCTATTATTAAAAGAAATAAATCTGAATAACTAAGTTCAAAATATATCATATTTGAACAAATTATTAAAAAATACAAAAAATAAAAGAAAAAAAAAGACAATGAGACTACATAAGAGAAAAAGAACGGTTGTTCCCCTCTCTAACACTCTCACTTTTCAAAATGATATTTCATTTTATAGTAAATAGTTGTATTAATTGTCATTCAAAGCAATTTTTCTATATAATGTTAAATATTGATAGTGATGAGTTTTTTTTTCTAATAGTTGATGGATAATTGGGTCTATTTGTAAGTAAAAAAAAAAATTAAGGGCGTCTTTTTATAATTTTAAAGTTGACGATGACTTCACTTAAAAAAATGGTATAAAAATTCTTTGAATTTTAATTTTTTTGTAAATTACAACTACGAGCTTTAAAATCTTTTTAATTAGTCTCCAAATTTTAATTAATGTCCCAATAGATCATTATATTTAATTTAGATCCATTAATTTACTAACAATAATAGTGCATAATATCATTTTATTTGTATTAACACTAATTAAAAACTATTTATTAATTTATTTATTATAATTTAATTTTAAATATATTTTCTTCCTTACAAATACGAATAAGATGTTATTGCAATGTTATCGTTTGATTTCTTTTGAAAGATTCAAGTGAATGCACTATCACATCTTTTGAAACAATTATAATTCAAGGATCATAACATGATTGAATAAATTGTCTTCTTTCTTAAATTTCACATGCTTGGTTATAGATGTTGAATTGGTCGATTGAGAATGATAGATATATGCCTTGTGAGATTTTGAGCCTATAGATTGAACATTTATATCATTTTTTTCTTTCTTGTGTGATTTTTCACGCATGAAATTATTACTTTAGAACTTGTTTTGATTCTTTTTTAGACTAGATTTTCACATGCATACATAAACATGATTAAGACATTTTTCTTGAATAGTTACTTTAACCAAATAGTCAACATTGCATATTTCCTTTTGCTTAACCCCTTTGAGCTTATTTGACCATTCCTTGGTTCTAGTTCATTACGTACCTTAAATGAAAAATCATGTTCTTACCTAACCTTAAGGAATAAGAGAGCATTAACTTTATTATTAGATAAGTTCTTGAACAAGTATGGGGGTGTGTGTGCAAAATAGTTGGTGAAAAAGGAAAGAGTGACCAATTGAAAACAAAAAACAAAAAACAAAAAAAATGAATATAATAAAAAAAATGTGTAAAGAAAGGTTAACAAGGTAAAAAGGGAAGAAGAAAAAAAATATATAAAGGGAATTTGTATTATGTTGGGATGAACTTTTCATGTTTGTTATTTGAACTCAATCCTAGTGCTCTTTTATTCTCTTTGGTATTTAAATTATCATATCCATATTACTCCCTTCCTTTACCTTGACCATATTATAACATTGAATAAAGTCCTTTTGATTTGTGTGTCCATGTATTCTGAGTAGTGGAGAAGTAGAAGATAAGTAAGCTTATGACAATACAATTTTTATGAGTTGAATTGAGTGAAATACGTACCTTTTAAACACTTGATAGATTGAGAGTGAATCTTGTGAGTATCTATCATTCTTGACTCATGCTTTTTAATTGAAGTTTCCTTACTTGTTTGTTTGAAATGTGAAGAATCGTTACCTCATAAATGTTTTGATCCTTTGAATCTTTGGTTACTCTTCTTGCTTAAAAACTTTTACATTCTTGAATATCATTGAAAATTGAGTCTTTTAGAGTTTTTAACTTTTGAGTTTGTGTTATTTTTTCTTATTCCCTAATTTTGGTCTTATGTGTTTTGTCTGAGAGTACAAAAGTTAAGTGTGAGGAAATTTAATAGCAATATATTTTATTCGTTTAATAATCATCTCTCTGGGTTTCTTAATCTTTCAGTTAGGCTTAATTAAGTTAGTTTTGTCACATTTTATGATTTTGGGCTTAATTGGATCATTGAAGGAATTATTGTATGAATTGACCTTAATTTGTCTATTTAGCACCGTTCAGTAAATTGACTATAATATGAGTTGTAAATATTTGATTGATGTGATTCTGGTTTTGTAAGAAAGTTAAGACAATTCTATACAAGTTTCATGAGACATCAAGAGCTGAATCACACGTTTAGATAATTTAAATTGAAGTGGAAGCAAGAGCTAGAATGTTGATCCTGATAGCTTGACTTCTGAGCATTCATCAGTTCATATCTTGTATTGTAGGAGTTCAATAGATACCAATCTAAGCCCAAATGAAAGTTAAAACCAAAATCTATAACTTTGATAAAGAACTCAAGAGCTGAATCGGCTATCTAGTAGGTTAGATTGGGTTTGGAAGTTAGAATACGACTGTTGTTACTAGAACCTGAACAATGTGTAAAGATTAGGCCATAAGTTGGGTTATATAAGTTGGATTGGCTAAAACCGGTAACATTGGAAAGTTAAGACAAAATCCTTCATCTTTCATGAAGATCACTTTTCAAAAAAACGATGTTATGACAGAGTTATAGTTGTGTGAAGATAACTGAATTGGTTGGTGCAAGTGGGGAGATAAGCATGACAATAATTTTTCACTCATCCACCCACTCATTAAACAACTCTATTGTCATTTTTTATTCATCCACCCACTCATTAAACAACTCTATTGTCATTTTCTACTCATTCATCCATCATCCATCTACTCATTAAACAACTATTGTCATTTTCCACTCATTCAACCACTCATTAAACAAGTCTATTATCATTTTATACTTTTCATGCTTTATAAAAAGCTACATTAGTTGCTCATTAGAGGCATCTTAGTTGAGAGATTAAGACCAAATTCTTGTATTATCTTGTTGTAATTTTCTTTTGTTCTAAATATAAGTTATGTTTATCTTCTTCTTCTTCTCTTTTTCTTTTTTCTTGTTCATGAGTAACTAATTCTTATTTTGCTTGGGTAAAATAGTGAAACTCTTAGTAATAAAATAAGGTTACATTAATCTCTTTCTTGTGCTTGAATGTTATATTATCAAGTGATCATTATATGTGTTGTATTTTGTTTTCAATCAATTTAGAAACTTTCCTTGTCAAGTGGAGATCTTGATTCATTGTAGATAAGAGGTTGACACAATGAATACTTGAACTCATTTATAAGTGTTGGTATTTGTGAATAATTAAAGGAACCATAATATAACTACATATATAATCTTAAATGAGCTTTGAAAGTTGAATTTTTTTATTGGAACCTCCATTATGCATGAATTTTAATTTAGTTATAAAAAAATAATATTGTCCTTAATTTATTACTAAAAGTAGATCTCCTAACTCAAGCAACTCATTTTTCATTTGTGCACAACTTCTATCACCTTTATTATTGTGACAATTTTTTTTCTTACTGCAAAGAATTTTTCTTCATCAATTCCCTGTGGATCGACCTCAGACTTTTGAGAATTTATTACTTAAGACAACCTGCACTTGGGTTTGCAATACATCAATTTGCATATGTTCTTTTATAACTGTTAACCACTCAATAAGAACAAGTAACCACTCATTAATAAATAACAATCATTCATAAATTTCTTTATATGAGTATTTTTATTTTTTAGGTAAAATTTAATTATCAATCTCTCTAAATAAATTTTGAGTACTCTTTCTTAATAATTTAAATTTTTATATCTCCTTATATTAAGTACTCATTCTTTGTGTTCCTTAACTTTAATTTTCCAAACATATTATCACCAAAGTGGGCGTAGGTTGTTATATATGTGGTAGACTTAGTTGTGCACATCATCCATTTTTTGAAAATTAAAAATAAACACTATTTTTCTTTTAATTTTAACTTTATGTATTATTTTGTGTTTTTTATGTCATAATCCTAAATATTTAATCTTTCATATTTCAGGTTTACTAACTATTTAGAATTGGGTTCTGAAGGTTACCTGGAGAGGTAAAAGATGGTAAAATCCTTCGTAGACGCAACTCCTTCAATGATGGAGCGAGGGGGTAAGTTTCTGCAAAAGACACTCTAACACTCTCAAGTAGTAGCTACGCAAGGAAGGTAATGAGTAATGGAATTAGGGCGCACTTTGTCTCACTCGCTTACTATATTTATATGAACATATTAGTGTATGTGGTGTATGAGCATTCAGTGTGTATCGAATACTACTACCTGGGATCGTGATGACACGATCATGGGAGATAGGATCGTGGAAACATGATTGTAGAGACTATTACTTTTATGTCCTTACTCGCTTACTTGTATGGGATACGATCAAGATTTGTTCCTGTCGTTACGCTTAACGTTTAGGTTGCTTTATGCGCATTGTACGCTTGGGTGCCAACCTGATGGATCTGGTTGCTCTAGTTCTATGGGCCCATAATCCGATCCAGAATAGTTGCTCGCAACTTGGTGCTTTGGTGGGACAACAAAGTGTCAAGATACGAATTCTTCTGGAGCACACGGCGAGCGATGGACAAAGGGATTCGAGTTGTGATATTGATATCTGATTTCACAATATTTTTTTCCAAAGGGTCGAGATCCGTGATGTATCATAACAGACTCTTAGGGTTAATGAGCAAGACCAAGATTCGAGGTATCGCTCCACTTACGTCACTTACGTCATTGTTCCGTTATCCAAGGTATGTAATGAGTTACCCCCATGTGTAGTTGGTGGGGTCTTGTATCCTTTCATCCATATTTGGATTGAGGCTCAAGATGTTGTTACACCGTAGTGACTCCTTAAAGGTCCGAGATCCAAATTACGTGTTCTATAACAAATATTTAATAATTTACTCTGGATACTATCTATCTATGTACGATAGCAACTCCTCGAATCTAATGTAATAACAAATGCTTAGGTTGATTATCTTTATTTTATTATTAGGGTTGTTGGATATACCAATATACAACGTGCAGGTTTAGCTGCATTACCAATGAGTGAAGTCGTATCTATTTGCCATTTCCATTTGTGAGAGATTTCATGAAAATATGTTGTCACATATAACAAAATTCTTCAATAGCAGAAATAGTTTTTGTAAATTTTTTTCTTAATTTTATATATCTAATACAAAGTTTCATTTACAACTATTTTTTGGGTACAATTTCATTTATAATTGTTACTTAGTGAGAATAAATACTCATTTAATAAAAGTTAAAGTCACTCTTTTTTTTCCAACTTTGTGCATACAATATATAATTTTATTTATCACTACTAGAAATTTCCAATTTAGAGATGAAATTTAGAGACGAAAAAAATTTTGTCTCTATTAGAGACAAAAAATAGAAATGAAATTGATAAATTAGAGAGGAAAAATAAAACTTAAAATTTAGAGAGAGAATTTACAGACGGAAATGATCCGTCTCATAATTTTTCGTCTCTAATTCTATCTCTATTTAGTCAATTTAAAGTCAAATATATTTAGAGACAAAATTTAGAGACGGAATTTATCTGTCTCAGATTTTTTCGTCTCTATTTTGTCAATGTGATATTTTAAAAAATAAAATATATTTAGAGATGGAATTTAGAGACGGAATTTATCTATCTCTAATTTTTTTATCTCTAATTCTATCTGTATTTAATCAAATAAATATTTTAAAAAAATCAAAATATATTAGAGACGATGTATTTCGTCTCTAAATTATATATATTATTTAACTAATTTTTATTTTAAAGACAAAATGGAGTGTTATTTTCGTCTCTAATCTTTCTACCTTAATTCTTAATTCCCACTCAGAATCCTAATTCTCACGCTCCCTTTCAACCCTTATTCTCTCATCTCTATCTCTCTGCCAAACTCCTATTAGCCCCCATTCTTGTTCCACCGTCTAAAGCCTAACCTCAAATTACATCCTTCATTGTTTCCGTTCGAATCCTCCTTCCATCCATTTTTATTTCATTGATTCCTAATCTTGTTCGTTAACGGCATTCTAACTTTGTGTTTCTCTATTCGTGGGGGCACTCACAGTGGAACCTTTCACTACGACTAGGCATTCGCTTGTTTTCTACTTCGCTTTTCCAAACCCTTCTCCAATGCCTACATTGTTAATTAGAACAAGGAACTCAAAGGTGGTCGTGAGTCGTCACAACTTTTTATTTTTTGGGGTTAATTTTGTTTTTTGGTGCTAAAAAGAAGAAATCTTTGGTGTGTTTTGTGATAAGGTTTTGGAGTCTCTGGATGCAGTGGTCGATGTTGGAGGCGTGTATGACCCTTGGCCCCTCAAGTTAATTTATGACTTTATTTACTTCTACTCTGTCTTAAAATGTCATATAATTAATAAGCATGTTGGCCTTCTTGTTATTGTTTTTTACTCAAGTGGGTTTTCAAAATCCTTGAGCTATCTGCATTTCTTTTTTACTTTAAGTTTCAATTTGTCTTTTCCTTTGTAATTCAGATATGTCTTTATGATATCAGTCACACTGATACTAGTAACAAAAGTAAGATAATACAATATACATTCCTTTCTTGTGTGATCTAGTCCTGTTTTTACCATGGTTATATCCAAAATATATGTTCTATCTTCTGTCATCATATAAAGTCTACAGTGATCCCATTTCTCTTCTATATTGGGATGATTTGCTTGTCATCATATTTCTCTTCTATATTATATCTCTCCTTTCATCATAAGATTAGCATTTATCCTTTCACCAGAATGTATTTCTACTATATTTCTTGATACTGAAGATGCTATGTTGCTTATATATGTATTACCATATAGTAATTCTAACTTTTTTCCTCTCTTCAGAAACTGGAATGAGAATCTTTGTCTATTGATCTTTTACCTCATCCTGACATGTTCATGGATGCTACTTTAGGTCGCTCTTAAGAGGGAGCAAACCTGAGAGATGATGATGGTGCAAAGCAAGTATTCTTTGGAGGCGAGCATTTTATAGAAGGAATATCAGGAGAAGCATATGTAATGAACACATTTCCTCCAATTAATTTTATAATATTCTGTTTTCTTCTAGAATTTTATATTTCTTGACTCATGAAATGTGGCTTGAACTTTATACTTATCATATCACAGTTCAGAGAACTAAATTGAACACTCCACTTGGGCTTGAGGTTTAGTTACATGTCACAGAAGTTGTTTGCCTTGCATTAAATGAACCAGGTAAGTAAAAGGACACTTGTTAGGCCTCTAGTATTCTTATTGAATTGATATAGATGGCACAAATGTAACGTGAGGTTGATATAACATATATGAGTAGGACTATGTGCACTTTTCTGCTTTATGATAGGACTATATGTCTGTCTAAATAGGGGAGATGTAGATCTCAAGGCTCAATAGGTTTCATATTGCCTTAACTTTTCCCTCCTTTGAGCAAACCATTTTTCAGCAGTTTGTTATGGAAAAAACTCTAGTATCATTCTAACTTTCTGAGTCTTCTCTGTATTGAATCAATCATGACATCAATCAACTAAAGGCATAGAGCATTGTTACTTTGACATATTTTGTATCTCTAACCTGTAGATTCTCAATATGCTTATATGGATAAGTCAATCAAGCTCTTGATCATGATATACTGTTTTAGACTTTTCTTCTTCTCTCCTTTGACCTTGTAAAGTTTATGCTTATCTGATCATCTAGCTGTTTTATATATCTTTTACAAACATTTACAGGTTTCACATATGCACGTACATTGTCTTGTTTGAACACTAGCCTGAAAATCTTTAATTCATTTATTTCATTGTTTTGATGTAATTGGTAGGTCATAAAGAATGAAGATCTTGAAAAGCTGAGGGAACTAGGCTCTAGTACCTTTGGGACTGTGTATCATGGAAAATGGAGAAGAACAAATGTTGCCATTAAAAGAATAAAGAAGGGCTGCTTCACTGGTCGATCGTCTAAGCAAGAGAGACTGGTAACTCGTTATTTAATTTCTATTGGATAGCATGCATTATCTTCTTTTTATTTTTCATTTAAATGAAATAGATAATGCTTCTTTATGTTATCATTATTAAAAATTTCTTTAATGATAAGGATAAATTTTCATGGAAGATGATATTTGCTTCTTTTCTCAGACTGTAGAGTTCTAGCGGGAAGCTGACATTCTTTCTAAGTTTCATAATCTAAATGTAGTTGCATTTTATGGTGTGGTCTAGGATGGACTAGGAGGAACGATGGCCACAGTTACAAAGTACATGGTGGATGGTTCGCTTAGGCATGTATTACTTTGCAAAGATAGGTAATTCCTGATGTCTGCTATCAATATGGGATGACTTATGCTTCACTTTATATGGCAGTATGTAACTTCATTAGCTCCTTTTATATTAATTTTGAAATTACAATTGTAGGTATTAATGTGCAGTAATCCAACCAAAAACAAAATATTTGCATGCTAGGTTCCTATATCACATTGACTATACTTAAGGGTAACAGTACAAGGAGAAAGTCAAATTCTTGCTTCTAACTTTCCTTTTCCTCTTTGGCCAGTGTATGACATATTGACATACAATGAGTTTAAATTGAACCTAGACAACAATTTTGGGAACATAATAACTCTTACAATTATAATTTGAATCACTAGTCCTCAATGAGTTGTCTACCACTTGCAGAGTCCTTAATAATATAGTACCACCTAGCATCTTTGCATTGATTATCTCAATATTGTCTACATCCAACATTGTAACTTCTTTCTTTTATTTTTTATTGAAATAATGGAAATTGCAGCCTTGATTATCTCACTATCCTTATCCTGTTTGAATTTTGGAATATTTTGTCTGTGTTGATGCTGTGCATTTTA
The DNA here is from genome assembly GCA_029884605.1 of Ormosia emarginata. NCBI lineage: Eukaryota > Viridiplantae > Streptophyta > Magnoliopsida > Fabales > Fabaceae > Ormosia > Ormosia emarginata. The sequence continues at coordinate 43,174,942 of JAQQTP010000089.1, read as the reverse complement.
TATATGGAGAGAAACAGCTTTGAGCAGTTCAGCTTAAATTATGCAAATGAGAGATTACAACAACACTTCAATTGTCAGTTATTCAAGTTAGAACAGGAGGTATGCACCACCTAGAAATTGACTGCTTAAACAAAATCACAATGGAATGATGATTGTATAACATTTTTAATTCAAATCTGTGAGTTCTAAGTTCAAGGTCAGAGTCATTTGGGCAGCAAGAATCCTCAGAGGAAAGGACCAAGTTATCATCTTTACACACTATAATTGTATAAGTTAGAAAAAAATCTACTTGCAAAATGTAATAGCAATATATTAATGGTATGCATAAGATATTGTAACTATTTTATATACTTTCAACTATTTTAATATCTTTTATAGTTACTTGGATAATTATAATGATTGATGATTTATTGTGATTTTTGATAAATTTTGATTTTGAATAATTATATGCATAAGAAAATAATTTTTTTTATAAAATAAAGGCATCTAGTTGTGGCAAATCCTAACTAGATGCCTATTTTTTCAAAATGTTTTTTAAGATATTAGAGACAAATCTCTAATTTTAGAGACGAAAAAATCCGTCTCTAATTTTAGAGACATAATTAGAGACGGAACAATGCTATCTCTAAGTTAGAGATGAATTTTTTTTATTTAGAGACGGACGTTTTCCATCTCTAACTTAGAGACAAAATTAATTTTTCGTCTCTAAATATTTAGAGACGCCAAATTTAGAGACAAAACGATTTTCATCTCTAATTTTGTCTCTAAATATTTAGAGACAAAAATTTATACATTTAGAGACATAATCTATTCCGTCTCTAAATCCGAAAATTCTAGTAGTGTATAATTGTTAACCATTCAATAAAAACAAGTAACCACTCATTAACAAGTAACAACCATTCACAAGTTTTTTATATGGATATTTTTATTTGTTAGGTAAAATTTAATTATTCATCTCTCTAAATAAATTTTGGGTATCCTTTCTTAATAATTTAAACTTTTTATATATCTTGATATTAAATACCCCTTCTTTGCGTTCCTTAACTTTAATTTTCCCAACATATTATCGCCAAAGTGGGTCTAGGTTGCTATATATGTGGTAGACTTATTTGTGCACATCATCTATTTTTTGAAAATTAAAAATAAACACCATTTTTCTCTTAATTTTAACTTTATGTAATTATTTTTTGTTTTTTAATTATGTCACAATCCTAAATATTTAATCTTTCAGATTTCAGGATTACTAACTATAATTTTGATCTGAAAATTTTATCTTTCAAATTTCAGGATTTCAGATTGGAAATAATTTTTTAGCAAAAAATAATCAATACATGCGAAAACATATTAATATTAGGAAAAATTAATATCGATGCTATGAATGAATATTTGATTTTATGGGACATAAAAAGTTTAAATTAATAAAAATCAGGAACATATAAAATTTCTTAAGAGAGAGAAAATATTATATTTACTTAATGGCAAAAAGTACAATTAATAAAAACAATAGTCACTCAGTAGAAACATTAATTTATAAATGATTATCTTAATAAATATCTTTTAAAGCACTTAATGGATGAAAAGAAAAACATTAGTACTTATATCACTCAATCAAAATTGAATAATCTTAAAATCATGACAGTATCATGTTAGGTAGAGAAAAATATAAACTACTTCTTGTGCATAATTTTGAGACTTCACAATATTATATTATTTGATTTAATTATTTCTCTTAATTTTATTGATTTAGTTTAGTCACAATTTTTTCTACTTTTTTGAAACTAGTGGACGTTGATTTAGTTTTATCCTAGATTATAAATTAAATCAAATCTATGAATATTCTTCTGGTATCCATCTTATTTTTTTTTATAGGTATTGTACTCATGAAGTATTTTATTCGCAGTTGCTTATATTTAATAAAATTTTAAAATTTATTAAAAAATTAACATTTAGCAAATAGTTGATAATTCATTGTAAATACCGTACTCACCTAAAACACAATAGCAACTCCCCAATTCTAATCTAATCTAATAACAAATGCCTAGTTTGAAAATCGTTTTCTTGTTACTACCAAGGCTTCAACTTGTTAACAACTTGCGGGTTCAGCTGCTATATTTGAAACAATTTTGATTTTTTTTTTATTTTTTATATTATTTTTTATATCATTGATTATATCATTTTTTTTTTTTTTTATTTAATCACAAATATTTAAAAATATAATAAAAAATAATGTGAGATGAAAAATAATGTGAAAACATTATTTTTTATTTAAAACTAAATTATTAGTTAATTTTATTATTAATTAATAATAGGGCATTGCTACACGTCCCGACTATACATGTCTCGGGTAGCCCACCTCTATAATAAATAACGAGTACTTTTATTTAAAATAAAATACAAATAAAAAAATTGTGAGACTCAACTACATATGAGACCAGCCGGGATGCATTTTGTAAACAATATTATACTATTGATATTAGCTTTAGCCAAAGTGAATTTGTTTTTTAATGTTCACTGAAATTTCAGTACTTGAAAAAGAAAAGACAAGTCTTCCTAGCTTTTTATATATAATATATAATTTTATTTATAATTATTAATCTCTCAATAGAAATAAATAATTACTCATTAACAAATAATAATTATATATTCACAATTTTTTATAACAATATTGTTATTTTTTAGATAAAGTCTAATGGTCCTTTTTATGAATAAATTTTATATAATCATTCTTAATAATTTAAATTTTTTATATCATTTAAGATTAAATACTCATTCTTAGCTATAATCAAAATTAATTTTCCCAACATATTATCCCCAAAGCAACCCTAGGTTGCCGTGATCATAGTTAGCATGCTTATTACTTTTTTTTTTTTGGTACAAACATGCTTATTACTTGGTTTAAGAAGGTGCTGAGTGAGCATAATATCTTCAAAAGGCTTGATTAAGTGTTCTGAATTAAAAAAATTTCTCAACTTTTTAAGATTAAAATTTTGCTTTCGTCCCTGAAAAAAAGGATAGCTGTTTTCTTCTCCAACACTCACTTTTCAAAATGATATTACATTTGATAGTAAATAATAGTATTAGTTGTCTTTCAAAGTATTTTACTATATAATATAAAATATTGATACGTGATGAGTTTTTTTTTTGTCTAATAGTTGATGGAAAATAGGGTCTATTTGTAAGTAAAAAATTTTAAGGAGGTCTTTTTCTAATTTTAAAGCTGACGATGACTTCACCTAAAAAAAAGAAGAAGAAGTTGACGATGACTACTTTAAAACAGTTTAATATGATAAATGGGAAGAAGGCATTTTGATGCATTGCTCGTAGTTGTTAGAGATGCTCTTTTGTGAACTTCCTTCCTATTTCCTTATCTTCCATGTAGGACATACTACCATGACTTTCAGATCCCTTGAAATTTATATTTATATTCTATGTGAAGGAACCTTGCCTTGCTATTAAATTTAAATCATATTTAATAAAAAATACCAAAAAAATATTTATTTAGGAATATGCCTGGTATCTAGAGGCAAATAAAATTATTATCATTTCCAAACAAAGTGTGTGTGCATTCGTTAAGCATTTTCCTTCAAGTTTCTTTTGACATTTGGGATTAAATGGTATGAATGTTGATGTTGACCATGGAAGCTTCTCTGAAACATCCATTAATTTGCATTTCTCTTTCCATCTAATTGTATTATGAACAGATAAGTCTATTAACTTATTTAGTTGGTAAAAGATGGTTGTCTACAGATGCTCAAGTACTGTGTTATTTGCAGAATATTACTCTCAAAGATCAGTACATTAATTTAATAAGTTTGGCTCTCTCTCTCTATATATATATATATTGACATAAATTTTTATTGTGAGAAAGTGAGAGAATAAATTTTGATCATATAATTATACATGAATAGTCAAGATTAAAAGTTACTTAAAGATTATGTGACTACTTTAAAAAGTCACATGTATTTATTTTCTAATATTGATCATTCATATAAGATTTAATAGTTAAGATTCACTCTTCTTACAATAAGACTTTCTTACCATATATATATATATATATATATATATATAGATTTTATATAAATAGTTAAGATTAAACATAAATGCATATGATTTTTTTAAGTGGTCACATAACTTTTAAGTAACTTTTAATCTTGACCATCTATGTATGGTTGTATGGTCAAGATTTATTCATCTCACCCTCTTATAATAAAAACTTTTCTCACTAAATATACTCCTTTTATATATATATATGACTGTACCCCTAATCTTGTATTTAAATTTATTTTTCGTATTATACTGATATTGTAATACCTTGTTTTGTATAAAATTTTTGCGTTACGTGTTGTTTTCATTATGCGATATTGGGCTATAAGAATTTACCTTATGAGCCACCTTGTTGCATTTATGAAGTTATTTAAGTTATACCTTGATAAATTCTGTTTGAAACCCTTTTGTTAGAAAGAAAGAAGTTTAAACTCTATATTTTGTCCATTGTTAAACAATGTGTAGCTTATAATTTACACTTGAATTCGATCTCAACACATTTAGATATAATTGATGATTATCAGTACTCTAGTCTTGAAACTTTCTAACTCTTTGAAATGACATCTATATAGATGGTTATATAAAATATGTTTTTTTAAATTAAAATTAGCAATAATTAATCATTAAATATTGATAAATTACAAAATAATTTTTAATAAATTTTAGAAGCCTTTAATCTAATCGTGTTTAAATCAAAAAAAATTAAAATAAAAAAATTTCAAAATTTTGAAGTCCCAACTTTTGACTTTTTATTCTTAAAGAATTTTTTTAATATTTTATTTGAATTTAATTAGGATATATTTTCTTATTTACATTTATGTTTTAACATAATGTTAAGCAAGACATTAGTAAAGTGTTGAGCAAGCCAAACACACTAAAAACTTTTGCTAACTCCTAATTATTTTTTACCACATCTTTTTTAAATATATAATAAAGTTATTTATATATTTTTACTTAATATCTTAAGATTTTGAAAGAGTTAGTTACGATATGATATTAAAGCATAAGTTTTTTTTTTGACCCAGGGCCTCGATAAGTTTATAACTAAATGATTTAGAATTCGTGATCGTACGGCACCTATTTTTCATATATTAAATTGAATTTAACCCTAGACGGTTTTAAGGTCCTTATCTTCGTGTACTCAAATTGCAAATAAAATATTAACCAACGTTATATTCAATATTATCATGATAAATTTAACTTGCCGGCAAGACCAACAGCCGACTTTAAAAAAATAATAATAAATGATGGAATTTAATATGTAGGTGTGTGACAGGAACTTTGTCTTACTATTAAATTTTAAGAGTAAATTATAGAAACTCCTCCTCAAGTTTATTTAAAAGACACGTTATCCCAAACTTATTTTAAATATGAAAAATATTAATTTTACACTATTTTTTAAGAATATATTATTATTTATATATTTTTTAAGAAATGTAATTAAATAAAAAATAATAAATATATATATAATAAATAATATTAAATAAAATATAAATATATATATATATATACTATTTAATATAAACATATAAGAATTGTTTAAATATACACTCTATACCCCAGTTGACCTGCTGATTGTTAATTAAGTTAACGGAATAATTTTTTTTCCCGGTCCTCAATATCCGTTCTGGAAATTCCGGCAAGCCTTTTCTCCATTTCATCATCAACCTCTCATTGACGGGACTCAAAAACCGATTCGACAGCTCATCAGAGTTCCTGAAGTTGATGTGCCACATGGTCCAGTGCTCACCATCAACAATTTGGTACTACAAGTGGAAGACAATATTTAAATTTAAAAAGGCATCTAAACAAACACTAGAGAATAGGAGAAAGCTACGTGGAAGTTGTGGACTTAGTCAATGGTCATTCATGGAATATAGTCATCTTTGGGTGTCAGAAGAATCACAGAGTTGAAGAAGACATGACCCATTTCTTCAAAATGACAAATACAAACACCGATGTTAATCCTGATCATTTTACGGATTCCATTTCCCCTGTTGCGATTTGGGTTACGGGGACTAATCTTATGTGGATGTATGAGGGTCTTGGTGTTATTGGGGATGCAAGAAAGGTGTTCAATGAAATGCGCAAAGATTTTGGTTACTTGCCATGCTTGATGTCCAGCCACCTCTAGATGTGGTAATATCTCTGCCTAAGCTTGTACGAGCAATCCCTATGGACAAAATTCGGGAACCTTGAGATTGTTGACTCTGCTGAAGCTAAAATTGATCACCGAATCAAACTGAATCTGAGAAAAAGAAAGGAAAGGCTGGGTAAACCCCCAAATATGTCCATGAGAAAAACATCACTGGATAAATTCGTCTTGGGCAAAAAGAAACTCAGCCTCGGGCTATGAAAATGAAATATGATAGACTAGAATAAATTTATTATTTTATTATTTAAATATTTTATGATAAAATAAAATAATTTTAATATTTTAATATTTATGAAATAGACAGAAAGATAAGAGTTATAATTTATTATTTTTATATTATTTTTATTTTAAATATATTAAAATTAAATTATTTCTAACTAAAAAAAGACTTTAATTATTTTCAAATATTATTTGATGATGGTATTTATTAAATGATATATTTTAAATTTTTTATCTTGTTTTTTGTTAATTTTTTTAATCTCATATTTTTAATTATTTTCAATTTTAATTACATGAATATCAATTTCAATCTCGCGTTACCGAGTTACATAATTTGAAATTGTTTGTAAACAAGATTTGACGTGATGAATTCCAATTATATGAATATTTATATATTAATCATATTTCTTGATTTCTGCCATTAATATGACGCAATAGCTTATGGATGAGTGACCTGTTTTTTTGGTCATGTTGTGTGGCAATATATCAATGAGACAACAAAGTTGAAATTTTTTTTAGTAGCAATAAAAATGTGATACCAGCTAAAAATTATTTTTGAATATAAGGATTGAGTGTTATATGCAAATTTACATATAGTAAATTTTAAATAAGTTAAATCAATCCTTACAAAAAAAATTAGGTTCCCTTTTAAATGTGATGGTAAAATAATGAGAATGGAAAAGATGAGAGACAGCAATACATATGTGAAACAATGAGCAAGAGAGGAGAGACAACAACATGGTCTTCACTTTTAGTTAGGGTAAAAGGATAATTTTATAATTTGATAATTTTAACAATAAAAATTGTTCCATCCTATACCTCCCTCAATTGGGGGGAGGGAGAGAAAATTTGGAGTTATTAATGGAATGAGATGAAATACATCTCATTCACTTCCATTTTATTTTATCTTTTTTAACAAATCCAAACAATGGTATATGCCTCAATTTCATCTCATTCCACCAAATCCAAACATATCATAAGATCTTGAGATTTACAATCTTGAGACACATTAGTCTCTCTATTATTTTTGCTCTACTAAACTTAATAGAAAAACACTAAAGATGTCAAAACGAGTTGGTCTATGTGGACAAATCGTTTTTGGGTTAGGCTGTTGGCCCAAATTATCCTTTTTTAAAAAAAAATCTTATATTTTTATTATTATATTTTTCTTTTGTATATTTTAAATACCAATAAATATCAAATAAAATTATTTTTATGAGATAAATATTAATTTATATTAAAAAATATAAAGGGTAAAAACCTTTACAGATCATAAAAATTATTAATTAAATAATTAGATATCAGGTTAGCAAGTTGACCTGACCCATTGCAGGTCAGCCTATATTGGGTTGAGCCAAAATCAAGTTGGCCCAGTCAATTCAAAATACATTTTAACAATTGCCCCCAACTTGGCCTTTTGGTGGGACAGCAAAGTGTCAAGATACGAATTCGTCTAGAGCACACGGCAAGCGATGGACAAAGGGATCCGAGTTGTGATGTTGATATCGAATCTCACGATGTTTTTCCCAAAAGACCGAGATCGATGATGTATCATAACAGGCTCTCGAGGTTAATGAGCAGGACTGGGATACGAGTTGGATCGCTCTGCTTACATCATTGTTCCATTATCCGAGATATGAAATAAGTTACCTCCATATGTACGTAGTTGGTGGGGTCTTGTATCCTTTCATCCAAATTTGGACCGAGGCTCGAGGTGTTGTTACACTGTGGTGGCTCCTTAAGGGTCCGAGATTTGGGTTAGGTGTTCTAGAACACTATGTGTCACTTCAATTTCGAACGTTTTGTGTCTTGTCTTTTCGAATGCTTTTGTTCAGAAATGGTGCTCCACGTGGTTTAGGAATAGTGAAAGTCATTGTTTAGGGTTCGAAGTGTCATGATTAGCCTGTTACCCAAGTGGCTTCAGTACTCAAGAGGGGGGGTGAATTGAGTAAATAAAGATTTTTCGCAAAAGCCTTAAACAAATAAATTAAACTGAATTTAATTATTAAAAGTCGTGAATGAGATGAAGATAAGAAGAACAGATAATAATTAAATTGCAAGAATAAATAAAGTGCATAAAGATAAAGAGAATAAGGGTAGAAAAGCGAGCACGATATTTATCCCTGGTTCGACCATCAACCGCTTGTGGCCTACGTCCAGATCCCGAAACACAGGTTCGAGATTTTTCACTATTCAATACAAGCTTAACAACGGTGCTTGCAACCTTTACACAACAGGGATACCTCACCCTATTTACTAGAGGAATACCTCACCCCCTTTGAAGGATACCTCACATTCTTTACACCAAGGGATACCTCACCCTTTTACTAGAGGGATACCTCACCCTCACAAATTCACTAAGAGATACCACACCCTTTTACAGAAGCAGAGAATAGATGAAAAAATAAACTCTCACTTAGAGTAGATATTACAAATCGAAGTGCTAATAAGCTCTCTAAAGGATATCTCAAAATTTGGTATAAGAGAGTACAGAAAATATGAGAAAATAGTGAATCACGTTTTTGGCACAAGCAAAAAATTAGTTCAAGTGGTTAGGCAACCTTTAGAAGAGACCCAAGGTCTCTATTTATAGAGCATTTGAGAAAAAGAGCCGTTTGAACAATATTAAATGCAAATATGGCCGTTGCTGCCATTTTTCGAACGTTTCGTGAAAACCAATTCTGGAGAACGGTATTCGAATACCTTATGAGGTATTCGAATGCCTCTTGCCAAAACTCTTTTAAAAAACTGATTAAGGCTGGGTTATTCGAATACCAGTTAAGGGTATTCGAATGCCTCATTTAAAAAGGTTCATTCTGAAACTAGGGTATTCGAATACCATATGGGGTATTCGAATGCCTCTGTTTTAAGACAAATGAAAAATATCAGTTTCGAAACAGGTTATTCGAATACCATAGATGGGTATTCGAATACCATTTTGAAAAACAGAAAACGTTCAAACTTTAAAACATGGTTACTGTAGAAGCAAGTTATTCGAATACTTGGAGGGGTATTCGAATACCTCTTTGAAAAAAAAACGTATAAGCTTGAAAAACACTCTATTCGAATACCTAACGGGGTATTCGAATACCTCTGTTATAAAACTAGTTTTAAATGCTTTCAAATGACCAGAAAATGGTTGTTTAATTTTGGAAAAACAATTTTGAAAACATTTCTTTGCAATGCCAATTAATGAGATATCCAATGAGGCTTTTACAAGGATCCTAAGTCCTAAAGCTTATTCTTGAAGATCTTGGACTTGGTCTTCTCATCATCTTCATGTTTGTCTTCACGTTTGTTATCATCAAAACTATTGCTCATGATAGCTAGCCAATTACATTCTCCCCCTTTTTGATGATGACAAACTAACATTTGAGAAAAGCATTAGTACATATAAATTGGAATTCACAAAGTGTTTAGAGATACTTACTCCCCCTCTTTTTCATAAGAGGTGATTTATATCAGAGATGTGCACAGCAGCTCCCCTTTACTTTTGGAATCCAATTTCTATTTTTGTTTTGACTTTTACTCCCTGACTTTTCTCAAACAAAGACATTTAAACTTGTTCTCCCCCTTTTGTACATTTGATACCATTCTCCCCCTTTTGTCATGATCAAAAAGATGGGGCAAGTATTTTTCTCCCCTTTTTATCATATCAAACAATATATGCATGTCCTCAAGTTGAATAAGTTTTGTCCATTTAAATTTGTGCTTGAGGTAGTGTTCTCCCTACAACAAAATTCAGAGTACTTTCATTGATATCCATTAATGTTGGATCCATAGGGGTTAGTCAAACTCATAAGCCAATAAGTATTTAAAACAATGAGGCAAAAGCAACAAATGATTCTCAAGGGCAAAAAAAAAAAATATATTTATCGATTAATTTGGCCAAGAAATCACTTGTTTGATATCATTTGTTATCATTTGTTATTACTTGTTATTATGTTCATACCACTTTGATATCACTTGTTGTCAAAATGTAAAACATTTACCACTTGTTTGATATCACTTGTCAAGATGTTCTAAGCATTTACCACTTGTTAACAAATTCTTATAAATCTGACATATGTCAAGAAAAACACAGATATTAAATATTTCATATACCACTTATTGCACTTGTTCGTATATCAAAACAATAGCCAATTACATTTACCTTGAACATTTACCTTACAAAGGATTTAAATATGCAGCATATTCTAGAGAAAGATAAGGTGAAAAAGCAAGCAAAAATATGCATTTAAGAATATCATGTGATTTTCATATAAGGCATAAATGAAGGCTTGATGAAATAAGATTAAAAGCATGTTATTTGTATTGCCTATGCAAGAAGAAAAAAAAGAGAGAAACGAAACAGAGATCACGATGAACAACTTGCTTTCAGCCTTGTGGTATTCGAATACCTCTTTCTGTATTCGAATACCCATCACATTTTATAAACTCCAGAAGGAGCAAGTATTCGAATGTCTAGGAAGGTATTCGAATACTCCAGATAGCATGTAATAAGTACTGATAAAGATGTCCTAGATTATTCGAATACACATTTGGGTATTCGAATGCCCCAGTTAATAAAACCACAAGAACTCTGTACTGATGTATGGTATTCGAATACCATGGGAGGGTATTCGAATAAACCTATCAGAAAAACATGGATTTTCACGTACAGATGCAATGGTATTCGAATACCACAGGGAGGTATTCGAATAACTCAAACATAAAAACATATATTTTACGTCCAGAAGGTATATTTGAGATATGAAAACTTGCCTTTTGATGGAAAAACAAAGAAAATACCGTAAGAGAGCTTGCCTTATTATTTGCCATTATTTTCTTATCTGTTCCAATGATTAAGAGCTTATTTCATGGTTGCAACTTCAAGCTTCATGAAAAGAAGGAAGAGAGCTTGAAGTTATTTCCGGTCTTGTGCTCGCAGTAGCCACTTTCAAAAATGCCGAAGTCAGTTCTAGGCTTTCAAGCACACCTGTAACACAATTTAATTTTTTGTTTTTGGTACCCAAATTTTCTTGGGTCCTTGAGTGTCAGTTTTGGGCAATGTACCCTTTGGAACCTAAACCATTTTTGTCCCAATTTTTGTGTTAACATTCTTTCTTGCATTGCATGTTGAAGCACTGTGACCCTTCTTCCCACAATAGAAACATTTAATAAATGGGCTACATGAGATGCTAGAATTAACAAAATAAATTTTATAGGATTTGTGTTGATTATTCGGGTTATATCCTATTCCAGCTTTTTGAAAAACAATCCTTTGTTTTCCCAATAAGATATTTAAATTATCTCTTCCACATGTGAATTTGGCAAGGGTGTTCTTTAAATCTTCAATTTCATTTTCAAGTAAATGACATGAAGAACAAGAATAAGAAGTAGAAGCATGTGAGGGATGAGATGAACATGCATCAATAATTCCCAAAGTTTCATTTTCAATTTTTAGTTCTTCAATCTCTTTATTTAAAATAAGAATTTGATTTTCTAGAGAAGAGATTTTTTTCTTAGAAGAAGAAATTTGTTTTGTGAGTTTTAAAGTTTCGTCATGCAATTCTTCAAAGGCATCTTGTAACTCATCATAAGAAGGAGATACGTCAGAATTTACCTCGTTGTCGCTTTCTTCTTCTTCTTCTTCTTCTTCTTCTCCTTTCGCCATAAAACATAAATGGGCTTCTTCACTATCTGAGCTATCAGTGGAGTCCATATCATTGTCATCCCATGCTATGTAGACTCTTCTTTCTTTGGAGGGTTTCTTTTCAACTTTCTTTTGGGGAAAAGACGATCTTCTTTGAGTTCTCTTTTTCTTTAGGAACTTACCAAATTTTCTTACCAGAAGATTGAGATTTTGTTCATTTAGCTCAATGTTGTCCACATCATCTTCATCGTCTTCTTCTTCATTATTGATAGTGGAGGTGGTGGCTTTAAGCGCTATCCCCTTTTTCTTTTTATCGTTTTCCTCACTTTGGTCAAGCCTGTTGAGTTCTAATTCGTGCTCGTGAAGTTTTCCAAAAAGAGTTGCTAATGACATAGTTGTCAAGTCCCTTGATTCTGAAATTGCTTTGTTACTTTTGGTTGCCAAATCCTCGCTAAGACATCTCAACACTTTGTTAATCAAATCTTCGGTAGTAAAATTCTTTCCTAATGATGCAAGATGATTAACAATGTGGGTGAACCTCTTTTGCATTTCTTGAATGCTTTCTCCTTGGTTCATTGTAAATAATTCATATTCACGAGTTAGAGAATTGATTCTCGACCTCTTAACTTCACTAGTACCCTCATGGGTAACTTGTAAAGTGTCCCACATTTCTTTAGCAGCTTTACAATTTGAAATTCTAAAAATTCATCATGTCCCAAAGTGAGGTAATGATGTTTTTGGCTACTAAGTTATTTTGAACTTTTCTTTTATCATCTTTAGACCAATCACTTCTAGGTGTCTCGGTTTTTACACCATTGACAACGCGTGTAGGTATAAATGCGCCATTTTCGACAAAGATCCCACACATCTAGATCAATAGCCTCGATAAAGATTTTCATTCTTTCCTTCCAATATGCATAACCATCCCCATTGAAAAAGGGTGGTCGATTTATGGAAGTTACTTCTGATAAAACATTTGATGAAGCCATGTACTCTTGAAGCGGCTAAGCTCTTTATACAAGAGTCTAGTTCTGATACTACTTGTTACCCAAGTGGCTTCAGTACTCAAGAGGGGGGTGAATTGAGTAAATAAAGATTTTTCACAAAAGCCTTAAACAAATAAATTGAACTGAATTTAATTATTAAAAGTCGTGAATGAGATGAAGATAAGAAGAACAGATAATAATTAAATTGCAAGAATAAATAAAGTGCATAAAGATAAAGAGAATAAGGGTAGAAAAGCAGGCACGATATTTATCCTGGTTCGACCACCAACCGCTTGTGGCCTATGTCCAGTCCCCGAAACACAGTTCGAGATTTTTCACTATTCAATACAAGCTTAACAACAGGTGCTTGCAACCTTTACACAACAGGGATACCTCACCCTATTTACTAGAGGGATACCTCACCCCCTTTGAAGGATACCTCACCTTCTTTACACCAAGGGATACCTCACCCTTTTACTAGAGGGATACCTCACCCTCACAAATTCACTAAGGGATACCACACCCTTTTACAGAAGCAGAGAATAGATGAAAAAATAAACTCTCACTTAGAGTAGATATTACAAATCGAAGTGCTAATAAGCTCTCTAAAGGATATCTCAAAATTTGGTATAAGAGAGTACAGAAAATATGAGAAAATAGTGAATCACGTTTTTGGCACAAGCAAAAAATTAGTTCAAGTGGTTAGGCAACCTTTAGAAGAGACCCAAGGTCTCTATTTATAGAGCATTTGAGAAAAAGAGTCGTTTGAACAATATTAAATGCAAATATGGCCGTTGTTGCCATTTTTCGAACGTTTCGTGAAAACCAATTCTGGAGAACGGTATTCGAATACCTTATGAGGTATTCGAATGCCTCTTGCCAAAACTCTTTTAAAAACCGATTAAAGTTGGGGTTATTCGAATACCGGTTAAGGGTATTCGAATGCCTCATTTAAAAAGGTTCATTCTGAAACTAGGGTATTCGAATACCATATGGGGTATTCGAATGCCTCTGTTTTGGCACAGCAGAAAATATCAGTTTCGAAACAGGTTATTCGAATACCATAGATGGGTATTCGAATACCATTTTGAAAAACAGAAAACGTTCAAACTTTAAAACATGGTTACTGTAGAAGCAAGTTATTCGAATACTTGGAGGGGTATTCGAATACCTCTTTGAAAAACAGAAAACGTATAAGCTTGAAAAACACTCTATTCGAATACCTAACAGGGTATTCGAATACCTCTGTTATAAAACTAGTTTTAAATGCTTTCAAATGACCAGAAAATGGTTGTTTAATTTTGGAAAAACAATTTTGAAAACATTTCTTTGCAATGCCAATTAATGAGATATCCAATGAGGCTTTTACAAGGATCCTAAGTCCTAAAGCTTATTCTTGAAGATCTTGGACTTGGTCTTCTCATCATCTTCATGTTTGTCTTCACGTTTGTTATCATCAAAACTATTGCTCATGATAGCTAGCCAATTACATAGCCATTTTCGAATTTCAAAACTGAAAAGGCGTCATAATGAAGCGCTTCTAACGGAAAAACATATCTGCTCCCATTGATGGCAACGACTTGGGGTGACTTTTCTTGCTTATAAATAGGGACGAGGTTTGCCATTTCCCATTATTCGCTCATTCTTGCACTCCAGATTTTCTTCTCTCCCAACTTAGGCAATTTCTGGCACCTTGGTAGTGGTCGTTGGTGATTCAAGGCTTTCTCAGTGAAGCTTTTTCAGCATTTCCTTCACCTTTCAGAGACTTCTTCCAACTAAAACTCAAGGTACTTCTCGTTTCACCCTTTCAATTTTTGCCCTTTCCTTTGAGTTATTTAGTGGGGGGAAATGTCTAGGAGTGAGGAGACGATACATAATAGTGGCCTATTAGTGGAGGTCTTGAGTCCTCCTTCATCTTCATCGCCTCAGCCACGGCGGGGGCTCCAAGCCCACATTGGAGATTCTAGTGAGGGTTTGAATCCCTTGACTAGGATGAGGATCTTGGAGACGCTCCGAAGGGGGGACCAAGCCAGAGTACTAGCATGGCATAGACTAGCCCGTCCGCTCTCCGAACTTATGATGGCAATGAGGGACATGAGTGATTCTTCCATAGGTGATTCTTCTGAATCTGAATCGGGTGCATCCTCTGTAGGTATGGCACGAACCCGGAGGACTGCACCTATGGAGAGGGGGAGGATTGTACCTGTGGAGCAAAATAAGCTCATCTTCCCCCCGGCATGTCGACAGATATCGATGGGTGGACCAGGAGGTTTTGGGCACTCCTTCTAATGTGAGGATCATAGAAGATGCTTTGGAGAAGCAACAATATTTGTAGCTAACTGTGAAGGGACTCAAAGACCAGGGGTTTGTGCTCTGGCACCCATCAGAGGAAGAGAGGGTGTGCTCGACCTGTATAGAGGGGGAGCACTTCATGTATATGTACGAGCCTCTCTTTACCTAGATTGGGGTGCGACTGTCTTTTACTGATTTCGAGATAGGCATTCTCAATCACCTGCATGTGGCGCCCACTCAACTTCACCCGAATGCTTGGAGATTCGTCCGGTCGTTCGAACTGGTCTGCCGAGTTTTTGAGTGGTCGTACTTGGTCAAATCTTTGTTTTTCCTTTTCTCCCGTTTGACGACCTCTAGAAGCAACTAAACTAAAGGATGGGTCACGCTGCGAGCGCACGATTTTCAAGCCCTACCAAGAGTCCTTCAAGAAATTTAAAAAGGATTTCTTTAGGGTAGAATGCGCTCCATGTAAGACATATTTTTTCATCACCCCAGAAAGTTAGCCACACCTCCATTTATACTAGACTAAAGTCGGCTGGGAGTGGAGTAATAAGGAGTTAGAGACTCTGGATTCTGAGGTCCCTCCTTTTGAGGCCTGGGTCCTGGAGTTCTTGATTGACTAGGCCACGGAGAAGGGGGGTCATCTCCTGCAAGAATGTCTTGGATGAGCCTATTGATAAACACAATTTTCATACATTAGTTAATTCTCATATTTAATATCTTAAATCTCTTATATGCTTAATTAATTGATTTTTGCCACATTTTATAAGTTTTGATTCAAATTGTGCTTAATTACATTTTTCAACATTATTAGGAATTTTACATTATTTCTGTATTTTGGGTATAAATTGAGTTTTAGACATCTAAAAATTATAAATTTTATACTGTAAGAAAGTTGAGAGAAAGTTTTATAACTTTGATGAAGAAATTTCAAAGACCGATAATTCTAAGTTTAATAAATTATATTAGGAGTATAATTTTATCTATATATTTCTAAATTTATGTAAAGTTTCATTAATATTTTGTTTTTTTATAAATTCACACAAAATCTTATTCTATACTTAAAAAGTTTTTTTTTCATTTTTATAACTTTTTCCATTTAACATTTCTTAATTTAATTGTACATCAAAGTGACATTATTAAAAAAAAAGATTGTCCTTTCCCACGAGCCACATCTTCTACATCTTCTATTTCATCTATATAGGGGAGAGAGAGGGAAAAATGGACCAAAAGAATTGAAGTTGACATATATTGAAATGAACTATGGACGGCTTGAAGGTCCCCATCTTCATGTACTCAGATTTCAAATAAAACATTGTCCAAATTTATATTTCAATATTATCATGAAAAATGTTAGTTGCCAGCAAGGCCAAGAGCCGACTGGAAAAAAAAAAAATAAAGGATGGAATTTATATTTATATTCTGTGTGCGTGACTGGAACAATACCTTGCTATTAAATTTAAATCATATTTAGGAAGTTCGGATATGCCTGGTATCTACTAGAGACAATAATTATAATTTCCAAACAGTGTGTATTCAGTTAAGCATTTTCCTCCAAGTTTCCTTTGACATTTGGAATTAAATGGTATGAATGATGTTCACCATGGAAAGCTTATATGAAACATCCATTAATTTTCCTTTTGACATGATTTGAATTTGAGGTTCATAACCGGCGTGTAACAAATGTAAATTATAGGTTAGCTTAAGTCACACAAGCTTACAAATCCACAATTTAGGCAGACTTTGTAATATAATAACAATAGTCACCACATGGCCTCAAAACATAATTCAATACCAAATAAAGTCATACTTTCAAAAGTCATAGTTAAACAAATCCAATAGTCATAATTTATCAAAATATCAATTAAAACCAAAATATCTATATAAAATCCTACTTGCAGAAATAATGGAGCAACTCTAAGATCAACAATTCATAATATTTCAAAACAAAAAAAATTAATAACATAATAAATAAACTCTCAAATCTGCCCACATGAACAATGTGTTGGATTCATCAATAATATTGCACTAGACTCCTTGATCAAACTAGAAGAGTAGAATTAGAAGCTATCACATTTCCTTTATGTGAAAAACATAATTACGATTTGAGTGAGTTGCGAACTCAATAAACAATTATCACATACTATAATAGAAATAGGGCAAGTGGGACACAAGTTTTCCTTATCAAGTTAAATATTAAATTAAACATAATATTTTATCAATAGATCAATTCCAATCAAATTATTAAAACTTCATTATGAAAGAAAAATATACAACAGTTAAGTGAGAATAAATTCCAATTGTATAACCAAAAAAATATAACTCGATAAAATCATAGTTTACGTAGGACAATTCACTAGGCAAAACTAAAAGCTCAAATTTTAAATTGACGAACGTTTAATTCGAAAACATAACCAACCCACGTGTATTAGCCTACACAAATGGTCAGCATATACCCTACTAGCTAAGGCTTAATCAAATCCTAGGTGCACCAAGGCTAATATTTATTATTGTTAGACACTATTTTGTCTGCTGCCAAAAATAAGATAAAAAATGTATCAACAAGTCTTTTATGAAAATAAATTTCTAATGGAACAAAATAAAGATCAAATTTATAAAATAGTATGCAATAATACACCTTTCAAGAAATAATAAATTTTCAAGTGATCAAAAATTAAAATTTGACACAAATCAAGAAATTCAATCTATTTAAGTGAGTACATCTTTTGACATTAGAAAATCCACTTAAATAATTTAAATTTATTTTCCATGAATATAGTCACTGTCTATATAAATTATCATTATCGGCCCAAGCCAATGTCTATAACAATTGTCATCTGGCACAAATCATTACACATAATATTTACCATCTTTGGTCAAAAACTAATATTAAAGCATTTTAAGATAATCAAAATTGTTAGTTCATACTAGTGTACAAAGTTAGTAGTGAATTTTTTAACATTTGTGTTTGTCTCAATAACTCCTAAAGTTTTACTGTATTCAAAATCTAATAACAAAATTAATTTAAAATTAATAAAATATAAATAGACTAATAGTAAGTAAGAATCACTCATAATACGTGTTAATTCCCAAATTGAGCCTTTTCCTTAAAATTTATACAATTGTACTAAAGGTTATTTGTACTGTTTTATAACCACATAAATACTAATAATACACAAATCAATTAAATACTATAAAAATTATGTAATTTAATTTCTTAAATTTCAAATAAATCCTAATTGATATCGTCAAGTAATGACATACACAGGACAGTGATGTCTTGTCTACTCTATACCATTGATATTAGTTCAAGTAGTCAGAGTGGGGGAGAGGCTCTAAATTCATGTAATTGTAACGACACGAAGCTTATCGGAAAAGTATTAAACAAATTTTTTTTTACGCAAAACTAAATTTTGATCAGAGATAATAGAGAAAAAAAACCAAGAGACAATGTGACATCTTTCAAAAAAGACAAAGGAAAAAAAAAACACAAACACATAGCCAGAGAGGCTAACAAATACGACAAAATAGTCCATTCTCTAGGAATATCAGACATGGAGACTCAAAGGAAGCAACCAAGAACCCAACATAGAGATTATATATCTTACAAATGTCTAGCATATTAATATTAATTTCTCATTGATGATAAGAAATACATAATTCCAAATAGTTTTCTTCTAAGATATGTAGCAAGTTAGATTCATTTCAAG
Source organism: Ormosia emarginata (assembly GCA_029884605.1). Lineage (NCBI taxonomy): Eukaryota > Viridiplantae > Streptophyta > Magnoliopsida > Fabales > Fabaceae > Ormosia > Ormosia emarginata. The sequence continues at coordinate 43,155,901 of JAQQTP010000089.1, read as the reverse complement.
AACTCAAACCCAAATGCTTACTTCTTGCTTCATGTATCCTAAAATTAAATGTCTCCTTTTTGAATACTTGAAAAGATGTAGCTTCTTGTTTTGGACCGAAATTTCGGGTCAACATCAGGAGCAACTTGACCCGTCGGAGTAATACCTTGATATTACTACGCGATATTTTGATGAGCATATTTGTCTATTTATTAGGTACAAATCCCTTATAGAATCCTTAATAGATACGCACACTAATTATCCCACACAAACAAAGAAACTAATTAAAAGGGATCATAATCCATAAAGGATACTAATCCTAAATAACTGCATTACACAAATCCTAAAACGCTCTTATAAATGCACTGTCATGTCTCAAAGGTATACATCTCTTCTAATATACAGACTGCTGATAAACACATATTTTATTCATTAAGAAACCCTTATATTTAGTCATTTACACTCTCCATATTCTTAATTGATTGAGTTTGACATGATTTTGTGAGTTTGAAATTTCAAATTGGTCCTAATTGAATATTTTCAGCATTATTGAGATTTTACACTGTTTCTGTATTTTGGTCATAACTTGAGTTCCTAATATCTGATGAACATGAATTTTACCTTGTAGGAAAGCTAAGAGGAAGCTCTACAACTTTGATGAAGAGCTCGAAGTCTGATTCAGATGTCTAAGGGACCTAAGTTTACATGGAAGTCAGAATACGGGTTCTGTCAGTAGAATCCGAACAGTGTGCACTCAAAAAATCATATCTCAAGCTATAATAATGGAGATGGGCTGAAATTTGGAGAGTTGATAGTCAAGACCCAAATAAACAACTTTCATGAAGAACACCTTTTGAAATAATGAAGTCTAATGGGTCATTTTGAGCTTGCAAGTCGGAACAGAGGTGCTGAAGTTGGGTTTGAGCAACCTACGGTATTTGGGACATATCTTGGGCTTAAGGAAGCCAAATTGGACAAACCAGCTATCCATTTTATAGCCAAGACAAGGATCTACAACTTTCATGAAGAACACTTTCCGTGGTTTTGAAGTATAGTGGGTCGTTTTTGGCTTCCAAGTCAGACACGAAATTTTCGTCCTCAACCATCCACTCATCCATCCACTAATCCACTCATCCACTCATCCACTCATCCACTAACTCACCCACTCATCCACTCATACACTAATCCAACCACTTAACCACTCCACCCACTCATCCACTAATCCATCCACTCATCCATCCACTCATCCATTCATGTCCATAATTTCCCACTCACCAAAAGTCCTTTTTCGGCATTTTTCACTAATTCAACCACTCATCCAACCACTCACCCACTAAACCAACCCACTCAACTAAATCAACCAATCATCCACTCACCCACTCATTCAAACCACTCCACTCATCCATTCAACTCACCCACTCAACCACTCATCCACTTAACCACTCACCCACTAAACCAACCCACTCAACTAAATCAACCAATCATCCACTCACCCACTCAACCACTCAACCACTCATCCACTCAACTAACCCACTCAACCAATATTTAATCCACTCCACTCAAACCAACCCACTTAACCACTCACCCACTCAACCAATCCACTCAACCACTCCACTCCACTAACCCACTCATCCATCCACTCACCTTTGTCATTTTGTTACCCTAGACTTCTATAAAAAGGGCACCATTGGTTATCATAGGGAGGAGGAGGGACTCTCCTTCATTTTCTCTCAGTTTTTCTTGTGATTTCTTTCTAGCTATGTGTAACTAAACCTCCCTTGGTTAAGGGGGTGATGAAACCGCTAGTATTAATGTTGTAAACTTTGCATATTTGATTATTTCAACACAGTTATGTTTTTATTCATATATTTCTGAATCTATTGTTGGTATGAAAGTTTTTGTACTTGTTCATACTTTCAAAGTAGTAGATCTAGGTTTATTATGCGCGGTTGCGGTAGTAGATCTAGTGGGATGTATGATGTTCATGTGGGTATAATTATCTTTGTGCTATTTGCCAGTTATAAAAGTGGTAGATCTGGGTTTATTATGCTTGTGATTGCGATATTAGATCTGAGAAATATATGTTCTAAGTAATTTAATCCCTGTATGATTAGACCTTAGTGTAATTGGTTTTCTAAATCTTAATGCAATTGTTGGATAGTTGTAAGAGCGGTTGCTTTATGACTAATCGGTGATTAGGAGTTGATTTGAATGCTTGATTCTTAAATTGGCCAACACGTAAGGAAAACAGAGATTTACTCTCACAATTGCATAAAAACATAATTGAGCATGTTGGAATAAAAAGGATATGTGGATTTACATTATCATATAAATCTAGTGGTGGATTCAATCTCTTAACCAATTTTCTTATATTGTTGATTTCGGTTTGTTTATTGTTATCTTTGAAGTTTGTTCATTGTTCATCAAAACTCCAAAACCCCCCTTTTACTGTTTATTGTTAATCAGAGTCTAAATTGAGAATTGTTTAATAGTGTTAATTGAATTGGTTCTCATGGATCGACCCTTACTAACTACAACTAGTTGTAAGGTTTTTATTTTCTCAAAGGCGACGACAACCGATTTTTATCTTAATTTTAATTGCTACATCCGCACGCATCGTAATTTTGGCGCCGTTCTTGAACCAATTTTTTCAATTACACTATTAATTTATTTCCTATTTTTATTCTGTTTTTATTTTATTTTATTTTATTTTATTTTTAATCTTTCTTTCTGAGTGTTTTGTAGGTGTTGATGTCCCTTGAAGGAGTAGACGAAGGATTGCTAAATTTGAGGAACTATATTGATCAACTCACTTCACATCCTCAATTTCCCTTCCATCCGGCTAACTTCCAACTCACACCTGCTGACATTGAAGCTGCCTGTTACATTGATCTATCAAGTTCAGAGACATTTGAGCCATCTGAAATATCTGAAGAAGTGACAATGGCAGAAAACACTTTAAGGGCATTGGGTGCTCCAGATCTAGATCAACAGCCTCTTTGCATAGACATTCTTGAAAATGAAGAGGCATTTGAATTGTTTATATTTGGTTACTGTGCACACGCACAGTAACCAAATTTGCTTATAAATTCGGAGAATCAGAGAAGCGAGGAGAGTGCCTCGGGGGGAGCTCTCTCTCCCTCATTCTGTTCAGTTTCTTTCCCTTTCTTTTTTCTTTTATTTTCTTCTTTCTCATGTGTAATTAATTTTCATCTAGCTTGGGTGAAAGAGTGAAGTTTTTAGTAATAAATTGAGGTTAGATTTATTTCTTTCTTGTGCTTTAAATGATATATTTTTATGTGACTTTTATATGTATTATATGTTGTTTCCAATTAATTTAAATACTATTCTCAGTATAATGAATATCTTGATCCATTGTAGACAATAGGATTAGCATCGTTGGATGCTTTTGACAATTTACAAGATATTAGTAGATAATTATTGGAACCATAATATGATTACGTGATTGAACTTTGAAAGTTAAATCTTCCGATTGGAATCTTCATTATGCGTGATTTCAATTGAGTTATAAAATGAAATAATCTTATTCTTAATTTATTATCAAGAGTGGATCTCTAACCCAAGAAATCCTTTTCATTGTAAACAACTTATATCATCTTAAATTTTGTGACAAATCTTCTTTTTACCTCAATTAATTAGTTTCTCTTCATCAATTCCTCATGGATCGACTCCGACTTTGAGATTTATTACTGAGACAACCTACACTTGGGTTAAAACTTTTAATTATAATTAAATCCCATCAAGTTTTTGGCACATTCTTTAACTTGATTTGAAGTTCTAATATATTGAGGTTCTCTTTCTGTAAGTAAATTTCACTATCAGGTATATTCCTCCTCTACTCTTTTCATTTTTATTTATTTATTTACTAACGCACTAACTAGTATTTTTTTTGTGTGTGTGAATAGTATGAATAGTAATATAAATAGTAACATAAATAATAAATAGTGAATAGTAAATAGTAAAAAGTAAATAGTAAATAGTAAATAGTAAAAAGTAAATAGTGATAGTGAATAGTAAAAAAATAAAAAAAATAAAAAATAAAAAAATTAACCTTTTGTATATATTAACTCAGTGGGGGTAATTCTCCCTTTTATTTTCTTTTACGGTGGGGTTAATTCTCCCTTTTATTTTTACGCACTAACTCAGTGGGGAAACTCTCCCTTTTACTTTCCTGTAATTTATTTTTTGTATTTTTTATTTTTATTTGGTGGTTGATTTATTACCCCATCTTTGTAAACATTTTTTTTATTTACGCTTTCTGCTTTTATTATTATTATTATTATTATTATTATTATTATTATTTACGCTTTATCTTCTAACTTTCTAACTTTTAATTTCTATTTATTTTACTGTGATCTAACTTTTAAATTTTGTCATTTATTTTTCGCATCTAACTTTTAAATTCTCATCATTTTTTTTGCTTTCTAACTTAATGAAATAATTTTTCTTCTTCTTTTCTCTTTCTTCTGTGGCTCTGCCACTCTCAGGTTTTCATAATTTAAATTTATTTTCTGTAATTTACTTTTTACAATTTATTTTCTGCATTTTATTTTTTTTGCACTTTACTTTCTCGCACTTTATTTTTTTTGTATTTTATTTTTCGTATTTTATTTTTCGCACTTTATTTCCTGCATTTTATTTTCTCGTATATTATTAACTCTTTAACTATCTAATTTTTTTTTATTTTATCAGTTATTTAACTTTTTACTTATTATTATTATTATTATTATTATTATTACTATTATTATATATATATATTATGGGTGGCGGTTTATACCACACCCTAGTTAATATTTAATGGATAGTTTATACCGTCACCAGACATTACTTTTATTTTATTTTACGTCACTTATTTATGTTTATTTGGTATCGTGATTCAAATTGATCGCTTAGTTAAAATTAATCCCAGTATTTTTTATATTGATTCGATTGAATCACAATCACACATAATTGACATAATAGATGAAAATCACCCACCATTAGTGAAAATGAAAGTGTACATGATGAACATAAAAATCAACCATTCATGAACTATGCGTGCATATTTGCAACCACCCCGAAATTCTAGTCCATCATGTTTTGTCTTCCCAACTAATGCTAACAATTTTATATTTAAGTCGGGTATGATTTCTTTACTTCCTAATTTCCATGGTTTAGAATCTGAAAGTCATATTTACATCTAAAAGAATTTGAGGAAGTCTGTTTTGCTTTCAATGATAAAAATTACACTTTGAAGAGATTATTTTGTTTAAACTGTTTCCTTTTTCTTTGAAAGATAAAGCAAAACTTGGTTTAACACTTTGAAACCAAGATCAATTGGCACATGTAGCAAGAAATGCAAGGTGAATTTTTAAAGAAATTTTTTCCAACACATAAAACCAATGCTTTGAAAAGACAAATCCAAAATTTTTCCCAAAATTCAAATGAAGCGTCTTTTCAAAGTTGGGAACGTTTTAAAGATTTGTTAAATTAACGCCTTGTCATGGTTTTGAAAAATGGATGACTATAAGCTTTTTTATGAAGGTTTAACATCTAAAACTGAACAATTTATGGAAACGATGTGTAATGGCGAGTTTCTTGATAAAGAACACGATGAAGCTTTAGATTATTTAGATCAGTTATTTGAAAATTCTCAATCTTGGCGATACTAATATTTCTAGAAATTCAATTAGATCTAACCTTGCAAATGCTAATAAAGAAAAATATAATCTTAGTCAAGAAGAAGTTCTAAATGCTAGGATTGCCAGTTTGGCTAGACAAATTGAAGCAATGGAATTAGGAAAAATAAAAGAAGTTAAATCTGTGCAAATTGAAGATATTTGTGGCATTTGTGATGAATTAGGACATTCAACAAATGAATGTCCTAATATTCCTATTTTTAAAGAAATTGTGCATGAGCAAGTAAATGCAATGAACAATTTTAAAAAGTCATTTACCTCTTCTTTTTCAAATTCTTACAATCCAAGATGGAGAAATCACCCAATTTCAGAGAATAATAATCAAACACAATTTATGCAACCACCACCTCCTCAGGAACAACAGGATTCTCAAAATTTTCAAGGATATGCACCTTATATCCCACCATATAGGAAAAACCTTGAAGGAACTTTGCATGCATTTATAGAAAAGCAAGATGTCATCAATAAACAAACCAATCAAACCATGATTGACATAAAAGAAACTCTTGCTAAACTTGCTTCTACACTCACCATTCACGAGAAAGAAAAATTTTCTTCTCAACCTCAACTAAATCCCAAAGGTCCGTACTGTCTAAATGAGGGTTGTTCTGAAAGCAAACAAATAGATCAAGTCAAGTCAATGATAACTCTTAGGAATGGAAAGGTTGTTGAAGAAAGCAAGGAGATAAAGAACCAAGTGTTCAGAATGCTAAACTCCTTGAGTGTGAATGAGCTAGAAGATGTGAAAAAGAATCAAGATAGTAGTGATGTCAAACTACCTAAGGAACCTGAGGTGACAAAGAATCCTGTTAAGCCAGAAAATAAAGACAAAGGTCACCATACATACATGATTGACTCAATCATGGAGAAGGGAATTTCTACAACCTTTGATTTTGATTCCCTTGAGAATCTTCTTGTGAATTCTGAGTTTAATTTTATTAGTAATCCATCTAATGTATTTGATAATTGTACTAACTTTTATTTAACTCAGGATCATGACACTCAGGGATGGAGTCCAAAGTTTAAAGAGTTGCTTAATAAAGGTTGGAATTTTCCTGATAAAAAATGTGGTCGTCCCCTAGTCTTGTTCTCATGAAATTAAATTGGAGGGAGGTAAATGGTCAGTCGGGAGTTGAAGCCATAACTTGAGTTCAAAGATCCAGATGTAGTCGAGACTTTGGTAGAAGATCCTGTCTACCAAAGCTAAGGTAAGTTTTTAGTATTTCATTTGTATTTTTATTGAGTCGGCTTAAGTGCCTCCCAGATTTCGGAGCCTTTGTATGGGGATGTAAATAGTATTGGCCAACAAAAAAATGATTTAAAAAAAAAAAAAAGCAAGAAGTGGTCCGAAGGAAATGTTGCGAGAAGCAAGAAAAAAAAAGTCAGTCAAGACACTCCATCTATTTAAATAATTTCAATCTTTGGTCGTACTTTGTTTCTGTTTAAATTGATGTCAAGTTTCTCTTTTCAGTAATTGCAACAACAGGTACTATCTTCTATCCTTTACCTTTCTAAATTTTAACATTGAGGACAATGTTGTGATCTGGTTGGGGGGAAGGATAGTGTGAATAATTGTTATGTGAAATAATTGTTATGTGAATAATTGTGTAAAAAAAAAATTGTTGAAAAAAAAAATTGTTACAAAAAAAAAATTGTTTGAAAAAAAAAAATTTGTTTGAAAAAAAAAATTTAGGAAGTGTGTTTATTAATATGTTTATATGTTTGTCAACAATTTACTAATAGCTAAACCAGATTAAGGATGGTGAGTAAGGAGTAAATTTTGCTGTGGTGGTAATTTTACTCTTGAGACGCATCTAGATTGGGGTAGATACCTAGTTTGTGTAGAAGTAGCAATTCAGATTCAGGGAAATTTACATGATTGAGTAAATTGTCTTCTTTCTTAAACATCACATGCTTGGTTATGGATGTTGAAATTTTTGTGGATTGAGAATGATGGATATATGCCTTGTGAGATTTTGAGCTTATTGATGAATCGAATGAACATTTATATCATTCTCTTCTTTCTTGTGTGATTTTCACTTATAGAATTGTTACTCTAGAACTTGCTTTGATTCTTTTTGAAGCTACATTTTCACATGCTTATATAAACATGATTGAGGCATTTTTCTTAAAATAGCTACTTTAACCAAATAATGCCGCTTTGTTCAATACTATATTATTTCAATATGATATCAAGCACTCTTATGACTTCTTGAAAATTCTCTCGATTCCTACCAACCTTGTATATTTTCCTTTGCTTAACCCCTTTGAGCTTATTTAACCATTCCTTGTTTTTAGCTCATTACGTGCCTTAAATGAAAAATCATGTTTTTACTTGACCGTAGGGAATAAGAGAACATTAGCTTTGTTAATGAATGAGTTCTTGAACAAGTGTGGGGGTGTGTGTGCAAAATGATTGTTGAAAGAGGAAAGAGTGCCTAATTGAAAAAAAAAATGTATGTGTATAGTTATGTTCATAAAAAAAAATGTGTAAAGAAGGGCCAACAAGGCAAAAAGGGAAAGGAAAAATATGTAAAGGGAATATGCATTAGAGTTGGGATGAACTTTCATGCTTGTTAATTGAACTCAGCTCTCATATTCTTTTATTCTCTTTGGTTTTTAACTTCTTATATCCATATTAATCCCCTCTCCTTTACCACTACCATTACAACCTTGAATAAAGTCCTCATGATTTGTGTATGCATGTGTTCTGAGTAGTGGAGAAGTAGAAGATAAGCAAGCTTATGGTAGTACTTGTTCATGGGTTGAATAGAGTGAAATACTAACCTTTTTAAACACTTGAGAGATTGAGAGTGACTTCTGTGAGGATCTATCATTCTTGATTCATTCTTTTCAACTGAAGTTTCTTTGCTTGTTCGTTTGAGATGTGAAGATATGTTACCTCATGATTGTTTTGATCCCTTGAATGTTTGGTTGCTCTTCTTGAGTCATTAAATCCTTTAGAATTTTTAGCTTTTGAGTCTGTGTGCTTTTTCTTTGGTTTTTGTCTTTTATGTTTTGCCCAGAGTGCAAAAAAGTTAAGTGTGGGAGAATTTGATAACACTATAATTTATACATTTTATAATCCTCTCACTAGGCTTCTTAAGGTTCAATTAAGCTTAATTAAGTTCATTTTGACACATTTTATGATATTAAGCTGAATTGGATCATTAAACAAATTATTGCATAAATTAACCTTAATTATCTCTTTAGCAATGTTTAGTAAACTGGCTATAACTTGAGCTGTAAATATCTGTTTGATGTGATTTTGGTCTTGTAGGAAAGCTAAGACAATTCCCTACAACTTTCACGTTGAACACTTTTTCAGATTCTGAGGTCTAATGGATGATATTGGGCTTTGAAGTCGAAATAGAGGAGCTGAAACCGGGCCTAAATACTCTGCAATAATTGGACCATATCTTGAGTTCTAGGCATGATTTTGGACTCAGACCAAAGCCATTTTAAAGCAAATATCCAGGCCTACAACTTTCATGAAGACCACTTCTCTCAAAAATGGAAAAAAAATAGGAGACACAGTTGTACATGTTTGCTCAATTATTATTAAAAAAAAGAAAAAAAAAAGAAATATAAACGTAAGCGCTTACGTTTATATTTGGTTACTGTGCACACGCACAGTAACCAAATTTGCTTATAAATTCGGAGAATCAGAGAAGCGAGGAGTGTGCCTCGGGGAGCTCTCTCTCCTCATTCTGTCGCTTTCTTTCCTTTCTTTTTTTTTTTTTTTTTCTTCTTTCTCATGTGTAATTAATTTTCATCTAGCTTGGGTGAAAGAGTGAAGTTTTTAGTAATAAATTGAGGTTAGATTTATTTCTTTCTTGTGCATTAAATGATATATTTTTATGTGACTTTTATATGTATTATATGTTGTTTCCAATTAATTTAAATACTATTCTTGTATAATGAATATCTTGATCCATTGTAGACAATAGGATTGGCACATTGGATGCTTTTGACGATTTACAAGTATTAGTAGATAATTATTGGAACCATAATATGATTACATGATTGAACTTTGAAAGTTAAATCTTCCGATTGGAATCTTCATTATGCATGATTTCAATTGAGTTATAAAATGAAATAATCTTATTCTTAATTTATTATCAAGAGTGGATCTCCTAACCCAAGCAAATCCTTTTCATTGTAAACAACTTATATCATCTTAAATTTTGTGACAAATCTTCTTTTTACCTCAATTAATTAGTTTCTCTTCATCAATTCCCTGTGGATCGACCTCGGACTCCCGAGACTTTATTACTTGAGACAACCTACACTTGGGTTAAAACTTTTAATTATAATTAAATCCCATCATGGATCGACCCTTACTAACTACAACTAGTTGTAAGGTTTTTATTTTCTGGTGGGCCTGACAACTGATTTTTATCTTAATTTTAATTGCTACATCCGCACGCATCAACTGCCTCTTTTGAGCATGATCTAACTTGAGCATCAGAATACCTTTTGCAGGTACCCACCCCCTCTCACCAACGCAGGAGTAGCTGTGCTACGGAGGAGTCTACCATATAAGTGTCTTTCTTAAGTACCATCTGAATCTACTTCAGAACATTGACACCGTCTGTGGAAAACCATAAACTTCTATTCCTACGTCAACCATGGTGAGTACAAAGCAAAGGAACATGAGTGTTGTACACGTTGCCCCTGGCCAAGCACAGGGCCCAGCGGCACAACGCGACCCTCCTTTCGTTGCACCACCAAAAACCTTCGCCGCTAGGAGCAGGCTTATTGTCGTGGAAACTCTCAATGAGGGGCACGAGACTTCAGCTTTTGCTGAAAGCCCCACTCCATCTTGAAAGGTCTCTGTTCGGGATAGACTTGTTTTTCCTTGGGGTGAAGCCAACAATACACATCATAGAGTGAGGATCCCCGTGCACACTCGTTTGGGGATCTCCAACAACGATGCAGACCACGCATCTCACTATGAAGACAATGCCCAGTCTGAGATGACGAGGAATGACCTTTAAGAGTTGCTGCATCAACAAACAGTACTGATCGAAGATCAGCGACGTCAGCTGAAAGAACAACGTCGTCGGTTAAAGGATCTTGAAAGATTTGTAAGGTCGGATAACGACAACGAAGAGCGGGATGTAGTCCAAAACGAGCAAACAGTCCAGTATGTTGGTGTCGAGGTTGTTAGAAACAATAACTCGGCCCCTGGCTGTCAACAACAATTCTCAAACGCTTTGATAGTTATCAGTAGTTTTCTCCTTCAAAGGAAATTGTTTTTTTTTTCTTTTTTCTATGCTTTTACAATTGAGACATCTTTGCTAAAAAAATTTGCTAACTTTATCTAGGATTACAATTTCTTAAAATGTTTCATTTCTTATAGGATAAAATAATTAATTTCTACAAAATCACTACTAATCTAGCATTTAAAATATAATTAGAAAACTGATTTTTGCTGAAATGTTCATCACGCGGAAGCTCTTACTTCATGGCTGTGAAATAAGCCTTGATATAACAAATGCTGACGAGACATTGACATTTGAAAATGTCCAAGGAAATACTTTCTTAGCAATTTCTCGTCTAGTTTTGCCGGTATGTGACAATTAACATCAATATGTTTCTATATGAATTTTATATTTGGCAGTTAGCAATAAGCCGTTTGGGGGGACGAGGGCTAATTGTTAATATGTTATTAAGTTCGGAACTTAGTGTACGTCATGGATCATGATACACGTGTTATCTGGCCCCAAGGCAGTTTAAGGGGGAAAATAAAAGGAAAACATACAAGTTCGAATAGAATTATAGAAGTAAGGGAAGTTGTTGTTGTTGTGGATATAAATCGAAAACCAGAAAGCTAGCTAAACAATATAGCCCTTCTGGATGAGGGGAACCATTCGACTCCAAGGCCAAGTAACAACTTTGAAAGTCGCTGAAAACTATTACTAGTATGAGATATTATAATAGAACAACAATAATCAAGTTTAAAGTAGTTTTTACTAGTTTCTCCAAAAAAGTTCTTAGATCTTCTTCCTTTTTAATCGATTATCTTTCATTTCATTTGCACTTGTTGGTGTTTTCTATTCATGACTAAATCACCTTATTCGAGTTTTTAAATATTTTGCTCAATAGTAGGGATGGCAAAAAATTCCTGTCATAAGGGATCTCGTGGTAATTGTCTTATTTGGAGACTCAAATTTGAGAATTTTTTCTCGCCAAGAAGGAGATGGGGAAGGAGTGAAAATTCTCATGAGGTCAAATTACACAAATAACCTTAATTAATGATGTAATTGTTAGATCAAATACTTACTATTAGACTAAAAACTATAATTATTGGTAAGCGTGTCACAAGGGGATTTGAACTCATAACTCCGCTTTAATGCCATTTGTTTGATTAAGTACTTATCACTAAGTTAAAAGTTATAACTATTAATAAATGTGCAACTTTATTTCCTTAAAACTTCTCAAAATCGCATCTAGCTTGAGGGGCTCTACCTATTACAGGTGCTATGGGTTGAGATGTTAAGGCCATTGTGTCCTAAGAGAGATATTAACTAAATAAAGGCAACAATAATATATATAAAAGTAACCCTTGTCTTTTTTGGACATTTTACTCTGAATTAAGATTTATATTATTTTAAAACATAATAATAAAATGTCCATAACCAATTAGCCCATATCTTAACCTAAAATTAATATTTCATCTCATTTAAAGGATCACTGTAGGTCTTGTGGGGAGGTGGGGAATGGGGACACAGGTAAAAATCATCCTATGGCAGGGATTGAGGACGAGAACGAGGGAATAATGGGGTGGCAAGGATTGGTTTAGGGTGGGGTGGTGAGGACAAGTTTAGGGTGTCTTTGCACGGGTGTCATCCCTACTTAATAGGTGTTACTCTTTTACTTTATTTTATATTTATTTCTAATCTTATATCTTGTTTTTAATTTTGATGTATTGTAAATGTAAAAAAGTTTTATATTTGTATTTAATAATGTCTTGCCTCATTATTTTTTGAATTTGACATCTTATATATAGTTGCTAACATACTTAATAGGGACAAAACTATGTGTTGAGGAAGGGGCTATGCCCTACCCCCCTCAAAAGAAATTATTGAACTTATAACTCCTTGCTAATGTCTGTTGGTCCAAGTGAAAGGATTCAAATCCTTTAAACATGTGGTTATAAGTTCAATTTAAAGATTCATGTGTATGAAAAAAAAATCGTTAGGAGGGGTCTCTACCTGACCATATCCTAAGATATTAGTCTCTCACTTATTGGGTGAGAAATATTTTGAGAAACCAAAAAAAGAAAATGTTGTTCTTTATCTTTGGTCACCCCAACTAAAATCCTCTATCTCCGCCCCATATAATTAAATTCATTAAATGAGATATCAATACAAACTGGATGATAGTGTGAAAATATTTTACATTATCCATGCATTAAAATTGAACTCTATTTTATTTTATGTCCAATCATTCACCTTAACATTTTCATCTTCACTACACTTTTCTTTTTTTTCTTCTTATTTCCGCACCCCCAATGTCTTTTTCTTAGAGTATCACTCATCTTATAAGAATGGAATATTATAAAACTAAAATAATAGACTTTGAGATGCAAATTTTAAAATTGCTTGCAATTCCTACTACTTAAAAGTAAATGAAATTGTGATTTTATTTGAAAAGTTATGCAAAAGTGAGTAGATAAAAAGCCATATCATGTTCTTCATTCTTATATATATTTCTAAATTTATGTAAAGTTTCATTAATATTTTGTTTTTTTTAAATTCACACAAAATCTTATACTATACATAAAAAAAGTTTTTTTTTTATAACTTTTTCCACTTAAAATTTCTTAATTTAATTGTACATCAAAGTGACACTTAAAATAATAAAGGACTGTCCATCCTCTTGAGCTACATCTTCAACAATTTCTAATTCATCTTTATAGGAGAGGGAGAGGGGAAAAGGATCGAAATGATGAAGTTGACGTATATTGAAATGAACTCTCCACGGTTTGAAGGTCTCCATCTTCATGCACTCAGATTGCAAATAAAACATTGACCGAACTTATATTTCAATATTATCATGATAAGTATTACTTGCAGGCAAGGCCAACAGCCGACTTGAAAATAATAAGGGATGGGATTTATATTTATATTCTATGTGAAGGAACCTTGCCTTGCTATTAAATTTAAATCATATTTAATAAAAAATATATATTTAGGAATATGCCTGGCATCTATAGGCAAATAAAATTATCATTTCCAAACAAAGTGTGTGTGCATTCGTTAAGCATTTTCCTTCAAGTTTCTTTTAACATTGGGGATTAAATGGTATGAATGTTGATGTTGACCATGGAAGCTTCTCTGAAACATTCATTAATTTGCATTTCTCTTTCCATCTAATTGTATTATGAACAGATAAGTCTATTAACTTATTTATTTGGTAAATTAAGGATGGTTGTTTATAAATGCTCAAGTGTGTTATTTGCAGAATATTACTCTCAAAGATCAGTACATTAATTTAATAAGTTTGCAAAGTGTGTGTGTGTGTGTGTGTGTATATATATATATATATGAGAGGGGATTAATTTATATCAGTGTAAGTCTTTTTTTATTTATACTCATTTTCAACCATTAGATCCACTTTCATCTAATGGTTGAGATTATTTCATTAAAAGTAACCATTAGATAAAAGTGAATCTAACAGCTGAAAATGAATGTAAAGAAAAAAAAACTTACACTAGTGTAAGTTGATCCTCCCTATATATATATATGTGTATATATATATATATATGTGTGTGTGTATATATATATATATATATATGGAGCGTATTTTGTGTCTCAAAATGAATATTTATTATAAGAGGTGAGATGAAAGAAATCTTGACTATTAGATTTTACATGAATAGTTAAGATTAGAACATAAATGATGCATATGATTTTTTTAAATGGTCACATGACTTTTAAGTAACTTTTAATCTTGACCATTCATGTATGTATAAATCAAGATTTACTCTTCTCACTCTCTCATAATAAAACTCATATATATATATATATATATATATATATATATATATATATATATATATATATATATATATATATATATATATATATATATATATACTGAGATTGTAATACCCTAGTTTTGTATAAGATTTTTACTGAGATTGTAATACCCTAGTTTTGTATAAGATTTTTGCATTACGTGTGGTTTTCATTATGCAAGCTTGGGCTATAAGAAATGAAGTTATTTAAGTTTATACCTTAATAAAGTCTGTTTGAAGTCATTTTGTTAGAAAGAAAGAAACTCAAAATACCGATAAAATTCGTTCAAAACCATTTTGTTAGAAAGAGAGTAGTTTAAAATATCAAGGAGATCTGAAATAATAAACTTAAAAAGGAACGACAATAACAAGTCAGACATTACATTTGAATCCAAAACCTTAATGTATTAAATTTATGGGTCAAACTACTTATAAACTCTATACTTTGTCCATTGTTAAACAATGTGGAGCTTAAAATTTATACTTGAATTCTCAACACATTTGGATATAATTGATGACTATCACTACTAGTCTTGAAACTTTCTAACTCTGTGAAATGACATCTATATGGATAGTTATATAAAATATTTTTTAAAAATCAAAATTAGTAATAATTAATCTTTAAATATTGATAAATTACAAAATAATTTTTAATAAATTTTAGAAGCCTTTAACCCAATCGTGTTTAAATAAAAAAAATTAAAAGCTGTAAATTTCAAAATTTTGAATTAAGTCCCAACTTTTGACTTTTTATTCTTAAAGATTTTTTAATATTTTATTTGAATTTAATTAAGAGATATTTCTTTATTTACATTATGTTTTAATATAATGCTAAGCAAGACATGAGTAAAGTGCTGAACAAGCCAAACACACTAAAAACTTTTTCTTACTCCTAGTTATTTTTTACTATATATTCTTTATTAGAGATATAATAAAGTTATTTATGTATTTTTATTTAATATCTTAAATTTTTGAAGGTGTTAATTATGATATGATATTAAAGTCTTATAAGTCTATAATCAAATGATCTAAAATTCGATCCATATTACACCTATTCTTCATATATTAGAATGAATTTAACCCTAGACGGTTTTAAGGTCCTTATCTTCGCGTACTCAAATTGCAAATAAAATATTAACCAACACTATATTTAATACAGTGATGATAAATTTCACTTGCCGGCAAGACCAACAGCCGACTTGAAAAAAATAACTTTTAAAAGGAGCGTAAATATTATTGATATTTTTTTTAAGGATGTTAGATTTAATAAGAGAAAGTGATAGAAAAAAATATATATGATGAATGGTATTAGATTGAGTGTAAAAAAGAATGTATACACTATTTGATATAAGATTATCGGAATTGAAAGACACGTTACCCCAAACTTACTTTAAAAATATACTCTACCTAATTTGACCTACTGATTGTTAATAGTCTCATTATTCATCTAATCAAAATATATCTAATTTTATTTAATTTATTCATAAAATTATTTTATATTCCACAAAAATACTTCAGTCACATACAACATAATTTAACATATTACTTATGTTAACATACAATGTAAATATAATATACATATTTTGATGTATATAAAATATTTCTCAATTATTAAGTAAGTTAACGAAATATTTTTTTTTGCGACCTCAATTTTCGTTCTGAGCATTCGGGCAAGCCTTTTCTCCATTTCATCTCCAACCATTTCATCTTCAACCTATCATTAACAGATTGCGCGTAAAAAAAATTTTCAACTTGACTTAACCTGTATTTTATGAATTAGGTTGAGTTGAAACTAGCGAGTTTGGAGATTGACTCGACCTGCTTGACACTCCTTCTTACAGGTTCAGTTGGGTTATTTGAAATTAAATTACTAGTTAATTTTATTATTAATCAATTATATTATTTTGTAATCAATATTATACTATTGATATTAGATGTAACTAAAGTGGATTTGTTTTTTAATGTTCGCCGAAATTTCGATACGCGGAAAAGAAAAGACAATAGCCTTCCTAACTTTTAGTATATATAATATATAATTTTATTTACAATTGTTAATCGCTTAGTAAAAATAAATAATTACTTATTAATAGGTATCGATTATATATTCATAATTTGTTTATATCAATATGTTTATTTTTTAAATAAAATTTAATGATGATTTTCTGTAAATAAATTTTATTTAATCATTCTTATTAATTTAAATTTTTTATATCATTTAAGATAAATATTCCTCATTAACGATAATTTCATTTACATCAAAATGTTTGTCTATTGTCACTTTTTTTTTTGTCTATTGTCACTCTTATTCCATTTACTTTTTAGTAAATGATCTTTAATTTGTTTTCATCTAATTGTTTAAATTAGTTTATTTAATAAAAAATTTAATAGAACAAGAGTGATAATAAATACTATTATCTTTCATTTCGTCTACTTTTTCCCTAGAACACTTGGTGTTTTTATGACCATACACTTTATTGAGTTTCCATCATATTTTGCAAAATAAGTGTCACTCTGATTTGATTTTAGATATTTGTTTTTTATATTATATTTTGTCTTGTATCCAATTATTCACCTCAATATTTTCAACTTTGATACACTTATTTTTTTGTTTTATTATAACACTTCAATAGCTTAGAATATATATCACCCATCTTAAATAATTAAAGAGAAAAGAGCATGTAGTCCCATAAACTTTGATCCTTTTATAAATTACAACTATGAATTTTAATTTTTTTAATTAATCTCTAAACTTTAATTAAGATCTCAATATATCTTTCTGTTTAATTTGACTTTGTTAATTCACTAATGATAGATTACAGAACAATATCTTATTCGTATTAACATTAATTTTGGAATGTTTATGAGTTTATTTATTAAAATTCAATTATAAATACATTTTATTATTACAAAATACATAAATTTAAAATAAATTTATTATTATAAATGCAATTTAAAATAAATTTGTTTTTCTATTTTGTAAGGAATATCATATATTTAAAATTAAATTTTAATAAATAAATTAATAAACAATCCAAAATTATTGTAAATACAAATAAAATGTTACCATGCAATATTATTATTAATAAATTAACATATCTAAATTAAACAAAATGATTTATTGAGATATTTAATTAAAGTTTAAGGACTAATTAGAAAAGTTTTCAAGTTCATGGTAGTAATTTATGAAATGATTAAAATTTAAAGGGTCTTTATACTCTTTTTCTTAATTAAATAATATACTTTAAAATGAAAATGATAAAATTGCATATAATTCCTAATACTATAAAGTAAATGAAATTGTTATTTTATTTGAAACACATTTATAAAAGGATATTAAATTTGACATTTATGCTAAAGTGAGGAGATAAAAAGTCATAACATGTTCTGGACATGTACTCAGATTGCAAATAAAACACTTACTATAAAAAAATTACAAATAAAACATTAGCCAAACTTATATTTCAATATTATCATGATAAATTTATTTTTGACAAAACCACGAGGTATCCTCACAGTTTCGACCCATTTGAACCGTCTATAAGACTAATTCTCATTTGACTGTTGGAGCTCAAAGATTATACAATCTTCTTACAAGAGTTACTTTTCTGCGATTATCATGATAAGTTTAACTTGTTAGCAAGACCAACAGCCAGCTTGAAAAAAAAATGATGGAATTTTAATAATTAATATGTAGTTGTGTGAGAGCAACCTTGCCTTGCTATTGAATTTAAATTATAGGAGAAAGAATAATTAACATTTCTAAACAAAATGGTTGCATTCAATCCGCCAAGTTCCCTTTGACATTTGGAATTAAATGGTATGAATGTTGATGACGGTGATGGAAGCTTCTCTAAACCATCCACTAATTTGCCTTTTCTCTTTCTATCTGATTGTATTATGAATGGACAAGTCTATTGACTAGTGTCAATTCGGGCTAGCTTAATCCATCTGAGCATACCAATTTGGGTTAAATTTATTTTGTGCTAATAGATTGTTAGTCCAACTCAATTCTTTGCAGACTATAGGTTATTTAGGCTGGTTCGTACATTTTTTATTCTTATAATTATTCTAAAAATATTAATTTTAAATAATTTATTTGATTAATTTGTATTAAAAGACTTAAATTAATTGTATGAAAAGAATTCAAGTTAATTGTTATTTAAATAAATATATTTTTATTTTAAAATTACATTTTAATAAACTTTAAAAAAAGAGAGAAGAGAGCGTCTAACCAGCTATTACCACTTCTTTGTGTTTATTGTTATTCTAACTAGACTAACTTATATTTAGTTTCTCTAAAATGTCATTCTTTATCTTCCTAATCAAAATAATGGTCTATTGTAACTCTTAATTTTGTTTAAACTCATAATTATTAATTTAATATTTTTTAAAAATATCTTTTGTATTCTTTAATCATTTCATCACTCTTGCCTTGTTATTTTATTTTCTTATTTTTAAAAGAAAGCTTTGTCATCTTCCACTTATTTTCTTTTTCATAAAATACACTAGATTTAACTTTTCACAAAATAATGAAAAATCAAACTGAAGAAGAAGATATGGATGAGTGGCTAAAGTCCATTATGGTGATTGTGAAGATAGTTTAGAGGCTAAATTGAATTCTTTATTTCACTTAACTTCTTCAATGTATTTTTATGTTTTAATATTATGTAAATATCATTTGAAAGAGCAATAAGTTCAGTAGATTTTCCTTTTTTTTTCCTAATTTTTGGTATGAAGTTAAATAACACATGAAATATAAATTAAATAAAACAATTCTTGATAACTATGACGTATGAAGTTTGTTGTTCATTTTATAAAAGTTATGAAATTACCTCATTGTAAATATATGAGAAGGAATCTATTTACACTTAGTATAAGTCTTAAGACTTACAGCCAATCTCTCATCATTAAATTTATTTTAATTTAATGGTTCTAAATCATCTAATTAAATGATGAGAGAGAATAATAAATACTAACATTAAATAAAGAGAGAGAATAATAAAATATAATATACTAATAAAGAAAGAAAATTCTTAGTTAAGGGATAAAATATATTTAAAATTTTATAATAATACTTAAAGGTGAATTATTAAATATTCATTAAATATTAATTTTATAATTAATATTTAAAATTTTATTTAAAATAACTAAGTCAATGAAAATGCTTGAAAAATATTATAGAATTGCCCTTCTTGATAATTAATGGATAATATTAATGGATAAAAATATAAAAAAAAACTAATTGATCCACATAGAAAAATAAAAAAGATAAAAACTTTGTTGTGCTTCATGTGCTATTACAGTATTACTTACTAGTTTCAAACTTTACGAACATTATAACTCAAGTGATTAGTAAACTTAAATTAAGTGGTTGAGAGGTTTATGTATTGTTAAAAATTTGAACTTCATAAGAAAATACTTATGAGGTATTGAGAAATACCTCATTCTCTTCTACATATATTTGTATAAATACAAGTATTTAAGGAAAAATATCACAAATAATCATGTATAATTTAACATAGATCAATGCAATATATTTATATTCATAGATGAAAAAAGATAAAATTTACTATGTAACATTACAACACAACTTTTAATTACATAGATAAAATTGTAAACCTTTCACATTACAATTTTCGTACGGATAAAATTACAAACACTTTTCAACGCAAATTTTGAAGACAAAGTTACAAACTCTGAACTACATTATTACTCAATTTCATTTATTTCATTCTCATAACTCAATTGATTTTCAAATACAAATATTTATAACTTACAAGAATTTACTTAAATATTTAAATACTTAAAACTATAGGTATTAAAAAGTTTTAAACTATAGGATGTAGTTGAAAATTTAATAACACTAGTGACTTATAGAGTTGTTTAACTTATTTTTTTATTAAATTTTAATAAATACAGTGGTTGGTAAGTTGCCCATTTTAAGATCACAGCATGTCGCGAGTCAAAGAGAAAAAAAAAAAACTTACAATGGTACATAAATGAAAAATCATTAGCAAAAATTCAACTTTTTTTATTATTATTTTTGTGAAAAAACGACTGATGTCTATAGTTTCTTCAACACAAGCATTTATGGATGACAATGAGAGAAGGAGGAAAAATTTGAAGTAAATTGATTGGAAGGATAAAAATATTGGTAAGCGGTGATTTAAAGAGAAATAAAGAAAAAGAGATAAAGACTCGAAAGGCAAATTAATGACTATATATAATCTTGCTCATCTCCAACCTGCTTTTATTTCGCAACTTGGACAATTCCTCTGCCCTCTTCGATTTAAGGGGAAAAAAAGTTAAAATTTGATACATACATATAAAAATATTATCCAAGTTTTTTTCCATTAATATTATGCATTAATTATCAAGAAGGGCAATTCTATAATATTTTTCAAGCATTTTCATTGACTTAATTATTTTAAATAAAAATTTAAATATTTATTATAAAATTAATATTTAATCAATATTTAATAATTCACCTTTAAGTATTATTATAAAATTTAAATATTTTTTATCTCTTAACTAAGAATTTTTTTTCTTTATTAGTATATCATATTTTATTATTCTCTCTTCTTATTTAATATTAGCATTTATTATTTTTTCTCATCATTTAATTAGATAATTTAAAACTACTAAATTAAAATAAATTTAATAATGAGAGATTGAGTGTAAATCTTAAGACTTATATTAAATATAAATGAATTCCTTCCCTATATATATATATATATATATATATATATATATATATATATATATATATATAGGAGGATCGATTTACACCAGGTATAAGTCTTTTTTTGATTTACACTTATTTTCAATCGTTAGATCCACTTTCATCTAATGATTGAGATTATTTCATTAAAAGTAACCATTAGATGAAAGTGAATCTAACAGCTAAAAATGAGTGTAAGTAAAAAAAAACTTACACTGATGTAAGTTGATCCTCCTCTTATATATATATATATATATATATATTATTTACACTGTGTTTATTAATAACATAGGTAATAAAGAAATAGTTAAAATTTTTTTACATGTTACAAAAAAAATTGAGGGTTTAATACGAATATGTTTTTTAACAACAAAAGGGGGCTCTAATTACTGATAAAATTTGTTTGTAGCCATTTTTTTAAAAAGAGGAAAGTTTAAAATATCGAAAAGATTTAAAACGATAGACTTAAAGAGAAACGACATCAACAGGTCAACACTACCTTTGAATCGAAAACCTTAATGCATTAAATTTATGGATCAAATTACTTCTAAATGCTATATTTTGTCCATTGTTAAACAATATAGAACTTAGAATTTACATTTAAATTCTCAACACATTTAGATATAATTGATAATTATCAGTACTAGTCTCAAAACTTTCTAACTCTGAGAAATGGCATTTATATGGATGGTTATATAAAATATATATTTTTTAAAATCAAAATTAGCAATAATTAATCCTTAGATATTGGTAAATTACAAAATAATTTTTAATAAATTTTACAAACCTTTAACCCAATCGTGTTTAAATCGAAAAATTTTAAAAGCTGTAAATTTCAAAATTTTGAATTAAGTCTCAACTTTTGACCTTTTATTCTTAAAGAATTTTTTTAATATTTTATTTGAATTTAATTAGGATATATTTTTTTATTTACATTTATATTTTAACATAATGCTAAGCAAGACACGAGTAAAGTGTTTAGCAAGCCAAACACACTAAAAACTTTTGCGAACTCCTAGTTATTTTTTATCATATCTTTTTTATTAAAGATATAATAAAATTATTTATGTACTTTTACTTAATATCTTAAGTTTTTGAAAAAATTAATTATGATACGATATTAAAGTCTCTATTAATCTATAACCAAATGATTTAAACTTGAATCCATCCCGCACAAATTTTTCATATATTAAATTGAATTTAACCCTTGACTGTTTGAAGGTCCTTATCTTCGTGTACTCAAATTGCAAATAAAATATTAACCAACATTATATTTAATATTATGATGATAAATTTAACTTGCCGGCAAGGCCAACAGCCGACTTGAAAATAATAATAATAAATGATGGAATTTAATATGTAGGTGCTATTAAATTTTAAGAGTAAATTACAGAAACTCCTCCTCAAGTTTATTTAAAAGACACGTTATCCCAAACTTACTTTAAATATACACTCTACCCCATTTGACTTAGTCAATGGTCTTCTTGCAATGCCCAACTCTCTGCTTATTTCGCTGCACCCTTCAACGATGGTCATTCATGGAATATAGTCATCTTTGGGTGTCAGAAGAATCACAGAGTTGAAGAAGACATGACCCATTTCTTCAAAATGACAAATACAAACACCGATGTTAATCCTGATCATTTTACGTATTCCATTTCCCCTGTTGCGATTTGCGTTTCGGGGACTAATCTTATGTGGATGTATGAGTGTCTTGGTGTTATTGGGGATGCAAGAAAGGTGTTCAATGAAATGCTTAGCAAAGATTTGGTTACTTGCCATGCTTGATGTCCAGCCACCTCTAGATGTGGTGATATCTGCTTAAGCTTGTACGAGCAATCCCTATGGACAAAATTCGGGAACCTTGAGATTATTGACTCTACTGAAGCCAAAATTGATCACCGAACCAAACTGGATCTGAGAAAAAGAAAGGAAAGGCTGGGTAAACCCCTAAATTTGTCCATGAGAAAAACATCACTGGATAAATTCGTCTTGAGCAGAAAAAAAAAAAAAACTCAGCTAGAGGCTACGATTAAAATAGACACATGTCATATAATGAGAAGGAGTTGAAGGACTTTCCTCCGATTAGAATTTGAATCAAGTTTTGTCTAATTAATAATGAGTGAAATAAAATGTATAAAATGGAATAAATTTATCATTTGTTTAAATATTTTATGATAGAATGGAATAAATTTTATATTCTGTTGTTTAGAAAGTAGATGAAATATTAAGAATTATAATTTTATTATTCTTATATTATCTTTATTTCAAATATATTAAAATTTAATTATTTTTAACTAAAAAAAGACTTTAATTATTTTCATATATTACCTAATGATAGTATTTATTAAATGATATTTTTTATCTTGCTTTTTGTTAATTTTTCTAATCTCATATTTTTAATTATTTTCAATCTTGATTACATGAATACCAATTTCAATCTTGCCTTACCGAGTTACATGATTTGAAATTGTTTGTAAACAAGATTTGACTTGATGAATACCAATTACATGAATATTTATGTGTTAATCACATTTCTTGATTTTTGCCATTAATTTGACGTAATAGCTCATGGATGAGTGACCCTTTTTTTTTTTGTCATGTAATTGTGTGACAATATATCAATGAGACAACAAAGTTGAAAAAAAAATTAGTAGCAATAAAATTGTGATACCAACTGAAAATTATTTTTGAACATAAGGATTGAGTTTTATATTCAGATTTACATATAATAAATTTTAGAGAAGTTAGATTAATCCTTACACAAAAATTAAGTTCCCTTCTAAATGTGACAATAAAGTAATGAGAATGGAGGAGATGAGAGGCAACAACATAAATGTGAAACAATGAGCAAGAGAGGAGAGACAACAATATGGTATTCACTTCAAGTTAGGGTAAGAGGATAATTTTGTAATTCGAGAATTTTAACAATAAAAAATGTTCCATCTTATACCCCCTAAATTGGGGGGAGAAGAAAAATTTGAATTTTTGATGGAATGTGATGGAATATATCTCACTTGCTTCCATTTCATTTCACTTTTTTTTAACAAATCCAAACAAAGATATATACCTCAAGTTCATCTTATTCCCTTCCATTCTATCTTATTTCTCCAATCCAAACATATCTTAAGGTCCTGAGATTTATAATCTTGAGACATTAGTCCTTCGATTATTTTTACTCTATTAACGGATTGGTCTCTGTGGACAAATTGTTTTTTGGACTATGTTGTTGGCCCAAATCATTTTTTTTATAAAAAAAAATCTTATACTTTTATTATTATATTTTTCTTTTGTATACTTTAAATATCAACAAATGTCAAATAAAATTATTTTTTATGAGACAAATATTAATTTACATTAAAAAATGTAAGAATAAAAACTTTTACATATCATAAAAAATTTTAATTAAATAATTAAACATCAAGTTAACAAGTTGGCCTAACTCATTGTAAGTCGGTCCATATTGGGTTGAGCCAAAATCAAGTTGGCCGGTTAATTCAAAATGCATTTTAACTTCAATTTAGAAATAACGATGTTTGGGCTTTAGGGTTTAAAAAAATTCTCAATTCCCAAATTTCATCTTTTAGTTTGCCAAAGGCTGGTTGCATACATACAAATGCTCAAGTTTGTTATTTGCAGAATGCTACTATAAAGATCAGTACATTAATTTAACGAAGTTTGCGAAGTATATTATTACTTAGTAGGATCTTATTTTATATTATATTATAGTATAGTATTTTTTTTTTGGGTGCAAATATTATAGTATAGTATATACATACACTTTTAAAATAATATTGCTTTATACTTCAGTAAAAAATATTCCTTTATGGTAATTATTGATTATTGAAAAT
The DNA here is from genome assembly GCA_029884605.1 of Ormosia emarginata. Classification (NCBI taxonomy): domain Eukaryota; kingdom Viridiplantae; phylum Streptophyta; class Magnoliopsida; order Fabales; family Fabaceae; genus Ormosia; species Ormosia emarginata. Next base: position 43,130,623 of record JAQQTP010000089.1, on the reverse strand, counting down.
ATTCTTCAACAATTACAAAGATGTTAAAAAGCAACATTGAGCGTTTGATTTGTTTTTAATATTTTTTTCTATTGATATATTTACATTATTGTTGTTTAATTTTTGAGTCGCAAAAATCCAGCCATACTCATACTGAGTTTCCATCGATCTCATGGCTGGGCGAGCATCCTCTTCCTTCACCCATGGATGGACCTACGATGTGTTCCTCAGCTTCCGAGGTGAAGATACTCGTACGGGTTTTATTGGACATCTCTACAAGGCTCTCAATCGAAGGGGAATCCGTACCTTCCTTGATGATCAGGAGCTTCGTAGAGGAGAGGAAATCGCACCAGGGCTCCTCATGGCAATTGAAGGATCCAGGATTGCCATCCCTGTGCTCTCTGAGAGCTATGCTGCATCCTCATGGCAATTAGATGAACTTACCAAGATCCTTGATTGCAATAAGAGAAATGGTCAACTGGTTTTTCCGGTTTATTATGGTGTGGAACCTCATGAGGTGCGACATCAGAGAGGAAGTTATGGCAAAGCATTCGCTATGCATGAGGAGAAGTTCAGGGACGACTTGGAGAAGGTGAAAAGATGGAGGACGGCACTGCATCAGGCAGCTAACCTGTCCGGCTACCATTTCAAACATAGGTATCCCACCTCTCCAATCCTTTACCTTACTCTATTTTGTTTCGTTAATTTTCATTTTTCTAATGATTTGATTCTAAAATTTAAAGAGAAAAGAAATGCTTCTTAATCTTCACATTGAACAATTTAAATTGTAATAATAAGTATCAAAGCATGGATATGATTACAATTAGTATGACTCTTCACAAGCTTTTCTGATTGGACAGGGATGAATATGAATATGCATTAGATGAATATGCATTTATTGACAAGATCGTTAACGAAGTCTCCAGCAAGATTAATCATGCTTCCTTACATGTTACTGATTACCCAGTTGGACTGGAGTCTCGAGTGCTTAAAGTAAACTGCCTTCTGGATGTTGGGTCTGATGATGGAGTCCACATGGTAGGGATCTATGGAATTGGTGGAATAGGTAAAACCACAATTGCTCGTGCAGTTTATAATTCCATTGCTAGCCAGTTTGAGGGTGTATGTTTTCTTGATGATGTGAGAGAAAATTCAAATAAACATGGCTTAGCATATCTCCAAGAGATGCTTCTTTCTGACATTGTTGGAGACAAGGATATTAACATACGAAATGTGAAAAGAGGAATTTCAATAATAAAGCAAAGGCTCCATATGAAAAAGGTTCTTTTGGTTCTTGATGATGTTGATAGAATAGAGCAGTTGCAGGCTATTGTAGGAGCACCTGATTGGTTTGGTCCTGGTAGCAGAGTCATCATTACAACTCGGGACAAACGTTTGCTAGCAATTCATGGGGTTGAAAGAACATATGAGGTGGAGGAGTTAAATGAGAAAGAAGCCCTTCAATTGCTTTGTTTGAATGCTTTTAAAACTGACAAAGTTGATCCAAGTTACGTGGACATTTTAAACCGTGCAGTGAATTACACTTCTAGGCTTCCATTGGCTTTGGAAGTAATAGGTTCCAACTTGTTTGGAAAAAGAATAGAAGAATGGCAATATGCATTAGATAAATATGAAAAAATTCCTGATCCAACGATCCAAAAGATACTTAAAATAAGTTTTGATGGTTTGGAGGAAGTTGAGCAGAAAATTTTTCTTGACATTGCTTGTTGCTTCAGAGGATATAATTTGGCAGACCTCGAAGATATACTTTGCGCTCATCATGATTTACCCATCCAATACAGTATTGAAGTGTTGATTGAAAAATCTCTCATAAGGATTGATTACTTTGGTCTTGTGACATTACATGACTTGATACAGGACATGGGTAGAGAAATTGTCCGATTGGAATCACCCAATGAGCCTGGTCGACGTAGTAGGTTGTGGTTCCCTGAAGATGTAATTCAAGTTTTAGAAGAAAATACGGTGAGTTAAACTGATATGGATGGTTGATTTATCAATTTTGACTATTATATGCTAGACGATATGATATATGACCCTCTGTTTCCAATCTTCTGTTGACATTATCAATTCACAATTGATTTTTTTCTCTTTATAGTAAGTGAATTTGTCTAGATATGCATGTTGAATTCGTAACATACATACATGTCTCGTGATTGACTTGTGCTTTTCTCTGAATAGGGAACCAGTGAAATTGAAATCTTAATTCTGGATTTCCCCAAAGATGAAGTACACTCGAATGGACTCATAGGTGAAGATGTAGATTGGGATGGAGAGGCCTTCAAGAAGATGCAAAAACTCAAAACACTTATTATTAGAAATGGTTATTTTTCCACAGGCCCTATACATCTTCCGAATAGTTTAAGAGTGCTGAAATGGTGGGGATATCCTTCAACATCTTTACCATATGATTTTCATCCAAAGAAACTTGCCATACTTGAGTTACCTGAGAGTTGTTTAACGCCGTGTGAACCAATCCAGGCAAGTGTGTTTGTATATATATATATATATGTGTGTGTGTATTCTTATGTATATTTATTTATTTATTCTTCTAAATATTAATAAATTCACTATAAATTCTTAAGATTATTCATTTGGCTCTTTTTTTTTTTCATTTTGCAGATGTTTGTATTTTTGAGTGTTTTGGATTTTGGCTACAGTGAGTGTGTAACTCAGATACCGGATGTATCTGGTGTCCCAAATTTGAAAAAATTATCATTCAGACATTGTGAGAATTTAATTGAAATTCATCCTTCTGTTGGATTTCTGGATAAACTTAGAATCTTGGATGCTGTTCGTTGTAGGAAGCTTAAGACTTTTCCACCCATCAAATTGACCTATCTTGAACAACTCAATCTTTCACATTGCTCTGTTCTTGAGAGTTTTCCAGAAATATTGGGGAAGATGGAAAATATAACAGAGCTCCATATAATGGGGAGTCCCGTAAAAGTATTGCCATCTTCAATTCGAAACCTTACCCGGCTTCGAAAATTGGAACTGCAATTCTGTGAAATGGTTCAGTTACCAAGTAGCATTGTCATGTTGCCAGAACTGAGTTTGATGCAAGTTTCAAGATGTGAAGGGTTGTGGTTATCTAAACAGGAAGAAGGTGAAGAAATGGTGTGTTCAAACATGGAATGTCTTATTCTCTCGTACTGCAACTTATCAAATGAATTCCTTCCAATAGGTCTAGCTTGGTTTGCCAATGTGAAAGATTTAAACCTATCGGGGAATAATTTCACAATTCTTCATGCAAGCATCAAAGAATGTCGCTTTTTGAGTAACCTTAAGTTGGATGATTGCAGGCTTCTCCGAGAAATTAGAGGGATTCCATGGAAATTAGAAACATTCTCTGCAAAAGGATGCACATCCTTGAAAGTGTTAGACCTCACAGTTCTTCCTACATGCACTGAAGAATGTCACTTTTTGAGGGAGCTTATTTTGGATGATTGTGTGTATCTTAGAGAAATTAGAGGGATTCCACCAAACTTGGATCATTTCTCTGCAAAAAACTGCACATCCTTGACATCCTGGTGTACAAGCATGTTACTGAATCAGGTTTCTCTTTTTTTTTTCCCTATTTGATTTAATATTCACGTTGACTAGACTCTACATATGTTTCTGTAGTTACTATGGTATTTTGGGTTGAAAGATATTTGATGCTAAAGATCTTTCACGGTGACAAAAGTATATCGAGCAGAGTGGTGATTTGATGGAATGGTTTGGTATTAGCTACCTACACAACTTGAAGTACATGATGGCTATTTATAGGCTTTTATCACCGCAACAATGTTTCTAGACATTTATGATTTTTACATGGTTTTGTTGTTTCACCAACTCAAGCTTATTGGTGGTTTTGCTTTATCTTTGCCGCCTGTTGATGTCTAGAATTAAGTTTTAATAGTTTCTAAACTTTTGACTGACAGGAATTGCATGAGGCTGGAAACAAGATGTTTTGTTTGCCAGGAACAAGGATTCCTGAGTGGTTTGATCACCGTACAAGGGGAGGATCAATATCTTTCTGGTTTCATAACAAATTCCCTGCGATTTCTGTGTGTCTTGTTATTGGACTGGTGAATGAGCAACCTATCAGGGTCAAGTTTAGCCCTCAAGTATTCATCAATGGCAATAAACAGTCCTTTGCCTGTCAGGAAGTTTTTGAGTTTGGGGTTGCAACGGATCATATACTTCTGTTTGATCTACAGCTGCTAAAATTTGAAGATAATGTGGACGTATTATTTTCAGAAAATGATTGGAATCGTGTGGAGGTTTCATATATAGATCATATCACCAACGATGAGGTCCCAATCAAATTGGTTGCAAAACAAAGTGGAATCCATGTATTTAGACAAACAAGTACCATCGAGGATATCCGATTCACCAATCCATACTATAAAAAGAGAAAATCATCGGTTTTTCTCTCAACTCCGGAATCAGAAAACCCCCTGTTGTTGAAAGAAAAGCATAGATTGGTGGACATGAGAGTTTCTGAGACACAATTTTTGCAGAAACAACAACATTTGGCTTTATTAACACCGAGTGTGGAACACGGCAGCGAGCAGTTTCCATTGCTTCCAGCTCAAGCAATGCAAAATGTGAATTGGGGTAAAAATTCAATGGAGGGGCCACATCAAAGAATAAAGGTAAAAATTTCTTCTTGATTCTTTTCCCTTTTACTCCATTCCTTCCTCACTCAGGTTCTCTCTTTGTTTTTCAGACTACGGCATTGAGACCTCGTAAAGCCCTGACTATCGTGTTTGATGGGTCGGAGGAGACTGAGTCGACTCCCCAGCCAGCAACCACTGTCATTCCTCCTACTAACATCATTCCTCCACTTGTCATGGATCAACCTGCTCAACTTAACACCCCACAAGAATCCACTTGTCCAAAGCCATCTTCGCCCATTCTCACATCAACCCAACCCCCACCTGCTGAGACAGAGAAAGGCCGAGTCTCACGACAAACAACTTCATTTAAGAGGCCTTGTGAAGATATCGGAGGTCAAACTTCAGAGAGGCTTTCAGAAGATGAAGTTCATCCTACTACAATCCAAAATGACCCTACTGTCAATGAAGTTGATTACAGGGGTGATGATGTCGAGCTGGAAATGGTGTCCTTCAGTAAACCTGAATCTGAAAAATCTTCTTCCAATGCTGAAGGTTTGGATTCAGATAATCCCTTCGACCAGGTCAATAAAAAACTCTACCAGGTCAATACAAAACTCTCTATTAGCGGGAAGCAAGCCACATCTTATGGGGCGAGTTCTGGAGATGAATCTCTAACATCTATCAGAGAGGCCTTCGAGGCCTTCGAGTTATTAATGGTTAAGGAATTATCGGAAGCCTCAGCTGATCCTGCCACTCACTCTCGACTTGATCACCTCTTGGATCTATTGAGCACGAGTAGCCATCCTAAGGTGACAGTAGAGGTTAAGCAGGCTCTTGTCGAGTTCAAGAGAAAGGCCCTTGCATCATTCGAAGAATTCCAAGCTACTGTTGAGCCTGTGAACAAACTGAAGAATTTTGAGAAGCAGAGGGCCAGAATTATGCAGGAGACTGTTGCAAGCAAGGATCGGTGGAAGGAAGTAAAACACTCAATAAAAAAGGCTTCTGTGATCATTGAGGCCGAAAATAAAAGGCAGAAGGAGCTAGAGGCAGAAATTGCAACTTTAAGGAAACAACTGGCTACAAAGGAAGGCGACCTTGAACGACTTGTGCTGAATGTCGAGAGTCAGGAGGCAACACTCTCAACCTATTTGACAACTTGCGCTTCTCTCAACGATCAAGCTCGAGCGCTATTAAAAGAAGCCGATGATCTAGTCGCTGCAAACACTGGACTCGAGGATGAGGGTGAAGCTGCTGAAATAAAGCAGAATAGGCTCAAGTCCACCTGGTATACTGACCTAACTAGCCAATTTATCAAGATTAAGAAGAAGATTCTTGGCTGATATGAGTAGGATGTAATCTTTGTTTACCAGAAACATTTCTGAACAATTCCGTGATATGTGAGCTGCTTATTACATACTTAAGAAGTTGTTTTTGTTGACAAATTTCTGAGACCAGCACATAACTGGTAAGTTAATCGTTTGTAGCTAGGTGGTATTTATGTGGTATATATTTTTTAACATTGATACCATATAAGACATGACTGAATTTATTAAATAAAATTACTGCCGCAACCCTGGCTGAGGGACGCCTGCGATGAGTGTGGCAACTGAATTTAAAAATCAAAATTTAAATAGAGGAGTCATCAACATTTTTGTTTAGTTAAAAAAAGTTAGAAAACTTTTTTTAAAAAAAATGTCTGCATAATTAAAATAAAATCTGGGAGTCTGTTTATAAACAAGAAGGGTGGAAATTGAATCATTCTTGATGCATTTATTTTAAGATGGTTTGCAAAATTGTGGGAATTACAATTATTAAATTTACCCTATAATGTAAGCAAATGTAAGAATAATAAACAAATAATAAAATAATATATACTTTTTTATAAAAAATGTTTACATGCTAAACAAAAAGAATTAAAATATTTACAAATCAGAGGAAAATTAAAACCAAATACTAAATTACAGAATTTATAATTTTGACTTAACTTTCGAACTTACGTATTCTTGAAGTGTAATGAGAAGTTTAAAGCTAATGTAGTTATTTAAAAATAAGTATGTGTTAGTTAATTTTAATTAATAAAAAAATGTTAAAAGAAAAAATATTTATCAAGGATCAATTTAAATCAATCAACATGCCAATAAACAAGTAGGACGAATGCAAAAATATTCAATGAAGAGGCTGAATAAATCATGAATTATATTATTAAATATAAAAAAATTTAAAATTAAAAAATAAAGATATATTCACCCTTAAATTATTTAATAAGTTAAAATTAAAATACACTATTTTAAATTAAAGGTAAATATACTCTTATTTATTTACTTTAGAAAAATATTTTTCTTTCATTATATAGGAAGATTTATGAATAAAGTGAAAAAAGTAAATAAATATTTATATTAGATATTAAATGCATTACAATAGTAGTTGTCTTTTACATCATGATTCATAAGTAAAATAAAGTTTTTATATATAGATTTAAAAAAAGAAAAGAGAGTAAAACTAAAGGTGAGAGGAGCTAATAGGTTTATTTTATAAAAATTAAAAATTAATAAAAAAATGAGTTGAAATTGTAATATCAATATATATAAAATAATCACGAATCACATGTCAAATATTTACTAAGTATAAACTCTTTTAACTTCACCATTCTTGTCTTTGATATAATTATATTGACCTCTTCTGATATTAGTGCTTATAATATTGACACCTTTTTTATTTAAGAAATCACTCATATCTCTCTTGTTTTGTATTTTCAATGAATTTTTGTGTAATGATTATATATAAAGTATGAGAAGTATATGTGATTTCGTAAACAAAGAAGAGTGATAAAGTGTAATAACAATATTATATAAAATCAAGGATGTAGGTATAATTTTAAAATAAGAGTGTCAAAGTAATAAATATTAATTTTATAAAAGATCAATATAATTATCTCTTTATGTTTTAATAAATTAAATTATTAGTACATAAAAAACAAAATTAATGAGAAAAGGGGGGCCAAGGCCCATACTTGCCCCCCTTACATTCGTCACTGTAAACAAGGAAATAAACTAGGCAAATCCAAAGAGTAATGAATCAAACTTTTATCAATTCAAGCACTCAAAAGTTTTGTTTTTATTTTTAATATTTTTTAATAATTTTTGTATTCTTTTTTTATCATTTTTATTATTTTTTTTGAATTTTTTTTATTTTTTTCAAACTTTAAAAAATTATATTTTGAAATTTTTTTAATCAAATTTAGCATTTTTTTATTTTTATTAATTGATATTTTATTATTTTTGCATTTTCATCATTTTTAATATTTTATCACATTAAATTTTAACTTTTCCACTAAATATCTAACCTAGCTAAAAATACATACCAGAATGAAAGGTGAACTCTCCCGGGAGAAAAAATGGATGCAACAACCAGGTCAAAGACAACCAATGGCTCCTCTGCTAATCCAAAGATCGTCCATGAATTTGAAGTCCAAGGCATGGTAGAATAGGTCTCGACCCACCTATCAACCCTTTTAGTAGCGAGCACCATCTAGAAACAATCGAACACAAAAAAGACAGCACTATCATGTGAAAAACCCCTTACGGTTATGCCTCCCCGAGCTGGTCCTAATAAAAAGGAGGAAGTGACTCATCCTCAAATATTGAAAGATCTAGCTGACAACGATACAATCATCATCGTTAACAACTCTACCCAGAAAGAACTATACGTCAAAGCGGGTGACGAAGTAATTATGAAGTACGGACATGTCGTTTTTGATGTGTGCCCTCATGTCGGATATGTGTCCATGTCAGACACATAGAAACACTCGTACGACACATGTGTCTTGCATATCCGAATGTATCCGATTAAAAAGATTATTATTTTTTTAGTTTAAACACATTTTGGACACGTCTCAAACACGTTTGAATACGACTTGGACACGACCCATTAATATTTTTTTAAAAAAAAATAATTTTCATGACTAACGTTTAATTAGTAAGTACGTAACATACCCAGACTTAATCACATGATTGACGTATCAAGTCACTATTTTTACATATCAGTATTTTAAGTTTTATTTTTTCACATACTACTATTAGACTTTTAAGTTTTATCTTTTCACACACCACTATTTTTATCTGCTATTTCTACCTCTACTCGTACCAAGTCGTTTACTTCGTCGTCACCGAAGTTTGCCTCACACCAATATTCCTTCTAGTTAATTCTTTTTTGGATGCACATGTATTTGTACATAATTAATTCTATTGAAAGAAGTTAGTTTAAAAGATTTTTTAGAATATGTCAATAGAAATTATACTCCATATTTTTTAGTAGGAACTTATTAGGTAATAAATATTGACACATATAACATATATTAAGATATTATAAATCTTCAAACTTATAAAAATTATATTAATGAATTATGAATCTTTTTTCTTAAATTTTGTATATATATATATATATTTTAGGAAGAAACTTACTAGGTAACAAATATTGACACATATAATATATATTAAGATATTGTAAATTTTCAAACTTATAAAAATTATATTAATGAATTATGAATCTTTTTTCTTAAATTTTATATATATATATATATATATATATATATATATATATATATATATATATATATAGGAAGTGTATCATGTGAGAGGAATGTTTATTGTGAGAGGGTGAGAGGAGTGAATATTGACCATTGGATCTTATATGAATGATCAAGATTAAAATATAAATGCATATGACTTTTTTAAGTAGTCACATGACTTTTAAGTAACTTTTAATCTTGACCATCCATGTATGGTTGTATGGTCAAGATTTACTCCTCTCATACTCTCACAATAACCACTCCTCTCACAATATATATATCGTGTTCGCGTCTTACAATTTTTTGAATTTTGTATATCCCAATATCCATGTCCATGTTTACCACAAAAAATGCAGCAACTGACGATAGATAAACTGCGACGGTTACTGTTAAATTAAAGAAATGAGGGGTTCGAATCTTCATAGCATAGCAAAATCAAAGGAGAGGTTCGAGTTGGCTATGAAGGAATCTCCAATTAGGACTACGACCACTTGAAAATAAGATAATTTTTCAGTTGAAAATTATGCCAAAACTGAGAATGGTCGACTAAAAAAGAAGATGAAAAAAACCACCCACAAACAAAAAAAAAGTTTAGATCCATGACCAACATCTTACTGAAGTGATAATTTAGGAAGCTAATGCAACTCCAAGCTCAAAGAAATGATCCCTTTCAATGGACATAGATGTAGATGTGAAGCGATATTGGAATTTGATTTATGTTGGTGATGATTTATGTTTAGTTTTAGTCATCATTTCAAACTTATTAAAAGCGATATTGGAATTTGAAAACCTCATTTTCTTATTTATCTAGAACTTTATTTTCTGCATTATTTTAATTAATAAAATAAATTTGATCTCAGTCAATATATATATATCTGACCTATTTAAACAAATCGGCCTTATCCCAAAGAAAATTATAGAAAGAACTTGAGCCAACTAAGGGAATTACTCTTCTAAGCCCAACTATATATATATATATATATATATATATATATATATATATATATATATATATATATACTTATTTTCATTATTTTAGAAAAGTTGTGGATGTGAACGTGTATCAATTCAAGTGGAAAAGATTTGAATGAACTTGAATGCATGTAATTTTGAATTTTATATAAAAATTAAAAGAAGTATTTACTTAAACTCTTTACTATATTTAAAAGATTAGTCTTCGACTTATTATGTACGAAAATACTTTGAAAAAAAAAGGTTACTGATGAGACAACTTGGCCCAAGATTAAGAACCTAAATTAAACAAAACCTACTCTACAATAGTACACTAAAGCTTAACAAAGGAGAGGTCCCGTGGTTGAATGACAATGGGAGAGAGTTGAAGATAACAATGACTTCGACAAGTGGTACTCGTTGAGCTTCGGTGCGACGGTGACGAAAAACCTGGTGGCTCATGGCTGATGACGGCGAACTAGACACAGTGGCTTGCGGCGATGGGTGCGGTCCGTGTAGGAATGTGATGGGTCATGAGGCTGAGTGGAGGTCATGGTTGTGCGACTTACCAGCGATTCACTGCATTCGAATGAGGGATCAAAAGATTGATGATGAAATTTGTGGTAGCTGGGATTTGGGTTGAATGGGGGTTCCTCTGTAATTGACCTTGATTTTTTTATTATTTTTAACATTATTTTGTAAATGATTGAAGTTACAGAATTTATGGGTTTATTCTTTTTTTGATTTTATTATTTCAACTTCAATGGGTGATTTCTGTTGGCTTAGCTCTATCTATATATAGCTTGGAGTAGGATTTAGTCTCTGGTTATGGTTTATTATGAGTGGTTGTCTGATTCTGTTGGTAATTGGTGTTCAAGAAATTTTATACTCATCAAGAGCATGTTGAGATCAAATTAAACAGCGTACCAAAAATGAATCACAAATACAAACACTGAATAGCACCACATTCAAACACAGAATCAAGAACACTAATAGAATTCAATTCCAATCAATGCAAACATAGATTCAAGCACAAGCATATTCCAATGACCAAAGAAAAATCGGAACAAGAAAGATGAGCAGACCAATCTCAAATCCATTGAGTTTCAAAGAAAAGCTTTTAGCATAGGGATGGTTCAATTATCTTAGAGGACTAAAGCTAAATACAAAATTGAGTACTTTTTATTGAAATTGATAAAAAAGAAATTATTAAAATTTTGTTCTTTTAACCTTTCAAGATACAACGTTTTCTTTTTTAATATTTCTTTTTTAACATAATCTTTAGAGGAGATTGAAATTAAGAAAAAAAGCTAAAATAAAGAGTCAAAACAAAAACCCAAAAGTGAATATTATAAATTGGAAAAAAGATTACTAGTTTCACTTAAAAAAACTAGCTATTGGTTATTTTTGGTAGTCCTTGTTTATTGAGAAAATTTTGGGGAAGATGATAAGAAGAATTGATGTCATTTCATGTCTAGGAAGGGAGAGGGACGAGTAGTCTACCACGAATGCAGCCAACAAGACACCTAATGTGTCACATAAACGTTTTCGTTAGCTTTAATTGAAGCAGGTTAGAGAAATCTTTAAGTGATTGTTAGTAAGAGATTTTTTTAATATATATTATTAAATGTGTGTTATATTAATATTATAGACTATTATTATTTTTTATTTTAACTATATTTTTAATATTATTGTTGATTTATTAGACATTTAATGATATGGAATAAAAGATTTTTATTATTGTCTCTTACTTTTAACTATATTTTTAAAAATAATTCTAATTTTTTTTATCTAATCTTCGTACTAATTTTTTTAATTATTAAATAAAAAAATATTTAATATTTTTTACGTTTTTAAAATATTAGATATATTTACTTTTTTATTTAATATTTTTTTATTTAATATTAAAAAATTATTATGAAGAACTTGTAAGAAAATATAGCAAAATTTTCTTTTAAATATCATTGCTGATTTATTAGACATTTAATTCTCTTATTATGAGAACACTTAAGAATCTCTCAGTTGGTTAACATTTGAATTAATTGAAGCGATTACGTTTCGCTCAATGAGACTTCAAAGGTAACTTCCTTAAACCGACGAGGGATAGAAATGACCATTTAGTTAATAAGGAATCGTTCAACCATTAGACCAAAACATGGTGTTGGTTAATGTCTTTATATATTATATAGTTATTTTGCTGGATTTTCATAAAAGTGAAGAACTTCCATGAAGTTACTATTATATATTCTATAATATTATTGTATTTTCAATTTTCAATATTTTTGTTTTATTAAATTTATATATACTAGTATATAATTATTTTTTCATTCACTATTTATTTAGTTAGAATCTTATATAAATATATAAAATTATACTCTGGTTCGATCACGATTCAATTACAATTTAACCATTAAACTTTAAATTAATTTCTTAACCAATTCAATAATTAGTTCAATTTTCAAAACATTGCTTCCGACTATGCATGGGTCCAAAAAAATACTAATATTAGAGGGGGAAACATGTCACGCTAGGTTAAATTTTATCTTAAACATGTATGACTTGTATCCTAATTATAAGGCCTGATTCTGGTCTGTAAGTTTGAAATAGGTCGATTTTTAAGGCTTGACTTAGACTTTTTAAAAGTTTAGCCTTACTTGAAAATCTATTTAAAGGCTTACTTTGCAATAAAGTCTTTAAATAAAATAACAAACATATTTTTAAATAAGTCAACAAATCTTTACATAGGCTAACTAATAGGCCTACATTTAAATAGACAAATAGACCTTTACATATAACATACCTAAGCCTTGAATTAGGCCAACGAACTAAGACCTTTAAATAGGCTAACAAATATGCAATTTTTAAAATATTATATCAAAAATTTAATATTCTAATTCAATAACATAACTCTAATAAACCGGTATATATTTTTGTTATAATTTAACATTTGCCTCCTACTTTTATAGATGCTCACCACTTTCTTACTCTAGTCTTTAGTTAATGTGGGACTTGAAGATATACAACATTCTCACCAAACTTCACCATGAAACCTCCATAGCTCACGATTTTCACCATCATTTTCTCTCAAAATAACACAGTAACCTTAGCAACACTTGCCAATGTGAATTATGTTTCAAATAATAACTTCAATATATTAATAATTTAAAAAATATATATTTTAATATGACCAATATTCTTTAGCTGCCACGCCATAGCCACCATGAACTTCTGCCTAGCACCATGACCACGACCAACCCTTTGCCAACGTCTATCCAACCTCATTTTCAATATACTTTTATTGATACTTGAGGTTATTGTGTTGCTCTATTCTTGATGTATAAAGACATTTTCCAAACCCAATGAGTACAAGCCAGACAATACTCATACTTAACAAGAGGAATGCCACACACATCAATCTTCATGTTTTACAACTATATGTTTCCAATAATTTTGCAACTTGGTATATCTCAAAGCCTCACATCAACCAAAGACTAGAGCAAGAAAGTGGTGAGCATCTATAAAAGTAGGAGATGAGTGTTAAGTTATAACATAATTCTAATATGTTATTTTTATTCTAACTTAGGTTTTAGTTACTGACTTTTATTAAAATTTAATTTAATTAAAATATATATTAATATATTATAATAAATTAATAATTATAATTATTATAATAATATATATTATATTATGTATAATTAAACTGGCCAGATTGACCTGTCAGACTTAAAAGGCTTATTAGATAGTTTGAGGTCTAACTTTTTTAGTTAAACTGGCTTTTAAAAAAGTCTTGACCTAACTTGTTTAGTAAATAGACAATGTTATGTCAGGCTTCAGGCAGGCTAGGCCATATGCTCCTGAGAAATAATCTGACCTATTTCTATCCTTTATGCAAGCTAACTAATTACATTAAAAGTAAGCAATGTTTACAACTGAAGCATAGTGCTTAGACAAATATCTTTTCCTTGTTACCAAGAACTCAGTACTGCTATTATGTTAATTAGATATGTACTCGCGCGTTGCACGAGCGCCTAATATATATATAACATGCAATAAATAATTCCATTGTTAGAGAACTTCTCAGATGTTGATGCCTCTAATACCCTGTGATATTTCCTTGCAAGTTTCACCCTCTTACCATATCCAACCCGAGAGTTTCAAGGATATTCTAAACATTAGTTGACACCATTAATACCAACAAACGCCATATATGAGTGGAGATAATCATAAAAGTGAAAAAAAAAAATACATTCTAAGAATTCACAAGGCCAAGCCCATTGATGGTAATGGTTGTTAAATGAGACCGGCAAGGCTATCTTTGATTCGTGGTGCTGAATGCCTGTAACACCATGTTCTCCACTTATAGGATATCACACATAAATGTATACCAATAAATTGAATAGAAAAAATCTTCCAAAGACCAAAATATGTTTCTTATTTCAAGTCAATATGTGGACTAAAAATCTTGAAACTCTATAGAAATAAATAAGAAATAGAATGGAAATAGCATATTCTATGACAGTATCAACTTTGCAATAGAGAAAAGAGTTGGATGATAACAGAGGGGCATTGGCATTTCTGCAATAAGAATGAGAAGTGGTTTGTTTCATAAATTCCGTCAACGCACCACAGAGAGTGGTAAGTGGTGTTACCTTTCTGAACCCATGACTGCACCATTCCTGTGTTTATCACACCTATTTGTCCTGTTTTCTACTCTCTCATTCTTCTCTTCACACCTTCCCCAACACAAACAAAGTACACCCCATAGCCCAGCAGTATTTGTACATGATTTCAGGAAAAGTTTTAAATGTTCTTACAATGTTGAGGAGCATGAATAATACTAAAGTGATGACTATTAATTTTGTTATAAGATACATCAACGGTTAACATAAATTACCTGTTGCCCTTATAACAGGTCACATTGACAATTATTACTAATTACAACAATAGTCCTTGTATATATAATAAATAATTTATAGAATTGTAAAATAATCCATCTCTCATACTATTTCCCACACAGAGCATGCATCCTTATCTACAATATCTCTTTGTCCTCACACATGCTCTCTCTTTAATTTTTGGTACAAGTTGTGTTAGATTTATTGAAGAAGAAGAACATTATATTGCAAAGACTGTTTCCACTTTGAGAAAAAAACTCTTCTCTTCTTCCAAAGAACTGTTTGTTCAGTCATTTTAATCCCACAAAAAAAAACTCATTTTTCTCCTTTTAGAAAAAGAAAATTTTGGGGAGAGAAAATTGCAAGAGAAAGATACAAAAGTTTTTTTTTTTTGTGTGTTCCAATGATTCAACTGAAAATCTAAAGAAGGATGTGAGAAAATTTGATTCTTTGATATATGGCTATGTTTGGTGGGCAAACGGCAACTTCTGAAAGTTGTGGGCTGTCCTTTTCGACGTCGTTTATGAATTATGATAGCCAGAGGCATTTCAAGAAGGGTATGTGGCCGACGACTAGCTGTTTATGAAGTTGTGGGTTTGTGACTTTCATTGCCAATCTCACTTTGCAAGGTTGCTCCTTGGTTGGAGATCTCAATTTGCAAGATTAGTCATGGACGTGGAAAATCAGAATAATTATCCGACAGTCAGAGAACTTGTCTATGGAGTAGAAAATAAGAATAATTACACAACTTGTTTATGGAGTATCTATGCTTGACGCATAAGAGCTCGCCACACTTGCAACGAAACCCGAGACCACCTTTCTCCGGTAGCTAGAGAATTGGTTCATGACGTCCTTGCCTCCAACGGCAACTATGGAGGTGCAGTGGTGATAATCTTCATTTGAAATGAAGGGATTTTGTTTGAAGGAGTAAAATGCAATAAATAAGAGATATGTGTTTGAAAAACAAATAAAACAAAATTGATTATGAAAGTAAAGCACCTACTATAACTGATAAAGTCGAGCATGCATGTTCAAAAATATTTCAGGTACATAAGAAACGTCTCCATGATTTCATTGTACGCATTGATCGGATTATAACCTGGACGACTTATTTTGGATCAATTGGCAAAACAGGAGATGGAAGAGAATGTGATGGTCTTCTTAGTGTCTGGATATCTTGATACTTCCTTTGCTGTTGCTTGTAATGGTGGAGTTGGGGTTGCTTGGTCTATCTCATTGAAAGAGAATTAATGTGGAAAGATATGGAATGGAATGGAAACTAAAACATTGTTTAGAGTGGTGATTTAAATGGAATGCTAGTGTTGGTATAAAAATAAAATATTTTTCGATTTATACTATTTCGATAGTTTAAATTGGTATGAACATAATTCTTGATGAATTTACAAGTTTTAAGTTGGAATTGAAGTTGATTGAGACATAGATTTCGATTAATATGATCGAGACATAGATTTCGATTGGTCATTTTTATCTCATTAGGAGTGATAGTTTCGATTTTAAATCGAAACAATAGGCTTGGAGAGTAGCTACACTTAGTAAAATTTCTAGAAAGAAGAAACCTCGAGTGAAGAATCAACAAAGGTTCGAGCATACAAGTTTGAATTCAAAAAGAAGGATTTTTGAATTTGAAGTAGTAGTTAGAAGCAGTTGGAGGTGAAATCAAGACAACACATGAATTGCTGACAAAAATTGAGCAGGTGTTGATGGCACGAGGATTGCTGACAAAGATTTGGTGGTTATTAGATAAAGAATTACTAATCATTTAGGCAGTTATCTTTGTTGTAAACATATGTCAAAATCTTGTAAACTAGGAAGTTACTTAGAAAGTCTATAAATACCAAGAGGATGAAAACATTTAGGGGTTAGAAATTCTATACTCACAAACACTTGTAAACTCACGCTCTCACGTCCATTGACACCTCGAGCAAACAACACGCAAGTCTAGTCCAGTATGTTTCCATCCACTTTCATTTTCATTTATGTATTCTTTACAAATTTAATGCAACCTTAAATTCAATTCATTTTACATTTCTAGTTCTTTACTTTCTTTGCAAAATCTCTTATACTCCCGATCAAGTGATTCCTTTAAGGATCATTTGAGTTCTATTTATTGCTGTCATTACTTTCTTGCCACTTTATTTTATTTTCTTGCAATTTATATACTCGCACATTTATTTTTCATTGCATTTATTTTAAAGAACGTTTACTTTCCTTTTGAGTCTTTTACATTACTCGTCATATTTACTTCAAATGCACTTTCGTTTCAGTCATTTACATGTAACTTATTTTCATTTGTATTAATTTTCTTTTACTTTTCGAAAGTAAACCTCTTTTGGTTGTTTCAAACTGATCTTTTATCAAGTTAAAACTTACACATGAAACGTTCGATTTTGGATTTGTATAACCTTTTGAAATCGAAATCATCAATTCCGTTCCTTTAAGATATTCAGGCTAGGACCCCAAAGAGGAAGTGATTCTCTTCCCCGAATTGAGATCAAGAATCAAACTTTGTCCATAGACAAAGGGTTTACCAAATTGTCAAATAATTGACAAAATTTTCAGTAAACAAACTGGCACGCCCGGTGGGACAAGTCAATTGAATAAAATCTTAAAGGATTTTTGCTAAAGTATATGCATTTGAGAAGTGGTAGAGTACTGCAAAATATGTCTGAAAATACATCTTTGAGTGCTCAGAACCCACAAACGGGGAATAATGGTACTAATGGCAGTAGATACACCATAGTCTCTGCAAATTTACCACAAGCCATAGACCCCGTGATCAGTGAAATCATAGGGGCCCCTGTTTCGAATCTAGAAACCAGGACTCTTGGGGTGAACAGAACTGCACCCTTATATGAATTACCCCCTGGATTTGTTCCCCAAAGTGTCACACAGAACGTAGGGACTACTCAAGCCACATACACAAGTCCTATACCCAATATCTCACCAAGAAACCAAATGATGAATGCTGGTGGTCAGGGTGCAAGAACGAGTACTAATCGAATTGATAGGCAAAATATGGGAATACCAATGTTCCCTAATATGCCCAGGGATATGTCTTCGATTCCTTCAGGGAATACGAACACAACCTTGAACAATATCAGGCAACAGATTGATGAAAGTAACCATGAAATGGTTCACATGTTAACTCAGCAGATGACTACTGTGATAACACCACTCATAGAATCAACCAATAATACCTATACCACATTGGCTAGGCAAATGGGTAGGATTGCAGATGTTTTTGGTAACCCAGAAGATTCTGTGGGCAATCAAAGGGTAAACAATCAATCTGTTTATCAGGAAAATGCCCAGTTGGTAAATAATTCCAATGCTAACAATACAGTTGAGGATAACCAGCTAAGAGAAATTCCACAAAGTCCAAACCCAGGATTTTGAATAGTCAATTGAAATCAGGATGCTGATAACCTTCTAGAAAGAATTAGACTTAATAGTCTTGGGAGGCAACAGAATATCAGCCAAACAGTGGAGCAAGTGCTGAATAGGTATGGTTTTAATGTAGAATATACAAATAGATCCTATTTTGTGTCAGTTTTCCCTGAGTTTATCTAACAGACAGAATTACCTAGGGGGTGCAAAGCACCCAAAATCTCTAGTAAGTTTGCTGGGGAAAATGGAGAATCTACGGTAGAGCATATTGCTCGATACACAATCAAAGCTGGAGAAGCAGCCTCAAATAAATATTTAAAAATGAAATAATTTCCTAGTTCTCTAACCAAGAATGCTTTTACTTGGTTTACAACCCTTCCACCAAATTCGATTCACTCTTGGAACCAATTGGAAAGAAATTTCCATGACCAAGGTAAGTCTCGTAGATTTGTTTAATATTAAAAGAGGCCATGAGGAATCCATAGATGCTTACTTGGTTAGGTTCAGGCAAATGAAAGCTAGGTGTTTTACTGTAGTTTCTGAATCTGAGGTGGTCAAAATGGCTGCTGGTGGATTAGATTATTCCATTCGAAAGAAATTGGTAAACCAACAAATCCTCGACATGTCTCAACTTGCTAATAAAGTAAGACAAATCGAACAGTTAAAACTCGAAAAGGAAAGGTTTAAGAAGAATCTGAGAAAAGAAAAAATTGCTTATGTTGAAACTCCTGATATTCAGGATAAATACTTTAAGAAATCAAAAGATAATAAAGTGGCCTATGTCGAAATCGATGAAGGCATAGATGATGAGGAAAATGAGGTTAACATAGCAAAACTAAAGTCTGGACCTCCCTATACTTGTTCATCTTTAGTACCTAGTCAAATCAAGGATAACATGAAATCTTCTACTAGACCAACTTATGATTTCGACATATCTAAAGCTGATTTAATTTTTGATGTCTTGTTGAAAGATAAACAAATCAAACTTCTTGATGGACATAAGATCCCTTCGATAGAAGAGATAAAAGGTCGAAAATATTGCAAGTATCATAATAGATATGACCATTCGACTAATAATTGTATATGTTTCAGCGATTTGATTCAGAAAAGCATCATGGAAGGAAGACTGATCTTTGATAACAAGAAAACAATGAGGGTGGATGCTGATCCATTCGAACTGAATGCCAGCTATGTTGAGCCTGTTGGCTTCACTGAGGTTAACATGGTGGAGTTAGGGGAATCTGGCACAATCCACACCACTAAGGATAGCCTCGAAATATTTGAGGCTGAAGAATAGGAGGTATCCCGAAGGTTGGGAAAACGTTGGTCAAATTCCTTCTCAGAAAGAAGGAAGATGAAAGGGAAGTATCCCTGTGCCCTCGATGCAGCGCCGTTTTCGATAGATTGACTGCTAATTCTTACCAGGCAGCCAGAAAGCAGAAGCAGAAGAAAGCCCCTGCAGGAAACTCGATCAGCATAAAAAACCAACAAACAAACCACAATTTCGTGGTAGTTAACGATCCGGAAAGGATCGAGAAAGGCAAAACCAGAGTGCCCCCTTCAAGTGTAGAACCTAATCAATAGGTGAGGAATAGTCCACATCCTCATAAATTCCAAAATAGACCGTTTTGGCCTAACTTGGAGTATGGTATGAGTCCCTTCGTGGGAAGACCAAATACTTGGTCTCAAGGAGAAGGTTCGAACTCGAACCAAAGCTTTAATCCATTTCCCTCAAAATCTTAATGGTGGAAAGCCCAAAGGTTTCGACAACAACAACAGGCATTGGCCAAGTTACAGCAGCAACAGAGATCATATGCCCAGGTGGTCCAAGGACCACCCCTGAGAAAAGAAAAACAAAAACCTCCCAGTCCAATGGAGGAAGACGTCATTACAGATTCTTTCGAATATGGTTTTAAGGATGACCTGGATACCATTTTTGGTATCAACGTGGTGTCTATTCTCCTTTATAATTTTTCTATTGCAGGAAGTCAAGAACTGAATTAAGAAGAAGACTTCGAGGACAGTTCAGAAGAGACCAGTTGGTATTTGGTCGAGGAAGACACCGTCGAAGTAATAGAGAACTCTGCAGTTTTCAACATTCCTTCTCTCGAAATGAAGAGTCACCTGCGCCCACTGTTTATCAAGGCAACGGTAAATGGTAAGTTAGTGGGCAAGGTTGTAACACCCTCCCTAGGGTATCACATGTCTGACTCCCGACTCAAAAATCTGAAAGAAGTTCGCACAAAGTTTGAGTTATAAAAAAATGGGTTTTAAAATTTCTTTCTCACGGAAACATAAACTTACTAAAATCCATAAGTTTTACTGAAAATATATTCAAACTGATTAATATACAATATTGACACCAATTAATTATTTAACAATTTAAAGAGAAATATAAAACTATCAGACTCTTTTTTTTTACAGTAGCAAACTCCATCACGGGTCTTACTTAATAGCATGGTACAACACTAACGAGAAAACTTAACATACTTATTTCTTTTTGTATCCCTCTTGATGCATCAGACATATGTTCCTTGTCAACACTGTACGCTATCAAATCTGGAATGGTCATTCTCTGATGTTGTCTCTAATCTCAGAGTATTTATCACCCGTATGTCTAAGACAACTCGTTTCATCTATTATATAATTTTTTTTACCAATACAAGCACAACAACACAATATAACAAAGAGGTGAGATCACCTACGCCAATACTAACATGGTAGCACAGAGATAACACAAACAACATATCATACAGATATATCATATCAGAATTCTAATAATACACTCAACATTAATCAACTATCATCATCATGCCATTAACATTATTATCATCACACAATAATCACAATAATGCCATCAACATAATTATCGTCATCATCATCTAATATTTCTCAATTATTATATTATGCAGACATAGATACTCAGATTTATGCATATGTTATGCATGTACACATAGACTCAATATTTTTAAAAAACAACTCCATGGAGGTTTTCACAATTTCGAGAAGAATGCTCTGGTTAATTGTCAGCCTTAACCCAAAGACAATCTCCCAGTCGTTGAAAAAAATCGTGTTCTTGTCGGGTATTGTCAATGTGTTGCAACAGACTGCATCGCCAAGTGGCATATGGTCTAGCCTTAGCCCACAAACAGATATCCACTGTCGATCACGCGCTTGACGCCCCAAGATCCATCATAGACCTCACTATCAATTCTCATTCCCTCTTCAACCACAAGGGCCAAAATAGCTTATTAGCTATACTTTATACAATGCACGAATATATCAGTGCAAGTCCAACCACAAGGGCCAAATCTTTTCAATTTCATTTGTTCAATGTAATCATATGCCTCATCGCATATTTTTCCAATGCATGTATAATGCACCAATGCCAATCACAGGCATATCTTTCCAATGCATGTAAAATGCACCAAATGCCAATCACAGGCAAAACTTGTCATTTTCTCATACAGTGTATGGACACTGGTTCAATAGTAATCATCATGTTATTATGTTTTTATAGTCATAAAACACTTTTGTCATGTTTTCACAACCGCGTAACATTTATGTTACGTTTTCACAATTCCAAAATATTTTAGTTATATTTTCATAATAAAGTAACACTTCATTACGTTTTTACAATCCACAACACTTCTGTTATATTTTCAAAATATCGTAACACTTTTGTTTTGTTTTAAAATTCTAAAATATTTTTATTACGTTTTCCACAATACCGTAACACTATCATTACGTTTACAAAATTTTGTAACATTTCATTACGTTTTCAAAATCTTCGCAACTCTTCATTGCACTTTTAAACCACGTACTAATTTTTCAACGTTTTTCTCAATCGCGTAAAAATATATGTTTCTCAAATCGCATAGTATTTTTCCACTTGTTTCAAAATCACATAACTTAAAAATCATTCTTTTAAGTCGCGTAAATCATTTTCCATCATTCTCAAAATATTTAAAACACTTTTCAAATCACATAACGATTTTCCATCATTTTCACAATCACGTAAAAATATTCTATCACTTTTAAATCACATATTGATTTTTCAATAGTAGTTCAAATTACGTAAAATATTTAAATGTAATTCAAATCGCGTAGAAATATTTTACTGTATTTCAAATCATTTTTAAGATACGTAAAATATTTTTCAACATTTTACAATCACGTAAAATATTCCTCAATATTCCAAACATTATTTTGGACTTAAAAAAATCAATATCATTTTCAACACATTTTTCAAATTGCGTAGCTTAAAAATCACGTTTTTAAGATACGTAAAACATTTTTCATCACCAATTCATTACAGAAAATATTTCTTAACCTTCAAAAATTCCTTTTCAACCTTTCTCAAAATAATATGACTTTGTATTTCATTTTTCACATTTTCTTACTCAAGAAAATCTTTTTCTATATTTCTTTACTCAAGAAATCCTTTTCCAAAATATAATCCACAAAAAATCACTTTTCCATTTGATATAAATCAACGTTTCAAAACTTAACATTTTCTAACGTATTTCAAAACTTGAAAATAAGTTATACGTTAGTAAACTTTCAAAACACCATTATATTCTTCATTTTTCCTAAATCATTTCCAAACACAACCTTCTTCAAAATAAATGGAAGTTCAAAAACATTTTCGTTTACAAAAACTTGATTTTCACAAGTGATAAACGCTCTAATTCCCTTTCCAAATTCTTTTGCGAAAATCATTTCGTTATAAAATCAAAGCATCCGCAAGTCTTCAAAAACCGTGAACGTGTTCATTGAAAATTGTCAAATCTTTTGAGTGACAAAACACTTCGTTTTATAAAATATCACTTTGTTCCATAAAAATTTAGGCATTACAAGCCTTCAAAAACGTGGACATGACTATTTAAACCATCAAATATTTTTCCTTCTAAATTGATATGATTTTACATAAACAAAACTATAAAAAAATCCTTTACAAAAACCGTGAACACTTGGTCTTTGAAATCAAGTCATTTGTTCATTTTTATTTTTCACTTTCTTTGCAAATCCATTTTCACTTTCTTTACAAATCGTTTTTTACTTTCTTTGCAAATCCATTTTCACTTTCTTTACAAATCCTTTAAAATCAACATTGCTATTTTCATTTAAAACTCATGTTTAGTGAAACACTAAGAAACTTTTTACACAAAATAAATCAATAAAAATCCTTCTAAAATCGTGTTCATGTACTCTTTGAAAAATAAATCCTTTGTTTATTTTCCTTATTTTTCTAAACATCTCATTTCATCATCCATGAAAATATTAATTTGTGAACACCTATCTTGAGGTGTCTTGGCCGAAATTCACCATGTTCTAGGGACCAAAAATTAATTCTCTTGTTCTTGAAAATTTTCAACATGAACCCTAATCAAGGGCATCAAAACAGTAGTCCTTCCTTGGCCATTGGAGCTAAAAATTGATTTCATTTCCATCAACTCATCATGGCATACACATACATATTTCATCATATATACTATAAGCTACCATAAGCATGCCATAATCAAAAGCAATAAATCATGCAAATCATACAAAGCATGAACAAAAAAATCAAACACAAACACCCACAAATAATTACATGATCATGGATATGAATCCTCACATGGATTCACCATCCATCAAATATAAGACCATCTCTCACCACCATACTTGGTTGGTGAGGTGGATCTCCCTCTTACCTCTTGAAGATCCTCAAAAGCTCTTTGTTTTGCTTCTTTTTCCAAGTTCTTCACCACCAAGGGCTTCTCAAATACAAAACAAAATACATAAAAATTAATATACTAAGCTTGATTAAGAGGAACCATGGATCAAACATGGTTTAGATCATGAAAAAGAGAGAATAAATGAAGTTTCCTTACACTTCACCATAAATACCCTATAACTTTGATCTTGAAGAAAGTCCTTGAAGATGAATGATTTAGAAAAAGTCTCCAACATGAAAGTTGTTTAGAATAAGGTAAGGATTCAAGAAATAAGGTTGGTTAAAATTATTGAGTGATGGAAGGTACTCTTGGTGGTCTTGGCCGAAACTTAGAGGAGAAGAGAAAGGAGAGAAAATTTTGCTAAGAACTTTGCTTCTTGAGAAAGATGATGAATAAAAAGACAATTATGATACAAATAATAGGAACCAACAATTTTGTCCCCCTTTAGAGTGCATGGCCGTAGCTATGCTTGGAGAAAAGGTGAAGAGAAAAGTTTGATGAAGTCTTGGCTTTTTGGAGGAGACAAAGGTGAATTATGATAGCAATAATATGGTCTTCAACTTTTCCTACATAATAAAACATCACAAAACCATCCCCCGTTGCCTTATGTATGCAATAATATTGTCATCATTATTAGCCACCATCTAGAGCATTTTAGACCATTGATTAATTCAATGGTTAGGATTTAGGTAGACTTTTGATTTAGAAGACTTAATCTAGGCCATTAGATCTTTCTCCTTGAAATTCTAGCCATTAGATGTGTCTCCAAAAATGAAGGGTCAAGATTACTCCTTCTTACTTTTAATCCAAGGGTCATAATTAGTCATAACCATTTTAGAATACCAAATCTCCACCATTGATTAAATCCACATCCAATGGTCATAAATGGTCTTTGTCACTTTTTAAGACTAAATCTCCACCCTTGATTTAAATCTAAATCCAATGGTTGTAAATGGTCATAGCCATTATATTAGACTTATCCTACACTGTTGATTAAATCGGTGGTTGATATCAAAGTCTTCAATATTAGACTTGTTTCCTATTGGTCCATCAAATATTATCATAACCACTAATTGTGGACTTAACAGTATAATTTCTATTTTTATCTGTGAAAACCCCACGAAATAATATATTTAATGTATTTTTATCTTCCGATAATTAAATACAATACAAAACACAGTACAAGAAATTTTCTAAAACTATTTTTGGATTCAGGTTTAGTAAGATCTCCTATCTCCATCTAAACAGTACAAATTTTTCTATGTGTAGAAAAATTTTTACTTTGCGGGACCTACTTGGGCCCACATACACCCCTGGGCCCATAAACAGTAAAAAAATTCATAATCATCCACAAAAATCATAAATATTAGAAAACGCGTAAATATCAAATCAGATTACGTAAAATAATTAAAACCTAACGGTAAAAATTAAATTACATAAAGTTTTTTCCGGTCCGAAAATTTTTATTTTCTTGACACGGAATAAATCACTCAAAACGATCAAATACGCTGATGGAATAATCAAAATAATTTTACAGTATCTAGAAATTACTAAACAGTAAAATTCTGTTAACTGTCAAAATTACTGTCAACTATTTAAGAAATTTGGGGTGTTACAAAGGTGCTGATAGATGGAGGGGCTGCTATTAATTTATTGGCAAAAAATCTGCTAAGGAAGTTTGGCAAAATAGAGGCAGATTTATTGCCTCATAATATGGTGGTGACAGATTTTAATGGCAGATCCTCCTCGTTAGAGGGAGCTGTTGTTCTCGACGTCAAGGTAGCCTCAGTCACAAGGTCAACCTTGTTCATAGTGGTTCCTTCGAAGGCCAGCTATAATCTTCTTTTAGGCAGAGAATGGATTCATGCCGCAGGTGTTGTCCCTTCGACTGTTCATCAGAAGATGTTTTTGTGGAACCAAATGTGAGAGCTCGAAATGGTGGAGGTTGAAGATACCCTCTGTCATGTAAACTAGAATCATGCAGAACTGCAAATATATATGCCTTGTGTCAGACCATTCTGCATATGGGATTTGACAGCTCTCGACAGGAAGGGAGTCGATATGGTGACCATTACACCAACAGGTTTTTCTATTATACCAAAGGCTGATTCATTTCAACTTCAAAATTATAATGATTCTAGGGTTTATAGACACCTATTTAACATTCCAGGCCGAGTGTATTCGACCTCAAGTTGTAATATAAATGGAGGAACTTAAGAGCCACATGGCTCGAATTACAGCCTATATGGGTGAAAATTGCACTGAAAGTGCAATCTCGAGTCATGAGGCTCGAATCTCAGCCTATATGGCTGAGGAATTTGGTGTTATTACAGATACCAACTTGGAATGTATTTATGATCACTCTTCTCTAGGATTCGAACAAATCTTTTTATCTTCTGATATTAAAAAGATAGAGGTACAAGATCCTTTAGAAGAGATTAATCTAGGTAATGATGTAATATATAGACCTACTTTTATTAGTAGTTTAATAAAACCTGATTTCAAGTATGAGTTGATTCACCTGCTCGAAGAATACAAAGACTGTTTTGCGTGGGAATATGAGAAAATGCCTGAGCTCAGTCGAGATTTGGTAGAACACAGACTACCAATTCGAACAGGACATAGACCAATCAAGCAAGCTCCAAGAAGATTTGCCCCTGAAGTGGTCTCGAAGATCAAGGAGGAAATCGAAAAGTTATTAAAGGCTAAGTTCATTCGAAATGCCAAGTACGTTGACTGGATCTCTAACATCATTCCTGTTATGAAGAAAAATGGTAAGTTAAGAGTATGTATTGATTTTCAAGATTTAAATTCTGCTACTCCTAAAGATGAATATCCAATGCCTATTACTGACATGTTGATTGATTCAGCCTCAGGTCATGAAATTTTAAGTTTCATGGATGACTATTCTGGGTATAATCAAATTTATATTGCAGAAGAAGATGTGCCAAAAACAACCTTTCGATGTCCTGGAGCAATTGGCACCTTCGAATGGGTAGTTAGGTCATTCGGTTTAAAGAATGCTGGAGTCACATATCAAAGGGCCATGAATACCATTTTTCATGATATTATTGGTAAATTCATGGAAGTTTACATTGATGATATGGTGGTTAAATCGAAATAAGAAAAAGAACACCTTGCAAATTTAAGACAATCATTCGAAAGAATGAGGAAACATGGATTGAAAATAAATCTTATTAAATGTGCTTTTGGTGATTTCGCAGGAAATTTCCTTGGGTTCTTGGTCCAGAAGAAAGGAGTAGAGGTAGATCAGAACAAAGCTAAAGCTATTCTGGAAGCATCACCTCCTTCAAATAAGAAGCAACTCCAATCTCTGCTTGGAAAAATTAATTTCCTGAGAAGATTCATTTCAAATCTGTCTGGGAAAACTAAAGCATTCTCTTCACTTTTTAAGCTTAAAGCTGAAGAAGAATTTTAATGGGAAAAAGAACATCAAGAGGCATTCGAACAAATCAAGCATTGTTTGACCAATCCTCCAGTAATGACACCTTCAGTGCCTAGACATCCTTTGAAGTTATATATTTTAGCATCAAATGAAACTGTTGAGTGTATGTTAGCCCAGGAAGTTGAGAATGGAATCGAAAGAGCCATTTATTATCTTAGTAGGGTTTTAATAGATGTTGAAACTAGATATAGTGCAATCGAAAAATTATGTTTAGCTTTGTATTTCTCTTGTACTAAGTTAAAATATTATGTAAAGCCACATGATGTACTTATTGTGTCGAAAACTGATATAATAAAATACACGTTATCCAAGCCTATTTTACATGGTAGAGTGGGAAAATGGGCTCTTGCTTTAATAGAATTTTCTTTAAAGTATGTACCATAAAAAGCTGTGAAAGGCCAAGTGTTGGCAGACTTTTTGACTGACCATCTTGTGTTGACATCGAAGAAAAAGACATCTTATATGTAGGTTTAAAACCATGGAAGTTATTTTTTGATGGATCGAAACACAGTGGAGGTGTTGGTCTTAGAGTTCTAATTGTTTCGCTAATTGGAACTCAACTAAATTTTTATTCGAATTAAAACATGAGTATTCAAATAATAAAGTTGAGTATGAAGCTTTAATAGCTGGCTTACAAATTTTGATTTCACTTAAAGCCGAGAATATTAAAATATTGGGTGATTCTCAGTTAATCATTAAGCAATTAACTCGAGAATATAAATGCATTAACTCGAATTTGTTTAGATACTTTGCTTTTGCAGCAAGGTTATTGTGTGAGTTCGATGAGGTTATGTTGCAACACATTCCGAGGGAAGAAAACTATGAAGCTAATGAGCTCGCTCAAATAGCTTCAGGGTACAAAATTTCGAGTTCCACTCTGCTTAAACTAATCCAAATCAAAGAAAAGTTGTATCCTTTTGAGAATTTAGAAGTATGTCTAATAGAGGATCTGGATGACTCTGATTGGAGAAAGCTAATTGTGGATTATTTACAAAACCCAAATATAGCAGTCAAAAGGAAATTAAAATATAAAGCCTTACATTATGTTATATTGGGTCAAGCACTCTATAAAAAGTCAGTATATGGGAATTTATTGACATGTCTAAGTGAGAAAGAAGCATTCACAGCTTTAGCAGAAGTCCATGAAGGCATTTGTGGCGCTCAACAAGCTGGTGAAAAGATGAAATGAGTATTTGCATAGGCAAAGAATCTATTGGCCTAAGATGGCTAAAGATTGTCATTTATATGCTAAGTCCTGTGAAGAATGTCAAAAGCATGGAAACACTCAGCATGTTCCTGCAAGTGATTTACATTCGATTATAAAGCATTGGCCTTTTCGAGGATGGGCTCTCGATCTGATAGGTCAGATTCATCCACCGTCTTCGAAAGGACATAAGTATATACTAGTGGCTATCGATTATTTTACTAAGTGGATCGAAGCTATTCCGTTAAAGGATGTTACTCAACAAGATATTATTAATTTTGTTGAAGAAAATATTATTTATAGATTTGGTATCCCTCAAACTTTGAGTACTAACCAAGGTACTGTGTTTACTGGTCGTTATATTACTAAGTTTGCTAAGACAAGGAATTTCAAGTTACTTACTTCGACCCCTTATTACGCTCAAGCTAATGGACAAGTTGAAGCAGCCAATAAAATTTTAGTTGGTTTAATAAAGAGACATATTAGTTGAAAACCAAGAAGTTAGCTGATGGGAAAATTAAGTGTTTCAAACTCAAGTGCAGGTTGTTTCAAGTAGTAAATTCTCGGGAGTCCGAGGTCGATCCACAGGGAATTGATGAAGAGAAAATTATTTGAGGTACGGAAAATATTTGTCACAATACTAAAAATAATATAAGTTGTTCACAGATGAAAAAGATTTGCTTGGGTTAGGAGATCCACTCTTGGTAATAAATTAAAAACAAGATTATTTCATTTTATAACTCAATTGAAATCATGCATAATGAAGATTCCAATCGGAAGATTTAACATTCAAAGTTCAATCATGTAATCATATAATGGTTCCAATAACTATCTACCAATACTTGTAAATCGTCAAAAGCATCCACTGTGCCAATCCTATTGTCTACAATGGATCAAGATATTCATTATACAAGAAGAGTTTCTAAATTAATTGGAAACAACATACAACTCATATAAAGATCACATAAAAATATATCATTTAAAGCACAAGAAAGAAATTAATCTAACCTTAACTTATTACCAAGAGCTTCACCTTTTCACCCAAGCAAGATGAAGATTTAGTTATTCATAGACAAGATGAAAGAAAGAGAGAAGAAGAAGGTGATGAACATAACTTCAATTAAGATCAATAGAAAACTACACAAGGGAAAACTAATAATACAATAGCATAAACTAAATTCTAAGCTAACTAACACCCTTAAATGTTCAGCCTTTGCCTCCTTTTATAGAGTTCAAGGAGTGCAAGAAGGCAATGGGGTTGTTTGATAATAAGAAGTAAAATCAAAATAGATGATGAATGAGCTAAAATTATGGACTTTCTTGGCTCCGAAATGTCTCTGATCTTAGCTTATGGCATGCGTCAGAATTGAGCCAAGTGGTCTTCATGAAAGTTCTATAAAATTGTCTCAGCTTTCCAGAGACACCAAGTTTAGCCAAATCCAATAATCACAGCCCGAGATATGGCCCAATTACTGCTCATGGGTCCGGCCCAAATCCAGCACCTTTGTTCTGACTTCCGAGCCCAATATCACCTTCAATGAATCCGAACTAGCTTTTGTTTTCTTCATAAAAGTTGTAGATATGGGTCTTAACCTTCCACTGTCAAAATTTCAGATTTATTGAACTCCAATAGCCTGAGATATAGCTAATGAGTGCATAAAGGTTAAGCTGTCAGGTTCAAAACACTAGATTTTGCTTTAACTCCAATTTGAGTTATCCAAACATGTGTTTCTGGTCTTGAGGCCTTCATGAAAGTTGTAGAAATTTATCTTAGCTTAAAAACAAGACCAAAATCACATCCATCGGATATTTGTAACTCAAATTATAGCTAGTTTACTGAAAAAGCCAAGTAAGAAGGTTATGCAATAAATGAAATATATTGCTATCAATATGACTCTTGTTATCAAGTAAATAGTTATTAGAGAATTATCTTAACTTTCCAACAAGACCAAAATCACATTAATCAGATAATTACAACTCAAGTTGTGGCCACTTTACTTAAGAATGCAATCACCCAAATTAATGATAATTCAAGCAATAATTTCTTCAATGATCCAATTAAGCTTATTTTCATAAAATGTGACAAATTAACTTAATTAAGCCAAATTGAACCTTAAGAAGCCTAGTGAGAGGATTATAAAATGCATAAAA
The DNA here is from genome assembly GCA_029884605.1 of Ormosia emarginata. Classification (NCBI taxonomy): domain Eukaryota; kingdom Viridiplantae; phylum Streptophyta; class Magnoliopsida; order Fabales; family Fabaceae; genus Ormosia; species Ormosia emarginata. Next base: position 43,099,657 of record JAQQTP010000089.1, on the reverse strand, counting down.
TACATTGTTATCATTGGCATGAAACTTTAAGCCAAGTTCTATGGGCTTATCGAAATTCTCCTAAGGAAGCTATTGGTACTACACCGTATCATTTAGTCTATGGACACGAAGCGGTGTTACCAATCGAAATTATTCTTCAATCAATTAGATTACAACGTCAAGATGAAATTCCTACTCAACATTATTGGGACTTGATGTTTGATGAATTAAATCAATTAGATGAGGTAAGAGTAACTGCTCTTGAGAATTTGATTCAACAAAAAGAAAGAATTGCAAAATTCTATGATCATCGAGTCAAGAAGAAAGAGTTTATTTTAGATGATTTAGTCTGGAAGGTTATTTTGCCTATGGAGAAAAAATCGAAATCATACGGCAAATGGTCTCCAAATTGGGAGGGGCCATATCGAATCGAAAAAGTTTATTCCGGTAATGCTTATTCGATTACGAATGTCAACTCAAACGAAAAGATTACTTCGATAAATGGTAAATATCTAAAAATATACAAACCAACTATTCATGAAATTTAGATTTCATTATAAAAATATTGTTTTCGATTCAAAATAAATCGAAAAATTAAAATTGTCATTACAAAACAAAGAGATACAAAATTCATTGGAGTCTCGAAAACAAAGAGACCCAAGCATCCAAAATCCTATCTTTTTCTTTGGAAGCTGCCTCGATGGATGGAGCTAATTCTTGAATGGCTTGCTTCACTTGATTTCCCTCAGCTGCCAACTGTAAATACTCTTCATCAAGAGTTTTTTCTCTACTTGCATAATCCTCAACAAGGGCTCAAAGTTCACTTTGCTAATCTTCCAGTAGTAATAATTCTTGTCTAAGCTCAGCAATTCTTTCTTCGTTTTGATCAATGTTTTTCTGAGTTGATGAAAGAATAGAGGTAAGCTTCGAATGCTTTCTCTTGACCTTAACAACAGTTACCATCAGTTGTTTCTTCTGTTCGAGCAGTTGCTGATTGTTAGTGATGACTTGATCAAGGTTAGGAAGTTGAGTTAGCAAATCCTTTGTAAGATCAACTAATTCTTGAATTATTGATTGGGCGTTCGAATCCAAGAGATATTTATTTTGTTTTAGTTGAATAAGAAGCCCAAACAGTTTTTCTTGTTTATCTTTGGCAGCCATAACTTGTTCTACCCCAAGAACGGAAAGATCAACCAGTTCTTTTAATAGCTGGGGGGTAGAAATACTTTGAATTTCGACTTCAGAGTGGGCTACAGAAGGATGAGACTTAGAAGATGCAGATCGCTTCGATAAAATGTCCTCCAGCCTTTTTTGAGCGTCATCTTTGTCTTCATTATCGTCAAGGCATATCGCTTCTGCTTCTTCTTCGAAAGTGATTTCAGTCTGTCCTGACTGAACTTTAGCAGAAATTGAAGGGATAGCCTTTGAAATTTGGATGACCTCAATCGAGATAGGAACCTCGATCTCAGCAGCAATGATTTCAGGGTGAGAAATGTTATCCTGAGAATAAGAAAATTCAATATTAGAAGTAATCGAAGCAATTCATGTACATTCGATCTCGATAAATACAAACCTGAACATTTGTTTCAGTAATGGGGACCTCAGAACTAGGTCCAGTGTCAGAAGCTATGTTTCCCTGAAAAATGTAAGGACGAAATTAACATTTTTTGAGATTTATATAAAATGAATATTAAGTGACAAACCTCAACATTAGCTTCGAGAGGGATATCTTGAGCCCCAGTACTAGATTCTTTTTCGGCTTGAGTTTCAGCATCGAACATCCTGTCGAAACGGGAACTCAAGGCTGAAGTTAGTTTTGGCCCAGGAATGAGTTGGTGTGGAATAAAATTTGAATCCCTTGGAGGAGAAAGGATAGGGGAAGGTGTCCTTAGTCTTCTCATAGAAATCGGGGTAGACTCCATTTGTTCTTTGGGAGGGGTTCCTATTCGAGATAGAAAACATTAGTTGTTTTTCAATATTTTGAAAAAATAAATTAAATAATATATGTGACTTACTTGTGATGGTTCAACTCTCACTGCATTTGATGCTGGTCTTGTATCCTCTGAGGGAACGGGTTCTTCATCTCGTTTCGAAGATTCAATAGAGCTTTCAGATAGAATGATTTGCGCCTGTTTTGATGCAACATGCTTTATGCGCCCAGTTTTTATTAGGCTCTCAGCAATTGTTTTTTCCTATAAAGATGCAAGGAAATCGAAGTCAAAGACAGCAAGGAAATTGAAGGCATTTGAAAACTGAAAATGGATTAGAGGGATATATATATCCTTTACCTTGGATTGTTGGGGAACAACAGTTGTGGTTTTTTCAATCACTTCTTTCTTTTTCTTTTTCTCAACAATCTTTGTTTTTGAAGGTATTGGAGGAGGTTTTTTCAAGATGTGAGATAATGAAGTGGCCCCTGAGACCTTTGTCTGTGTCTTTTGAACTTTGCTGGGTCTATGAGGTTCATCATCCCAGTCTTCTTCAGCCTCCATTACTTTAGTTCTTTTCAAAACTACAAATATGCAAGATATATATATGATTCAACATTAAGAGATTGGATCGAAAATGAATAATTACGAAGTATTCTATGGTTTTTACCATATGGTGAGTATCTTATTATTCGAGTATATCCATTAATTGGAATTCGACATGTGTCCAAATAGCAATTGACAAAAGTTACTTCTCGTTTCTTCGATTCCTTAAAAGCACCCAACGCTCCACCTTTGGGATCTGGGTATTTGTTAGTCATGCCAAAAGGAGCATTGGGGAGTGGAGGAAACTTTAGTGGGGTTCCGAATCGTTTCGAAGAAACCAAAGGATTCGAAACCGGCGCACCAATGAAACGAGCGTAACAGAGTTAATAATGTTCTGCTTTCTTTTGTTTTAGGACTTGCTCAGCCGCTAGAACCACCAGTCTTAAATGTTTTGGATCATATTTAACTTTAAAGAATTTCTCAAATCTGGAGATTTCTTTAAGATGCATACCTTTGGACTTCTTGATTGCTACTCTTGTCTGCACAAATGAATTAGAGTTAGTAAAATGTTGGAAGCATTCTTTGATTATAGGTTTCTGAGTGAAATAATATTCTCTCCACCACGTTTCGAACCCTTGGGTCGAGTAAAAAGATGGAGAACATTCGAAGGGATTAAAACCCTCTCTCCTTTGGATATTTTGCTTCAAAAAGAATTGGTATTATTTGAGATCTCGAGCTTCAGATTCACATATTTGGTACTCATCTTTTAAGGTAATAGGAGATAGAATGCACTGGGAAAACCCAAGTTGCCGTGATGCACATGAAGGAAGGTAGAGTTGAAGGCTGAAATCATTTGAACCTGGGAGGCCAAGGGATAGTATTTGGGTGGTTAAAGTATGAGCCCAAATATCTAAGTTTTCAGATTGAGCCCCTGGAGTATCACGAAAATGGTTCTCGAAACCACTCAGGACCACAATCACGAAGAGCAAAAGGTGAAAAGTTGAAATTGTCAGATTGACGTTTCATGGTCATAAATAATGAAAAGAAAATTTTGAAGTCTTCAACTTCATTACCTAATTTCGAGGAATATTGAAGTTGAGACAATCGAGGACCTTCAATTTTTGTGTAATTGGTGGTCGAATTTGCAATTTGAAGGTGAGGTTCGAGAACAGAATTAAGCCAAAGTTGTAATAACCAGAAAGGCCTACCAAGGTTATTGAGGGGTTTATCATTTGATCGAAGTAGGCCCACTACTTCTGACATTGAAGAATAAAGTTGAGCAAGGATCAATTTGCTCAAACAGAGAGGAATTCCCTCATGAAGAAGAATGGCTAAGGGAAGGAGAGACTTTGGGATTTGAAGTGATTTGGTACAAAATACAAAAGCACTTAGCCAGAAAATAAGGAATGCCACATGTTCTTCATCAGAAACTGTAGCTGTTTCGAGATTATTATTCTGAATGAAAGCATTGTAGGTTAACTTTTGAAAATCAGGCTCAGTTAAGGTCTTGAAGTTTAAAGTGCTTTTGATTATCCTTCTGACTGGTTTAAGACCAGTAATAGCAGCCATGTCGAAAAGAGTTGGAGTCAACATGCCATAAGGGACATGGAAAGAGTTAATAGATCTGTTCCATAAAAAGAAGGAACTTATCAGTATAGGGGCATTATAGTCGAGATGTTCCCTGCTCAGCTGGATGAAATAAAAAATGCTAGTTGTTTTCCATATGAATCCTTTGGCATTTTCGATACGATTTAGCCAACGAATATAATTAGGTTTCGTTTGGTTATTCACAAGGGGTGAGCTTCGAAACACTCTATTGAAATTAACAAAGAAATCAGTTTTAAGAAAGGAATGGAAGGCAACTATTTCTTCTCCTTTTATACAAGGGAAAAAGGATCGAATAGGTTCGTGCTCATTTATGGGAAGAGTTCGACCTAAGAAGGCAAATTTTTCTCTGTCAATAGAAAATGGGATCATTACCTGAGACTTCCAGAGTTTAGAATGGTCCATAGAAGGGTCAGGGGCGTAAAGGACCCCATCTTTTAGAAAAAGGGCAGTCACAGTGGCAACATTTGATAAGACTACCGTTTCTTGCGTTTCAGAGCTCGAGTATGAAGCTTGGGCAGAAGGAGCAGTTTGGTTGGAAGAAGAGGCCATTGAATCCTGAAAGTTATGAAAGCTTCTGAAAGAAGAAGAAAAGACAGGAAGACTAACAAGGGAGCTTCAGGAGACAGCAATGGCAGAAATTGCAGAGAGTGAAGGAAAAGAGAAAGTAAAAAAGGAGAAAAAACCCTTTTTCACTTATATATAGGGGTTTTACAGAGACAGGGAAGAAAAAGAGAGAGAGGGAGAACGTGCGTAGTAAACTCCCATTAAATGCTGACATGATGGAGTACGGTTGAAGTCGTTTTTATCCATTAAAAGCCATCATTGGCTTTGTAATTCCCTAAAAAGTGGGAATTGGTTAATTAATGGGGATTGACCACGTAGTAACCGTTCATATGAGTAAGGATTTGGTTATCAAATTACAGATATTACCATTGGACCTTTCAGTTGCTTGTATTACGGTAGACTAAGATAGAAAGACAAAAAATATTTTTTAAGTCCAATTATAGTCGAAGAGTAATATTCGAAAAGTTAAAATATTTATCTCTCATACTTCGAGATTAAATATTGGGGGCATTTGTTGGTATAAAAATAAAATATTTTTTGATTTATACTATTTCGATAGTTTAAATTGGCATGAACATAATTCTTGATGAATTTACGAGTTTTAAGTTGGAATTGAAGTTGATCGAGACATAGATTTTGATTAATATGATCGAGACATAGATTTCAATTAGTCATTTTTATCTCATTAGGAGTGATAGTTTCGATTTTAAATCGAAACAATAGGCTTGGAGAATAGCTACACTTAGTAAAATTTCTGGAAAGAAGAAACCTCGAGTGAAGATTCAACAAAGGTTCGAGCATACAAGTTTGAATTCAAAAAGAAGGATTTTTGAATTTGAAGTAGCAGTTAGCAGCAGTTGGAGGTAAAATCAAGACAACACATGGATTGCTGACAAAAATTGAGCAATTATTGATGGCATGAGGATTGCTGACAAAGATTTAGTGGTTATTAGACAAAGAATTACCAATCATTTAGGCAGTTATCTTTGTTGTAAACACATATCAAAATCTTGTAAACTAGGAAGTTACTTAGAAAGTCTATAAATACCAAGAGGATGGAAACATTTAGAGGTTGGAAATTCTATACTCACAAACACTTGTAAACTCACGCTCTCACGTCTATTGACACCTCGAGCAAACAGCACGCTAGTCTAGTTCGGTATGTTTCCATCCACTTTCATTTTTATTTATGTATTCTTTACAAATTCAATGCAACCTTAAATTCAGTTCATTTTACATTTCCAGTTCTTTACTTTCTTTGCAAAATCTCTTATACTCCCGATCAAGTGATTCCTTTAAAGATCATTTGAGTTCTGTTTATTGCTGTCATTACTTTCTTGCCACTTTATGTTATTTTCTTGCAATTTATACACTCGCACATTTATTTTTCATTGCATTTATTTTAAAGAACGTTTACTTTCCTTTTGAGTCTTTTACATTACTCGTCATATTTACTTCAAATGCACTTTTGTTTCAGTCATTTACATGTAACTTATTTTCATTTGTATTAATTTTATTTTACTTTTCGAAAGTAAACCTCTTTTGGTTGTTTTAAACTGATCTTTTATCAAGTTAAAACTTACACATGAAACATTCGATTTTGGATTTGTATAACCTTTTGAAATCAAAATCATCAATTCTGTTCCTTTAAGATATTCAGACTAGGACCCCAAAGAGGAAGTGATTCCCTTCCCCGAATTGAGATCGAGAATCAAATTTTGTCCATAGATAAATGATTTACCAAATTGTCGAATAATTGACAAAATTTTTAGTAAACAGCTAGTAAATTGAATGGAAAATGGTAACTGACACATTCTTTATATGGTGTTTGTTAGGCCGCTTGGTCTATCTCATTGAAAAAGAATTTACGTGAGAAGTTATGAAATGGAATGGAAACTAAAATGTTGTATAGAGTGGTGATTTAAATGGAATGTTAGTAAATTGAATGGAAATGGTAACCAACACATTCATTCTAAGCTAAGGAGATGACTCTCAACAGAAGCTTCTAATGTTAAACATATGCTGATATGGCTTAAAATTGGACTTAGAAGAAAAGTTGATGTGACATTCTCACAACTCGCACTTCTGTTTTTATAATAATAGATAATAATTTTCCTAGTCAGATTTAAAGGTCATTAAGAAGAGAGGTTATCCTAAATTAAAAACTGAATAAATTATTCTTATCATATTTTATAAAAATAACTCAATGATGATTTGAGTTTTAATGCAATTGAAAAGAAACAAATGTCAAATGTTTGGAATATGAAGTCTTCATTCGGAATAATCGTTCGAAGTTATCCAAGTATTTTTTCAGTTAACACGTATAAATTGAAGAAAAAGGGATTGGTTAAAGAGTTTAATTTTGATGTACTTTTTATATTATTAACTAATCATATATCATCACATATGTAATTTTAGAAGTAATTGTTATGAAAGTTAAATATTTTTAATAATGTAACAATACATAATTAGTTGATAATATAAAAAACCTTTATACTGACAGTGCATTACAATTAAATTCTTGATTAAATGGTGCATCTCATTAATGGTATGTATTTGTTTACAGTAAAATTTTATCAATTTTTTGACAATTTGAGTTTGAATTTTAATTTGGATAAGGGAATCGTTTCTTTTATGAATTGTTTAGTAATTAAATTACTTAGATCACAAATATAAAGAATGAAGACCAATAAACGTAAGTACAAATAAAGAAATCAAAATAAAAAAAATGAAAATGTTCTGAACTGAGATCCAGGTTAGTAGTTTAAGAGCAACCCGACCTGTTAGAATTAGATCTCAGATATTTATAAACACTATTAAGTAAGAAAATATGTCTATTTATAAAGAGTAAATCTCTCATAGAATTCCTCATAAATAGAGGAATTAGTTATAAGCTATAATGATCTTATTAGATTCTTATAATAATTAACAACATTTACTATCTATTAATACAAATTTAATATGATTTTTATCTACCAAAATACTCCTATGAGGAGGAAAAAGGTGTTGAGAGATTGAAAATGCAAGAAAATAGTTGTTGGAGACTCACCGAAAGTTTACCGAATATCGCCTAGTTTGTCGAAGAAAAAGCGCAGAAATGAAGGAGAATGAGAAAGTGGGGAAAAAATCCCCCCACTCCTATTTATAAGCGCGGGGGTAACCCCCAACACCCACTACAATGGTAAAATGACCTTTTCTATACTAAATTTGAAATTTTGCATAGAATTTGAAAACGACAATCACGGTGGTACGAAGATCAAACGGCAACTTCCAATACCTTTTCACCACGTGAAAAAATGTGCCTGACACAGTAGGCAAAAGGATTGCGAACGAATATGAAATGACGCATGTCAAAACGAAATAATACTTACACCGGATATCAGATCAACATTGTGTCGGTCTTACAATACAAAATTTGGATTAAATATTTTATGTTGGTCAACTTGCAATTTACAGGTGGACCCTACTACCCAAAATTGGTATGGGGGCAATGCAATATGAATCTCGAACAATGGTGTAGCGACTATAAGGCAGAGAGATCTATATCGGATCTCAACCTAGTTCATTAATACTGGGGGCATCCCGATTTTTATTTTTCATCACGAACTTCGGCTCTTCGTTATAGATATCACGAGATTCAACATCTATATCATGACTTTAATCCCTTTGTCCTGTGCATGCCATTTGCTCCTAATAATGTCGGATATCTTGACACTCAGCTGTCACATCTGACCATCAAGCTAAGGCAACTATTCTGGATCGGAGTTCAGGTTAGCGATTTAAGAGCAACCCAGCCCGCTAAAATTAGATCTCAGATATTTATAAGCGTTATTAGATAAATAAATATGTCTATTATAAAGAGTAAATCTCTCATAAAATTCCTCATAAATAGAGAAATTAGTTATATGCGATAATGATTTTATTAGATTCTTATCCTAATTAACAACATTTATTATCCATTAATATAGATTTAAACATAATTCTTATCTACCAAGACACTCCTATAAATATCACACAAGGTAACAAATGTATGTATCTAATTCCAAACACTACTCACCTTGTGCACCTAAAGATGGAAATAAGTCAGGCTGCCCATCAGGAGCCTATGGCCTGGCCTACCTGAGGCCTAGTCTGCCATGGCATGTTTACTAAACAAGCTAGGCCAAGGCTTTTTTTAAAAGTCTGTTTAACTGAAAAGATCAAGCCTCAGACCATCTAATAGGCCTCTTAGGCCTGACAAGCCGGCCTGACCTATTTAACTATATATAATATAATATATATTATTATAATGATTATAATTATTAGTTTATTATAATATATTAATATATTTTTAAGTAAGTTTTATTAAAGTCAAAATTAAAACCTAAGTTAGTAAGTTAGAATGAAAATAACATTAGAATTATATTATAATTTAACATTCACCCCCTACTTTGATAATGTTAATCACTTTCTTACTCTAGTCTTTAGTCGATGTGAGAATTAGAGTCTATTACTGGTTCTTTAAATTTTGCCTTTAACTTCACTCCTTGCATTCGATAAGGCCCTTACTTGATTGCTTATGAACAATGAGACTTGACACCACTGTAATGCAACTGATTTGATTCTGCTGAAAACCATTAGCATAGAGTTTGCAAATTGTACAGTAATCATATTAGCCCACAAGATATCAACTGTGATGGATTACACTATGGTTCTTTCCATTAGTGATGGTAAGATGCAAATTTACTATCCTTTATCTCATTTAATAAGCACTTTTTTAGACTAGTACATTACTTCATTGCCATTTTCTAATGTTGACATCAAACAATAAGTTAAGAGTGCAAATAATGTAGTTCATTCGTTCCTTACTAGAATTCTACCTATACCACTTGATTTGACACACACCCAAGATAGGTTTGTTGTTGAGCAAAGGGTCTGGTTGCATTCACCTTGTTAGACAGTAATAACCAATGAGATAATTGATTTAACATTTTGACTTATATGGCATAAAAACATCAACATGTAAGATATGGGGTACTTGATTTTCATACTTCAACTTTTATCACAAAAAAAAAGTGAAGAAAATGTTTGATCATTTACTTGTTTTCTTCTAAGAAAAGGAAATGTTATGATTGTATTTGCAAGAAAACTGGCAGAGTATGATGAGTCAATGAACTTGATGAAGAGAAAAGGATCACTATTTCGACAACTTGTCAAGGAATACTAGTCTTATTTTCAGTCTATAGAATAACATTGATGCAAACAATAATTTTTTTATGCCAGCATTTTTGTCTCTTTCTTTGGTATCAGCTAGAAACCAAGAAAAGTGTGATTAGAAGTAAGATGTCAAATGCATTTTGCCAAGATAAATTGTGAGGCCTGAGACGTGGGAAAAAGAATGAAAAGAAAAGGTGCAAGATGATTCAAACGTACCACTTATAGGTGATATATGATCTTTATTGAAGGATTTTGATTTAAAAGGCTCATGTGTTTGTCAAGTTGGTATATTTCCAACACTACAAGAAATTCGCAAATTAGCGATGGAAATGTCCCTCGCTAATTCATCGCAAAATATTTTTGCGAGAGATTAGCGAAAGACACATTTGTCGATTTTTTTTCATCGCTAAGTAGCAATAGAATAATTCTCTCTCTAATCTGTCATTAATCCCTCGCAATTTTTTTAAAAAATGGCGTTTGTGTTCCCTCGTAAATCAGTGAGGGAAATTCCATCTCTATAGTTTGGAAATTTTGGATCTAAAATATGTCGCTAATCCATCACAAATCCCTCACTAATTTTCATTGCTAATCCCACTCATAGCAAGAAAAAATTGAATTTAATATCCGTCACTAGTCACTCACAAATCCATCGCTAATTTTCCTTACTATTCTTTCACAAATCCCTCGCAAATCCCAGTCACAGCAAGGAAAAAAAAAATAGATCTAATATCTGTCGCTAATCCCTCGCTAATTTCCTTCGTTATTCCCTCGCTAATCCTTTACTAATCCCAGTCACAACAAGAAAAAAAAATAAAGGAAAAACAAAAAGCAAAAGCCACCAGACTTGTACACATTCACTCTACCCATGCACATATATTGTGCCATGATAATCACATATTTTATTAATTAAGAAACCCTTATGTTTAGTCATTTACACTCTCCATATTCTTAATTGATTGAGTTTGGTATGATTTTGTGAGTTTGAGCTCAAATTGGTCCTAATTGAATATTTTCAGCATTATTGAGATTTGACACTGTTTCTGTATTTTGGCCATAACTTGAGTTCCTAATATATGATGAACATGAATTTTACCTTGTAGGAAAGCTAAGAGGAAGCTCTACAACTTTGATGAAGAGCTCGAAGTCCCAAAAAGATTTCTGAAGGACCGAAGTTTACATGGAAGTCAGAATACGGGTTCTGTCAGTAGAATCCGAACAGTGTGCACTCATAAAATCATATCTCAAGATGTAATAATGAAGATGGGCTCAAATTTGGACAGTGGATAGTCAAGATCCAAATAAACAACTTTCATGAAGAATACTTTTTGAAAAAAGGAAGTCTAGTAGGTCATTTTGAGCTTGCAAGTTGGAACAGAGGAGCTGAAGTTGGGTTTGAGCAACCTACGGTATTTGGGACATATCTTGGGCTGAAGGAAGCCAAATTGGACGAACCAGCTATCCATTTTATAGCCAAGACAAGGATATACAACTTTCATGAAGAGCACTTTTCGTGGATCTGAAGTATAGTTAGTCATTTTTGGCTTCCAAGTCAGACACGAAATTTTCGTCCTCAACCACCCACTCATCCATCCACTAATCCACTCATCCATCCACTAATCCACTCATCCACTCATCCACTAATCCACCCACTCATCCACTCATACACTAATCCAACCACTTAACCACTCCACCCACTCATCCACTAATCCACCCACTCATCCATCCACTAATCCATCTACTAATCTACTAATCCACTCATCCACTCATCCACTTTGGCCACCCACTCATCAACTCATACACTAATCCAACCACTTAACCATTCCACTCACTCATCCACTAAACCAATCCACTAAACCAACCCACTCAACCATTCCACTCAAACACTCCACTCACTCACCCACTCATCCACTCACTCCCCTTTGTCATTTTGTTACCCTAGACTTCTATAAAAGGCACCATTGGTTATCATGAACAAGATGTATTCTCCTTAATTTCTCTCATAATTTCTTCTTCTTTCTTCATAGTTTCTTATAGCTTTTGTATATTTTGATGCTCCCCTTCATGGTAATGGAGGGCTAAGCTACTTTCGGTCAATTTAGAACTCTTGAAGAGATTGTGGTTTGGATTCTTGAGACCTTGGTTATGTATTGTATTTGATTTGTAATTGAATTCCTCTTTTCTTCTTCTTCTTGATCTTGAATGCATGAATGGTAATTCTATTTATGTTGATCTGATTTGATCTTGGTTTAAGATTGAGATTTGTGATGAAACTTAGAACTGATTGATCTAAACTAATCACATAAATGAAGATTGAGATTTGTGATGAAACTTAGAACTAATTGATCTAAATTAATCACATAATTGAAAAGGTTAGGTTACTGATTTGTGCCTAAGTTAATTGAATTCGGTACTTGAAATTAACATAGATCTTCATGAATGGTGCGATTGCGGATTTGTGTTTATCACTTGTTAATTGAATTCTAGACGATCGTCTAGTATGAATTCTGGATTTAATGCAGAGATCTCGGTTAGATCCAAATTAACAATTCAATTGCACTTCAAGTGTTCTATGAAGGGTCTATGATTGAATCCACCCAATCTTGGATAGGTTTCTAAATTGATCGCTTCTTTAATTGTTATTTCTTCCTTTAATTTTGTTAAGTGCGATCTTAAACTGTCAAACCCCCCTTTGCTAACTTTCACTTGATTTGATTAAATTGCATTTACGATCCTTGAGGAGACGATCCGGTGTTGTTCACTATACTACAAGTTTAGGTAATAACTTCGGTTATAATTTTGATGAGTTCGGCGCTCGTCAAAATTTTGGCGCTTTCCGAGGGGATCCGTAAGTGTGATACGATCTTTTAAGTTATCATTTAACTCTTTCTTTTTCTTTTTCTTTCATTATCATTTTGTTGCATTACTTTGCATTTTAAGGATACAATGGACCATGCATAATGGAGTCAAAACTTGAGGAGTTGACTTCTTTGGTAAGACATATAGTAGTGAGACAACAATCACTGTGCGGAAGCTACACTACATGTAACATTTGTTTTTGTTTATCTCACCCCACATATGCATGCCCTACACTTCAATCTATGGTAGTTACTGTTTTTCCATATCAATTTGTTGCGGCAAGTGGTTATTTTCTGATGAACCACGGTTCAACGAAACAATAGAGTTATGACCCCTTCTTCAACACATACAACCCTAGCTGGAATACTATCCGGATCATAGATATGGCAATATGGCATCACTACTGACAACAATCATTTCAATATGAGCAGCCATTCCATGAGATAACAAGTCCATCAACCACAAAACTTGAGCCTTCATGGGAGGACTTGATGAAAACCCAAATTGAGTTCCAAGAATTTCACCGCCACTATTCGAGATTTAACAACCCAAATTGAGCGAGATGACAACCATTATTAATGAGCTGAGAAGTCAAGAGTCGGACCAACTCTCTTCCCAAACAATTCCCAACTCCTGCATTCTAATTGTCATATTGATTTACTGCGAGATTTAGTTGAGGAAACTCATGATGAGTTGTGTGCTAAATTTCCGATTTTATTGATTTTAATGATTCTATCAATTGCAACTCATGTCTTGATTGTGACGGTGATATAAAATGTGTTATGTGTCTTGAGATTTCTGCATATTTGAAAGTGATGATTCATTTATGCGGCATCTAATGATATTGAAGGGTCTATCAACAATGCAGTTGCAGAATCTGAAACACATAGGGAGGTGGAGTTGAAGGCCATTGAGGAATTTTCAAAGAAGGAGGAAAGACAACATATGACAGTAACTACTGAAGTGAATTTTGTTTTTAGGCCATGGTCCAATATAATCAATGAAAGCAGAATTGCCCAATTACACGTGTTGCATGCCATTGGTGAAGTCAAGGAAATTAAGAAAGACCAATGGGACCCCAATGGGAGCCCTCATGCTTCAAGCTTAACTTGGTCATTACACTTCAACCAATGGGACCCTAGTGAAAGCTATCATGTTGTGTCAACCATAACTTGGTCATCACGTTTCAACCAATGGGATCCTGGTGGAGTCTTTTCACTAACCTCACTTAATAAGACTAATGGACACCATCTCAAGCCGAAAAATGTGGAAGTGAAAGTGATGGGCTTTTACCATCCACATTATAAAGATCACTAAGAAGTGTCCCAACGTCGAGCTAATGACGTTAAACAAGCGCTTATTGGGAGGCAACCCAACTAGATTTGTTTTCAAGATCTTTGGGGATGGTTTTCGCAATCTGAGAAGATAAAAACATACTTCACTTTAAATGGCTGAGTAAGGAGTCAGTAAGTTATACCTTATTGACTCTTGAGACGCATTCTTGTGGCACAGTACATCATGAACTTCTTAATTGTGGAATCTCTTGAGAGATGAACGAAGTGTTACTGATCTTGGGAATCGACTCTAAAAGACCCGCATTTCCTCTTTAATTTTATATTATTCCAGTCATATTATTTTGGTTTTACATTTTACTCATTTGTTTTGTGAGTTTTCGGGTTACATTGCGACTTTGATTCTTACGCATCTTTTACGCTTGCCATTATCTCGCCCATCATCGAGGTTGTGTTGCTCTTTTCTTTATCTTTTATTTATCACTTTCACATTGAGGACAATGTTTATATTAAGTTTGGGGAGAGATTTTAGCATGTTTTTTTTTTGTTAAAAAAAAATAAAAAAAAAAGGGTTCATTGCATGATTGAATAACTTTTCTCCCTTCTTGAACCGATATGCTTGGTGATGTATGATTGAATTGATGAATTGAGTTTGATGATGCATACCTTGTGAGATTTTGAGCCTAATGGATGGATTCAACATTTGTGTCATTCTCTTCTTTCTTGTGTGATTTTCACTCATGTTAATGACCACTCTAGAACTTGCTTTGATTCTTTTTTAGGCTACATTTCACTTGCATGCATAAACATGATTGAAGCCCTCTTTCTTAATTAGCTAGTTTAACCAAATAGCCAACCTTGTTTTCAATATGATATCAAGCACTCTTTTGACTTCTTGAAAATTCTCGATTCTGCCAACCTTGTATATTTTTCCTTTGCTTAACCCTTTGAGCTTATTTGACCATTCCTTGTTTCTAGCTCATTATATGCCTTAAATGAAAATCGTGTTCTTACTTTACCTTAGGGAATAAAGAACATTAGCTTGGTTAATGGATGAGTTTTTGAACAAGTGTGAGGGTGTGTGTACAAAATGGTTGTTGAAAAAGAAAGAGTGCCCAAAAAGAAAAAAAAAATGTATGTATATAGTTATGTTCATATATATATATAAAAAAAAAAAAAAAAAAAAAGTGTTTAAAAAAAGAAAAGGATTGGGAAATGAATATGTAAAGGGATATACACTAGAGTTGGGATGAACTTTTATGCTTGTTATTTGAACTCAAATCTCATTTGCTTTTATTCTCTTTGGTATTTATCTTCTCATATCCATTTTATCCTCTCCTGTTACCTTGACCTCACTACAACCTTGAATAAAGTCATCATGATTTGTGTGTGCATGTGTTTTGAGTAGTGGAGAAGTAGAATATAAGCAAGCTTATGGTAGTGCAATTTTCATGGGTTGAATTGAGTGAAATACCTACCTTTTAAACACTTTAGAGATTAAGAGGGGATCTTGTGAAGATCTATCATTCTCGATTCATGTTGAAGATACCTAGCTTGTTGGTTTGAGATGTGGAAAATTGTTAACTCATGAATGTTTTGATCCGTTGAACCTTTGGTTGTTCTTCTTGATTGTAAAATTTTGGGTTCTTGAATGTCGTTGGAATTTAAATTTTTGTTAATCTCTTATGTCCTTGTTTTGGTCTTGAGTCTTGCCCAGGAGTGCAAAAAGCTAAGTGTGGGGGAATTTGATAATCACATATTTTATTCATTAAGAAACCCTTATGTTTAGTCATTTACACTCTCCATATTCTTAATTGATTGAGTTTGGTATGATTTTGTGAGTTTGAGCTCAAATTGGTCCTAATTGAATATTTTCAGCATTATTGAGATTTGACACTATTTCTGTATTTTGGCCATAACTTGAGTTCCTAATATCTGATGAACATGAATTTTACCTTGTAGGAAAGCTAAGAGGAAGCTCTACAACTTTGATGAAGAGCTCGAAGTCCCAAAAAGATTTCTAAAGGACCTAAGTTTACATGGAAGTCAGAATACGGGTTCTGTCAGTAGAATCCGAACAGTGTGCACTCATAAAATCATATCTCAAGATGTAATAATGAAGATGAGCTCAAATTTGGACAGTGGATAGTCAAGATCCAAATAAACAACTTTCATGAAGAACACTTTTTGAAAAAAGGAAGTCTAGTAGGTCATTTTGAGCTTGCAAGTCGGAACAGAGGAGCTGAAGTTGGGTTTGAGCAACCTACGGTATTTGGGACATATCTTGGGCTGAAGGAAGCCAATATGGACGAACCAGCTATCCATTTTATAGCCAAGACAAGGATCTACAACTTTCATGAAGAGCACTTTTCGTGGATCTGAAGTATAGTTGGTCATTTTTGGCTTCTAAGTCAGACACGAAATTTTCGTCCTCAACCACCCACTCATCCATCCACTAATCCACTCATCCATCCACTCATCCACTCATCCACCTAATCCACCCACTCATCCACTCATACACTAATCCAACCACTTAACCACTCCACCCACTCATCCACTAATCCACCCACTCATCCATCCACTAATCCACTCATCCACTCATCCACTCATCCACTAATCCACCCACTCATCCACTCATCATTACACACTAATCCAATTGTGGCCACTTAATTCTTAGACATTCCACTCACTCATCCACTAAACCAATCCACTAAACCAACCCACTCAACCATTCCACTCAAACACTCCACTCACTCACCCACTCATCCACTCACTCCCCTTTGTCATTTTGTTACCCTAGACTTCTATAAAAGGCACCATTGGTTATCATGAACAAGATGTATTCTCCTTCATTTCTCTCATAGTTTCTTCTTGTTTCTTCATAATTTCTTATAGCTTTTGTATATTTTGATGCTCCCCTTCATGGTAATGGAGGGCTAAGCTACTTTCGGTCAATTTAGAACTCTTGAAGAGATTGTGGTTTGGATTCTTGAGACCTTGGTTATGTATTGTATTTGATTTGTAATTGAATTCCTCTTTTCTTCTTCTTTCTTCTTCTTCTTGATCTTGAATACATGAATGGTAATTCTATTTATGTTGATCTGATTTGATCTTGGTTTAAGATTGAGATTTGTGATGAAACTTAGAACTGATTGATCTAAACTAATCACATAAATGAAGATTGAGATTTGTGATGAAACTTAGAACTAATTGATCTAAATTAATCACGAAATTGAAAAGGTTAGGTTAACTTGATTTGTGCCTAAGTTAATTGAATTCGGTACTTGAAATTAACATAGATCTTCATGAATGGTGCGATTGCGGATTTGTGTTTATCACTTGTTAATTGAATTCTAGACGATCGTCTAGTATGAATTCTGGATTTAATGCAGAGATCTCGGTTAGATCCAAATTAACAATTCAATTGCACTTCAAGTGTTCTATGAAGGGTCTATGATTGAATCCACCCAATCTTGGATAGGTTTCTAAATTGACTGCTCTTTAATTGTTATTTCTTCCTTTAATTTTGTTAAGTGCGATCTTAAACTGTCAAACCCCCCTTTTTGCTAACTTTCACTTGATTTGATTAAATTGCATTTACGATCCTTGAGGAGACGATCCGGTGTTGTTCATTTTTACTACAAGTTTAGGTAATAACTTTTATAATTTTGATCTGAGTTCTAGCTCGTCAAAATTTTGGCGCTTTAGAGGGATCCGTAAGTGTGATACGATCTTTTTAAGTTATCATTTAACTCTTTCTTTTTTTTTTTTTCTTTCATTATCATTTTGTTGCATTCTTTGCATTTTAAGGATACAATGGACCATGCATAATGGAGTCAAAACTTGAGGAGTTGACTTCTTTGGTAAGACATATAGTAGTGAGACAACAATCACCTGTGCAGGAAGCTACACTTCTGTGTAACATTTGTTTTTGTTTATCTCACCCCACATATGCATGCCCTACACTTCAGTATGGTAGTTCTGTTTTTCCATATCAATTTGTTGTAGCAGCTGGTTATTTTCCTGATGAACCACAGTTCCAATAGCAACAATAGAGTTATGACCCCTTCTTCAACACATACAACCCTAGCTGGGAATACTATCCGGATCTGGGATATGGCAATATGGCATCACTACAGCAACAATCATTTCAATATGAGCAGCCATTCCAGCAGATAACAAGTCCATCAACCACAAAACTTGAGCCTTCATGGGAGGACTTGATGAAAACCCAAATTGAGTTCCAGCAGAATTTCACTGCCACTATTCAGGATTTAACAACCCAAATTGAGCAGATGACAACCATTATTAATGAACTGAGAAGTCAAGAGTCAGACCAACTCTCTTCCCAAACAATTCCCAACTCCCTGCATTCTAATTGTCATATTGATTTACCTGCAGATTTAGTTGGGGAAACTCATGATGAGTTGTGTGCTAAATTTCCTGATTTTATTGATTTTAATGATTCTATCAATTGCAACTCATGTA
The DNA here is from genome assembly GCA_029884605.1 of Ormosia emarginata. Lineage (NCBI taxonomy): Eukaryota > Viridiplantae > Streptophyta > Magnoliopsida > Fabales > Fabaceae > Ormosia > Ormosia emarginata. The sequence goes on along the minus strand of JAQQTP010000089.1, from coordinate 43,081,200 downwards.
CTGATTGTGACGGTGATATAAAATGTGTTATGTGTGCTGAGATTTCTGCATATTTGAAAGTGATGATTCATTTACGCAAAGATCTAATGATATTGAAGGGTCTATCAACAATGCAGTTGCAGAATCTGAAACACATAGGGAGGTGGAGTTGAAGGCCATTGAGGAATTTTCAAAGAAGGAGGAAAGACAACATATGACAGTAACTACTGAAGTGAATTTTGTTTTTAGGCCATGGTCCAATATAATCAATGAAAGCAGAATTGCCCAATTACACGTGTTGCATGCCATTGGTGAAGTCAAGGAAATTAAGAAAGACCAATGGGACCCCAATGGGAGCCCTCATGCTTCAAGCTTAACTTGGTCATTACACTTCAACCAATGGGACCCTAGTGAAAGCTATCATGTTGTGTCAACCATAACTTGGTCATTACGTTTCAACCAATGGGATCTGGTGGAGTCTTTTCACTAACCTCACTTAATAAGACTAATGGACACCATCTCAAGCCGAAAAATGTGGAAGTGAAAGTGATGGGCTTTTACCATCCACATTATAAAGATCACTAAGAAGTGTCCCAACGTCGAGCTAATGACGTTAAACAAGCGCTTATTGGGAGGCAACCCAACTAGATTTGTTTTCAAGATCTTTGGGGATGGTTTTCGCAATCTGAGAAGATAAAAACATACTTCACTTTAAATGGTGAGTAAGGAGTCAATAAGTTATACCTTATTGACTCTTGAGACGCATTCTTGTGGCACAGGTACATCATGAACTTCTTAATTGTGGAATCTCTTGAGAGATGAACAAAGTGTTACAGATCTTGGGAATCGACTCTAAAAGACCCGCATTTCCTCTTTAATTTTATATTATTCCAGTCATATTATTTTGGTTTTACATTTTACTCATTTGTTTTGTGAGTTTTCAGGTTCTATTGCGGCTTTGATTCTTACGCATCTTTTCTGCTTGCCATTATCTCGCCCCTCATCAGGTTGTGTTGCTCTTTTCTTTCTGTTTTATTTATCACTTTCACATTGAGGACAATGTTTATATTAAGTTTGGGGGAGAGATTTTAGCATGTTTTTTTTTGTTAAAAAAAAATAAAAAAAGGGGTTCATTGCATGATTGAATAACTTTTCTCCCTTCTTGAACTGATATGCTTGGTGATGTATGATTGAATTGATGAACTGAGTTTGATGAATGCATACCTTGTGAGATTTTGAGCCTAATGGATGGATTCAACATTTGTGTCATTCTCTTCTTTCTTGTGTGATTTTCACTCATGTTAATGACCACTCTAGAACTTGCTTTGATTCTTTTTTAGGCTACATTTCACTTGCATGCATAAACATGATTGAAGCCCTCTTTCTTAATTAGCTAGTTTAACCAAATAGCCAACCTTGTTTTCAATATGATATCAAGCACTCTTTTGACTTCTTGAAAATTCTCTGATTCCTGCCAACCTTGTATATTTTTCCTTTGCTTAACCCCTTTGAGCTTATTTGACCATTCCTTGTTTCTAGCTCATTATATGCCTTAAATGAGAAATCGTGTTCTTACTTTACCTTAGGGAATAAAAGAACATTAGCTTGGTTAATGGATGAGTTTTTGAACAAGTGTGGGGGTGTGTGTACAAAATGGTTGTTGAAAAAGAAAAGAAATGCCCAAAAAGAAAAAAAAAAATGTATGTATATAGTTATGTTCATATATATAATAAAAAAAAAAAAAAAACCAAGTGTTTAAAAAAAGAAAAGGATTGGGAAATGAATATGTAAAGGGATATACACTAGAGTTGGGATGAACTTTTATGCTTGTTATTTGAACCTCGGCTCTCATTTGCTTTTATTCTCTTTGGTATTTATCTTCTCATATCCATTTTATCCTCTCCTGTTACCTTGACCTCACTACAACCTTGAATAAAGTCCTCATGATTTGTGTGTGCATGTGTTTTGAGTAGTGGAGAAGTAGAATATAAGCAAGCTTATGGTAGTGCAATTTTCATGGGTTGAATTGAGTGAAATACCTACCTTTTAAACACTTGAGAAATTAAGAGGGGATCTTGTGAAGATCTATCATTCTCGATTCATGTTGAAGATACCTTGCTTGTTGGTTTGAGATGTGAAAAATTGTTAACTCATGAATGTTTTGATCCGTTGAACCTTTGGTTGTTCTTCTTGATTGTAAAATTTTGGGTTCTTGAATGTCGTTGGAATTTAAATTTTTGTTAATCTCTTATGTCCTTGTTTTGGTCTTGAGTCTTGCCCAGGAGTGCAAAAAGCTAAGTGTGGGGGAATTTGATAATCACATATTTTATTCATTAAGAAACCCTTATGTTTAGTCATTTACACTCTCCATATTCTTAATTGATTGAGTTTGGTATGATTTTGTGAGTTTGAGCTCAAATTGGTCCTAATTGAATATTTTCAGCATTATTGAGATTTGACACTATTTCTGTATTTTGGCCATAACTAGAGTTCCTAATATCTGATGAACATGAATTTTACCTTGTAGGAAAGCTAAGAGGAAGCTCTACAACTTTGATGAAGAGCTCGAAGTCCCAAAAAGATTTCTAAAGGACCTAAGTTTACATGGAAGTCAGAATACGGGTTCTAACAGTAGAATCCGAACAGTGTGCACTCATAAAATCATATCTCAAGATGTAATAATGAAGATGAGCTCAAATTTGGACAGTGGATAGTCAAGATCCAAATAAAAAACTTTCATGAAGAACACTTTTTGAAAAAAGGAAGTCTAGTAGGTCATTTTGAGCTTGCAAGTCGGAACAGAGGAGCTGAAGTTGGGTTTGAGCAACCTACGGTATTTGGGACATATCTTGAGCTGAAGGAAGCCAAATTGGACGAACCAGCTATCCATTTTATAGCCAAGACAAGGATCTACAACATTCATGAAGAGCACTTTTTGTGGATCTGAAGTATAGTTGGTCATTTTTGGCTTCTAAGTCAGACACGAAATTTTCTTCCTCAACCACCCACTCATCCATCCACTAATCCACTCATCCACTCATCCACTAATCCACCCACTCATCCACTCATACTCATACACTAATCCAACCACTTAACCACTCCACCCACTCATCCACTAATCCACCCACTCATCCATCCACTAATCCACTCATCCACTCATCCACTCATCCACTAATCCACCCACTCATCCACTCATACACTAATCCAACCACTTAACCATTCCACTCACTCATCCACTAAACCAATCCACTAAACCAACCCACTCAACCATTCCACTCAAACACTCCACTCACTCACCCACTCATCCACTCACTCCCCTTTGTCATTTTGTTACCCTAGACTTCTATAAAAGGCACCATTGGTTATCATGAACAAGATGTATTCTTCTTCATTTCTCTCATAGTTTCTTCTTGTTTCTTCATAATTTCTTATAGCTTTTGTATATTTTGATGCTCCCCTTCATGGTAATGGAGGGCTAAGCTACTTTCGGTCAATTTAGAACTCTTGAAGAGATTGTGGTTTGGATTCTTGAGACCTTGGTTATGTATTGTATTTGATTTGTAATTGAATTCCTCTTTTCTTCTTCTTTCTTCTTCTTCTTGATCTTGAATGCATGAATGGTAATTCTATTTATGTTGATCTGATTTGATCTTGGTTTAAGATTGAGATTTGTGATGAAACTTAGAACTGATTGATCTAAACTAATCACATAAATGAAGATTGAGATTTGTGATGAAACTTAGAACTAATTGATCTAAATTAATCACATAATTGAAAAGGTTAGGTTACTGATTTGTGCCTAAGTTAATTGAATTCGGTACTTAAAATTAACATAGATCTTCATGAATGGTGCGATTGCGGATTTGTGTTTATCACTTGTTAATTGAATTCTAGACGATCGTCTAGTATGAATTCTGGATTTAATGCAGAGATCTCGGTTAGATCCAAATTAACAATTCAATTGCACTTCAAGTGTTCTATGAAGGGTCTATGATTGAATCCACCCAATCTTGGATAGGTTTCTAAATTGACTGCTCTTTAATTGTTATTTCTTCCTTTAATTTTGTTAAGTGCGATCTTAAACTGTCAAACCCCCCTTTTTGCTAACTTTCACTTGATTTGATTAAATTGCATTTACGATCCTTGAGGAGACGATCCGGTGTTGTTCACTATACTACAAGTTTAGGTAATAACTTCGGTTATAATTTTGACTGAGTTCGGCGCTCGTCATGCCACCATCACAACACAATTTGGCATCTTAATAGAAAAAGTAAATTATCTCAATTTCTTAATCAAACATTCATCATCTCACACAAAATTAGAGTGTTGAACTCAAAAAACCAAGCACCCGAATAACAAGCAATGAGCAAAGACAATAAAGGCAACAAGGTATTAGCCACCAAAAGCTTAAAAAAGACTTAATAAAGGTTGGACAAAAACACTAGGCATATGAAAAACTAAGATTTCATGAAAAGCAAAAAAACAAGACAACACCAGTGAAGATCCAAAAATAATCTATACCCACTTTTATTTCAAAGAAAAAAAATTAACCAAAGATCACAGATTTGATAGTAACATCCAGTTTTCACTTTTAAAGCACACTCAAATCACATTCTATGAAGGGTTTGGTGCATTACTTTCGTTTGTTTTAATAGTCAAGATTCAAAGGATTTAGTCTAAGAAGGGATCATGACATACTACCTAGATCTCCTATTCACTGCATCCTTTGATATCTTCGAGTTTACCATTTCTTGAGAAAATACAAGAGAAAAAACAAAATAAGGTACAAGCCACTGATGAGAGACAACCACATGTAAAGTGATTTTGTAACTTGGTTATCTCTAAGGTGGTGAAGTATCCATTTGCAGCAAGACATGTTTAACTATAAGTTAATCAATTCCCAAGTAGCATAACAAAACCATCAGATTTGACTAATATGACTGAACCATTCAAAACCACAACCACATTCAATGGATAAGAATGTTGCAGAAACCAAAAGGGTGTTGCAAAAAGAACGTTTAGATCAAAAGAGTTTCATGATTAAGAATTTCATGACTTGAAAACAACATAACCAAAAATCAAATCAGCACCCATGTGAACATTTACAACAACAAACACACAAATTCTCTCCACAAAGTTAAAGAAAAAATAAAATGCAACTTGTAAACATATATACACATAGCACTTCACCAAATCAGAGCTTATCTGCAAGTTCAAGTTGAACAGTTTATAAGCTTTTCTAGTTTTACTTTCTCAGCAACCAACACTAAAAATAACGTACCCTCCAAATAGTTTGAAGCACAAAAAAGCTTGTATGGTTATCACGGTACAAAGTATCAAGTATCTTTGGAAAGTGTTAACATGGGAAGTGTTAACATTTGTACAAAGTGTTAAGTATATAAAAAAAACATCAAATGTTGCTTTTAGAAAATCCAAACCATTGGCTTAAATATATGCATAATATAGAACCACACAAAGTAAGAGCAATCAGCTCTTCCAAAGTGCTTGATCATAAACAGAGAAGACTTAAAACTCTAATTACCAAATAATCAGCAGTCACGGCTGCTAATTAAAAATAGAATTATGCAGAAAATGAACTAACTTTGAGAGAAAGTATTGTAAAAGTCTAAAAGGAAGATGAGAGCCTGCGATCCCATAACGCTTCTCAAATAAATCTTGATCTAGATTCAAGGACAGGGAAATTAGAGATAATAACTCATTCCCAACTACCCTGTGTTAGAAATCTTTAGATGAACACTTGTGGTATCTACTAAAGAAGCAATGTAATAGCTACACCAAATGTGTGCTTTCTAGAATATAGACAGTTTTCTTTCAACATTGGCCTTACTCATACCAATACCATACATCACTGTCAATAATCTAAACAATGTTTGAAATAAACCAGAAAAGGAAAACCTAAGCTTATTTACATGATAGTAAACTACTTAAACCATGGGGAAAAAAGCAATACTACTTGAAAATTCAGCAATAAAAAGTTCTCAAATAGAGTGGTTAAGGAAAGGAATCAAGCACACATGAGTTCATATTAAATGCACAAGAAAAATAGATATAAGATTGACATGAAAAATACACTTATATAGATATAAGATTGACAAAAAAAGAATCCAGTACAAAGGAGTTCTATTATCATTAGTTTTATTTCTTTTAGTGATATTAATTCCACATGAAAAATAGATGTAAAAAGAACAATTCCAGGAGGACACTATCTCTTGTTCATCTTTTTATGATTTGACCCTTCCGAGATATCACACAACGTGAATCACCAGCATTTACAACAACAAGTTGGTTGTTTCTAATAACTACAACACAGGCAGTGCTTCCTGAAGTTAGTCTGGAAAAATCAGAATGAGACCCCTGATTACAATAAATGATTCAAATTACAGAATGCCAACAAAAAGAAACCAAAAAAAGAAAAAAGGATATGCAATTTTAACTTAACAGACACATAGAAAACAACAATATATGGAGAAACATAACAACATTATACAAGAGCATAATATTTTTCTACTTAAAGCCATATGACAGGAACAAAATAACCAAGTATATCCAATGAAGTTGTGATACTAAAGAGTAAAATTTAAGGTACCCTTATTCAAATGTCATTACCTACCTCCTTAAAAGCTCAATCATCAACTTGGTCATTACCATCACTACTTCGTGGAGACCTACGTTGCACTAGTATGGGTACGGGTATGGTACTGATACTTGGTACGGATACAGGTATGGGATACAAAAATTTTCAAAAAACTAGGGTACGGGTACATTATATATATATATATATATATATATATATAATAAACTAAAATAAACTATACTACTAACTAATTCCTATTTGTAATAGGCAAAGTCCACAACCTATTCTTTGTTTTACCCTATTCTCATATATTTTTTTTGTGGTCTATTACCCTTCTTCAAATGTCATTACCTACCTCCTTAAAAGCTCAATCATCAACTTGGTCATTACCATCACTACTTCGTGGAGACCTACGTTGCACTAGTATAGGTACGGGTATGGTACTGATACTTGGTACGGATACAGGTATGGGATACAAAAATTTTCAAAAAACTAGGGTACGGGTACATTATATATATATAATAAACTATACTACTAACTAATTCCTATTTGTAATAGGCAAAGTCCACAACCTATTCTTTGTTTTACCCTATTCTCATATATTTTTTTGTGGTCTATTAATTGAATAGGCCCAAAACTAGAAAAGGCCCATTTCTTGCTTTTAAGTGATTCTGTGCATTTTGCACATTGCATCAATTAGGGTTTTATACTTTTGACTATTTTACTCCCACATTTTCTCTAAATTGCATATGCTTCTCCAAATTTTCTTCAAGCAGTAATGCAGAAATGCAGTTATAGACGTAGCAGCCACGCTATCCCACTTGTGGCTTCATCTCCAAGTGGCTTCTTCTCCACTTTTCTGCACGTAACCATGCAACCATGCAGCTACACAACCCTGCTCTATAGGCCTTCTTCCTCTGCTCTACCTTTTCTCCCTCATCTCATTCCTAAGTCTGGAACGTTGTTATCAGCATATTGGGTCATAAATGACCCATATAACTCTTTCTGGACATCACTGCTAGGTCGAGACTCGAGAAGAGAGCAGAAATGAGGCTTTGGTTGAATGGGAAATTGGGGGAAAGAAAGAAAATCTCATTTGGGAGTGAAGGGCAATCATTTTTGGCATAAAAAGTGGTGGAACTGTACCCAATTTTGTTGGAGTCGTACCCAGCCTCACCCCAGCCGTACCCCAGCCGTACCTAAATTAAAAAAAAAGATTTGGGTATGTACCCGGTACGTACCCATCGTGTGCCCATACCCGGTACGTACTGGGTACTGGTACTCCTCCTTGGGAAGAGTACCCATGCTTCAGAGGTGGAGACCAAATCAACCTTTCTATCATCCTAATAAACTTGTTTATCTTATCCCCCAAGGTTGCTAATTCCATCCATCTCCTTTGACCACGCATCATCTCATCTATTCTGCATAATATTGAAAAGACAAACATCCAATGTAACCAATTGGTTAGCATATATATATAAAGTTGTATGCAATTTTCTGGGACTAAAAAAGCCCAAGTACACACACTGTAATTTGAAAAGACACCAATATTTCTAATATTATAGTCAACACCAACTCAAGAACATGCTATGAAATTAGAACTCTAGCCTAAAGTACCATATTGATTTCTAACTGAGCTCCAAACCTGAAGAATCTGCATCAAATGATTCCCACTGCCACACTGCCACCTTTAAAACTGATTATGCTAAGCAGAGTAATTTTTAGAGGGAGTTCCTAACATTGGCAGGCCTTGGATGATGTTTCTCTAATTTATATATGAAGATATCCTGTACTACAGGAACTATAAAGTCATTTCAATTCATGTTTGGCAAACAATGAGAATTTGATTTTTAATTTTCTTTCTTCTATTCACTCTAGACTATACTAGCAAGAATTGGAAATAAAACAAGAGAACAATAGTTGTGGTGTGTGATTCCTATGAGACTGTATGGAATCAATATCATTTCTTTTTTTTAATAAATGTATAAAATCAATATCTTTTTATTGGACATGCATGGTTTAATTTCCTTTTACATTTATAATAAATAATATTCAAATGAAGTAAAACTAGTTCAAATCCATAAACATGGGGGTTTGTTCAAACCCTTCAAGAGTACTTCACATTCAACTTGAAAAAAGGATGATAACTACTCGCATAAGCAGTGGATGATGAGAAGCTTTAGATGACAATGTAGTAGTCTTCTTTTTTAACTCCAAAGAAATTTCCTCAGGTTTCATTGAGAGTAAAGGAAGAAGATGAGTCTCTAGATTTGGTTTAAAACCATCTTGATTTGCTGTGCTAAACAATGAAACAAATAAGAGGGGATAATAGAATCTGCTAGCTTGCATGTTTTTGTGGCAGAGCATTGGCATATGGCAAAAAAGTAATGGAAAAAACAATACTGGGGCCAAATAGGAAAACCAGATAAATTCCTCAAGTACCAGTAACACTATTTTGATAGCTACAAAACACAAAAGCCTACAAAGATTGAACAACTTGAAGTTTATAAAGCACAATGAAATTGTTTTAATTTGGACAACAATGCTAGCATCCAGATTTGTATAAATATTCAAGATAATCATCATTTGCAATTCTGTATAACTAGTACATGTTTGAATTTGAAATAGGAAATATCAACTTATTTCTTTCAATTTGATAAATATACATGCAAGTAATTTTGTACAATATATTGAACTACTAATATATTAAGAAGAAATCAACTCTAGATGTAGATTACCATGAATTGACCATATATATTATGAATTATGAGCATAGTTTGCAAATAGAACTACAATTTAATCATATCGTATGGTAAGGGGTCTCTTGACTTTGACAAGCTTATGCAAATAAGCATTACTGCTACTCCTCACAATGTCCCTAAAACAAAATAGTAAAACAAAAATCACTAACAATAGCAATAATTGTAACGCCCCAATTTTTAGAAAATATTCTGAATGTACTGTTTTCTGTTTTTCATGCTTTTGTATGAATGACCGCTGTGTTCCTATTTTTCTGTTCTTGAATTTTGTATGAAAACAACTACGATAATACAGGTTCAAATTTTATTTGATCGTTTTACGTAGTTTGTTTCGAGACGGTAAAATAAAAATTTTTCTGAGCTACTGTATTAATTTTTCTGAAAGATATACAGCTAAATAATACTGCTGGATATTTTATTTGAACGTTTTGGACGATTACCTACGTTGTGGGAAAAAATGGGAAAATGACCGTTACGTCCCGAACGTCTTGTTTTCTTGTTTTTGTCTGCTTTTTAATTGTTTTCTTCTTGATTTAATGCCGAGAAAATACCGTCTGTGATTTTATATGAACTTTTTGTGTGATTTGCTCCGGAGGCGGAAAATAATATTTTTCGGGCGGGAAAATCTTATTTGATTATTTAGAATTGGGGGATCTTACTTAACCCGATTCTGAATGAGACTAAAAATAATCTTTTAATTTTTAGGATTTAATCACAAATAAAATAATTTTATATTATTATAATATTATTTTATTAGTCAAGTATGTTTTAGTGACATGATGGACCCGGAAATATTTTGCGGGACCCACAATTAGCAGAAACAGTTAGATCGGTAGCTTAAATAATCACCGTAGTCGTAGAACTTTCAGGAAACAGTGACTCGACTAGTGACTCAAGCAGAGCATTTATTACGCAGTGTGACTAAGCCATGTGAGTCACCTAGGAACCAACCAATGAGAATTAGGCTTGCTCACCAAGGCTTGATCTTAGCCTTTGATTCATCCAATGGCTTGGATGAAGCCAAGCAAGGTGCCCACCTTGCACCCCACATCATGTTCACGGCCAAGAGGCCTTAGGAGACAAGAATCACTTTCATCTTCATCACTTTTCTCTCTTCTCTCTCATCAAGAACCCTAGCCACCATTCTTGCCCATTTTCTTCACCATATTCGGCCAAGCTCATTTCCTAACCATCCAACCATCCAAAAATTTTTCTAACCAAGTTTCCTTAATCTAAACACCATTCTAAGAACCTTTGTAGTTGGAAGTTTCTTCAAATTCTTCCATCTAAGGCTTGGAAACCAACCTTGAAAGTTTTACCTAGAAGGTGAAATTTCATGCTTTTCTTTTCTCTCTTCTTTTTCAAAGTTCTAAGCCATGATTTTTCCATGGTTTAGCTTCTTTTTCATGGTTAGTAACATGTAGGTTTTGTTTGAAATTTTTAGGTGTTTGGTGGAGTGAAAACCGTGACCTAGGAGGTGAGAAAGCAAGCTTTTTGTCTTCATTTAAGGTAAGAGGAAGACAATTCTTATCATCCCTTGATGGTGGTAAGAAGATGGGTTGTTTGTAGAATCCATAAGGATTCGGTTGTGGTGTGTTTATTGATGTGTATTTGTTAATTTTTGTGGTTGCTAGTAGCTTAAGTGTTATGTGTTAGTAGCTTTCTTATTTGGTAATTGTAATAATTTTGCATGTCTAATAGCTTTTGATTGTATGTCTATAAGCTTTAAATTAGGTTTATGTGTTAGAAATATTTTGCATGTGTTAGAAATATTTTGCATGTGTTAGAGATATAAATGCATGTGTTAGAATTGTATGATAAGGTTTAGGATGTGAATAACATGTGTAAATTTGCATGAGTGTTCCAAAGAACACATCCAATAGCTCACGGCAATGCCAAAATGTGAGGACCAAAATGTTCTCTTCATTTTTCCTAAAGTGCAACTTAATTGATTAGGAGAAATAAGAAGGTTTTAAATGGTTTTGATCAAAGAAAAGGAATTTATAAATCAAATGGTAAAAATTTAGTACATTTTGGGCCAACATGCCTAAAAGATTTATTTGATTCATAATCATTACTTTATAACATGATTTAATGAATTTAGATAAGATAATACCTTTGACATGATTTAGAAATCAAATGAAAAAGTTTTAACAAAATTCGGCCAACATGCCACTATAGGTAATTATGATTTCTAAAAACTTGATTCCAAACCTTTTTCAATCAAAAAGAAACAATACAAGTTAAGAAGAAATTTTCTATAATGATTTTTGAAAGAACCAATTGATTAGAAGTAAGTTTAAAGGGGTTAAAATTCATAAGTTTATCATTAGGAAGGAAATACAGTAATGTTAAGAAATTTTCTAACATATAGCTCACTTTTGGTTTTGAAGCATGTTAGAGATTTCAAAAAGAATTTAATGAAATGGTTAAATAATTAGGTAAATAGAAATTTTATGGAAAATTTAGAAAACCATTATTATAAGTTTATAAACAAAATACTGTCAATTTTTAGTAAAAATGAACCTATAAGATAGTAACAATATCCTAATGACAGTATGCGGTATGAAAAATTATTCAACGTAGTTTAAATGTACTAAGTACTATTTCTATCTGTTTAAACAGTAATTTTAAAGGCATTCGAATAAGAAAATGATTTAAAAATCCTACGCGATTGAGAAAACGTATTAAAAATGCTACGCGATTTTAAAAACAGAAAAATATCCTTACCCGATTTTTAAACGTTTGTAAAAACGACGAGATTTCAAAAACGCGATAAAATTTCTACGCGATTGACCGTTACTATATTTAATTTTCGCTTGTCGGGAAAATGTGAACCCGCATGTGCTTTTGAGGTTATTTATTTGTCGGGAAAATGTGAACCCGTCATGTGCTTTCTCGCCATTGAGGGTATATTTTTATCTTGAGGGCATTTTCGTAATTTCATATATTTGGAATTATGTTTTGTCTTTATACCAATTTTTGGTGTTTTTGGTTGTGAGAGACGAATCACATCGTGTTGTCGATGCGATAAGTGTAGTGTAGTTTATTGTTCTAATAAACTTGGAGACTTTAGTGTACGGGATCCCACATGTGGACGGTTGGTAGCTCCGGGCCGTGGTAAACCGATAGCACACTAATGTACTCGACATTCACTATATTTAATCGAGGTTTGTAAAGTCTAGTAGTACATTGCCTATAGTGCCACAACGGAGATCATGTGAACTATACTACGCCTGGATGGTGGATTCCCGGTGTCAATAGTCGTAGGCTATTGACGCAACGTGTGATCGCGTAATAGTTGGTTGGGCAGCCGTGGTACTAATAGATTTTGCAAGTCATTCTCTCGATATCTGTTTGGGTTTAGCTCCATGGAGTAGGGTTGTGTTTTGGTGTATTTGAATATATCTTGGATAATATTCCATTTTTCTCTATTTATCTTTATCCGGTAACATCTTGGATGTTTTTACATTTTCTCTATTTGTATTTATCGATAATTTTTATGTTAGTTGTCTATTTCTTATCTTATTTTATCCGTGAGACTTGATTTATCTGTGTGAATTTCTTTATTTGTGTTATATCCGTGATGTTCGAAACACTAGGATATTTAATATGTATTATCTTGTTATGCTTTCTTCGTATTGTATAAACGTGTAGTAGTTAATTGTCGTCTTCTTATTTGCCATGTTGTGATGATTTTATGTTGTCTTACCTCTTTATTGTATGTGTCTATTGTCTATTTATTTTATGCGGTAAAGAGTTTGAAGAGAAGAAGAGGAACAACCTCTTGAGATCGTGTACCCCGAGGAAGAGGAAGGTCGCAAGCCGACGATCGCTTTACGAGCAAGAACCATCCGATCATCCATACCCTCCGGATTGATTGTGTGGGGGATGGCGACGCCTTTGCATTTTGGGATTCATAGAGCTGATATTCCATGGAGGTGATCTGGCTTGGCATTTACGAGGAGATCGTGCTTCTGTTACCTATCTTGGACGTATGACCGTGATTCTACGTCATCAGTTTGATGGAGATCCGATTGCGACGACGACATTATTTCTGCACTTAGAGTTACCCTTATCCATTAGGCGTTATTGGGGTGCTGAAAACCCCGAGCCTAGTGAGATAAGCATCGTATCGACTGCGCGATCCCGTTATCGCCGTGTGTCGAGACATCCGGGATATCTATCTCCCGATGATCATTTTCAGACTGAGAGTGATCCATCTGAGGATTAGATAACCATGATGTTTTTTTTGGGCGCGTCAGCGTATGTCTGTATATATTAACTCTTTTATTGCTTTCTTTACTGTTTTTATTTAAATAGTTGTAGACTTAGTTGTAAATTATTTGTACAGTGTATAACTTAATCATATGTATATTATCAGTAATGAAGTTTTTTTTTATTTCGTATTTTCCGCATTATCTTTTTATTACATATTTCTGTCTATCAGGAATTATTTTTACAACCCGTAATAATTTTAACAAATATTCCGCAACTTGGGTAGATTTTATTTCTATTTATTTTATTTTCTTTTATGTGTGACATCCTCAAAAGGGGTGTTACATTAGTTATCATACAGAAGCACTCTTCCAAGACATCAATGGTCCCCACCCAAACCAAACTCTAGCCAGCAACCACCCAAAGTCGCCGTTTGGACCACCACGTCCTACACTGTCCTTACCGAGACACGCAACCAAACCAGAACCCATCATCTGCCATGGTGAACAGCTAACATCCCAAGCTTCCATTGAGCCATGCTGCCGATAGGGTATCACCACTGCATCCTAAACTGTCGCTGCACCCTCAGCCCCTCTAGCCGCCGTTAAACCTCGCTAACAACAACCTTTGAGTCTGTTGCTAGCCCGCCGTCCAAATCTGCGAGCCGTCGGGCCACGTCGCCAGAAAACACCCACGAGTTACTAGTTTCGTCACCCCCTAAGGTGTCGTACATAGTCACGCTTCTGCCTCCATCTCCACCTCGCTCCGCCCAAATTCACAAGCAGTAACAATGACCAGCCACTGGCCACCACTCCCAACGTCACCATACCGTCAATCCCGGACCAACAAACACTTGCAACCCACCACCAAACCCAAATCCTCCATAACCAGAACCCTAAAATGTCTAGATCCGTGAACCATTGTCCTCGCCTCACTCTGCTGCACAAAGCTGAGCCACGACGTCATCTAGATTGGACCTAGCACCCGCGAACCCAGCTAGCAAAGCCTATATTCGCGCACTGCTCTCTTATTTCTGCGCGAGTGAGTGAGGTTATTGGGGTCGGAGAGCTAGGTGGGTGCTGGGTGAGTCAGAGAGTAATAGAAAAAGTGAGGGAAGATGAAAATGTTAAGGGGGAAATAAGACGTTCATGGGAAAGAAAGTGAGGGAAGATGAAATAACAAAAAAGAGGTAAATTATTTTTTAGGGGAAATTATTTTTCAGAATTCTCTCGTTAATTTTAGTAAGAGAAATTATCATTTGTAATTTTTTCACTAAAATTAGCAAGAAAAATTATCTCTCGCAATTTTCTCACTAATTTTAGTGAAAAAATTATCCCTCGTTATTCACTCAATGTTTTTTCTTTGAATTTATTTTTGAAATTTAGCGAGGGATCATTTTTCCCTCACTAATCCCTCATAATTTTCCAGTTAATTAGCGAGGGAATTGCAAGGAAAATTTTTCCTTACAAAATTTCATCGCTAAATCATGAATTTCTTGTAGTGTAAATCTTATCACTACTAGAAATTTCTGATTTTGAGACGAAATTTAGAGACAAATTTTTTTCCATCTCTATTAGAGATGGAAACAGAGATGGAATTGATGAATTAGAGAGAAAAAATAAAATTTAAAATTTAGAGACGGAATTTAGAGATGGAAATGATCCGTCTCAGAATTTTCCGTCTCTATTTGGTCAATTTAAAGTCAAATATACTTAGAGACGAAATTTAGAGACAGAATTTATCCATCTCAAATTTTTCCATCTCTAATTCTGTCTCTATTCGGTCAATGTTATGTTTTAAAAAGTCAAATATATTTAGAGATGAAATTTAGAGATGAAATTTATCCGTCTCTAATTATCTTTCTTTTCCATTTCTAACTAATTTATATAATTTAATTAATATTTTTTTATAATATAGAGACGAAAATATTGTTTCCGTCTCTAATCTCTTCAAAATAAAACTCCTTTTCTGAAACCCTTATTCCCAATTTCAGAACCTCCCCTTTCTCCCCGCGACTGTTTCCTTCTCACCCAGCCCTCACCCTTCTCACCTTGCCCACCCCTCACCGTTCTCACCCAGCCCTCACCATATCATTCCTTTGGATTTCATAGCTATCGAAAAGTAGATTCAATGAGTCCTAGATTCACGACGAGGTAGTCAATTGGTGGTTGCTCTTGCTACGTCGCATCTTCATCTGGCTTACGGTGGTCGCATCTTCATCTGGCTCACGGTGGTCGTTGGCTTCTATGTCTTCGTTTGTTTGGTGGAACCCTTGATCTGCGTCTTCACTCTTCATCGATTTCCTTCTTCATCTTTTTTTTTTAATCTCACATTTTTGTTTTTTATTTTCTTGGTCTTTTCTTGAGAGTTGTTTGGTTGAAGCTTGATCTCTATATCATCGGTTCCTACAGATTAGTGTAAGTTGATTCTTTATTTATTTAATTTTTTTAAGATTCTGATAACCTGGTTTCCATTTTTGAGCTTCATGTGACCTTGATTGCTTGATTCCTCTTATATAATATATATAATCATTATGGATTTTATGTGTATTAAACTAACAACACAAATCAAAGTTTGATGCTTTTTTTGTGATTGTGTTATGGACTGAACATGGCAATTCTTGTGTGCAGTATGCATTTTACTTTCTGGTGGTAGGTGCTGCTATATGGGCATCCTCATAGGCAAGTGAGTTTCCTTGTAAACAAAACTTTGCTTTTGAATTTTTGGTTTTTCGTTCCATGTTTAGACTTGTGAATGTAAACAAGAGTTTGGTTTATTGCAGAGATTTTGTGTTGGATGTGGACCGGAGAGCGCCAATCAACGAAGATGAGGATCAAGTATCTTGAAGCTGCCTTGGACCAGGACATTCAATTCTTCGACACCGAGGTTCGAACATCCGATGTTGTTTTTGCCATTAACACTGATGCTATGATGGTCCAAGATGTTATTAGTGAGAAGGTGGAGCACAAAAACATAAGCAAATTCAACCTTCTTTATTTATTTGTTTATTTTTTTCACTTCTTTTATGTCATTAGATTAGATTAGACTAGTGTTTAATATGGAACTAATGATTACTGCTCTGTATATGCAGTTGGGTAATTTCATTCACTACATGGCTACATTTGTTTCTGGATTTGTTATGGGTTTCACTGTTGTTTGGCAATTAGCACTAGTCACCCTAGTTGTAGTCCCTATGATAGCTGTAATTGGAGCCATTCACATGTCCACCTTGGCGAAGCTCTCTGGTAAAAGCCAAGAAGCTCTTTCTCAAGCTGGCAACATTGTTGAACAGGTAAAAGACACCTCCAAAAATTAAAAAAAAAACTTTGTGAGCATTATGTTTGTGTTTCTGCATCTGGGTTTTGTTCATGTTGAGCCAAATTTTCAGACTGTTGTTCAAATTCGAGTGGTGTTGGCGTTCGTTGGGGAGACCAAAGCACTCCAAGCCTACTCCTCTGCCTTGATGATTGCTCAGAAGATTGGCTACAAAAGTGGATTTGCAAAGGGAATAGGATTGGGTGCCACTTACTTTGTTATTTTCTATTGTTATGCTCTTTTGCTATGGTATGGAGGCTATCTGGTTAGGCACTACTACACCAATGGAGGACTTGCCATTGCCACCATGTTTGCTGTTATGATTGGTGGACTGTGAGTATTGCATTTTCATGTTTTAGCAAACCTTAGTGATTAAATGTTTTAACATTATTAATTAAATTGTTTAAACTTAGTGATTAAATTGTTTAACCTTAGTGACTTAAGAATTTCATCCATTGTTTAACCTTACCTATTTTATTTTCGTAATGATGTATATTCATATATTTCCTCCTCCTCCCACAATATTTTATTTATCAATTAAAAAAAATTATTAGACACCAGTCCTCGAAGGTATTCACCATGTATTATCTCTTCATTGCCTCCCCCTGCCCATTATTATAAAGAGGTTGTATGATTAATAATTAAGTAGTTAAACTCTACCATTCTCCTAAAACTCAATCCTTCACTTGGAACTTAGAACTTGGAACTTAACTGAGGAGTAATATATTTTTTGCAGAAGGGGACCAAAAAACAATTGCATAATTCTCTGTTGGGCTTTCAAATGATGCTACGCGTTCTGTTCTTCAGACTTAATCTCATAAATGCAAGTCATAATCTCATATTCTTTGTCGTCAAGCTATTGTATTGTGTGATTTGA
Organism: Ormosia emarginata; assembly: GCA_029884605.1. Classification (NCBI taxonomy): domain Eukaryota; kingdom Viridiplantae; phylum Streptophyta; class Magnoliopsida; order Fabales; family Fabaceae; genus Ormosia; species Ormosia emarginata. The sequence goes on along the minus strand of JAQQTP010000089.1, from coordinate 43,063,457 downwards.
TTTCAACCGATTCAAGTAGCTTTTACTTCCAAGCTTAAAAAGGAAGTTTAAGCCTAAGTTGAATTCAAACACTGTTGAAAAGAATATATTCTGTTAGAATAATATATTTTGGCCTGACGATATTATGTAGATAAAAGAATAAAAACATTTTCAAAAAATCGTAACACCAATTGAAAAATAAATTACTATCTTATCATATGCGTTAGAATCTTTGAGTCCAGCTGCTGCAAGAAGACCCATAGCATTGTCCTTAAGCATCATCATTTATCTAAGTTTGGGGCTCCCTGTTGTTTATCCCAGCACATTCATCCTTCATTTGTTGTTTATCAATCATATTAACTTTTGTTTCTTCTGCTACATAGCATGATTTTGAGTATTTTTCTTTCTTTATCATCTTCCCCCCTTTTCTTCTTTTCTTTCCAGTCTCACCCTCTTTATCATTTGACTTTTCCCTTCATTTTTGAAATATGGTTGTTGCTCTTCCATTGCTCCTAGAAATTCAAAGAGAAGCTTATAGTTTTGGAAGCACATTAAGCTACTCACCCACTGATTCTATTAATGCTTTTGACAAACACAACAGACAACATTTAATAATCTAACAGCTGGACAGGTAAGTATACATGCAATGTCACATGAAATTAGAAATACAACTAGAAGCATGATATGGTGAAAATATATAATTGTAATGTAAAACACACATATTTTATTAGTGAGACCAATCAAAACTTATGAATTATATATAATTTTTGGTGTATTAGTCAATTGTATATTTGTTCTATGGTTTTTATGGACCATTCTGGAAATAGGAGTTCTTTTTCTATTAGTGCTTGCTTACTCAGATTCTATCTATGAATTGCCACTTGTTAGAGCAATATTATAGATTGTGAAAACTGCTCATGAATATTAAATGACCATTTAGGTCCATTGGCATCTTCATCCCCTCTAATTAGATTGAGGAGTATCACATGTTCAAGACCCGCTAAGTGAGTTCATTGGCACATGATCATTATGAAAAGAGAGGAAGGGAGAGACTGAAAACTTTGAATTACAGGGCTGATTATTACTAGAGAATGGCCAAAAGAGTCAACTATGAATGCTTAATAAATAATAACAAATTATAGGTATAGACAAGAAGTGGTAGTTTTTTTCCCACTCTCTAAGGAAGAATACGAAATATGTTTAATTATGCCAAAATGTGCATCTTGACTGCTTTTACGATACTCATTAGTCACTCTTCTTGTATTGTATTTATAAATGAACAAAATATGTTTTGTTGCTTTGGTTGCTAACAAAATATAAGGAGATAGAGAAATTAAGAGAATTGGAATGTTTTAATAAGCACTGAGAAATCGGTCTGTGTGCTTTCAATTTGTTTGGATTTATCAGTTGATTTTGCTTAAGTGCCTGGCAAGTGGCAATTGAAGTTTTTTGCATCTTTCTTATTTTTCTCTTGAGTAAATTACACTTATGACATATCCCCTCAAGGTTTTACCAAATGACACTTCACTGCATATTCTTGTCAAAGTTTCTACCTTTGTCTTGTTCTGTAGTGTTGGTTCAATTTTAAATTGAGCTTCACTTGAAGCTTCAGTATTGGAAACTGACTCCTTTGAGGAAATAAGTTGTACAAATTTGGGGTTGCATGTGCGAATCTTTGTCACGTCCATGCTGATTCTCACGGCAACTTTCTGTGTTGAGGACACTGACCTGGTTGATGGTATTGTAGACGCTTCTCATTTCCTATTTTTTGTTTCTATTTTCAAATATATGATGCCCTATTTCCTTCTCAGGGAAGGCCACAAAGTAAATTTCCCAATGCTTTCTCTATTTAATTGTGCTTATTCAAAATGTTGATGATTATAAATCTAATGGGGAATCTCACCTTGTTAAATATCATGCATGTTCTGTTTGTAAGTGCAGAAGTTATCTAAAGTAATTTCTCTTAATGTGTGTTATGGTCACAGATTACAAGCAATCAATAGTCTATATGTTGCTCTGGGCTCACCACCTCTTCAAGGGTGGAAACCTGTGGGAGGAGATCCATGTTTGGAAGTGTGGCAAGGTGTGGCTTGTGTCTTCTCCAACATAACTGCCATGTATATCCATCCTCCCTTTCTTAAACTATTGTTGGTTGGTTAATATTGTGTTATTGTTTTCATATTCTACATAATTAGTTTCAAGGGATGATGTTATATTTAGTGTTTCCTGAGTTGTTTGATTGATAGAGCTGAATGTAAATAATTGGGATAAGACTCAGTAGTTTTTATAATTTTGGTTGACAGATGACTCGGAGGCATGAATTTGGGTGGATAGCTGGGCAGTAATTTGATTAGCTGACTTGGGCTATTCAAGTGAAATGTTTGAAAAGGACATGGTAATTGGAATTTTCAATTTATCCTCTTGTTACTATTTTGATTAGATTTTTGTTCCTCCTATAGGCTTAACTTTTTAACTTTTGTCATGTGGTACAAAAGCTATGGCGAAGAAGAGTCGAGAATTACTGGAATCTCGAGTCCAAAAATCACATCAAACACGCTTAGGAATGTGATGGATATGAAAGCAAACATGGGTTCATTTGCAGCTGCTCTGAGAGGCAAGGATGTTTGGGTGATGAATGTTGTTCCTCTATTTTTGTTTAACTTTGAGTTTTATTGCTTGTAATTGTATAAGTTAGAGAGAAGTTTACTTGCAAAATGTAATAGCAATTAATGGTATGCATAAAATATTGTATCCACTTTATATACTTTCAACTATTTTGATATTTTTTGTAGTTACTTGGATAATTATAATGATTCATGATTTATTGTGATTTTTGATAAATTTTGATTTTGGATAATTATATGCATAGGAAAATATAATTTTTTAATAAAATGAAGGCGTCTAGTTATGGTAAATCACAACTAGATGCCTATTTTTTTTAATATTTTTAAAAAAATTAGAGACGGATTTAGAGACGGAAAAATTCATCTCTAATTTTAGAGATAAAAATAGAGACAGAACAGGTTCGTCTCTAATTAGAGATAGAATTTTTTAAGTTAGAGATGAACTTTTTCCGTCTCTAAATTAGAGACAGAATTCATTTTCCATCTCTAAATATTTAGAGACGCCAATTTTAGAGATGGAACAATTTCCGTCTCTAATTCTGTCTCTAAATATTTAGAGACGAAAATTTATACATTTAGAGATGGAATCTGTTCCGTCTCTAAATCCAAAAATTCTAGAAGTGTATATCGACCAAAGACTAGAGCAAGAAAGTGGTGAGCATCTATAAAAGTAGAGGATAACTGTTAAGCTTTAACAAAGTATATGGCTAGGGCCTCAGCTTGTTCGGTTATTTAAATGTCGATTAACCTATTGAAAAGTAGGTTTCTTAGCCTATTTAAAAGCCTTATTGTGAAATAGGCTTTCAAGTCTGGCTAGACTTTTAAAAAGATCAGGTCAAGTCTTAAAAATCAGTCTATTTCAGGCTCACAAGCCAAACTCAAGCCTTATAATTGGGATAAGCCTATTTAAGGCAAAGTATGACCTGACCTGACCTGTTTCTACCCCTATGTGCACAATTTAATTTGAATGTCAGAGTATTTTTTGCAGGTACCCAGCCCTCGCACAACCATCTCAATCACCATGCATCAAAAGAAACCACAATGTTTAACCTTATTCAGGTGATTCATTGAAATTCATTCAGAATAGAAAGCAAATAAAAGAAAGCATATAAAAAAAAGCAATAAATAAGTTAAAATAAAAAGAAACAAACTTGACTGTATTAAAATTGTTGAAAACTTTTAGTAACATGTAGAATCCTCTAATGTGTGTGAAATGTTAAGGATTTTAGAAATTCTAACTCTTACTATATTGTACAAACTAATATTTATATGGCACAGTCTTAACTACTAATATCTAAAAAATACTTAAATTATTAGTAACTTCTTAAAACTGCTCATGATAACTTTCTCTTGAGAACTTTCTCATGGTAACTTCTTTCATCTTCAAAGTCTTTAATTGTCATGACTGTCAATAATCACTTGACATTTGCCCATTTATACCTCCAATATTTGCTCATTTTATACACGTAAGACAGATGTTAAATTATATTGTATGTGACTGTAACATTTCTGTGAGATGCAGAATAAGTTTATGAGTGAATTGAAAAAAGTTGAACATATAAAAATTAGACAAATAACAGGGCTGATTTTAAATTATCATGGCCAAAGTTGCTTTCATCCTCAACTAGTGGATTGACGGGTAGCATTTTTTATTTGTAATCGTTCATCTCTTTGTATCTGTTTATCTCAATAGAAGTTATTTTTTAAATGAGTGAGGCATTAACTATATATATGCATGAGCATGCGGATGAGGTTGTAAAATTAAAATTATTTTATTCATAAGTAAATTATGATAAGTTACTGTAACAAACAGAAGTAGTTTAATAAAATAAAAGAGGTTTTTTTTACTATTTTATCTTTCTTTTTTAATTGAGTTTTGTTAAGTAATAATGGCAAATATGAAAAACAAATGTTGGACGCCAAAAAGGCCCTTGTTATAGTAGTAATAATAGATACTGAAAGCCATCCATAATTCTTGAACATTGTTAAAATGTATATTCACCGACCACTGTAGAAATTTATTTTTTCGCCAACTGTATCTAAGGCAGTATATATTGAAAAAAAAAATGGGTTTTATAATTGGATCGAAAAAATCCTGAACTGATGTTTTGACCGGTCTAATTAATCCTTAAAAATTGGTTAAAATTTTGAAACCAGTCTTGAACTGGTCAATCCATTTTGAATCAATCCTTTAAAAAAAAACTCAATTTTTTAAAAATATTATTTAAAACTTTTTCAAGGTATTAATTATAATTAGTTCTTAATTTATAACTAAAACTTATTATTTAAAATTCTTAATTTATTCAATGTGGGATAAATAAAAATTTGTAATACAGTAAAAATTTGACTTCAATTTATAATAAAATTTTTTATTTTACATTTTTATTTATTTGACTTGAGACTAATATATATTAAAAAATTATATTAATATTATTATAAAACTTTTAATTTAATATTTATTTACATGATAAATAAATTTAATTATATTAATAATGTATTTCAATATTTTTTAATATTATTTATACAATTAATATATATATATATATATATATATATATATATATATATATATATATATATATAAAATCCCGATTTAACAGAAGATAAACCTCAAAACCTTCATACTTTTTCTTTTGTATTTCAATGACTGGTCAGTTATGAAAACATTGGAAATTGGAGCAAGAATTTTCATTAAAAACGTTGCAATTTACAAGGCCGGAAAAGAAATAGAGATTACATCCTACTCCTACTCATAACGGCCTATAATGTTCTTCTTAATCTTAATCCTATCATCGGCTTCTTTCAATAGCGCTCGAGCTTGATCATCAAGAGAATCACAAGTTATCGAATAGGTTGAGAGTGTTGCCTCCTGGTTCTTGACATTCAACACAAGTTGTTCAAGGTCGCTTTCTTTGGTAGCTAGTAGTTTCCTTAAAGTCTTAATTTCTGACTCTAGCTCCTTCTTCCTACTGTTTTCGGCCTTGATCGCCAAAGAAGCCTTTTTTATTGAGTTTCCGATGTCCTTCCACCGATCCTTGCCTGCATCAGTCTCATGTTTAATTCTGGTCCACTCCTTCTCAAAATTCTTCAGTTTGTTCACAGGCTCAACAGTAGCTTGGAATTCTTCGAATGATGCAAAAGCCTTTCTCTTGAACTCGACAAGAGCCTCCTTCACCTCTACCGTCACCTTAGGGTGGCTACTTATGCTCAATATATTTAAGAGGTGATCAAGTCGAGACTGCATGGTAGGATCAGAAGAGACTTCAGATAAGTCCTTAACCAATAACAACTCAAATTCGTCGATGGCCTCTCGAATAGATGGTAAAGATGCATCTCCAGAAGATGTGGTTTGGTTCCCACTAAGAGAGAGTTTCAGTTTTGTATTGACCCGGTCATCTGAGTCCGAACCTTTGGAGTTGGAAGAAGACTCTTCATATTCAGGTTTACCAAAGGACACTGCTTCCACTTCGATATCATCGCCCGAGCGACCTTCTTTGTTGGCATTTTGAATTGCAGTAGTAGGATGAACTTCTTCTTCTGGAAGCTTCTTGTTCCATCCTCTACTCGAAGGGTTAGTCACCAGAGAGACTCAGGTCGGTCGTCTGACAGTTCGTTGGTTAGAGGCAGGGTTGAATGCCAGTAGAGGCACTCTGACCGATCAGTCTTCGAGTTAAGACAGTGATGAAGACCTAAGTAGAGAAAAGTGAACATGGTTTGGCTTAGGCTGCCAGGCTGACTTATATAAACATCTAGAGGACTGACTCTCCGAATGCCTTCCGTTCAGGCCATTTAGGTTTCCGAACGTTATGTCTGGTCATTATGCCACGAGACATTACGTCTGGTCATAATAGTGCAAGACGTTATGTCTGTTGGTGGGTTGTTCCCATTCGGGTATAGGCCGGTCATATTTTACAGAATTGGGCCTAGCTTATGGCTGATGCCAATTGGGCCAGGACGCTCCACAGCCCCCCAGCTTGGTCATTTGTGAAGATGGACCGAGCTTATAAGTGATCGGATGTCAATTGGGTCAGGGCGGTCCACAGCCCCCCAGCTTGGTCAAATCACAAAATGAATGGCCGAACTTTTCCGAGCTTTTTGTAATTTTTAAGCTTCGTCCTTAAGTAACCTTCTGAGATAAGTAGTGAAGTCTTTTGTGGATATATTTCCCGACCATAGATATGAATTTTCCCGACCTGACTCAATCTTGAGTTTCTTTGATCTAGATCAATTTTCAAAAGCATCATGGTTTGACCATGACCTTTAATAGTTTCTCATGTCTTCATTTTTTAATAGAAGACTTTGACCTCAGAACAGACCCAACATCGGCTCTTCGGTTCATGACGCATTTCATAACCTTAGTTTAATTTTTCAAGTATACCTCGGATAATTAAAAACTTGGTCAGATAATAAACAAAGTGGTAAGCGGTAGTCAGGTATCTAAGATAAACCTCGGATAATTCAATCCTGGTCGGATATAATAACTAAGTGGCCATTGACGCATTTTATAAAATATAACTTGGATATTTCAAAAACTCGGTCAGATAAACTAAGTGGTCATGGAGACTTCAAACGTATTTCATAATATGCTGACTTTACTTTTACCGCCAAAACAAAATTTACTTAGGGCATCTTGGTTTTCTGCTTTATTTTCAATTAATGGAGTTGTTGGTTTTATGCGACTTCTGACACATTTTGCTCGCTTGGCTTATTATCATTTTCTGTTTTTGGCTCTGTTGGCTGGAAATCATGGATTTTTCTGTCTTTGGCTCACTTGGCCGGTTTGAACGGATTTTTCTGTCTTTGGCTCTCTTGGCTGGAAATCACAGATTTTTTCGTCTTCGGCTCGCTTGGCCTGTTTGAACAGATTTTTCCGTCTTCGGCTCGTCTGGCCAGTTTGAACGGATTTTTCCATCTTCGGCTCTCCTGGCTGGTTTGAACGGATATTTTCGTATTCGGCTCGCCTAGCCGGTTTGAACGGATTTTTCCATCTTCGGCTCGCCTGGCCAGTTTGAACGGACTTTTCCATCTTCGGCTCACTTGGCCGGTTTGATCGGTTTGATCAGAGTTTTCGGGGCCTTCTTCTGAAATTTTTCAAGAATTTGTTGTGAGTTTAATCTAACTTGTCTTAATCCTGTCATGTGAGTAATTCCGATAATAATATGCAATCAAAATTGATGAAAATAAGTTTCCTTACCTCAATAAGGTTAGTTGTGCCAAAATGTGATGAAATTGCTCTTTTATGTTATAAATCTGGTCTTTTTTGAAAATAAAAGCCTTATAAACTTGTTTTATCTATTCTCTGCTACTATTTATATGATGCTTTATTTCGAAACATTTAAAATAAAATAAAGAAGACCTCTAATCTAAGATCTTTTCTCGTATTTCGAACTTATCTTGCCAATAAATAAAAATTTAATGCTGCCCAAACATCAAGTGAGGAAAAAATTTAAAGCAATTATTATAATGATGCAACACAAATATGCTATGTGTTGTTGATGCTAACGTCTTGAACGAACTATATGGTGATTAGAGTTATCTAACTCACACTATGTCGAGGAGATGTATATATATATATATATATATATATATATATATATATATATATATATATAAAATAAAAAGATCACGTGCCTATACATTTCAACCAAAGACAAATAATAGCAAACTGATGGCAATTGAATGTCATATAATAATATCATGAATTTAAGTATTAATTAACAATTAACACCAATGAACATGCCATACGACAATGGTAGATAATGTTTTCACTAAAAATTGGAGTATAAGCTTGAAGGAATTACGCGATAATTATTGTCATGTAACTCACACTATTAAGGGGAAGAAACTAATATCATTTAATCAAAGAATATTATTGTCAATATAATATCATTAATATTGAATCAATGCTCCAGAAATAATATGCTAAGCAATAATTATTAATAAAAAACAATAATATATAAAATAATGGCCATTAATATGTTAAAATTTAATAGAAAATAAATTATCCTAAATGTCTTGTTTATAATATGTTCTTATAAGTAATATTTGAATGCGTAACTAACAAATAATTATGCGTTATTAAAAAGATATAAATTACAAGAATTGATGAATTTTAATGTTATGATAATTGACTCTTTTTCACACTAATATGATATTAAAATGCATGAGATAAATGCACAAAATGAATGACAAAAACCGTGAAACAAATAAATGCATATCCGCATAAGATAAAAACATATGATAAAAGCATATGTCATGGTGATAAATGCATATGATATTATCTTAAAATGAATGATAAAAGCATTAAATAAATGCATTTTCAAACACGGCAGTGAAACCGTGGCATAACTGCATAAAGGAAACCTTGGAGACGTTTAGAAATTATATGCTTGTGTTGTATGTGTCAATGAGTCATCTGTAATGTTTTTCTTGTTAACCGTTGATTAAGAAGTAAAAATGCATAATGACAAATTTGAACAAAAAGAAGTTTTAGCATATAATGTTTCTTAAGGTACTTTATCAAACCCTTGGTTGTGCGGATTACCTTTCTATAACCCGATGAAGGTGACTCTGCCAGGGGGTACTGAAAGTAGAACCAAGTTGATCAAATGTATCGCCATTAGCAAGACCAAAATGATAGCCTATGCAAGAGGGGCAAATGACTAATGTAGAGTTGACACAACTCTTGCTTCTTAGCCTTGCTACACTTATCAACACATAAAAGGTTTAACTTTGAAAAACTTGGTGCTTGTTCAGTAATTAATACTCGTGCCAAAAATAGCTAACGCAATGAAATTAGAAGGAATTTATGTCAGGAGTGGCAAGAAAATTACAAACAACGAGGAAAATACACAAAGGAGAAATGGTAATTAAAAGCAATGACTCATATGATGCTACAACCAAGCTAAAATTGATACTGATGAAATAAAATAACGAAAAATACTCCCCGTGCCTTTTGCATTCCATGTGAGGTGGCCATGCATGGTTGACGCTTGGTATTCAACTGATGTGTGAAGTTAATTTGGAGAGCCATCAGTTGTGAAAAAGCGAGGAACTTATGGTAAAGCATTCCAAATTGACAAAACTCTCGAACAGTGGGAGCAGATGATGCATAATGAATAGTGGAAGGATTTGCTTGTGGTTTCCAGTGGGGTGGGAGAGTTTACCTTTTCCCACAGACGGCGCCAGATGTTCCATCCTCTACCCGAAGGGTCGGTCACCAGAGAGACCCAGGTTGGTTGTCCGACAGTTCGTTGGTTGGAGGCAGGGTCAAATGCCAGTAGAGGCACTCCGACCAATCAGTCTTCGAGTCAAGACAGTGAGAAAGACTTAAGTAGAGAAAAGTGAACATGGTTTGGCTTAGGCTGCCAGGCCGGCTTATATAGACATCTGGAGGACTGACTCTCCGGATGCCTTCCATTCAGGCCATTTAGGATTCTGAACGTTATGTCTGGTCATTATGGCGCGAGACATTACGTCTGGTCATAATAGTGCAAGATGTTATGTCAGTTGGTGGATTGTTCCCATTCGGGTATAGGCCGGTTAGATTTTACAGAATTGGACCTAGTTTATGGTCGGATGCCAATTGGACCAGGACGGTCCACTTCTCAACTGAAGTTGTTGGTCGAGAGGGTTAGCCTTCTACCTCAGATGCCACGACAGTCTGATTTTTCCAAGATATCTTTGCCCTAGTCTAAAAAAAGAAACAAAAAAAAGGACTTGAGTGAGGAGGGAATGGAGTAAAAGAGAAAAGAATGAAGAAGAAATTTGCACCTTTAATCTTTGACGTCGCCCTTCCATTGAATTTGGATCCCGATTCACATTTTGCATTGCTTGAGCCGGAAGCGACTCCACATGTGTGGTCATAAGTTGTGTCTCAGAAACTTTTATCTCCACCGATTTATGCTTTTCTTTCGACGACTGCTGGGATTTTGATTCCCAAGTTATTTTTCTCTTGTTATGGTATGGATTGGTGAATCGGATACCCTGTATGCTACCTGTTTGTCCAATTACATGGATTCCACTATGTTTGGCGATATGTTTGATTTGGACCTCGTCATTGGTGATATGATCTGCATACGAAGCCTCCACATGATTCTAATCATTTTCTAAAAATACGATGTCCACACTATCTTCAAATTTTAGCAGCCGTAGATCAAACAAAAATATATGATCTGTCGCTATCCCAAACTCGTAAACTTTCCGATTGGCAATGGACTGTTTCTTGGCATTGATGAATTCTCTGAGGCTAAACTTGACCTTGATTGATTGCTCATTCACTAGTCCAATAACAAGACTAAGAGAAATCGCAGGGAATTAGCAACGAAACCAGAAAGATATTGACTCTCCCCTTGTACGGTGAGTGAACCAGTCTGGAATCCTTGTTCCTAGCAAAGAAAACATCTTGTTTCCAGCCTATACCGATTCCTACCAGTCATAATAAGTATAGACTTTAGGAACTGTTAAAGGCTAATCTCAAAAAAATTCGAGGCATCAATAAGCAGTAACGATAAAGCAAATCAATATAATAAAATTCAAGAAGAACCTAGAAGATGGTATGAATGAATTTACAATTTGAATGAAGATAATTAAGGTAAAAAAAGAATCTTAAATTATTTAGGAGATAATATTAAAAAAATAATTAAAGAGAAGTTAAAGAAAAAAAAATTCCTCTTCAAATGAAAGTACATATGAGAGGAAATTAAAAAAAAAACATATATGTGATCCCATATGAGTCCAATTTAGATTTTATCACTCTTAAGAGAAAATATTCTCATTTAGTTTACTTGTAACGAGCCTTGCTTAAAATGTCATTTTCCTTCAATTGACTAAGTTGTAGATCATTATGAGTACTAAATTTTGTACAGAATTCAGGAAATTGATCCGAAATCACTTGTCTTCGCCTGAAAACCACAAAAACAAAGAATAAAAGGGGTTAGGGGTTAGTTAAAGTCTTGAAATGATTAATTAGCACCTAATGATCCCCGACAATGGTGACAAATTTGATTCGAGTGCCGAGCTCAACTAAATAATAAAATTTCAGTTCTACCGATAACTTGTAATACAAGGCAGCGAACCGAGTCGTCTCTTGAGGATCAAAATACCAATCAAACCGAATCAAGATTACATAGGGGGGATTGTGTATGCATAATGTAAACGCAATAATTAAACATAAGAAAGAAAATCAAATTGCAAAGCAACCAATCCAAAAAATCGTTAGAAATCTAGTTGGCTTGTCATCGATCACTAAACTGCATCTTGATTAAATTAATTGGTTAATCTATGTAGTGAATTTGTGAGGGTGAGGTATCCCTCTGTAAAAGGGTGAGGTATCTGATAATCACATATTTTATACATTAATAAACCTTCATTTTTAGTCATTTATACTCTTCATGTACTTAATTGATTAAGCCTGGTTATATTTTGTAAGATTGGACTCAAATTGAACTTAATTGATTTTTTTAGCATTATTTGGGTCTTACACTGTTTCTGTATGCTAGTCATATCCTGAGTTCTAGATGTCTAGAAATTATGAATTTTATCTTGTAGGAAAGCTGAGAGAAAGCTCTACAACTTTGATGAGAGCTCAAAGTCTCAATCAGACATCTAGTAGGGCTAATTGGGCTTGGAAGATAGAACATGAGTTTTGTGTCTGGAACCTGAATAATGTACAGTAATCAGAGCATAACTCGACCTGCAAGAATTATCTTGGGCTAAAATTTGGACATTTGAAAGTTAAGACCCAGATCTACAACTTTCATGAAGAACACAAGAGCTCATTCGGACAGCTTAGAGGTGATATTAGGTCTGGAAGTCAAAACAGAGGTGCTAAAACAGGGCCTAAACAATCTGTAGTAATTGGGCCATATCTCGGGCTGCAGGTGATGAAATGAGCTGAAATTTGCACATCTGAAAGTTAAGATCCAGACCTACAACTTTCATGAAGATGACTTTTCTATTTGATGATGAAATCCATGAGTTAAGCAATGAATGATTTCGGAGACAAGGAATCTTAATAATTTTTTACTCACCAACTCACCATTTGGCATTTTCTACTCATTCATCCACTCATCCACCTACTCTTAATCAGCCCCCTTGTCATTTTGTATCCCTAATCCTCTATAAAAGACACCATTAGCTGATCATTTGGTGCTCTTGGTGTTAGGCTTAGTTTTTACAAGTTATGTTTATACTTGTTTCTTGTTTTCCTTTGTTGTAATTTTCTCTTGTTCTAAATTGAAGTTATGTTCATCTTTCTCTTCTTCTCTCTTTCTTTCTTCTTATCTATGAGTAACTAAATCTTCATCTTGCTTGGGTGAAAGAGTGAAGCTCTTGGTAATGAAATAAGGTTAGACTATTCTATTTCTTGTACTTAAATGATATATTATCAAATGGACATTATATGTGTTGTATTTTGTTTCCAATTAATTTAGAAACCTTCTTTGTATAATGAAGATCTTGATTTATTGTAGACAATAGGATTGGCACAGTAAATGCTTGAACTCATTTACAAATGTTGGTAGATAATTAAAGGAATCATAATATGATTGCATATATAATTGAACTTTGAATGTTATATTTTCCGATTGGAACCTCCGTTGTGTGTGGATTTCAATTGAGTTATAAAGAGAAATAATCTTACCTTTAATTTATTACCAAGAGTGGATCTCCTAACCTAAGCAAGTTCTTAAATTCATTTGTGAATATCTTTTATTACTTTTGGTGTTGTGACAAATCCTTTTCTTACCTCAATTAATTTTTCTTCATCAATTCCCTGTGGATAGACCTTGGACTCCCGAGAAATTTATTACTTGAAATAACCTGCACTTAGATTTGCATCTTTAAATCCCGCACATCAAGTTTTTGGCGTCATTGCCGGGAACTTGATTTGAAGTTTTAATTTATTGAGGTTCTCATACTTTAATAAAATCTATTCTCTCTTCTCCCTCACCGGAGCAAAAGATCGGCTTGCCGATCCTTCAGTTTCTTTACTAACTCTCTAACTTTCTAACTATCTAACTTACTAACCTATTAACTTGCTAACATACTAACTTTCTAACCTTTAATTTATGTCATTTATTTTTTGCTTACTAACTTTTATTTTTTGTTATTTATTTTCTGCTTACTAACTTTTATTTTTTGCACTCTAACTTTTATATTTATGTTATTTATTTTCTGCACTCTAACATAATGAAATAATCTTTCTTCTTCTCTTCTCTTTTCGGTCTCAAGGGGCTTTGCCTCTCTCCGGTTTTCATATTTTAAATTTATTTTTTGCACTTTACTTTCTGCTCTTTTTATTTTCTCGCTCTTTATTTTCTACTCTTTCTAACTTACTAATTATTAACTCTCTAATTATCTAACTTTTTACTTTATCAGTTATCTAACTTTTTACTTGTTAATATTTATTAGGTGGTTGGTTTATACCACATCCTTGTTAATATTTAATGGCGGGTTATACCGCCAGCTTGTACATTATTTTTGTTTATTTATTTTAAGTTATTTATGTATTTATGCTTAATTGGTATCGTGATTTAAATTCTGGTCGTTTAGTTAAAATTAATCCTAGTACTTTATATATTGATTTGTTTGAATCATAATCACACACAATTGACACAATGGCTGACAATGAAAGTGTACATGATGAACATGAAAATCAACCATTGCGAACCATGCGTGAATATTTGCAACCACCTCGAAATTCTAGTCCATCATGTTTTATCTTTCCACTCAATGCCAACAATTTTAGATTTAAGCCATGTATGATTTCTTTACTTCCTAATTTTCATGGTTTAGAATCTGAAAGCCCATATTTACATCTGAAAGAATTTGAGGAAGTATGTAATGCTTTCAATGACCAAAATTGCACTGAAGAGATTGTTAAGCTTAAATTGTTTCTTTTTTCTTTAAAAGATAAAGCAAAATCTTGGCTTAACACTTTGAAACCAAGATCAATTGGCACATGGCAAGAAATGCAAGGTGAGTTCTTAAAGAAATTTTTTCCAACAAATAAAACCAATGCTATGAAAAGACAAATCCAAAATTTTTCCCAAAATTCAAATGAAGCATATTTTCAATGTTGGGAACGATTTAAAGATTTGTTAAATTTTTGCCCACATCATGGTTTTGAAAAATGACACACTATAAGCTTCTTTTATGAAGGTTTAATACCTAAAACTAAACAATTTGTGGAAACAATGTGCAATGGTGAGTTTCTTGATAAAGAACCTGATGAAGCTTTAGACTATTTGAACCAGTTGGCTGAAAATTCTCAATCTTGACATAGTACTAACACTTCTGAAAATTCAATTAGATCTAATCTTGCAAGTGCTAATAAAGAAAATTATCACCTTAGTCAAAAGAAAGATCTAAATGCTAGATTTGCCAGTTTGGCTAGAAAGGTTAAAGCCATGGAATTAAGAAAAGCAAAAGAAATCAAATCTGTGCAAAATGAAGAAATTTGTGGCATTTGTGATGACTTAGGACACTCAACACACGAATGCCCTAACATTCCTGTTTTTAAAGAAGTTGTACATGAGCAAGTTGACGAGCGCCGAACTCAGTCAAAATTATAACCGAAGTTATTACCTAAACTTGTAGTATAGTGAACAACACCGGATCGTCTCCTCAAGGATCGTAGATGCAATTTGATCAAATCAAGTGAAAGTTAGAAAAAGGGGGATTTTGATGGTTCAAGGATCACAGTGACAAGATTTAAAGAGAAATAACAATTAGAAGAACAGTCAATTCAGAAATCTATCCGAGATTGGGTGGATTCAATCATGACCTTTCAACAAACACCTGAAATACATTTGAATGGTTAACTTGGATCTAACCGAGATCTACTCGCATCGATCCAAAATTCATACTAGACAATCATCCAGAATTCAATTGACAAGTGATAAACACAAATCTGCAATCGCACCATTCATGTAAATATATGTCAATTTAAGCACCGAATTCAATTAACCTAGGCACAAATCAGTAACCTAACCTCTTCAATTACGTGATTAGTTTAGATCAATCAGTTCTAAGTTTCATCACAAATCTCAGTCTTCAGTTATGTGATTAATTCAAATCAATCAATTCTAAATTTCATCACAATACTTAATCTTAAACTAAGATCAAATCAGATCAAACATAAACAGAATCATCATTCATGCATTCAAGATCAAGAGAACAGAAGAAGAAGAGAAGAGGAATTCAAATATAAATCAAATACATTACATAACCAAGGTCTCAAGAATCCAAGCCACAATCTCTTCAAGAGTCCCGAATTGACTAGAAGTGACTTAGCTCTCCATTACAATGAAGGAAATCATCAAAATATACAAGAACTGTGAAAAGCTATCTCTAATACCAAGTGTGTGTTGTTCCTAGAGCTCTCCACATGCTTCCTTTTATAGAGGATTCAGAGTAGTAGTAGATGGGTAGATGGGATTAGTAGGTGGGTGAGTAGGTGGATGAGTAGGTGGGTGAGTAGGTGGGTGAGTAGGTGAGCTACCTTGTCTCCGAAATTCTTTATTACTGAACTCATTGATTTCGTCATTTTTGAGCCAAGTGGTCTTCATGAAAGTTCTAGGAAATTGTCTAAGCTTTCCAATGGCTCTGGAAGCACCCAAAAATTCATCCTACAGCCCAAGATATGACTCAATTACTACAGACTGTTCAGGACCAGTTTCAGCACCTCTGTTTTGACTTTCAGACCCAATATCTCCATCAAGGAGCCCGAATCAAGTTTTGTGCTTGACATGAAAGTTGTACATATGGGTCTTAACTTTCAGATTACAAATTTCTAGCCCATTTTATATGCCCAAACTCGAATTATGTTCTGGTTACTACACACTGTTCGGGTTCCAGTCACAAATCCTGTATTCTGATTTCCATGCCCAATTAGCTCCACTAGATGTCTGAAATTGACTTTGAGCTCTTCATCAAAGTTGTAGAGCACTTTCTTATCTTTCCTACAAGGTAAAATTCATAATTATCAGACATTTATAACTCAAGATATGGCTAAAATACAGAAACAGTGTAAGACCCGAATAATGCTGAAAAAATCAATTAAGTCCGATTCGAGTTCAAACTTACAAAACATAATCAAATTCAGTCAATTAAGTACATGAAGAGTGTAAATAACTAAACATAAGGGTTTCTTAATGAATAAAATATGTGATTATCACAAGTAAATGCAATGAATAATTTTAAAAAGTCATTTACTTCTTCTTTTTCAGATATATATAATTCGGGATGGATAAATCACCCAAACTTCAGCTGGAAGAATAATAATCAGTCACAATTCATGCAACCACCACCTCCTTAGGCACAACAGGACTCTCAAAATTCTCAAGGATATGCACCTTATGTCCCACCATATAGGAAAAATCTTGAAGAAACACTGCATGCATTCATAGAAAAGTAAGAGGCCATTAATAAACAAAACAATCAAACTATGAATGACATAAAAGACACTCTTGCTAAACTTTCTTCTGCACTCACCATTCACGAGAAAGGAAAATTTCCTTCTCAACCTCAACCAAATCCCAAAGGTCAGTACAGTCTAAATGAGGGGAGTTCAGAAAACTAACAAATGGACTAAGTCAAGTCAGTGATAACTCTTAGGAGTGGAAAGGTTGTTGAAAAACAAATCCCCGAATCTTGTGAGAAAGAAGATGAACCAATTCCCCAAGAAAATGAAGAAGTTGACCAAAAGGAGACCAAACTCTCGCCTTCACCCCCATTTCCTCAAGCATTGAATAATCCAAAGAAATTGGACCATAACACTGGAATTTTTGAAATTTTGAAACAAGTGAAGGTCAATATTCCTCTGTTAAATGTTATCAAACAGATTCCTTCTTATGCCAAATATTTGAAGGACTTGTGCACTGTTAAAAGGAAACTAAATGTGAAAAAGAAAGCATTTTTGGCTGAATAGGTAAGCTCCATTCTTCAAAATAATAATGCTTTGAAATATAAAGACCCTGGTTGTCCTATAGTTTCATGCATTATTGGAGAACATAAAATTGAAAACGCTTTACTTGATCTTGGTACTAGTGTCAATTTACTTCCATATTCAGTTTATCAGCAACTCAACTTAGGTGAGTTAAAACCAACTTCTGTAACTTTTCTACTTGCCGATAAATCAATTAAAATTCCAAGTGGAATAGTGAAAGATGTGTTGGTTCAAGTTGATAAATTCATATATCCTGTAGATTTTATTATCTTGGATACTAAACCTATGGTTGATAATTGCAAGTCAATTCTTGTTATTTTAGGCCATCCATTTTTAGCAACATCTAATGCTTTGATAAATTGCAGAAATGGAGTGGTGAAGCTAACATTTGGAAACATGACACTGGATCTCAATGTTTTTAACATGTGCAAGCAACCACAGGAAGTCCTTGATGAAAAGGAGGAAGTTGAAGGAATTGAAGCCATTATAGATGATCATCTTCAAAAAGGGAGTTCTTCTGACCCATTAGAAGTTTGTTTAATTAATTTATTTAATTTGCTTGATTGTACAGAGGAAATAGAATACAAAGGATGGAAGCCAAGATTTGAAGAGCTAAAACCCATGAATGATAATGCCCATGAAGAAGTACCAACACTGGAACTAAAGCCATTACCTGCTGGGTTGAAGTACACATTTTTGGGAGAAAAGCAAAACTTTCCAGTGGTAATTTCCTCGTCTCTTACTGAAGAACAAGAAGGTATGTTAACAGAAGCACTTAAAAGGCATAAAAGTGCAATTGGATAGACATTAAGGACATAAAAGGCATTAATCCATTAATTTATACACATAAAATACATTTAGAGGATAATGCTAAAACTTCTCAACAACCTCAAAGAAGATTAAATCCACATATGAAAGAGGTAGTTAGAGCTGAAGTCCTTAAATTGCTTGATGTTGGAATTATCTATCCTATCTCTGATAGTCAATGGGTAAGCCCTACATAAGTTGCGCCAAAAAAATCTAGAATAACAGTGGTTGAAAATGATAAGGGTGAATTAATACCTACACGAGTCTCATCTAGTTGGCATATGTGTATTGATTTTAGAAAATTAAATGCTGCTACTAGGAAAGATCATTTTCCCTTACCATTTCTTGACCAAATTCTGGAAAGGATAGCAGGACATCCATACTACTGCTTTCTTGATGGTTATTTGGGTTATAATTAAATACCAATTGCATTGGAAGATCAAGAAAAGACCACTTTTACATGTCCCTTTGGTACTTTTGCATATAGAAGAATGTCTTTTGGCCTTTGTAATATTCTGACAACATTTCAAAAATACATGTTAAACATTTTTAGTGACATGATTAAGCATTATTTAGAGGTTTTCATGGATGATTTGACAGTTTTTAGAAATTCTTTTGAAAATTGTCTTGATAATTTGGAAAAAGTTCTTAAAAGATGCGAAGAAAAAGGATTTGTGCTAAACTGGGAAAAATGTTATTACATGGTTACCTCAGGAATAGTGTTAGGTCATGTGATATCTTCTAAAGGAATTGAAGTTGATAAGGCCAAAGTTGAATTAATTGCTTATTTGCCTTCCCCAAAAACAGTCAGAGAAGTTCGTTCCTTTTTAGGACATGTAGGATTTTACAGAATTCATTAAGGACTTTAGTGTCATATCTAGACCATTATGTAATCTGCTGTTGAAAGATGCACCATTTGATTGGACTCAAGAATGTCAAAAATCTTTTCAAAAATTAATTGGTCTTCTGACATCTGCTCCTATCATGCAATCTCCTGACCGGTCTTTGCCTTTTGAGTTAATATGTGATGCTAGTGATTTTGCTGTGGGTGCTATTTTAGGCCAAAGAAAAGAAGGTAAGCCTCATGTGATTTGTTACGCAAGTAGAACTTTAAACAGTGCACAAATGAATTACACCACTACTGAAAAAGAACTACTTGCTGTAATTTTTGCACTGGACAAATTTCGATCTTACTTAATTGGTTCTTCTATTGTGATTTTCACCGATCATTCTACTGTTATATATTTGATGTCTAAGTAGGATGCCAAACCAAGATTGATAAGGTGGATCTTGTTGCTTCAAGAATTCAACATCACAATAAAAGATAAGAAAGGAGCCAAAAATGTTGTCGCTGATCATTTATCCAGACTTACAATAGGCTCACCTTTTGATAGCACACCTATCAATGATTCTTTTCCTGATGAATTTTTATTTTCTGTTAATTCCATGCCTTGGTTTGCTAACATAGTCAACTTTCTTGTAACAGGAAAGATGCCGCCTCAATGGACGCACCAAGATAGAAGGAAATTTTTGACAGAGGTGAAAATTTTTTATTGGGATGACCCATACTTGTTCAAATATTGTGCTGACCAAATCTTTCGGAGATGTGTGCCCAACAGTGAGGTAGGTATTATCATTAAATTTTGTCACTCAGAAGCATGTGGAGGTCACATTTCTCCAAAGAAAACAGTTGCAAAATCTTGCAGTGTGGATTTTATTGGCCCACTTTATTTAAGGACTGCTATACTTTTTGCAAAAGTTGTGAAAATTGTCAAAAGTTGGGCTCAATTTCAAAAAGAAACATGATGCCTCTGAACCCTATCCTTGTCATTGAAATTTTTGATTGTTGGGGAATTGATTTCATGGGTCCATTTCCATTTTCATTTGGATTTGTGTATATTTTGGTTGCAGTTGATTATGTCTCAAAATGGATTGAGGCGATTCCATACCGACACAATGATCATAAAACTGTTTTCAAATTTTTAAAAGAAAATATCTTGTGTCGATTTGGAATCCCTCGAGCTATCATAAGTGATGGGGGAACACATTTTTGCAATAAACCATTTGAATCTTTAATGAAGAAATATGGTATTACACACAAAATTGCCACCCCTTATCACCCTCAGACAAGTGGACAAGTTGAATTGGCAAATAGGGAGATTAAACAAATTTTGGAAAAAACGGTTAATCCAAATCGTAAAGATTGGTCTTTAAGACTAAACGATGCACTTTGGGCTTACCATATTGCTTTCAAAACATCTTTGAACATGTCACCTTATCGGTTAGTCTATGGAAAACCTTGTCACTTGCCTGTAGAATTGGAACATAAAGCATTTTGGGCCATTAAAGCTTTCAATCTAAATCTTGATGATGCTTGCAAGATACGCAAATTGCAATTAAATAAACTTGAAGAATTGAGAAATGATGTATATGAGAACTCAAAGATTTATAAAGCCAGAACAAAAACTTTTCATGACAAGACAATTTTGAGAAAATCTTTTGAAATTGGTCAAAAAGTTCTGCTTTATGATTCTCACCTGCATCTATTCCCTGGAAAATTGAGATCTAGGTGAAGTGGTCCTTTTGTTGTCAAACATGTGTATCCTCATGGGGCCGTAGATATTGAGAATCCTAGGAATGGTAATGTGTTTAAAGTCAATGGACAAAGGCTCAAACCATTTTTGGAAAACTAAGTTGATGAGTTCTTTGTGTTGCCGGTTAAGTGGCGGATACGGTACTCCGTGACTCTTAAGTCGGTTTGTTTTTCAGTTTCCTAAAATAACTGAATCCTTCTTCTCCTTTAAAATGGATGTCATTCTTTCAAACCTGAGAAAACATTTTCCTTCTCTCCCTCAAAATGCTCTGAAAAAAATTTACAAAGTTTGATGTGAAAGATTAAAACTGTTAATGCACAAAGGTATGCCAGAAGATATATGCTGGATAATTGAAGCAAAGGTCCGACTAGCAGGTGAGTCTTCAATTTCATTTGACTCACACATGCCAGGTCTTGGAAGAAGTTCGTATTCTAAAAGGAGAAGAGCAAAAAAGTTGCAAGTCTGTCACAAATGTGGACGATGGAATTGTAATAAGCGATGTCGTTCTTTGGGAATGGTTTTCACTAACAGAGAAGATAAAATTTTCTTCATTAAGAATGGACTGAGTAAGGAGTCATTAGATGATATCTTATTGACTCTTGAGACGCATTCTTGTGGATTAGTGCATCGTGAACTTCTTGATTTGTGGAATCTCTTCAAGGATGAAGAAAAACGCTACAATCTTGGGAATCTGACTCTAAAAGACCCTGTTTGCCAATTTATAATAAAATTAGATGGGAAGCTTATCCTCGACTCATAGAAGGCGTTTAAGTCGTTACTGGACGTTACACCAGAGGCAAATGTGAGTCATATCCACAACAATCTGTACATATCATCATCTTCTTCTTCATGTCATCTTTCAAAAAAAAAAAAAAAAAAAAAAAGCAAAAAAAAAAATTAAAAAAGAAAAAAAAAAAGAAAAAAAGAAAAAAATGTTTGAACAAGGGCGATCCGAAAGGAGTACCATGACTTTAATTAGTTGTGGAGCCCCAGCCTTTGGCTGACCTGTCATTAACTCTAGTGGACCTTTGCACGCTGGTCCTTAAAAATGTTCGTGTACTATGCTCTGTAGAGAGCCGCACTTCATAACTCAATGTTTACCATCTAGGTACTGTGGAGTTGATGGACAGGCAGAAGCGTCCCACTCTGGTTATTAGTGAGAAGTAACCCGCGGCTGCCAAAGCGTATGAGGCATCTGAGCTTGATCCTCTCTTTTATTAGAAGGGGCTCTCAGCGCCCTGGGATGGGATGCTTTGGATCTTGGATATTACGGTTTCAGATTTTAGCATCTTTGTTGATGTTACGAGCCCAAGTGTGAGCGCTCCAAGTTCCAGACCCAGGATGGAAACCCACGATGGTTTCTTCTTTCTCATTTCTTCGAATAAACGGGCGTGAGTGTCTACTGCACTGGTGACACGCAGTATAAAGATATGCCACTATTGCACTCATGTCGCGCAGTATAAAGATACGCCATGAAAGCTGTACATACAGGTATGTCATCATTTGCTATTATATTTCTTTTATCTTTGTATGATTTTGCTGTATTTTGGTTTTGGACAGACGATCCTTTGAGCAAGGTCCTTCAGGGGTTTCTAGACTTCTTTACCCTGATGGTTTTCTTGAAGTAAAAAAAAAAACAAAAAAAAATGTTTCTTTTACCTTTGATATCTGATCTTAACCCAGTAATAGCTCAGATAAATTAGTCAGCAGGAAGCAGTGAGGGAAGCGGTATGCATCGCAAGCCCGATCAGACACTCCAGTTATTTAAATAATATTAAGCTTTAGTTTTATTTATTGTACTTTGTTTCTGTTTAAATTTGTGTCAGGTTTCTCTTTTCAGTAATTTCTCCAACAGGTACTATCTTCTATCTTTTACTCATCTATATTTTAACATTGAGGACAATGTTGTGATCTAGTTGGGGGGAGGATAGTTAACCAAAAAAAAAAATTTTTTTTTTGGGAAATATGATATGATTGTCATAAACTTACTAAACTAATGAATAATGGCAGAGTAAAGAGTAATTTTACTTTTGAGACGCATCTAAATTGGGAAGTATGCTTAGTGATATGCCTGTCAGAAACCTATTCGTAGTAAAACCAATTAGTGATAGCAGAGTAAGGAGTAAATTTTGAAAACAATTTATTACTCTTGAGACGCATATTAGTTGGAGTAGTAACTATTTAGTGTTTATTTGTGGAAGTAACAAAGTTTTGCTGTTTGATTTCCTTTGAAAGATTCAAGTGAATGCACTCTCACATCCTTTGGAGCAATTGAAATTCAGGAATCATAACATGATTGAATAAATTATCTTCTTTCTTAAATTTCACATGCTTGGTTATGGATGTTGAATTGGTGGATTGAGAATGATAGAAATACGCCTTGTGAGATTTTGAGCCTATTGATGAATGGATTGAATATCTGTATCATTCTCTTCATTCTTGTGTGATTTTCACTCATGGAATTGTTATTCTAGAACTTACTTTGATTCTTTTTTAGGCTACATTTTCACATGCATACATTAATATGATTGAGACATTTTGAAATAGCTACTTTGACCAAATAGCTATCCTTATATATTTTCCATTGTGTAACCCCTTTGAACTTATTTGACCATTCCTTATTTTTAACTCATTTCATACCTTCAAAAAAAAAAGAGAAAAAAAAAATATGTTTTTACCCAACCTTAGGGAATAAGAGAGCATTGACCTTGTTCTTGAACAAGTGTGGGGATGTGTGTTTAAAATGATAAAAAAAAAATTAACCACCATTGCAATTAAAGGATTATCAGAGTCTAGAATAAAGGTGGATGCTTGGAAATAACAGGAAGAAAAAGAGAATGTTCAAGTCTAACAATGAATTCAATTCACCAATTTGGGATTGATCTTCAACAAAACATTAGTCAAATATTGGTGATTGTCCTTTATGATGAATGTTCTCAAACATTTTCTCTACTCTAACTGTACCATAATGCTCTTTTACTCTTTTTGGTATTTATCTTTTCATATCCATATTATCCCCTCTCCTTTACCATGACCCCATTACAACCTAGAATAAAGTCATCTTGATTTTTGTATGCATGTGTTTTGAGTAGCAGAGAAGTAGAAGATAAGTAAGCTTATGGTAGTGCAATTGTTCATGGGTTGAATAGAGTGAAATACTTACCTTTTAAACACTTGAGAGATTGAGAGTGAATTTTTTGAGGATCTATCATTCTTGATTCATTCTTTTCAACTGAAGTTTTCTTACTTGTTGGTTTGAGATGCGAAGAAATGTTACCTCATTAATGCTTTGATCCCTTGAATTTCTGATTGCTCTTCTTGCTTCATTGAGTCTTTTAGAGTTTTTAACTTTTGAGTCTGTCGTTTTCTTTGTCTCCTAACTTCAGTCTTATGTGTTTTGCCCAAGAGTGAAAAAAGCTAAGTGTGGGAGAATTTGATAATCACATATTTTATATATTAATAAACCCTCATTTTTAGTCATTTACACTCTTCATGTACTTAATTGATTAAGCCTGGTTATGTTTTGTAATATTGGACTCAAATTGGACTTAATTGATTTTTTCAGCATTATTTGGGTCTTACACTGTTTCTGTATTTTGATCATATCTTGAGTTCTAGATGTCTAGAAATTATGAATTTTACCTTGTAGGAAAGCTGATAGAAAGCTCTACAACTTTGATGAAGAGCTCAAGTCTCAATTAGACATCTAGTAGGGCTAATTGGGCTTGGAAGACAGAACACGAGTTTTGTGTTTGGAACCTAAATAGTGTACAGTAATCACAGCATAACTTGGGTTGTAGGAATTATCTTGGGCTTAAATTTGGACACTTAAAAGTTAAGACTCAGATCTACAACTTTCATGAAGAACACAAGAGCTCATTCGGACAGCTTGGAGGTGATATTGAGTCTGGAAGTCAAAACAGAGGTGCCGAAACTGGGCCTGAATAGTCTGCAGTAATTGGGCCATATCTCGGGCTGCAAGTGATGAAATGAGCTGAAATTTGGACATCTAAAAGTTAAGATCTAGACCTACAACTTTCATAAATGACTTTTCTATTTGATGATGGAATCCATGAGTTTAGCAATGAATGATTTCGGAGATAAGGAATCTTAATAATTTTTCACTCACCAACTCACTGGCATTTTCCACTCATTCATCCACTCATCCACCTACTCTTAATCAGCCCCCTTGTCATTTTGTATCCCTAATCCTCTATAAAATGCACCATTGGCTGATCATTTGGTGCTCTTGATGTTAGGCTTAGTTTTTACAAGTTATAGTTATGCTTGTTTCTTGTTTTCCTTTGTTGTAATTTTCTCTTGTTCTAAATTGAAGCTATATTCATCTTTCTCTTCTTCTCTCTTTCTTTCTTCTTATCTATGAGTAACTAAATTTTCATCTTGCTTAGGTGAAAGAGTGAAGCTCTTGGTAATGAAATAAGGTTAGACTATTCTATTTCTTGTGCTTAAATAATATATTATCAAATGGACATTATATGTGTTGTACTTTGTTTCCAATTAATTTAAAAACCTTCTTTGTATAATGGATATCTTGATTTATTGTAGATAATAGGATTGACACAGTGAATGCTTGAACTCATTTATAAATGTTGGTAGATAATTAAAGGAATCATAATATAATTGCATATATAATTGAACTTTGAATGTTATATTTTTCGATTGGAACCTCCGTTGTGTGTGGATTTCAATTGAGTTATAAAAAGAAATAATCTTACCTTTAATTTATTACTAAGAGTGGATCTCCTAACCCAAGCAAGTTCTTAAATTCATTTGTGAACTTCTTTTATTACTTTTGGTGTTGTGACAAATCTTTTTCTTACCTCAATTAATTTTTCTTCATCAATTCCCTGTGGATCGACCTCGGACTCCCAAGAAATTTATTACTTGAGACAACCTGTACTTGGGTTTGCATCTTTAAATCTCGCACATCAGTATCCCTTAGTGAAATTGCAAGGGTGAGATATCCCTATTGTTGAGGCTCAAGCACAAGGGTGAGGTATCCCAAGGTGTGAGGAGTGCTCAGGTTTGTAAAAGTTGCAAGCACCTGTTTTAAGCTTGTATTAAATAGTGAAAAATCTCGAACTGTGTTTCGAGGACTGTACATAGGCCACAAGTTGTTGGTGATCGAAGCAGGATAAATATCGTGTCTGCTCTTCTCATCTTTATCTCTTTATTTTTTTACAATTCATTTATCATTGTCTATCTGTTAAATTGTTGTGCTTAAAGGCTTTCATTTATTTTCTTCATTTTTATATCCTTTTTAACATATAGCTTCGAAGAAATTTGCTTTTATAAGAGTTTGCGAAAAGTTTTTTAATTACTCAATTCACCCCCTCTTGAGTACTGAAGCTACTTGGGTAACAAGTGGTATCAGAGTTAGACTCTTGTATAAAGAGTTTAGCCGCTTCAAGAGTACATGGCTTCATCAAATGGTTTTTCAGAAGGAACTTTCATAAACCAACCACCCTTTTTCAATGGGGATGGTTATGCATATTAGAAGGAAAAAATGAAAATTTTCATCAAAGTTATTGATCTAGATGTGTGGGATGCTGTCGAAAATGGTGCATTTATGCCTACGCGAAAGGTCAATGGTATAAACATTGAAAAACAAAGAAGTGAATGGACTAATGAGGATAAAAGAAAAGTTCAACATAACTTGATAGCCAAAAACATCATTACTACTGCATTGGGGTATAATGAATATTTTAG
The DNA here is from genome assembly GCA_029884605.1 of Ormosia emarginata. Classification (NCBI taxonomy): domain Eukaryota; kingdom Viridiplantae; phylum Streptophyta; class Magnoliopsida; order Fabales; family Fabaceae; genus Ormosia; species Ormosia emarginata. The sequence goes on along the minus strand of JAQQTP010000089.1, from coordinate 43,036,773 downwards.
AATTTCAAATTGCAAAACTGCTAAAGAAATGTGGGATACTTTACAAGTTACCCATGAGGGTACTAGTGAAGTTAAGAGGTCGAGAATTAATTCTCTTACTCGTGAATATGAATTATTTACAATGAATCAAGGAGAAAGCATTCAAGAAATGCAAAAGAGGTTCACCCACATTGTAAATCATCTTGCATCATTAGGAAAGAATTTCTCTAATGAAGATTTGATTAACAAAGTGTTGAGATGTTTGAGCAGGATTTGACAGCCTAAGGTGACAGCTATTTCAGAGTCAAGAAATTTGAGAACAATGACTCTTGCGACTCTTTTTGGAAAACTTCAAGAGCATGAATTGGAGTTAAATAGACTCAATCAAAGTGAAGAAAATGATAAGAAGAAAAATAAAGGAATTGCACTCAAAGCCACTTCCTCAACTAATGATGGTGATGGTGATAATGATGATGGAGAAGGCACAGAACTAAATGAAGAAAACCTCAGTCTTTTGGTAAAAAAATTTAGAAAATTTCTCAGGAAAAAGGAAACTCAAAGAAAAGTATCATCAATTCCAACTTGCTACGAGTGTGGTAAACTTGGATACATGAAGATGGAGTACCCAATTTTTGAAAAGAAAATGGAGAAATTTGAAAAGAAACCCTTCAAGGAAAGAAATGGAAGAAGAGCCTACATAGCATGGGATGACAACGACATGGACTCAACTGGTAGTTTAGATAACGAAGAAGCTCATCTATGTCTTATGGCCAATGGAGAAGAAGAAGAAGAAAGCGATAATGAAGTAATTTCTAACTTTGACTTATCTCCTTCTTATGATGAATTACAAGATGCTTTCGAAGAATTGCATGATGAATCAATAAGGCTCACAAAATTAATCTTTTCTTCTAAGAAAATAATTTCTTCTCTAGAAAATCAAATTCTTACTTTAAATAAAGAAATTGAAGAATTAAAAATTAAAAATGAAACTTTGGGAATTATTGATGCATGCACAGCTCATTTTTCACATGCTTCTACATCATCATCTTGTTCTTCATGTTATTTGCTTGAAAAAGAAATTGAAGATTTAAAGAACACTCTTTCTAAATTCACCCTTGGAAGGAATAATTTAAATATTTTATTAGGAAAACAAAGAGTTATTTTTCAAAAAGCTGGAATAGGCTATAATCCGAAAAATCAACAAAAATTTTATAAAAATTTCTTTGTTAATTCTAGTAGTTCATGTGGTCCTTTTATTAAATGTTTCTATTGTGGAAAGAAAGGACAGAGTGCATCAACATGCAATGCAAGGAAAAATATTAACACAAAAATTGGAACAAAAATGGTTTGGGTTCCTAAGGGTACTATACCCAAAACTAACACTCAAGGACCCAAAAAAATTTGGGTACCAAAAGTCAAAAATTGAAGTGTGTTGTAGGTGTGCTTGAAGGCTAAGATCTTATTGTGGCATTTTGAAAGTGGCTACTACAAGTACAAGACCAGAAAATATTTCAAGCTCTCTTCCTTATTTTTCATGAAGCTTGGACTTGCAATCTTTGGATAAAAATATCCCATAATTTATTATGTAAGTACACTATCTTTAGGTAAGCTTTTCTTTCTTAATTTCCATCTCTAAACGTGCTTACTAATGTATTTCTGATAGGTTTATTCGAATAAACCTATGGTTATCCGAATAAACTCAACCAGTTGCTCATATCTATGTGTTGCACATCAGTTCTATTCGAATACCACTCAATTTATTCGAATAATCTGAGCCCAGCAACCACAGTCCTTTTATTTGATATCTGTTCTATTCGAATAACTTAGTAGTTATTCGAATACCATTGCCTTTGAACGTGCTTTCTAGTGCTTTTCTAATAAGTCTATTCGAATAGACTTGTAGATATTCGAATACCATATATCAGTCTTGAATTCTCATGTTTTTATAAGTTGGTCTATTCGAATAACTCAATAGTCATTCAAATAACCTGTTACATGTTAATTTCAATCTTTCTCGTATGCATATGAGGTATTCGAATACATCTCCAGCCATTCGAATACACCCTGTTTCAAGGATTTCTGTTTCTGTGCTGGCTATTTGAATACTCTCCAAGTTATTCAAATACTCTCTGGATATCATGCTTTTACTGAAATACATCTTAGTTTTTGAGCCTGTATTTATGTGACTTCTTTTTTGCCTTAAATAAAAATCACATGATGCACTTAAATGCATATTTCTTGCTTCTACTTTAGCTTACTCTTATCCCTTCATTTCTCAAGAATTTGTTGTATATGCTGAATTCTTTGAAATTGGACTAAAAATACAAATGCATAACCAAATGTAATTGGCTATTATTTTGATGAATATATATATACTTGGCTAAATTGATTCATGAAATGAAATATCTTTCACCTTATTATTTTGAATGCTTTTTTTTATGAGTTTGACATAATGACTAACCTCTATGGATCCAAAAAAATTAATAGATACCAAAGAAAGCTTTTGAATTGTGTTTTAGGACTACCTCAAGCAAGCATTCAAATGGAATAAGTTTATTCAAACTTGAGGATAGTAAAGTATCTCTATTCCCAAGCCCTTATGATATTTTATATGCTATGAACTATAAGATACTTGTTGATAAATTGATCTTAAATGATTAGATATTTTCTTCACATGAGACATATGCTTAGCATTGACAAAGTGCCTAATTAAATACTAACTTGCTAATTTTGTCATTGCATATTAAGTGATATTGAGTAGATGATATTAGTTCTATACATGGATATTTCATCAACGTAAAATGATTCTTTTGATCTATAGCAGAATTCTAAGAAATTGGTAAATGTGATTGGCTGCTTGTTGATCAATGAATAAAAATATATTTTGAACCTCATTGCGTTTGCCTTGTTGAATATTGAATGGTTGATTTGCTAAAATAGCAAGGATATTGGATGCATTGCTGAATATTAAATCTTGCTAATTTGTTACTGATTTGCAAATGTTAAACTTGAATAAATATCATATTGCTTTAACTCTATATATTGCCCCATCTTTTTTATCATGACAAAAGGGGGAGAAATAGTTTGAGTTCTTTGTTTGAGAAAAGTCAGGGGGATAAAAAGTAAAAATCAGGTAAGACAAAAATAGAAATTGGATTCCAAAAGTAAGGGGGAGCTGTTATGCACATCTCTGATATAAATCACCTCTTACGAAAAAGAGAGGGAGTAAGTTTCTCAAATTAACTTTGTGAATACCAATTTATCTGAACTAACTCTTTTCTCAAATGTTAGTTTATCATCATCAAAAAAGGAAAGAATGTAATTGGCTAACTGACATGGATAATAGTTTTGATGATAACAAACATGAAGATGATGAGAAGACCAAGTCCAAAGATCTTCAAAGAATAGTTTTAGGACTTAGGATCCTTGTAAGGAGACTTTTTGGATATGTCATTGGTTTTTGGTTGCAAAGATTAAAATGATTTCAAAATTAATATTTCAAATCCAAAGAATTATTTTCTGGATATTTGAAAGTGTTTAAAACTGATTTTCACTCAGGGGTATTCGAATAGACCCCATGGTATTCAAATAACCATGTTTTATATCTTCATACGTTTTCTGTTTTTTCAAAGTGCTATTCGAATAAGCACTTTTGGTATTCGAATACAATGTTTTCCAAATATGTTTTTCTAAATGATCTATTCGAATAGATCATAAGGTATTCGAATAGACCTGTTTCACAAAAAGCTTCTTTTAATAGAGGTATTAAAAAATACACTTAACAAGTGTGCCACCCTTTAGGGATATAATACGTGTGTGCCGCTCCCTCACACATGTGTGCCATTATTGAGGGTCTAAAATAAGCATACCTAATTTTTCTTCTTTCTTTTTAGGAGGACAAAAATTCATCATGATCATCCTAACCCATACCCATCCTAAGGGATACGCCTTTGCCCAAATAAAACTAAATAAAGGTATGAAGCTTGGGAAAGGTATAAGGATCTGTTAAGAAGGTGCACACATCATGAGATACTACCTTGGCACCAGATTTATTCGTTTCATAAAGGCTTACTGCACCACCACTGCCCAATAGTAGATGCTATCGCTGAAGGCTCCTTGTTAAGCAAATCATTCAATGATGCCTTCCATCTGTTGGAGGAATTAGCTGCTAACAGCTATCAATGGCCTTCATCAAGGAATACTCCGAGGAAAGTGGTTGGTGTGCATGAATTGGATGCTATAACCTCGCTAACAAAATAGGTTGCGGCATTGGCAAGCAAGATGGACGGTATGGGACAACAAAGATCAAATCAAAGCCCATTTGTCCTTTGTGATAATTGTGGAGATAATCACGCCAGTGATAGGTGCCCTAGTATGTCTGAAAGTGCTAATTATGTTAGTAACTATTGCTCCCAACCAAATAACCCATATTCCAACCAATATAATCTTGGATGGAGAAACTATCCAAATTTCTCATGGAGGGACAACCAAGGACCCTCTTCATCCTCCAATGCTCCTGGACAGGAACGCTCGTACAACCCTCCTGGATTTCTAGCTCAGCCAAGACAACCAATGCAAGAAAGGAAACCTGCATTGGAAGACATGTTCATGCAGTTGATGGCAAAGAATGATGCTTTCATTTCTAAGACCGACTTCTACATGCAAAGAACTGATGCTTACTTATCAAAGAATGATTCAATGATTCAAAGCTAAACAGCTTCGATGAGAGCATTGGAAACACAAGTGGGACAGTTGGCAAATGCTATCAATAACAGGCCCCCAGGCACCTTTCCAAGTAACACAATTAATAATCCTAAGGGTGCCTCGAATGAGGACTGTAAGGTCATCTCACTGAGGAGTAGCAAGGACATTGAAGGAAATCCAAAGACAAGATTGTTGGAGGATGAAGTCGCCAAGAGTCAAGACCATGACAAAGAAATAGTCCACAAGGAGGTGGACGATAACAGGGAAAAGGAAAAGGATGAAAGCAAAGTCCAAAAGAAGGCTGAGGACAAAAAATTTGTGAACAATCCTTATGTACACCCTGTACCTTTTCCAAGCAGGCTGATCAAGCACAAAATGGATAATCAGTTTAAGAAATTTTTGGAAGTTTTTAAGAAACTTCAAATAAATATCCCTTTTGCTGAAGCCTTAGAGTAGATGCCTAGCTACGTTAAATTTATGAAGGATATTTTGTCCAAGAAACGTAAGCTGGGTGAGTTTGAAATGGTAGCATTGACTGAAGAATGCAGTGTTGTTTTGCAACAGAAGCTTCCCCCAAAGTTAAAGGATCCGGGAAGCTTTACAATTCCTTGTGCCATAGGAGAGAAGTTCCTAGGCCAAGCATTATGTGATATGGGGGCTAGCATTAATCTCATGCCCCTATCCATATTCCAGAGGCTAGGGTTGGGGGAATACAAGTCCACATCAGTTACTCTCTAACTAGCCGATCGGTCTTATACGTATCCAAGGGGAATAGTTGAAGATGTCCTAGTGAAAGTGAACAAGTTCATATTCCCTACGAATTTCATTATACTGGATATGGAAGAGGATCACAGGGTCCCTTTGATCCTGGGCAGGCCATTCCTAGCCACAAGAAGAACACTCATTGACGTGCAAAAAGGTGAACTGACAATGAAAGTTCAAGATCAAGAGGTAACTTTTAACATATTTAAAACAATTAAATTTCCTCAAGATCAGGAAGAGTGTTCTTATGTCGGGGTATTGGATAATATCATTAATGATTCATTCCAAGCCAATATCCCAGGAGACTCCCTAACTGTGGCATTGGCTTCTTCAACTGACCATGATGAAGAACCTAGGGACAATGTGTCGGATTTAATCAAGTGCCTAGATGCATTTCCTAAGCAATATCGGCCACCCAAGTTTGAAACCTTGGAGTCCGATGTAATTAAGGAGGCATCTAAGCCCTCCATTGAGGAACCACCGAGGCTTGAACTTAAGCCTCTGCCCAATCATTTGCAGTATGCATATTTGGGAGCAACCTCCAGTCTGCCTGTAATCATATCATCATCCTTTTCAGATGATCAAACGGAGAAACTTCTCCATGTGCTAAGGCAATACAAGCATGTTATTGGATGAACTATTGCCGATATCCAAGGCATTAGCCCCTCCATTTGTATGCACAAGATCTTGTTAGAGGATGACCAAAATGGTGTTGTGGAACACCAAAGGAGGTTGAATCCAATTATAGAGGAAGTGGTGAGGAAGGAAATAATCATGTGGCTGGATACAGGTATAATATATCCTATTTCTGACAGCCCTTGGGTCTCACCGATTCAATGTGTTCCCAAGAAAGGTGGCATGATGGTAGTCACTAATGAAAACGATGAGCTCATTCTCTTTCGGAAGGTCACAGGTTGGAGGGTTTGCATGGACTACTGCAAGCTGAATAAGGCCACCCGGAAGGACCATTTTCCACTTCCGTTCATAGACCAGATGTTAGATAGGCTAGCAGGAAAGGCCTATTACTGCTTCTTGGATGGTTATTCTGGATATAACCAAATTGCCATAGCGCCAGAGGACCAAGAGAAAACAACTTTTACGTGTCCCTATGGTACATTTGCTTATCGTAGGATGTCGTTCGGGTTATACAATACTCCTTCAACCTTTCAACGATGCATGATGATCATCTTTGCAGACATGATAGAGCACGACTTGGAAGTGTTTATGGACGACTTTTCAGTGTTTGGGGATGATTACAGTGGCTGTTTGCATACTTTATCATCCGTGCTGAAGATGTGTGAAGAAACCAACCTCGTCTTGAACTGGGAAAAGTGCCATTTTATGGTCCAAGAAGGCATAGTTCTTGGCCATAAGGTTTCTATGAGAGGGATGGAGGTTGATCAGGCAAAGATTGAGGTAATAGATAAGCTACATCTGCCAAATTCAGTGAAAGGAATCCGTAGTTTTCTTGGCCATGCGGGTTTCTATCGGAGGTTCATTAAGGAATTCTCGATAGCTAAGCCTCTGTGCAACCTTCTGGAGAAAGACATCTAGTTTACCTTTGATGATTCATGCCAGGTTGTAATTGAGGAGCTGAAGAAGAGACTGGTCTCAACACCAGTAATTATCACTCCAGATTGGGATTTACCATTCGAGCTCATATGCAATGCCAGCGATTATGCGGTTGGTGCAGTGTTGGGGCAACGGAAAGATAAGGTGTTTCGCTCCATATACTATGCGAGCAAGACACTTAATGATACCTAACTGAACTACACAACAACAGAGAAAGAGTTGCTAGCAGTTGTCTTCGCATTTGACAAGTTCAGAGCTTACTTGGTAGGGACCAAGGTGATAGTCTATACAGATCACTCAGCCATAAAGTACTTGGTGAGCAAGAAAGACTCAAAACCACGATTGATTAGGTGAGTTTTGCTTCTGCAAGAGTTTGATCTAGAAATCAGAGACAAGAAAGGTGCAGAAAATCAAGTGGCAGACCACCTTTCTAGACTTGAGAATGACGAATGCTAATCTGACCCGATCATAATCAGGGAAACATTTCCTGATGAGCAACTTTTTGTATCCATCACTCAATCCTATCCATAGTATGCAGACATAGTGAATTACATTGCGAGTGGTGTGCTACCGCCTAATCTCACCTCTCATCAGAAGAAGAAATTCTTGTACGAGGTTAGGCACTACATTTGGGATGAGCCACTTCTGTTTAAGCAGTACCCTGACCAGATATTGAGGAGATGTGTACCTATGGAGGAAGTGGAACAGATCCTGAGCCAATGTCATGCTTCTCCATATGGTGGACACTATAGTGGTGAGAGGACGACTTTGAAAGTGCTCCAATCTGGTTTTTATTGGCCAACGTTTTTCAAGGATGCACATTCTTCTGTGCAAAGATGTGATTGGTACTAGAAATCTGGAAACATTTCCAAAAGGAACGAGATACCCCTTAACTTCATTCTAGAAGTTGAGATCTTTGATGTTTGGGGCATTGACTTCATGGGCCCATTTATTCCCTCCTTTGGGAATCAATACATCCTTGTAGTTGTGGACTACATGTCCAAATAGGTGGAGGCATGTGCATTTCCTACCAACGATTCAAAGGTAGTGATTGGTTTCATGAAGAAACAGATCTTCGCCAGATTTGGAACACCTAGGGCCATTATCAGTGACGAAGGGTCACATTTTTGTAATAAGTATTTTGAAGCCCTCCTAGCCAAGTATGGTGTAACGCATCGGATATCCATCACTTATCACCCACAGACAAGTGGGCAAGCAGAGGTATCCAATCGCGAGATAAAGCGGATCTTGGAGAATACAGTGTGTCCAACCAGAAAGGATTGGTCAAGGAAGTTAGATGACGCACTGTGGGCTTACAGGACTGCTTACAAGGGCCCCATTGGTATGTCTCCGTACAAACTGGTATTCGAAAAAGCATGCCACTTGCCGGTGGAGCTTGAGCATAGTGCTTATAGGGCAATAAAGCATCTCAATTATAATTTACAAGCTGTCGGTGAGAAAAGGCTTTTGCAACTCAATGAACTGGACGAATTTAGGCTGCAGGCCTATGAGAATGCAAAAGTACACAAGGAGAAGGTCAAATACTGGCATGACAAGAAGATTGTCCAGAAAAGATTCAATGAAGGCCAACAAGTTCTCCTATACAATTCCAGGCTTAAGCTTTTCCCTGGAAAGCTTAAATCAAGGTGGTCGGGACCCTTTGTGGTGATAAAGGTGTTTCCCTATAGAGCAGTGGAGTTATCTCAACTAGATGGAACATCAAGCTTCAAGGTTAACGGCCAGCGCCTAAAACATTACTTTAGAGGAGAAATTCAAAGGGAGAAGACCTCTATCTCTTTAACAACTCCAACTTGAAATCACCAAAGTCCTGCCAGGACTATAAATAAGGCCCTTTTTGGGAGGGAACCCAAAAGTTCATAATCTGTGTTTTTACGTCCTTAGTGCTTAATATGTGATTTTTGTCGTTTGTTCCAGTTATTGTTATTTAAACTGTAATTTGATCATTTGGGCATATTGTAGATGTATTAATGGACCATTTTGGCCAATTGTCCAGGCTGAAGTCAGTTTGCTGCAGAATTTAGCAGACTGACCTCTCACGCCGCGACGTGAGTTGATTACACGTCGCGGCGTGAGACCTTATTAGATTATAATTCAGTTGTTTTACGTCGCAGCATCATATGTGTTCATGTCGCGGTGTTCGTATTTGTTAAAAAAAATATAAATAAATATTTATAACTATAATAGTATTTATTTAAATATTAGTTTTCGAGGGAAATATGAGCGTCGCGGCGTTGTTCATATCACGCCGCGGCATGGTACGTCTATTGGGGTTAAACGCCATGACAGTTCATTCTTCCCTCATTACGTAACTCTATCCTTCATTGCTCTGTGTTATCTCTCAAATCTTTCCCCCTCGTTTTCCATTTCCCTCATTTCTAGCTTCCTTTCCTCGCTCACAACCAGGTAAGAGGCTCTTTCCTTTTATTTATTTTTAATTTTCATATGCTTTACTTCGTTTTTTTTAATTTCTGTGTTAAATGTATATTATTTGTTGTTTAGACTGGTTAAATGGGTGTAAATCGTAGGTCTGTTTTAGTTTTAGGGTAGTGGTTGTGATATATTATTTGGGGGAGAAGATTTGCCTAATTTGGTTAGTATTTCTGGGTTCAGGTTGATTGCGCTCCGCGGCGTTGTGTATGAATGCCGTGGCACCATTATGAAATTGTTTACATGTCGTGACGTGAACTTTCAATGCTGCGGCATGATTACGAATTTGGTTGGATGTCGCGGCGTTAACTTTGAATGTCGCGGCGTTAACAAGAACAGCTTGAATGTCGTGGTGCTGTTGTAAACGCTGCGACGCCGCGGTATGAGATACCAACTTTTCCAGAATTGTTTAGAAATTGCAAATGTATCATATGCTTTCATTCCCATTATTTGATATTAATTATTTGCAATTCTCTTTCAGGTACTATGGCTGTAAAAAGACAGAAAGGATCTTCTAGCCAAAGACACCGAGAGCCGTCTCCCCCTCCGCCATTTGATGAGGGGCGCTTTGTTTCTACTATGGCTGCTCATAGGTATACGCACTGGTTTCCAAACCAGTGACGGCAGAGACAAGGTTCTCCTTTAAGGAGGTCATACCAGAGAACATTGACAGAACCATCCGCTATCATCAGTGGAGTCGATTTGCACAGCACCCGGATGTTGGGGTCCTTCCTATGGTTCGCGAGTTTTACACAAACATCGATACTACTGACGCTAACCCCACCATTGTTGTTGTGCGGGGTCGCCATATCTCTTATTCAGTTTCAATCATCAGAGCGGCCCTGGGTTTGCCTCTTCCTCCTGCAGTTTGTGAGTACTCTCACTTCCTCACAGTCAACCCCGATGACATTGACCTCACTATGGTTACCACCAGGATCTGCATGCATGCGTTGCAACCAGTGGAGTGGGTTTTGAGCGCCTAGGATGCCCGATCCAGATACTTCAGACGAGCCTGCTTGACACCAGAGGCTAGGGTGTGGTATCATTTCATCAACACCCGTATTTTGCCATCGAACAACCTGTCAGAGGTGACTCAAGATCGGGCAATCTTGATCTATGCCATTCTTGAGCATCGGGCTATAAATGTCAGCTATATCATTTACCAGCAGATTCGGAGAGCTGCTAGGGAGTGTCAGAGTCTTTTCTTTCCTTTTGTCATCCAGCAGTTGTGTCGAACGATGATTATCCTATTTCAGGACCATGAGGAGCGCACTGAGGCTAAACAACCTCTCAACGATTACTTTCTTGAAAGGGTACGAGCAGCTCCCGCAGCACCACCAGCTAGGTGACCACCGAGGCAGGCTCCAACAGAGCCTCGTGAGGGGCTATCACAACCTAGGCCAGTTACAGTAGATGTTGCTGCTTGGAGGGCACAGATAGAGGCCTGGGTGACCGGTCTAGAGGACCAGGTAGCACAGATGACAGCCATGCTGGCGTATATCATTCAGACTCAGAGATGGACTGTGGAGTGGTTGCACCTACCGATAGAGGACTACCCAGTCCTAGACTTCCCACCCGTAGCCGCTGCTGCCCCCCTACCACCACCTCAGGAGCCAGGGCCCTCTCACCAGGCAAGCCATGATGATGATGATGAGGACGAGGATGTCGATGATGAGGCCACCGATTCTGAGGAGGCTTCCATCTAGCCCTTGAGGCTTTCAGGGCATTTTCCTTTCATTGTTGTTCATTTTTATTAGTATATTATATGTTTCTCATGTACAGTGTGGACACTGTTTCCCTCAAGTTTGGGGGGTGTCTTAAACTTATGTATGAGGTTTTGGTATTAATATTTTGCTTAGTTATATATATATGGTATATGTTGCATTACTTATTAGGTATTACTGTCGATTGTTGATATGATATTTTGGTATGTTAGTATAGTTATATATGTGTGTAATTATGTATGTTAGATAGGATCCAGAGGAACTTGTATCTTGATAATCAATTCTTGGAAATCTCATTCAAGATACAATTGTCGTTCCCTTTCACAATTTGAATCATAAAGGTTAAAACTAATGTGAAATGATTGTTCAATGATAGATATGGATGTAAATTGACCTTAACATTTCTGTGAATCCATATGCAATCTTTTAAGCATGTTGAAGCAATCTAGTTTCATTTTAGGATTGATATGTTTCCCTCTTGCATGTTTGTTGAACTTTGGAATTGATAAGAAGTCTTGCCTAGAGAAAGTTTATGGATTATGCATGTGAATGTGTCGGTTATCTATGGAATTATTTTTGAACTCTCTTGAGGCGAAATCCTAATTTGTGCATTATTGAGGAAATGATGAGGGCATTCTTTGGACCGATTGAGCCTTAAAAAGCTTACCTTGACATGTTCATATCCTTAGGTCCCCTTTGAAGCCTTATGTATGTTGGCCTTATGTTTTTCATCACCTACATATTCCATACCATGTAACCATTTCTAAATGCATGTGAAAACATGACATTTGTTATACCATTATTGTTGTTGAGTGCATATTTATATGATTTCTTGAATTAAGTCCATTAATCAGGGGTACTGTGTAAGTCAAATTCAAAAAGAACTTGTTTGAACCATCTGCTATAGAAAATCATTGCTTTGTAAGAATAAAAGAAAAAGAAATTGAAAAGAGACAAGCAAAGCAAAAGAAAAAGGAAAAGAAAAGTTAAAAATAAAGCATTGAATGGTTCTTATGAGTTCTGATCTCTCAAAGTTCTTGTGGTATACCCTGATAACCTCACTAGAGCTCAAGTCTTGAAATTATATGTGTATATGTCTTAATGTTTGTGTTAAATCCATTCCCTTTGTTCTTTAACCCATACCATTGGCCTAATATTATAAGCTGATAAAGACCCTTTTGATCTTCAATCATGTGTGAGTTACATTAGTGGAGAGAGAGTTGAATCACAATCTTGTGGATTCTTTGATGCATATTCATTTGTATGTTCATAAACTCATCTGGATCAGTCCTAATTGAAAAGAAAAAGTTTGGTATGCATGATTTTGGGAAATTTTATGTTGACTAAAAGGAAACTGTGATTTCCAGCATGAGTAGGACTGTATTTGTGTGGAACTGAGTGTGAGGCAAGTACATTCTTTGTGATTGCATGCAATAATTTTGCATGAGTTCAATTTAAGTGAAAGTGGAATGAACAGATTGGAGGAGCAGGTTAGCAAGTTGATTGATTTGAATGTACTTTGTTTTGCTCGAGAACTAACAAAAATCTAGGTTTGGGGGTGTGATAACTTCACATATTGTAGTTATTTGGGTCTCATATTTGTGCTTTATTGTCTGCTTAGCCCTTGTTTTGATGCATGAATGGAAGAGTTTAGCTGTATATTCATATGATTTGATTTCAACGTCTTCTATCATAATTTTTGAATATATTGAGTACTTTTGCACTGATTAGTGAATTGGAAATTTCTCTATGGCAGGTGAGGTTCCAACCAAGTAAATCAATTCAGATTTGGACCAACATTGCAAGAGAAAGCTAAGTGCAAGGATCAGCTTGTCACACCGCGACGCGACATTTAAATGTCGCGGCGTGTGCCTCCCCTACATCAAAAGTCAGAGAGCTTCGCATATGGAATGCCGCGGCGTGGCATGTAAATGCTGCGGTGTCCCCTGACTTAAAGTGTAACGCACCATAGCGTAGATAGTTGAATACCGCGGCGTGACTTTGTTTTCTGAGTCCTATAAATACTGTTGCATCAATTTTTAGAGTAGTGAGTTTTTATTTAAGAAAGCTGCGGCCATGTTTTATCATTTTAGACCAGCAGTAAGCAGAAGTGACCAAGTTTGGAGTCTCTCTTCACCTTGGTGGAAGATTGAAGCTTGGAGGATCACTCCCTTAAGCTTTGTTCTTCTCTTCTCTTCTCCTTTCTCTTTTCCCATCTCCATCTCCATGACTATGAATATTTGTATTATATCTTCGTTTGTCATGGCTGGCTAAGCTGTTTATAGGGTTTTACTTTGGATCGTCCTATGGATATTGATTAATCTTGTAATCCTTGAGTTATATACATGATTTGGTTTGTGTTTAACCATATAGTGTTTAATGCTTTAAATGTTTGATCAGTTTTCAATTAATTTGTTCAAATCTAATGAGCCTAAATATAGGAATTTGGATTTAAGATCATATGTATGATTGATGCATGTTCTATTTCATTCAATTGGCTTGAATGCAATGATTCATTAATAGGATAGAAATATACCTATTGGTCATGCATAGTAATTAATTGGGAATAGATCATTCATTAGTGGAGCTTACTCTAGTTTTCATGGAAACATAGTGGATTAGGTAAGCGACACCAGGGTCGATTGACCTAGACATAGGCTTTTGACTAATTCAGATTCTCAAACTGACCTAGCCATTGCATTTATATTACTCGTAAAGATTACTTATTAATAATTGATATAGGAGGTGAAAAAGGATACCCTATTCTCTAAATTATTATCTCAACTCAATTTAATAGTTTTAAAGTTCTTCTAATTAGTTTAATACTCTTCTTTCCAATTTATTATGTTCTTGAATAGAAATACTTGAATTATTGGTTTATATTTAGTACTGAATTTAACTTGTGTCCTCGTGAGAGCGATATCCGATTCCTAGCTATACTGCAGGTGTGATCCGTGCACATGCAGTAAGTAAAAGAGCCAATATATAGCGACTATAAGGTAGATCAATCTATATCGGATCCCAGCCTAATTCATTAATACTAAGGGCATCTCAATTTTTATTTTTCATCACAAACTTCGACTATTCGTTGTAGACATCGCGCGATTCACTTTATCCTATGCATGTCATTTGCTCCTTATAATCTTGGATGTCTTCACACTCAACTGTCACATCTAAGCATCAAGCTGGGGGCAACTATTCTAGACCAGAGTCTAGGTTAGCGGTTCAGGAGTAACCTAGCCTGTCTCAAATATTTATGAGCATTATTAGATAAGTAAATATGCCTATTACGAGAAATAAATCTTTCATATAAAATCCCTCATAAATAAATGACTTAGTTATAACTGATAATGATTTTATTAGTGATAGGACCACGACAAGTGTACCGGATCGTCAAGTAATAAAAATGGTAAGAAACCGGATATCATTCTCATAAATCGATGGCCAAGTACCAATTCACGAAATTAGCTACTATTTAAACTAAGATTTGGATCAAAGTGAGCTCTAATAAAAAAAAACAAGAGAAATACATGAACTCACACAAAGAAAGTATTTTTGGGTTTTTCTACTTGACAATTTAACAAACACTTAGTATGTGAGATGAAAAATAATCAATTAATGAAAAAGTTGGGATCAAACTTCATTTGATTTCACTTGTTGCATATCAATTGGAACTAATACAAGTTACTATTCTTATTTTGTCATTGAATTCTCTAATTTAATCAAACCCTAATTCCTTAGGCGATTGACCCTTGGTTTCCAATTAAAAATCCTAATTCCTTAGGTAATTCTAAGAGATAACAAGCGTTAGGATTTAGAATTCAACAAGGTAACGAGCAAATCAATGACTATTCCTAGCCTAGAGATTAACAAAGTTCATAATGTCATAGCATAATTATACATTAAATTTCTATTCAACATATAATTCTAAAATCGTTCTAAAGAGAATCAATCCTTAGAAAGTATTGAGAGAAAAGATCATAAACTCAAAATAGAAATAACAACTTATATTAATTGAATCTAATATCAAAAGCAATCAAAATCCATCAAAATCCACTTAATCCCAACAAAGAGAAATTTAGCTATATATGGCAACATTGATAAAAACTAGAATAAGGGAAGAGAATAGAGAAAACTCCATAGGCAAGTGAAGATCTGATTCGTTTCCACGATTTCTTCTCTTCAGAATACCCCAGAACTCTCCAGAATAGGGATGGTTCGTGCCTTCTTCCTCCTCTGCTGACTGCCCTCCCCTTCAAATTAAGTCAGAAATGTGAACTTATACTCTGTTATGGGCGCCTCGGCATGAGTCTGGAGTGCCAAGGCGCTGGATGTCCAGTACATCCTTTTTTCATAATTCAAAGCGTCTAGGCGCTTCGTCTTGAGCGCCTGGACGCTCAACATCCAGGGAGAGTTTTCTAAAGTCTTCAAGGGTGCCTAGGCACTGATTCTGTAGCGCCTAGGCACTTAGTATCCATCAAATCTACACTTCATCTTCCTTCAAGGCTGTTAATCCTCTTTTTTTGAGTGTTTCCCTTGGTGCCTACAATCAAAATAACAACAATTGAGCTAAGGCACCAATGATTCAAATCAAAATGAAGCCAATCTAATAAAATAAAATGGATTAACTCAAAAGATAAAATAAAACTGTCTTAAGGTCAAAATAACGTCAAAAGTTAGGCTTAAGCGGTGAAATCCACTCAAAAGGCTTTGGAAAAACAGATAATCTAGCAGATTATCACCACTCCAAACTTAAAACTTTGCTTGTCCTCAAGCAAAACAAAATAACAAATGAGCTAAATAAAAAGACAACTCTACAACTTAAACACCAACGCTGAACTGAATAAAATAAACCAAGAGTGTCCCACAACTCAAAAGCATCAAAGTCACAACAAATCAATTCATATAATCATTCTTGAAAGTAGAACTCTCAACTGTGTAGCTGAAACTCAGAGGGTCAAAAATAAGGATCATCACAACCATGCATTGATCAATTACAGCTTGAAAGCTAAAGAACATGGCAGCAAGGTACACCTGATAATTGGGTCACTAAAACCCTTCATAGGTGAATAGAGACTCTCAATCACTCTCGTATTTGGGCTTGTGTTTCCCTCAAGCATCACTTACTAAGCTCACCCTCCTTGGATTTGCTTTTCATATCATACATGCATGCACACCACTCACAAATGCAACAATCAAAAGGACTTTATTCAAGGTCACTTTGGTGCCAAGGTACAAGGTAGAAAAAATGAACATATAAACTACTACCTCAGAGAGCAAGTGAACATTGGTACTTCTAATAAATCTTCAACTCACAAATCTTATACCTTTCACGTTCTCTCTTTCTTTATCTTTTTTTTTATCTATTTCCCCAGTAACCTACATGGTCTCAAAGGGGTACCTGATCATTGAGTCAAGTATTTCCCCAGTAACCCGTTGGTCTCAAAGTGGTGCCTATTCAACAAGCCAACTCTCTTTTTGTTTTTGTTTTTTATTTTTTATTTTTTGTTTTTTTTGTTTTTTGTTTTTTGTTTTTGAAATAACGGTCACCCCAAACTTAGTACCTTGCTAACTCACACCTTCAATAAATTCAATGTTCCATTACTCCTTTCAGGTGGATAAGACATTCATTATTTTGGCTATGGCATGCTGTATGGGTCAAACAAAGAATTCAGTGTATTAGGCTCAAAGGGGTAACACAAAGGAAACAAACATCATTTGGTTGGCTATCTGGCTATCTGGCTTAACAACAAAACTGCCTTTATCATGTCAATGCATTGTGCAAATCACGACATGCAAATGAGATTCAAGCAAAGGTAGGAGAATAGAAACTCACAAGCAACCTCTCATCAAAGTAAAAATGTTGAAATCTCAAAAGAACTGCCAAGGATTAATTATGAAATCCAATCACAAAAATCACCAAGTACATTAATAACAAGCTATAAGATTCATGCATGGAAGTCATAATCCTCATTCAAGAACCACGATCTAACAAATAAATCCACAAAGCTTTCAAGTTGTCCTAACAGGTAGTGCATGCATAGTTGACTCACCTTACAATGATACTATCAAACATGGGAACCCACAAAGGTAAACTCTAAACATCTTAGCATTGGCTTGACTCATGAAAATGCAAGACTAATGAAAATGCAAAATAATAAAAATAAAAGAAAATGAAAATAGAAACTCCCCCTCGTAGATCAATCATCGTTGCTCTCACTGTCATCTCCACCAGGTTCAGCTCCGCCTTCACTTTCTGAGTCCTCCTATGGAAATGGAATACTACCTAGGGCATCTGGATCAACATTGAGCTAGACAGCCAGGTTCCTCAGCATCGCTTCTAGTGTTTGGCTCGACTGAATCATATAGTTCTCAATTCATCGGAGGCGACGCTCAACTCCACTGGAGGAAGGTTCAGGGCGTGGACGAGGTGGTCTAGCTGCACGGGCTCGAGTTGTTGGAGGAATCTGAGTGGGGTCATCCTCTTACAAGTAACGATTGATCATGGCCATGTCCACAGCTGGAGCTGGCCTGATTGAGACATCACCACTGATCTCCACCCCAACTGCCCGACAAAGCTACGTGATAAGGCTGGGGTACCATAACCTAGACTACCGGGTCCTACTCTGTGCTAGAGTTTGAATGTTTCGGGAGATCAGTAAGCCTATATCCACTGATCTTCCAGTAATAATAGTGAAAATCAGTAGTGTTCGGTCTCTCGTCACCTCTTGATGGTGAGAGTTAGGGAAGAATCTAGCTTTGGAAAACGTGCACCAAGCCTTGGGAATTGGGAGCAAATTAGACTTCTTCAGAAATTTAGGGTAGTCTCTCAAGTCAAGTTCCCACTGTGCCCCCCACTTGCATATGGTTCGCAGCACTAGGTTAGGGTTTAATGTCTCTTTCTTTAGCTTTGTGTACCCACAATTGCCCACTTCTTCGAGTGTCTCAAAAAATCGGTCTAGAGTTCGCGCATCAAATAGAATGCGATGGCCCCGGACGTATGACTCAAATTTGTTGCGGTCATCATCCTCTGATCGAAATGCATTTGCATAGAATTCTCAGACAATGGAAGCAGACCCATCGACTGGCAATTTGCAAAGCTTGGACCAATTCCTCCTTAGGATGTGGTTGAAGATCCCATCACATTCACCATTTTCCAGTATAATGTCGCGCTTTGGCACGAAACCCCAGTTGCAGAGGATGTCGGTGAGGCATTTTTCATGCTCTGCCGAGAGAAATAAATCAGCATTAAAAGCTAGTTGTTGGCGTGAGCTCTCAGCTTGGGTCTTGTGTTTACACATAGGTTGAAGCTTGGGTGCTATGAATCTGTAAATGAAACAGAGATAGTATAAGTGTATAATCCAGGATTTCAGAATCCCTCAGAACCTATCCACATGTAGTGTGTTTTCTCTCAAAATAGACATATCAAATCAGGGTATGTCCATCAAATCCATAATTCATTATTTCACTACATTGCATCAATTCACAACATGCACATTTCAACCATACCAAAAATTACCCAATTGAAAGAGAAACAAAGCATGCCAGTGAGATTATAAAATCACAGTCAAATCACCCAAAATTTTGAATATGCCAATTAACCAAAATCACCCATACACAGTCAATGTGTCAATCAATTTAACAGTGAAAATAGGCACATTCTAGCATCAGAAACCCTTAACACAAAATAATTGCATGAAAAATATATGAAATCTAAGAGAAACCCATGCATGAAAAGACAAACCCATATAACCCAAGCACTTGCATAAAAATAATGAATTAAGAAGAGAAAACGAGGGAAACTCACCTGGATGGCAAGGAAGCAAGAGAGGAAAACCACAAGTGCAAAAATGAGAGTGGGAGCGTGAGGAAGGGGGGTTGATGGGTTATGAAGAAAAGAAAAGGAAAGGGGAGAGGGAGTGGGGTACGGTGGAGAGGGTGAAAAGGAGAGGGAAAATGGAGAGGGGATGATTGAGATTAGAAATGGGAGTGGGAAATGGAAGAAAGAGAGATATAAGAGGGTGGAGAAGGGAAGAGGGAGATAAGGGGAAAAAGTGAAGGGGGAAAGGGAAAGATTCTCGCGTTTTAACGCTAGAACTGATATGGGCGCCTAGGCGCTATGTACGCAGCGCCTAGGCGCTCAGTTTTTATTATTTTTATTTTTATTTGTTTTCAAGTGCCTGGGTGCTAAATACCAGCGTCTAGACGCTGGTGTGGCAGAAAAAGACGTGCCAAGGGCGCCTAGGTGCCCTTGTACAACACTTGGGCGCTGTATAGATAGAGAAAAATTTATTTATTTTGGGTATAATGCCTAGGCGCTACAGAATAAGCGCCTAGGCGCTCTGACTGCAAAACTGAAACTTATGTAAACCTGTTTCTGACCCTGGTTCACAGTAAAAGTTCCCCAACCCAACTCTTCTTCACTTGTTTTCCACTCCAAACCATTTCAACCAGCATCAATTAATAAAAACAAGATAACAAACCAAAATCATATCCAACCCGCAATAATTAATCAAAAGCAAAACAGTAAAATGTAACAAGAATAAAAGAAAGCAAAACCAAGCTTGGGTTGCCTCCCAAGAGCACTTGTTTAACGTCCCAAGCCTGGCGTTTTGTTGCCTTAAGTGGAGATCAAGTTGATGGATTCCCTTATCCGCTCAACATCTCCCCCAAAATAGGGTTTGAGCCTCTGTCCATTCACCTTGAAGCTTCTATCCGAGTTCGGATCCTTCACTTCTACTGCACCATTAGGGAACACTTGCTTGATCACAAAACGTCCCGACCATCGAGATTTGAGTTTTTCCAGAAATAACTTGAGTCTTGAGTTGAACAACAGCACTAGTTGGCCTTCCTGGAAGTCTTTATGAATGATCCTTTTGTCATGCCACTTCTTGGTATTCTCCTTATAGGTTTTAGCATTCTTATAGGTTGAGTTCCAGAATTCTTCAAGTTCATGGAGCTGCAAGATCCTTGACTCTCCCGCTTTGGCCAAATCAAAGTTCAAGTACTTTGTTGCCTACAATGCCTTATGCTCCAACTCAAGAGGTAAATGGCAGGCCTTGCTATAAACCAATTGGAACGGAGACATACCAATTGGAGTTTTGAAGGCCGTCCTATATGCCCAAAGAGCATCATCCAGTTTCATTGCCTAATCCTTCCAAGAGGAGTTCACTATTTTCTCTAGAATTTGCTTCAATTGTCAATTAGACACCTTAACTTGGCCACTTGTTTGTGGGTGATATGGGGTAGCAACTCTATGGTGAACATTGTACTTTTTTAGTAAAGTCTCCAGCTTTCTATTACAGAAGTGGGTTCCCTCATCACTCATCAACGCTCTAGGCACCCCAAACCTTGAGAATATGTTCTTCTTCAAGAAATTGATCACCACTTTTGCATCATTGGTTGAGGTTGCAACATCTTCCACCCATTTTGTTACATAGTCAACAGCCACCAAGATGTAAACCTTAGAAAATGAGGAGGGAAACGGGCCCATGAAGTTGATACCCCAAACGTCAAATACTTCGACTTCTGATATGGGATTTTGGGGCATCTCATTCCTCTTTGATATGTTCCCGGTCCGTTGGCATCTATCATATCTCTTAACATAAGCAAATACATCCTTGAAGAGTGATGGCCAGAATAACCCGGATTGTAGGACCTTCGCTGTTGTCCTATCTCCACTGAAATGTCCACCATACCCGAAATTGTGACAATGCCACAGAATTTGTTCTTGCTCTTCCTCAGGCACACATCTTCTTAACAGACCATTAACACCTCTCTTGTATAGAAATGGTTCGTCCCACACATAAAACTTGGCTTCATGGAAGAACCTTTTCCGTTGTTGTGAATTAAAGTCCACGGGAATCACCTTGCCAACCTTGTAGTTAGCTATATTGGCATATCATGGCAAGCTCACCACGGTTAATAACTGCTCATCAGAAAACTGATCATTGATTGGTCTTTTCTCCTCATTTTCATCTACACTTTCCAACCGAGATAAGTGATCAGCCATGAAATTCTCGGTTCCTTTCTTATCTTTTATCTCCAGATCAAACTCTTGAAGCAATAGAATCCATCGGATAAGCCTTGGTTTTAAATCTTGCTTGGCGAAGAGGTACCGGACAGCTACATGGTCTGTATACACAATCACTTTGGAACCCACCAAGTAAGAACGAAATTTGTCAAATGCATAAACAATAACCAATAACTTTTTTTCTGTAGTAGCATAATTAAGTTGTGCAGCATTTAAGACATGACTCGCATAATAAATCACATGCAACAACTTATCTTTCCTTTGACCTAGAACAGCAGCTATAGCTGTGTCACTTGCATCACACATAATTTCAAATGGCAAACCCCAATCAGGTGCAGTTACAATTAGTGCAATGGTCAGTTTATGCTTCAAAGTGTTAAAAGCTAACATGCATGCCTCATTAAAATTGAATGGAACATCTTTCACTATGAGATCACTGAGAGGTTTAGCAATTTTCAAAAAATCTTTTATGAATTTCCTATAAAAGCCAACATGCCCCAAAAAATTACAAATGCCTTTTACATTAGTGGGAGGGGGAAGTTTTTCAATAACTTCAACTTTGGCATGATCAACTACAATCCCTTGGTTAGAGATGCGGTGCCTTAAAACGATTCCCTCTCTCACCATGAAATGACATTTTTCTCAGTTTAAAACCAAGTTTGTTTCTTCATATCTTTTTAAAACTAAAGACAAGTTACACAAGCATATATCAAATGAAGAACCAAACACAGAGAAATCATCCATGAACACTTCGATATGTTTTTCAATCATATCAGAGAAGATGGACATCATACACCTTTAAAATGTAGCTGGTGTGTTGCAAAGTCCGAAGGGCATTCTTCTGTAAGCAAACACCCCATAAGGGCATGTACATGTTGTTTTCTCCTGATCCTCTAGAGCTACAGCAATCTGGTTATAGCCGGAACATCCATCCAAAAAGTAATAATATTCATGCCCGACCAATCGCTCTAACATCTGGTCAATGAAAGGAAGTGGGAAGTGATCCTTCCTTGTTGCATCGTTTAGCCTTCGATAGTCAATACATACCCTCCATCCCGTAATTGTCTGAGTGGGTATCAATTCATTATTTTCATTCATAACCACTGTTGTCCTGCCCTTTTTAGGCACAACTTGGATGGGACTAACCCAAGGGCTGTCCGAGATAGGGTAAATAAGCCCAACATCAAGAAGCTTGAAAACCTCCTTAGAATCACTTCTTTCATGACCGGATTAAGTCTCCTTTGTGGCTGCACTACAATTTTATGATTTTCTTCCATAAGAATTTTGTGCATGCACAAAGAAGGACTTATTCTTTTCAAATCACCGATCGACCATCCAATGGCCCTCTTATGATCCCGTAACACCCTCAACAATTTTTCTTCTTCCATTTGGCTCAATCTAGCATTGATGATGATAGGGTAAGAATTGTGCTCACCAAGAAAGGAATATTTTAAGTGTGTGGGTAATGGTTTGAGATCAACCTTTGGCATTTCATCTCTTTTTGGTTAGGTTTCATCTTCTCCTCTCACCAATTCCTCTTATTCTGGTTGTTCATCTTTAGGATAGGGGCGTGAGTTTTCCAACAAGCTAAGTATTTCTCTAACCATCAGATCATCATCTTTATCAACTTTCATTTTTAATTCAACAAGCACTTTTTCAAGAATTGAAGAGAGACTGCCTTCCCTATAAGACTTGGAGGTAAAGAAGCCACATACATCAATGCTAAAACATGTTTCTCTATCTCCCGGGTGCTTCATAGCTTCAAAGACATTAAAAGTGATGGCTTCCTCTTGGACCTTTAATGTTAAAGTTCCATCCGCCACATCAATGAGAGCTCTACCAATTGCAAGGAATGGCCGACCCAAAATCAAAGGAATGTCTCTATCTTCTTCCATGTCAAGAACAATGAAGTCCACCGGGAAGATGAATTTGTCTACTTTCACCAAAACATCTTCAATTACTCCATGAGGATGCGTCATAGACCTATCCGCAAATTGAAGAGTTACCATGGTGGGCTTTATTTGGCTGATCCCTAATTACTTGAAAATGGACAAAGGCATGAGACTAATGCTTGCACCAAGATCACATAAAGCCTTCCCAAATGTTCTATCACCAATAGTGCACGGAATTGAGAAACTTCTAGGATCCTTAAGCTTATGAGGAAGCTTCTTTTGAAAGATTGCACTGCACTCATCCGTAAGCATAATGGTCTCTTCATTTCCAATCCTTCTCTTCTTAGACAACATCTCCTTCATGAATTTCACATAGGAAGGCATTTGTTCTAGAGTTTTGGCAAACGGTATATTGATTTGTAGCTTATTAAACACCTCTAGAAACTTCCTAAACTATTTTTTTATCATGCTCCTTCTTAAGTCATTGAGGGAATGGCTACTTGATAATTTGGGGTGGTATCTTTACTTCTTGCTCCTTTGGTGACTCCTTTTCATTAGAGTCATTGGATAAAGCACCTTGAGATACTTCAACTTCTTCATGAGGCACTTCTTCACCAAGTTTCTTAACTTTTCCTTCACTGTTATTCTCTTTCCTTGATTGAGGTTCAATTACTTTCCCACTTCTAGTTGTTATGACTTCACACGCTCATTTCCTCTAGGGTTTGGGACCGTGTCACTTAGCAAGGAACCTAGAGGTCTCTCTGAAAGTTGTTTTGCAAGCTAGCCCACCTGAGTTTCTAGATTACGGATTGAAGAATCTTGATTTCTAAACCCAGCTCTTGTCTCCTCCATAAAATCAGTAGTGGTTTTAACAAAAGATGAAGTTTGTGTAGCCAATTTCTCTAAGGCTAACTCCCAAGAAGCCTTCTTCTCATTAGATTGAGGTTGGGAAGATGAAGGACCTTGATACGATGACTGTTGAGGGTGTCCTTGATATTTCATCTGCTGTCTTGGTTGAGCTTGATTTCCTTGATTACTCTACAAAAAATTTAGGTGATTCCTCCACCCTGGGTTGTACGTGTTAGAGTAGAGATTATTTTGTTGCCTTAGAGGATTGTTCATGAAGTTCACTTGCTCTTGAGCTGGAGGTCCAAACATATTTTCTGGATAATCCACACTCCCATGTTCACCTCCATAGAAATCACAAGCCAAAGGAGCATTGCTCACCGCATTCACACTAAAAGTGTCAACCTTTTTTGTGAGATTCTCATGTTGTTGAGTCAAAATCTTGTTTTGAGCCAACAGTGCATTCGTGGAATTAATCTCCAAGTACCATTTCTTTACTACAGCTCTTTTTCCATTCCTCTGGTAGTTATTATTGGTCATCATCTCAAACAACTCCCAAGCTTCCTCTGGAGTTTTATAGTTCAACGCCCCACCTGCTGCAACATCAACCATGGCTCTAGTTTGAGGTAGCATGCCATTATAAAAACTTTGCACTTGGATCCAGAAGTCAAAACAGTGATGTGGACACTTCCTCAGTATTTCATTATATTTGTCCCAAGCCTCACTGAGAGATTCCCCATCATACTGTCTGAATGAAGTGATCTCGCTTCTCAACTTTGCAACTTTGGACGAAGGAAAATATCTTGTTAGAAATTTCTGGACTAAGATAGCCCAAGTAGTAATGCTTCCCCTCGCCAATGAGTCCAACTAATTCTTAGCTTTGTCCCTCATGGAGAAAGGAAACAATCTCAGATAAATAGTATCTTCACTCACCCCATTGAGCTTCACAGTATCACAAATTTGCAAGAAACCCGCTATATGTGCATGTGGGTCCTCATTGTCAAATCCTCCAAACTGATTATTTTGAACCAAATGGAGTAGAGCTGGCTTCAATTCAAAATTATTTACTTGAACTGGAGGTCTTGTTATGCTTGCTCCACACCCATCCATATTAGGAATAGAGTAATCCATGAGAGTCCTAACAGGTGGTTGTGGTGGTGGAGGATCTACATTTTCTCCATTGTCTGCCATGTCTTCAACAACTGCTTGAGTGCCACCCAAATTCCTTCTTCTTTCTCTGGTTTGCTTTCTCAAAGGTCTTGTGGTTCTTTCTATTTCAGAGTCAAAAAGAAGGTTGTCCAGATGAATGGTACCTCGCATACACTTGAGACACAATATTAGAACAAAAATAACTCAATGAAATAAGTAAACTAAAGAAACCAAACACTAGAATGAATAAACGAAAGAGAAATTGTTTAAACTAGTGGCTGCCTTCGATATTACCGATATTAGTAAAATCGATCCTTAGCAACGGTGCCAAAAACTTGATGGGACCACGGCAAGTGTACCGGATCGTCAAGTAATAAAAACGGTGAGAAACCGGATATCGTTCTCAAGGACCGATGGCCAAGTACTAATTCACGAAATTAGCTACTATTTAAACCAAGATTTAGATCAAAGTGAGCTCTAATAAAAAAAACAAGAGAAATACATGAACTCACGTAAAGAAAGTATTTTGGGTTTTTCTACTTGACAATTTAATAAACACTTGGTATGCGAGATAAAAAATAATCAATAATAAAAGAGTTGGGATCAAGCTTCATTTGATTTCACTTGTTGCATATCAATTGGAACTAATACAAGCTACTATTCCTATTTTGTCACTGAATTCTCTAATTTAATCAAACCCTAATTCCTTAGGCGATTGACTCTTTGTTTCCAATTAAAAACCCTAATTCTTTAGGTAATTCTAAGAGATAACAAGCGTTAGAATTTGAATTGAATAAGGTAACGAGCAAATCAATGACTATGCCTAGCCTAAAGATTAGCAAAGTTCATAAACTCATAGCACAATTATACATCAAATTTTCATTCAACATATAATTCTAAAATCGTTCTAAAGAGAATCAATCCTTAGAAAGTATTGAGAGAAGAGATTATAAACTCAAAATAGAAATAACTACTTATATTAATTGAATCCAATATCAAAAGCAATCATGATCCATCAAAATTCACTTAATCCCAATAAAGGAAAATTTAGCTATACATAGCAACAATGATAAAAACTAGAATAAGGGAAGAGAATAGAGAAAACTCCATAGGCAAGTGAAGATCTGATTCATTTCCATGATTTCTTCTCTTCAGAATACCCCAGAACTCTCCAGAATATGAATGGTTCGTGCCTTCTTCCTCCTCTGCTGACTACCCTCCTCAAATTAGGTCAGAAATGTGAACTTATACTTTGTTATGGGCGCCTAGGCGCGAGTCTGGAGCGCCTAGGCGCTGGATGTCCAGCACATCCTT
The DNA here is from genome assembly GCA_029884605.1 of Ormosia emarginata. NCBI lineage: Eukaryota > Viridiplantae > Streptophyta > Magnoliopsida > Fabales > Fabaceae > Ormosia > Ormosia emarginata. Next base: position 43,010,350 of record JAQQTP010000089.1, on the reverse strand, counting down.
TCTTTCATAATTCAGAGCGTCTAGGCGCTTCGTCTTGAGCGCTTGGGCGCTCAACATCCAGGGAGAGTTTTCTGAAGTCTTCAAGAGTGCCTAGGCGCTGATTCTATAGCGCCTAGGCGCTTAGTATCCATCAAATCTGTACTTCATCTTCCTTCAAGGCTATTAGTCCTCTTTTCTTGAGTGTTTCCCTTGGTGCCTACAATCAAAAGAACAGCAATTGAGCTAAGGCACCAATGAATCAAATCAAAATGAACTCAATCTAATAAAATAAAATGAATCAACTCAAAAAATAAAATAAAATTGTCTTAAGGTCAAAACAATGTCAAAAGTTAGGTTTAAGCGGTGAAATCCACTCAAAAGGCTTTGGAAAAACAGATAATCTAGCAGATTATCAATTAGATTCTTATCCTAATTATCAAAATTTATTATCCATTAATACATATTTAAACATGATTCTTATTTATCAAGATACTCCTATAAATACCACACATTATAGTAAAGGTATACATCTAATTCCAAACACTACACATCTTGTGCACAGTCTAACTTGAGCATCGAAGTACCTTTTGCAGGTACCCAACCCTCTTACAACCATCACAACCACCATGCATCGAATGAAACCATATTCTTCAACTTTATTCTGGTGATTCTTTGAAACTCATTCAGAATATAAAGCAAGTAAAAGAAATCATATATGAAAAAGCAATAAATATCTGGAGTTAAAATAAAAAGAAACAAACTTTAAATATGCACTCTACCCCATTTGACTTGCTGATTGTTAAGAAAGTTAACGGAATAATTTTTTTTAAAAAAAATTGTGGGTGGGTTGAACGATTCTAAATCCACTACTTGATTCACAGACTGTGAATTTAAACTTGACTCAACTTACATTTTATGAGTTGAGTTGAGTTGAAACTAGTGAGTTTGTGAGTTGACCTGTCTCGCTTGACACTCTTACTTGCAGGTTCAGTTGTGTTATTTGAAATTAAATTACTAGTTAATTTTATTATTAATCAATTATATTATTTTGTAATCAATATTATACAACAGATATTAGATGTACCTAAAGTGGATTTTTTTTTAATGTTCACAGAAATTTCGATACGTGGAAAAGAAAATGCAAGAGCCTTCCTAGCTTTTAGTATATATAATATATAATTTCATTTATAAAATAATTACTCATTAATAAGTAACAATTATATATTCATAATTTTTTTATATCAATATCTTCATTTTTTAAATAAAATTTAATGGTGATTTTCTATAAATAAATTTTATGTAATCATTCTTATTAATTTAAATTTTTTATATCATTTAAGATAAATACTCATCCTTAACTATACTTAAATTTAATTTTCCCAACATATTATCATTTAAGATAAATATTCCTCCTTAACGATAATTTCATTTACATCAAAATGCTTGTCTATTGCCACTTTTTTTTTTTGGTTTATTGTCACTCTTATTCCATTTATTTTTTATTAAATGACATTTAATTTTTTTTTTGATCTAATTGTTTAAATTAGTTTATTTTATAAAAAATTTAATAGAATAGGAGTGATAATAAATACTATTATCTTTCATTTCGTCTACTTTTCCCCTACACATATGACCATACACTTTATTGAGTTTCCATCATATTTTGCTAAATAAGTGTTACTCTGATTTGATTTTAGATATTTGTTTTTTATATTATATTTTGTCTTGTATCCAATTATTCACCTCAATATTTTCATCTTTGATACACTTATTTTTTTGTTTTATTTTAACACTTCAATAGCTTAGAATATCACCCATCTTAAATAATTAAAGGGAAAAGAGTATATAACCCCATAAATTTTGATCTTTTGTAGATTACAACTATGAACTTTATTTTTTTTTAATTAGTCTCTAAATTTTAATTAATGTCTCAATATATCTTTCTGTTTAATTTGACTCTGTTAACTCACTAACGATAGTATTGTGTAACAATATCTTATTCGTATTAACATTAATTTTGGAATGTTTATGAATTTATTTATTAAAATTCGATTATAAATACATTTTATTATTACAAAATACATAAATTTAAAATAAATTTATTATTATAAATACAATTTAAATAAATTTGTTTTTCTATTTTGTAAGGAATATAATATATTTAAGATTAAATTTTAATAAATAAATTAATAAACAATCCAAAATTATTGTTAATACAGATAAAATGTTACTATGTAATATTATTGATAATGAATTAACAGATCAAAATTAAACAAAATGATCCATTGAGACATTTCATTAAATTTTAGAGACTAATTTAAAAAATTTCAAATTCGTAGTAGTGATTTATGAAATGGTTAAAATTTAATGAGTCTTTATATTTTTTAATTAAATAATAGACTTTGAAATGAAAATGATAAAATTGCATATAATTTCTAATACGATAAAGTAAATGAGATTGTTATTTTATTTTAAACACATTTATAAAAAGATATTAAATTTGAGATTCATGCTAAAGTGAGGAGATAAAATATCATAACATGTTCTCATCAAACTAGAACATGTTATGACTTTTTATCTTCATGTACTCAGATTGCAAATAAAACACTTACTATAAAAAAAAATTACAAATAAAACATTAGCCAAACTTATATTTCAATATTATCATGACAAAATTATTTTTGACAAAATCACAAGATATTTTTACATGTTCTACTCATTTGAACTGTTTATAAGATTAATTTCTATTTAACCGTTAGAGTCCAAAAATTATATAATCTTTCTACAAGAATTGTTTTCCTACAATTATCATGATATATAAGTTTAACTTGTCAGCAAGACCAATAGCCGGCTTGTGAGAGCAACCTTGCCTTGCTATTAAATTTAAATCACAGGAGCAAGAATAATTAACATTTCTAAACAAAGTGGTTGCATCCAGTTAACATTTTCCGTCAAGTTCCCTTTGACATTTGGAATTAAATGGTATGAATGTTGATGACGGTGATGGAAGCTTCTCTAAAACATCCACTAATTTGTCTTTTCTCTTTCTATCTGATTGTATTATGAATGGACAAGTCTATTGACTAGTGTCAACTTGGGCTTGCTTAATCCATTCGAGCATACTTATTTGGGTTAAATTTGTTTTGGGCTAATAAATTGTTAGTCCAACTCAGTTCTTTGCAGACTATAAGTTATTTAGGCTGGTTCGTACACTTTTTTATTCTTATAATTATTCTAAAAATATTAATTTTAAATAATTTATTTAATTAATTTGTATCACAAGACTTAAATTAATCACGTTGTGCTGTCAAAAGTAGGGGAAAGTGTCTGATCCTTTCAATCAAGCGATAGAGGCAGAGGCTTTACTTCAATCGCCTACGCTAGGACGGAGCTGCTGTCGAGTGACGATTGGATGAAAAGAATTCAGGTTAATTATTATTTAAAATAAATATATTTTATTCTAAAATTACATTTTAGTAAACTTAAAAAAAGAGAAGAGAGTGTCTAGCCTTCTATTACCACTTCTTTGTGTTTATTGTTATTCTAACTCGACTAACTTATATTTAGTTTTTCAAGAATGTCATTCTTTATCTTTCCTAATCAAATTAATGGTCTATTGTAACTCTTAATTTTGTTTAAACCCATAATTATTAATTAATTTTTAAAAAAAAAAAATCTTTTGTAGACTATCATTTCATCACTCTTGCCTTGTTATTTAACTTTCTTAATTTTAAAAGAAAGCTTTGTCATCTTCCACTTTATTTTCTTTTTCATAAAATACACTAGATTTAACTTTTCACAAAATAATGAAAAATCAAACTGAACAAGAAGATATGGATGAGTGGCTAAAGTCCATTATTGTGATTGTGAAGATAGTTTAAAGGCTAAATTGAATTCTTTATTTCACTTAACTTCTTCAATGTATTTTTATGTTTTAATATTATGTAAATATCATTTGAAAGAGCAACAAGTTCAGTAGATTTTCCTTTTTTTTTTTTCTAATTTTTGATATGAAGTTAAATAACACATGAAATATTAAATTAAATAAAACAATACTTGATAATTATAACGTATGAAATTTATTGTTCATTTTATCGTGGCCATCGCCATAAAGTGTATTTGATGATTTGTTCCTCAATTTGTTCCACAACAAAGTGGGTAAGGAAACCCTTTCTACCTTCTTCTTCTTCTTAATTATGATTTATGAAGCTGGTTGGTTTTTTGTTTTGTCAGTTAATTTGTGGTTGTAAAATTGTTCATCTTAATTAGATGAAGCAAAAGGCAGACAACAATTGAACAAGATAATATGAAATATTATACTAGAAACCTTAATTGCAAAGTTGTATCTGCCTTTTCCTTGAGAGCCTTAGGAATTGAACCTGAAAGCTTGTTTCCTGTCATATTACTGCAAGGAAAGTGAAATATATATTGCCCGAGTGCTAACTGGGAAAATTATCAAGTTAAATGTAATTGGAAAGATTCCAAACTTACAGAATTTTCAACTTTGGCAATTCTGCCAGAAATTCAGGTATAGGTCCTTCCAACTCGTTGTCTGACAAATCCCTAGAACATAGTAACACTTTATTGATGAAATTCATGGGTGGGTACATAACCAAAATTAGGAGCTACCGTGTATACTTCTATACAAAGTTGGCAAAGTGTTGCCGGTGCGGCTTCTAATTAGTCAATGCGTAAGTATATAATATTTGAACACAAAATGAATCAGCCATAATAATAATCACTACTCACAGGAAATCTAGTTCTGTAAGATATGAGAATGAAGTGTTTATCTCCCCTGCCAATTTGCTTGAGCTCAGGTTCCTGCTTGTCATTTGTAAGATTGACATAAATATTTGTCATGGTAATTAAACAAGACATTTGATCAACCAAAACAATAAATAAATAAACACAGGAACAAGACGAAGAAATGAAATCCATACGGGCAGGGGCTTGGACAATCCCTCCATTCCTTTTGGTTTGGCTCCATATATATTTGATTCACTTTATGCAGCTTACCCACATTTGATTCTTCAGGATAATCATAATGTTGTTTGGCTCCAAAGGATATGTGATTTAATTGAAAAACTAACTAATGAAGAACTAGACAAGATAACGATGTTGTGGTCTAATATTTTGCAGGAAAGAAATATGGTTTGGCAAGGCAAAGTAGCAAGATCCTCTCAAGATGTGGCCGCGGTAGCTTTGTTAAATATATAGGCAACATGGAGGGTGAATATGATTTGTTGTACGATGGAAACATTCTAGGAGATGTTCTCTTATTTGCATCTTAGTTTGATAGCTTTGAATGTAGTTTTGTTTTAAGATTTGTAAGAACGTGGCAGACCACATAGCTCATCTTGCTTTAGGTCATCTTCTATTGTAAGCCTTTTGGCTACTGATTCTTATTCTTGAATATATGGAACTTCAAATTTTTTTAAAAAAAATTATAAGATACTAGTTGATTCAAGTCAAAATCCCTTGTTCTTTTCATTCACTATGTTCTTTCACATTCCTGGACTAATCATAAAATGGAGAGAAGAAGAGGTGTAAAATTGAAAATGGTAATATTCTCTTATGGTCCTCTGATAATCACATATTTTATACATTAATAAACACTTATTTTTAGTCATTTACACTATCTATATACTTAATTGATTAAGTCTGGTTATGTTTTGTAAGTTTGGACTCAAATTAGACTTAATTGATTTTTTCAGCATTATTTTAGTCTTACACTATTTCTGTATTTCAGTCATATCTTGAGTTTTAAATGTCTTATAATTATGTATCTTACCTTGTAGAAAAGATAAGAGAGAGCTCTACAACTTTCATGAAGAGCTCCAGGGAAAAATCGGACATCTAGTGGAGTTAATTGGGCTTAGAAGTTAGAACATGAGTTTTGTGACTGTAACCCGAATAATGTGCAGTAATCATTACATAATTCGAGTTAAAGAACTAAAATGGGTTGAAAATTTGGCATCTGAAAGTTAAGATTCATATATACAACTTTCATGAAGAACACAAGAGCTCAATCGGACAGCTTAGAGGTCATATTGGGTCTGGAAGTTAAAATAGAAGTGCTGAAACTGGGCCTAAACAGTTTGCAGTAATTAGGTCATATCTTGGGCTGTATGACGAATTTTGGATGATTTTGGTGGCATTGGAAAGCTGAGACCATTTCTTAGAACTTTCATGAAGACCACTTTGCTTCATTTTGACATTATCCATGAGTTCATCACTGAATAATTTCAGAGACAGGAAATTTCAATAATTTTTCACTTACAAAAGTTCTTTGGCATTTTTCACTCATCCACCCACTCATCCACTCACTCATTAATCAATTCTCTTGTCATTTTGTATCCCTAATCCTCTATAAAAGGGACCATAAGCAGATCATTTGGGTAATCTTGGCTTAACTTAGATTATGCTATTGTGTTATTTGTTGTAATTTTCTTTTGTTTTAAGTTGAAATTATGTTCATCTTTTTCTTCTACTCTCTTTCTTTCTTCTTGTTTATGGGTAACTAAATCTTCATCTTGCTTGGGTGAAGGAGTGAAGCTTTTGGTAATAAAATAAGGTTAGATTAATTTCTTTCTTGTGCTTAAAGGATATATTATCAAGTGATCATTATACGTGTTGTATTTTGTTTCCAATCAATTTAAAAACTCTCCTTGTAAAGTGGAGTTCTTGATTCATTGTAGACAAGTGAATTGACACAATGAATGCTTGAACTCATTTACAAGTGTAGATGTTGGTAAATAATTAAAAGAACCATAATATAACTACGTATATAATTTTAAATTGACTTTAAATGTTTTATTCTCTTATTGGAACCTCCGTTGTGCGTGGATTTCAATTGAGTTATAAAAAGAATTAATATTGTCCTTAATTTATTACTAAAACGTTGATTTCCTAACTCAAGCAAGTTCTTTAATTTAATTATAAACAAATTTTATCATCTTTACTGTTGTGACAAAGTCTTCCCTTACCTCAAAAAATTTTTCTTCATCAATTCTCTGTAGATCAACCTCGAACTCCCGAGAAATTTATTACTTGAAATAACCTGCACTTGAGTTTATATCCTTTAATCCGCATCATCCTCCCAAAAGGGTGTGCGATGTTCTTTACTTTCTCTTGACCACCTGAGCATTAACATTTGCAATGACTTATATTTAGCATATAACTATAGGGCAATACACCTTGGCAAATGATACAAGGAGATGCATGATACTTGGCCTTGTGATACAGCTTAGCTTTAGACTAGATTTTTTTAAAGTCAAGGTAGTCCAATGTTTGTGAAGATTAGTCTATGCATGTTGTTAGATGCTTGAAGAGAACTGAGCAAAAAGTATAAGAAGTATATTGATTCTTTCCATGCCATATTTTTGTCCTGCATTCCATTATTGCATGTCCTAAAAGTTTGCTCGGGCTTACTAATCCTTTGCATTAATGATATATCAGACAAACCATGTAAGGGTGACCAATAAAAAACTTTTGACAAAAAATTGCACTCATTTCATCTGTTTTTTTTAATTATTGATTTACATAAATCTGTAATTAGATGTGTAGTTAATACCAAAGTTAAAAATGATAAGAGCTGCTCCTAAGTATACTGGTGGAAAACAAGAGAGAAGGAAGAAAAAAATAAACAAAGTTTTCTTGCCTACTTGGGATACAAGTCCAAAGCATTTGCAGTACAACCAATTATCTGTTTCTTAAAAAGTAAACAACCTCTAATCAGAGCAGATGAACTTAAGTATTCAATTTCTATCAAATTTTTTATGGTAAAAAGTTCAAGCACATTGATGAACTAAAGGAAACCAGGAGCAGATGGAAAGCTTAATTTGTTGCAAAAAAGTTCTATATCAACCACAGTAACTACAGTGACCTCGATTTGTAGAGACAAGGATAAAACCATTACAATAAAAATGAAGCATTTGACCGTAAAACAATAAATTAATTACAATATAATTCCAACAAATAATATGTTTGCTAGTATATGACAAAAAAACAGCTGGAGTTTCCAAAATAGAAAGCATATTTAATGTAAAAGCTCTCACGAATCCAACAACCACAGCTGTAATTCTTTGAGGTCTATGAGTCATGGTGACTAGAGTCTTCTTCTTTGAAGTCTTTGGTTGTAGGTCATGATGGCTAGAGTCTCTAGTTGACTATGGTGGTTTGTTCGTGATAACTGCAAAGAGCAGAGGTATAAATTAGTGAACTTATTAAAATTTACTCGTGAAGCGATGAACAAATGTTATATATATATATATATAAATTGGTGAACTTACTAAAATTTACTTGTAAAGCGATGAACAAATATTATATATATATTGGTTTTCAGATTTAAAATTTTAAATCTAAGAACCGAATCGATTAAACTTTATTTGGTTCGGATTTTACTCGAATTAATCAATATACCTGAACTAAACTAATCTAATTGATTCAGTTCGAATTGGTCGAATTGATCGGGTTATCCAAACTAATTTACACCCCTACTAAAAGCCATCGATAATTCTTGAACATTGTTAAAATGTATATTCTCCGACCACTATAGAAATTTATTTTTTTGCCAACAGTATCTAAGGCAGTATATATTGGAAAAAAAACATGAGTTCTAGAATTTGATCGGAAAAATTGGAAATTGATCTTTTGATGGGTCTAATTAATCCTTAAAAATTGGTTAAAAATTTAAAACCAGTATTGAACTGGTCAATCCATTTGAATCAATCCCTTTTTATTAAAAAACAATCCAATTTTTTTAAAAAAATATTTAAAACTTTTTCAAGGTATTGATTATAATTGTTTTTCAATTTATAACCAAACTTATTATTTTAAACTCCTAATTTATTCAATGTAAAATACATAAAAACTTGTAATATAATAAAAATTTGACTTCAATTTATAATAAAAATCTTCACCTTATCTTTTTACTTATTTGATTTAATTAAACTAGTATATATTAAAAAATTATATTAGTATTAATATAAAACTTTTAATTTAATATTTATTTACATAATAAATAAATTTAATTATATTGATAATATATTTCAATATCTTTCTTTAATATTATTTCAATTTCAATATCTCAAAACCTTCATACTTTTTCTTTTATTATTCAATGACTGGTCAGTTATGAAAACATTGGAAATTTGAGCAAGAATTTTATTAAAAACGTTGCAATTTACAAGGCCGGTAAAGAAATAGAGATTACATCCTACTCCTACTCATAACGGCCTAGAATGTTCTTCTTAATCTTGATAAACTGGGTGGTTAGGTCAGTAGACCAGGTCGACTTGATCCTGTTCTGTTTTATTTCAGCGGCTTCAACCTCATCCTCGACTCCAGTGTTTGCAGCGACTAGATCATCGGCTTCTTTCAATAGCGCTTGAGCTTGATCATCAAGAGAATCACAAGTTATCGAATAGGTTGAGATTGTTGCCTCGTGGTTCTTGACATTCAACACAAGTTGTTCAAGGTCGCTTTCTTTGGTAGCTAGTTGTTTCCTTAAAATCTCAATTTCTGACTCTAGCTCCTTCTTCCTACTATTTTCGGTCTTGATCACCAAAGAAGCCTTTTTTATTGAGTTTCTGATGTCCTTCCGCCGATCCTTGCCTGCACCAGTCTCATGCTTAATTCTGGTCCACTCCTTCTCAAAATTCTTCAGTTTGTTCACAGGCTCAACAGTAGCTTGGAATTCTTCGAATGATGCAAAGGCCTTTCTCTTGAACTCGACAAGAGCCTCCTTCACCTCTACCGTCACCTTAGGGTGGCTACTTGTGCTCAATATATTTAAGAGGTGATCAAGTCGAGACTGCATGGTAGGATCAGATGAGACTTCAGATAAGTCCTTAACCAATAACAACTCAAATTCGTCGATGGCCTCTCGAATAGATCTTAGAGATGCATCTCCAGAAGATGTGGTTTGGTTCCCACTAAGAGAGAGTTTCAGTTTTGTATTGACCCGGTCAAAGGGATCATCTGAGTCTGAACCTTTGGAGTTGGAAGAAGACTCTTCATATTCAGGTTTACCAAAGGACACCGCTTCCACTTCCATGTCATCGCCCGAGCGACCTTCTTCGTTGGCATTTTGAATTGCAGTAGTAGGATGAACTTCATCTTCTGGAAGCTTCTCAAATGAAGTTGTTGGTCGACAGGCTTGGCCTTCTGCCTCAGATGCCACGACAGTCTGGCTTTTCCAAGATATCTTTGCCCTAGTCTAAATAAAAAAAAAACAAAAAAAAAAAGGACTTGAGTGAGGGAGGTATGGAGTAAAAGAGAAAAGAATGGAGAAGAAATTTTTACCTTCACTCTTTGACGTCGCCCTTCCATTGAATCTGGATCCCGATTCACATTTTGCATTGCTTGAGCCGCATGCGTGGTCATAAGTTGTGTCTCAGAAACTTTTATCTCCACCGATTTATGCTTTTCTTTCGACGACTGGTGGGATTTTGATTCCCAAGTTAAGAGATAATCATCTGTTTTTCTCTTTTTATGGTTTGGATTGGCGAATCGGATCATATCCTGCATGCTACCTGTTTGTCCAATTACATAGATTCCGCTATGTTTGGCGACCTGTTTGATTTGGACCTCGTCATTGGTGATATGATCTGCATACGAAACCTCCACATGATTCCAACCATCTTCTGAAAAAACGACGTCCACAGTATCTTCAAATTTTAGCAGCCCTAGATCAAACAAAAATATATGATCCGTCGCTATCCCAAACTCGTAAACTTTCCGATTGGCAATGGACTGTTTATTGTTATTGATGAATACTCTGGGGCTAAACTTGACCCTGATTGATTGGTTATTCAACAGTCCAATAACAAGACCGAGAGAAATCGCAGGGAATTTGCCACGAAACCAGAAAGATATTGACTCTCCCCTTGTACGGTGCGTGAACCACTCTGGAATCTTTGTTCCTGGCAAAGAAAACATCTTGTTTCCAGCCTCTAGCGATTTCTGCCAGTCATAATAAGTATAGACTTTATTCGAGACATCAATAAGCAGTAAAGATAAAGCAAATCAACGTAATAAAATTCAAGAAGAACCTAGAAGATAAAATTGGTGAAGCAAAAGTTATGTAACTAGCAGCTCTTCTTCTCTAAAGCATCGGATTTCACTTTTGACAGGTATATTTTAGATATTAAAATGTGAGATTATAATGGTTGATAAGAAAATTAAGAAAGTAGATTATTACATATGTATGATTTATTATGTAAATATTTATTTTTTATAAAATTTTAAATCAATAATTTTTTCATCAATAATTACGGTCCTGCACTTAATTTTTTTCTAAGGTGTAACCTATGTGAGACAATAATGTGAATATTAAATTAAATCAAATAAGGAAAAAAAGAGGAACCTGATTCAAGAACATGCTTGTACAACTGGAAGTCAAGGAGGTGCAGCTTTTTGCAGAGAAATGATCCAAGTTTGGCAGATCCCCTCTAATTTCTCCAAGATACACGCAATCATCCAAAATAAGTTCCTTCAAAGAGAGACATTCTTCAATGCATGCAGGAAGAACTGGGAGGAGTAATTCTTTCAAGGAAGTGCATCCTTTTGCAGAAAATGTTTCTAATTTCCATGGAATCCCGCTAATTCCTTTTAGAAGCCTACAATCATCCAGCTTAAGGTTCCTCAAAAAGTGACATTCTTTGATGCATGCATCAAGAATTATGAAATTATTCCCCGATAGGTTTAAATCTTTCACATTGGCAAACCAAGTGAGACTCACTGGAAGGAATTCATCTGATATATTGCAATATGACAGAGTAAGACTTTCCGTGTTTGAAGACTTGGACACCATTTCTTCACCTTTGTCTTGTTTAGAAAACGACAACCCTTCACATTTGGAAACGCTCATCAAACACAGTTCTTGCAACAAGACAATGCTACTTGGTAACTGAACCATTCTACATATTTGCAGTTCTAATTTTCGAAGTTGAGTAAGGTTTTCAATTGAAGATGGAAATTCTTTTATGGGACTCCCCATTATGTGAAGCTCTGTTATTTTTTCCATCTTTCCCAATATTTCTGGGAAACTCTCAAGAATTGAGCAATGTGAAAGATTGAGTTGTTCAAGAGAGGTCAATATGATGGGTGGAAAAGTCTGAAGCTTATTGCAACAACTAGCATCCAAGATTCTAAGTTTATCCAGAAATCCAACTGAGTCATCAATGTTACTTAAATTTTCACAATGTTTAAATGATAATTTTTCTAAATTTGGAATGCCGGATACATCAGGTATCTGAGTTATACACTCATTGTAGCCAAGATCCAAAACTTTCAGATACATGAGCCTCTGCAAAAAAATAAAAAATAAAATAAAAAGAAGAGCCAAATGAATAATATATATAGGTACGCACACACTTGCCTGGAATGGTTTGCTTGGCGTTAAGTTACTCTCAGGTAACTCGAGTATGGCAAGTCTCTTTGGATGAAAATCGTTTGGGAAAGATGGTGAAGGATATCTGCACCATTGGAGGACTCTTAAACTGTCTGGAAGGTGAGTGGGGCCTTTGGTAAAACTACCATTTCTAATAATAAGTGTTTTGAGCTTTTTCATCTTCTTGAAGGCCTCTCCATCCCAACTTACATCTTCACCTTCGGGTCCTACTGGGTGTTCTTCATCATTGGGGAAATCCAAAATTAAGATTTGAATTTTATCGGTTCCCTTTTAAGACAGAAGCAAAATTCAGTAGTAATACATGTATATATATTTGGAATTTAACATGCGTATTTAGACAAATTCACATATTATAAAGAGAAAAAAAATCAATTGTGAATAGATTTTGCCAACAAAAGATTAGAAACAGATGAATAAATATATTATATGTCTAGCATATAATAGTCAAAAGAGATAAATTAAGGTTACAACTGAAAAATCAAACCATCTATATCAGTCTTACTCACCGTATTTTCTTCTAAAACTTGAACAACATCTTCATAGGACCATAACCTACTACGTTCACCAGGCTGATCTTCTGATTCCCGTCGGACAATTTCTCTACCCATGTGCTGTATCAACTCATGTAATGTCACACAACCATCATTAATTTTTAAAAGAGATTTTTCAATCAACAGTCCAATACTAAATCTTATTGATAAACCATGATGAGCACGAAGTATATCTTCGACCTCCACCAATTTAAATCCTCCGAAGCAACAAGCAATGTCAAGAAAAATTGTCTTCTCTTCTTCCTCCAAGGAATCAAAGCTTACTTCAAGTATCTCTTGGATCTTTTTATCAGGAATTCTTTTATACCGATCTAATGCAATTTCCCACTCTTCTTTTCCTTTTCCAAATAAGCTGGAACCTATTACTTCCAAAGCCAATGGAAGCCTAGAAGCATAAGTCACTGCACGGGTTAAAATGTCCTTAAAATTTGGATCAACTTTGTCAGTTTTAAAAGCATTCCAACGAAGCAATTCAAGAGCTTCATTATCATTTAACTCCTCCACCTCTGTTTCTTCAATCGAATGAGTTGCTAGTAAACCTCTATCCCTAGTTGTAATGATGACTCTACTACCAAAACCAAACCAATCAGGTGCTCCAGCAAAAGCCCACAACTGCTCTATTTTGTCAACATCGTCAAGAACCAAAAGAACTTTTTTCCGGTGGAGCCTTTGCTTTATTATTGACTTTCCATTGTTGACATTTCCTAAGTTAATATCCTGGTCTCCAACTATCTCAGAAAGAAGCTTTTCTTGGAGATGCACTAAACCATATTTAGCTGAATTCACTCTCACATCTTCGAGAAAACATACGCCTTCAAAATGGATAGCAATGGAATTAAAAGCTGCTCGAGCAACTGTAGTTTTACCTATTCCACCAATTCCACATATACCTACCATGTGGACTGCATCATCAGACCCAACTTTCAGAAGCGATGTTACTTTAAGCATTCGAGACTCCAATCCAACAGGGTAATTAGCAACATGTAAAGGAGCACGATTAATCTTGCTAGAGACTTCCTTAACGATGCTCCCAATAAATTGATATTCATATCCATCCCTGCCCAATTAGAGAAGCTTGTGTGAAGTCATACTAAATGCATCAAATCCATGCTTTCATACTTATTACTAGTTATTTTACCCGTACATGGTACGGGCTATTTTAATTTTATATTTATAATTATAAGTTTTTAATTTAATCTATAAAAATTTAATATATATTTGAATTAATTTGGCTTGTTTTTCTTTGAACTTACTTTTCTATTAATCGAGACTAAATAGTAAGTTCAACTCAAGTGATTTAAGGACATACTATCCAAATTGACCATATACATTTAGAAGAATTATTTAATTTCCTAACTTTTGATCCAATTAATTTTGCTTTTAGAAAATCTTATAATCAAAATATTTTAAATAAAATTTTAGATTGAAAAGCTTTTTTCAAATAAAATAAATTAATTAAAATATACGTCTACTCTTATAAAGTGTAATAGAGATACCAATATTAAAAGTTTAAGATTTATTTGACTAAACTTTATTTTTTTTATTTGTGACAATATTTAGTTGTATTAATAGAGTATAAACATAAAGAGAAAAAAGGTCATTTTTTAATCTATATTAACAAGCTAAAGAATCTTAATTGATTTAGGAGATAATATTGAAAAAATAATAAAGAGAAGTTAAAGAAAAAAAATTTCCTCTTCAAATGAAAGTACTTATGAGAGGAAAATTAAAAAAAAAAAACCTTAAGTAATGACACATAATGGTCATATAGGAATTATTTGTGATCACATAAGAGTACAATTTAGATAAAGATTTTATCACTCTTAAGAGAAAATATTCTCATTTATAATATAGGATAGATGTTACATTTAATAATTAATAGTAGTATTAATTATACAATTTTGCTATATTCAATATAGATTATAGTTTAAATTATTCAAATATGAACCTTTTTAGACATTTCATCATATTTTGAAAGATTAGTCTTTTATTTATAAAGTAAAAGGATATTTAAAAAAAATGTATTGATAACCATTTCTTTCCTCTTTAAATTTTAAAATCAAACAATTAGAAAAATGAAAATTAAAGAAACAAAATAAAATTAGATAAAGGATTGGGGAGCTGCGGTACCCTTGTTTGAAATGGAAGCTGGACAAGTAAGCTGCCTGATTTAGTGCCGTCCTCCATTTGTCCACCTTCTCCTTATCCTTTAACCTCTCCTCGTGCATAATTAATGCCTCTCCATAACTCCCTTTCTGATGTCGCACCTCATGAGGATCCACATCATAAAAAATGGGTAAAACCAGCCGATCATTTCCCTTAAGGCAGTCAATGATGGTGGTAAGTTCATTTAAACAAAATGAAGAAAAAGCATAGTTCTTAGAGAGCACAATGATGGCAATCCTGGATTCTTCAATTGCCTTGTTAAGTGCTGGTGTGAGTTCCTCTCCTTTTTTAAGCTCATCATCAATGAAGGTGCGGATTCCTCTTTGATCGAGAGCATTGTAGAGATTTCCAGTAAAGCCCATGCGCGTGTCTGGACCTCGAAAGCTGATGAACACATCGTAGGTCCATCCATAGGAGGTGAAGGAAGAGGATGCTTGCCCAGCCATGAGATCGATGGAAACTTTGTATGAGTATGGTTGGATTTTTGCAAGTCGAAAATCAAACAAAAATAAAGAAGCAAACTGACAGAGTAGAAGACTGATAAAGTAGTAGAAAGACTGATGAAGTACCACATAGAGAGTACCAACGCGTAGGACATTATATATACAAAAAGTTAAGAAGGCTACCCTTAATATTGATTAAAAAAACAAATCCACTTGGTCAAAGCTAATATCAATAGTATATTGATTGATTACAAAATAAAATAAATAATAATTATTAACTTATTTTTGTCGTGAAAAAAATTTAAATTTTTTAAGTTTGTACTCGTAAAGTGTTTTAGTGACTAATGGTATATTTAATAAAATCTTAGATTTTTATTATAAAATTAATATTTAACATATATTTAATAACTTACTCTGAATATTATATCTATCTATGTACGATAGCAACTCCTTGAATCTATTCTAATAACAAATGCTTAGTTTGATTATCTTTATTTTATGAGTAATATTATATTTTTTATAAGTTTTTTTTTAATAATTTTTTTAATATTAAATGAAAAAAATTTAAATAAAAAAATAAATATATATAATATTTTAAAAATATAAAAATATTTAATATTTTTTTTATTTAAAAATTAAGAGAATTAATAAAAAAAATTGAGTAAAAAGATAAAATATTTTTCTTATTTTATTATGAGTGTTGTTGGATACACCAATATACAATGTGCAGGTTCAGCCGCATTACCAATGAGTGAAGTCGTTTCTATTTACCATTTCCATTTGTGAGAGATTTCATGAAAATATGTTGTCACATATAACAAAATTCTTCAATAGCAAAATAAGTTTTTGTAATTTTTTTCTTAATTTTATATATCTAATACAATGTTTCATTTACAACTATTTTTTTTGGTACAATTTCATTTATAATTGTTACTTAGTGAGAATAAATATCCATTTAATAAAAGTTAAAGTCATTCATATATTTTTTCTAACTTTGTGCATATAATATATAATTTCATTTATAACTGTTAATCATTTAATAATAATAAGTAACCACTCATTAACAAATAACAACCATTCACAAGTTTCTTTATATGGATATTTTTATTTTTAAGTAAAATTTAATTATTCAACTCTCTAAAATTTTTTGGGTATCACTCCTTAATAATTTAAACTTTTTATATCTCTTGGATATTAATTGCCCCTTCTTTGCGTTCCTTAACTTTAATTTTCCCAACATATTATCACCAAAGTGGGCCTAGGTTGCTATATATGTGGTAGACTTATTTGTGCACATCATCTATCTTTTGAAAATTCAAAATAAATATTATTTTTCTCTTAATTTTAACTTGATGTAATTATTGTGTTTTTTATGTGATAATCCTAAATATTTAATCTTTCAGATTTCAGGATTACTAACTATAATTGTGATCTGAAAATTTTATCTTTCAAATTTCAGGAGTTCAGATTGGAAATAAAAAAAAATTAGCAAAAAATATTCAATATATAGAAAACATATTAATATTAGGAAAATTTAATATCGATGACGGCTGTATGAATGAATATTTAATTTTAAGGGACATAAAAATTTTAAATTAACAAAAAGCAGGAACATATAAATTTATTAAGAGAGGGAATATTATATTTACTTAATGGATAAAAATATAATTAATAAAAGTAATAGTCACTTAGTGGAAACATTAATTTATAAATTATTATCTCAATAAATATCTTTTAAAAGCACTTAATGGATGGAAAAAAAAAAACATAGTACTTATATCACTCAATCAAAATTGAATAATCTTTCTTAAAATCATGATACTATCATGTTGAGGGACAAAATTTAGATTTATTTTTTTATGTTTATTATATTTATTTTACTATTTAAGTTATGACATATGTATATTTAAAAAAAATAAGAAAAAAATATTAATAAATATATATTATAATTTGATTAGTAAAATTGATGTAATATACATAAAAAAATAAATTTAAGTTTTGTCTGATGTTAAGTAAAGAAAAATATAAACTACTTCTTGTGCATAAGTTTGAGACTTCACAATATTATATTATTTGATTTAATAATTTCTATTAATTTTATTGATTTAGTTTAGTCACAATTTTTTCAACTTTTTTGAAACTAGTGGATGCTGATTTAGTTTTATCCTAGATTATAAATTAAATCAAATCTATGGATATTCTTCTCGTATCAATCGTTTTTTTTTTTTTTTTGAGTATTATACCGATGAAGTATTTTATTAATAGTTATTTATATTTAATAAATATCTAACAATTCATCGTGAACTTATCTAAGACACGATAGCAACTCTCCATATCTAATCTAATCTAATAACAAATGCCTAGTTTGATTAGCTTTACTTTATTATCAAAATCGATTTCTTGTTCCAACAAGGCTTCAACTTGTAAACAACTTGCGGGTTCAGCGGCTTTATTTGAAACTAAATTATTAGTTAATTTTATTATTAATTAATTATAGGGCATTGTTACACATCCCGACGATACATGTCTCGGGTAGCCCAGCTCTATTATAAATAACAAGTACTTTTATTTTAAATAAAATACAAATAAAAAAAATTGTGGAACCCAGCTACATATGAGACTAGCCGGGACGCATCTGAGCCACCACCATCCGAGCAATGAAGTGTTTTCCTTAATTATATTATTTTGTAATCAATATTATACTAATGATATTAGCTGTAGCCAAAGTGGATTTATTTTTTAATGTTCACCGAAATTTCAGTACTTGAGAAAGAAAAGACAGGTCTTCCTAGCTTTTTGTATATATAATATATAATTTTATTTATAATTATTAATCTCTTAGTAGAAATAAATAATTATTCATTAACAAATAATAATTATATATTCACAATTTTTTATAACAATATTTTTATTTTTTAGATAAAATCTAATGGTCATTTTTATAAATAAATTTTATGTAATCATTCTTAATAATTTAAATTTTTTATATCATTTAAGATTAAATACTCATTCTTAACTATAATCAAAATTCCCGTAAAAAAAAACTATAATCAAAATTAATTTTCCCAACATATTATCACTAAAAGGAGGCCTAGGTTGCCGTGGTCATAGTTAGCATGTTTTTAGTACAAACGTGCTTATTACTTATTTATTTACCAAAGAAGTTGCACTGTCAAAGCATGCAATGATCTGAAAGTCATGGTAGTATGGCCCACATCACATGGAAGATAAGGAAATAGGAAGAGGTTTCACAAAAGAGCATTTCTAACGACTACGAGCTTTGCATCAAAATGCTTTCAATCCATTAAATCATATTAAACTGTATTAAAGTGGTCATCGTGAGCCTCTTCTAATTTATTCATACATTTAAAATATATATATCATATTTATACTATAAATTTATATAAAATATATATTAAATCAAATTATATATAACTATAATATTTTCATAAAATACAAAATAAATTTATAAATAAATTAAAAAAATTAAAATATTTTTTATAAACGAATAGCACTTATGTTTAATATATCTTAACATGTTGAGTGACTTTTTCATATGAAATAAAAATTATATAATTTTATTCTTCATTTTTGTTTTCTTTTACAATTTATAATAACGAATTTAGATCACTGTAAATTAAAAGATGTTATTTATTGTGTAAATACACTATAAAAAGAGAAAAAAAAAAACTCATTTTAATTTATTTTGACATGTTAATAAAAGTTGTTAATTTATATGACATAAAAGTAGATATAATTTTATTCTTTCTTTTTATTTTCTTACAATTTTATCAATAATAAATTTAGATCATTGTTGATAAAAGATGTTTTTTCAAACATTTAATAATTAGTAGTGTAATTAATTACTTTTTAAAATGATATTTTTTTATGAAAAAAATTCATTAACATTGAAACTGAACGATACTTACAAATAAAAAAATGCATCAGAAAGAAAAAATAATAATTTATTATTTGAAATAACCAAAAATCTATAGATATGCTCATTGTTTAAAAAATATCAATTTCTAATCATCTTTTACAATAAAGACCAACACAAAAATTACTACAACTTAATGAGTGTATTTCGTCTCCTCTCATACTTGATATGAAACTCTCCTATACTTACAAAAACTAATAAGATACGACCAATCACGTACAAGGGGATTAGCACAAGATACCATAAGAAATAAAAATCAAAATATCCACAAAAGAGATAACAAAAACATTTATAAAAAAGATAATAAAGTCACAAGATCTATTATTAAAAGAAATAAATATGAATAACTAAGTTCAAAATATATCATATTTGAACAAATTATTAAAAAAATACAAAAAATAAAAGAAAAAAAAAAGACAATGAGACTGCATAAGAGAAAAAGAATGGTTGTTTCCCTCTCTAACACTCTCACTTTTCAAAATGATATTTCATTTGATAGTAAATAGATGTATTAATTGTCATTCAAAGCAATTTTTCTATATAATGTTAAATATTGAGTGATGAGTTTTTTTTTCCCTAATAGTTGATGGATAATAGGGTCTATTTGCAAGTTAAAAAAATTTAAGGACGTCTTTTTATAATTTTAAAGTTGACGATGACTTCACTTAAAAAAAATGGTATAAAAATTCTTTAAACTTTAATTTTTTTGTAAATTACAACTATGAGCTTTAAAAATTTTTTAATTAGTCTCTAAATTTTAATTAATGTCTCAATAGATCATTATATTTAATTTAGATCCATTAATTTACTAACAATAATAGTGCATAATATCATTTTATTTGTATTAACACTAATTAAAAACTATTTATTAATTTATTTATTAAAATTTAATTTTAAATATATTTTCTTCCTTACAAATACGAATAAGATGTTATTGCAATGTTATCGTTTGATTTCTTTTGAAAGATTCAAGTGAATGCACTCTCACATCCTTTGAAATAATTATAATTCAGGGATCATAACATAATTGAATAAATTATCTTCTTTCTTAAATTTCACATGCTTAGTTATAGATATTGAATTGGTGGATTGAGAATGATAGATATATGCCTTGTGAGATTTTGAGCCTATGGATTGAACATTTGTATCATTTTCTTCTTTCTTGTGTGATTTTTCACGCATGAAATTATTACTCTAAAACTTGTTTTGATTCTTTTTTAGACTAGATTTTCACATGCATACATAAACATGATTAAGACATTTTTCCTGAATAGTTACTTTAATCAAATAGTCAACCTTGCATATTTCTCGTTGCTTAACCCTTTTGAGCTTATTTGACCATTCCTTGATTCTAGTTCATTACGTACCTTAAATGAAAAATCATGTTCGTACCTAACCTTAAGGAATAAGAGAGCATTGACTTTATTATTAGATAAGTTCTTGAACAAGTATGAGGGTGTGTGTGCAAAATGGTTGGTGAAAAAGGAAAGAGTGACCAATTGAAAACAAAAAAAATGAATATAATAAAAAAAATGTGTAAAGAAAGGCTAACAAGGTAAAAAGGGAAGAGCAAAAAATATATAAAGGGAATTTGTATTATGTTGGGATGAACTTTTCATGTTTGTTATTTGAACTCAATCCTAGTGCTCTTTTATTCTCTTTGATATTTAAATTATCATATCCACATTACTCCATTCCTTTACCTTGACCATATTATAACATTGAATAAAGTCCTTTTGATTTGTGTGTCCATGTATTCTGAGTAGTGGAGAAGTAGAAGATAAGTAAGCTTATGACAATACAATTTTTCATGAGTTGAATTGAGTGAAATACGTACCTTTTAAATACTTGATGGATTGAGAGTGAATCTTGTAAGTATCTATTATTCTTGACTCATGCTTTTTAATTGAAGTTTCCTTACTTGTTTGTTTGAGATGTGAAGAATCGTTACCTCATAAATGTTTTGATCCTTTGAATCTTTGGTTACTCTTCTTGCTTAAAAACTTTTACATTCTTAAATATCATTGAAAATTGAGTCTTTTAGAGTTTTTAACTTTTGAGTTTGTGTTATTTTTCTTTATTCCTTAATTTTGGTCTTATGTGTTTTGTCTGAGAGTACAAAAGCAAAGTGTGAGGAAATTTAATAGCAATATATTTTATTCGTTTAATAATCATCTCTCTGGGTTTCTTAATCTTTCAGTTAGGCTTAATTAAGTTAGTTTTGTCACATTTTATGATTTTGGGCTTAATTGGATCATTGAAGGAATTATTGTATGAATTGACCTTAATTTGTCTATTTAGCACCGTTTAGTAAATTGACTATAATATGAGTTGTAAATATTTGATTGATGTGATTCTGGTTTTGTAAGAAAGTTAAGACAATTCTATACAAGTTTCATGAGACATCAAGAGCTGAATCACACGTTTAGATAATTTAAATTGAAGTGGAAGCAAGAGCTAGAATGTTGATCCTGATAGCTTGACTTTTGTGCATTCATCAGTTCATATCTTGAATTGTAGGAGTTCAATAGATACCAATCTAAGCCCAAATGAAAGTTAAAACCAAAATCTATAACTTTGATAAAGAACTCAAGAGCTGAATCGGCTATCTAGTAGGTTAGATTGGGTTTGGAAGTTAGAATACGACTGTTGTTACTAGAACCTGAACAATGTGTAAAGATTGGGCCATAAGTTGGGTTATATAAGTTCGATTGGGCTAAAACCGGTGACATTAGAAAGTTAAGACAAAATCCTTTATCTTTCATGAAGACCACTTTTCAAAATAACGATGTTATGACAGAGTTATAGTTGTGTGAAGATAACTGAATTGGTTGATGCAAGTGAGGAGATAAGCATGACAATAATTTTTCACTCATCCACCCACTCATTAAACAACTCTATTGTCATTTTTTATTCATCCACACACTCATTAAACAACTCTATTGTCATTTTCTACTCATCCACCCATCATCCACCTACTCATTAAACAACTATTGTCATTTTTCACTCATCCAACCACTCATTAAACAAGTCTATTATCATTTTATACTTTTCATGCTTTATAAAAAGCTACATTAGTTGCTCATTAGAGGCATCTTAGTTGAGAGATTAAGACCAAATTCTTGTATCATCTTGTTGTAATTTTCTTTTGTTCTAAATATAAGTTATGTTTATCTTCTTCTTCTTCTCTTTTTCTTTCTTCTTGTTCATGAGTAACTAATTCTTATTTTGCTTGGGTGAAATAGTGAAACTCTTAGTAATAAAATAAGGTTACATTAATCTCTTTTTTGAGCTTGAATGTTATATTATCAAGTGGTCATTATATGTGTTGTATTTTGTTTTCAATCAATTTAGAAACTTTCCTTGTCAAGTGGAGATCTTGATTCATTGTAGATAAGAGGTTGACACAATGAATACTTGAACTCATTTATAAGTGTTGGTATTTGTGAATAATTAAAGGAACCATAATATAACTACATATATAATCTTAAATGAGCTTTGAAAGTTGAATTTTTTTATTGGAACCTCCATTATGCATGAATTTTAATTTAGTTATAAAAACATAATATTGTCCTTAAGTTATTACCAAAAGTAGATCTCCTAACTCAAGCAACTCCTTTTTCATTTGTGAACAACTTCTATCACCTTTATTATTGTGACAATTTTTTTTCTTACCGCAAAGAATTTTTCTTCATCAATTCCCTGTGGATTGACCTCAGACTTTTGAGAATTTATTACTTAAGACAACATGCACTTGGGTTTGCAACACATCAATTTGCATATCTTCTTTTATAACTATTAACCACTCAATAAGAACAAGTAACCACTCATTAATAAATAACAATCATTCATAAGTTTCTTTATATGAGTATTTTTTTTTTTAGGTAAAATTTAATTATCAATCTCTCTAAATAAATTTTGAGTACTCTTTCTTAATAATTTAAATTTTTATATCTCCTTATATTAAGTACTCATTCTTTGTGTTCCTTAACTTTAATTTTCCAAACATATTATCACCAAAGTGGGCATAGGTTGTTATATATGTGGTAGACTTAGTTGTGCACATCATCTATATTTTGAAAATTAAAAATAAACACTATTTTTCTTTTAATTTTAACTTTATGTATTATTTTGTGTTTTTTATGTCATAATCCTAAATATTCATATTTCAGGTTTACTAACTGTTTAGAATTGGATTCTAAAGGTTACCTGGAGAGGTAAAAGATGGTAAAATCCTTCGTAGACGCAACTCCTTCAATGATGGAGCGAGGGGGTAAGTTTCTGCAAAAGACACTCCAACACTCAAGTAGTAGCTACGCAAGGAAGGTAATGAGTAATGCAATTAGGGCGCACTTTGTCTCACTCGTTTACTATATTTATATGAACATATTAGTGTATGTGGTGTATGAGCATTCAGTGTGTATCGAATACTGCTACCTGGGATCGTGATGACACGATCATGGGAGACAGGATCGTGGAAACAGGATTGTAGAGACTGTTACTTTTATGTCCTTACTCGCTTACTTGTATGGGATACGATCAAGATTTGTTCTTGTCGTTAAGCTTAGTGTTTAGGTTGCTTTATGCGCATTGTACGCTTGGGTGCCATCCTGATGGATTTGGTTGCTCTAGTTCTATGGGCCCATAATCCGATCCAGAATAGTTGCTCGCAACTTGGTGCTTTGGTGGGACAACAAAGTGTCAAGATACGAATTCTTCTGGAGCACACGGCGAGCGATGGACAAAGGGATTCGAGTTGTGATATTGATATCTGATTTCATAATATTTTTTCCAAAGGGCCGAGATCCGTGATGTATCATAACAGACTCTTAGGGTTAATGAGCAAGACCGAGATCCGAGGTGGATCGCTCCACTTACGTCACTTACGTCATTGTTTCGTTATCCAAAGTATGTAATGAGTTACCTCCATGTGTAGTTGGTGGGTCTTGTATCCTTTCATCCATATTTGGATTGAGGCTCAGGATGTTGTTACACCATAGTGGCTCCTTAAAGGTCTGAGATCCAGATTACGTGTTCTATAACAAATATTTAATAATTTACTCTGGATACTATCTATTTATGTACAATAGCACCTCCTCGAATCTAATGTAATAACAAATGCTTAGGTTGATTATCTTTATTTTATTATTAGGGTTGTTGGATACACCAATATACAATGTGTAGGTTCAGCTGCATTACCAATGAGTGAAGTCGTATCTATTTACCATTTCCATTTGTGAGAGATTTCATGAAAATCTGTTGTCACATATAACAAAATTCTTCAATAGCAGAAATAGTTTTTGTAAATTTTTTTCTTAATTTTATATATCTAATACAAAGTTTCATTAACAACTATTTTTTGGGTACAATTTCATTTATAATTGTTACTTAGTGAGAATAAATACCCATTTAATAAAAGTTAAAGTCACTCTTTTTTTTTCCAACTTTGTGCATACAATATATAATTTTATTTATCACTACTAGAAATTTCCAATTTAGAGATGAAATTTAGAGACAAAAAAAATTCTGTCTCTATTAGAGACAAAAACAGAAATGAAATTGATAAATTAAAGAGGAAAAATAAAACTTAAAATTTAGAGATAGAATTTACAGACGGAAATGATCCGTCTCATAATTTCCCGTCTCTAATTCTATCTCTATTTAGTTAATTTAAAGTCAAATATATTTAGAGACAAAATTTAGAGACGGAATTTATCCGTCTCAGATTTTTTCGTCTCTATTTTGTCAATGTGATATTTTAAAAAATAAAATATATTTAGAGACGAAATTTAGAGACAAAATTTATCTGTCTCTAATTTTTTTATCTCTAATTCTATCTGTATTTAATCAAATAAATATTTTAAAAAATCAAAATATATTAGAGACGATGTATTTCGTCTCTAAATTATATATATTATTTAACTAATTTTTATTTTAAAGACAAATGGAGTGTTATTTCGTCTCTAATCTTTCTACCTTAATTCTTAATTCCCACTCAAAATCCTAATTCTCACGCTCCATCTCAACCCTTATTCTCTCATCTCTATCTCTCTGCCAAACTCCTATTAGCCCCCATTCTTGTTCCACCGTCTAAAGCCTAACCTCAAATTACATCCCTCATTGTTTCCGTTCGAATCCTCCTTCCATCCATTTTTATTTCATTGATTCCTAATCTTGTTCGTTAACGGCATTCTAGCTTTGTGTTTCTCTATGCGTGGGGGCACTCACAGTGGAACCTTTCACTACGACTAGGCATTCACTTGTTTTCTACTTCGCTTTTCCAAACCCTTCTCCAATGCCTACATTGTTAGAACAAGGAACTCAAAGGTGGTCGTGAGTCGTCACAACTTTTTATTTTTTGGGGTTAATTTTGTTTTTTGGTGCTAAAAAGAAGAAATCTTTGGTGTGTTTTATGATAAGGTTTTGGAGTCTCTGGATGCAGTGGCCGAAGTTGGAGGCGTGTATGACCCTTGGCCCCTCAAGGTAATTTATGACTTTATTTACTTCTACTTTGTCTTAAAATGTCATATAATTAATAAGCATGTTGGCCTTCTTGTTATTGTTTTTTACTCAAGTGGGTTTTCAAAATCCTTGAGCTATCTGCATTTCTTTTTTACTTTAAGTTTCAATTTGTCTTTTCCTTTGTAATTTAGCTATGCTGCTTCTGATATCAGTCACACTGATACTAGTAACAAAAGTGAGATAATACAATATACATTCCTTTCTTGTGTGATCTAGTCCTATTTTTACCATGGTTATATCCAAAATATATGTTCTGTCTTCTGTCATCATATAAAGTCTACATTGATCCCATTTCTCTTCTATATTGGGATGATTTGCTTGGCATCATATTTCTCTTCTATATTATGTATTTCCTTTCATCGTAAGATTAACATTTATCCTTTCACCAGAATGTATTTCTGCTATATTTCTTGATACTGAAGATGCTATGTGCTTATATATGTATTACCATATAGTAATTCTAACTTTTTTTCTCTCTTCAGAACCTGGAATGAGAATCTTTGTCTATTGATCTTTTACCTCATCCTGACATGTTCATGGATGCTACTTTAGGTCGCTCTTAAGAGGGAGCAAACCTGAGAGACGATGATGGTGCAAAGCGAGTATTCTTTGGAGGCGAGCATTTTATAGAAGGAATATCAGGAGAAGCATATGTAATGAATACATTTCCTCCAATTAATTTTATAATATTCTATTTTCTTCTAGAATTTTATGTTTCTTAACTCATGAAATGTGGCTTGAACTTTATACTTACCATATCACAGTTCAGAGAACTGAATTGAACACTCCACTTGGGCTTGAGGTTTAGTTACATGTCACAGAAGTTGTTTGCCTTGATTAAATGAACCTGGTAAGTAAAAGGACACTTGTTATGCCTCTAGTATTCTTATTGAATTGATATAGATGGCACAAATGTGACGTGAGGTTGATATAACAGATATAAGCAGGACTATGTGCACTTTTCTGCTTTATGATAGGACTATATGTCTGTCTAAATAGGGGAGATGTAGATCTCAAGGCTCAACAGGTTTCATATTGCCTTAACTTTTCCCTCCTTTGAGCAAACCATTTTTCAGCAGTTTGTTATGGAAAAAACTCTAGTATCATTCTAACCTTCTGAGTCTTCTCTGTATTGAATCAATCATGTCTTCAATCAACTAAAGCCATAGAGCATTGTTACTTTGACATATTTTGTATCTCTAACCTGTAGATTCTCAATATGCTTATATGGATAAGTCAATCAAGCTCTTGATCATGATATACTGTTTTAGACTTTTCTCCTTCTCTCCTTTGACCTTGTAAAGTTTATGCTTATCTGATCATCTAGCTGTTTTATATATCTTTTACAAACATTTACAGGTTTCACATATGCACGTACATTGTCTTGTTTGAACACTAGCCTGAAAATCTTAGTTCATTTATTTCATTGTTTTGATGTAATTGGTAGGTCATAAAGAATGAAGATCTTGAAAAGCTGAGGGAACTAGGCTCTAGTACCTTTGGGACTGTGTATCATAGAAAATGGAGAAGAACAGATGTTGCCATTAAAAGAATAAAGAAGGGCTGCTTCACTGGTCGATCGTTTGAGCAAGAGAGACTGGTAACTCGTTATTTAATTTCTATTGGATAGCATGCATTATCTTCTTTTTATTTTCATTTAAATGAAATAGATAATGCTTCTTTATGTTATCATTATTAGAAATTTCTTTAATGATAAGGATAAATTTTGATGGAAGATGATATTTGCTTCTTTTCTCAGACTGTAGAGTTCTAGCGGGAAGCTGACATTCTTTCCAAGTTTCATAATCTAAATGTAGTTGCATTTTATGGTGTGGTCTAGGATGGACTAGGAGGAACGATGGCCACAGTTACAGAGTACATGGTAGATGGTTCGCTTAGGCATGTATTACTTTGCAAAGATAGGTAATTCCTGATGTCTGCTATCAATATGGGATGACTTATGCTTCACTTTATATGGCAGTATGTAACTTCATTAGCTCCTTTTATATTAATTTTGAAATTACAATTGTAGGTGTTAATGTGCAGTAATCCAACCAAAAACAAAATATTTGCATGCTAGGTTCCTATATCACATTGACTATACTTAAGGGTAACAGTACAAGGAGAAAGTCAAATTCTTGCTTCTAACTTTCCTTTTCCTCTTTGGCCAGTGTATGACATATTGACATACAATGAGTTTAAATTGAACCTAGACAACAATTTTGGGAACATAATAACTCTTACAATTATAATTTGAATCACTAGTCATCAATGAGTTGTCTACCACTTGCAGAGTCCTTAATAATATAGTACCACCTAGCATCTTTGCATTGATTATCTCAATATTGTCTACATCCAACATTGTAACTTCTTTCTTTTATTTTTTATTGAAATAATGGAAATTGCAGCCTTAATTATCTCACTATCCTTATCCTGTTTGAATTTTGGAATATTTTGTCTGTGTTGATGCTGTGCATTTTATATATGGAGAGAAACAGTTTTGAGCAGTTCAGCTTAAATAATGCAAATGAGAGATTACAACAACACTTCAATTGTCAGTTATTCAAGTTAGAACAGGAGGTATGCACCACCTAGAAATTGACTGCTTAAACAAAATCAAAATGGAATGATGATTGTATAACATTTTTAATTCAAATCTGTGAGTTCTCAGTTCAAGGTCAGAGTCATTTGGGCAGCAAGAATCCTCAGAGGAAAGGACCAAGTTATCATCTTTATACACTATAATTGTATAAGTTAGAAAAAAGTCTACTTGCAAAATGTAATAGCAATATATTAATGGTATGCATAAGATATTGTAACTATTTTATATACTTTCAACTATTTTAATATATTTTATAGTTACTTGGATAATTATAATGATTGATGATTTATTGTGATTTTTGATAAATTTTGATTTTGAATAATTTTATGCATAAAAAATAATTTTTTTATAAAATAAAGGCATCTAGTTGTGGCAAATCCTAACTAGATGCCTATTTTTTCAAAATGTTTTTTAAGATATTAGAGACAAATCTCTAATTTTAGAGACGAAAAATCCGTCTCTAATTTTAGAAGGCAATTAAAGACGAAACAATCTATCTCTAAGTTAGAGATGATTTTTTTTTATTTAGAGACGGACGTTTTCCATCTCTAACTTAGAGATAAAATTAATTTTTTGTCTCTAAATATTTAGAGATGCCAGATTTAGAGACGAAACAATTTACATCTCTAATTTTGTCTCTAAATATTTAGAGAAAAAATACATTTAGAGACAAAATCTGTTTCGTCTCTAAATTCGAAAATTCTAATAGTGTATAATTGTTAACCATTCAATAAAAACAAGTAACCACTCATTAACAAGTAACAACCATTCACAAGTTTTTTTATATGGATATTTTTATTTGTTAGGTAAAATTTAATTATTCATCTCTCTAAATAAATTTTGGGTATCCTTTCTTAATAATTTAAACTTTTTATATATCTTGATATTAAATACCCCTTCTTTGCGTTCCTTAACTTTAATTTTCCCAACATATTATCGCCAAAGTGGGTCTAGGTTGCTAAATATGTGGTAGACTTATTTGTGCACATCATCTATTTTTTGAAAATTAAAAATAAACACCATTTTTCTCTTAATTTTAACTTTATGTAATTATTTTTTGTTTTTTAATTATGTCACAATCCTAAATATTTAATCTTTCAGATTTCAGGATTACTAACTATAATTTTGATCTGAAAATTTTATCTTTCAAATTTCAGGATTTCAGATTGGAAATAAATTTTTTAGCAAAAAATAATCAATACATACGAAAACATATTAATATTAGGAAAAATTAATATCGATGCTATGAATGAATATTTGATTTTATGGGACATAAAAAGTTTAAATTAATAAAAATCAGGAACATATAAAATTTCTTAAGAGAGAGAAAATATTATATTTACTTAATGGCAAAAAATACAATTAATAAAAACAATAGTCACTCAGTAGAAACATTAATTTATAAATGATTATCTTAATAAATATCTTTTAAAGCACTTAATGGATGAAAAGAAAAACATTAGTACTTATATCACTCAATCAAAATTGAATAATCTTAAAATCATGACAGTATCATGTTAGGTAGAGAAAAATATAAACTACTTCTTGTGCATAATTTTGAGACTTCACAATATTATATTATTTGATTTAATTATTTCTCTTAATTTTATTGATTTAGTTTAGTCACAATTTTTTCTACTTTTTTGAAACTAGTGGACGTTGATTTAGTTTTATCCTAGATTATAAATTAAATCAAATCTATGGATATTCTTCTGGTATCCGTCTTCTTTTTTTTTTTATAGGTATTGTACTCATGAAGTATTTTATTTGCAGTTGCTTATATTTAATAAAATTTTAAAATTTATTAAAAAATTAACATTTAACAAATAGTTGATAATTCATTGTAAATACCGTACTCATCTAAAACACAATAGCAACTTCCCAATTCTAATCTAATCTAATAACAAATGCCTAGTTTGAAAATCGTTTTCTTGTTCCTACCAAGGCTTCAACTTGTTAACAGCTTGCGGGTTCAGCTGCTATATTTGAAACAATTCTGATTTTTTTTATATATTATTTTTTTATTATTGATTATATTTTTTTTATTTTTTATTTAATCAAAATATTTAAAAATATAATAAAAAATAATGTGAGATGAAAAATAATGTAAAAACATTATTTTCTATTTAAAACTAAATTATTAGTTAATTTTATTATTAATTAATAATAGGGCATTGCTACACGTCCCGACTATACATATCTCGGGTAGCCCACCTCTATAATAAATAACGAGTACTTTTATTTAAAATAAAATACAAATAAAAAAATTGTGAGACTCAACCACATATGAGACCAGCCGGGATGCATTTTGTAAACAATATTATACTATTGATATTAGCTTTAGCCAAAGTGAATTTGTTTTTTAATGTTCACTGAAATTTCAGTACTTGAAAAAGAAAAGACAAGTCTTCCTAGCTTTTTATATATAATATATAATTTTATTTATAATTATTAATCTCTCAATAGAAATAAATAATTACTCATTAACAAATAATAATTATATATTCACAATTTTTTATAACAATATTGTTATTTTTTAGATAAAGTCTAATGGTCCTTTTTTATGAATAAATTTTATATAATCATTCTTAATAATTTAAATTTTTTATATCATTTAAGTTTAAATACTCATTCTTAGCTATAATCAAAATTAATTTTCCCAACATATTATCCCCAAAGCAACCCTAGGTTGCCGTGATCATAGTTAGCATGCTTATTACTTTTTTTTTTTTGGGTACAAACATGCTTATTACTTGGTTTAAGAAGGTGCTGAGTGAGCATAATATCTTCAAAAGGCTTGATTAAGTGTTCTGAATTAAAAAATTTTCTCAACTTTTTAAGATTAAAATTTTGCTTTCGTCCCTGAAAAAAAGGATAGCTGTTTTCTACTCCAACACTCACTTTTCAAAATGATATTACATTTGATAGTAAATAATAGTATTAATTGCCTTTCAAAGTATTTTACTATATAATATAAAATATTGATACGTGATGAGTTTTTTTTTTTTGGTCTAATAGTTGATGGAAAATAGGGTCTATTTGTAAGTAAAAAATTTTAAGGAGGTCTTTTTCTAATTTTAAAGCTGACGATGACTTCACCTAAAAAAAAGAAGAAGTTGACGATGACTACTTTAAAACAGTTTAATATGATAAATGGGAAGAAGGCATTTTGATGCATTGCTCGTAGTTGTTAGAGATGCTCTTTTGTGAACTTCCTTCCTATTTCCTTATCTTCCATGTAGCACATACTACCATGACTTTCAGATCCCTTGAAATTTATATTTATATTCTATGTGAAGGAACCTTGCCTTGCTACTAAATTTAAATCATATTTAATAAAAAATACCAAAAAAATATTTATTTAGGAATATGCCTGGTATCTAGAGGCAAATAAAATTATTATCATTTCCAAACAAAGTGTGTGTGCATTCGTTAAGCATTTTCCTTCAAGTTTCTTTTGACATTTGGGATTAAATGGTATGAATGTTGATGTTGACCATGGAAGCTTCTCTGAAACATCCATTAATTTGCATTTCTCTTTCCATCTAATTGTATTATGAACAGATAAGTCTATTAACTTATTTAGTTGGTAAAGGATGGTTGTCTACAATTGCTCCGGTACTGTGTTATTTGCAGAATATTACTCTCAAAGATCAGTACATTAATTTAATAAGTTTGGCTATATATATATAGGGACAGAAGTTTTTATTGTAAGAAAGTGAGAGAATAAATCTTGACCATATAATTATACATGAATAGTTAAGATTAAAAGTTACTTAAAGATTATGTGACTACTTTAAAAAGTCACATGCATTTATTTTCTAATATTGATCATTCATATAAGATTTAATGGTTAAGATTCACTATTCTTACAATAAGCACTCTTCTCACTAGATACGATATATATATATATATATATATATATATATATATATAAGTATATATATATATATATATATATATATTTCAATATATAGATTCACTTTCATCTAATGGTTGAGATTATTTTATTAAAAGTGAATATTGGCCAATTGGATCTTATATGAATAATAACATGAAATGAAAATGAGTAAGTTGTTTCATTTACACGTTTGTGTAGTTTTTAATTCTTATCCTTCCTCTCCTTCTATCTCTCTCTCTCTCTCTCTCTCTCTCTCTCTCTATATATATATATATATATATATATATATATATATATATATATATATATATATATATATATATATATCTTATATAAATAGTTAAGATTAGAAATAAATATATATAATTTTTTTAAGTAGTACATAACCTTTAAGTAACTTTTAATCTTGACCATCCATGTATGTATTGTATGTATGGTCAAGATTTATTCATCTCACCTTTTTATAATAAAAATTTTTCTCACTAAATATACTCCTTATATATATATATATATATATGACTGTACCCCTAATCTTGTATTTAAATTTATTTTTCGTATTATACTGATATTGTAATACCCTTGTTTTGTATAAAATTTTTGCGTTACGCGTTGTTTTCATTATGCGATATTGGGCTATAAGAATTTACCTTATGAGCCACCTTGTTGCATTTATGAAGTTATTTAAGTTTATACCTTGATAAATTCTGTTTGAAACCCTTTTGTTAGAAAGAAAGAAGTTTAAACTCTATATTTTGTCCATTGTTAAACAATGTGTAGCTTATAATTTACACTTGAATTCGATCTCAACACATTTAGATATAATTGATGATTATCAGTACTCTAGTCTTGAAACTTTCTAACTCTTTGAAATGACATCTATATAGATGGTTATATAAAATATGTTTTTTTAAAATTAAAATTAGCAATAATTAATCATTAAATATTGATAAATTACAAAATAATTTTTAATAAATTTTAGAAGCCTTTAATCTAATCGTGTTTAAATCAAAAAAATTAAAATAAAAAAATTTCAAAATTTTGAAGTCCCAACTTTTGACTTTTTATTCTTAAAGAATTTTTTAATATTTTATTTGAATTTAATTAGGATATATTTTCTTATTTACATTTATGTTTTAACATAATGTTAAGCAAGACATTAGTAAAGTGTTGAGCAAGCCAAACACACCAAAAACTTTTGCTAACTCCTAATTATTTTTTACCACATCTTTTTTAAATATATAATAAAGTTATTTATATATTTTTA
Source organism: Ormosia emarginata (assembly GCA_029884605.1). Taxonomy (NCBI): domain Eukaryota; kingdom Viridiplantae; phylum Streptophyta; class Magnoliopsida; order Fabales; family Fabaceae; genus Ormosia; species Ormosia emarginata. The sequence continues at coordinate 42,976,570 of JAQQTP010000089.1, read as the reverse complement.
CTTAATATCTTAAGATTTTGAAAGAGTTAGTTATGATATGATATTAAAGCATAAGTTTTTTTTTTTTTTTGACCCAGGGCCTCGATAAGTTTATAACTAAATGATTTAGAATTCGTGATCGTACGGCACCTATTTTTCATATATTAAATTGAATTTAACCCTAGACGGTTTTAAGGTCCTTATCTTCGTGTACTCAAATTGCAAATAAAATATTAACCAACATTATATTCAATATTATCATGATAAATTTAACTTGCCGGCAAGACCAACAGCCGACTTGAAAAATAATAATAATAAATGATGGAATTTAATATGTAGGTGTGTGACAGGAACTTTGTCTTACTATTAAATTTTAAGAGTAAATTATAGAAACTCCTCCTCAAGTTTATTTAAAAGACACGTTATCCCAAATTTATTTTAAATATAAAAATATTAATTTTACACCATTTTTTAAGAATATATTATTATTTATATATTTTTTAAGAGATGTAATTGAATAAAAAATAATAAATATATATATAATAAATAATATTAAATAAATATAATATATATATATATATATTTAATATAAACATATAAGAATTGTTTAAATATACACTCTATGCCCCAGTTGACCTGCTGATTGTTAATTAAGTTAACGGAATAATTTTTTTTCCCGGTCCTCAATATCCGTTCTCGAAATTCCGGCTAGCCTTTTCTCCATTTCATCTTCAACCTCTCATTGACGGGACTCAAAAACCGATTCAACAGCTCATCAGAGTTCCTGAAGTTGATGTGCCACATGGTCCAGTGCTCACCATCAACAATTTGGTACTACAAGTGGAAGACAATATTTAAATTTAAAAGGGCATCTAAACAAACACTAGAGAATAGGAGAAAGCAACGTCGAAGTTGTGGACCTAGTCAATGGTCATTCATGGAAATATAGTCATCTTTGTGTGTTAGAAGACTCACAGAGTTGAAGAAGACATGACCCATTTCTTCACAATGACAAATACAAACACCGATGTTAATCCTGATCATTTTACGGATTCCATTTCCCCTGTTGCGATTTGGATTACGGGGACTAATCTTATGTGGATGTATGATTGTCTTGGTGTTATTGGGGATGCAAGAAAGGTGTTCAATGAAATGCTTAGCAAAGATTTTGGTTACTTGCCATGCTTGATGTCCAGCCACGTCTAGATGTGGTGATATCTCTGCCTAAGCTTCTACGAGCAATCCCTATGGACAAAATTCGGGAACCTTGAGATTGTTGACTCTGCCGAAGCTAAAATTGATCACCGAATCAAACTGAATCTGAGAAAAAGAAAGGAAAGGCTGGGTAAACCCCTAAATTTGTCCATGAGAAAAACATTACTGGATAAATTCGTCTTGAGCAAAAAGAAACTCAGCCTCAGGCTATGAAAATGAAATATGATAGACTAGAATAAATTTATTATTTTATTATTTAAATATTTTATAATAAAATAAAATAAATTTAATATTTTAATATTTATGAAATAGACAAAAAAATAAGAGTTATAATTTATTATTTTTATATTATCTTTATTTTAAATATATTAAAATTAAATTATTTCTAACTAAAGAAAGACTTTAATTATTTTCAAATATTATTTAATGATGGTATTTATTAAATGATATATTTTAAATTTTTTATCTTGTTTTTTGTTAATTTTTTTAATCTCATATTTTTAATTATTTTCAATTTTAATTACATGAATATCAATTTCAATCTTGCGTTACCAGTTTCATAATTTGAAATTGTTTGTAAACAAGATTTGACGTGATGAATACCAATTATATGAATATTTATATTTTAATCACATTTCTTGATTTCTGCCATTAATATGATGCAATAGCTTATGGATGAGTGACCTTTTTTTTGGTCATGTTGTGTGGCAATATATCAATGAGACAAAAAAGTTGAAAAATTTTTTAGTAGCAATAAAAATGTGATACCAGCTAAAAATTATTTTTGAATATAAGGATTGAGTGTTATATGCAGATTTACATATAGTAAATTTTAAAGAAGTTAAATCAATCCTTACAAAAAAATTAAGTTCCCTTCTAAATGTGATGGTAAAATAATGAGAATGGAGGAGATGAGAGACAGCAACACATATGTGAAACAATGAGCAAGAGAGGAGAGACAACAACATGATTTTCACTTCTAGTTAAGGTAAGAGGATAATTTTGTAATTTAATAATTTTAACAATAAAAATTGTTTCATCCTATACCCCCCTCAATTTGGTGGGAGGGAAGAGAAAATTTGGAGTTATTGATGAAATGAGATGGAATACATTTCACTCACTTTCATTTCATTTCACCTTTTTTTAACACATCCAAACAATAGTATATACCTCTATTTCATCTCATTCTACCAATCCAAACATATCTTAAGATCTTGAGATTTACAATCTTGAGACACGTTAGTCTCTCAAATATTTTTGCTCTACTAAACCTAATAGAAAAACACTAAAGATGTCAAAATGCGTTGGTCTATGTGGACAAATCATTTTTTGGGTTAGGTTGTTGGCAAAAATTATTCTTTTTTTAAAAAAAAATCTTAGATTTTTATTATTATATTTTTTTTTGTATATTTTAAATATCAACAAATATCAAATAAAATTATTTTTGTGAGATAAATATTAATTTATATTAAAAAATGTAAAGGATAAAAACCTTTATATATCATAAAAATATTAATTAAATATCAGGTTAACAAGTTAACCTGACCCGTTGTAGGTCAGCCCATATTGAGTCGAGCCAAAATCGGGTTAGCCCAATCAATTCAAAATACATTTTAACTTCAATTTTCTCAACTTGTATATTTTATTGGATGTGACACGTTAAATGCGTGATTAGGCTCCATATTTTTAACATGACATTTTCTTTTTCAGTTGGATTTGAATTAGTAACCCCAATTTAGAAATGAGGATGTTTGGGCTTTAGGGTTTAAAAAAGTTCTCAATTCCCAAATTTTATCTTTTAGTTTGCCAAAGGCTGGTTGAAAACATACAAATGCTCAAGTTTGTTATTTGCAGAATGCTACTATAAAGATCAGTACATTAATTTAACAAAGTTTGCGAAGTATATTATTACTTAGTAGGGTCTTATTTTATATTATATTATTTATATTATATTATATTATATTATATTATATTATATAATATATATACATACACTTTTAAAATAATATTACTTTATACTTCAGTAAAAAATATTCCTTCATGGTAATTATTGATTATTGAAAATATTCTTCAACAGCTACAAAGATGTTAAAAAGCAAGATTGAGCGTTTGATTTGTTTTTAATATATTTTTCTATTGATATACATTTACATTATTGTTGTTTAATTTTTGAGTCGCAAAAATCCAGCCATACTCATACTGAGTTTCCATTGATCTCATGGCTGGGCGAGCATCCTCTTCCTTCACCCATGGATGGACCTACGATGTGTTCCTCAGCTTCCGAGGTGAAGACACTCGTACGGGTTTTATTGGACATCTCTACAAGGCTCTCAATCAAAGGGGAATCCGTACCTTCGTTGATGAATTTTATTGAAGGATCCAGGATTGCCATCCCTGTGCTCTCTAAGAACTATGCTTCTTCCTCATTATGCTTAGATGAACTTGCCAAGATCCTTGATTGCAATAAGAGAATGGGTCAGCTGGTTATTCCGGTTTATTATGATGTGGAACCTCAAGAAGTGCGACATCATAGAGGATATTATGTCAGCTCTTGAATTGCTTTGTTTGAATGCTTTTAAAACTGACAAAGTTGATCGAAGTTACGTGGACATTTTAAACTGTGCAGTGAATTACACTTCTAGGCTTCCATTGGCTTTGGAAGTAATAGGTTCCAACTTGTTTGGAAAAAGAATAGAAGAATGGCAATATGCATTAGATAAATATGAAAAAATTCCTGATCCAACGATCCAAAAGATACTTAAAATAAGTTTTGATGGTTTGGAGGAAGTTGAGCAGAAAATTTTTCTTGACATTGCTTGTTGCTTCAGAGGATATAATTTGGCAGACCTCGAAGATATACTTTGCGCTCATCATGATTTACCCATCAAATACAGTATTGAAGTGTTGATTGAAAAATCTCTCATAAAGATTGATTACTTTGGTCTTGTGACATTACATGACTTGATACAGGACATGGGGAGAGAAATTGTCCGATTGGAATCACCTAATGAGCCTGGTCGACGTAGTAGGTTGTGGTTCCCTGAAGATGTAATTCAAGTTTTAGAAGAAAATACGGTGAGTTAAACTGATATGGATGGTTGATTTATCAATTTTGACTATTATATGCTAGACGATATGATATATGACCCTCTGTTTCCAATCTTCTGTTGACATTATCAATTCACAATTGATTTTTTTCTCTTTATAATAAGTGAATTTGTCTAGATATGCATGTTGAATTCGTAACATACATACATGTGTCGTGATTGACTTGTGCTTTTCTCTGAATAGGGAACCAGTGAAATTGAAATCTTAATTCTGGATTTCTCCAAAGATGAAGTACACTCGAATGGACTCATAGGTGAAGATGTAGATTGGGATGGAGAGGCCTTCAAGAAGATGGAAAAACTCAAAACACTAATTATTAATGGTTGTTTTTCCACAGGCCCTATACATCTCCCGAATAGTTTAAGAGTGCTGAAATGGTGGGGATATCCTTCAACATCTTTACCATATGATTTTCATCCAAAGAAACTTGCCATACTTGAGTTACCTGAGAGTTGTTTAATGCCGTGTGAACCAATCCAGGCAAGTGTATATATATATATACACACGTGTGGATGTATGTATGTATTCTTATGTATATTTATTTATTCCTCTAAATATTAATAAATTCACTATAAAATCTTAAGATTATTCATTTGGCTTTTTTTTTTTTTTCATTTTGCAGATGTTTGTATTTTTGGGTGTTTTGGATTTTGGCTACAGTTAATGTGTAACTCAGATACCGGATGTATCTGGCGTCCCAAATTTGAAAAAATTATCATTCAGACATTGTGAGAATTTAATTGAAATTCATCCTTCTGTTGGATTTCTGGATAAACTTAGAATCTTGGATGCTGTTCGTTGTAGGAAGCTTAAGACTTTTCCACCCATCAAATTGACCTATCTTGAGCAACTCAATCTTTCACATTGCTCTGTTCTTGAGAGTTTTCCAGAAATATTGGGGAAGATGGAAAATATAACAGAGCCCCATATAATGGGGAGTCCCGTAAAAGTATTGCCATCTTCAATTCGAAACCTTACTCGGCTTCGAAAATTGGAACTGCAATTCTGTGAAATGGTTCAGTTACCAAGTAGCATTGTCATGTTGCCAGAACTGAGTTTGATGCTAGTTTCAAGATGTGAAGGGTTGTGGTTATCTAAACGGGAAGAAGGTGAAGAAATGGTGTGTTCAAACATGGAATGTCTTATTCTCTCGTACTGCAACTTATCAAATGAATTCCTTCCGATAGGTCTAGCTTAGTTTGCCAATGTGAAAGATTTAAACCTATCGGGGAATAATTTCACAATTCTTCATGCAAGCATCAAAGAATGTCGCTTTTTGAGTAACCTTAAGTTGGATGATTGCAGGCTTCTCCGAGAAATTAGAGGGATTCCATGGAAATTAGAAACATTCTCTGCAAAAGGATGCACATCCTTGAAAGTGTTAGACCTCTGAATTCTTCCTACATGCACCGAAGAATGTCACTTTTTGAGGGAGCTTATTTTGGATGATTGTGTGTATCTTAGAGAAATTAGAGGGATTCCGCCAAACTTGGATCATTTCTCTGCAAAAAACTGCACATCCTTGACTTCCTGGTGTACAAGCATGTTACTGAATCAGGTTTCTCTTTTATTTCCCTATTTGAATTAATATTCACGTTGACTCAGACTCTACATATGTTTCTGTAGTTACTATGGTATTTTGGGTTAAAAGATATTTGATGCTAAAGAGAGGGAGAGAGTATATCGAGCAGAGTGGTGATTTGATGGAATGGTTTGGTATTAGCTACTTACACAACTTGAAGTACATGATGGCTATTTATAGGCTTTTATCACCGCAACAATGTTTCTAGACATTTATGATTTTTACATGGTTTTGTTGTTTCACCAACTCAAGCTTATAGGTGGTTCTTCAATTCTTTTACGTTGATTTGCTTTATCTTTGCCGCCTGTTGATGTCTAGAATTAAGTTTAAATAGTTTCTAAACTTTTGACTGACAGGAATTGCATGAGGCTGGAAACAAGGATTCCTGACTGGTTTGATCACCGTACAAGGGGAGGGTCAATATCTTTCTGGTTTCATAACAAATTCCCTGCGATTTCTCTCTGTCTTGTTATTGCACTGGTGAATGACCAACCTATCAGGGTCAAGTTTAGCCCTCAAGTATTCATCAATGGCAATAAACAGTCCTTTGCCTGTCAGGAAGTTTTTGAGTTTGGGGTTGCAACGGATCATATACTTCTGCTTGATCTACAGCTGCTAAAATTTGAAGATAATGTGGACGTATTATTTTCAGAAAATGATTGGAATCGTGTGGAGGTTTCATATATAGATCATATCACCAACGATGAGGTCCCAATCAAATTGGTTGCAAAACAAAGTGGAATCCATGTATTTAAACAAACAAGTACCATCGAGGATATCCGATTCACCAATCCATACTATAAAAAGAGAAAATCATCAGTTTTTCTCTCAACTCCGGAATCAGAAAACCCCCTGTTGTTGAAAGAAAAGCATAGATTGGTGGACATGGGAGTTTCTGAGACAATTTTTGCAGAAACAACCACATTTGGCTTTATTAACACCGAGTGTGGAACACGGCAGAGAGCGGTTTCCATTGCTTCCAGCTCAAGCAATGCAAAATGTGAATTGGGGTAAAAATTCAATGGAGGGGCCACATCAAAGAGTAAAGGTAAAAATTTCTTCTTGATTCTTTTCCCTTTTACTCCATTCCTTCCTCACTCAAGTTCTCTCTTTTTTTTCAGACTACGGCATTGAGACCTCGTAAAGCCCAGACTATCGTGTTTGATGGGTTGGAGGAGACTGAGTCGACTCCCCAGCCAGCAACCACTGTTGTTCCTCCAACTAAAATCATTCCTCCACTTGTCATGGATCAACCTGCTCAACTTAACACCCCACAAGAATCCACTTTTCCAAAGCCATGTTCGCCCAATTTCACACCAACCCAACCCCCACCTGCTGAGACAGAAAAAGGCCGAGTCTCACTGCAAACGCCTTCATTTAAGAGTCCTTGTGAAGATATCGGAGGTCAAATTTAGAGAGGCTTCCAGAAGATGAAGATGATTATGGGGTTGATGATGTCGAGCTGGAAATGGTGTCTGAAGAATCTTCTTCCAATGCTGAAGGTTTGGATTCAGATGATCCCTTCGACCAGGTCAATAAAAAACTCTACCAGGTCAATACAAAACTCTCTATTAGCGGGAAGCAAACCACATCTTATGGGGCGAGTTCTGGAGATGAATCTCTAACATCTATCCGAGAGGCCTTCGAGGCCTTCGAGGCCTTCGAGTTATTAATGGTTAAGGAATTATTTGAAGCATGGTTTTAAATTACGGTTGCCATCAGGGCCTTTCTACAGGTTGCACCAGTTAGTTACTTTAAAACCCATTTGAAGTATCAGATGTGTACTTCCTTATGGCATACAAAGCAGATAATTTTTTTAAAACTTACACAAAATATAAAAACTATAATTATTATAACTTTTCATATTTCCTTATTTATAATGTTTTATAAGTTTTTACTCATTCGATAAAATTTTGATCTTAAAGAATAAATGAAATTGAATTCATAACTAAAATAACATAATTATTGTTATAATAATTATTAATAGGCCTTTTAAAATTTTATTTGGGCATACATAAATATAAGAGAGTAAAAAACAAATAATATATCAACTTAAATAAGTTTCAAATAAATTTCAGGATATATTTTTTACATGCACTAAATATAAAAAAAATCTAATGCAATGAGAAGAATACAATTACCTGCAACTTTAATCACATCACCAATTATGCAAACCATAAAGGAATTCCACTATTAAGATTTAATTTCACCGCAAAAGTTAAAACATGATATAAACTCATAATTAATATCTTACATATTTATAAGTATTATAAGAATTTTTTTTACTGGCGATCTTCACAAATAATAAACTAAATCTCACTTTAAAAACTTTGAAAAATAATAAAGTAAATTATTAAATTTAAAATAATAAATAAATAAGTAAGTAAATAAATAAATAAATTAAAATCTTAAAGACAATATAAATAAAACTTACATGATAATTATTACCACATGGTAGAATGACGTGGATGATCATAACCTCCACTTTCATTTTGGCTATCACCTTGATATCTCCTTGTCCAAAGACATAATCAAAAATCCACTACTTGATTGTTGATGATAAGGATCTTGATAGTTCATTGAAGATTGGTGGTATGATGAGGTTGATTACTACTAGCATATTGATCATATGCATGAAGTAAGCGATATTGATAAGATGGTGGATAATACCTCTAACTACTCGAGATGATTCACCAAACCAAAGTCACCAAAACTTTGTGCAATGCTTGAAGAGTAAGAATCTTCTAGTGTAACATTTTGTTGCCTTCTTCCTCTACTAGATCATGATCCACCTCTTCACTATCACCAAATGAATGATCGAAGGAACCATATCCGCCTAGATGTAGTCATATCAATCATTAGGCTTTTGTCACGATGATTATATGGAATCTCCCGATATGGATCATTTTGCCTATATTCGTCATCCTCTTCATCATTATCATCACTTTTTTCGGTTTCTCATTAGCACCACCATTATCACTCGTTGTTACTAGGAGGACTTAAACCACCACTATTTTCATCGAACCTGATCATCATCACCATCGGATTCCATATCTTCATCATCGGTATCAATTCTAGGCAACCATTCTGAATTTTGTACTCCATCTAATACAGAAGGCCTTCCCTTTCTTCAATCCAAGGAGATAATGGATCTTCTTCTTGAAATATGTAGTCAAGATTAATTGGATTGAAATTAGCTTCAATTTCTTCTTGACTTCTCCTTTCTTCATGTCTCATTTTCAGCTTCATATTGTAATATGTGAAGACAAGTTTTTGTAGCTTTTTATACTTGAGTCTATTCCTTGTCTTTGTATGAATGTAGCTGAATGTGCTCCAATTTCTCTCACAATTTGTAGCTGAAGTTGTTTGACTAAGAACTTTTATTGCCACACGTTGAAGTTCAGGAGCACACGATCCAAATATCAACCATCATTCAGCTATTTAAATGACCAAACATAATGAATAAGTATTTGTCATATAAAGTATAAATAAATTTTAAATAGATTTACTTGTACAAAAAAGAGAAAAAAATATTTTACCTGGATTCATTCTAGCCCAAGCTCTTTGAGCTTGTGGTGTGCCAAATGATTCACGTTTTTCCCTAAATATTATCAACTCAGATAACACAATATAATATGTCAATAAGTAAATATAAAATATTTAATTATAAATTTATAAGATTTAAATATAAACATTATTTACTAACTTGATTCAAAGCTTTAATTTGATCATCTATGTTTCTTTCTAATTTGATGATGACGCCATCTTAGGCCTTCACAAAAGTTTCTTTATAAACATCGGATCCATGTTCAACTCCATATTGAAATTGTGGGTGGTTAAGAAAAAAATAACCTAAAAAAAAATTAATCAATTATTATGTATAAAGGCACTGAGAGTAAAATTTTATCACAAAATAAAAAATTATAAATTATATCGATTATTGACGTACTGCAGAATGAAGATCAAATGCATGAATCTCCAACGTTGATCTATTATTTCATTATATCTTGTATGATATCGAGAATTTTGTTGGATAGATTGTTTGGCTCGATCTATGGCTTCATAAAGAAAACCCATTGTTGGCTTTACGTCACCGTCGACAAACTTCAAGACTTTTACAATAGGTTCAAATACTTTCATAGATCAACAACTTTACTCCGTAATTCACTGCTCAAAAACTATTTTTCTTGCTTCAAATGCTGGTCCTTTTTTCTCTTTCCCAAACTTAGATCTTCTAAATTCTTCTGAGTTGAACATGTTTCTTAAACCTTGCTTTTGCTTCATAATAGCTTGAAGCTGCAAGAACTGTGTTGCAAATCGAGTTATGCCAGGCCGGACAATTTCTCTACCTCCAGTGTATTTCTTCATCAAATTTACTGTCCATATGTGGTTATAGATGAAAGTTGTCACTGTCTTTGCATCATTCAGTAGTTTCTTCACATTTTGCTTTTTTCCTATATCCTCCAAGCAAAGATCCAAATAGTGAGATTGCGCATGTACAAACCAATACAAATGTGGCCTCTTTTCCATCAATTTTTTCCCAAATCTTGCTTTGAGTGCTTTTTCATTATCTCATAACCACTTGGACTACATATTCTTCTCCAACTTCATCTACAACTTTGTCAAGCAATGAAGTAATAATCAGTATTTCTAGTATCAACACGGAAGCATCAACACTGATTTTAAGAAAATTGTCCCATTACTTGCAAAGAAATCAAGAAAATTCATAATATGTGTATGATTTATACTATCAATCCAACCATCACACATTATTGTAACTCCTCTTTTTTTCCAGGTACCCTTTAGTGTATTTATCCATTCTTACATTTTTTTGTTGTATAACTTCCAAATCCAAATACACATCTGAAACTTCATAAGGAGTTGGGCACTTAACTCCTTTGCCTACCTCAGCTGCTTCTACAATCAAAGCATGCAACCAAGGAGAATCAGCTAAATTCATAGGCAAACGCTCTTAAATTAAGAACTTGCTTACTGCTGCTCCAAGTGTTTTTCTTAGTGTTTTCATCCAACCACCACTAACTTTTGGTTGCTTCACGCTTTTACTTCTTATAAGGTTAACATCTGTAGACCTCAAAGTAGTAGAAATATTTGTGGCCTTCTGACTTCACTAACACTTGCATAAGAGCTTCCACCTTCTTCATATATATTTCCCGATCCCCCTATTTGTTGCCTGAATCGTTGTCTGTCTTCCCATTCATGTTGTGATCTAAAGCTCTCCTGTGTAGCTAGCATGATTTGTTCATTAATATGATCATCTATGTCTTCCTCTTCAACATTTCCCCTTAAGCCTTCTTCGAATTCTTCTTTTCTTTTTTTAGAGTCAATTTTTTTTGCTTTCCCATCCATGAGAAGTTTCATTATATTCTCTCTGACAAATGTGTTGACTCTAGGACAACCTGCTACTTGCCTTTTATAATGTGCTATGTGTTGCTTTAATCTTGTAATGCCACCCTTTATTACTTTTCCACAAAGTTTGCATGTAATATTGTTTCGATTTCCAGGTACAACTGTTCCAAATGCCATCTAATATCATCACTTGAAGCACCTCCAATCTTCCCAGTAGGAAATTCTTCTCTTGTGTTGCATTGTTTAAATTTTGTAATGCTTTGTTTACAAAAAAAAATTATAACAATTATCAATAATTAACTTAATTATCACTATTACTAATATCTCAATTAGCAATCAATAATTAACTTTAACTTCAAAGTTAAAACCCTTAATAATTAATATATACTACTAATTATATTCTTTTAAATAAATAATTAAGTAATTAAATTAATTATTAATATTCCTAATACTCCATCAATAATTAACTTTAAATTTAAACCCTTAATATAAACAACTAATTAATTATTATTCTTAACTTAATTTTCACACACTATTATAAAAAAATAATCAATTTTCTCACAAATTTTTTAATTTCCCACTTCCCTAATTTTTATAACAATTATAACAATTATCAATAATTAACTTAATTATCACTATTACTAATATCTCAATTAGCAATCAATAATTAACTTTAACTTCAAAGTTAAAACCCTTAATAATAACAATTATCAATAATTAACTTAATTATCACTATTACTAATATCTCAATTAGCAATCAATAATTAACTTTAACTGCAAATTTAAAACCCTTAATAATTAATATATACTACTAATTATATTCTTTTAAATAAATAATTAAGTAATTAAATTAATTATTAATATTCCTAATACTCCATCAATAATTAACTCTAAATTTAAACCCTTAATATAAACAACTAATTAATTATTATTCTTAACTTAATTTTCACACACTATTATAAAAAAAAAATCAATTTTTCTCACAAATTTTTTTAATTTCCCACTTCCCTAATTTTTATAACAATTATAACAATTATCAATAATTAACTTAATTATCACTATTACTAATATCTCAATTAGCAATCAATAATTAACTTTAACTTTAAAGTTAAAACCCTTAATAATAACAATTATCAATAATTAACTTAATTATCACTATTACTAATATCTCAATTAGCAATCAATAATTAACTTTAACTTCAAAGTTAAAACCCTTAATAATTAATATATACTACTAATTATATTCTTTTAAATAAATAATTAAGTAATTAAATTAATTATTAATATTCCTAATACTCCATCAATAATTAACTTTAAATTTAAACCCTTAATATAAACAACTAATTAATTATTATTCTTAACTTAATTTTCACACACTATTATAAAAAAAAAAATTAATTTTCTCACAATTTTTTTTTTAATTTCCCACTTCCCTAATTTTTCTCAATTTCTTACTTCCTCAATTTTCCCTCAATTTTTTTTCTCTCAAAAAAATTTTCCCAAAATTTTCCCAATTTTCTTACCCAATTTTCCCAATTCCCACCCAATCCCACGGAGCCCTAAATTCTAAATCCCTTAATTTCCCCTCATTCTCTCCTCTCGTGTATCTCCTTGCTTCCCCCGTTCTCCCTTTCTTTCCATTCTTTCTTCCATTCTTCTTCTTCCTCCGGTTCTTCCGTTCTTCTTCTTCCTCTGTTCTTTCAGTCCCTCTCTCTCGGAGGCTCTCTTCCCCCATCCTATTCCCTTTCTCTTTCCCTTCTTCTTTCCTCTCTCGCTTCAGATAAGCTCCGCGCATCCGCCACGACCCACCTTGACCGCCTTCTTCCTCTCGGTTCACAGATGGGCCTCGTCCACGACCACCTCCCCTTTCGCCTCCCACTTCGTCAATCCCACTCTCACCCACCGCCCCTCTCTCTCAACTCCCAAATCTCACACAAACAGACATTCAACCCCAACCCCAACCTCCTAAATTTCACAACACGAAACAAAACAAAAGAAAAAGCCGAGATGGGAGAGATAAGCCCACTTGCGATTGCGGAGCGCCAATTTCAAGTTGGTGAGCCCGTGATCCGAGATCTGCAAGATGGAGATTGGAGACCGAAGTGGAGACTACAGATGGTTTTTAAGAGAAATCGTGAGAACTCTAGAGATGGTTTGAAAGGTTAGTGATCCGTGATCGAAAATCGATGTATTTGTATTGTTACTTTTCTCCTTTTTCCCGTTGATGTCATGAAATTATTGACTCGATTGCTTTGAAGAATATTCTTCTTTTTCTTTCCCGTTCAATCTCTTTTCTCGACATTGATGATTTGAAAGAAAAAACAGAACGGAGCACTTGTTGCGGCCCGTTGCGACCAGCAACTCCGTTCAATACACAACACCGTTTCGTTGCGGCCGTTTCATGTGATTTTGAGTCACACCGCAATTGCGGTGAGATGCCTTCGGCACGGCCGCAATAATATGCGCGACGGCATCGATGATGCGGACCGCAATTTAGAACCCTGATCTGAAGCCTCAGCTGATCCTGGCTCTCACTTTCGACTTGATCACCTCTTGGATCTATTGAGCACAAGTTGTCATCCTAAGGTGACAGTAGAGGTTAAGCAGGCTATTCTCGAGTTCAAGAGAAAGGCCCTTGCATCATTCGAAGAATTCCAAGCTACTGTTGAGCCTGTGAACAAACTGAAGAAATTTGAGAAGCAGAGGGCCAGAATTCTGCAGGAGACTGTTGCAAGCAAGGATCGGTGGAAGGATGTAAAACACTCAATAAAAAAGGCTTCTTTGATCATTGAGGCCGAAAATAAAAGGCAGAAGGAGCTAGAGGCAGAAATTGCAACTTTAAGGAAACAACTGGCTACAAAGGAAAGCGACCTTGAACGACTTGTGTTGAATATCGAGAGTCAGAAGGCAACACTTTCAACCTATTTGACAACTTGCGGTTCTCTGAACGATCAAGCTATTAAAAGAAGCCGATGATATAGTCGCTGCAAACACTGGAGTCGAGGATGAGGGTGAAGCTGCTGAAATAAAGCAGAATAGGCTCAAGTCGACCTGGTCTACTGACCTAACTAGCCAGTTTATCAAGATTAAGAAGAAGATTCTTGGCCGATATGAGTAGGATGTAATCTTTGTTTACCAGAAACATTTCTGAACAGGATAAATTTTAGGTCTATTTTTTTATGTATTATATTTATTTTATTAGTTAAGTTATATTATATGTGTATTTTTTTTAAAAAATAAAAATAAACATATTAATAAATATATATTATAATTTAATTAATAAAATGAATATAATAAATATAAAAAAATAGATTTAAATTTTGTCATTATGAACAATTTCGTGATATGTAAGCTGCTTATTACACAGCCAGGAAGTTGTCTTTGTTGACAAATTTCTGAGACCAGCAGATAACTGGTAAGTTAATCGTTTGTAGCTAGGTGGTATTTATGTGGTATTTATTTTTTAACATTGATATGATAGAAGGCATGACTGAATTTAAAAATCAAAATTCAAATCAGTGGAATCGTTAACAATTTTATTTAGTTAGAAAAAGTTAGAAAACTTTTTCAAAAAAAAATGTCTGAATAATCAAAATAAAATATGGGGTCTGTTTATAAACAAGAAGGGTGAAAATTGAATCATCCTTGATATATCTATCTTAAGATGGTTAGCAAATTGTGTGAATTACAATTATTAAATTTATCCAAGTAAATGCAAGAATATTAAACAAACAATAAAATAATATATACTTTTTTATAAAAAATATTTACATGTCCCAAAAAAAAAATTAAAATATTTACAAATCAAAGGAAAATTAAAACCAAATACTAGATTACAGAATTTATAATTTTGATTTAACTTTCGGCTTACGTATTCTTGAAGTGCAAAGAGAAGTTTAAAACTAATGTAATTCTTTAAAAAATAAGCATGTGTTAATTAATTCTAATTAACAAAAATAAAATGTTAGAAAAAATATATTTACCAAGGATCAATTTAAATCAAGCAACATGCCAATAAACAAGGAAATAAACTAGGCAAATCCAAAAAGTAATGAATCAAAATCTAATCAATCCAAGCACTGGAAAGTTTTTTTTTTTTTTTAATATTTTTTAATAATTTTTTTTGTATTCTTTTTCATCATTTTTATTCTTTTATGTATTTTTTTTATTTTTTTCCAAACTTTTAAAAAAATTATATTTTGAATTTTGAAATCAATTTTTATTTTTATAAATTGATATTTTATAATTTTGCACTTTCATCATTTTTAGTATTTTATCACATTAAATTTTAACTTTTCCACAAATATTTAACCTACGTAAAAATACAGACCAAAATGAAAGGTGAATCCCCCGAGAGAACCGGGCCAAAGACAACCAATGGCTTCTCTGCTAATCCGAAGATTGTCCATGAATTTGGAGTTCAAGGCATGGTAGAACAGGTCTCGACCACCCTATCAACCCTTTTAGTAGCGAACACCGTCCAGAAACAATCGAACACAAAAAAGACAGCACTATCATGCGAAAAACCCCTTACTGCTATGCCTCCCCGAGCTGGTCCAAATAAAAAAGAGGAGGTGGCTCATCCTCAAATGTTGAAAGATCTAGCTGACAATGATACAATCATCATCGTCAACAACTCTACCCAAAAAGAACTATATGTCAAAGCGGGTGACATAGCAACATCAAAGGAGGGGGCTGAATAAGCTATGAAGGAACCTCCAATTAGGACTACAACCACCTAAAAATAAGTTGATTTTCTCTGTTGGAAGTGATGTCAATGGTCACCTAAAAAAGAAGATGAAGAAAACCACCCACAAACAAAAAAAAAAGTTTAGATCCAAGACCAACATCTTACTAAAGTGATCATTCAAGAAGCTAGTGCAATTCCAAGCTCAAAGAAATGATCCCTTTCAATGGACATGGATGTAGATGTGAAACGAGCTTACTAAGAAGCTCTATCAGTGTAGTTGGTGATGATTTATGTTTGATTTTAGTCATCCTTTCAAACTTATTAGAAATGATATTGAGAATTTGAAAACCTCCCTTTCTTATTTATCTAGAACTTTATTTTTCACTTCATTTTAATTAATGAAATAATTTTTATATCAGTCAATATATATATATATATATATATATATATATATATATGGAATGTGTGTCAATTCAAGTTGAAGGAATTCGAATGTATGTAATTTTGAATTTGATCTTGAAATCTATGTGTATAAACATAATACTATTGAAAGAAATATTTGCTTAAGCATCTTATTATATCTAAGAGATTAATATCTCATTTATCATGTACAAAAATACTATAAAAAATAAAAAAAAGAAAGCACTGCTGATGAGACTACTTGGCCCAAGATTAAGAACCTAAATTAAACAAAACCTACTCTACAATAATATACTAAAGCTTAACAAAGGAGAGGTCCTAGGGTTGAATGATAATGGGAGAGAGTTGAAGAAAACGAAGACTTCGACAAGTGGTACTCGTTGAGCTTCGGTGCGACGGTGATGAAAACGTGGTGGCTCGCGACTGACGACGGTGAACTAGACACAGTGGCTTGTGGCAATGGGTGCGGTCTGTGTAGGGATGTGATGGGTCATGAGGTTGAGCGGAGGTCGTAGTTGCGTGACTTACCATCTATTCATTGTATTTGAATGAGGGATCAAAAGACTGATGATGGAATTTATGGTAGCTGGGATTTGGGTTGAATGTTAGTTCCTCTGTAATTAACCTTGATTTTTTCTTATTTTTATTATTTTTAACATTATTTTGTAAATGATTGAAGTTACAGAATTTTTGGGTTTATTCTTTTTTTATTATTATTTTTTCAACTTTAATGGGTGATTTCTGTTGGCTTAGCTCTATCTATGTATAGCTTGGAGTAGGATTTAGTCTCTGGTTATGGTTTATTATGAGTGGTTGTCTGATTCTGTTGGTAATTGGTGTTCAAGAAATTTTATACTCATCAAGAGCATGGAGAGAGTTGAGATCAAATTAAACAGCATACCAAAAATGAATCACAAATATAAACATTGAATAGCACCAAATTCAAACACAAAATCAAGAACACTAATAGAATTCAATTCCAATCAATGCAAACATAGATTCAAACACAAGCATATTCCAATGACTAAAGAAAAATCAGAACAAGAAAGATGAGCAAACCAATCTCAAATCCACTGAGTTTCAAAGAAAACCTTTTAGCATAAGGATGGTTCAATTATCTTACTAAATACAAAATTGAGTCCTTTTTATTGAAATTGATTAAAAGAAAATTAAAATTTTGTTCTTTTAACTTTTTGAGATACCAAGTTTTCTTTTTTTAATATTTCTTCTTCAACATAATCTTTAGAGGAGATTGAAATTAAGAAAGCTAAAATAAAGAGTCAAAACAAATAAGTAAGAAAAAAAAAACAAAAGTGAATATTATAAATTGGAAAAAAGATTACTAGTTTCACTTAAAAAAAATTAGTTATTGGTTATTTTTTGTAGTCCTTGTTTTTTGAGAAAATTTTGGGGAAGATGATAAGAAGAGTTGATGTCATTTCACGTTTAGGAAGGGGGAGGGAGGAGTAGTCTACCACGAATGCAACCAAAAAGACACTTAATGTGTCTCATAAGCATATTCGTTTTAGTATATACCATTGAATATGTGTCATATTAACGAGAAATTCTTAGGTGGACACGGTCTATCATATCATTACTTAGATACTCAAATCATTATTTGACACGTGTAAAAATATTGTTAATGATTGCTATAATTCTATGATATTCTCTACTACTTTACATATATCAAATAATGATTTGAGTACCTATAGTAGACCATGCTCACCTAAAAATTACTTCATATCAATATTATAGACCATCATTGTCTCTCACATTAACTACAATTTTAATGTCATTGCTGATTTATTAGACATTTAATGATATAAAATAAGAGATTTCTATTATTCTATCTCATTTTAACTATATTTTTAATGTCATTGTTGATTTATTAGACATTTAATGATACAAAATAAGATATTTCTCTTATTTCGAAAACACTTAAGAATCTCTCGGTTGATTAACGGTTGAATTAATTAAAGTGACTATGTTTTGCTCAATAGAAAACTTCAAGGTAACTTCCTCTAACATATGAGGGATGGAAATGACCATTTAGTCAATAAGGAATCATTCAACCATTAGACCAACACAAGTTGTTGGTTAATGTCTTTATATTATACTATATAGTTATTTTGTTGGATTTTCATAAAAGTGAAGAACTTCCATGAAGTTATTATTATATATTCTATAATATTATTGTATTTTCAATTTTCAATAATTTTTGTTTTATTAAATTTATATATACTAGTATATAAGTATTTTTTTATTCACTATTTATTTAGTTAGAAACTTATATAAATATATAAAATTATATTTTGATTCGATTACGATTCAATCACAATTTAACTATTAAACCTTAAATCAATTTCTTAACCAATTCAATAACTGGTTCAATTTTCAAAACCTTGCTTCCGACTATGTGAGTCCAAAAAAATACTACTATAAGATGCTCATGCAAGCTAACTAATTACATTAAAAGTAACCAATGTTTACAAATGAAGCATAGTGCTTAGACAAATATTTGTTCCTTATTACCAAGAACTCAGTACTGCTATTATGTTAATTAGATATGTACTTGCACGTTGCACGAGCACCTCTTATATATATAGAGTAAATAGCCACTTTAGTTCTTGAATATTTCGTGACATAACACTTTAGTCTCTACAAAAAAAAAACACATACTTTAGCCCTTGAAAGTTTCAAAACCCTATCACATTCATCCTTTTTAGAGAATAAAGTGTTATTTCATGAAATATTCAAGAACTAAAGTGACTATATATATATATATATATATATATATATATATATATATATATATAACATGCAATAAATAATTACATTATTAGAGAAGTTCTTAGATGTTGATGCCTCTAATACCTTGTGATATTTCCTTGCAAGTTTCACCCTATTACCATATCCAACCCAAGAGTTTCAAGGAGCCGTTTAGAATGCTCCTAACCAAAATTTGAGCATCCATGCTCCAGAGAAATGACCTCTTATTAGAGCTGTCAAAAAGGCCCAGCCCAACCCATCAAGCACTAGCCCACATGGGCCAGGGCCAAAAAGCTCATAGGGCCAAAAAGCCCACAAGATAAAAAAGCCCACAGGGCCAAAAGCCCATAGGGCCAAGTGGGGTTAGGGCTAACCCATGGGCTAATCCACAAATTTTTTTTATTTAGCTTACTTATTTAATGGGTTGGCCCTAACCCACCCATAGGCTGACCCTAGCCCACCAATGGACTGACCCTAGCTCACCCATAGGCTGACCCACTAAATGAATATCTTCCACAACTAAGTCTATTATTTGGAACCAACCTACTTAAAAGATCTCAAATCCTTCACTCAACTTAGTAAAAAGACATCTTAAATCAACATCAATCTCAACCAAACTCACACAAATACAGTATTCAAAACAAATAAATGAACTATAAACCATACACTTTTAATTCAACATTACTTGCATCATAATCATAGTATCAATAAATATCAATAAGTAACATGACTAACACGCTCAACTAGGAATTTTACCAATGTGATTAGAGGAGAGCATATAAAATAAACATATAAAGCGAATAATGCATTTGTGAGCTTAGTCCAATACATTTATGAAAATATAAATATATAAATATAATTTACACTAATAAAGCATTTAAATAAACAATTTTAAGTTGGATTCAATAGGAAAATGGTCCATAAAATGGTGATAGCACCAGAAGAAAGCTGGGGCTTGGAGTTTTCCAAGTGGTGGCAATGAGTGCAATGTTTATGGCCAATGTGGAAGCTGTGATATTTATAGCTTGGGGAAGTTGAAATTGAGTTTCAGTAGTTTCTCTTTTATTGCATTACTGTTGATTTATTATTTGAATGTCTTAGCTTTGCCAATAAATTATCGTGGCCTTTATAATTCTGTCTAACTTCATCTTTTACTTAAATTGCTCATGGTGATCTTGATAATATACAGGCAAGCCTCAGATTCTTATGGTGTACTCAAATTTGGCCAAGGTTTTGTTAACCCTCATATACAACAGAAGTTAGTGAGCAGCTTGGACAACGTATATGGGGGAATGCATCAAAAGCAAATATTCAAGGCAAAGGATTATCCAAGGGGTGATGGAGTCCAACTATCCACTCTTGAATCTCTTTGGAAAGAAATTTGAAATTAGCATCAAAACCAGTTAAAAGAAAAAAGTCTGCTTCTAACTCATCAAAGCAATCTGCTGCTTGGAATTGAAAGAAAATGGTGGCTTCCCCAATGGCCCATTACCTCAACCTTCTGGATTTTGAAAATTATTGATTCAATAAACTTCTGAGAGTCTGAACTCTAGAGGATTTTTAATATTTTCCCAGAAGTATTGGTGGGGTATTTTGACAATAAGAAGTCTCAAATTAAAGATGGATATTTAAATGAATATTCTGAAGATGACCATGGATTGAGCATGGTATATTTGGCTTTCTTTTGGAGAAATGTGAAGTGCCGAGTCAGACTTTCATCGAGTTGAAGCAAGTGATCAAACAGAACACTATCACTGTAACACAAAGCAAGACATAAAGTGCAGAAATATATGACACCAAATTCAAATGTATGCATTTAAACAAGTTTAGTTACAAAAACAAATAAAAAAAACACAAAACAATAGAAAAAAAGGATATTATACAAATGGAAAACTGGACAATCATTTAAGCCTCTCAGTTGGTTGATGATAGTCTCACTTGAAATGCATTGATTATGATCTCTAAATGGAAATTTAAAGTAAAGGATAAGCCTTAAAGTTTCTGATCTCAAATCAATTTAAGACAAGTATTGTCCCCTGTTGAGGCATCAACCATCCTTTCCCTCACCTGCCCCGTTAGCAACTTTATCTTCAACTATACACATAAATCCACACTTCTGACATTTTCATCTAATTCCCTCAATTAAGATCAACTACTAGAGGATACTAGAGAATGACAACATCTCAGGATACTTACACGTGTTAGTTTCCTTCAATGAATTTCATTCTCTTACATACACTTCATATCATGGCTTTACAAACTCAGAGCATGAGGACAACAAAAAAGGTAAACACGAAACCACTTGCCCCTACCAAAAAGAAAATCAAAAGCATAATGTAAAGGAGGGGAAATAAAAACATAGCATAATTCACAAAAAAGAAGAAGAAAAGAAATAAAACATAGCATCCATGATGATATCTGTGAAGGCTTCAATTCCAGCCTAAGCATCTTTCCAGCTAAGCAAAGCAAGTCTACCCATTTCACATTATCCCACATTTTCACATTCTTTTATATGTTCACAAATGCATATTTTCACAGTTTGAGTTCAAATTCCACAGTAGCATACCAGAAACATTTCTCAGACCAACACCTTCATTTGACACAAAATTTTCTTTTATATCCAAGTTTGCAGAAAGATAACCATATTAACAGCAAGAATTCAACGAATGCCAATAAATCATGAGTCAACGATCCTACTATTGGAATTTCAAACCTTAACAGCAGAAAAATGAGATTGAGAACCCAACGGCTTCATCATCTCCTCCTCTCCGTCTTCTTCATCGCAACCGCATTTTGCAATCTCCATGCAACTGACACCACCGGAGATGACTGCGCAACCACCGGCAACTACCGCAGCTCCACCGATTTCATCCGCACGAGTTGTAACACCACGCTCCACCGACTTCATCCGCACGAATTGCATCCACACGTCTGCTACACCTCCCTGTCTGGTCCAACAATGTATCTGAAGCATTTAGGGTTTTTAGGGATTAAAAAAAATTAGAAATTGAAATTTAAAAAATGATTAAACAAATAAAAAGCTTGAGATGGGCTGACCCATCATACAACCCTACCCTAACCCACTTATAAGTAGGGCTGTGTGGGTTAAGGGCCAAAAAGCCCTACTAATGAATGGGCTAATAAAATAAATGGCCTTTTGCAGGGTTTAATGGGTTGTCTCAGAATGCTCCTAGCCCAAATTGACATCTGCTCCAGGACCTCTTATCACAGGTAATAACCAGTGACTTTTTTTTTTCTCAAATATCTTCACTCTACTGTTTTCTCTTCAACTTCTCACTCTTACTGTTTCTGGCCACCACCGGCCACAACCCCAACCTTCTTGACACACGACGACAACTTCGATTACCGGTCGTATGGTCTGGCAGAACGGTGACCACGTGGCTGCCAGATCCACAAGACCTTCAACAACATCAAATTCATCATTGGCATCAACCTCGGCTCGCGCCGTTTCAGGCACGAGGTGGTGGACGGTGCCAGGCAAAATGGCCATGAGGTTATGGATCTGGTGGAAGCGCGGAGGTCTGGCTATAGATCCCGTGGTTGCTGGTGCCTGGCACCGGTGTTGCCAGCAGTGACGTCGCGTGAGGGAGGTGACGTTAGTTCTGGGTTGCTGGACCTTGTTCGCGGTGGTGGTACGACGAGGCTGGTGATGGCAGGATGGTGAAGATGTTTAGTCGATAGAGGTGAACGACAGCTGGCAGATTTGGTTGCGCGTGGATCTTGGTATGGTTATGGTTCTCATCACGGATCTGGCTCGTGGAGATGCTGTTGTGCACTGTTCACCATTTAGAACTCTCTTCGATAAAGGTGACTGTAAGAAAGGGAAAAAAAAGAGAACCTATTAACAAAGTTGCCAGTGAAAAATTTCAAGTGTTGATCAATTTTGCAACAAAATCTATAGTAATAGATGATGGAGCATCAATGCTCCAAAGTTAATTAGGAGCATTTAAAACTTCTCTGAGTTTCAAGGATATTCTAAACATTAGTTTTGGAAATAGTTTACAATGCTCCTAAAAAGTTTTTGAGCATCGATGCTCCATGCTTATTTTCTATTGATTTGCAAGAATTTTACATCTATGCCTGAGAATCACCACTTGCAACCTGTTTAACAAGTTGCAGTGTCAATATTGATAATTTATTTTTCAACCCTCTCCACTAACTCCTCTCCCTCAAGAAATCTCTCAGGACATCCCACCAAGGAAGCACCTCACCAGCCATAGCCACTGCCCACACCACCATGCTCCGGCCACCGAGGTGTCCCTACGTGTCGAGCAACACCACTGAGGTGCTCCTCCATTTTCGTCTTCGTCTTGTCTTCATCCCTCCAAGGTCGTCGAAGCTCTCCGCCGAAATCCTATGCTGCCACCGTCGTCGCCAGAAGAAGACAACAATAACTACCTATTGTTGGGTTCAATAGAATTCAATTCGAGATTGGGAAGAACCATATAATCTGGTACCCTGAACGTACCTTTGTTAGGTCCTCTTCCCAATCACAAAACAGAAGCGGAGATGTTTGACCCATGGATCAGCTTCCTACTGTGATACTTGAAGTTTCATATTTGGGTTAGGAGCACTGGTACACTCTCATTAGGGAGTTTGAGGATTCCACCAATGAGTTAGAACAAAAAAAGAAAATTTGAACAAAAAAAAAAGAAAAAGAAATGATGAAGCTTTTCAATGGAGGAGGAGGAAGAAATGACTAAATAGAACTAATAATAAATTTAGGGTCAAATTGAAAGAAAAAAGGATTAGTTAAAAAGTTTAATTTTGATGTACTTTTTATATTATTAACTGATTGCGGGATTTAAAGGATGCAAACCCAAGTATAGGTTGTTTCAAGTAATAAATTTCTCAGGAGTCCGAGGTCGATCCACAGGGAATTGATGAAGAAAAATTAATTGAGGAAAGAAAAGGATTTGTCACAACACCAAAAGTAATAAAAAAATGTTCACAAATGAATTTAAGAACTTGCTTGGGTTAGGAGATCCACTCTTGGTAATAAATTAAAGGCAAGATTATTTCTCTTTATAACTCAATTGAAATCCACACACAACGGAGGTTCTAATTGGAAAATATAACATTCAAAGTTCAATTATATATGTCATCATATTATGATTCCTTTAATTATCTACCAACATTTGTAAATGAGTTCAAGCATTCACTGTGCCAATCCGATTGTCTACAATAAATCAAGATCTCCATTATACAAAGAAGGTTTCTAAATTGATTGAAAACAAAATACAATACATATAATGTCCATTTGATAATATATCATTTTAGCACAAGAAATAGAATAATCTAATCTTATTTCATTACCAAGAGCTTCACTCTTTCACCCAAGCAAGATGAAGATTTAGTTACTCATGATAAGAAGAAAGAAAGAGGGAAGAAGAGAAAGATGAACATAGCTTCAATTTAGAGCAAGAGAAAATTACAACAAAGAAAAACAATAAACAAGCATAACCATAACCTAACACCAAGAGCACCAAATGATCAGCCAATGGTGCCTTTTATAGAGGATTAGGGATACAAAATGACAAGGGGGCTGATTAAGAGTAGGTGAATGAGTGGAAAATGGCAAATGGTGAGTTGGTGAGTAGAAAATTATTGAGATTCTTTGTCTCCAAAATCATTCAGTGTTGATCTCATGGATACCATTAGAATAAAGTAACGTGGTCTTCATGAAAGTTGTAGCATTTTGTCTCAGCTTTCTAATGCCACCAAGATCATCAAAAATTCGTTCTACAACCCAAGATATGTCTCAATTACTGCAGGCTATTTAGGCCCAATTTCAGCACCTCTGTTTTGACTTCCAGACCCAATATCACCTCCAAGCTGTCCGAATGAGCTCTTATGTTCTTCATGAAAGTTGTAGATATGGGTCTTAACTTTCAAGTCTCCAAATTTCATCCTAAGAAAGTTCCTACAGCCCGAGTTATGCTCTAATTACTGTACACTATTCAGGTTCTAGTCACAAAACTCGTGTTCTGACTTCCAAGCTTATTTAGCTCCCTAGATGTCCATATTTTACCTAGAGCTCTCATGAAAGTTGTAGAGCTCTCTCTTATCTTTCCTACAAGGTAAGATACATAATTTTTATACATCTAGAACTCAAAATATGGTGGAAATACAGAAACAGTACAAGACCCAAATAATGCTGAAAAAATCAATTAAGTCCAATTTAAGTCCAAACTTACAAAACATAACCAGACTTAATCAATTAAGTACATGGAGAGTGTAAATAACTAAAAATGAGGGTTTATTAATGTATAAAATATGTGATTATTAAATTCCCCCACACTTAGCTTTTTTCACTCCTGGACAAAACACATAAGATCAAAGCTATGAAACAAAGAAAAACGACATAAACTCAAAAGCTAAAATCTCTAAAAGACTCGATGAAGCAAGAAGAGCAACCAGAAATTCAAGGGATCAAAGCATTAATGAGGTAACATTTCTTCACATCTCAAATCAACAAGCAAGGAAACTTCAGTTGAAAAGAATGAATCAAGAATGATAGATTCTCATAGAATTCACTCTCAATCTCTCAAGTGTTTAAAAGGTAAGTATTTCACTCTATTCAACCCATGAATAATTGCACTACCATAAGCTTGCTTATCTTCTACTTCTCCGCTACTCAAACCACATGCATACAAAAATCAAGAGGACTTTATTCAAGGTTGTAATTGGGTCATGGTAAAGGAGAGGGGATAATATGGATATGAGAAGATAAATACCAAAGAAAATAAAATAGCATTATGGTACAGTTAGAGTGGAGAAAATGTTTGAGAAAATTCATCATAAAGGACAATCACCAATATTTGACTAATGTTTTGTTGAAGATCAATCCCGAATTGGTGAATTGAATTCATTGTTAGACATAAACCTTCTCATTTTCTTCCTGTTATTTCTAAACATCCACCTTTATTCTAGACTCTGATAATCCTTTGATTGCAACGGTAGTCAATTTTTTTTTATCATTTTGCACACACCCCCCACACTTATTCAAGCACAAGGCCAATGCTCTCTTATTCCCTAAGGTTGGGTAAAACATTTTTTTGAAGGCACGTAATGAGCTAAAAATAAGGAATGGTCAAATAAGCTCAAAGGGGTTACACAAGGGAAAATATACAAGGATGGCTATTTGGTCAAAGTAGCTATTTCAAAATGCCTCAATCATATTTATATATGCATGTAAAAATGTAGCCTAAAAAAGAATCAAAGCAAGTTCTAGAGTAATAATTCCATGAGTAAAAATCACACAAGAAAGAAGAGAATGGTACAGATATTCAATCCATTCATCAATAGGCTCAAAATCTCACAAGGCATATTTCCATCATTCTCAATCCACCATATCAACATTCATATCCAAACTTAAGATTTTTAAGAAAGAAGACAATTTATGCTAAGATCCAAGAATCCGTTTGCTACTTCTACAAATAAACACTAAATAGTTACTATCCCAACTCAGATGCATCTCAAGAGTAATAAATAGTTTCCCAAATTTACTCCTTACTCTACCATCCTTAATTGGTTTTACTATGAATAGGTTTCTGACAGTCATATCACTAAACATACTTCCTAATTTAGATACGCCTCAAGAGTAAAATTACTTCTTACTCTGCCATCATTCATTGGTTTAGTAAGTCTATGACAATCATATCATACTTCCAAAAAAAATTTTTTTGTCAACTATTCTTTCCTCCAACCAAATCACAACATTATCCTCAATGTTAAAATATAGATGAGTAAAGGATAAAAGATATTACCTGTTAGAGAAATCTGACACAAATTTAAACAAAAACAAAGTACGATAAATAAAATCAAAAGTAAATGAAAGCTATAAATGAAGTGTCAAATCTGGCTTTCTTTTCATCCTGCTTCCCTCACTGCTTCCTGTTGACCAATCTATCTGAGCTATTGCTGGGTCAGGTTTATGAACAAAAACTTCTAATTTATCAATCAACTCATCAATAGTGGAAGCATAGATAAGAAGTTATCTTGCCGAAGGTGTGATAAATTTTGTTCCACAACATGGTCAAGAAAGATTAACAAAATATTAAAGAAATTATTTACATTCAACAAACCTATGGGTTTATGATGGATGTTCAGTTGGGCCCAAGAGACAATTTGAAAAACTTCTTCCAAGGTACCAAAATCACCTAGTAAGGCAATGAATGCATTAGAGTTTTTTCAAGCATTATCTTCATCCGTTCATGCATTGATGATACCTTAAGTTCTTCCATAATTGTCTTTCCAGTGATGTTCTGTTGAGCTAAAAGTTCAGGAATGACACCTAAAACCTGACTGCCTCCTATATATGCAGCAAGTGATACAGCTCTCATTAACCCACAGTAACCTCCCCCATATACAAGATGAATTTTCCTCGTAGCAAGTGATCGACCAAGAGTGGTAGCTGCATTTACAAACTATAAACCCTTCCTATACTTAGACCCACAAAATACACAGATATTTTTAAGTTAATGAATAAAAACACTTTCTATTTCTATACTCACCTTTCTCTGTGAATGATTCTGAGTTAGAGGAAAGTAGAGAAAATGAAGTGTTTAAATAGGAAAAAGAATGGAAAGGATAATAATAGCACCTATAAGGGTAGGTTAGTTGTTGTCAGAAAAGTTTGAAATTAAGAAACACATAATCTTTTTTTTTAATTTTTAATTTTTTTTGTTTTTTTGGTTTTTTTTTACTTCAAGAAAATCATCAGGGTAAAGAAGTCTAGAAACCCCTGAAGGACCCTGCTCAAAGGATCGTATGTCTAAAACCAAAATACAGCAAAATCATACAAAGATAAAAGAAATATAATAACAAATGATGATATACATTTATGTACAATTTTCATGGCGTACCTTTATACTGCGCATCATGAGTGCAGTAGTGGTATATCTTTATACTGTGTGTCACCAGTGCAGTAGACACTCACGTCGGTTTATTCGAAGAAAAAATAAAGAAGAAACCATCGTGGGTTTCCATCCTGCGTCTGGAACCTGGAGAGCTCACACTTGGGCTCGTAACATCAACAAAGATGCTAAAATCTAAAACCCGTAATGTCCAAGAGCCAGAACGTTCCATCTCATGGCGCTAAGAGCCCCTTCTAATAAAAGAGAGGATCAAGCTCAGATGCCTCATACGCTTTGGCAGTCGTGGGTTACTTCTTACTAATAACTAGAGTGGGACGCTTCTGCCTGTCCATCAACTCCACAGTGCCTAGATGGTAAACATTGGGTTATAAAGTGCGACTCTCCATAGAGCATAGTACATGAACTTTTTTTAAGGACTAGCATGCAAAGGTCCACCTGAGTCAATGACGGGTCAGCCAAAGGCTGGGGCTCCACAACTAATTAAAGTCATGGTACTCCTTCCGAATCACCCTTATTCAGACATTTTTTTCATTTTTTTTAAGAAAACATGAAGAAGAAGAAGAAGATAATATATACAGATTGTTATGGATATGGCTCACATCTGCCTCTGGTTTCACGTCCAGTAACGGCTTAAACGTCTTCTATGAGTCGAGGATAAGCTTCCCATCCAATTCTCTTATAAATTGGCAAACAGGGTTTTTTAGAGTCAGATTCCCAAGACGGTTATCTTCCACTTAACCGGCAACACAAAAAACTGCAAAAAGAAGGCAACAAAATTAGAATAAATTCTATTCATAACAAGGATCAGAAAGAGAGATGAATTATACCTCATCAACTTGGTTTTCCAGAAATAGTTTGAGCCTTTGTCCATTGACTTTAAACAGATTACCATTCCTAGGATTTCTAATATCTATAGCCCCATGGGGATACACATCTTTGACAATAAAAAGGACCACTCCACCTAGATCTCAATTTTCTAGGGAATAGGCGTAGGCGAGAATTATAAAGCAGAACTTTTTGACCAATTTTAAAAGATTTTCTCAAAATTGTCTTATCATGAAAAGCTTTTGTTCTGGCTTTATAAATCTTTGAGTTCTTATAAGTATCATTTCTCAATTCGTCCAATTCATTTCATTGCAATTTGCGTATCTTGCAAGTATCATTAAGATTTAGATTGAAAGATTTAATGGCCCAAAATGCTTTATGTTTTAATTCTGCAAGCAAGTGATAAGGTTTTCCATAGACTAACCGATAGGGTGACATGCCCAAAGATGTTTTGAAAGCAGTACGGTAAGCCCAAAGTGCATCATTTAGTCTTAAAGACCAATCTTTACAATTTGGGTTAATCATTTTTTCCAAAATTTGTTTAATCTCCCTATTTGTCAATTCAACTTGTCCACATGTCTGAAGGTGATAAGGGGTGACAATTTTGTGTGTAATACTATATTTCTTCATTAAAGATTCAAATGGTTTATTGAAAAAATGTGTTCCCCCATCACTGATGATAGTCCGAGGGATTCCAAATCGACACAAGATATTTTCTTTTAAAAATTTGAGAACAGTTTTATGATCATTGTGTCAGCATGGAATCGCCTCAATCCATTTTAAGACATAATCAACTGCAACCAATATATACACAAATCCAAATGAGGATGGAAATGGACTCATGAAATCAATTCCCCAACAATCAAAAATTTCAATGACAAGGATGGGGTTCAGAGGCATCATGTTTCTTTTTGAAATTGAGCCTATTTTTTGACAATTTTCATAACTTTTGCAAAAAGTATAGCAGTCCTTAAATAAAGTGGGCCAATAAAATTCACACTGTAAGATTTTCGCTGCTATTTTCTTTGAAGAAAAGTGACCTCCGCATGCTTCTGAGTAACAAAATTTAATAATACTACGTACCTCACTGTCGGGCACACATCTCTGAAAGATTTGGTCAGGACAATTTTGAACAAGTATGGATCATCCCAATAAAAATATTTTACCTCTGTCAAAAATTTCTTTTTATCTTGGTGCGTCCACTGAGGCGGCATCTTTCCTTTTTATTCTCCAGTAAAAGTTGAGGAAATTACTTCTGGAAAGCTTTGTTCTTCTCCCAAAAATGTGTACTTCAACCCAGCAGGTAATGACTTTAATTCCAGTGTGGGTACTTCTTCATAGGTATTATCATTCATGGGTTTTAGCTCTTTGAATCTCGGCTTCCATCCTTTGTATTCTATTTCCTCTGTACAATCAAGCAAATCAAATGAATTAATTAAACAAACTTCTAATGGGTCAGAAGAACTCTCTTTTTGAAGATGATCATCTATAATGACTTCAATCCCTTCAACTTCCTCCTTTTCATCAAAGACTTCCTGTGGTTGGTTGCACATGTTAAAAACATTGAGTTCCAGTGTCATATTTCCAAATGTTAGTTTCACCACTCCATTTCTGTAATTTATCAAAGTATTAGATGTTGCTAAAAATGGACGGCCTAAAATAACAGGAATAGACTTACAACTATCAACCATATGTTCAGTATCTAGGACAATAAAATCCACAAGATATATGAATTTATCAACTTGAACTAACACATCTTCCACTATTCCTCTTGGAATTTTAATTAATTTATCGGCAAGTAGAAGAGTTACAGAAATTAGTTTTAACTCACCTAAGTTGAGTTGTTAATAAACTGAATATGGAAGCAAATTGACACTAGCACCAAGATCAAGTAAAGTTTTTTCAATTTTATGTTCTCCAATAATGCATAAAACTATAGGATAACCAGGGTCTTTATATTTAAATGCATTATTATTCTGAAGAATGAAGCTTACCTGTTTAGTTAAAAATGCTTTCTTTTTCACATTTTATTTCCTTTTAACAATGCACAAGTCCTTCATATATTTTGCACAAGAAGGAATCTATTTGATAACATTTAATAGAGGAATATTGGCCTTCACCTGTTTCAAAATTTCAAAAATTTTAGTGTTATGGTTCAATTTCTTTAGATTATTCAATGCTTGAGGAAATAGGGATAAAGGCGAGAGTTTGGTCTCCTTTTAGTCAACTGCTTCATTTTCTTGAGGAATTGGTTCATCTTCTTTCTCACAAAGTTCAAAAATTTGTTTTTCAACAACCTTTCCACTCCTAAGAGTTATCACTGACTTGACTTAGTCTATTTGTTAGTTTTTTGAACTCTCCTCATTTAGACTGTACTGACCCCTAGGATTTGGTTGAGGTTTAGAAGAAAATTTTCCTTTCTCGTGAATGGTGAGTGCAGAAGAAAGTTTAGAAAGAGTATCTTTTATGTCATTCATGGTTTGATTGTTTTGTTTATTAATGGTCTCTTGTTTTTCTATGAATGCATGTAGTGTTTCTTCAAAGTTTTTCCTATATGGTGGGACATAAGGTACATATCTTTGAGAATTTTGAGAGTCTTGTTATGCTTGAGGAGGTGGTGGTTACACGGATTGTGACTGATTATTATTCCTTCAGCTGAAGTTCGGGTGATTTCTCTATCCCAGATTGTATGTATCTGAAAAAGAAGAAGTAAATGGCTTTTTAAAATTATTCATTGCATTTACTTGCTCATGTACAACTTCTTTAAAAACAGGAATCTTAGGACATTCATGTGTTGAGTGTCCTAAGTCATCACAAATGCCATAAATTTCTTCATTTTGCATAGATTTGATTCCATTTGCTTTTCTTAATTCCATGGCTTCAACCTTTCTAGCCAAACTGGCAAACCTTGTATTTAGATCTTCCTGTTGACTAAGGTGATATTTTCCTTTATAGCACTTGTAAGGTTTGATCTAATTGAATTTTCAGAAGAGTTAGTACTATGCCAAGATTGAGAATTTTCAGTCAACTGGTTTAAATAATCTAAAGTTTCATCAAGTTCTTTACTAAGAAACTCACCATTGCATATTGTTTCCACAAATTGTTTAGTTTCAGGTGTTAAACATTCATAAAAGAAGTTTATAGTGTGTCATTTTTCAAAACCATGGTGTGAGAAAGAATTTAACAAATCTTTAAACCGTTCCCAATATGCCTCATTTGAATTTTGGAAAAAAATTTGGATTTGTATTTTCATAGCATTGGTTTTATGTGTTGAAAAAAATTTCTTCAAGAACTCACCTTGCATTTCTTGCCATGTGCCAATTGATCTTGGTTTCAAAGTGTTAAGCCAAGATTTTGATTTATCTTTTAAAGAAAAAAGAAACAATTTAAGCTTAACAATCTCTTCAGTGTAATTTTGGTCATTGAAAGCAATACATACTTCCTCAAATTCTTTCAAATGTAAATATAGGCTTTCAGATTCTAAACCATGAAAATTAAAAACTAAAGAAATCATACCTGACTTAAATCTAAAATTGTTAGCATTGAGTGGAAAGATAAAGGATGATGGACTAGAATTTCGAGGTAGTTGCAAATATTCACGTATAGTTCGCAACGGTTGATTTTCATGTTCATCATGTACACTTTTATTTTCAGTCATTGTGTCAATTGTGTGTGATTGTGATTCAAACAAATCAATATATAAAGTACTATGATTAATTTTAATCAAACGACCAGAATTTAAATCACGATACTAATTAAGTATAAATAAATGACTTAAAATAGAAAAAATAATGTACAAGTAGGCGATTTATACCTGCCATTAAATATTAACAAGGATGTAGTATAAACTAACCACCAAATAAATATTAACAAGTAAAAAATTAGATAACTGATAAATTAAAAAGTTAGATAATTAGAGAGTTAATAATTAGTAAGTTAGAAAGTGCAAAAAGTAAAATACGTAAAATAAAGTGCAGAAAGTAAAATTCAAAAAATAAAGTACGTAAAGTAAATTACGTAAAATAAAATACGTAAAATAAAGTGCAAAAAATGAATTACGTAAAATAAAATCTGGAAAGTAAAATACAAAAAATAAAGTTCAGAAAGTAAATTAAAAATATGAAAATCAGAGAGAGGCGTAACCCCACCAGAGCCGAAAGAGAAGAAAAGAAAAAAAAGATTATTTCATTATGTTATAAAGCAATAATAAATAACATAAATTTAAAAGTTAGAGAGCGAAATTAAATGACGTAAATTAAAAGTTAGAGAGCGAGAAAATAAAAGTTAGTAAACATAAAATAAATGACATAAATTAAAAGTCAATAAACATAAGTAAATGACATAAATATAAATGTTAGAAAGTTAGTATGTTAGCAAGTTAGTAGGTTAGTAAGTTAGATAGATAGAAAGTTAGAGAGTTAGTAAAGAAATCGAAGAATCGGCAAGCCAATCTTTTGCTCCGATAAGGGAAAAAGAGAATAGATTTTATTAAAGAATGAGAACCTAAATAAATTAAAACATCAAATCAAGTCCTCGGCAACGACACCAAAAACTTGATTACGGGATTTAAAGGATGCAAACCCAAGTACAAGTTGTCTCAAGTAATAAATTTCTCGAGAGTCTGAGGTCGATCCACAGGGAATTGATAAAGAAAAATTAATTGAGGAAAGAAAAGGATTTGTCACAACACCAAAAGTAATAAAAGATGTTCACAAATGAATTTAAGAACTTGCTTGGGTTAGGAGATCCACTCATGGTAATAAATTAAAGGCAAGATTATTTCTCTTTGTAACTCAATTGAAATCCACACACAACAGAGGTTCTAATCGGAAAATATAACATTCAAAGTTCAATTATATATGCAATCATATTATGATTCCTTTACTTATCTATCAACATTTGTAAATGAGTTCAAGCATTTACTGGGTCAATCCTATTGTCTACGATAAATCAAGATCTCCATTATACAAAGAAGGTTTGTAAATTGATTGGAAACAAAATACAATACATATAATGTCCATTTGATAATATATCATTTAAGCACAAGAAATAGAATAATCTAACCTTATTTCATTACCAAGAGCTTCACTCTTTCACCCAAGCAAGATGAAGATTTAGTTACTCATAGATAAGGAGAAAGAAAGAGAGAAGAAGAGAAAGATGAACATAGCTTCAATTTAGAGCAAGAGAAAATTACAACAAAGAAAAATAATAAATAAGCATAATCATAACTTCTAAAAACTATGCCTAACACCAAGAGCACCAAATGATCAGTTAATGGTGCCTTTTATAGAGGATTAGGCATACAAAATGACAGGGGGGCTGATTAAGAGTAGGTAGATGAGTGGAAAATGGCAAATGGTGAGTTGGAGAGTGGAAAATTATTGAGATTCTTTGTTTCTGAAATCATTCAGTGGTGATCTCATGGATGCCATTAGAATGAAGCAACGTGGTCTTCATGAAAGTTATAGCATTTTGTCTCAGCTTTCCAATGTCACCAAGATCATCCAAAAATTTCTCCAACAGCCCAAGATATAACCCAATTACTGTAGATTGTTCAGGCCCAGTTTCAGCACCTCTGTTTTAACTTCCAGACCCAATATCACCTTCAAGCTGTCCGAATGAGCTCTTATGTTCTCATGAAAGTCGTAGATATGGGTTTTAACTTTCAAATCTCCAAATTTTAGCCTAAGAAAGTTTCTACAGCCTGAGTTATGCTTTGATTACTGTACACTGTTCAGGTTCCAGTCACAAAACCCGTGTTCTGACTTCCAAGCCCATTTAGCTCATCTAAATGTCCAATTTTTACCTGGAGCTCTACATGAAAGTTGTAAAGCTCTCTCTTATCTTTCCTACAAGGTAAGATACATAATTTTTACACATTTAGAACTCAAGATAGAGCGGATATACAGAAACAGTGTAAGACCCAAATAATGCTGAAAAAATCAATTAAGTCCAATTTAAGTCCAAACTTACAAAACATAACCAGGCTTAATCAATTAAGTACATGGAGAGTGTAAATAATTAAAAATGAGGGTTTATTAATGTATAAAATATGTGATTATCATTAACTAATCATATATCATCACATATGTGACTTGAGGTAATTGTTATGAAAGTCAAATATTTTTAATAATGTGGTAATACATAATTAGTTGATAGTATAAAAAAAATTTACACTCACAGTACATTATAATTAAATTCTTGATTAAATAGTGCATGCCATTAATGGTATGTATTTGTTTATAGTAAAATTTTGTCGATTTTTCAACAATGTGATTTTGAATCTTAATTTAGAGAAGGAAATTGCTTCTTCTGTGAATTGTTCAGTAGTTAGGTAACTTAGATCACAAATATAAGGAATGAAAACCAATAAAAGTAAGTGCAAATAAAGAAAGAAAAGTGCTATTAACTGCGAAAGATTTCTACAAAACGAAATTCACGACAAATATGGCTCTTAACAATTGGTTATTTATTACTTAAAATTTAAAAATTAAATATTTAAATTAAAAAAATTATACAACTCACAACAATAACTAATCATTCGTGAAATTTTCATGAAAAAGTCTTCTGTGATAACCAGTATTTCCCTTAAAGAAATCAAAATAAAAAGAAAATGAAAGTGTTTTGCACTGGGGTTTGGGTTAGCGATTCAGGAGCAACTCGACCGGCTAAAATTGAATCCCAGATATTTATGAGAATTATTAGATAAGTAAATATGTATATTTATGAAGAGTAAATCTCTTATAGAATCCCTCATAAATAGAAGAATTAGTTATAAGAGTTAATGATCTTATTAGATTCTTATTCTAATTAACAACATTTACTATCTATTAATGCATATTTAAATATGATTCTTATCTACCAAGACACTCCTACAAGGATGGAAAATGTGTTGAGAGGTTGAAAATGCAGGAAAATAGCCACTAGAAACTCACCAAAAGATCACTGGATATCACCTGATTCGTCAGAGAAAAAGCACAGAAATGGAGGATAAGGAGAAAGTGGGGGAAAAAACCCATCACTCCTATTTATAAGTGGTGGGGGCTGATGTGAAATTTGGCAAGTGCACCAAATCGCAAAAAGTAATAAAATAGTGAATAAAGTATCGTCCCACGAGATTTATAATGTCAATTACTAATTTTGTTAAACCGACACTATCTAAGTTACCCAAAAGATAAGAGTTGACAAAAGTAAGAATAAAAGTAATTAATAACAGGAAAATAATTAAAATTAAATAAAGTAAATCAAAGCAATTAAACTAAGGTTGAAAACAATGATGCGAAAGTGTTAGGATTTATACTTCACTTGAACTCTTCTGATATAAATTAAAATAGCAATTTAATTAAGTTATATTTCATGATTTAAGATCAATTCCCAAATTTAATCAATATCCAATCCGTTGGTATATCAATCTTCTTCACATTATTTAGAATTAATTAATCCCTTAGTCTAAGCCCAAATAGAGAATGTTTTATAAAAAATGAGAGAATTAAAAGAAAGACCGCACAACTTACAACGTCTATTCCTAATGATTGCAGAAATTATGGTGTTTATCACGTGTTCTAAGTTCATGCAATTTTTTTCAAATCAAATATAAACCCAAAGATCATTCCCAAATTGATCAGGTTTGGAAAAGTATTAAGAGAAGAGATAAACACATAAATCATAAAATAGAAACTTAAATTAAACCCATAAATTAATTTACATCGTCAAAGAACAAGATCCATCATCCCCCTAATGAGGGAAACTTAGTTACACATAGGAAAAGAAGAAAACAAATGGAAGAATATGACAAACTCCATTGTAGATAGGCAGAAAGGTAGAAGAGAATTCTTAATCTTTAATCCTAGTTGCGCTCATACCACTTTTAGGGTTTGTAACTCTTGATGGCTACGGCGTTACAAGTTATCTTTTGGTTTAGTGATTTGCTCTATTTATAATAGTTAGGGGGCAAAATTGTATGTTTTTTGCTCCAGAAGACCTCACACGGCCGTGTGACCACACAACTCGGTCGTGTGACATTAAATTTACGTAACTTGCAATGGAAGGGAGACACAACCGTGTGACATTGAGACACGGTCGTGTCTCATACACAAAAGCTCTCCACAAGTTAGACAGTGTCGTGTCTAACTCCTCAATCACTTCTGAGTTGACACAGGGCCCTGTTTAAGCCAAAATGATATTCTTTTGCCCCACAAACTCAATGTTTTCACCTGCTTTCAATCCAAATGTGATAAACCTTTTTAATCTGCAAAAATCGAAGACAATGATAAGGATCTATCTAAAATTTATCAAAAAACACAAGCAAATCACTATAAAATGTGAACTTTTGGAAGTTCATCAGGGGTAACCCCCAACACCCACTGCAAGGGTAAAATGGCATTTTCTACATTAAATTTGAAATTCTGCATAGAATTTGAAAACGACAATCACAGTGACACGAAGATCAAATGGCAGCTTCCAATACCTTTTAGCCACGTGGGAAAAAGTGCCTGACATAGCAGACAAAAGGATTGCGAACAGACCTTAAACGACTTATGTCAAAACGAAATAGTACTTACACCAGATATCAGATCAACATTGTGTCGGTCTTACAATACATAATGCGGATTATATATTTTATTTCGGTTAACTCGCGATTTACAAGTGGACCCCATAACCCAAAATTAGTATGGGGACAACGTAGTATGAATCCTAAACAACGGTGTAGCGACTATAAAGCAGAGCGATCTATATCGGATCCCAGCCTAATTCATTAATACTATAGGCATCCTGATTTTTATTTTTCATCAAGAACTTCGACCATTCGTTATAGACATCGCGAGATCCAACATCTATATCATGACTTAGATCTTTTTGTCTTATGCATGTCGTTTTCTCCTGATAATATCGGATATCTTGACACTCAATTATCACATCTGAGTGTCAAGTTGGGGCAATTATTCTAGATCGGAGTCTAGGTTAACAATTCAGGAGCAATTCAGCCCACTAGAATTGGATCTTAAATATTTATGAGCGTTATTAGATAAGTAAATATGCCTATTACGAGGAGTAAATCTCTTATAGGATCCCTCATAAATAGAAGAATTAGTTATAAGTGATAATGATTTTAATAGATTTTTATCCTAGTTAACAACATTTATTATCTATTAATGCATATTTAAACATGATTTTTATTTACTAAGACACTCCTATAAATATCACACAAGGTAGCAAATATTTGCATCTAATTCTAAACACTACTCACCTTATGTACGATCTAACTCGAGTGTCAGAGTACCTTTTACAGGTACTCAACCCACGCACAACTGATAACTCCACAATTTGTAGTTATTTGTGCCCCATATCTATGCTATGTTGATTGCTTAGTCCTTGTTTTGATGCATGAATGGAAGACTTTAGCTTTATATTCACATAATTCAATCTCGATGTCTTCCATCATGATTCTGAGAAAATGTTTCTAATTCTTTGATATATTGAGTACATTTGCACTAATTATTGAATTGGTAATTTCTCTATGGCACGTAGGGTTCCAACCAAGTGAAACTTAGAAGATTTGGACCAGCATTGCAAAAGAAAGCTAAGTGCAAGGATCAGCTTGTCACGCTGCGGCATGGCATATGAATGCCGCGACGTGGTGCATCCCTTATTTCTGGCAGAAAGCTATGCATTTTGAACGCCGTAGTGCAAGGGAATTGAATGTCGCGGCGTGATGACCTAAAATGTACATGCGCAACGGCGTAAGCATATGAATGTCGCAGCGTGACTATATTTTCTGAACCCTATAAATACTGTTGCATTAATTTTCTTAGAAAGTTACGTCATTTTTAGAGAGCAACTGCTAGGTTTTCGCACTCCAAACTGAAAGGAAGCAAACGTGACCAAGATTGAAGGCTATCTTTACCTTGGAGGAACATTAAAGCTTGAAGGATCATTCTATTGAGCTTTTTCTTCTCTTTCATTCATCTTCCTCTCTTTCCTTATCATGACAATGAGTATTTGTGATATATTTTTGTTTGTTATGAGTGGCTAAGCTGTTCATAGGGTTTTTCTTTGGATCCTCCTATGGATGTTGAATAATATTGTAATCCTTTGAGTTGATATACATGATTTGGTTTTGTTCAATCATATAGTGCTTAATGCTCTTGATTGTTTGACCAGCTTTTAAGTAATTTGTTAAAATCTAATGAACCTAGACATAGGAATTTGGATTTGGGATCGTATGTATGATTGATGCATGTTCTATTTCATTTAATTAGTTTGGATGCGATGATTCATTAATAGGATAGAAATATACCTATTGGTCATGCATAGTAACTATTTGGGAATAGATCTTAATGAGTGGATGTACACTAGTTCTCATGGAAACATAGTGAATTAGGTAACTGTAGGATGGTAGATTGACCTAGACATAGGCTTTTAACTAGTTTAGATTCTCAAGCTAACCTAATCATTTTGTGTATATTGCTCATAAGGAATACTTGTTATCAATGGAAGTAGGAGGTGAAAAAGGATGCCTTATTCTCTAATCATTAACTCTAATTCCAATCTTATAGTTATTAAGTTCTTTTAATTAATTAACATAAATCCCTCAATTTATATGTCCTTGAATAGAAGTACTGGAGTTATTGGTTTATATTTAGTATGGAATTTAACATTAGTCCTCATGGGAATGATATCCAACTCCTAGCTACACTACAAGTGCAACCCATGCACTTGCGGTAAGCAAAAGAGCGAACAAGTTATTGAGGTATCTTAAACTTATGTATGTGGTTTTGATACTCATATATGTGGTAGTTATTACGTTAATTATTTTACTATTATTGCCTATCTTTAATATGATATTTTGGTTTGCTAGTACAACTATGTATGTTTGTAATGGTGTATGTTTTGATAGGATCCATAGGAACATGTATCTTGATAACAATTGCATGAAAATCTCATTCAAGATACAATTATCGTTCCCTATCACAATTTGAATCATAATGGTTAAAACTAGTGTGAAATGATTGTTCAATGATAGATTTGGATGCAAATTGACCTGAACATTTCTGTGAATCCATATACAATCTTTGAAGCATGCTGAGGCAATCTAGTTTCTTTTTATGCGTGATGCGTTTCCCACTTGCATGTCGGTTTAACTTTGAAAGTGATAAGAAGTTTTACCTAGAGAAAGTTTATGTATTGTACAGATGAAAGTTTCAGTTATCTGTGAGATTATTTTTGAACTCTCTTAAGGCAAAATCCTAATTTGTGCATGATTGAGGAAATGATTAGGGCATTGTTTGAGCCGATTGAGCCTTAAAAAGTTTACTTTGAAATGATCATATCCCTAGGTCCCCTTTGAAGCCTTATATATGTTTGGCCTTATGTTTTTCATCACCTATATATTTTATACCATGTAACCATTCTAAATGCATGTGAGAACATTGCATTTTTTATCTTACCATCATTGTTTATTGAGAACAAACCATATGATTTCTTCAAACAAGCTCAGTAATTAAGAGTATTGTGTAAGTCAAATTCAAAATTGAACTTATAAGAACCATCTGCAGTAAGAAAAGCATTGCTTTGTAAAAGTGAAAGAAAGAAAAAGAGAAAAGAGACAAGCAAAGAAAAAGAAAAGAAGAAGAAAAGTAAATACAAAAATAAAGCATTGAATGGTTCTTATGAGTTTTGATCTTTCAAAGTTCTTTTTGAAATACCTTTATAATTTCAATTGAGCTCAAGTCTTGAAATTGTATGTGCATGTGTCTCAATGTTTGTGTTAAATCCATTCCCTTTGTTCTTTAACCCATATCATTGGCCTTACATTATAAGTTGTTAAAGACCTTTTTGATCCTCAAATATGTGTGAGTTACATTAGTGGAAAGAGAGTTGAATTACAATCATGTGGATTCCTTTATGCATATTCATTTATATGTTCATAAACTTATTCGGGTAAGTATAAATTGAACAGAAGAAGTTTTGTTTGCATGATTGTGGGAAATATATCTTGGATAAAAGGAAACTGTGATTGTTAGCA
The DNA here is from genome assembly GCA_029884605.1 of Ormosia emarginata. Lineage (NCBI taxonomy): Eukaryota > Viridiplantae > Streptophyta > Magnoliopsida > Fabales > Fabaceae > Ormosia > Ormosia emarginata. The sequence goes on along the minus strand of JAQQTP010000089.1, from coordinate 42,935,687 downwards.
TAATTAGGATTGTGTATATGTGAAACTGACTGTGAGGCAATAACTCCACAATGTGTAGTTATTTGTGTCTCATATTTGTGTTTCTCTAATTGCTTAAGTCCTTGTTGTTATGCATATTTAGAAGGTTTTATGCTTATATTTATAATATTCAATTCTGACACTTTCCATTACGATTCTGAGCAAACTGTGCTTATTCTGTGATTGATTAAGTGGATTTATAACTCTTATTTATTTGGTGATTTATCTATTATAGGAAGGGCTCCGAACGAGATAATATATGGAACAATTGAGCCAAAACTGGAAGAGAAAGCCAAGTGTGCAACTCAACATATCACGTTGTGGCGCAGACATTCAATGCTGGGACATGGTGCATTCCCTGCATCAAAGTCAGAGAGCGACGCATTTTTTATGCCGCGGTGCAGGCATGTAATGTCGCAGCGTCCCTGACCTAAATTGAAGTGCGCCGTGGCGTGAGAAGTTGAATGTCGTAGCGTTACTCTGTTTTCTGAGCCTATAAATAGAATTTTAACAAATTTTACAAAGAGAGCTTTTTAGGTTTTACAGAAGTTGCGACTGGAACTTCATTTCTGGGCAGATTGGAGATTTGGGGAGCCAAGATTGAAGGCCATCTTTCTTATGGAGGACGATTCAAGCATAGAAGATGACATCTATGAGCTTCCTTCTTTTTCCCTTAGTTTTCTTCTCTTTCCCTTATCCTTTGACCACTGATTTTTTTGTATATTTTCGTGTTCAATGATTAGTTAAGTTGTATTTAGGGATTATTTTGAATCTTTCTATGGATATTAATGATTATGTATTGCTTTGAGTATATATTGATGGTTGGTTTTGTTCTTCCATACCTATGCTTAATGCTTGCTCTTGTTTGGCCAATAATTGCATGCTCTTAGTGTTGCAAATGAACTAGACATAGCGATTTGTGGATATGGATATGGTATGGTTGATGCATGTTTGATAAGTTCAATTGGCTTGGATAAGTTGATTCGCAAATGGGGATTGCGCTCGACATAGGCTTTTAACTAAAGTAGATTCTCAAGCTAACCTAACTAATCATTAATGATTCTTATAAAGATTGCATATCATTAATTGAAGTAGGAAGTGAAGAAGGATTCCCTAAATCTCTAAACCATTATCTTTACTTTTATTTATCGTTTTTCTATTTGTAGATTAGCTTTATTACACTCTTCCCCTATTTTATATGTTCTTGAATAGAATTAGCTAAGCTATTGGTTGGTATTTAGTATTGGAAGCCATTTATCCTTGAGGGAATGATCTCTACTCTTTAATTGTATTACTTGTGCAACTCGTGCACTTGCGGCCTAATAAAAGGGACAAACAAGTTTTTGGCGCTGTTGCCGGAGATAACAGTTTAATTCTATATTGCTAATATCAACAATGAGTTTTGCTAGTCCTAATTCAAGTTGTATAGGTCTTTTTCATTTAAGTTTTCATTCTTTGTAGTTTAGGTATAATAAATGGCAGATGAGCACAGTCACTCGAGGCCTTTGAGGAAGTCGCGACCCCTAAATGGAGACCTTCAATCAGGCGAAAGAAGGCCTACCATCCGAGCCATTAATTTGGTGATCAAACTAGCCATAATCCAAAGAAGAGTTAGCAGTTTGCCTTGATAAAAGTCCTGCCAAGATTATAACTCAGGCCCTTCTTTGGAGGGAATCCAAGTTTTTATATTTTTGTTAGTATTTATGTTTTTGGTAAGTTTTAAGTCTTAAATATGTTATTAAGTTTAGTTTTGTAGCTTTAGTTAGTCTTATGCTTTTCTTTAGTATTAAGTTGTATATATGTGTGTATGTTTAACTTTTGTATCTTGAAGTTAGTATGTTTGATTTTTGTAGCTTAGTTAGTTTTAAGTCTTATATATGTTAGTACTTTAATTGTTGTAAGTTTAGTTAGTTTTTAGGTTTATGTTTAGTTTTAAGTTATATATAGGTTAGTAAATGTGAATTTGTGTTTTAATACATTTTAGTTGTCGATAGTATGTTTTGGCTATTTGGACAAGTTTTAGATGTGTTGAGGACCATTTTGGGCAAAATCCTGCAGCAAAAGTAAATTTGGTGCAGAATTTTACAGGTTGATCTCTCACGCTGCAGCGTGAGTCTGTTACACGCTGTGGCGTGATCGTTATTTCTGTGCGTATCAAGCCAAAATTCAGAGATCTCAACGTTGCGGCGTGGCAACTTCAATGTCGTGGCATGGATACCATGTGCTGCGGTATATTATGTTGCGGTGTATATAATGTACATAGTCACTTTTCAGTATGTCAATAGGCTCAGGTACTCCAGACGACGTAGACAGTGAGGATACTGTTTCACTTAAGTTTAGGGGAGTATCATTACATGTTTTGGTTATTATAATGTTGAATTGATATAACATGTTTTGATATTTTAAGTATGTAGTAATGATAGTCACCATGTTATCATGATCATATGCTGAATTTGACTATTACTGATGGGTTTCTGAGGAAAACTTTTTAATTTTTAATGCATGATTGAGTTGATACTAATGTGAAATTAGTTGTTCAATGACATAAATGTTGCAATTTGATTACTTTGAACAAAGTCATATGTGATCAGAAGTATGTAAAATAATTTAGTCGCTTTTTATGCATGATTTATATTCCACTTAGATGCAAGTATAACTTTGAAAATGATAAGAGTACATGTCTAGAGAAAGTTTATGGATGTACATGTTGAGCTTTGATTGTCCTAGAAGTTATTTTTAAACTCTCTTGATGCGAAATCCTATATTGTGCATAACTGAGAAAATGATTAGAGCATTGTTTGGACCGATTAAGCCTTTCGAGTTTACCCTGATATATCATATCTCTAGGTCCCTTTTTGAAGCCTTATAATTGTTGGCCTTATATGTTTTTCATTCACCCATGTATTGCTTACCCTGTTAACCATTCTTATGCATGTGAAAATATTGCATTTTCCTTCCTTCTGTCATTGTTTATTGGGCATATGATATGTTATTTCTTGAAGTGAGTCCAGTGAGTAAGGGTATATTTGTTTAATGTTAAATGAGCTTGAAGGAACCATATGTAGTAAAAGAAAAAGTATTGCTTTGTTCAATCAAATTCAAAAGAGAAAAAAAAAAGAGAAAAGAAAGAGCATGCAATGAAAAAATAAAGAGAAAAGAAAAGTACAAAAAGAATTGAATGGTTCTAGAGAGTTCTAGTTTTTCACTTTTGATTACCCTAATAATATCAGTGGGAGACTCAAGTTTTGAAATAACATGTTTTGTTTCTCAATATTTGTATGTATCCTTCCCTTTTTTTCATATGTCCATTACCATTAGTCTGATATTACAAGCTATTAAAAGACCCTTTTGATCCTCAGTTATGTGTGGTTTACATTAGTGGAGAGAGATTTTAGATTCAATTTTGTGGATTTTATGATTCATATACATGTATACTTATAAACTTATTCGGATATGTAAGACTTGAATATGAGAAGTTTATCTTGCATGTTTGTGAAAAATGTGATTTGCATGAAAGGATGCTAGATTGTTAGCATGTTTAGGGTTGTGCATGTGTGGAGTTAATTGTGAGTTTTTGGCATTCATTGCAAACCGATGCAATCATTCTACACTGATAAATATTAAATGGAAATTAAAATTAAAAGTTGCTGAATACATGTTGAAGTGTAAATTGTTAAAATGAGTTTACTTAGTCATACTTTGTTTTGCTCGAGGACAAACAAAAGGTTAAGTTTGGGGTTGTGATAACTCCATAATGTGTAGTTATTTATGTCCCATATTTGTGTTTCTCTAATTGTTTAAGTTTTTGTTATTATACATATTTGGAAAGTTTTATGCTTATATTTGCAATATTCAATTATGACACTTTCCATTATGATCGTGAGCAAACTGTGCTTATTTTGTGATTGATTAAGTGGATTTGTAATTCTTATTTATTTGGTGATTTATCTATTATAAGAAGGGCTCTAAACGAGATGATATATAGAGCAATTTAGCCAAAACTAGAAGAGAAAGCCAAGTGTGCAACTCAACAAATCACGTCGTAGCGCAGGCATTCAATGTTGTGACGTGGTGCATCCCTTGTATCAATGTTAGAGAGCTACGCATTTTTTACGCCGCAGCGCATGCATGTAATGTCACGGCGTCCTTGACCTAAATTGAAGCGCGCCGCGGCGTGACAAGTTGAATGTCGCGGCATTACTCAGTTTTCTGAGCCTATAAATAGAATTTTAACAAATTTTACAGAGAGAGCTTTTTAGGTTTTAAAGAAGCTGCGGGTGGAACTTCATTTTTGGACAGATTGGAGGCTTGGGGAGCCAAGATTGGAGGTCATCTTCCTTATGGAGGATGATTTAAGCATAAAAGATGACATCTATGAGCTTCCTTCCTTCTCCCTTAGTTTTCTTCTCTTTCCCTTATCTTTGACCATTGATTTTGTGTATATTTTCGTGTTCAATGATTAGCTAAGTTGTATTTCGGGATTACTTTGAATCTTTCTATGGATATTAATGATTATGTATTGCTTTGAGTATATATTGATGTTTGGTTTTGTTCTTCCATACCTATGCTTAATGCTTGCTCTTGTATGGCCAATAATTGCATGATCTTAGTGTTGCAAATGAACTAGACATAGGGATTTGTGAATATAGATATGGTATGGTTGATGCATGTTCGATGAGTTTAATTGGCTTAGATAAGTTAATTCGTTAATGGGATAGAAATATATTTCTTAGCCATGCATAGCGTGTGTTTGAGAATAGAACTGAATGAGTGAAGTTTGTTCTCATGGAAACACAGAGAATTAGGCAAATGAAACTATAGTTGATTGAGCTAGACATAGGCTTTTAATTAAAGTAGATTCTCAAGCTAACCTAACTAATTATTAATGTTGCATATAAGGATTACATATCATTAATTGAAGTAGAAGTTGAAGAAGGATTCCCTAAATCTCTAAACCATTATCTTTACTTTCATTTATCATTTTTCTGTCTGTAGATTAGCTTTATTGCACTCTTCCCCTATTTTATATGTTCTTGAATAGAATTAGCTAAGCTATTGGTTGGTATTTAGTATTGGAAGTCATTTATCCTTGAGAGAACGATCTCTACTCTTTAATTATATTACTTATGCGACCCGTGTACTTGCAGCCTAATAAAAGGGACAAACAATTTTTTGGCGCCATTGTCAGGGATAACAGTTTAATTCCATGTTGCTAATATCAACAATGAGTTTAGCTCGTCCTAATTCAAGTTGTGTAGTTCTTTTTCATTTAAGTTTTCATTCTTTGTAGTTTAGGTACAATAAATGGCGGATGAGCCAATCACTCGAGGCATTTGAGGGAGTTGCGACCCCTAAATGGAGACCTCTAATCAAGCGAAAGAAGGCCTACCATTCGAGCCATCGATTTTGTGATCAAACCAGTCATAATCCAAAGAAGAGTTGGCAGTTTGCCTTGACAAAAGTCTTGTCGGGACTATAACTCAGGCCCTTCTTGGGAGGGAACCTAAGTTTTTATGTTTTTGTTAGTTTTTATGTGTTTGGTATGTTTTAAGTCTTAAATTTGTTATTAAGTTTAGTTTTGTAGCTTTAGTTAGTTTTTATGCTTTTCTTTATTATTAAGTTGTATATATATGTGTATGTTTAACTTTTGTATTCTTAAAGTTAGTATGTTTGATTTTTGTAGCTTTATTTAGTTTTAAGTCTTATATATATTAGTACTTTGATTGTTGTAAGTTTAGTTAGTTTTTATGTTTATGTTTAGTTTTAAGTTATATATAGGTTAGTATGTGTGATTTTGTATTTTAATGCATTTTAGTTGTCCATAATATGTTTTGGCTATTTGGTCAAGTTTTAGATGTGTTGAGGACCTCTTTGGGCAAAATCCTGCAATAAAACTGAATTTGTTGCAAAATTCTACTGGCTGATCTCTCACGTCGTGGCGTGAGTCTGTTACACGTTACGACGTGATCGTTATTTCTGTGCGTATCAAGCCAAAATCCAGAGATCTCAACGCCGCGGTGTGGCAACTTCAATGTCGCAGCATGGATGTTGTGTGCTGCGATATATTATGTTGTAGTGTATATAATGTACATAGTTAGTTTATTTTAAGTGTTTGTAAATATTATAGTATACTTAACTTTCACATTTCAGTATGTTAATAGGCTCAGGTACCCTAGACGACATGGACAGTGAGGATACTGTTTCATTTAAGTTTGGGGAGTATCATTACATGTTTTGGTTATTATAATGTTGAATTGATATAACATGTTTTGATATTTTAAGTATGTAGTAATTATAGTCACCATGTTACCATGATCATATGCTGAGTTTGACTATTACTGAGAGGTTTCTGAGGAAAAAAATTTAATTTTTAATGCATGATTGAGTTGATACTAGTGTGAAATTGGTTGTTCAATGACATAAATGTTGCAATTTGATTACTTTGTACAAAGTCATATGTGATCAGAAGCATGTAAAACAATTTAGTCGCCTTTTATGCATGATTTACATTCCACTTAGATGCAAGTGTAACTTTGAAAATGATAAGAGTGCATGTCTAAAGAAAGTTTATAAATGTACATGTAGAGTTTTGATTGTCCTAAAAGTTGTTTTTAAACTCTCTTAAGGCAAAATTCTAGATTGTGCATGACTGAGGAAATGATTAGGGCATTGTTTGGACCGATTGAGCCTTTCGAGCTTATCCTAATATATCATATCTCTAGGTCCCCTTTTGAAGCCTTATAATTGTTGGTCTTATATGTTTTTCATTCACCCACGTATTCCTTACCCTGTTAACCATTCTAATACATGTGAAAACATTGCATTTTCCTTCCTTCTCTCATTGTTTGTTGGGTACATGATATGTTATTTCTTGAAGTGGGTCCAATGAGTAAGGGTATATCTATTTAATGTTAAATGAGCTTGAAGGAACCATATGTAGTAATAGAAAAAAAAAAAGAAAAAGTATTGCTTTGTTCAATCAAATTAAAAAGAGAAAAAAAAAAGAGAAAAGAAAGAGTAAGCAATGAAAAAATAAAGAGAAAAGAAAAGTACAAAAAGAATTGAATGGTTCTAGAGAGTGCTAGTTTTTCACTTTTGATTACCTTGATAGTATCACTGGGAGACTCAAGTTTTGAAATAACATGTTTTGTTTTTCAATATTTGTATGTATCATTTCCCTTCTTTTCATACGCCCATTACCATTGGTCTGACATTACAAGCTATTAAAATACTTTTTTTATCCTCAATTATGTGTGGTTTACATGAGTGGAGAGAGAGTTTAGATTCAATTTTGTAGATTTTATGATTCATATACATGTATGCTTATAAACTTATCCGGATATGTAAGATTTGAATAGGAGAAGTTTATCTTGCATGTTTGTGAAAAATGTGATTTGCATGAAAGGATGCTAGATTGTTAGCATGTTTAGGGTTGTGTATGTGTGGAGTTGATTGTGAGTTTTTGGCATTCATTGCAGACCGATGCAATCATTCTACACTGGTAAATATTAAATGGAAATTGAAATTAAAAGTTGTTAAACGCATGTTGAAGGGTAAATTGTTAAAATGAGTTTACTTAGTCATACTTTGTTTTACTTGAGGACAAGCAAAAAGTTAAGTTTGAAGGTGTGATAACTCCATAATGTGTAGTTATTTGTGCCCCATATTTGTGTTTCTCTAATTGCTTAAGTCCTTATTGTTATGCATATTTGGAAGGTTTTATACTTATATTTGTAATATTCAATTTTGACATTTTCTATTATGATTTTGAGCAAACTATGCTTATTCTGTGATTGATTAAGTGGATTTGTAACTCTTATTTATTTGGTGATTTATCTATTATAGGAATGGCTCCGAACGAGATGATATATAGAGCAATTGAGCCAAAACTGGAAGAGAAAGTCATGTGTGCAAGTCAACATATCACGCCGCGGTGCAGGCATTCAATGCCACGACGTGGTGTATCCGCTGCATCAAAGTCAGAGAGCTATGCATTTTTTACGCCGAAGTGTAGGCATGTAATGTCGCGGCGTCCCTGACCTAAATTGAAGCTCGCCGTGGCATGACAAGTTGAATGCTGCATCGTTACTCTGTTTTCTGAGCCTGTAAATAGAATTTTAACAGATTTTACAGAGAGAGCTTTTTAGGTTTCAGAGAAGCTGTGGCTGGAACTTCATTTCTAGGTAGATTGGATGCTTGGGGAGCCAAGATTGGAGGTCATCTTCCTTATGGAGGATGATTCAAGCATAGAAGATGACATCTATTTGCTTTCTTCATTCTCCCTTAGTTTTCTTCTCTTTCCCTTATCCTTTTAGCACTGATTTTGTGAATATTTTCATGTTTAATGATTAGCTAAGCTGTATTTAGAGATTACTTTGTATCTTTCCATGAAAATTAATGATTAAATATTGCTTTGAGTATATAATTATGTTTGGTTTTGTTCTTCCATACCTATGCTTAATGTTTGCTCTTGTTTGGCCAATAATTGCATAATCTATGTGTTGCAAATGAACTAAACATAGGGATTTGTGGATATGGATATGGTATGGTTGATGCATATTTGATGAGTTCAATTGGCTTGGATAAGTTGAATCGCTAATGGGATAGAAATATACCTCTTAGCCATGCATAGCGTGTATTTGAAAATAAAACTGAATGAGTGGAGTTTGCACTAATTCTCATGGAAACATAGCAAATTAGGTAAATGAAACTAGGGTTGATTGAGCTAGACATAGGCTTTTAACTAAGGTAGATTCTCAAGCTAACCTAACTAATCATTAATATTGCTTATAAGGATTACATATTGATAATCACATATTTTATACATTAATAAACCCTCATTTTTAGTTATTTACACTTTCCATGTACTTAATTGATTAAGCATGATTATGTTTTGTAAGTTTGGACTCAAATTAGACTTAATTAGACTCAAATTGGACTCAAATTATGTATTTCGGCTATATCTTGAGTTCTAGATGTCTTATAATTATATATCTTACCTTGTAGGAAAGATAAGAGAGAGCTTTAGAACTTTCATGAAGAGCTCTAGGTAAAATATGGACATCTAGTGGAGCTAAATGGGCTTGGAAGTCAGAATACAGGTTTTGTGACTGGAACCTAAACAGTGTGCAGTAATCAGAGCATAACGCGGGTTATAGGAACTTTCTTAGGATGAAATTTGGACACTTGAAAGTTGAGACCCATATCTACAATTTCATGGGGAACACAAGAGCTCAATCGAAAAGCTTGGAGGTGATATCGGGTCTGGAAGTCAAAACAGAGGTACTGAAATTGGGCCTAAACAGTCTGAAGTAATTGGGTCATATCTTGGGCTGTAGGAAGAATTTTTGGATGATTTTGATGGCATTGGAAATCTGAGACAAAATGTTACAACTTTCATGAAGACCACGTTGCTTCATTCTGATGGCATCCATGAGATCAGCACTAAATGATTTTGAATACAAAGAATCTCAATAATTTTCCACTCACCAACTCACCATTTGGCATTTTCCACTTATCTACCTACTCCTCACCCACTCAATAATCAGCCCCCTTGTCATTTTGTATCTCTAATCCTTTATAAAATGCTCCATTAGCTAATCATTTAGAAGACTTTGGTTTTAGGCTTGGTTAGGAGAAATTATGCTCATGCTTGTATATTGTCTTCCTTTGTTGTAATTTTCTTTTGTTCTAATTTGAAGTTATGTTCATCTTTCTCTTCTACTCTCTTTCTTTCTTCTTGATTATGAGTACTTAATTTTCATTTTACTTGGGTGAAAGAGGGAAGCTCTTAGTAATGAAATATGGTAAGATTATTCTATTTCTTATGCTTAAATGATATATTATAAAGTGGACATTATATGTGTTGTATTTTGTTTCCAATCAATTTAGAAACCTTTCTTGTATAGTGGAGATCTTGATTTATTGTAGACAAGAGGATTGGCACAGTGAATGCTTGAGATCACTTACAATTGTTGGTAAATAATTGAATGAATCATAATATGATTGCATATATAATTGAACTTTGAATGTTATATTTTCCAATTGGAACTTTCTTTATGTGTAGATTTCAATTGAGTTATAAAGAGAAATAATCTTGCCTCTAATTTATTACCAAGAGTGGATCTACTAACCCAAGTAAATCTTTTTTCATTTGTGAATAACTTTTATTATTTTTGGTATTGTGACAAATCATTTTCTTACCTAAATTAATTTTTCTTCATCAATTCCCTGTGGATCGACCTCGGACTCCCGAGAATTTATTACTTGAGACAACCTGCACTTGTGTTTGCATCCTTTAATCTCGCATCATATATCATTAATTGAAGTATGAGGTGAAGAAAGATTTCCTAAATCTCTAAACCATTATCTTTACTTTCATTTATCGTTTTTCTGTCTGTAGATTAGCTTTATTGCACTCTTCCCCTATGTTATATGCTCTTGAATAGAATTAGTTAAGCTATTGGTTGGTATTTAGTATTAGAAGCCATTTATCCTTAAGGGAACGATCTCTACTCTTTAACTGTATTACTTGTGCGACCCGTGCACTTGCGACCTAATAAAAGGGACAAATAGTTAATGCATTCTTTAATGTTTTATGCAATCATCATACACGAGTTCAGTTTAAGTGAAAGTGGAATGTAAAAAGTTGTGAATGCAAGTTAACAAGTTGATCAATATGAATATACTATGTTTTGCTCGAGAACTAGCAAAAATCTAAGTTTGAGGGTGTGATAACTCTACAATTTGTAATTATTTGTGTCCCATATTTGTGCTATATTAATTGCTTAGTCCTTGTTTTGATGCATAAATGGAAGACTTTAGCTTCATATTCACATAATTCAATCTCGATGTCTTCCATTATGATTCTAAGAAAATGTTTCTGATTCTTTGATATATTGAGTACATTTGCACTGATTATTGAATTGGTAATTTCTTTATGGCAGGTAAGGTTCCAACCAAGTGAAACATAGAAGATTTGGACCAGCATTGCAAGAGAAAGCTAAGTGCAAGGATCAACTTATCACGCCGCGGCGTGGCATATGAATGCCATGGCGTGGTGCATCCCCTGTTTCTGGCAGAGAGCTACGCATTTTGAACGTTGCGATGCAAATGAATGCTGCTACGTGATAACCTAAAATGTACACGCGTCGCGACATAGGCAGATGAATGTCGCGGCGTGACTCTATTTTCTGAACCCTATAAATACTGTTGCATTAATTTTCTTAGAGAGTTAGGTCATTTTTAGAGAGCAGCTGCTAGGTTTTCGTACTCTAGACTCAAAGGAAGCAAAAGTGACTAAGATTGAAGGTTATCTTTACCTTGGAGGAGGATTGAAGCTTGAAGGATCATTCCATTGAGCTTTCTCTTCTCTTTCCTTCATCTTCCTCTCTTTCCTTATCATGACAATGAGTATTTGTGATATATTTTCGTTTATCATGAGTGGCTAAGCTGTTCATAGGATTTTTCTTTGGATCCTCCTATGGATGTTGAATAATATTGTAATCCTTTGAGTTTATATATATGATTTGGTTTTGTTCAATCATATAGTGCTTAATGCTTTTGATTGTTTAATCAACTTTTAAGTGATTTGTTAAAATCTAATGAACCTAAACATAGGAATTTGGATTTGAGATCATATGTATGATTGATGCATGTTCTATTTCATTCAATTGGTTTGGATGCGATGATTCGTTAATAGGATAGAAATATACCTATTGGCTATGCATAGTAACTATTTGGGAATAGATCTTAATGAGTGGATGTACACTAGTTCTCATGGAAACATAGTAAATTAGGTAATTAAAGCATGATTGATTGACTTAAACATAGGCTTTTAATTAGTTTAGATTCTCAAGTTAACTTAATCATTTCATGTATATTGCTCGTAAGGAATACTTGTTATAAATGAAAGTAGGAGATGAAAAAAGATGCCCTATTCTCTAATCATCAACTCTAATTTCAATCTTATAGTTATTAAGTTCTTTTAATTAGTTAACACAAATCTCTCAATTTATATGTCCTTGAATAGAAGTACTTGAGTTATTAGTTTATATTTAGTACTGAATTTAACATTAGTTCTTGTGGGAACAATATCCGACTTCTAGCTACACTACAAGTGCGACTCATGCACTTACGGTAAGCAAAAGAACGAACAACAACCATCATAACCACCGTGCATCGAAAAGAAACTACTTTCTTCAACATTATTCAGGTGATTATCTGAAACTCATTTAGAACATAAAACAAGTAAAAGAAAACATATATTAAAAAGCAATACATATCTATAGTTAAAATAAAAAGAAACAAACTTGACTGTACTGAAATTGTTGAAAACTTTTAGTAACTCGTAGAATCCTCTAATGTGTATGGAATGTATAAAAATTTTATAAATTTCAACTCTTATTATATTGTACAAACTGATATTTATATGTTAAAGTCTTAACTACTAGTATTAAACATGTATCAATTTTATTTAATAAAAAAAGAGAGGGGATCCACTTACACCTAGTGTAAGTAAAAAAGACTTACACCAAATCTTATACTCTTTATTTTATTGTGATCATGTGGCTATCATTTATCTCTTATCGTAGTCACATTATCACAATAAAATAAAAAGTATAAGATTGAGTATAAGTCTTTTTTACTTACACTAAGTATAAGTGGATCCCTTCTCAATAAAAAATACTTAAATTGTTAATAACTTCTTAAAACTGCTCTGATAACTTTCTCATGATAACTTCTTTCATCCTCAAAGTCTTTAATTGTCATGATTGTCAATAACCGCTCGATATTTGCCCATTTTAATTTATCATGGCCAAAGTTGCTTTCATCCTTAATTAGTGGATCGACAGGCAGCATTTTTTATTTGTATTCGTTCATCTCTTTGTATTCATTTATCTCTATAGAAGTTATTTTTTCAAGAAAAATGCTAAATCCCACAAATGTCATTTTTTGTGAAATGACCTACGAATGTTTAAAATAAAGTCGACTGCATTTGTGTTTTGTTAGTTACTTTTTCATACATGTTTTTAATTATAATTTATTGCAAGTTTATTACAATTGAATAAACATTTGTGAATCATACACGAAAATAAATTTGTGGGATATAGCACCGCTCTTTTTTAAATGAGTGAGGCATTAACTATATATATGCATTAATATGTGGCTGAGGTTTTAAAATTAGAATTATTTTGTTTTAGTAAAAAAAAATTAGAATTATTTTGTTCATAACTAAATTATGATAAGTTACTGTGACAAATCTAAGTAGTTTAATAAAATAAGAGTCCTTTTTTCCTGTTTTATTCTTCTATTTTAATTTAGTTTTGTTAAGCAATAATGGCAAATAAGAAAAACAAATGTTGGACACCAAAAAGGCCCATATTATACTAGTAAAAGATACTAAAAGCCATCCATAATTCTTGGAACATTGTTAAAATGTATATTCACTGACCACTGTAGAAATTTATTTTTTCGCCAACAGTATCTAAGGCAGTATGTATTGGGGAAAAAAAAACATGGGTTCTAGAATTGGATCGGAAAATTCGGGAATTGATCTTGTGGCAACTCTAATTAATCCTTAAAAATTGCTTAAAAATTTGAAACCGGTTTTAAAATGGTCAATCCATTTGAACCGGCCCCTTTCATTATAAAAAAATTTATTTTTTTAAAAACCAAATTTTTAAAAAGTATTTAAAACTTTTTTAATGTATTGATTATAATTGATTTTCAAGTTTATAACCAAAATTAGTTATTTAAAACTCTTAATTTATTCAATGTAGGATAAATAAAAATTTATAATGTAATAAAAATTTAATTTTAATTTATAATAAGAATTTTCACCTTACCTTTTTACTTATATGATTTGAGATTAATATATATTAAAAAATTATATTAGTATTAATATAAAACTTTTAATTTAATATTTATTTATATGATAAATAAATTTAGTTATATTAATAATATATTTCCATATTTTTTAAATATTATTTATACAATTAATATATGTATATTATATTTTTTATATTAATTTATATAGAAAAAACTTGATTATATTTTAATATTTTTCTTTCAACTCTTTCTTCCAATTCCCTTAATCATTCTCTATTTATTACTTTTAACCTTACTTAATTGAATTAATGGACAAACACATTAAAAGTGATTGAAAGAGTTAGAGAAAAGAGTTGAAGAGGAATAATTAAAGTCAAATTTATATATATATATATAAATTCCGGTTTAACTAGATAAACATTAAAACCGTTCTACTTTTTCTTTTATTATTCAATGACTGATCAATTATGAAAACATTGGAGATTTGAGCAAGAATCTTCATTAAAAAAGTTTCAATTTAATAGGCCAGAAAAGAAATAGAGATTACATCCTATTCGTAATGGCCTAGAATGTTCTTCTTAATCTTGATAAAGGGTGGTAAGGTCAGGTAGGCAGGTCAACTTGAATATATAATTATATATAAATAATTGAGATTAAAAATTATTTAAAAATTATATAATTATTTAAAAAAATTATATATATTTATATTTTAATCTTAATTATTTATATAAAATGTAATAATAACTATATATATATATATAATCTCAGTTTAACACAAAGATAAACCTCAAAAACTTCACACTTATTCTTTTATTATTCAATGACTGATCAGTTATGAAAACAACGGAAATTTGAGCAAGAGTTTTCATTAAAAACGTTGCAATTTACAAGGCCGAAAAAGAAATAGAGATTACATCCTACTCATAACGGCCTAGAATGTTCTTCTTAATCTTGATAAACTGGGTGGTTAGGTCAGTAGACCAGGTCGACTTGATTCTACTCTGTTTTATTTCAGCGGCTTCAACCTCATCCTCGACTCCATTGTTTGCAGCGACTAGATCATCGGCTTCTTTCAATAGCGCTCGAGCTTGATCGTCAAGAGAATCACAAGTTATCGAATAGGTTGAGATTGTTGCCTCCTGGTTCTTGACATTCAACACAAGTTGTTCAAGGTCGCTTTCTTTGGTAGCTAGTTGTTTCCTTAAAGTCTCAATTTCTGACTCTAGCTCCTTCTTCCTACTATTTTCGGCCTTGATCACCAAAGAAGCCTTTTTTATTGAGTTTCTGATGTCCTTCCGCCGATCCTTGCCTGCATCAGTCTCATGCTTAATTCTGGTCCACTCCTTCTCAAAATTCTTCAGTTTGTTCACAGGCTCAACAGTAGCTTGGAATTCTTCGAATAATGCAAAGGCTTTTCTCTTGAACTGGACAAGAGCTCCCTTCACCTCAACCGTCACCTTAGGGTGGCTACTTGTGCTCAATATATTTAAGAGGTGATCAAGTCGAGACTGCATGGTAGGATCAGAAGAGACTTCAGGTAAGTCCTTAACCAATAACAACTCAAAGTCGTCGATGGCCTCTCGAATAGATCTTAGAGATGCATCTCCAGAAGATGTGGTTTGGTTCCCACTAAGAGAGAATTTCAGTTTTGTATTGACCCGGTCAAAGGGATCATCTGAGTCCGAACCTTGGGAGTTGGAAGAAGACTCTTCATATTCAGGTTTACCAAAGGACACCGCTTCCACTTCGATGTCATCGACCGAGCGACCTTCTTCGTTGGCAGGAGGCTCATTTTGAATTGCAGTAGTAGGATGAACTTCTTCTGGACGCTTCTCAACTGAAGTTTCTCCTCCGACATCTTCCTGAGGCCTCTCAACTGAAGTTGTTGGTCCAGAGGCTTGGCCTTCTGCCTCGACAGTCATGCTTTTCCAAGATCTCGCTGCCCTAGTCTAAAAAAAACAAAAAAAGAAAGGACTTGAGTGAGGAAGGAATGGAGTAAAAGAGAAAAGAATGGAGAAGAAATTTGTACCTTTATTCTTTGACGTCGCCCTTCCATTGAATTTGGATCCCCATTCACATTTTGCATTGCTTGAGCCGGAAGCGATTCCACATGCGTGGTCATAAGTCGTGTCTCAGAAACTTTTATCTCCACCGATTTATGCTTTTCTTTCGACGACTGCTGGGATTTTGACTCCCAAGTTAAGCGATGATCATCTGTTTTTCTCTTGTTATGGTATGGATTGTTGAATCGGATATCCTGCATGCTACCTGTTTGTCCAATTACATAGATTCCGCTTTGTTTGGCGACCTGTTTGATTTGGACCTCGTCATTGGTGATATGATCTGCATACGAAACCTCCACATGATTCCAACCATCTTCTGAAAATACTACGTCCACACTATCTTCAAATTTTAGCAGCCGTAGATCAAACAAAAATATATGATCTGTCGCTATCCCGAACTCGTAAACTTTCCGATTGGCAATGGACTGTTTATTGGCATTGATGAATACTCTGGGGCTAAACTTGACCTTGATTGATTGCTCATTCACCAGTCCAATAACAAGACCCAGAGAAATCGCAGGGAATTTGCCACGAAACCAAAAAGATATTGACTCTCCGCTTGTACGGTGAGTGAACCAGTCTGGAATCTTTGTTCCTGGCAAAGAAAACATCTTGTTTCCAGCATCTACCGATTCCTGCCAGTCATAATAAGTATAGACTTTAGGAACTGTTAAAGGCTAATCTACAAAATGCGAGGCATCAATAAGCAGTAACGATAAAGCAAATCAACGTAATAAAATTCAAGAAGAACCTAGAACATAAAGTTGGTGAAGCAAAAGTTATGTAAGTAGCAGCAAGTAATATCAAACCATTCCATCAAATCACCAGTCTGCTCGGTATCCTCTTCTCTAAAGCATCTACTATCTTTCAATCCAAATACCATAATAATGCACGGATTTGACTTTGAGGGGTACATTTTAAATATTCAAATGAGATTATAATTGTTGATAAGAAAATCAAGAAAGTGTATTATTACACATATATGATTTATTATACCAATGTCTATTTTTTATAAAATCTTAAATCAGTGATTTTTTTCATAATAATTACAATCTTATACTTTTTTGTTTTTTAAGGTGTACCCCTCTACGAGACACTGCGAATATTAAATTAAATCAAATAAAGAAAAAAAGAGGAACCTGATTCAATAACATGCTTGTACAACTGGAAGTCAAGGAGGTGCAGCTTTTTGCCGAGAAATGATCCATGTTTGGCAGATCCCCTGTAATTTCTCCAAGATACACGCAATCATCCAAAATAAGTTCCTTCAAAGAGAGACATTCTTCAATGCATGCAGGAAGAACTAGGAGGAGTAATTTTTTCAAGGAAGTGCATCCTTTTGCAGAAAATGTTTCTAATTTCGATGGAATCCCGCTAATTTCTCGTAGAAGCCTACAATCATCCAGCTTAAGGTTCCTCAAAAAGTGACATTCTTTGATGCATGCATCAAGAATTATGAAATTATTCCCCGATAGGTTTAAATCTTTCACATTGGCAAACCAAGTGAGACTCATTGGAAGGAATTCATCTAATACATTGCAATATGAGAGAGTAAGACTTTCCGTGTTTGAACACTTGGACGCCATTTCTTCACCTTCGTCTTGTTTAGATAACGACAACCCTTCACATTGGGAAACACTCATCAAACACAGTTCTTGCAACAAGACAATGCTACTTGGTAACTGAACCATTCCACATAATTGCAGTTCTAATTTTTGAAGTTGAGTAAGGTTTTGAATTGAAGATGGAAATTCTTTTATGGGACTCCCCATTATGTGAAGCTCTGTTATATTTTCCATCTTTCCCAATATTTCTGGGAAACTCTCAAGAATTGAGCAATGTGAAAGATTGAGTTGCTCAAGAGAGGTCAATATGATGGGGGGAAAAGTCTTAAGCTTATTGCAACAACTAGCATCCAAGATTCTAAGTTTATCCAGAAATCCAACTGAGTCATCAATGTTACTTAAGTTTTCACAATGTTTAAATGATAATTTTTCTAAATTTGGAATGCCGGATACATCAGGTATCTGAGTTATACACTCATTGTAGCCAAAATCCAAAACTTTCAGACACACGAACTTCTGCAAAAAAATAAAAATAAAATAAAAAAAAGAGCAAATGAATAATATATATATGTACGCACACACTTGCCTGGAATGGTGTGCTTAGCATTAAGTTACTCTCAGGTAACTGGAGTATGGCAAGTCTCTTTGGATGAAAATCATTTGGTAAAGATGGTGAAGGATATCTCCTCCACTGGAGGACTCTTAAACTGTCTGGAAGGTGTGTGGGGCCTTTGGCAAAACTGCCATTTCTAATAATAAGTGTTTTGAGCTTTTTCATCTTCTTGAACGCCTCTCCATCCCAACTCACATCTTCACCTTCGGGTCCTATTGGGTGTGCTTCATCTTTGGGGAAATCCAAAATTAAGATTTGAATTTCGCTAGTTCCCTTTGAAGACAAAAGCAAAATTCAGTCATAATACATGTATATATATATATATATATAATTTTAACATGCATATTTACACAATTGCACATATTATAAAGAGAGAAAAAATCATTTGTGAATAGATATTGTCAACAAAAGATTAGAAACAGATGAATAAATATATTATATATATGTCTAGCATATAATAGTCAAAAGAGATAAATTAAGTTTACAACTGAAAAATTAAACTATCTCTATCAGTCTTACTCACCGTATTTTCTTCTAAAACTTGAACGACATCTTCATAGAACCATAACCTACTGCGTTCACCAGGCTCTTCTGATTCCCGTCGGACAATTTCTCTACCCATGTGCTGTATCAACTCATGTAATGTGACAAAACCATCATTAATTTTTAAAAGAGATTTTTCAATCAACAGTCCAATACTAAATCTTATTGATAAACCATGATGAGCATGAAGTATATCTTCGACCTCTACCAATTTAAATCCTCCGAAGCAACAAGCAATGTCAAGAAAAATTGTCTTCTCTTCTTCCTCCAAGGAATCAAAGCTTACTTCAAGTATCTCTTGGATCTTTTTATCAGGAATTCTTTTATACCGATCTAATGCAATTTCCCATTCTTCTATTCCTTTTCCAAATAAGTTGGAACCTATTACTTCCAAAGCCAATGGAAGCCTAGAAGCATAAGTCACTGCACGGTTTAAAATGTCCATATAACTTGGATCAACTTTGTCAGTTTTAAAAGCATTCCAACGAAGCAATTCAAGAGCTTCATTATCATTTAACTCATCCACCTCTGTTTCTTCAACCATATGAGTTGCTAGTAAACCTCTATCCCTAGTTGTAATGATGACTCTACTACCAAAACCAAACCAATCAGGTGCTCCAACAAAAGCCCCCAACTGCTCTATTTTGTCAACATCATCAAGAACCAAAAGAACTTTTTTCCGTTGGAGCCTTTGCTTTATTATTGACATTCCATTTTTGACATTTCCTAAGTTAATATTCTGGTCTCCAACTATCTCAGAAAGAAGCTTTTCTTGGAGATGCACTAAACCATATTTAGCTGAATTCACTCTCACATCTTCGAGAAAACATACGCCTTCAAAATGGATAGCAATGGAATTAAAAGCTGCTCGAGCAACTGTAGTTTTACCTATTCCACCAATTCCACATATACCTACCATGTGGACTGCATCATCAGACCCAACTTTCAGAAGCGATGTTACTTTAAGCATTCGAGACTCCAATCCAACAGGATAATTAGCAACATGTAAAGGAGCACGATTAATCTTGCTAGAGACTTCCTTAACGATGCTCCCAATAAATTGATATTCATATCCATCCCTGCCCAATTAGAGAAGCTTGTGTGAAGTCATACTAAATGCATCAAATCCATGCTTTCATACTTATTACTAGTTATTTTACCCGTACGTGGTACGGGCTATTTTGATTTTATATTTATAATTATAAGTTTTTAATTTAATCTATAAATATTTAATATATATTTGAATTAATTTGGCTTGTGTTTCTTTGAACTTACTTTTCTATTAATCGAGACCAAATAGTAAGTTCAACTCAAGTGATTTAAGGACATACTCTCCAAATTGACCATATACATTTAGAAGAATTATTTAATTTCCTAACTTTTGATCCAATTTATTTGCTTTTATAAAATCTTATAATTAAAATATTTTAAATAAATTTTTTTATTGAAAATATTTTTTTCAAATAAAATAAATTAATTCAAATATACTTCAACTCTTATAAAGTGTAATAGAGATACAAATATTAAAAGTTTAAGATTTATTTGACTAAACTTTATTTTATTTATTTGTGACAATATTTAGTTGTATTAATAGAGTATAAACATAAAGAGAAAAAGGTAATTTTTTAATCTATATTAACATGCTAAGTAAATTTTTTTATGATATAAAAGATTTATATAATTTTACTTTTTTTTAGTTTTTTACAATATAATTGATTATTCATTCATATCATTGTTAGCAAATATAGTATTATTTATACATAAAATTGATTGTTAATATTATAATTTATTATTTTCAAAGTAAATTTAATAATTAACAATAGTGTTGATAGTTAATAATGCAATCAATAATTTTTAAAAGTAACTAGTTAGTAGCATGTGCATTACACGAATTTTTTTAAAGTTTTAATATGTATTTAAAATATATTTTAGAGACTTAATTTTTAACATATTATATATATGTAGAATATTATGAATTTGAATTATTTAAATTATTAATATTTTATTTTAAAGTAAAAAAAATTTAAAATAAATAAATAAATAAAATTCTATCATAATTTGAAATCAGAGAAGATGGTATGAATGAATTTAAAATTTGAATGAAGATAATTAAGGTAAAAAAATGAATCTTAATTAATTTGGGAGATAATATTGAAAAAATAATTAAAGAGAAGTTAAAGAAAAAAAATTCCTCTTCAAATAAAAGTACATATGAGAGGAAAATTTTTTTAAAAAAAAAAAAACTTAAGTAATGATATGTGATAGTCATATAGGAATTATATGTGATCACATAAGAATACAATTTAAATTTTATCACTCTTAAAAGAAAATACTCTCATTTATAATATAGGATGAATGTTACATTTAATAATTAATAGTAGTATTAATTATACAATTTTTCTATATATAATATAGATTACAGTTTAAATTGTTCAAATGTGAAGTACAAAATCCTCTTAAACATTTAATTATATTTTAAAAAATTAGTTTTTGACTAATAAGGTATGAATATTTTGAAAAATAAAAAAATGTGAAGAATGAAGATTAATAAGCGTTTCCCAATAAAAAAATATATTAATAACCATTTCTTTCCTCTTTAAATTTTAAAATCAAACAATTAGAAAAATGAAAATTAAAGAAACAAAATAAGATTAGATAAAGGATTGGGGAGCTACGGTACCCTTGTTTGAAATGGAAGCCGGACAAGTTTGCTGCCCGATATAGTGCCGTCCTCCAATTGTTCACCTTCTCCTTATCCTTTAACCTCTCCTCGTGCATAATTAATGCCTCTCCATAACTCCCTTTCTGATGTCGCACCTCATGAGGATACACCTCATAAAAAATGGGTAAAACCAGCCGATCATTTCCCTCAAGGCAGTCAAGGATGGTGGTAAGCTCATTTAAACAAAATGAAGAAAAAGCATAGTTCTTAGAGAGCACAATGATGGCAATCCTGGATTCTTCAATTGCCTTGTTAAGTGCTGGTGTGAGTTCCTCTCCTTTTTTAAGCTCATCATCAATGAAGGTGCGGATTCCTCTTTGATCGAGAGCATTGTAGAGATTTCCAGTAAAGCCCATGCGCGTGTCTGGACCTCGAAAGCTGATGAACACATCGTAGGTCCATCCATAGGAGGTGAAGGAAGAGGATGCTTGCCCAGCCATGAGATCGATGGAAACTTAGTATGACTATGGTTGGATTTTTGCAACTCGAAAATCAAACAAAAATAAAGAAGCAAACTGATAGAGTAGAAGATTGATAAACTAGTAGAAAGACTGATGAAGTACCACACACAGTACCAACGCGTAGGACATTATATATACAAAAAGTTAAGAAGGCTAACCTTTTCTATTTACCAAAATTTCGGTGAACATTAAAAAACAAATCCACTTGGTTACAGCTAATATCAAAAGTATAATATTGATTACAAAATAAAATAATAAAATTAACTAATAATTATTAACTTATTTTAGTCCGAGCAAAAAAAATTTAAATTTTTTAAGCATGTACTCATAAAGTGTTTTAGTGACTAATGGTATACTTAATAAAATCTTATATTTTTATTATAAAATTAATATTTAACATATATTTAATAACTTACTCTGAATATTATATCTATCTATGTACATAGCAACTCCTTGAATCTATTCTAATAACAAATGCTTAGGTTGATTATCTTTATTTTACTATTAAGGTTGTTGGATACACCAATATACAACGTGCATATTCAGCTGCATTACCAATGAGTGAAGTTGTATCTATTTACCATTTCCATTTGTGAGAGATTTCATGAAAATCTTTTGTCACATATAACAAAATTCTTCAATAGCAAAAATAGTTTTTGTAATTTTTTTTCTTAATTTTATATATATAATACAAACTTTCATTTACAACTACTTTTTTTGGTACAATTTCATTTATAATTGTTTCATAGTGAGAATAAATACCCATTTAATAAAAGTTAAAGTCATTTATATATATATATATATATTTTTTTTTTTTTTAACTTTGTGCATACAATATATAATTTCATTTATAACTGTAAACCATTCAATAAAAATAAGTAACCACTCATTAACAAGTAATAACTATACACAAATTTTTTTATATGGATATTTTTATTTTTCAGGTAAAATTTAATTATTCATCTCTCTAAATAAATTTTGGGTATCCCTCCTTAATAATTTAAACTTTTTATATCTCTTGATATTAAATACCCTTTCTTTGCGTTGCTTAACTTTAATTTTCCCAACATATTATCACCAAAGTGCGCCTAGGTTGCTATATATGTGGCAGACTTATTTGTGTACATCATCTATCTTTTGAAAATTAAAAATAAACACTATTTTTCTCTTAATTTAACTTTGTGTAATTATTGTGTTTTTTATGTGATAATCCTAAATATTTAATCTTTTAGATTTCAGGATTACTAACTATAATTGTGATCTGAAAATTTTATCTTTCAAATTTCAGGAGTTCAGATTGGAAATAAAAAAAAATTAGCAAAAAATATTCAATACATAGAACACATATTAATATTAGGAAAATTTAATATCGATGACGGCTATGAATGAATATTTAATTTTAAGGGACATAAAAATTTTAAATTAATAAAAAGCAGGAACATATAAAATTTATTAAGAAAGGGAATATTATATTTACTTAATGGATAAAAATATAATTAATAAAAGTAATAGTCACTTAATTAGTGGAAACATTAATTTATAAATTATTATCTCAATAAATATCTTTTAAAAGCACTTAATGGATGGAAAAAAAAAACATTAGTACTTATATCACTCAATCAAAATTGAATAATCTTTCTTAAAATCATGACATTATCATGTTGAGGGACAAAATTTAAATTTATTTTGTTATGTTTATTACATTTATTTTACCACTTAAATCATGACATATGCACATTTTTAAAAAAAAAAAAGAATATTAATGAATGCACATATTATAATTTGATTAGTAAAATTGATGTAATAAACATAAAAAAATATATCTAAGTTTTGTCCGATGTTAAGTAAAGAAAAATATAAACTACTTCTTGTACATAAGTTTGAGACTTCACAATATTATATTATTTGATTTAATAATTTCTATTAATTTTATTGATTTAGTTTAGTCACAATTTTTTCAACTTCTTTGAAACTAGTGGACGTTGATTTAGTTTTATCCTAGATTATAAATTAAATCAAATTTATGGATATTCTTCTCGTATCCATCGTTTTTTTATGAGTATTATACCGATGAAGTATTTTATTAATAGTTATTTATATTTAATAAATATTTAACTATTCATCGTGAACTTATGTAAGACGCAATAGCAACTCTCCATATCTAATCTAATCTAATAGCAAATGCCTAGTTTGATTAGCTTTACTTTATTAT
Source organism: Ormosia emarginata (assembly GCA_029884605.1). Classification (NCBI taxonomy): domain Eukaryota; kingdom Viridiplantae; phylum Streptophyta; class Magnoliopsida; order Fabales; family Fabaceae; genus Ormosia; species Ormosia emarginata. The sequence goes on along the minus strand of JAQQTP010000089.1, from coordinate 42,911,660 downwards.
TAAAATCGATTTCTTGTTCCAACCAAGGCTTCAACTTGTAAACAACTTGCGGGTTCAGCGGCTTTATTTGAAACTAATGCTTTGTTTGAATGGGGAGAGAAAATGAGAAGAGAGAAAATAGAGAAAAGAAAAAATAAAAAAAAATATATTTTTTTTCTTATCGTTTAGTTGAAGAGAAAAAGAAGAGGAAGAAAATGAGAGTTAAATAAAAAAATAAAATATATAATTTATAAAATAATATATTTATGCTTTTTGAATATATGATTGAATATAAATATATTATTTTATATTTTTAAATTAAATATTTTTTAAAATTATATTAAATAAATAAATATAATTTATAAAAAAATACTAATTTAAAAATTAAAATTAAATTATAAATTAAATATAAAATAATTTTTTATTTAAAAATTCATTTTCTTTTTTTTTTTTTCTTATCTCTTCTGACATTACCCCCCACCCACTTTACCCCCACCAACCCCTCCCCCCCCCCGTCCCCCCTTCCCCTTTCTTTCTTCACCATTACAATCATTCATCTCCAACCTCCAACCACCATATCATCTTCCCCACACATCATGTAAAACCAACCCCTCCAGCCAAAGCTCCCAACACCAAAACTGAGTTCAACCCACACTATTCCGACCAGCAACCATTGCACGAGCCACCCATCAAGCCCGTCGGATCCGCTGCGGGTCAGACAATGAGACGACGACCGGCACAGTGCGACACGAGGGTCAGATCAGTTGCGGGTCAGACGATGAAACGACGAGCGGCGTGGTGTGATGCGGGCGTCGGATCCGCTGCGGTTCGGACGATGAGACGACGAGTGGCGAGACAGAGCCAATAACTGGGTCAGCGACGAGCGGCGCGACAGAACCACGACTGGGTCAGTAACAAGCGGCGGCGCTATGAAACTGCGACTGGGTCAGCGACAAGCGGCGGCACAACAGAACCGCTATTGGGTCAGCGACCAACGGCGGTGCGACGGCAAGAAGAAGAATGGGGCAGAGTTGTAATTTTACAACTCCAGCCCTTCTTCTCCCCATTTTCTCAGCAGTTCAGGAGAGAAAATTTTCGTGGTGGGTCCTATTTCTCATTTTTCTCTCTTTCTTATTTTCTCTTCACAACCAAACGAGAGAAGAGAAAAAAATCTCTCCATTTTCTCTCCTCATGTTTTCTTTCCTATCATTTTCTCTTCAACCAAACGAACCGTAAGTGCATGTTTGTTTCAAATTTTTTTAGCTTAAATTAGCTTTTTTTTTCAGAAAAAAATTATTTTAACAGTGTTTAATCATGTTTGGCAAAATTAGCTTCAGCTTTTACACGAAATTTAATGTAAAATAAAAGCTTTTTGAAGCTAATTTTTATAATAATTTGAAGATTGAAGTTTCATGATTAACTTATAGATTATTCTTTACATTTTGATATGTAAATACTTTATTTTGTCTTTAATTAAATAATTTTTTAATCATTTTATACCTATTTTGATAATTTAATACATAAAAATAATTTTTTTTATATCAACTAAACGAAATAGATTAATTTAAAATTACTTTTTAACTAATATATCTAAACATAAAAATAAATTGATTATAATCAATTATAATAAAAAAATTTTATATAATAATTAATTATTAAAATAATCAAAATTTTTATAATTTGAATCAAACACACATTAAATTACTAGTTAATTTTATTATTAATTAATTATAGGGCATTGTTACACGTCCCGACGATACATGTCTCGGGTAGCCCAGCTCTATTATAAATAACAAGTACTTTTATTTTAAATAAAATACAAGTAAGAAAAATTGTGGAACCCAGCTACATATGAGACTAGCCGGGATGCATCTGAGCCACCACCATTCGAGCAATGAAGTGTTTTCCTTAATTATATTATTTTGTAATCAATATTATACTAATGATATTAGCTGTAGCCAAAGTGGATTTATTTTTTAATGTTCACCGAAATTTCAGTACTTGAAAAAGAAAAGACAAGTCTTCCTAGCTTTTTGTATATATAATATATAATTTTATTTATAATTATTAATCTCTTAGTAGAAATAAATAATTATTCATTAACAAATAATAATTATATATTCACAATTTTTTATAACAATATTTTTATTTTTTAGATAAAATCTAATGGTCATTTTTTATAAATAAATTTTATGTAATCATTCTTAATAATTTAAATTTTTTATATCATTTAAGATTAAATACTCATTCTTAACCATAATCAAAATTAATTTTCCCAACATATTATCACTAAAGGAGGCCTAGGTTGCCGTGGTCATAGTTAGCGTGCTTATTACTTATTTTTTTGGTACAAACATGCTTATTACTTATTTATTTACCAAAGAAGTCGCACTGTCAAAGCATGCAATGATCTGAAAGTCATGGTAGTATGGCCCACATCACATGGAAGATAAGGAAATAGGAAGAGGTTTCACAAAAGAGCATTTCTAACGACTACGAGCTTTGCATCAAAATGCTTTCAATCCATTAAATCATATTAAACTGTATTAAAGTGGTCATCGTGAACCTCTTCTAATTTATTCATACATTTAAAATATATATATCATATTTATACTATAAATTTATATAAAATATATATTAAATCAAATTATATATAACTATAATATTTTCATAAAATACAGAATAAATTTATAAATAAATTAAATAAATTAAAATATTTTTTATAAACGAATAACACTTACGTTTAATATATCTTAGCATGTTAAGTGACTTTTTCATATGAAATAAAAATTATATAAGTTATTCTTCATTTTTGTTTTCTTTTACAATTTATAATAACGAATTTAAATCACTGTAAATTAAAAGATGTTATTTATTGTGTAAATACACTATAAAAAGAGAAAAAGACTCATTTTAATTTATTTTGACATGTTAATAAAAGTTGTTAATTTATATGACATAAAAGTAGATATAATTTTATTCTTTCTTTTTATTTTCTTACAGTTTTATCAATAATAAATTTAGATCATTGTTAATAAAAGATGTTTTTTCAAACAATTAATAATTAGTAGTGTAATTAATTACTTTTTAAAATGATATTTTTTATGCGAAAAAAAATCATTAACATTGAAACTGAACGATACTTACAAATAAAAAAAATGCATCAAAAAGAAAAAAGAAATAAATACAGTTTATTATTTGAAATAATCAAAAATCTATAAATATGTCCATTGTTTTAAAAATATCAATGTCTAATCATCTTTTACAATGGAGAGAAACACAAAAATTACTACAACTTAATGAGTGTATTATGTCTCCTCTCATAGTTGATATGAAACTCTCCCATACTTACAAAAACTAATAAGATACGACCAATCACATACAAGGAGATTAACACAAGACACCATAAGAAATAAAAATCTAAATACGCATAAAAGAGATAACAAAAACAGTTATAAAGAAGATAATAAAGTCACAAGATCTATTATTAAAAGAAATAAATATGGATAACTAAGTTCAAAATATATCATATTTGTACAAATTATTAAAAAAATACACAAAAATAAAAGAAAAAAAAAACAATGAGACTACATAAGAGAAAAAGAATGGTTGTTCCCCTCTCTAGCACTCTCACTTTTCAAAATGATATTTCATTTGATAGTAAATAGTTGTATTAATTGTCATTCAATGCAATTTTATATATATAATGTTAAATATTGATAGTGATGAGTTTTTTTTTTTCTAATAGTAGATGGATAATAGGGTCAATTTGCAAGTTAAAAAAATTTAAGGACGTCTTTTTATAATTTTAAAGTTGACGATGACTTCACTTAAAAAAAATGGTATAGAAATTCTTTAAATTTTGATTTTTTTTGTAAATTACAACCACGGGTTTTAAAATCTTTTTAATTAATCTCTAAATTTTAATTAATATCTCAATAGATTTTTATATTTAATTTGATCCATTAATTTACTAACAATAATAGTGTATGATATCATTTTATTTGTATTAACACTAATTAAAAACTATTTATTAATTTATTTATTAAAATTTAATTTTAAATATATTTTCTTCCTTACAAGTATGGATAAAATGTTGTTACAATGTTATTGTTTGATTTCTTTTGAAAGATTCAAGTGAATGCACTCTCACATCCTTTGAAATAATTGCAATTCAGAAATTATAATATGATTGAATAAATTGTCTTCTTTCTTAAATTTCACATGCTTGGTTATAGATATTGAATTGGTGGATTGAGAATAATAGATATATGTTTTGTGAGATTTTGAGCCTATAGATTGAACATTTGTATCATTTTCTTATTTTTTGTGTGATTTTTCACTCATGAATTGGTTACTCTAGAACTTGTTTTTATTCTTTTTGAGACTATATTTTCACATGTATGCATAAACATGATTGAGGTATTTTTCTTGAATAGCTACTTTAACCAAATAGTCAACATTGCATATTTTTCTTTGCTTAACCCTTTTGAGCTTAATTTGATCATTCCTTATTTCTAGTTCATTACGTGCCTTAAATGAAAAATCATGTTCTTATATAACCTTAGAGAATAAGAGAGCATTGACTTTATTATTAGATAAGTTTTTGAACAAGTGTGAGGGTTTGTGTATAAAATAGTTGGTGAAAAAGGAAAGAGTGGACAATTGAAAACAAAAAACAAAAAAAAATGAATATAATAAAAAATATGTAAAGAAAGGCCAACAAGATAAAAAGGGAAGAGAAAAAAATATGTAAAGGGAATTTGTATTATGTTGGGATGAACTTTTCATGTTTGTTATTTGAACTCAACTCTAATGCTTTTTTATTCTCTTTGGTATTTAACTTTCATATCCATATTACCCCCTTCCTTTATCTTGATCATATTATAACATTGAATAAAGTCATTTTGATTTGTGTGTCCATGTATTCTGAGTAGTGAAGAAATAGAAGATAAGTAAGCTTATGACAATGTAATTTTTCATGAATTGAATTGAGTGAAATACGTATCTTTTAAACAATTGAGGGATTGAGAGTGAATCTTGTGAGTATCTATCATTCTTGACTCATGCTTTTCAATTGAAATTTCCTTGTTTATTAGTTTGAGATGTGAAGAAACGTTACCTCATAAATGTTTTGATCCCTTGAATATCATTGAAAATTGAGTCTTTTCGAAATTTTAGCTTTTGAGTTTGTGTTGTTTTTCCTTATTCCCTAGTTTTGGTCTTATGTGTTTTACCTGAGAGTGCAAAAGCTAAGTGTGAGAAAATTTGATAGCAATATATTTTATACATTTAATAATCATCTCACTGGATTTTTTAAGCTTTCAATTAGGCTTAATTAAGTTAGTTTTGTCACATTTTATGATTTTAGGCCTAATTGGATCATTAAAGGAATTATTGTATGAATTGGCCTTATTTGTCTATTTGGCACTGTTCAGTAAATTGGTTATAATCTAAGTTGTAAATATTTGATTGATGTGATTCTGGTCTTGTAGGAAAGTTAAGACAATTCTATACAAGTTTCAGGAGACATCAAGAGCTGAATCACACATTTGGATAATTTAAATTGAAGTGGAAGTAAGAGCCAGAATGCTGATCTTGATTGCTTGACCTATGTACATTCATCAGTCCATATCTTGAATTGTAGGAGTTCAATAGATACCAATCTAAGCCCAAATGAAAGCTAAGACCAAAATCTATAATTTTGATAAAGAACTCAAGAGCTAAATCAGTTGTCTAGTAGGTTAGATTGGTTTTGGAAGTCAGAATACGGGTGTTGTTACTAGAACCTGAACAATGTGCAAAGATTGGGCCATAAGTTCGGCTATAGGAGTTGGATTGGGCTGAAACTGATGACATTGGAAAGTTAAGACAAAACCCTTCATCTTTCATGAAGACCACTTTTCAAAATGATGACATTATGACAGAATTATAGTTGTGTGAAGATAGCTGAATTGGTTGGTGCAAGTGAGGAGATAAGCATGACAATAATTTTTCACTTATCCACTCACTCATTAAACAACTCTATTGTCATTTTTCACTCATCCACTCACTCATTAAACAACTCTATTGTCATTTTCCGCTCATCCATCCATCATCCACCTACTCATTAAACAACTATTTTCATTTTCCAGTCATCCAACCACTCATTAAACAAGTTTATTGTCATTTTGTACTTTTCATGCTTTATAAAAAGCTACATTAGTTGCTCATTAGAGGCATCTTAGTTGAGAGATTAGGACCAAATTCTTATATCATCTTGTTGTAATTTTCTTTTATTCTAAATATAAGTTATGTTCATCTTCATCTTCTTCTCTTTTTCTTTATTCTTATTCATGAGTAACTAATTCTTACTTTGCTTAGATGAAAGAGTGAAATTCTTGGTAATGAAATAATGTTAGATTAATCTTTTTCTTGTGCTTGAATGTTTTATTATCAAGTGGTTATTATATGTGCTGTATTTTATTTCCAATCAATTTAGAAACCCTCCTTGTCAAGTGGAGATCTTGATTTATTGTAGATAAGAGGTTGACACAATGAATGCTTGAACTCATTTACAAGTGTTGGTATTGGTGAATAATTAAAAGAACCATAATATAACTACATATATAATATTAAATAAGCTTCGAAAGTTAAATTTTTTGATTGGAACCTCCGTTATGCGTAAATTTTAATTGAGTTATAAAAAAATATTATTATCCTTAATTTATTACCAAGAGTGGATCTCCTCACCCAAGCAACTCATTTTTCATTTATGAATAACTTTTGTCACATTTATTATTGTGACAAATTTTTTCCTTACCTCAAAAAATTTTTCTTCATCAATTCCCTATGGATCGACCTCAGACTTTTGAGAAATTATTATTTGAGTTAACCTGCACTTGAGTTTGTAATACATCAATTCGCATCACTTCTTTTATAACTGTTAACCACTCAATAAGAACAATTAACCACTCATTAATAAATAACAATTATTCATAAGTTTCTTTATATGAGTATTTTTATTTTTTAGGTAAAATTTAATTATCAATCTCTCTAAATAAATTTGAGTACTCTTTCTTAATAATTTAAATTTTTATATCTCCTTATATTAAGTACCTCTTCTTTGCGTTCCTTAACTTTAATTTTCCAAACATATTATCACCAAAGTGGGTGTAGGTTGTTATGTATGTGGTAGACTAAGTTATGCACATCATCTATTTTTTGAAAATTAAAAATAAACACTATTTTTCTTTTAATTTTAACTTTATGTAATTATTTTATGTTTTTTATGTCATAATCCTAAATATTTAATCTTTCAGATTTCAGGTTTACTAACTGTTCAGAATTGGATTATGAAGGTTACTTGGAGAGGTAAAAGATGGCAAAATCCTTCGTAGACGCAACTCCTTCAATGATGGAGCGAGGGGGTAGGTTCCTGTAAAAGACACTCTGATACTCAAGTAGTAGCTACGCAAGGAGGGTAATGAGTAATGGAATTAGGGCGCACTTTGTCTCACTCGCTTACTGTATTTATATGAACATATTAGTGTATGTGGTGTATGAGCATTCAATGTATACCGAATGCTGCTACCTGGGATCGTGATGACACGATCGTGAGAGACAGGATCGTGGAAACATGATTGTAGAGATTGTTACTCTTATGTCCTTACTCGCCTGCTTGTATGAGATACGATCAAGATTTGTTCATGTCATTACGTTTAGCGTTTAGGTTGTTTTATGCGCATTGTACGTTTGGGTGCCAGTCTGGCAGACTGAGTTGCTCTAGTTCTACAAGTCCATAATCTGGTTCAGAACAGTTGCTCCCAACTTAGTGCTTTGGTAGGACAACAAAGTGTCAAGATACCAATTCTTCTGGAGCACACGACGAGCGATGGACAAAGGGATTCGAGTTGTAATATTGATATTGGATTTCACGATATTTTTCTCAAAAGACCGAGGTCCGTGATGTATCATAACAGACTCTTAGGGTTAATGAGTAAAACTGAGATCCGAGGTGGATCGCTCCGCTTACATCATTGTTCCGTTATCTAAGGTATGTAATGAGTTAGCCCCATGTATAGTTGGTGGGATCTTGTATCCTTTCATCCATATTTGGATTGAGGCTCGAGGTGTTGTTATATCGTAGTAGCTCCTTAAAGGTCCGAGATCCAGATTACGTGTTCTATAACAAATATTTAATAATTTACTCTGGATACTATCTATCTATGTACGATAGCAACTCCTCGAATCTAATGTAATAACAAATGCTTAGGTTGATTATCTTTATTTTATTATTAGGGTTGTTGGATACACCAATGTACAACGTGCAGGTTTAACTGCATTACTATTGAGTGAAGTCGTATCTATTTACCATTTCCATTTGTGAGAGATTTCATGAAAATCTGTTGTCACATATAACAAAATTCTTCAATAGCAAAAATAGTTTTTGTAAAATTTTTTCTTAATTTTATATATCTAATACAAAGTTTCATTTACAACTATTTTTTTTAGTACAATTTCATTTATAATTGTTACTTAGTGAGACTAAATACCCATTTAATAAAAGTTAAAGTCACTCATATTTTTTTTCTAACTTTGTGCATACAATATATAATTTCATTTACAATTGTTAATCATTCAATAAAAACAAGTAACCACTCATTAACAAGTAACAACCCTCTACTAATTAAAAAGTACTTTTTAAATAGTACTTTTTCTGAGTCGGCCCTAAAAAATTCTCTTCTATCTACTCCTCTTTTCTTTCTTTCTCATCCACCGGAGGGGGGTGGTTTGGGCCATTTTTTTTTGCCTGAAATCACCCCTCTACATCATTTTTTTTTCTCCTTTTATCTAAATAAGTGATTTTTCCACATAGATCTGGTTTTACTTTCGTGTTTTTCCGTGTTTTCGTCGTCTACGTGCGGCGGTGTTTTGTTCGTCGTCTTGATGCGACGTCGTTTGGTTTCCAGTCTTGGTGCGGTGGTTTCCCGTCTTGTTGCGGTGTTCGTTTGGTTCAGATTGGTAGATCAGCTTCGATCTATTACAGATTCAATCAAGACTTGGGCGACAACGTTACAGATCCGGAAGCATGGATATTCCAGTTACTTTGATTTTGTCACATTTGTAGGCATTTTGTCATGTTATGCTATTAACCTAGGTGCTGAGTTTGTTCGCAGATTCATCCTTTTCAATTTTTAGCAATGTTGAATTTGTGTTATTCTCAGTGTATTTTATTAATTTGAGTGAATGAATATCTTTTTTAGTTAAAAAAAAAAACAAGTAACAACCATTCACAAGTTTCTTTATATGGATATTTTTATTATTTAGGTAAAATTTAATTATTCATCTCTCTAAATAAATTTTGGGTATCCCTCCTTAATAATTTAAACTTTTTATATATCTTGATATTAAATACCCCTTCTTTGCGTTCCTTAACTTTAATTTTCCCAACATATTATCGCCAAAGTGGGTCTAGGTTGCTATATATGTGGTAGACTTATTTGTGCACATCATCTATTTTTTGAAAATTAAAAATAAACACTATTTTTCTCTTAATTTTAACTTTATGTAATTATTTTTTGTTTTTTAATTATATCATAATCCTAAATATTTAATCTTTCAGATTTCAGGATTACTAACTATAATTGTAATCTGAAAATTTTATCTTTCAAATTTCAGGATTTCAGATTGGAAATAAATTTTTTAGCAAAAAATAATCAATACATACGAAAACATATTAATATTAGGAAAAATTAATTTCTATGCTATGAATGAATATTTGATTTTATGGGACATAAAAAGTTTAAATTAATAAAAATCAGGAACATATAAAATTTCTTAAGAGAGAGAAAATATTATATTTACTTAATGGCTAAAAATACAATTAATAAATACAATAGTCACTCAGTAGAAACATTAATTTATAAATGATTATCTCAATAAATATCTTTTAAAGCACTTAGTGGATGAAAAGAAAAACATTAGTACTTATATCACAAAATCAAAATTGAATAATCTTAAAATCATGACAGTATCATGTTAGGCAGAGAAAAATATAAACTACTTGTGCATAATTTTGAGACTTCACAATATTATATTATTTGATTTAATTATTTCTCTTAATTTTATTGATTTAGTTTAGTCACAATTTTTTCTACTTTTTTGAAACTAGTGGACGTTGATTTAGTTTTATCCTAGATTATAAATTAAATCAATATTCTTCTGGTATCCATCTTTTTTTTTTATAGGTATTGTACTCATGAAGTATTTTATTCGCAGTTGCTTATATTTAATAAAATTTTAAAATTTATTAAAAAATTAACATTTAACAAATAGTTGATAATTCATTGTAAATACCGTACTCATCTAAAACACAATAGCAACACCCCAATTCTAATATAACTAATAACAAATGCCTAGTTTGAAAACCGTTTTCTTGTTCCTACCAAGGCTTCAACTTGTTAGTGCATGTTTGGTTTCAAGTTTGCAACAGCAAACGTGAGTTAGAGGTCTTTGAACGACGAGAAATATTGTTTGGGTTTTTTACTTCTTCATTTGATTGAACACATTTTTTTTTCCAACTCACGTTGGGATCAAAGCAACAAAATGTTACTTTTGTGTTCACTTGAACATTTTTTATCTTTTTAACTTATTTTTGAGATAAAAGTTTCTAAATAAAAATCACGTTATTACAAACACATTTTTAACTAAATTTAAGTTAACAAATATACTTTCAACTAAACTTAAGTTTATCAACTATAATCCAAACACACACTTAATAACTTGCGGGTTCAGCTGCTATATTTGAAACAATTCTGATTTTTTATTTTATTTTTCATATTATTGATTATATTATTTTTTTATTTTTTATTTAATTACAAATATTTAAAAATATATTAAAAAATAATTGCTAGATAAAAAATAATGTGAAAATATTATTTTCTATTTAAAACTAAATTATTAGTTAATTTTATTATTAATTAATAATAGGGCATTGCTACACGTCCCGACCATACATGTCTCGGGTAGCCCACCTCTACAATAAATAACGAGTACTTTTATTTAAAATAAAATACAAATAAAAAAATTGTGGGACTCAGCTACATATGAGACCAGCCGGGATGCATTTTGTAAACAATATTATACTATTGATATTAGCTTTAGCCAAAGTGAATTTGTTTTTTAATGTTCACTGAAATTTCAGTACTTGAAAAAGAAAAGACAAGTCTTCCTAGCTTTTTGTATATATAATATATAATTTTATTTATAATTATTAATCTCTCAATAGAAATAAATAATTACTCATTAACAAATACTAATTATATATTCACAATTTTTTATAACAATATTTTTATTTTTTAGATAAAATCTAATGGTCGTTTTTTATGAATAAATTTTATGTAATCATTCTTAATAATTTAAATTTTTTATATCATTTAAGATTAAATACTCATTCTTAACTATAATCAAAATTAATTTTCCCAACATATTATCCCCAAAGTGACCCTAGGTTGCCGTGATCATAGTTAGCATGCTTATTACTTTTTTTTTTTGGGTACAAACATGCTTATTACTTGATTTAGAAAAGTGTTGGGTGAACATAATATCTTCAAAAAATTTGACTAAACGCCTTGAATTAAAAGATTTTCTCGACCTTATAAGATTAAAATTCTGCTTTCGTCCCTCAGAAAAAGGATAGTTATTTTCTACTCCAACACTCTCACTTTTCAAAATGATATTACATTTGATAGTAAATAGTAGTATTAATTGTCTTTCAAAGTAATTTTACTATATAATATAAAATATTGATACGTGATGAGTTTTTTTTTTTGGTCTAATAGTTGATGGATAATACGGTCTATTTGTAAGTAAAAAATTTTAAGGAGGTCTTTTTCTAATTTTAAAGCTGACGATGACTTCACCTAAAAAAAAGAAGTTGACGATGACTACTTCAAAACAGTTTAATATGATAAATGGGAAGAAGGCATTTTGATGCATAACTCGTAGTTGTTAGAGATGCTCTTTTGTGAACTTCCTTCCTATTTCCTTATCTTCCATGTGGACCATACTACCATGACTTTCAGATCCGTTGAAATTTATATTTATATTCTATGTGAAGGAACCTTGCCTTGCTATTAAATTTAAATCATATTTAATAAAAAAATACCAATAAAATATATATTTAGGAATATGCCTGGTATCTAGAGGCAAATAAAATTATTATCATTTCCAAACAAAGTGTGTGTGCATTCGTTAAGCATTTTCCTTCAAGTTTCTTTTGACATTTGGGATTAAATGGTATGAATGTTGATGTTGACCATGGAAGCTTCTCTGAAACATCCATTAATTTGCATTTTTCTTTCCATCTAATTGTATTATGAACAGATAAGTCTATTAACTTATTTAGTTGGTAAAGGATGGTTGTTTACAAATGCTCAAGTACTGTGTTATTTGCAGAATATTACTCTCAAAGATCAGTACATTAATTTCATAAATTTGGCATATATATATATATCGAGAGAAATTTTTATTGTGAGAAAGTGAGAGAGTAAATTTTAATTATATAATTATATATGAAAAATCAAAATTAAAAGTTACTTAAGAGTTATGTGATTATTTTAAAAAGTTATATATATTTATTTTTTAATATTGATCATTCATGTAAGATTCAATAATTAAAATTTACTCATTTTAAGTAGTCACATAACTTTTAATCTTAACTATTTATGTATAATTATATGATCAAGATTTATTCATCTTATTCCCTTACAATAAAAATTCATCTCACTAGATATGTCTTATATATATATATATATATATATATATATATATGATTGTACCCCTAATCTTGTCTTTAAATTTATTTTTCGTATTATAATAATATTGTAATACCCTTATTTTGTATAAAATTTTTGCGTTACGTGTTGTTTTCATTATGCGAGATTGGGCTATAAGAATTTACCTCATGAGTCACCTTGTTGTATCTATGAAGTTATTTAAGTTTATACCTTGATAAATTCTGTTTGAAGTCATTTTATTAGAAAGAAAGAAGTTTAAAATACTGAAAAAATTCGTTTGAAGCCATTTTGTTAAAAAGATGGTAGTTCAAAATAACAAAAAGATATGAAATAATAGAGTTAAAGATGAACAACAACAACAAGTCAGACACTATATTTAAATTCAAAACCTTAACACATTAAATTTAAGGTTCAAACTACTTATAAACTTTATATTTTGTCCATTGTTAAACAATGTGTAGCTTATAATTTACACTTGAATTCGATCTCAACACATTTAGATATAATTGATGATTATCAGTACTCTAGTCTTGAAACTTTCTAACTCTTTGAAATGACATCTATATAGATGGTTATATAAAATATGTTTTTTAAAATTAAAATTAGCAATAATTAATCATTAAATATTGATAAATTACAAAATAATTTTTAATAAATTTTAGAAGCTTTTAATCTAATCGTGTTTAAATAAAAAAATTTCGAAATTTTGAAGTCCCAACTTTTGACATTTTATTCTTAAAGAATTTTTTTAATATTTTATTTGAATTTAATTAGGATATATTTTCTTATTTACATTTATGTTTTAACATAATGTTAAGCAAGACATTAGTAAAGTGTTGAGCAAGCCAAACACACTAAAAACTTTTGCTAACTCTTAATTATTTTTTACCACATTTTTTTAAATATATAATAAGTTATTTATATATTTTCACTTAATATCTTAAGTTTTTGAAAGAGTTAGTTATGATATGATATTAAAGCCTCCATAAGTTTATAACTAAATGATTTAGAATTCGTGATCGTACGGTACCTATTTTTCATATATTAAATTGAATTTAACCTAGACGGTTTTAAGGTCCTTATCTTCGTGTAGTCAAATTGCAAATAAAATATTAACCAACATTATATTCAATATTATCATGATAAATTTAACTTGCCGGCAAGACCAACAGCCGACTTGAAAAATAATAATAATAAATGATGGAATTTAATATGTAGGTGTGTGACAGGAACTTTGTCTTACTATTAAATTTTAAGAGTAAATTATAGAAACTCCTCCTCAAGTTTATTTAAAAGACACGTTATCCCAAACTTATTTTAAATATGAAAAATATTAATCTTACACTATTTTTTAAAGAGTATATTATTTATATTTTTTAAGAGATATAATTAAATAAAAAATAATAATAAAATATATATTAAATAATATTATATAAAATATATATATATATACTATTTAATATAAAAATATAAAAATTATTTAAATATACACTCTATATCCCAGTTGACCTGCTGATTGTTAATTAAGTTAACGGAATAATTTTTTTTTCCCGTCCTCAATATCCGTTCTGGAAATTCGGGCAACCCTTTTCTCCATTTCATCATCAACCTCTCATTGACGGGACTCAAAAACCAATTCGACAGCTCATCAGAGTTCCTGAAGTTGAGGTGCCACATGGGCCAGTGCAGTGCTCACCATCAACAATTTGGTACGACAAGTGGAAGACAATATTTAAATTTAAAAAGGCATCTAAACAAACACTAGAGAATAGGAGAAAGCTACGTGGAAGTTGTGGACTTTATTGGATAATACTTAATCAGTTTTCATTTAATCTATTGTTAGTTAGTTTGTTATTGACAGCTCATATATAGTTAGCATAGTTAGTTAGTTAGTTTGTAGTAGTTAGATGGCTAACGAGCAACAGCTTCTGTTTCTTCTTGAAGCTTCTGTTTTTCTTCTTGTATATAAGCTGATTCTCTCAGCTTTGTTGAATGAGAAATTCATTTTAACACATATACAATTGTTTTATGGTATCAGAGCTCTCATCTGGAGAGCTCTGCAGCGCAAATCAAAATCCTAATTTCTTCTCCTTCAAGCTCTTGCAATGGCAGAAATTCTCAACACTGATGAAGTTCTCAATAATGAAGAAATGGTTCAACCAGAACCATCACCTCCACCAGTTGATCCTATTCGTAATCCCTATTACTTGCATCCTGGAGAAAATCCAGGTATGATTCTTGTGTCACCACCTCTTGATGGCACCAATTATAATTCTTGGAGCAAAGCCGCAAGAAGAGCTTTAATATCTAAGAACAAATTCAAGTTCGTGAATGGAGTAATTCTAGTTCCTGATGAAAATGATCCAACATATGAAGCTTGGGAAATGTGTAATACAATGGTGATTTCTTGGATCACAAAATCTTTGTGTCAAGAAATTGCTCATAGTGTTGTTGAGTTTGAAAATGCTCAAGAAATTTGGGATGATTTGAAGAACAGATTCTCTAAAGGAAATCATTTTCGTACATCAGATTTGATGCAGCTTGCTCATTCGATGAAACAAGGAGAAAGAACAGTTTCTGGCTATTATACAGATTTCAAGACAATTTAGGATGAACTTGAGTCGATGAGGTCAATTCCATCTTGCATCTGTAGCACAAAGTGCAATTGCAGTTATGAGTTAATCAAAGGCATTAGGAGACAAAGAGAAATTGAGTATGTGATTTGCTTTTTGAAAGGGCTTAATGATCAATATACTGTGATCAAAAGCCAAATACTTGCATTGGATCCATTGCCACCAATAACCAAAGCTTTCTCAATGGTAAAGCAGCAAGAAGGTCAACTAGTTTCAGACTCCAAGGTTCTGTTTAATATTGCAGAATCAAATCAAAACTGGAAAGGACAAGGAAGAGGAAATGGAAATGGATATGCTAGCAGAGGAAGAGGAAGAACTAATGGCAGAGGTTCTGGTGGAAATTCATACAAAGTATGCACATTTTGTGGTAAGAATGGCCACACAGTAGATGCTTGTTATTACAAGCATGGTTTTCCACCAAACTACAAGTTCAAATTCAAGAACACTGCAAATGTGAACAATATGGTTTCAAATGACTGTGAGACATCATTGGATGATCAATTGGGCACTTTTCCTGATGATGATAAAAAGGAACCAAGCATTCGTATCAGTCCAGAACAATATGCTCAGCTTGCAGCCTTATTTCAGAAAACACCCCAACCTCCACCACACATTATCAATCAAGTAAGCCATGCTAAGACTGATGAGTCTTCTACTCCTCAGTCACAACAGAATTCAGGTAATGCACCATGGATCTTAGATACAGGTGCAACAGACCATGTAACCTTTTCCCTTTCCAATTTCACTTCATACAAATGCATTAGACCTATTATTGTTAAACTACCAAATGGTGCAAATACTATTGCACATCATTCAGGAACAATTATTTTTTCTGATGCATTCCATTTACATGATGTTCTGTACATACCAGATTTTAAGCATAACCTCATTTCAATCCATAAACTGACTTCATCTTTATCATGTAATCTGACCTTTGATCATTCTTGCTGTAAAATTCAGGATATGACTACCTCGAAGATGATTGGACATGCTGAAGTCCAGAACAGTCTGTACATTCTTGCTCCAGCAAATCAACCTATCAAGTTCTCTCCATCCATCACTTCATTTGCTTTTACAAATTTTACAAACACTGTCAATTCTTTTGATCTTTGGAACTTTTGGTTAGGCCATCCCTCACACAATGTCTTACACAGTATATGTAAATGCTTTCCTTATGTACAATTCAATCCCAATAAAGTTTGTGATTTTCTGTCACTTTGCCAAACAGGTTAAACTTCCATTTTTTGTTAGCACAACTAAATTAGTTGCTGCTTTTGATCTTATTCACATGGATATTTGGGGGCCACTTGGTATCCCATCCATTCATGGCCATAAATACTTTCTCACAATAGTAGATGACTATACAAGACATACTTGGATCTACTTAATAAAGTTGAAATCTGAAACCAGAAACCTTATACAGAATTTTATTGCTTTTGTAACAACACAATTCAGTAAGTCCATCAAAGTTATTCGAAGTGATAATGGTTCTGAATTCATAATGCCTCAGTTTTATGCTAATCATGGGATTATCCACCAAACTTCTTGTGTGGAGACTCCACAACAAAATTCTATTGTTGAAAGAAAGCATAGGCATCTTCTCAATGTTGCTAGGTCTCTTTTATTTCAATCTGATTTGCCAAAATCCTTTTGGAATTATGCCGTAAGTCATGCTGCTTTTTTGATAAACAGACTTCCTACACCTATTTTGCAGCACAAGTCACCATTTGAAATGCTACACCATAAACCTCCCACTCTTTTGGATTTAAAAGTTTTTGGAAGCTTATGTTTTGCTTCCACTCTCACTCAAAACAGAACCAAATTAGATCCAAGAGCTCAGAAATGTGCATTTCTTGGTTTCAAAACTGGCACCAAAGGGTATATTCTTCTCAATCTTGAGACAAGAGAGGCTTTCATTTCTAGACATGTTCTCTTTTATGAACACATCTTTCCATACTCTAAGCTTCGGGCAGAACACTCTCAGCCTGCACTTTCTTCCCTTCCTGATCCAAATACATTTGATTTTTTAGCTTTTGACACCATTCCTCATAACTATAATTTTCATCCATCACCTGTCCTCTCCACAACAGAAAATCATAAATCTTTCAATGACACTCCTCCTTCATCCAGTACTGTCAGTTTTCCACCCACTGCCACTCTACACTCTGATTTTCCCCAACTTCCTGACCCCATTCCATCTCTTCGAAGATCAACCAGAACTAGAAATGCACCTTCTTACTTGCAAGAATTTCACTGTAATGTTCTGCAGACTTCAAATGTTCCATCATCCACAGGTATCAAGCATCCTCTTTCTTCTGTTATTTCTTATAATTCTCTTTCCCCTTCTCATTCACATTACACCTTATCTATCATCAACCACATAGAACCTAAAACCTACAAACAGGCTTCCTAATCTCCCCTCTGTGTTAAGGCTATGCAAGCTGAGCTACTTGCACTGAACAAAACTAATACTTGGTCTCTTACTGATTTACCAAAAGGAAAGGTTCCCATTGGCTCTAAATGGGTTTACAGGATCAAATATAAATCTGATGGGAGCATTGAGAGATATAAAGCACGGTTGGTAGCTAAGGGCTACACACAAACAGAGGGCTTAGACTATCTTGACACCTTTGCTCCGGTTGCAAAGCTCACCTCTATTAGGCTGCTCTTAGCCTTGGCTGCATCTCAAAACTGGTTATTACATCAACTTGATGTTAATAATGCTTTTCTTCATGGTGATTTAGATGAAGAAGTTTATATGGAGGTGCCTCAAGGAGTCAAATGTGACAAGCCAAATCAGGTTTGCAAACTCCATAAGTCCTTGTATGGACTCAAGCAAGCCAGCAGACAGTGGTTTGCCAAACTGTCCAGCTCCCTACACGCACTTGGCTATACTCAATCTTGTCATGACCATTCCTTGTTTTATAAGCGTACTGGCCCGCAGTTCACAGTTCTCCTAGCTTATGTAGATGACTTGATTTTAGCTAGCAATAATGTTGTAGAGATCTCCTCGGTTAAAGCCTACTTGGACAACAAATTTAAAATCAAGGATCTTGGTACCTTGAAATACTTTCTTGGCCTAGAGGTTGCTCGGTCTCATCTTGGCATCACTATTTGCCAAAGGAAATATACCTTAGACATCCTTTCAGACACTGGTTTCTTGGCTTCTAAGCCAGCCCGCACTCCAATGGCAAGATCAACCAAGCTCTCCCACTCAGCCACTGATCTTTATGCCAATCCTGCTGAATATAGAAGACTTGTGGGCAAGCTGCTTTATTTAACTAACTCCAGACCTGATATCAGCTTTGCTGTTCAACAACTCTCTCAATTTATGTCTTCTCCTACTTCTGCTCATTATAAGGCAGCCACTCGGGTTTTACGATACCTCAAAGGTTGTCCTGGTTAAGGCCTTTTCTATCCTTCTGATTCTACGCTTCACTTAAAGGCCTTTAGTGACTCAGATTGGGCTGCTTGTTCTGATACCAGGTGCACTGTTACCGGTTATTGTGTTTTTCTTGGTAATTTTCTCATTTCTTGGAAAACCAAGAAACAAACTATCGTTTCTAGATCCTCTTCGGAAGCTGAGTATAGAGCTCTTGCTGCTACTGTTTGTGAAATTCAGTGGATCACTTATTTGCTTCAGGAACTTTCCATTCCATTCATTTCTCCAGCTTCTCTTTATTGTGACAGTGATTCTGCCCGTCACATAGCTGCGAATTCCGTGTTCCATGAACGCACGAAGCACATAGATATAGACTGTCACTTGGTTTGAGAGAAACTGCAGTCCAAGCTCTTCCACTTGCTTCCTATTTCGACTATAGAACAATCTGCTGACATTCTCACTAAGGCATTGGGTCCTCAGCCCTTTCAGCATCTTCTCTGCAAGCTGGGAGTGATTAACATTCACTCTCCAACTTGTGGGGGGGTATTGGATACTACTTAATCAGTTTTCATTTAATCTATTGTTAGTTAGTTTGTTATTGACAGCTCATGTACAGTTAGCATAGTTAGTTAGTTAGTTTGTAGTAGTTAGATGGCTAACGAGCAACAGCTTCTGTTTCTTCTTGAAGCTTCTGTTTTTCTTCTTGTATATAAGCTGATTCTCTCAGCTTTGTTGAATGAGAAATTCATTTTAACACATATACAATTGTTTTAGACTTAGTCAATGGTCATTCATGGAATGTAGTCATCTTTGTGTGTCAGAAGAATCAGAGAGTTGAAGAAGACATGACCCATTTCTTCAAAATGACAAATACAAACACCGATGTTAATCCTGATCATTTTACGGATTCCATTTCCCCTGTTGCGATTTGGGTTACGGGGACTAATCTTATGTGGATATATGATTGTCTTGGTGTTATTGGGGATGCAAGAAAGGAGTTCAATGAAATGCGCAAAGATTTGGTTACTTGCCATGCTTGATGTCCAGCCACCTCTAGATGTGGTGATATCTGCTTAAGCTTCTACGAGCAATCCCTATGGACAAATTCGGGATCCTTGAGATTGTTAACTCTGCTGAAGCTAAAATTGATCACCGAACCAAACTGGATCTGAGAAAAAGAAAGGAAAGACTCGATAAACCCCTAAATTTGTCCATGAGAAAAACATCACTGGATAAATTCGTCTTGAGCAAAAAGAAACTCAGCCAGAGACTACGATTGGATAATTAATAATGAGTGAAATAGAATGAGATAGAATGAAATAAATTTATTATTTTATTATTTAAATATTTTATTATGGAATGAAATAAATTTTATATTTTATTATTTGAGAAGTAGATAAAATGATAAGAATTATCATTTTATTATTTTTATTTCAAATATACTAAAATTTGATTATTTTTAACTAAAAAATTTTAATTATTTTCACATATTATTTAATGATGGTATTTATTAAATGATATTTTTTAAATTTTTTATCTTGCTTTTTGTTAATTTTTTAATCTCATTTTTAATTATTTTCAATCTTGATTACATGAATTCCAATTTCAATCTTGCTACCGAGTTACATGATTTGAAATTGTTTATAAACAAGATTTGACTTGATGAATACCAATTACATGAATATTTATATGTTAATCAATATTTATATGTTAATCACATTTCTTGATTTTTGCCATTAATTTGACGCAATAGCTCATGGATGAGTAACCCTTTTTTTTTAATTTTTTTTATCATGTAGTTGTGTGACAATATATCAATAAGACAACAAAGTTGAAAAAAAAAATAGTAGCAATAAAATTGTGATACCAATTGAAAATTATTTTTGAACATTAGGATTGAATTTTATATCCAGATTTACATATAGTAAATTTTAGAGAAGTCAAATCAATCTTTATACAAAAATTAGGTTCCCTTCTAAATGTGATGGTAAAGTAATAAGAATGGAGGATATAAGAGGTAGCAACACAGATGTGAAACAATGAGCAAGAGAGGAGAGACAATAAACTAGTCCTCACTTCAAGTTAGGGGAAGAGAATAATTTTGTAATTCGATAATTTTAACAATAAAAAATGTTCCATTCTATACCCCTTAAATTGGGGAGGGGGGATTTTGAGTTTTTGATGGCATGTAATACCGTATTATATTTCATTTCACATTATTTTAACAAATTCAAACAATGATATATACCTCCATTCCATCTAATTCCTCTTCATTTTATCTCATTCTACCAATATAAACTTACCCTAAGGTACTGAGATTTACAATCTTGAGACACATTAGTCCCTCAGTTATTTTTGCTCTATTAAACTTAATAAAAAAGCATTAGAGATGTCAAAATGGATTGGTCTACGTGGATAAATTGTTTTTTGAGTTAGGTTCTTGACCCAAATTATCCTTTTATTTTATGAAAAAATCTTATACTTTTATTATTATATTTTTCTTTTGTATACTTTAAATATCAATAAATATCAAATAAAATTATTTTTGTGAGACAAATATTAATTTATATTAAAAAATATAAAAGTAAAAATCTTTACATATCATAAAAATTATTAATTAAATAATTAAATATCAAGTTAGTAAGTTGGCCTGACCCATTGCAAGTTGGCCTATATTGGGTCAAGCCAAAATCGAGTTGGCTCAATCAATTCAAAATACATTTTAATTTCAATTTTTTCAACTCAACCTACACATTTCATCCAATGTGACACGTTAAATACATGACTTGGTTCTATATTTTTTAACATGATATTTTTATTTTCAGCTGGATTTTTATTAGTAACCCCAATTTAGAAATGACGATGTTTGGGCTT
Organism: Ormosia emarginata; assembly: GCA_029884605.1. Classification (NCBI taxonomy): domain Eukaryota; kingdom Viridiplantae; phylum Streptophyta; class Magnoliopsida; order Fabales; family Fabaceae; genus Ormosia; species Ormosia emarginata. The sequence continues at coordinate 42,890,013 of JAQQTP010000089.1, read as the reverse complement.
TAGGGTTTAAAAAAATTCTCAATTCCCAAATTTCATCTTTTAGTTTGCCAAAGGCTGGTTGTATACATACAAATGCTCAAGTTTGTTATTTGCAGAATGCTACTATAAAGATCAGTACATTAATTTAACAAAGTTTGGGAAGTATAATATTACTTAGTAGGGTCTTATTTTATATTATATTATTTATATTATATTATATTATAATATATAATATATATACATACACTTTTAAAATAATATTGCTTTATACTTCAGTAAAAAATATTCCTTTCCTTTATGGTAATTATTATTGATTATTGAAAATATTCTTCAACAATTACAAAGATGTTAAAAAGCAACATATGAGCGTTTGATTTGTTTTTAATATTTTTTTCTATTGATATATTTACATTATTTTTGTTTAATATTTGAGTCGCAAAAATCCAACCATACTCATACTGAGTTTCCATCGATCTCATGGCTGGGCGAGCATCCTCTTCCTTCACCCATGGATGGACCTACGATGTGTTCCTCAGCTTCCGAGGTGAAGATACTCGTACGGGTTTTATTGGACATCTCTACAAGGCTCTCAATCAAAGGGGAATCCGTACCTTCGTTGATGATCAGGAGCTTCAAAAAGGAGAGCAAATCGCACCAGGGCTCCTCATGGCAATTGAAGGATCCAGGATTGCCATCCCTGTGCTCTCTAAGAACTATGCTTCTTCCTCATGGCAATTAGATGAACTTGCCAAGATCCTTGATTGCAATAAGAGAATGGGTCAGCTGGTTATTCCGGTTTATTATGGTGTGGAACCTCATGAGGTGCGACATCAGAGAGGAAGTTATGGCAAAGCATTCGCTATGCATGAGGAGAAGTTCAGGGACGACTTGGAGAAGGTGAAAAGATGGAGGATGGCACTGCATCAGGCAGCTAACTTGTCCGGCTACCATTTCAAACATGGGTATCCCACGTCCCCAATCCTTTACCTTACTCTATTTTGTTTCGTTAATTTTCATTTTTCTAATGATTTGATTCTAAAATTTACAGAGAAAAGAAATGCTTCTTAATCTTCACATTGAACAATTTAAATTGTAATAATAAGTATCAAAGCATGGATATGATTACAATCAGTATGACTCTTCACAAGCTTTTCTGATTGGACAGGGATGAATATGAATATGCATTAGATGAATATGCATTTATTGACAAGATCGTTAACGTAGTCTCCAGCAAGATTAATCTTAATCATGCTTCCTTACATGTTGCTGATTACCCAGTTGGACTGGAGTCTCGAGTGCTTAAAGTAAACTGCCTTCTGGATGTTGGGTCTGATGATGGAGTCCACATGGTAGGGATCTATGGAATTGGTGGAATAGGTAAAACCACAATTGCTCGAGCAGTTTATAATTCCATTGCTAGCCAGTTTGAGGGTGTATGTTTTCTTGATGATGTGAGAGAAAATTCAAATAAACGTGGCTTAGCATATCTCCAAGAGATGCTTCTTTCTGACATAGTTGGAGACAAGGATATTAACATACGAAATGTGAAAAGAGGAATTTCAATAATAAAGCAAAGGCTCCATATGAAAAAGGTTCTTTTGGTTCTTGATGATGTTGATAGAATAGAGCAGTTGCAGGCTATTGTAGGAGCACCTGATTGGTTTGGTCCTGGTAGCAGAGTCATCATTACAACTCGGGACAAACGTTTGCTAGCAATTCATGGGGTTGAAAGAACACATGAGGTGGAGGAGTTAAATGAGAAAGAAGCTCTTCAATTGCTTTGTTTGAATGCTTTTAAAACTGACAAAGTTGATCGAAGTTACGTGGACATTTTAAACCGTGCAGTGAATTATACTTCTAGGCTTCCATTGGCTTTGGAAGTAATAGGTTCCAACTTGTTTGGAAAAAGAATAGAAGAATGGCAATATGCATTCGATAAATATGAAAAAATTCCTGATCCAACGATCCAAAAGATACTTAAAATAAGTTTTGATGGTTTGGAGGAAGTTGAGCAGAAAATTTTTCTTGACATTGCTTGTTGCTTCAGAGGATATAATTTGGCAGACCTCGAAGATATACTTTGCGCTCATCATGATTTACCCATCAAATACAGTATTGAAGTGTTGATTGAAAAATCTCTCATAAAGATTGATTACTTTGGTCTTGTGACATTACATGACTTGATACAGGACATGGGTAGAGAAATTGTCCGATTGGAATCACCTAATGAGCCTGGTCGACGTAGTAGGTTGTGGTTCCCTGAAGATGTAATTCAAGTTTTGGAAGAAAATACGGTGAGTTAAACTGATATGGATGGTTGATTTATCAATTTTGACTATTATATGCTAGACGATATGATATATGACCCTCTGTTTCCAATCTTCTGTTGACATTATCAATTCACAATTGATTTTTTTCTCTTTGTAATAAGTGAATTTGTCTAGATATGCATGTTGAATTCGTAACATACGTACCTGTCTCGTGATTGACTTGTGCTTTTCTCTGAATAGGGAACCAGTGAAATTGAAATCTTAATTCTGGATTTCCCCAAAGATGTAGTACACTCGAATGGACTCATAGGTGAAGATGTAGATTGGGATGGAGAGGCCTTCAAGAAGATGCAAAAACTCAAAACACTTATTATTAGAAATGGTTATTTTTCCACAGGCCCTATACATCTCCCGAATAGTTTAAGAGTGCTGAAATGGTGGGGATATCCTTCAACATCTTTACCATATGATTTTCATCCAAAGAAACTTGCCATACTTGAGTTACCTGAGAGTTGTTTAACGCCGTGTGAACCAATCCAGGCAAGTGTATATATATATATACGTGTGTATGTATGTATGTATGTATTCTTATGTATATTTATTTATTCCTCTAAATATTAATAAATTCACTATAAATTCTTAAGATTATTCATTTGGCTTTTTTTTTTTTTTTTTTCATTTTGCAGATGTTTGTATTTTTGGGTGTTTTGGATTTTGGCTACAGTGAATGTGTAACTCAGATACCGGATGTATCTGGCGTCCCAAATTTGAAAAAATTATCATTCAGACATTGTGAGAATTTAATTGAAATTCATCCTTCTGTTGGATTTCTGGATAAACTTAGAATCTTGGATGCTGTTCGTTGTAGGAAGCTTAAGACTTTTCCACCCATCAAATTGACCTATCTTGAACAACTCAATCTTTCACATTGCTCTGTTCTTGAGAGTTTTCCAGAAATATTGGGGAAGATGGAAAATATAACAGAGCTCCATATAATGGGGAGTCCCGTAAAAGTATTGCCATCTTCAATTCGAAACCTTATCCGGCTTCGAAAATTGGAACTGCAATTCTGTGAAATGGTTCAGTTACCAAGTAGCATTGTCATGTTGCCAGAACTGAGTTTGATGCAAGTTTCAAGATGTGAAGGGTTGTGGTTATCTAAACAGGAAGAAGGTGAAGAAATGGTGTGTTCAAACATGGAATGTCTTATTCTCTCGTACTGCAACTTATCAAATGAATTCCTTCCAATAGGTCTAGCTTGGTTTGCCAATGTGAAAGATTTAAACCTATCGGGGAATAATTTCACAATTCTTCATGCAAGCATCAAAGAATGTCGCTTTTTGAGTAACCTTAAGTTGGATGATTGCAGGCTTCTCCGAGAAATTAGAGGGATTCCATGGAAATTAGAAACATTCTCTGCAAAAGGATGCACATCCTTGAAAGTGTTAGACCTCACAGTTCTTCCTACATGCACCGAAGAATGTCACTTTTTGAGGGAGCTTATTTTGGATGATTGTGTGTATCTTAGAGAAATTAGAGGGATTCCGCCAAACTTGGATCATTTCTCTGCAAAAAACTGCACATCCTTGACTTCCTGGTGTACAAGCATGTTACTGAATCAGGTTTCTCTTTTTTTTTTCCCTATTTGATTTAATATTCACGTTGACTCAGACTCTACATATGTTTCTGTAGTTGCTATGGTATTTTGGGTTGAAAGATATTTGATGCTAAAGATCTTTCACGGTGACAAAAGTATAGTTTCTAGACATTTATGATTTTTACATGGTTTTGTTGTTTCACCAACTCAAGCTTATTGGTGATTTTGCTTTATCTTTGCCGCCTGTTGATGTCTAGAATTAAGTTTTAATAGTTTCTAAACTTTTGACTGACAGGAATTGCATGAGGCTGGAAACAAGATGTTTTCTTTGCCAGGAACAAGGATTCCTGAGTGGTTTGATCACCGTACAAGGGGAGGATCAATATCTTTCTGGTTTCACAACAAATTCCCTGCGATTTCTGTGTGTCTTGTTATTGGACTGGTGAATGAGCAACCTATCAGGGTCAAGTTTAGCCCTCAAGTATTCATCAATGGCAATAAACAGTCCTTTGCCTGTCAGGAAGTTTTTGAGTTTGGGGTTGCAACGGATCATATACTTCTGTTTGATCTACAGCTGCTAAAATTTGAAGATAATGTGGACGTATTATTTTCAGAAAATGATTGGAATCGTGTGGAGGTTTCATATATAGATCATATCACCAACGATGAGGTCCCAATCAAATTGGTTGCAAAACAAAGTGGAATCCATGTATTTAGACAAACAAGTACCATTGAGGATATCCGATTCACCAATCCATACTATAAAAAGAGAAAATCATCGGCTTTTCTCTCAACTCCGGAATCAGAAAACCCCCTGTTGTTGAAAGAAAAGCATAGATTGGTGGACATGGGAGTTTCTGAGACACAATTTTTGCAGAAACAACAACATTTGGCTTTTTTAACACCGAGTGTGGAACACGGCAGAGAGCAGTTTCCATTGCTTCCAGCTCAAGCAATCCAAAATGTGAATTGGGGTAAAAATTCAATGGAGGGGCCACATCAAAGAATAAAGGTAAAAATTTCTTCTTGATTCTTTTCCCTTTTACTCCATTCCTTCCTCACTCAAGTTCTCTCTTTGTTTTTCAGACTACGGCATTGAGACCTCGTAAAGCCCAGACTATCGTGTTTGATGGGTCGGAGGAGACTGAGTCGACTCCCCAGCCAGCAACCACTGTCGTTCCTCCTACTAACATCATTCCTCCACTTGTCATGGATCAACCTGCTCAACTTAACACCCCACAAGAATCCACTTCTCCAAAGCCATCTTCGCCCATTCTCACATCAACCCAACCCCCACCTGCTGAGACAGAAAAAGGCCGAGTCTCACGACATACAACTTCATTTAAGAGGCCTTGTGAAGATATCGGAGGTCAAACTTCAGAGAGGCTTCCAGAAGATGAAGTGCATCCTACTGCAGTCCAAAATGACCCTACTGTCAATGAAGATGATTATGGGGTTGATGATGTCGAGCTGGAAATGGTGTCTGAAGAATCTTCTTCCAATGCTGAAGGTTTGGATTCAGATTCAGATAATCCCTTCGACCAGGTCAATAAAAAACTCTACCAGTTCAATACAAAACTCTCTATTAGCGGGAAGCAAACCACATCTTATGGGGCGAATTCTGGAGATGAATCTCTAACATCTATCCGAGAGGCCTTCGAGGCCTTCGAGTTATTAATGGTTAAGGAATTATCTGAAGCCTCAGCTGATCCTGCCTCTCACTTTCGACTTGATCACCTCTTGGATCTATTGAGCACAAGTAGTCATCCTAAGGTGACAGTAGAGGTTAAGCAGGCTCTTCTCGAGTTCAAGAGAAAGGCCCTTGCATCATTCGAAGAATTCCAAGCTACTGTTGGGCCTGTGAACAAACTGAAGAATTTTGAGAAGCAGAGGGCCAGAATTATGCAGGAGACTGTTGCAAGCAAGGATCGGTGGAAGGATGTAAAACACTCAATAAAAAAGGCTTCTGTGATCATTGAGGCCGAAAATAAAAGGCAGAAGGAGCTAGAGGCAGAAATTGCAACTTTAAGGAAACAACTGGCTACAAAGGAAGGCGACCTTGAACGACTTGTGTTGAATGTCGAGAGTCAGGAGGCAACACTCTCAACCTATTTGACCACTTGCGCTTCTCTGAACGATCAAGCTCGAGCGCTATTAAAAGAAGCCGATGATCTGGTCGCTGCAAACATTGGAGTCGAGGATGAGGGTGAAGCTGCTGAAATAAAGCAGAATAGGCTCAACTCGACCTGGTCTACTGACCTAACTAGCCAGTTTATCAAGATTAAGAAGAAGATTCTTGGCCGATATGAGTAGGATGTAATCTTTGTTTACCAGAAACATTTCTGAACAATTCCGTGATATGTGAGCTGCTTATTACATACTTAGGAAGTTGTTTTTGTTGACAAATTTCTGCGACCAGCAGATAACTGGTAAGTTAATCGTTTGTAGCTAGGTGGTATTTATGTGGTACATATTTTTTAGCGTTGATACCATATAAGACATGACTGAATTTTGTAAATAAAATTATTGTCGCAACCATCTCTAGGGGCGCCTGTGATGAGTGTGGCAACTGAATTTAAAAATAAAAATTCAAATCAAATCAATTTTATTTAGTTAAGAAACGTTAGAAAATCTTTTTTTAAAAATGAAAACCAATATGCATAATCATAATCAAATTTGAGAGTTTGTTTATAAATAAGAAGGGTGGAAATTGAATCATCATTAATACATATATCTTAAGACGATTAGCAAATTGTGCAAATTACAATTATTAAATTTACCCTATAATGTAAGCAAATGTAAGAATAATAAACAAACAATAAAATAATATTTTTTATTAAAAAATAATATTTACATGCAAAACAAAACAAAAAGCAATGAAAATATTTACAAATCAAAAGAAAATTAAAATCAAATACTAAATTACAAAATTTATAATTTTGACTTGACTTTCTACCTATGTATTCTTAAAGTGTAATGAGAAATTTAAAATTAATGTAATTATTTAAAAATAAGTGTAGGTTAGTTAATTTTAATTAATAAAAATAAAATGTTAAAAGAAAAATATTTATCAAGGATCAATTTAAATAAAGTAACATGCCAACAACCAAGAAAATAAACTAGGCAAATCTAAAGAATAATGAATCAAACTTTAATCAACCCAAGCACTCAAAAGTTTTTTTTATTCTTTTTATTATTTTTTTAATAATTTTTTGTATTCTTTTTCATCATTTTTATTCTTTTTTTTGTAATTTTTGATTTTTTTTGAACTTTTAAATTTTTTTTATGTTTTGAAATTTTTCTAATCAATTTTAGTAATTTTTATTTTTATCAATTGACACTTTATTATTTTTTCATTTTCATCATTTTTAGTATTTTATCACATTAAATTTTAACTCTTTCACTAAATATCTAACCTACCTGAAAATACGGTCCAAAATGAAATGTGAACCCTCCCGGGAGAATAAATGGATGCAACAACTAGGCCAAAGACAACCAATGGCTCCTTTGCTAATTTGAAGATCGTCCGTGAATCTTGAGTCCAAGGCATGGTAAAGCAGGTCTCGACCCACCTATCAACCCTTTCAATAGCGAGCGCCATCAAAAAACAATCGAACACAAAAAAGACAATACTATCATGTGAAAAACCCCTTACTGCTATGCCTCTCCCAGCTAGTCCTAATAAAAAGGAGGAGGTCACTCATCCTCAAATGCTGAAAGATCTGACTAACAATTAGGGACGAATCTAAGGGGATGAGCATGAGCTTTGGCTTCCTTTTCTGATCAATTTTTTTTAAGTATTAATAATTTAATTTAATTTATTAAAAGATAAATAGATAATTACATTGACACTCTTATTTAAAAATTATACCTATATTCTTGATTTTATATATTATTATTACACTCCAACATCTTTTTTTTATTTATGAAATTACTTATACCTCCCCTACTTTATGTACAAACATTACACAAAATCTCATTAAAAATACAAAGTAAAGGAGGTATGAGTAATTTCTTAAACAAAAAGGGTGTCAATGTTATAAACACTAACCTTAAGCGAAGTCAATATAATTATACCAAAGATAAAAATTATGAAGTTAAAAGAGTTTATACTTGATATGCATTTGACATGTGATTTGTGAATGTTTTTTATACATTGATATTATAATTTTAACTCATATTTCTATTAATTTTTAATTTTTATATAATAAACCTACTAGCTCCTCTCACTTTTAACTTCATTCTCTTTCATTTTTTAAAATCTATATATATAAAAACTTTATTTTGCCTATGAATTATGATGTAAAAGACAACTACTATTATGATCATTTAATATAATATATATATATATATTTTACTTTTTTCGCTTTATTCATAAATCTTCTTATAGAATGAAAGAAAAATATTCTTCTAAAATGAGTAAATAAAAGTATATTTACCTTTAATTTAAAATAGTATATTTAATTTTAACTCACTAAATAATTTAAAGATTTAATACATCTTTATTTGCTAACTTTAAATATTATTTTTTATATTTAATAATATGATTCATAATTTTCGACTCATCCGCTATATATTTCTGCATCTGTCCTGACAACGATACAATAATCATTGTCAACAACTCTACCTAGAAAGAACTACACGTCAAAGCGGGTCACATAGCAACATCAAAGGAGGGGTCTGAATCGGCTATGAAGGAACCTCTAATTAGGACTACGACCACCTCAAAATAAGATGATTTTTTGTATTGGAAGTTGTGCCAAAATTGAGAATAGTCACCTAAAAAAAAGATGAAGAAAAACACCTACAAACAAAAAAAAGTTTAGATTTGGGACCAACATCTTATTGAAGTGATCATTCAGGAAGCTAGTGCAACTGCGAACTCAAAGAAATGATCCCTTTCAATGAACATGGATGTAGATGGGAAATGAGCTTGCTAAGAAGCTCCATCAGTGTTGTTGGTGATGATTTATGTTTGATTTTAGTTATCCTTTCAAACTTATTAGAAGCGATATTGGGAATTGAGAAATCTCCCTTTCTTATTTCTCATGAACTTTATTTTTCACTTCATTTTAATTAATGAAATGATTTTTATCTCAATCTATATATATATATATATATATAATTTTAAAAAAGGTTATTGGTACTAACATATGTTGATTCAAGTGGAAGGAGTTCAGATTTCTTAAGCATGTAGTCCTCAGTTTGATCTCGAAATTTATCTGTATGAAAATAATACTGTTAGGAGAAGTCCTCGCTTAAATATTTAACTATACTTAAGAGATTAATCTTTCACCTATTGAGTGAGAAAATACTCTGAAAAACTTAAAAAAGAAAGTGTTGCTGATGAAACTACCTGGCCCAAGATTATGAACCTAAATTAAACATAACCTACTCTAACAATAATATACTAAAGCTTGACAAAGGAGAGGTCCTGGGGTTGAATGACAATGGGAGAGAGTTGAAAACGATGACTTCAACAAGTGGTACCCGTTGAGCTTCGGTGCGACAGTGATGGAAAATGTGGTGGCTCGTGGATGTTGACGGTGAACTAGACACAGTGGCTTGCAGCAATGGTTGCGGTCTATGTAGGGATGTGATGGGTCATGAGGCTGAGCGAAGGTCGTGGTTGTGCGACTTGCCAGCGACTCAATGCATTCGAATGAGGGATCGGAAGACTGATGATGGAATTTGTGGTAGCTTGGATTTGGGTTGAATGGGGTTCCTCTGTAATTGACCTTGATTTTTTCTTATTTTTTATTTTTAATATTATTTTGTAAATGATTGAAGTTCCAGAATTTTTGGGTTTATTCTTTCTTTGATTTTTTTTTCAACTTCAATGGGTGATTTCTGTTGGCTTAGCTCTATCTATGTATAGCTTGGAGTAGGATTTAGTCTCTGGTTATGGTTTATTATTAGTGGTTGTTTGATTCTGTTGGTAATTGGTGTTCAAGAAATTTTATACTCATCAAGAGCATGGAGAGTTGAGATCAAATTAAACAGCGTACCAAAAATGAATCACAAATACGAACATTGAATAGCACCAAATTCAAACACAGAATCAAGAACACTAATAGAATTCAATTCCAATCAATGCATACATAGATTCAAACATAAGCATATTCCAATGACTAAAGAAAAATCAAATGAAGAAAGATGAGCAGACTAATCTCAAATCCACTGAGTTTCAAAGAAAACCTTTTAGCATAGGGATGGTTCAATTATCTTAGAGGACTAAAGCTAAATATAAAATTGAGTCCTTTTTATTGAAATTGATAAAAAAATTATTAAAATTTTGTTCTTTTAACCTTTCAAGATACCAAGTTTTCTTTTTTAATATTTCTTTTTCAACATAATCTTTAGAAGAGATTGAAATTAAGAAAGAAAGTTAAAATAAAGAGTCAAAACAAATAAGTAAGAAAAAAACCCAAAAGTGAAAAAACACAAAATAAAAAGTCAAAAAACACAGACCAAAGTCTCGGGGGCAACTTCATCATCTCATATCCCGAAAAAACCTCCTCCAGTACCTTCAAAAATAAAGATTGCTGAGAAAAAGAAAAAGAAAGAAGTGATTAAAAAAACCACAACTACTGTTCCCCAACAATCCAAGGTAAAGGATTTTTTTAAATGAAATGAATTGACTGTCTCTGACTTCGATTTCCTTGCATCTTTATAGGAAAAAATTGCTGAGAGCCCGAGAAAAATCTGGCGCATAAAGCATATTGAGTCGAAACAGGCGTAAATCATTATATCTGAAAGCTCTACTGAATCTTCGAAACGAGATGAAGAGCTCGTTTCCTCAAAGGATGCAAGACCAGCATCAAATGCAGTGGGAGCTGAACCATCATAAGTCACATATATTATTTAGTTATTTTTTCGAAACATTTAAAACAGTAAATGTTTTCTATTTCGAACAGGAATCCTCTCCCAAATAACAAAGGGAATCTACCTCAATTTCTATGAGAAGATTCAGGACACCTTCTCCTCCAAGGGATTCAAATTTTATTCTGAACCAACTTACTCCGGGGCCAGAACCAACTTCAGCCTTGAGTTCCCATTTCGCCAAGATGTTCGATGCCGAAACTCAAGCTGAAAAAGAATCTAGCACTGGGGCTCAAGATATCCTTCTCGAAGCTAGTGTTGAGGTTCGTCAATATATTCATTTAATATAAATATCAAAAGAATGCTAATTTTGTTTTCACATTTTTCAGGGAAACATAGCTTCTGAAACTGGACCTAGTTCCGAGGTTCCTATTACTGAAACAAATGTCCAGGTTTGTATTTATCCAGATTGAATGTACATGAATTGCTTCGATTATCTCTAAGATCCAATTTTCTTATTTTCAAGAGAACATTTCTCACTCTGAAACCATCATTGCCGCTGAGATCGAAGTTTCTATCTCGATCGAGGCCATTCAAATTACAAAGGCTATCCCTTCTACTTCTGCTAAAGTTCAGTCAGGACAGACTGAAATTACTTTCGAAGAAGAAATAGAAGCTATATGCCTTGATGATGATGAAGATGAGTGTAATTGGACATATGCCTTTGAGGATTTTGTTTTGATGATAATAAACGTGAAGACTAAAATGAAGATGATTGAAAGACCAAGTCCAAGATCGCATAAGAATAGCTTTAGGACTTAAAATCTTTTTGTACGGAGCTCACTCTAATATCTCTCTGTTTTGAAAGAAAAATAAAATTGGTTTAAAAGAACCTCATGTGTTTTTCAAATAAACTCAGTTTCTATTGTTTTATTCAAATAAAACTTATTCCATTCGAATAAAACTTTCTCCAAGCCTCTGTTTTTAATATCCTTATTCGAATAATGTTCTTGCTATTCGAATAATGTCCTTCAATTGTTTCTGTTTTCTAAAGCTGCTATTCGAATAACAAGTTAAGTTATTCGAATAAACCATTGTTTATTCGAATAATAGGACCTCCAGAAAGGCTTCTCTTAAATGAGTTATTCGAATAACTCAGTAGTTATTCAAATAAACTTAGTTTTTCAGAACTGCGTGTTAAAAGAGTTATTCGAATAAAACTTAAGGTCATTCGAATAACCCATATCAGCTGGCTCTTTACAAAGGCTTCATAAACAGTGTTATTCGAATAACGTTTCATTTATTCGAATAAACACGGTTATTACGAATACTGATATGGAAACAAGTTTTTGAAATATTGAGTATTAATTACCCCCAACGACTGTTTCTTCGAATTTTCTCTATAAATAGAAGCCTTGAGTTTTTTCTAAAATCGCCTGACACTCTGAATTATTTTCTACTTGCTCTATCTTGTGAAATTATTTTCTACGCTTTACTTTCGATTAAAACTTTGAGATATTTCTGTGAGAGCTCCATTAGCACTTCAATTTGTATAATTTACTCTGAGTGAGAGTTTCTCTTCTTCATCTATTTCTCTGATATATTGTATTGAGGGTAAGGTATCCCTCTAAGGTTTGTATTGAGGGTGAGGTATCCCTGCAGGCTGAGGCTTTAGCACAAGGGTAGAGTTTTCCTGTGTGTGAAAAGTGCTCTATTGTGTAAAGATTGCAAGTACCTGTTTTAAGCTTGTATTGAATAGTAAAAAATCTCGAACTGTGTTTCGGGGACTGGACGTAGGCCACAAGTGGTTGGTGGTCGAACTAGGATAAATATCGTGTCTGTTCTTCTCTCCTTTATCTCTTTATTTATTGTAATTTATTTATTATTGCTTAATTTATTCATTGCTTCGAGAAATATGTGTTAAAAAGGGTTTGCAAAAAAGTTTTTTAATACTCAATTCACCCCCTTCTTGAGTACTGAAGCCACTTGGGTAACAATGAGGATGATGCCGAGAAGAGGCTGGAAGATATTTTATCGAAACGATCTACCTTTGTTAAGTCTCATCATTCTACAGCCCACTTTGAAGCTGAAATTCAAAGTATTTCTGCCTCCCAGCTATTAAAAGAACTGGTTGATCTTTCCGTTCTTGGGGTAGAACAAGTTATGGCTGCCAAAGATAAACAAGAAAAACAGCTTGGGCTTCTTGTTCAATTAAATCAAAATAAACATCTCTTGGATTCGAATGCCCAATCAGTAATTCAAGAATTAGTTGATCTTACAAAGGATTTGCCAACCCAACTTCTCAACCTTGATCAAGTAATCACCAACAACCAGCAACTGCTCGAAAAGAAGAAGCAATTGATGGTAACTGTTGCTAAGGTCAAGAGAAAGCGTTCGAAGCTTACCTCTGTTCTTTCATCAACTTAGAAAAATATTGATCAAAATGAAGAAAGAATTGTTGAGCTTAGACAAGAGTTACTGCTACTAGAAGATCAACAAGGTGAACTTTGGGTCCTTGCTAAAGATTGTGCAAGTAGAGAAAAGACTCTTGATAAAGAGTATTTAGAGTTGGCAGTTGAAGGAAATCAAGTGAAGCAAGCCATTCAAGAATTAGCTCCATCCTTTGAGGCAGCTTCCAAAGAAAAAGATAGGATTTTAGATACTTGAATCTCTTTGTTTTCGAGACTCTAATAGATATTGTATCTTTTTGTAATGACAATTTCAATTCTTCGATTTGTTTTGAATTGAAAACAATATTTTTATAATGAAATTTTAATTTTATAAATAGTTAGTTTGTATATTTTTAGATACTTACCATTTATCGAAGTAATCTTTTCGTTTGTGTTAATATTTGTAATCGAATAAGCATTACCAGAATAAATTTTTTCGATTCGATATGGCCCCTCCCAATTTGGAGACCATTTGCCGTACAATTTCAATTTTTTCTCCATAGGCAAAATAACCTTCCAGACTAAATCATCTAAAACAAACTTTTTCCTCTTGACTCGATGATCATAGAATCTTGCAATTCTCTCTTTTTGTCAAATCAAATTTTCAAGAGCAATTAATCTTTCCTCATCTAATTGATTTAGTTCATCAAACATTAAGTCCCAATAATGTTGAGTAGGAATTTCATCTTAATGTTGTAACCTAATTGACTAAAGATTAATTTCGATTGATAACACCGCTTCATGCCCATAAACTAGATGATTAGGTGTAGTACCAATAGCTTCTGATTACGGGATTTAAAGGATGCAAACCCAAGTGCAGGTTGTCTCAAGTAAAAAATTTCTCAGGAGTCCGAGGTCGATCCGCAGGGAATTGATTAAGAAAAAATTAATTGAGGTAAGAAAATAATTTGTCACAACTCCAAAAGTAATAAAAGATGTTCACAAATGAATTTAAGAACTTGCTTGGGTTAGGAGATCCACTCTTGGTAATAAATTAAAGTCAAAATTATTTTTTTTTATAACTCAATTGAAATCCACACACAACGGAGGTTCCAATAGGAAAATATAACATTCAAAGTTTAATTATATATGCAATCATATTATGATTCCTTTAATTATCTACTAACATTTGTAAATGAGTTCAAGCATTCACTATGTCAATCCTATTGTCTACAATAAATCAAGATCTCCATTATACAAAGAAGGTTTCTAAATTGATTGGAAACAAAATACAACACATATAATGTCCATTTGATAATATATCATTTAAGCACAAGAAATAGAATAATCTAACCTTATTTCATTACCAAGAGCTTCACTCTTTCACCCAAGCAAGATGAAGATTTAGTTACTCATAGATAAGAAGAAAGAAAGAGAGAAGAAGAGAAAGATGAACATAGCTTCAATTTAGAGCAAGAGAAAATTACAACAAATGAAAACAATAAACAAGCATAACCATAACTTCTAAGAACTAAGCCTAACACCAAGAGCATCAAATGATCAGCCAATGGTGCCTTTTATAGAGAATTAAGGATACAAAATGACAAGGGGTCTGATTAAGAGTAGGTGGATGAGTGGGTAAATTAGTGGAAAATGCCAAATGGTGAGTTGGTGAGTGAAAAATTATTGAGATTCTTTGTCTCTGAAATCATTTAGTGCTGATCTCATGGATGCCATCAAAATGAAGTAACATGGTCTTCATGTTGTAGCATTTTGTCTCAACTTTCCAATGGCACCAAAATCATCCAAAAATTCATCCTACAGCCCAAGATATGACCCAATTACTGTAGACTATTCAGGCCCAGTTTCAGCACCTCTGTTTTGACTTCCAGACCCAATATCACCTCCAAGCTGTCCGAATGAGCTCTTATATTCTTATGAAAGTTGTAGATATGGGTCTTAACTTTTAACTCTCCAAATTTCAGCCCAAGAAAGCTCCTACAGCCCGAGTTATGCTTTGATTACTACACACTATTCAAGTTCCAGTCACAAAACCCGTACTCTGATTTCCAAGCCCATTTAGTTTCACTAGATGTCCGAATTTTACCCGGAGCTCTTCATGAAAGTTGTAGAGCTCTCTCTTATCTTTCCTACAAGGTAAGATACATAATTATTACACATCTAGAACTCAAATATGGCTAAAATACAGAAATAGTGTAAGACCTAAATAATGCTGAAAAAAATCAATTAAGTCCTATTTGAGTCCAAACTTATAAAACATAACCAAACTCAATCAATTAAGTACATGAAGAGTGTAAATGACTAAAAATGAGAGTTTATTAATGTATAAAATATGTGATTATCAAATTCCTCCACACTTAGGTTTTTGCACTCCTGGGTAAAGCACATAAGACCAAAGCTAAAAAATAAAGAAAAACGACATAGACTCAAAAGCTAAAAACTCTAAAAGACTCGATGAAGCAAGAAAAGCAACTAGAAATTCAAGGGATCAAAGCATTAATGAGGTAACATTTCTTCACATCTCAAACCAACAAGCAAGGAAACTTCAGTTGAAAAGAATGAATCAAGAATGATAGATCCTCACAGAATTCACTCTCAATCTCTCAAGTGTTTAAAAGGTAAATATTTCATTCTATTCAACTCATGAACAATTGCACTACCATAAGCTTACTTAACTTCTACTTCTCCGCTACTCAAAACACATGCATACAAAAATCAAGAGGACTTTATTCAAGGTTGTAATAGGGTCATGGTAAAGGAGAGGAGATAATATGGATATGAGAAGATAAATACCAAAGAGAATAAAAGAACATTATGGTACAATTAGAGTGGAGAAAATGTTTGAGAACATTCATCATAAAGGACAATCACCAATATTTGACTAATGTTTTGTTGAAGATGAATCCCAAATTGGTGAATTGAATTCATTGTTAGACCTGAACCTTCTCCTTTTCTTCCTGTTGTTTCCAAGCATCGACCTTTATTCTAGACTCTGATAATTTTTTGATTGCAATGGTGGTCAGTTCTTTTTTTTTATATATATATACACACCCCAACACTTGTTCAAGAACAAGGCCAATGCTCTCTTATTCCTTAAGGTTGGGTAAAGATATAATTTTTTTTTTGAAGGCAAGAAATGAACTAAAAACAAAGAATGATCAAATAAGTTCAAAGTGGTTACATAAGGGAAAATATACAAGGATGGCTATTTGGTCAAAGTAGCTATTTCAAAATGCCTCAATCATATTTATGTATGCATGTGAAAATGTAGCCTAAAAAAGAATCAAAGCAAGTTCTAGAGTAACAATTCCATGAGTGAAAATCACATAAGAAAGAAGAGAATGATACAAATATTCAATTCATTCATCAATAGGCTCAAAATCTCATAAGGCATATTTCTATCATTCTCAATCCACCATATCAACATTCATATCCAAGCTTGTGATTTTTAAGAAAGAAGACAATTTATGCTAAGATCCAAGAATCCATTTGCTACTTCTACACAAAATAATTATTTCCTCAACTAAGACTTGTCTCAAGAGTAAATTTACCTCTAAGGCAAAATTTACTCCTTACTCTGCCATCCTTAATTAGTTTTACTACGAATAGATTTCTGACAGTTATATCACTTAACATACTTTCTAATTTAGATACGTCTCAGGAGTAAAATTACTCCTTACTCTTCCATCATTCATTGGTTTAGTAAGTCCATGACAATCATATCATACTTCTAAAAAAAAATATTTTTTTTTGGTCAACTATTCTTCCCCCCCAACTAGATCACAACATTGTCCTCAATGTTAAAATATAGATGAGTAAAGGATAGAAGATATTACCTGTTGGAGAAATCTGACACAAATTTAAACAGAAACAAAGTACGATAAATAAAATCAAAGGTAAAGAAAAGTTATAAATGAAGTGTCAAATCTGGCTTTCTTTTCATCCTGCTTCCTGCTGACCAATCTATCTGAGCTATTGCTGGGTCAGGTTTATGAACAAAAGCTTCTAATTTATCAATCAACTTCTCAATAGTGGAAGCAGAGATAAGAAGTTGTATTGCCGAATGTATGATAAATTTCTGTTAAACAGCATGGTCAAGAAAAAGTAACAAAATATCAAAGAAATTATTTTCATTTAACAAACCTATGGGTTTATGGTGGATGTTCAGTTGCGCCCAAGAGACAATTTGAAAAACTTCTTCTAAGGTACCAAAATCACCTGGTAGGCAATGAATGCATCAGAGTTTTCAAGCATTATCTTCATTCGTTCATGCATTGATGATACCTTAAGTTCCTCTCCAATTGTCTTTCCAGTGATGTTCTGTTGAGTTAAAGGTTTAAGAATGACACCTAAAACCAGACTGCCTCCTATATATGCAGCAAGTGATACAGCCTCCATTAACCCACAACAACCTCCCCCATATACAAGATGAATATTCCTCGCAGCAAGTGATCGACCAAGAGTGGTAGCTGCGTTCACAAACTCTAAACCCTTCCCATACTTAGACCCACAAAATACACAGATATTTTTAAGTTGATGAACATAAACATTTTCTATTTCTATACTCACCTTCCCCTTGAATGATTATGAGTTAGAAGAAAATAGAGAAAATGAAGTGTTTAAATAGGAAAAAGAATGGAAAGGATAATAATAGCACCTATAAGGGTAGGTTGGTTGTTGTCAGAAAAGTTTGAATTTAAGAAATACAATTTTTTTTTAATTTTTTTTGTCTTTTTTTATTTTTTTTATTTTTTTTTCAAGAAAACCATCAGGGTAAAGAAGTCTAGAAACCCCTGAAGGACCCTGCTCAAAGGATCGTCTATCCAAAACCAAAATACAGCAAAATCATACAAAGATAAAAGAAATATAATAGCAAATGATGACATTACCTTTATGAACAATTTTCATGGCGTATCTTTATACTGCGTGTCATGAGTGCAGTAGTGGCATATCTTTATACTGTGTGTCACCACTGCAATAGACACCCACGTCCGTTTATTAGAAGAAAAGAGAAAGAAGAAACCATCGTGGGTTTCTATCCTGGGTTTGGAAACTGGAGAACTCACACTTAGGCTCGTAACATCAACAAAGATGCTAAAATCTGAAACCCGTAATGTCCAAGATCCAGAACGTCTCGTCCCAGGGCACTGAGAGGCCCTTCTAATAAAAGAGAGGATCAAGCTCAGATGCCTCATACGCTTTGACAGCCGCGGGTTACTTCTTACTAATAACCAGAGTGGGACGCTTCTACTTGTCCATCAACTTCACAGTGCCTAGATGGTAAACATTGGGTTATGGAGTGCGGCTCTTTACAGAGCATAGTACACGAACCTTTTTTAAAGACCAGCGTGCAAAGGTCCACCCGAGTCAATGACGGGTCAGCCAAAGGCTGGGGCTCCACAACTAATTAAAGTCATGGTACTCCTTCCAAATCGCCCTTGTTCAAACATTTTTTTTCGTTTTCTTTTTTTTTACCCCTTTTTTTAGAGAACATAAAGAAGAAGAAGATAATATGTGCAGATTGTTGTGAATATGGCTCACATCTGCCTCTGGTTTAACGTCCAATAATGGCTTAAACGCCTTCTATGAGTCGAGGATAAGTTTCCCATCCAATTTTCTTATAAATTGGCAAACAAGGTCTTTTAGAGTCAAATTCCCAAGACTGTAGCATTTTTCTTCATCCTTGAAGAGATTCCACAAATTAAGAAGTTCATGATGCACCAATATATAAGAATGCGTCTCAAGAGTCAATAAGATATCATCTAATGACTCCTTACTCAATCCATTCTTAATGAAGAAAATTTTATCTTCTCTATTTGAGAAAACTATCCCCAAAGAAAGACATCACTTGTTACAATTCCATCGTCCACATTTGTGACAGACTTGTAACCTTTTTGCTCTTCTCTTTTTAGAATACGAACTTCTTCCAAGACCTAGCATGTATGAGTCAAATGAAATTGAAGACTCACCTACTAGTCGAACCTTTGCTTCAATTATCAAGCGTACATCTTCTGGTATATCCTTGTGCATTAACAGTCTCAATCTTTCACATCTAACTTTGTAGATTTTTTTCAGAGCATTTCGAGGGAGAGAAGGAAAATATTTTCTCAGGTTTGAAAGAATGACATCCATTTTAAAGAGAAGAAGGATTCAGTTATTTTGGAAAATTGAAAAACAAACTGACTTGAGAGTCATGGAGTACCGTTATCCGCCACTTAACCGGCAACACAAAGAACTGTAAAAACAAGGCAACAAAAATTAGAATAAATTCTATTCATAACAAGGATCAGAAAGAGAGATGAATTCTACCTCATCAACTTAGTTTTCCAGAAATGGTTTGAGACTTGTCCATTGACTTTAAACACATTACCATTCCTAGGATTCTCAATATCTACGGCCCCATGAGGATACACATGTTTGACAAAAAAAGGACCACTCCACCTAGATCTCAATTTTTCAGGGAATAGGTGCAGGCGAGAATTATAAAGCAGAACTTTTTAACCAATTTCAAAAGATTTTCTTAAAATTGTCTTGTCATGAAAAGCTTTTGTTCTGGCTTTATAAATCTTTGAGTTCTCATAGGCATTATTTCTCAAATCCTCAAGTTCATTTAATTGTAATTTGCGTATCTTGCAAACATCATCAAGATTTAGATTGAAAGCTTTAATGACCCAAAATGCTTTATGTTCCAATTCTACAGGCAAATGACAAGGTTTTCCATAGACTAATCAATCGGGTGACATGCCCAAAGATGTTTTGAAAGCAGTATGGTAAGCCCAAAGTGCATCGTTTAGTCTTAAAGACCAATCTTTACGATTTGGGTTAACCGTTTTTTCCAAAATTTGTTTAATCTCCCTATTTGCCAATTCAACTTGTCCACTTGTCTGAGGGTGATAAGGGGTGACAATTTTGTGTGTAATACCATATTTCTTCATTAAAGATTCAAATAGTTTATTGCAAAAATGTGTTCCTCCATCACTGATGATAGCTCAAGGGATTCCAAATCGATACAAGATATTTTCTTTTAAAAATTGGAGAACAGTTTTATGATCATTGCGTCGGCATGAAATCGCCTCAATCTATTTTGAGACATAATCAACTGCAACCAAAATATACATAAATCCAAATGAGGATGGAAATGGACCCATGAAATCAATTCCCCAACAATCAAAAATTTCAATGACAAGGATGAGGTTCAGAGGCATCATGTTTCTTTTTGAAATTGAGCCCATTTTTTGACAATTTTCACAACTTTTGCAAAAAGTATAGCAGTCCTTAAATAAAGTGGGCTAATAAAATCCGCACTGCAAGATTTTTGCAACTGTTTTCTTTGAAAAAAAGTGACCACCACATGCTTCTGAGTGACAAAATTTAATGACACTATCTACCTCACTGTCGGGCACACATCTCCGAAAGATTTAGTCAGCACAATATTTGAACAACTATGGGTCATCCCAATAAAAAAATTTCACCTCTGTTAAAAATTTTCTTCTACCTTGGTGCGTCAATTGAGGCGGCATCTTTCCTGTTACAAGAAAGTTGACTATGTTAGTAAACCAAGGCATGGAATTGACAGAAAATAAAAATTCATCAGGAAAAGAATCATTGAGGGGTGTGCTATCAAAAGATGAGCCTGTTGTAAGTCTAGACAAATGATCAACGATAACATTTTCAGCTCCTTTCTTATCTTTTATTGTGATGTTGAATTCTTGAAGCAACAAGATCCATCGTATCAATCTTGGTTTGGCATCCTACTTGGACATCAAATATCTAACAGCGACATGATCGGTGAAAATCACAATAGAAGAACTAATTAAGTAAGATCAAAATTTGTCCAGTACAAAAATTATAGTAAATAGTTCATTTTCAGTAGTGGTGTAATTCATTTGTGCATTATTTAAAGTTCTATTTGCGTAACAAATCACATGAGGCTTACCTTCCTTTCTTTAGCCTAAAACAGCGCCAACAACAAAATCACTAGCATCATACATTAACTCAAAAGGGAAAGACCAGTTAGGAGATTGCATGATGGGAGCAGATGTCAAAAGACCAATTAATTTTTCAAAAGATTTTTGACATTTTTGAGTCCAATCAAATGGTATATCTTTTAACAGAAGATTACATAATGGTCTAGATATGACACTAAAGTCCTTAATGAATCTTCTGTAAAATCTTATATATCCTAAAAAGGAACGAACTTCTCTGACTGTTTTTGGGGAAGACAAATGAGCAATTAATTCAACTTTGGCCTTATCAACTTCAATTCCTTTAGAAGATATCACATGACCTAATACTATTCATGAGGTAACCATGTAATGACATTTTTCCCAGTTTAGCACAAATCCTTTTTCTTCGCATCTTTTAAGAACTTTTTCCAAATTATCAATACAATTTTCAAAAGAATTTCCAAAAACTGTCAGATCATCCATGAAAACCTCTAAATAATGCTCAATCATGTCACTAAAAATGCTTAACATGTATCTTTGAAATGTTACCGGAGCATTACAAAGGCCAAAAGGCATTCTTCTATATGTAAAAGTACCAAAGGGACATGTAAAAGTGGTCTTTTCTTGATCTTCCAATGCAATTGGTATTTGATTATAACCCGAAAAACTATCAAGAAAACAATAGTATGGATGTCTTGCTACCCTTTCCAGAATTTGATCAAGAAATGGCAAGGGGAAATGATCTTTCCTAGTAGCAGCATTTAATTTTCTAAAATCAATACACATACGCTAACTAGATGAGACTCGCGTAGGTATTAATTCACCTTTATTATTTTCAATCACTGTTATTCCAGATTTTTTGGGCACAACTTGTGTAGGGCTTACTCATTGACTATCAGAGATAGGATAGATAATTCTAACATCAAGCAATTTAAGGACTTTAGCTCTAACTACCTCTTTCATTTGTGGATTTAATCTTCTTTGAGGTTGTTGAGAAGTTTTAGCATTATCCTCTAAATGTATTCTATGTGTACAAATTAATAGATTAATACCTTTTATGTCCTTTAATGTCCATCCAATTGCACTTTTATGCCTTTTAAGTACTTCTGTTAACATACCTTGTTCTTCAGTAAGAGACAAGGAAATTACCACTGGAAAGCTTTGCTTTTCTCTTAAAAATGTGTATTTCAACCCAGCAGGTAATGGCTTTAGTTTCGGTGTGGGTACTTCTTCATGGGCATTATCATTCATGGGTTTTAGCTCTTCAAATCTTGGCTTTCATCCCTTGTACTCCATTACCTGTGTACAATCAAGTAAAGAGCATATTTCATAGATATCATCTTCTAATTGCATGCCTGAATCAAATGAATTGACTAAACAAATTTCTAATGGGTCTGAAGAACTCCTTGTTTGAAGATGATCATCTACAATGACTTCAATTCCTTCAACTTCTTCCTTTTCATGAAGGACTTCTTGTGGTTGCTTGCACATGTTAAAAACATTGAGCTCCAGTGTCATGCTTCCAAATGTTAGCTTCACTACTCCATTTCTGCAATTTATCAAAGCATTTGATGTTGCTAAAAATGGACGGCCTAAAATAACAGGAATTGACTTCTAACTATCAACCATAGGTTCAGTATCCAAGATAATAAAATCCATAGGATATATGAATTTATCAACTTGAACTAACACATCTTTCACTATTCCTCTTGGAATTTTAATTGATCTATCGGTAAGTAGAAGAGTTACAAAAGTTGGTTTTAACTCACCCAAGTTGAGTTGCTGATAAACTGAATATGGAAGCAAATTGACACTAGCACCAAGATCAAGTAAAGCTTTTTCAATTTTATGTTCTCCAATAATGTATAAAACTGTAAGACAACTAGGGTCTTTATATTTTAACGCATTATTATTCTGAAGAATAGAGCTTACCTGTTCAGCCAAAAATACTTTCTTTTTCACATTTAATTTCCTTTTAACAGTGCACAAGTCCTTCAAATATTTGGCATAACAAGGAATCTGTTTGATAGCATCTAACAGAGGAATATTGATCTTCACTTTTTCAAAATTTCAAAAATTTCAGTGTGGTGGTCCAATTTCTTTGGATTATTCAATGCTTGAGGAAATGGGGGTGAAAGCGAGAGTTTGGTCTCCTTTTGGTCAGCTTCTTCATTTTCTTGGGCAATTGGTTCATCTTCTTTCTCACAAGGTTCGGGAATTTATTTTTCAACAATCTTTCCACTCCTAAGAGTTATCACTGACTTGACTTAGTCCATTTGTTAGTTTTCTGAACTCCCCTCATTTAGACTGTACTGACCCTTGGGATTTAGTTGAGGTTGAGAAGAAAATTTTCCTTTCTCTTGAATGGTGAGCGCAGAAGAAAGTTTAACAAGAGTTTCTTTTATGCCAATCATAGTTTGATTGTTTTGTTTATTAATGGCCTCTTACTTTTTTATGAATGCATGCAGTGTTTCTTCAAAGTTTTTTTCTATATGGTGGGACATAAGGTGCATATCCTTGAGAATTTTGAGAGTCCTGTTGTGCCTGAGGAGGTAGTGGTTGCACAAATTGTGACTGATTATTATTCCTCCAGCTGAAGTTCGGGTGATTTCTCCATCTCGGATTGTATGTATCTGAAAAAGAAGAAGTAAATAGCTTTTTAAAATTATTCATTGCATTTACTTGCTCATGTACAACTTCTTTAAAAATAAGAATATTTGGACATTCATGTGTTGAGTGTCCTACGTCATCACATATGCCACAAATTTCTTCATTTTGCATAGATTTGATTTCTTTTGCTTTTCTTAATTCCATGGCTTCAACCTTTCTAGCCAAACTAGCAAACTTAGCATTTAGATCTTCCTCTTGACTAAGGTGATATTTTCCTTTATTAGCACTTATAAGGTTAGATCTAATTGAATTTTTAGAAGGGTTAGTACCATGCCAAGATTGAGAATTTTCAGCCAACTGGTTTAAATAGTCTAAAGGTTCATCAGGTTCTTTATCAAGAAACTCACCATTGCACATTGTTTCCACAAATTATTTAGTTTTAGGTGTTAAACCTTCATAAAAGAAGTTTATAGTGCGCCATTTTTCAAAACCATGATGTGGGCAAGAATTTAACAAATCTTTAAACCATTCCCAATATTGAAAATATGCTTCATTTGAATTTTGGGAAAAATTTTGGATTTGTCTTTTCATAGCATTGGTTTTATGTGTTGGAAAAATTTTCTTTAAGAACTCACCTTGCATTTCTTGCCAAACTAGCAAGGTGATATTTTCCTTTATTAGCACTTACAAGGTTAGATCTAATTGAATTTTTAGAAGGGTTAGTACCATGCCAAGATTGAGAATTTTCAGCCAACTGGTTTAAATAGTCTAAAGGTTCATCAGGTTCTTTATCAAGAAACTTACCAATGCACATTGTTTCCACAAATTATTTAGTTTTAGGTGTTAAACCTTCATAAAAGAAGTTTATAGTGCGCCATTTTTCAAAACCATGATATGGACAAGAATTTAACAAATCTTTAAACCATTCCCAATATTGAAAATATGCTTCATTTGAATTTTGGGAAAAATTTTGGATTTGTCTTTTCATAGCATTGATTTTATGTGTTGGAAAAAATTTCTTTAAGAACTCACCTTGCATTTCTTGCCATGTACCAATTGATCTTGGTTTCAAAGTGTTAAGCTAAGTTTTTGCTTTATCTTTTAAAGAAAAAGGAAACAATTTAAGCTTAACAATCTCTTCAGTGTAATTTTGATCATTGAAAGCAATACATACTTCCTCAAATTCTTTCAGATGTAAATATGGGCTTTCAGACTCTAAACCATAAAAATTAGGAAGTAAAGAAATCATACCTGACTTAAATCTAAAATTGTTGGCGTTGAGTGGAAAGATAAAACATGATGGACTAGAATTTCGAAGTGGTTGCAAATATTCACGCATGGTTCGCAACGGTTGATTTTCATGTTAATCATGTACTCTTTCATTTTCAGCCATTGTGTTAATTATGTGTGATTGTGATTCAAACAAATCAATATATAAAGTACTAGGATTAATTTTAACTAAACGACCAGAATTTAAATCACGATACCAATTAAGCATAAATAAATGACTTAAAATAGAAAAAATAATGTACAAGTCAGCAGTTTACACCAGCCATTAAATATTAACAAGGATGTGGTATAAACCAACCACCCAATAAATATTAACAAGTAAAAAGTTAGATAACTGATAAATTAAAAAGTTAGATAATTAGAGAGTTAATAATTAGTAAGTTAGAAAGTGCAGAAAGTAAAATGCAAAAAATAAAGAGGAGAAAGTAAATTACGAAAAATAAATTGAAAATATGAAAATCAAAGAGAGGCAAAGCCCCACAGAGCTGGCGAAAGAGAAGAGAAGAAGAAAGATTATTTCGTTATGTTAGAAAGCAATAATAAATAATAGAAATTAAAAAGTTAGAGTGCAGAAAATAAAAGTTAGTAAGCAGAAAATAAATAACATAAATTAAAAGTTAGTAAGCAGAAAATAAATGACATAAATTGAAAGTTAGAAAGTTAGTATGTTAGCAAGTTAGTAGGTTAGTAAGTTAGATAGTTAGAAAGTTAGAGAGTTAGTAAAGAAACCGAAGGATCGGCAAGCCGATCTTTTGCTCCGGTGAGGAAGAAGAGAGAATAGATTTTATTAAAAAAAAAGAACCTCAATAAATTAAAACTTCTAATTAAGTCCCCAATAACGACGCCAAAAACTTGATTGCGGGATTTAAAGGATGCAAACCCAAGTGTAGGTTGTCTTAAGTAATAAATTTCTCGGGAGTCCGAGGTCGATCCACAGGGAATTAATGAAGAAAAAATTAATTGAGGTAAGAAAATGATTTGTCACAACACCAAAAGTAATAAAAGATGTTCACAAATGAATTTAAGAACTTGCTTGGGTTAGGAGATCCACTCTTGGTAATAAATTAAAGGCAAGATTATTTCTCTTTATAATTCAATTGAAATTCACACACAACGGAGGTTTCAATCGGAAAATATAATATTCAAAGTTCAATTATATATGCAATCATATTATGATTCCTTTAATTATTTACCAACATTTGTAAATGAGTTTAAGTATTCACTGTGTCAATCCTATTGTCTACAATAAATCAAGATCTCCATTATACAAAGAAGGTTTCTAAGTTGATTGGAAACAAAATACAACACATATAATGTCCATTTGATAATATACCATTTAAGCACAAGAAATAGAATAATCTAACCTTATTTCATTACCAAGAGCTTCACTCTTTCACCCAAGCAAGATGAAGATTTAGTTACTCATAGATAAGAAGAAAGAAAGAGAGAAGAAGAGAAAGATGAACATAGCTTCAATTTAGAGCAAGAAAAAATTACAACAAAGGAAAACAATAAACAAGCATAACCATAACTTCTAAAAACTAAGCCTAACACCAAGAGCACCAAATGATTAGCAAATGGTGCCTTTCATAAAGGATTAGGGATACAAAATGACAAGGGGTCTGAGTAAGAGTAGGTGGATGAGTGGGTGAATGAGTAAAAAATGCCAAATGGTGAGTTGGTAAGTGGAAAATTATTGAGATTCTTTGTCTCTGAAATCATTCAGTGCTGATCTCATGGATGCGATCAGAATGAAGCAACGTGGTCTTCATGAAAGTTGTAGCATTTTGTCTCAGCTTTCCAATGGTACTAAAATCATCTAAAAAATCATCCTACAACCCAAGATATGACCTAATTACTGTAGACTATTCAGGCCCAGTTTCAGCACCTCTGTTTTAACTTCCAGACCCAATATCACCTCCAAGCTGTCTGAATGAGCTCTTATATTCTTCATAAAAGTTATAAATATGGGTCTTAACTTTCAACTCTCCAAATTTCAGCCTAAGAAAGTTCCTACAGCTCGAGTTATGCTCTGATTACTGTACACTATTAAGGTTCCAGTCACAAAACCTGTACTCTGACTTCCAAGCCCATTTAGCTTCACTAGATGTCCAAATTTTACCTGGAGCTCTCATGAAAGTTGTAGAGCTCTCTCTTATCTTTCCTACAATGTAAGATACATAATTATTACACATCTAGAACTCAAGATATGATTGAAATACAGAAACAGTGTAAGACCCAAATAATACTGAAAAAAATCAATTAAGTCCAATTTGAGTCCAAACTTACAAAACATAACCAAGTTCAATCAATTAAGTACATGAAGAGTGTAAATGACTAAAAATGAGGGTTTATTAATATATAAAATATGTGATTATCAGCTTCCTTAGGAGAATTTCGATAAGCCCATAGAACTTAGCTCAAAGTTTCATACCAACTTCTTGGTTTTTGACCAATATATTTTTTTATTAAACTAACTAAAATCTTATTAGCTGCTTCAACTTGTCCATTAGCTTGAGCGTAATAAGGAGTCGAAGTAAGTAATTTGATATTCTTTGTCTTAGCAAACTCAATAATATGATGACCAGTAAACACAGTACCTTGGTCAGTATTTAAAGTTTGAGGGATACTAAATCTGTAAATAATATTCTCCTCAACAAAATTAATAATATCTTGTTGAGTAACATCCCTTAAAGGAATAGCTTCGACCTATTTGGTAAAATAATTGATAGCCACTAGTATATACTTGTGTTCTTTCGAAGATGGTGGATGAATCTGACCTATCAGATCGAGAGCCCATCCTTGAAAAGGCCAAGGCTTTATAATCGAATGTAAATCACTTGCAGGAACATGCTGAATGTTTCCATGATTTTGACATTCCTCACAGGACCTAGCATATAAATGACAATCTTTAGCCATCTTAGGCCAATAGACTATTTGCCTATGCAATACTCATTTCATTCTTTTACCAGCTTGATGAGCGCCACAAATGCCTTCATGAACTTCTGCTAAAGTCGTGAATGCTTCTTTCTCACTTAGACATGTCAATAAATTCTCATCTACTGACTTTTTATATAGTGACTGACCTAATATAACATAATGTAAGGCTTTATATTTAAATTTCCTTTCGACTGTTATGTTTGGGTTTTGTAAATAATCCACAATTGGCTTTCTCCAATCAGAATCATTCATATCCTCAATTAGGCATACTTCTAAATTCTCAAAAGGATACAACTTTTCTCTAATTTTGATTAGTTTAAGCAAAATGAAACTCGAAATTTTGTACCCTGAAGCTATTTGAGCAAGCTCATTAGCTTCATACTTTTCTTCCCTCGGAATATGTTGCAACATAACCTCATCGAACTCACACAATAATCTTGCTGCAAAAGCAAAGTATCTAAACAAATTTTGGTTAATGCATTTATATTCTCGAGTTAATTGCTTAATGATCAACTGGGAATCACCCAGTACTTTAATATTTTTGGCTTTAAGTGAAATCAAAATTTGTAAGCCAGCTATTAAAGCTTCATACTCAACTTCATTATTCGAGCACTCATCTTTTAATTCGAATAAAAATTTAGTCGGAGTTCTAATTGGCGAAACAATTAGAACTCCAAGACCAACACCTCCATTGTGTTTCGATCCATCGAAAAATAATTTCCATGGCTTTAAACCCACGTACATAATGTCTTTTTCTTCGATGTCAACACAAGGATGGTCAGTCAAAAAGTCTGCCAACACTTGGCCTTTCACAGCCTTTTGTGGTATATACTTTAAAGAAAATTCTGTTAAAGCAAGTGCCCATTTTCCCACTCTACCATGCAAAATAGGTTTGGACAACATGTATTTTATTATATCAGTTTTCGACACAATAAGTACATCATGTGGCTTTACATAATATTTTAACTTAGTACAAGAGAAATACAAAGCTAGACATAATTTCTCGATTGCACTATATCTAGTTTCAGCATCTATTAAAACTCTACTAAGATAATAAATGGCTCTTTCGATTCCATTCTCATCTTCCTGGGCTAGCATGCACCCAATAGTTTCATTTGATGCTGAAATATATAACTTCAAGGGGCGTCCATACACTGGAGGCGTCATTACTGGAGGATTGGTCAAACAATGCTTGATTTGTTCGAATGCCTCTTGATGTTCTTTTTCCCATCGAAATTCTTCTTCAGCTTTAAGCTTCAAAAGTGAAGAGAAGGCTTTGGTTTTCCCAGACAGATTCAAAATGAATCTTCTCAGGAAATTAATTTTTCCAAGCAGAGATTGGAGTTGTTTCTTATTCGAAGGAGGTGATGCTTCCAGAATAGCTTTAGCTTTATTCTGATCTACCTCTACTCATTTCTTCTGGACCAAGAACCTAAGGAAATTTCCCATGGAAACATCAAAAGCACATTTCATAGGATTCATTTTCAATCTATGTTTCCTCATTCTTTCGAATGACTGTCTTAAATTTGCAAGGTGTTCTTTTTCTGATTTCGATTTAATCACCACATCATCCATGTAAACTTCCATGAATTTACCAATAATATCATGAAAAATGGTGTTCATGGCCCTTTGATATGTGGCTCCAACATTCTTTAAACCGAATGGCATAACTACCCATTCGAAGGTGCTAATTGCTCCAGGACATCGAAAGATTGTTTTTGGCACATCTTCTTCTACAATATAAATTTGATTATACCCAGAATAGTTATCCATGAAACTTAAAATTTCATGACCTGAGGCTAAATCAATCAACATGTCAGCAATATGCATTGGATATTCATCTTTAGGAGTAGCAAAATTTAAATCTCAAAAATCAATACATACTCTTAACTTACCATTCTTCTTTATAACAGGGACGATGCTAGAGATCCAATCAACATACCTGGCAGTTCGAATGAACTTAGCCTTTAATAACCTTTTGATTTCCTCCTTGATTTTCGAGACCACTTCAGGGGCAAATCTTCTTGGAGCTTGCTTGATTAGTCTATGTCCTGTTCGAATTGGTAGTCTGTGTTCTACTAAATCTTAACTGAGCCTAGGCATTTCCTCATATTCCCATGCAAAACAGTCTCTATATTCTTCGAGCAGGTGAATCAACACATACTTGAAATCAGATTTTATTAAGCTACTAATAAAAGTAGGTCTATATATTACATCATCACCTAGATTAATCTCTTCTAAAGGATCTTGTACTTTTATCTTTTTAACATCAGAAGATAAATGAGCTTGTTTGAATCCTAATGAAGAGTTATCATAAATACAATCCAAATTGGTGTCTATAATAACACCAAATTTCCCAGCCATATAGGCTAAGATTCGAGTCTTATGACTCAAGATTGCACTTTCAGTGCAATTTTCAGCCATATAGGCTGAAATTCGAGCCATTTGGCTCTTAAGTTCCTCCATTTATATTACAACTTGAGGCCGAGTACATTCGGCCTAGAATGTTAAATAAGCATCTATAAGCCCTAGAATTATTATAATTTTAAGACTGAAATGAATCAACCTTTGGTATAATAGAAAAACCTGTTGGTGTAATGGCCACCATCTCGACTCCCTTCCTATCGAGAGCTGTCGAATCCCATATGCAGAATGGTCTGACACCAGGTACATATATTTGTAGATCTGCATGATTCTGGTTTACATGACAGAGAGTATCATCAGCCTCCACCATTTCGAGCTCTCCCATTTAGTTTCACAAGAACATCTTCTGATGAACAGTCGAAAGGACAGCACCTGCGGCATGAATCCATTCCCTACCCAAAAGAAGATTATAGCTGGCCTTCGAAGGAACCATTATGAACAAGGTTGACCTTGTGACCGAGGCCACCTTGACGTCGAGAACAACAGCCCCCTCTGACGTGGAAGATCTGTCATTAAAATCTGTCACCACCATATTGTGAGGCAATAAATCTGCCTCTGTTTTGCCAAACTTTCTTAGCAAATTTTTTGGCAACAAATTAATAGCAGCCCCTCCATCAATCAACACTTTGCCCACTAACTTACCATTTATCGTTGCCTTAATAAACAGTGGGTGCAGATGACTCTTTATTTCGAGAGAGGGAATGTTGAAAACTGCAGAGTTCTCCATTACCTTGACGATGTCTTCCTCGACCAAATACAAGCTAGTCTCCTCTAAACTGTCCTCGAAGTCTTCTTCTTGGTTCAGTTCCTGACTTCTTGCAATAGAAAAATTATAAGGGAGAAGGGACACCACATTGATACCAAAAATGGTATCCAGGTCGTCTTTAAAACCAGATTCAAAAGAATCTGTAATAACGTCTTCCTCCATTGGACTGGGAGGTTTTTGCTTCTCTTTTCTCAGGGGTGGTCCTTGGACCACCTAGGCATATGATCTCTGTTGCTGCTGCAACTTGGCCAATGCCTGCTGTTGTTGTTGTCGAAACCTCTGGGCTTTCTGCCATTGAGATTTTGAGGAAAATGGATTAAAGCTTTGGTTCGAGTTCGAACCTTCTCCACGAGACCAAGTACTTGGTTTTCCCAAAAAGGGACTCATACTATATTCCAAATTAGGCCAAAATGGTATATTCTGGAATTTGTGAGGGTGTGGACTATTCCTCACCCATTGATTAGGTGCTACACTCGAAGGGGGCACTCTAGTCTTACTTTTTTCGATCCTTTCCGGATCGTTAACTACCACGGAATTGTGGTTTGTTGGTTGATTTTTTATGCTAATCGAATTTCCTGCAGGAGTCCTCTTCTGCTTCTACTTTCTAGCTGCATGGTAAGAATCAGCAGCCAATCTATCAAAAACATCGCTGCATCGAGGGCATAAGGATACTTCCCTCTCTTCTTCCTTCTTTCTGAGAAGGAATTTGATCAGTGTTTCCCCAACTTTCAGGAAAACCTCCTGTTCTTCAGCCTCAAACACTTCGAGGCTATCATCAACAGTGTGGACTGTGCCAGATTCTCCTAGCTCAACCATATTAACCTCGGTGAAGCCAACTGGCTCAACATAGCTAGCATTCAGTTCGAATGGATCAGCATCCACCCTGAGGGTTTTCTTGTTGTCGAAGATCAATCTTCCTTCCATGATGCTTTTCTAAATTAAATCTCTGAAACGTATACAATTATTAGTCAAATGGCCATATCTATTATGATACTTGCAATATTTTCGACCTTTTATCTCTTCTATCGAAGGGATCTTATGTCTATCAGGAAGTTTGATTTGTTTATCTTTCAACAAGACATCAAAAATTAAATCAGCTTTAGATATGTCGAAATCATAAGTTGGCCTAGTAGATTTTATATTATCCTTGATTCGACTAGGTACTAAAGATGAACAAGTATAAGGAGGCCCAGATTTTAGTTCTGCTATGTTAACTTCATTTTCCCCATCATCTATGCCTTCATCGATTTCGACATAAGCCACTTTATTATCTTTTGATTTCTTAAAGTATTTATCTTGAATATCAGGAGTTTCAACATAAGCAATCTTTTCTTTTCTCAGATTTTTCCTAAACCTTTCCTTTTCGAGTTTTAACTGTTCGATTTGTCTCACTTTATCAGCAAGTTGAGACATATCGAGGATTTGCTGGTTTACTAATTTCTTTCGAATGGAATAATCTAATCCACTAGCAGTCATTTTTACCACCTCAGATTCAGGAACTATAGTAAAACACCTAGCTTTCATTTGCCTGAACCTAGCCAAGTAATCATCTATGGATTCCTTATGGCCTCTTTTAATATTAAACAAATCCACGAGACTTACTTTCGTTTCACCTCTAAAGAACTGGTCATAGAAATTTCTTTCCAGTTGATTCCAAGAGTGAATCGAATTTGGTGGAAGGGTTGTAAACCAAGTAAAGGCATTCTTGGTTAAAGAATTGAGAAAATATTCCATTTTTAAATATTCATTCGAGGCTGCTTCCCCAGCTTCGATTGTGTATCGAGCAATATACTCTACGGTAGATTCTCTATTTTCCCCAGTAAATTTACTAGAGATTTTAGGTGCTTTGCACCCTCTAGGTAATTCTGTCTGTTGGATAAACTTAGGGAAAGCTGACACAAAATAAGGTCTATTTGCATATCCCACATTAAAATCATACCTATTCAGCACTTGCTCCACTGCTTGGCTGATATTCTGTTGCCCCTCAAGATTATTAAGTCTAATTCTTTCTAGAAGGTTATCGGCATCCTGATTTCAATTGACTATTTGAAATCCTGAGTTTGGACCTTGTGGAATTTCTCTTGGATGGTTATCCTCAACTGTGTTGTTAGCATTGGAATTATTTACCAATTAGGCATTTTCTTAATAAACGGGTTGATTGTTCACCCTTTGATTGCCCACAGAATCTTCTGGGTTACCAAAAACATCTGCAATCCTACCGATTTGCCTAGCCAATGTGGAATAGGTATTATTAGTTGATTCTATGAGTAGTGTTATCACAGTAGTCATCTGCTGAGTTAACATATGAACCATCTCATGGTTACTTTTATCAATTTGTTTTTTTTTTTATCAAAATGGCATGCAAGGGCATCACTGCAAAGCAAGAAATCCCAACTAGGTTGGCACTCCAGGCAATGCTTATCATCTGCAGCACGCCAAAGTAAAATTAACTAAAAAAAGGAGTACAAAAGCATGGGGGGACGTAAACCAAACCCATGGCAGAAAGAGCATTAAGAGAATCTATAACAAGGAAGACCAACCCTATCAAGGAAGAAATCACCCGTAATAAAGCTAGGAATTAAATCCCACCACAAAAAACCCTGGATAGAAGTGGCATGATTTGCCAACTTATCAGCACAGACATTTCCTTCTCTGTATATATGAGAACATATGAAGGACATATTCCTAATTAAAACTAAACAATTGAGCCATCTATTTCTAAGCTTCCAAGGCACAATCGTCAGTGAATTGAAGGCATCAATAACAAGCTTGGAGTCGCATTCCAGCCAAAGTCTATGCCAGCCTTTACTGTAAGCAACTTCAATTGCAATTATGGCACCAAGAAACTCAGCATAAATAGCATATGAAATACCAATGTTAAAAGCAAAACAACCAAGAGTTTCAGAATTGGAACCTCGAAATATACCACCACAAGCAGCCATACCAGGAGAGCCCTTAGCAGCCCCATCAGTGTTAACTTTGACCCAATAAATATGTGGAGGGTTCCAAGTAACCTCAATAATCCTAGGAGCTACTGAACGATGAACATGAACATTAAATTTATTTAGAATGGTAAATTCCAAAGTATCAGAAGAGGTGGATCCTTTTGAAAGATTCCCAATGAAGGAAACATTCGCATGAATCATGTTAATAGCAGAATGAAGAGGGATGATTCTTCCTTCAAATCTAATGTAATTTCTGATATACCAGATAGTCCAAATGGAATATACAATGCATGCTAAAATGACATCTTTTGTTTGAGAACCCCAATTTCTATTACACAAGGTTAAAATAGAAAGGATAGAACTAGTATCAATAGGCATACTGAGGCAGTTACTAAGCCAAGACCAGATCTGAGATGCAAAATGGCAATGGAGAAATAAATGATCAGAAGTTTCATAGCTAGACTTACATAAGCAGACATGGAAACCAAATTGCAGCCCCTCAACCACAATTGATCGTCAAGTAGGGACCTTCCTATTAATTAATCTCCAAAGAAGAAAAGATTTAGAAGGAGGGATTACACAATTCCAAATCAATTTACCCCAAAGGTACAACACGATTCCCGTTGTGCAAAAGCGATAAGCATCTTTTAAAGAAAGACAAACCAGAAATTGAAGGATTCCAAATTAAAGTATCAACAAAGATGAAATTTAGGAATAGTGATCTCATGCAATTCAAAATAAAGCTGAGGATATTTCTGCAAATCTCATCAGGAAAACACCACCCACCATCTTTTATAAAATTAGAAACAGAAGCTTTTAAAAGAGAGTGACAATCAGCAGGAATGTTAAGCAAATCCACTAAAGGTTGTGAAAGCCAGGTATCACACCAGAAATTAATAGACTTACCATCTCCAATCTGCCACCTAGAATTGGAGGTAACAGTATTGAAATAACATTTCAAACCAGACCAAATGGAGGAACTAATATGATGTTGAATAACATTACCATTCTTTATAGCTCTGGCTCGAAGAAGGACAGCCCAATGATTATTAGAGGTAATAAGATCCCAACACAACTTGAGCATAGCTGCATTATTAATGGATCTGAGAGACCTTATACCTAAACCTCCCTCCTGCCAAGGAGAGCAAACCAAATTCCAAGGAACAAAGGTAAATTTTCCTCACTTGTATATCACCAGACCATATGAAATTCCTTAACCATTTATCAACCATCTTAATAAGAGATATAGGCCAAGCATAAATATGGAAAGAATATATAAGCATGCTCTGAATAACAAAATTAACTAATTGTACTCTACCCATAATAGTTAACAGTTTACCTTTCCAAGAAGCAAGTTTCATTTTGATCCTGTCAGCAATGGGGAGAAGGTGAACCTTGCGAGGTTTCCCTTTAAAAAGAGGAATTCCAAGATAAACAAAAGGTAATCTGCCAGCAGTAAATCTCAGAATATCAGAAATAACAGAAAGTCTTCTATTAGGGATAGCACCATGGTAGAATTTAGACTTCTCACAATTTATAATTTGGCCAGAAGCATTACTGTAAGATTGAAAAAGAAGCATAAGATTTTCAAGATTTTTTTTAGTCCCTTTACAGAAGATTAAGATATCATCAGCATAAAGAACATGACTAGGAACTTTAAAACCTCTAGGACTAGTCATGGGAAGTAACATATCAAGATCAACAAGGTTAGAAATCCCTCTACTAAGAACATCTTCAGCAATACAGAAAAGAAGGGGAGAGAGTGGATCACCCTGCCTAACACCTCTTTTACAGGAGAAAAAACCAGTAGCCTTACCATTAACTGAAATAGAAAGCTTAGCAGAGTTAAGGATGACATGGACCCAATTACAAAACAAAGGGTCAAAACCAAACCTGTGAAGAACTTTTAGCAAAAAATTCCAGTCCATAGTGTCAAAAGCCTTCTTAATATCAATTTTGATGGCTATATTACCTCCAAAGGATTTCTTATCAAGAAGGTTAATAGCCTCAGAAGCAACCCCAATGCAATCTGAAATTTGCCTATTTTGAATGAAACCTCTTTGCTGAACTGAAACAATCTTAGGGGCAATTATGGCCAGCCTATCTGCTAACACCTTAGTAATAATCTTGAATTTAAAATTGGCAAGAGCTATGGGTCTATATTGATCAATTGTGACAGCTTCCGGGGACTTAGGAATCAAGACCACAAGGTTAGAATTATAGTTTGGCAGCAACCAACCTTGTTTAAAGAATTGTAAAACAACATTATAAACATCTAAGCCCACCACATCCCAATATTGTTGAAAGAAAAAACCACCAAAGCCATCAGGCCCCGGAGCACCGTTAGCATTCATGGAGAAAACAGCTTTTTTAATTTCAACCACAGAAGGCAAATTTGTTAGCATGGAATTATCCTCCTGACTAACTTCAGTAGAGATGACATGGTCAATCAAGGCATTATCAGAACAACAATTATCAGAGGCAAACAGGTTGGAATAGAAATTAAGGACATATTCTTCAATGTCAGCAGGATTCTCCAAAATTAAATTACCATTTTTCAACATAGACATACGTTTAGCAGTGTTACGGATTTTGGTGATTTTGTGGAAAAAGGAGGTGTTTCTATCCCCATAAGAGTGCCAATCCATTCTGGATTTTTCTTTCCAAAAAACTTCCTCATAATGCAAAGCCTTATTAAGATCAAGTTAGGCCATTTTCTCTTTTTCAAAAAGATCATCCGAATAACCATCCTTATTAATTTGCTCTTGAACAGAGTCAACAGCCTTTTGGGCATTAACAACATTAGCATGAACATCACCAAACTTCTCTCTGTTCCAAGTTTTCAACCTATACTTTAAAATTTTTAATTTCTCACTCAAAATAAACATAGGACAGCCAACAATAGACTGCTTCCAGGACTCAGAAATTAAACTATGGCAATCAGGATGATCAGCCCACATTCTCATAAATTTAAACGGAGAACTATGAGGGACAAAATCATTTTGAAGGGATAGGAGAATTGGATAATGATCAGACTTATTTCTAGAGAGGGTGCAACAAGAAACATTACTCCAACAGTTTAACCAATTATCATTGCAACACACCCTGTCCAACCTTTTTTCAGTGGCGGCACTGCCTCTTCTACCATTGAACCAAGTGTATTCAAATTTTTGTAGGAAGGTGTATAAGATTACAGTCATCAGACCAAGACCTAAACTCATTGCAGGAGGTTTGGGAAGGGTAGCTTTTGCCTCTTTGCTCATGAGCACCTAAAACCGCATTAAAATCCCCAAGACAACACCAAGGACCAGGGTGCGATCTGCTGTAAAGAGACCAGCTCAGCCAAAGTTGTCTTCTAACAATGCTAGATGTAGAAGCATAAACAAGATATAAAAAGAGTTTGACCATTGCACACAGTGGAGAAAGTAACATGTTGAGAGGAGGATTTCAAAATGACAGGAAATAAAGAAGTATGACACATACACCACAGATTAGGAGTTTTATCTCCTCTACAGTTAACAGCAAACAGTTTCATATTGAATTGATTCCAAAAGTTTGTAGGAAACTGATCCGAAAGGATCCAGGGCTCAGCCACAAAGAAGAAATCAGGTTTATTAGAGATTAACAAATTTTTTATAACCAATCTGGTTTCAAGATTGGCTACTCCCCTAGCATTCCAATAAAGAAGCTTCATTAAGCAAAGTTTCTAGGAATACCTGCCCTGTTACGGACTTTCTGATTTCCAACCTTTTGCCCAGCTATAGCTTGTCTCCTAAGCTTCTTTTTTTGTGATTTAGAGATCACCCCAATGAAGTTATCCACTTCTTGATTTTGAACCAAGTATCTGTTTGCTGCACTATCATCAATAACCTCCTGACTTTGAACAGAAGGAGAAGATTCCAGATCTGCAGTGTCTTCCACAACCATATCTAAATGGTCATTCCATAGCCTACCAATTATACCCAAATCGTTTACCACAACAGACTCAAAATTCTGGGCCTCCTCAGCCCTTATCTGAGTGGATAAGTGTAAACCAGGAATAGTACCACTATTAGGGTCCACTCTGTTTGGCATGCAAGGATTTTGATTATTATTGACATCTTGCGTTCTAGAATGGTTAATAGAAGATCCAAAACGATCCTCTACACAAATATTCAAATGCTCCTCTACACTAATTTGTTGCCCTTATCAATTTGTTGCCTGATATTGTTCAAGGCTTTATTTGTATTCCCTGAAGGAATCAAAGACGTATCCCTGGGTATATTAGGGAATACTGGAATTCCCATATTTTGCCTATCAATTCGATTGGTACTTGTTCCTGCACCATGCCCACCAACATTCATTATTTGATTTCTTGGTGAAATATTATGTATAAGACTTGTGTATGTGGCTTGGGCAGTCCCTACGTTCTGGGTAACACTTTAGGGAACAAATTCAGGGGGTAATCCATACAGGGGTGCAATTCTGTTCACCCCAAGAGTCCTAGTTTCTAGATTCGAAACAGGGACCCCTGTGATTTCATTGATCACGCGGTCTATGGATTGTGGTAAATTTGCAGAGACTATGGTGTCTCTACTGCCATTGGTACCATTATTCCCGATTTGAGGGTTCTGAGCACTCAAAGAATTTTCAGACATATTTTGTAGTACTCTACCGCTTCTCAAATGTATATACTTAGCAAAAATCATTTAAGATTTTATTCAATCGACCTGTCCCACCGGCGTGCAAATTTATTTACTGAAAATTTTGTCAATTATTCGACAATTTAGTAAACCCTTTGTCTATGGACAAAGTTTGATTCTCAATCTCAATTCGGGGAAGGGAATCGCTTCCTCTTGGGATTCTGGCCTGAATATCTTAAAGGAATGGAATTGATGATTTCGATTTCAAGAAGGTTATATAAATCCAAAATCGAGTGTTTCATGTGTAAATTTAACTTGATAAAAATCAGCTTTAAAACAATGCAGAGGTTTTATTTTCAAAAAGTAAAAGAAAATTAATACAAGTGAAAGTAAGTTACATATAAATGACTGAAACGAAAATGCATTTGAAGTAAATATAATGAGTAATGTAAAAGACTTTAAGAGAAAAGAATATAAAGTAAAGTGTTTTAAAATAAATGCAAATGAAAAGTAAATGTACCAGTATATAAATTGCAAGAGAATAAAATGGCAGAAAAGTAAAGAAAGCAATAAACAGAACTCAAATGATCCTTAAAGGAATCACTTGATTGGGAGTAGAAGAGATTTTGCAAAGAAAGTAAAGAACTGGAAATGTAAAATGAACTGAATTTAAAGTTGCATTAAATTTATAAAGAATACATAAATGAAAATGAAAGTGGATGGAAACATACTGGACTAAACTTACTTGTTGTTTGCTCGAGATGTCAATGGACGTGAGAACGTGAGTTTACAAGTATTTGTGAGTATAGAATTTTCAACCCCTAATGTTTCCATCCTTTTGGTATTTATAGACTTTCTAAGTAACTACCTAGTTTATAAGATTTTGACATGTGTTTACAACAAAGATAACTACCTAAATGATTGGTAATTCTTTGTCAACTACCAAATCTTTGTCAGCAATCCTCGTGCCATCAACAACTGCTCAATCTTTGTCAATAATCCATGTGTTGTCTTGATTTCATCTCTAACTGCTACTAACTGCTATTTCAAATTCAAAATTCTTTTTTTGAATTCAAAGTTATATGTTCGAACCTTTATTGATTCTTCACTCGAAGTCTCTTTTTTCTAGAAATTTTGCTAAGTATAGCTACTCTTCAAGCTTATCATTTCGATTGAAAATCGAAACTATCACTCTTAATATGAGATGAAAAAGACCTATTGAAATCTATGTCTCGATTAGTTTCAATTCCAGCCTAAAACTTGTAAATTCATCAAGAATTATATACATGTCAAATTAAACTATCGAAATAGTATAAATCGAAAAGTATTTCATTTTTATACTAACAAAACGTCTCCATGATTTCATTGTACGCATTGATCGGACTTGTTTTGGATCAATTGGCAAAGCAGGAGATGGAAGAGAATGTGGTGGTCTTCTTAATATCAGGATTTCTTAATACTTCCTTTGCCGCTGCTTGTAATGGTGGAGTTGGGGTTGCTTGGTCTATCTCATTGAAAGAGAATTAATGTGGAAAGGTATGGAATGGAAACTAAAACATTGTTTAGAGTGGTGATTTAAATGGAATGCTAGTAAATTGAATGGATCGAAAATGGTAACTGAAACATTCATTAATATGGTGTTTGTTGGGCTGCTTGGTCTGTCTCATAGAAAAAGAATTTACGTGAAAAGGTATGAAATGGAATGGAAACTAAAATGTTGTATAGAGTGGTGATTTAAATGGAATGTTAGTAAATTGAATGGAAATGGTAACCAACACATTCATTCTAAGCTAAGGAGAGGACTCTCAACAGAAGCTTCTAATGTTAAACATATGCTGATGTGGCTTAAAATTGGAGTTAGAAGAAAAGTTGCCGTGGCGTTCTCACAGCTCGCACTCCTGCTTTTATAATAATAGATAATAGATTTCCTAGTCAGATTTTAAAGGTCATTAAGAAGAGAGGCTATCCTAAATTTAAAACTGAATAAATTATTCTTATCATATTTTATAAAAATAACACAGTGATGATTTGAGTTTTAATGCAATTGAAAAGAAACAAATGTCAAATGTTTGGAATATGAAGTCTTCATTCGGAGTAACCGTTCGAAGTCATCCAAGTATTTTTTCAGTTAACGCCTATAAATTGAAAGAAAAAAGGATTGGTCAACGAGTTTAATTTTGATGTACTCTTTATACTATTAATTAATCCTATATCATTTCATATGTGACTTTAGAAGTAATTGTTATAGAAGTTAAATATTTTTAATGATATGATAATATATAAATAGTTGATAGTATAAATTTTTTTTGCACTCACATTACATTACAATTAAATTCGTGATTAAGTAGTGCATGCCATTAATGCTATGTATTTGTTTACAGTACAATTTTGCCAATTTTTTAACAATTTGATTTTGAATATTAATTTAGAGAAGGGAATCGTTTCTTTTATGGATTATTCAGTAATTAAGTAACTTATATCGCAAATATAAGAAATGAAGACTAATAAAAGTAAGTGTAAATAAAGAAATCAAAATAAAAAAAATGAAAGTATTCTGAACTGGGGTCCGGGTTAGCAGTTCAGGAGCAACCTGACCGGCTAGAATTAGATCTCAGATATTTATGAGCACTATTAAATAAGTAAATATGCCTATTTGTGATGAGTAAATCTCTCATAGAATCTCTCATAGATAG
Organism: Ormosia emarginata; assembly: GCA_029884605.1. Classification (NCBI taxonomy): domain Eukaryota; kingdom Viridiplantae; phylum Streptophyta; class Magnoliopsida; order Fabales; family Fabaceae; genus Ormosia; species Ormosia emarginata. Next base: position 42,848,698 of record JAQQTP010000089.1, on the reverse strand, counting down.
AGGAATTTGCTATAAGCAATAATGATTTTATTATATTCTTATCCTAATTAACAACATTTACTATCTATTAATGCATATTTAAATATGATTCTTATCTATTAAGACACTCCTATGATAAGGAAAAAGTGTTGAGAGGTTGAAAATGCCATAAAATAGCCGCTGGACACTCGTCGGAAGTTCACCAGATATCGCCTAGTTCACTGGAGAAAAAGCGCAAAAATGGAGGAGAAGGAGAGAGTGGGAAACCCCTCCCCCCACTCCTATTTATAAGCACGGGGTAACCCCCAACACTCACTGCAAGGGTAAAATGGCCTTTTCCACATTAAATTTGAAATTCTGCATGGAATTTGAAAACAACAATCATGGTGGCACAAAGATCAAACGGTGACTTCCAATACCTTATAGTCACATGGCAAAACGTGCCTGACACAATAGACAAAAGGACTACAGACAGACCTAAAATGACACATGTAAAAAAAAATAGTACTTACACCGAATATCATATCAACATTGTGTCGATCTTACAATATATAATGCGAATTACATATTTTATTTCGGTCAACTCGTGATTTACAGGTGGATCCCCTACCCAAAATTGGTAAGGGAGCAACGCATTATAAATCCCGAACACGGGTATAGTGACTATAAGGTAGAGCAATCTATATCGAATTTCGACCTAATTCATTAATACTGGGGGCATCTCGATTTTTATTTTTCAACACGAACTTCGACCCTTCGTTATAGACATCACGAGAAGCATCTATATTATGACTCGGATCCCTTTGTCTCATATATGTCGTTTGCTCATAATAATCTCAGATATCTTGACACTTAACTGTTACATCTGAGTGTCAAGCTGAGGGCAACTATTCTGGACCGGAGTTTGGGTTAGCGGTTTAAGAGTAACCCGACTCACTAGAATTAGATCTCAGATATTTATGAGTGCTATTAGATAAGTAAATATATCTATTATTAGGAGTAAATCTTTTATAAAATCCATCATAAATAGTGGAATTAGTTATAAGTGATAATGATTTTATTAGATTTTAATCATATTTAACAACATTTATTATCCATTAATACATATTTAAACATGATTATTATTTACTAAGACATTCCTATAAATACTACACATGGTAATAAAGATATGCATCTAATTCCAAACACTACCCACCTTATGGACAGTCTAACTTGAGCGTCAGAGTACCTTTTGCAGGTATCTAGCTCTCGCACAACCATTGCAACCAACGTGCATCGAAGAAAATTACATTCTTCAACTTTATTCTAGTGATTATCTAAAATTCATTCAGAATATAAAGCAAGTAAAAGAAAACATATATAAAAAAAGTAATAAATATCTGGAGTTAAAATAAAAAGAAACAAATTTGACTCTATTGAAATTGTTGAAAACTTTTAGTAACTCATAAAATTCTCTAATATGTGTTGAATGTATAAAAATTTTATAAATTTCAACTCCTAATATATTGTACAAACTAATATTTATATGTCAAAGTCTTGACTACTAGTATCTAAAACTTTGCCACCTAATAAACAGGTATCAATTTTATTTAATAAAAAATACTTAAATTGTTAGTAACTTCTTAAAACTGCTCATGATATCTTTCTCATGATAACTTCCTTCATCCTCAAAGTGCTTAGTTGTCATGATTGTCAATAACCGCTTGATATTTGCCCATTTTAAATTATCATGGCCAAAGTTACTTTAATCCTTAACTAGTGGATTGACAGGCAGCATTTTTTATTTATAATTGTTCATCTTTTTGTATTCGTTTATCTCTATAGAAATTATTAGAAGAAGTTGTTTTTTAAATGAGTGAGGCATTAACTAGACATATACATTACTATGTGGATGAGGTTTCAAAATTAAAATTATTTTGTTCATAAGTAAATTATGATAAGTTACTGTAACAAATAGAAGTAGTTTAATCAAATAAAAAAGTTCTTTTTACTGTTCATCCTTCTTTTTTAATTGAGTTTTGTTAAGTAATAATGGAAAATATGAAAAACAAATACTGGACACCAAAAAGGCCCTTATTATAGATGTAATAGATACTAAAAGCCATCCATAATTCTTGGACATTGTTAAAATGTATATTCACCGACCATTGTAGAAATTTATTTTTTCGCCAACAGTACCTAAGGCAGTATATATTGGGAAAAAAAATTGGGTTTTAGCATTGGATCGGAAAAATCGGGGATTAATCTTTCGATCAGTCTAATTAATCCTTAAAAATTGGTTAAAAATTTGAAATTGGTCTTGAACTGATCAATTCATTTGAATCGATCCCTTTTAAAAAAAATATTTTTTTAAAACCAAATTTTTTTAAAAAGATTACTTAAAACTTTTTGAAGGTATTAATTATAATTGGTTCTTAATTTATAACCAAAATTTATTATTTAAAATTCTTAATTTATTCAATGTGGAATAAATAGAAACTTGTAATGTAATAAAATTTAACTTCAGTTTATAATAAGAATCTTTACGTTTCCTTTTATTTATTTGATCTGAGACTAGTATATATTATAAAATTATATTAGTATTAGTATAAAATTTTTAATTTAATATTTATTTCCATAAATTTAATTATATTAATAATATATTTCACTATCTTTCTTTAATTTTATTTACACAATTAATATATATATATATATAAAAGAAGCTTATCTAGTGAAAGAAGTGAATTTTGAATTATTGATCTTATATAAATGATCAAACTTAAAATATAAATGCATGTAACATTTTTAAGTACCTTTAAATAATATATAGGAGACATATTTTGTGAGAGAAATTTTTATTGTAAGAAGGTAAGAGAAGTAAATCTTGACCATATACAGTCATATGTAAATGGTCAAGATTAAGAGTTATTTAAAAGTCATGTGACCACTTAAAAAGTCATGTATATTTATATTTTAATATTAATCATTTATGTAAAATCTAATATTCAAGATTCACTTACCTCACTTCTTACAATATACGCTTGTACTTAATATCCTCTCTATGTATATATATAATTCCGGTCTAACTCAAGATAAACCTCAAAACCTTCATACTTTTTCTTTGATTATTCAATGACTGATCAGTTATGAAAACATTGGAGATTTGAGCAAGAATTTTCATTAAAAACGTTGCAATTTACGAGGCCGAAAACGAAAAAGAGATTGCATCCTACTCCTACTCATAACGGCCTAGAATGTTCTTCTTAATCTTGATAAACTGGGTGGTTAGGTCAGTAGACCAGGTCGACTTGATCCTATCCTGTTTTATTTCAGCAGCTTCAACCTCATCCTCGACTCCAGTGTTTGCAGCGACTAGATCATGGACTTCTTTCAATAGCGTTCGAGCTTGATCATCAAGAGAATCACAAGTTATCGAACAGGTTGAGAGTGTTGCCTCGTGGTTCTTGACATTCAACACAAGTTGTTCAAGGTCGCTTTCTTTGGTAGCTAATTGTTTCCTTAAAGTCTCAATTTCTGACTCTAGCTCCTTCTTCCTACTATTTTCGGCCTTGATCACCAAAGAAGCCTTTTTTATTGAGTTTCTGATCTAATTCCGCCGATCCTTGCCTGCATCAGTCTCATGCTTAATTCTGGTCCACTCCTTCTCAAAATTCTTCAGTTTGTTCACAGGCTCAACAGTAGCTTGGAATTCTTCGAATGATGCAAAGGCCTTTCTCTTGAACTCGACAAGAGCCTCCTTCACCTCTACCATCACCTTAGGGTGGCTACTTGTGCTCAATATATTTAAGAGGTGATCAAGTCGAGAATGCATGGTAGGATCAGAAGAGACTTCAGATAAGTCCTTAACCAATAACAACTCAAAGTCGTCGATGGCCTCTCGAATAGATCTTAGAGATGCATCTCCAGAAGATGTGGTTTGCTTCCTACTAAGAGGGAGTTTGAGTTTTGTATTGACCCGGTCAAAGGGATCATCTGAGTCCGAACCTTTGGAGTTGGAAGAAGACTCTTTATATTCTGGTTTACCAATGGACACCGCTTCCACTTCGATGTCATCGCCCGAGCGACCTTCTTCGTTGGCAGGAGGCTCATTTTGAATTGCAGTAGTAGGATGAACTTCTTCTTCTGGAAGCTTCTCAACTGAAGTTTTTGGTCGAGAGGGTGGGCCTTCTGCCTCAGATGCCACGACAGTCTGACTTTTCCAAGATATCTTTGCCCTAGTCTAAAAAAAAACAAAAAAAGGACTTGAGTGAGGAAGGAATGGAGTAAAAGAGAAAAGAATGGAGAAGAAATTTGAACCTTCCATTGAATTTGGATCCCGATTCACATTTTGCATTGTTTGAGCCGGAAGCGACTCCACATGCGTGGTCATAAGTTGTGTCTCAGAAACTTTTATCTCCACCAATTTATGCTTTTCTTTCGACAACTGATGGGATTTGGATTCCCAAGTTAAGCGATAATCATCTGTTTTTCTCTTGTTATGGTATGGATTGGTGAATCGGATATCCTGCATGCTACCTGTTTCTCCGATTACATGGATTCCGCTATGTTTGGCGACCTGTTTGATTTGGACCTCGTCATTGGTGATATGATCTGCATACGAAACCTCCACATGATTCCAATCATCTTCTGAAAATACGACGTCCACACTATCTTCAAATTTTAGCAGCCGTAGATCAAACAAAAATATATGATCCGTCGCTATCCCGAACTCGTAAACTTTCCGATTGGCAATGGACTGTTTATTGTTATTGATGAATACTCTGGGGCTAAACTTGACCTTGACTGATTGCTTATTCACCAGTCCAATAACAAGACCGAGAGAAATCGCAGGGAATTTGCCACGAAACCAGAAAGAGATTGACTCTCCCCTTGTACGGTGCGTGAACCAGTCTGGAATCTTTGTTCCTGGCAAAGAAAACATCTTGTTTCCAGCCCCTACCGATTCCTGCCAGTCATAATAAGTATAGACTTTAGGAACTGTTAAAGGCTAATCTAGAAAATTTAGGAACTGCGAATTGGGGCAATTTATGTGGATATATTATTTTCTTTTATGTTTTTTATGTGACTTAAAAATTATTAAAATATATTACGTTAAACTAAAATGTGATAATTAGATAATTAATTTTAAAAAGTGATATTTTAATAAATTATTTTAAAAAAATAATAATTTTATCATTAATAACAGTTTGATAAAAAAACTTAAAGTTGGTGAAGCAAAAGTTAAGTAAGTAGCATCAAGTAATATCAAACCATTCCATCAAATCACCACTCTGCTCGGTACCCTCTTCTCTAAAGCATCTACTATATTTCAATCCAAAGGAAAACGTTTGACGTCCAACGAAATACTTCAACTTTTATCCACCGTATGTATATTTGCTGAGTCATCCGTATGCCTCCAACATTTTCCATTTCATTTCCCGCTTCTCATTTGGTTTTTTCTTTTCCATTTCACTCTCAATCCCTCTCAATCTGGTCTCCCCATCTCAATCTCGTCTCCATCGTCTCCCTCGTCTCTCCTCTCAATCTCGCCCCCTCGTCTCCCCCTTCTCAATCTCGGCTCCCCGTCTCCCTCTCATCTCATTTCTTTATTTCTTTATCGATTTTAAAGACTACAAAATATCTAGGTTCCACTCTCACCAACTGGAAGCAAGACTCTTCATTTCTTCATCAACCTTATTCTACTTTCTCACTCTAGTTAACCACGCCTTCTCAAGGTAAGAGGAGATAAAAGCTCTCTCATTTTCTTCTTATTTCATCTCTTATAACTCATGACTATGGTTTACTTCATCTTTTATTCTTAAAAATCTTTTCTTTTGAAAAATCAATGATGGATATTGAACCAAGTTTGAAAAATCTTTTCTTTTATGTTTTTGAGTTTTTGTTTCTCAAAATGTTGTACAAATCAGAGTTTAAATCATCATCCGATGATTCTCTTTTTCATATGTGATAATGAAATTTTTTGTTAAACTGACAAATGGATGGAGTTTTGTTCTTTAACATTTTCGGAACTTAGGATTTGAAGGAGACTGTAAGTGGGGAAGCCTCCATTGCATTTTATTCTTTTTTATTTTTTGATTTTTAGAAGAACTCGAAATGTGGGTTTAAAGGGGTGAACTGAGACTACCTAAATGTGTTGTATTGTGGACTATGGATTGTTCTTCTAATCCTTTTTGTTTCGGTGGAGTCCGTAGCTTAAAGCTCTGACTTTTACTGTGATTAGTTATCAAACCTATTCACTAGGGCACTTGTATGATTTATACTTCCTTTCATTTTTTAGTTTACACAAGGCAAAACCTTGAAACTGAGATTGATGCATCTTGGAAATTGTGTAGGGATGGGAGTTTGATTGAGATATGTGAATGAACTTTTTTTCTTTCATTCTGGAAATGCATATTAAAGGACTAACTTTCAATTTGATTTTAAGGCCATGACTGAAAACTATGCTTTGAGATTGTTTTAAAATATAATTAATGGTTGAGTTGTGAGAAAGTTATACAATAAAAATGCAGATGCTTTGACTTTGTTTTGTTCAAATTTCATTGTATAGAACCTCATAAAGGATGCTTTCCTTTCTTCGTGGGACCTTTCATATAATAATTTCACAGGAGATCTACCAAGTCATTTGGTTTGTTAGCAAACTGTGCTAGATTGTAAGTTTCTTCTTTCATATGCCTTTTTTTTTCTCCATAAACTTGATTTATGTTTTATGATATACTCAATAGCGAACTTTTCTTTTCCTACCATACGATCTATATTATGATCTTCCAAGATACCCATATGATACCCACTTGATTATATTTTCTAATTGCTATAACCCTTTGGTATTGATATTATAAAGTAGTATTGATTGATTTAATTAGTGCAGTTGCTAATTTGATTTAGTGTCTGGTTAATTTGAGTATAACTTCCTCAATGATACTCTTGAATTTGGAATTCTTGGTACTACCTGAATCTTGAGTTAATTTCTAGCCTCAGACAACATGATTATGAATGTTCGAATATGGGCTCGAGTTTAGTTTGTTCTTCTCTTGAGGTTTAATAACAAGATGCATGAGATTTATTGTTATTCCACGATTTATGTATCGTTCTATTTGCCGTTATGTTTTATATATTGTTTTGATCAACTTGATAACCCATAAATTATGAAGCACATGCCTTTACTTTGTTATTCTGAGTTTGAAGGTTTCCAACATGTTTTGGTATGTTTGCATATCTTCTCGCATTATTTTTTTTTTTAATCTTTTGAATGGCTAATACATATTGTTTTTGTGGGTGTTTGATTGCAAATGATAGAGGTTGAGTGCAGTCTGAATGAATCTAAATCTTTGATGTTTTGTGTTTAAGTTCTGCTATGTCTCCAGTTTTTTATTTAAATATGAGGCACAATAATTTTGGTTCAAGATCCATGACAATATGATTTGCTTCTAAATGAATTTGATGGTCTTGTTTGTCCTAGAATTGGGAAGTGGTGAGCAAATTATTATTTTTTTATTCAACAATTACATTATGTTAGAATTTTTATTTATTCGTACTATACTGGTGTAGTGAGAAGTCACACAAATGCGACGTGACTTATTATGTGGCTGGGTCTTGCATCCAAAGAATGAGTGCAAAGAAGAAGTTTTGAGAGCTGCAAATGCCATGGAGTTGTTGTCTTGATTTGTAAATTTTATTCTGCATTATTTAGCTTGGCCCTATGTACAGTTATTGCAATGCCAGTTGTATAGTTACCCCCATTGTTTAACTTGTTTTAGATTATCCACTAATTTGGAACTGTATTTTATATTATCCAGAAAGTTGTACATATTAGCCACTTTTTGTATAGATAGCATTTTTGATGATAATTGGATAGATGCCTTTGAGATTCACCACTTTGTCCATGGTTTTTGATAATATACACCCAATGTGTTCAAAACAACATTACAAGTGTAAACTTCTGCTAGTACTTCATTCCTAATTAGTATGCCCCCATTATTGGGAACTAATCTAATGATTAACCAGATAATTGTTCATATTAACCACTTATGCATAGTATATTAATCACTTAATTTTGAACTCAACAAACCATGAGATTGACCCTTTTTCCATGGTTTTCTGCAAATCTACCCTAAACATGACAAAAGTAACATTACACTAGTCCACTCCACTAGTGATTCGTGTCTAACCAGTTTCCCACCTCGAGTTGAAAATTTGTTTGGATTCACCAGATACTTGTTCATATTAACCACTTATGCATACCTATTAACCACTTATTTTTGAACTCCACAAACCATGATATTCACCATTTTTTTCAATGGTTTTCTCGCAACTCCACCCCCAACATGGCAAAAACAACATTACACTAGTCCACTCCACTAGTTATTCGTGTCTAACTAGTTTTCAACTTTCGGTTGGAAATTTATTTGGATTAACCAGATACTTGTTCATATTAACCACTTATGTAGTGTATTAACCACTTATTTTTGAACTCCACAAACCATAAGATTCACCATTTTTTTCAATGGTTTTCTGCAACTCTACCCCCAACATGGCAAAAACAACATTACACTAGTTCACTCCACTAGTGATTCGTGTCTAACTAGTTTCCAACCTTCGGTTGGAAATTTGTTTGGATTCACCAGATACTTGTTCATATTAACCACTTATACATAGTGTATTAACCATTTAATTTTGAACTCCACAAACCATGAGATTCACCCTTTTTTTCAATGGTTTTCTGCAAATCTACCCCCAACATAGCAAAAACAACATTACACTAGTCCACTCCACTAGTGATTCGTGTCTAACCAATTTCCCACCTCCAGTTGGAAATTTGTTTGGATTCACCAGATACTTGTTCATATTAACCACTTATGCATAGTGTATTAACCACTTATTTTTTAACTCCACAAACCATAAGATTCACCCTTTTTTTCAATGATTTTCTACAAATCTACCCCCAACATGGCATATAGCTTATGAGTAAAATGCTTCTAGAGTTTTTTAGGGGTTACGAGTGCAGGGGCTCATACAGGAAAGTGTCGCGACTCCTAGCTTGTTGTTTTCACTGATAGGCCAGAGAGTTAGAGGTCGCGGCATAGGAAAGTTTTGAGACCGTGGCATCAAAAAGTTTTGTGCCGCGGTAGAAAATAAGTCTTCGGCATCTCAAAAATTGAGTGCCGCGTGTACAGTAACAAGTGCAATTGAATTCAATTAATTTGATTTAAAAAAAAAAGAAATGTGAATTTTCACTTGTGCCCTTCGACTGTTCCGTCCCTTGTTTTTCTCTTTATTTAAAAAAATTTAATTTTAAAAAAAAAACTTTTTTAAAAAAAAAAATTTTGCCGCGGCATCACGAAAGTAAATGCCGCGTGAACAATTCCTAATAATAAAAAAAATTAATTTTTTTTTAAAAAAAAAAACATTTAAAAAAATAAAAAAAACATTTTTGTTTTTAAAAAAAAAATTAAAAAAAAATTTAAATTTTTTTTTAAAAAAAATTTCAAAAAAAAAAAAAATATGGTGCTTATGGCATTCACTTTTGAATGCCGCGTGAAACAATCCTAATCCTAATAATTCAAATTGATTTAAATCTGAAAAAACACAATTTTTTTTAAAAAAGTTTTTTTCAAATTTTTTTTTGAAAAATTTATTTAATTTTTTTTTAAAAAAAATTATGCCGCTGACATCACGAAAGTGAATGCCGCGTGAATGCTTCCTAATAATTCAAATTGATTTGAATCCTAAAAAAACAATTTACCACTTATCGTAGTGTATTAACCACTTATTTTTTTGAACTCCACAAACCATGAGATTCATCCTTTTTCTCAATGGTTTTCTGCAAATCTACCCCTAACATGGCAAAAATAACATTATACTAGTCCATTCAATTAGTGATTCGTGTCTAACTAGTTTCTCACATTCGGTTGGAAATTTGTTTGGATTCACCAGATACTTGTTCATATTAACCACTTATACGTAGTGTATTAACCACTTAATTTTGAACTCACCAAACTATGAGATTCACCCTTTTTTTCAATGGTTTTCTGCAAATCTACCCCCAACATGGCAAAACCAACATTACACTAATCCACTCCACTAGTGATTCGTGTCTAACTAGTTTTCCACCTTCGGTTGGAAATTTGTTTGGATTCACCAGATACTTGTTCATATTAACCACTTATGCGTAGTGTATTAATCACTTAATTATGAATTCACCAAACCATGAGATTCACCCTTTTTTTCAATGGTTTTATGCAAATCTACCCCCAACATGGCAAAACCAACATTACACTAGTCCACTACACTAGTGATTCGTGTCTAACCAGTTTTCCACCTTCAGTTAGAAATTTATTTGGATTCACCAGATACTTGTTTATATTAACCACTTATGCGTAGTGTATTAACCACTTATTTTTGAACTCCACAAACCATGAGATTCACCCTTTTTTTCAATGGTTTTCTGTAAATCTACCCTCAATATGGCAAAAACAACATTACACTAGTCCACTCCACTAGTGATTCGTGTCTAACTAGTTTCCCACCTTCGGTTAGAAATTTGTTTGGATTCACCAGATACTGGTTCATATTAACCACTTATGCATATTGTATTAACCACTTATTTTTGAATTCCACAAACCATGAGATTCACCCTTTTTTTCCACAAACCATTTAGTACATCACTAATATGGTGGCATTGCAATGATACATTCCTACCATTCACCCTAAGAAAATATATACATCCTCTCCCTCTACGTGTAGTTACATGTATTCTATACACATTACATGTTACCTTACCATCATCTCCTTTTTTTGAAGTTCTATTTACAATACCAAACCCCTTTTGGTAAGCATATTTCCTATAAAATTCCTTAACATCATCTTCTGATGCAAACAACATCTCTCGTTTTGGTTCATAACTTTCAAACTCGCCATCCAACGCATCACTCATAATGAAGTCACTTTCACATGCTTCTTCCACATTATCAACAGCCTCGGCTGTATTGAGATTATTTGAACCCTCCATCAACTTCAGTTTTGGGTTGCTACACACACCTGTAAGTTATCAAGTATCTACTGTCATGTTACAAACATATTTTGTATTTCACCAACATCTAGATTTTATTATGAAAGTTAAGAAATGACAGTGAAAAGTAAACATACAAATAACAATAAATAATGATGATAGAGACCCATTCGAATGAGTCTCTTCTATAAAGGCCACACCTAACCTTTTGTGAGATGAAATAAAGCTTAAAAAGATAGCCTGAAATCACCTAGTTAACAAAATCGCGTACAATGGTAGTCATGTTAATCTTCTTTCACGTGTGCTCAAATAAGTCTTAAATCGCTAAGTGGCAATTTTAAAGTGTATAGAAACAAAGATTCAAAACATGTCATTACTCTTTCTCTTCTAAAACGGGATATGTTTTACCTCTATAGAACGCTTAGGTAAGAAATTAAGGATGCTCAATGGACCAACCATTTCTGCTATATGAACCAGATCCATAACCCATCCCAACTGCACTCTACTAATAGTTCATTTGTAAGTAATTACCCACATTGTTGGAAAGTCATTGTTGGATTCACCAGAAATGTGTGAAGATTAACCACTTATTCTAAATATATTAACTAGTTAATTTTATATTCACCACAAATCACAAACCATGTCAATGGACCAACCATTTCTGCTATATGAACCAAATTTCATAACCCATCCCAACTGCACTCCACTAGTAGTTCATTTGTAAGTAATTACTCACATTGTTAGAAAGTCATTGTTGGATTCACCAGAAACATGTGAAGATTAACTACTTATTCTAAACATATTAACCAGTTAATTTTAGATTAACCACAAACCATGTCAATGGACCAACCATTTCTGCTATATGAACCATTTTAAATCCTCCTAACAGAAACAAAATATACCAAATAAACTAACGAATGAACCAACAAGCATTCTTCTATTTACCCATCTAATCAACACACAGCCAACAAAAATAGATTTCATGGATTTGTATCCAACAAAAAATACAACTCACCAAACAGAGAGCATAATACGCAACATTTCACAGAAATTGCAAGTGTCCACCTCAGAAAACACGAAATATTATGGGGAGAAAAGTAGAGGATACTTACCGAAATTGTAGAAAATTCACAAAACTCGAACCCACGTGTGCATGTGAAAGTCAGAGTGACGGAAGAGAGTGAGTGATGCCTGAAAATGGGGGAAATAGAATGAGGACACGAGAACAAGATTTAAAATACTGTGGGTGGGTGCCCTAGTGAGTAAGACAATATCAGAAGAGAGGAGATGTACCGAGAGATGAAAGAAAGAAAGAAATGAGAAATAGAGGGAAGAAAGGAGGGAAAACAAAATACAAATAGGCAGAAAATGGAGAGAGGCAAATATACGTACGGAAGATACGGTGGATAAAAGTTAGATGTATATTTGGTGGACATATAACGCGACCGCAATCCAAATACCATAATAATGCACGGATTTGACTTTGAGGGGTACATTTTAAATATTCAAATGAGATTATAATGGTTGATATATAAGAAAATCAAGAAAGTGTATTATTACACATATATGATTTATTATACCAATGTCTATTTTTTATGAAATCTTAAATCAGTGATTTTTTCATAATAATTACAATCTTATACTTTTTTGTTTTTTAAGGTGCACCCCTCTACGAGACACTGAATATTAAATTAAATCAAATAAGGTAAAAAAGACGAACCTGATTCAATAACATGCTTGTACAACTGGAAGTCAATGAGGTGCAGCTTTTCGCAGAGAAATGATCCAAGTTTGGCAGATCCCTTCTAATTTCTCGAAGATACACGCAACCATCCAAAATAAGTTCCTTCAAAGAGTGACATTCTTCAATGCATGCAGGAAGAACTGTGAGGAGTAATTCTTTCAAGGAAGTGCATCCTTTTGCAGAAAATGTTTCTAATTTCCATGGAATCCTGCTAATTCCTTGTAGAAGCCTACAATCATCCAGCTTAAGGTTCCTTAAAAAGTGACATTCTTTGATGCATGCATCAAGAATTATGAAATTATTCCCCGATAAGTTTAAATCTTTCACATTGGCAAACCAAGTGAGACTCATTGGAAGGAATTCATCTAATACATTGCAATATGAGACAGTAAGACTTTCCGTGTTTGAAGACTTGGACACCATTTCTTCACCTTCGTCTTGTTTAGATAACGACAACCCTTCACATTTGGAAACACTCATCAAACACAGTTCTTGCAACAAGACAATGCTACTTGGTAACTGAACCATTCCACATAATTGCAGTTCTAATTTTTGAAGTTGAGTAAGGTTTTGAATTGAAGATGGAAATTCTTTTATGGGACTCCCTATTATGTGAAGCTCTGTTATATTGTCCATCTTTCCCAATATTTCTGGGAAACTCTCAAGAATTGAGCAATGTGAAAGATTGAGTTGCTCAAGAGAGGTCAATATGATGGGTGGAAAAGTCTTACGCTTATTGCAACAACTAGCATCCAAGATTCTAAGTTTATCCAGAAATCCAACTGAGTCATCAATGTCACTTAAGTTTTCACAATGTTTAAATGATAATTTTTCTAAATTTGGAATGCCGGATACATCAGGTATCTGAGTTATACACTCATTGTAGCCAAAACCCAAAACTTTCAGACACACGAACTTCTGCAAAAAAATAAAAATAAAAATAAAAAAAGAGCCAAATGAATAATATATATATATGTACGCACACACTTGCCTGGAATGGTGTGCTTAGCATTAAGTTACTCTCAGGTAACTGGAGTATGGCAAGTCTCTTTGGATGAAAATCATTTGGTAAAGATGGTGAAGGATATCTCCTCCATTGGAGGACTCTTAAACTGTCTGGAAGGTATGTGGGGCCTTTGGCAAAACTACCATTTCTAATAATAAGTGTTTTGAGCTTTTTCATCTTCTTGAACGCCTCTCCATCCCAACTCACATCTTCACCTTCGGGTCCTATTGGGTGTGCTTCATCTTTGGGGAAATCCAAAATTAAAATTTGAATTTCGCTAGTTCCCTTTGAAGACAAAAGCAAAATTCAGTCATAATACATGTATATATATATATATATATTAGGAATTTAACATGCATATTTAGACAATTGCACATATTATAAAGAGAGAAAAAATCATTTGTGAATAGATATTGTCAACACAAGATTAGAAACAGATGAATAAATATATTATATGTCTAGCATATAATAGTCAAAAGAGATAAACTAAGGTTACAACTGAAAAATTAAACTATTTATATCAGTCTTACTCACCGTATTTTCTTCTAAAACTTGAACGACATCTTCATAGAACCATAACCTACTGCGTTCACCAGGCTCTTCTGATTCCCGTCGGACAATTTCTCTACCCATGTGTTGTATCAACTCATGTAATGTCACAAAACCATCATTAATTTTTAAAAGAGATTTTTCAATCAACAGTCCAATACTAAATCTTATTGATAAACCATGATGAGCATGAAGTATATCTTCGACCTCTACCAATTTAAATCCTCCGAAGCAACAAGCAATGTCAAGAAAAATTGTCTTCTCTTCTTTCTCCAAGGAATCAAAGCTTACTTCAAGTATCTCTTGGATCTTTTTATCAGGAATTCTTTTATACCGATCTAATGCAATTTCCCATTCTTCTATTCCTTTTCCAAATAAGTTGGAACCTATTACTTCCAAAGCCAATGGAAGTCTAGAAGCATAAGTCACTGCACGGTTTAAAATGTCCATATAACTTGGATCAACTTTGTCAGTTTTAAAAGCATTCCAACGAAGCAATTCAAGAGCTTCATTATCATTTATCCTCGAGGGAACGATCTCTACTTTTTAACTATATTACTTGTGCGACCTGTGCACTTGTGACCTAATAAAAGGGACAAACAACAAGTGCATTTTTTAAGGTTTTATGCAATCATCATACACGAGTTCAGTTCAAGTGAAAGTGGAATGTAAAAAGTTATGAATGCAAGTTAACAAGTTGATCGATATGATTGTACTTTATTTTGCTCGAGGACTAGCAAAAATCTAGGTTTAGAGGTGTGATAACTTCATAATTTGTAATTATTTGTGTCTCATATTTGTACTATATTAATTGCTTAGTCCTTGTTTTGATGCATAAATGGAAGACTTTAGCTTCATATTTACATAATTCAATCTCGATGTCTTCCATTATGATTCTGAGAAAATGTTTCTGATTCTTTGATATATTAAGCACATTTGCACTGATTATTGAATTGGTAATTTCTTTATGGCAGGTAGGGTTCCAACTAAGTGAAACTTAGAAGATTTGGACCAGCATTGCAAGAGAAAGCTAAGTGCAAGGATTAGCTTGTCACGCCTCGGCGTGGCATATGAATGTCACGGCATGGTACATCCTCTGTTTCTAGCAAAGAGCTACATATTTTGAACGTCGCGGTGCAAGAGAATTGAATGCCGCGGTGTGATGACCTAAAATGTACACGCGCCGCGACATAGGCAAATGAATATCGCGGCGTGACTCTGTTTTCTTAGTCATATAAATACTGTTGCATTAATTTTCTTAGAGAGTTAGGTCATTTTTAGAGAGCAGCTATTATGTTTTCACACTCCAGACTGAAAGGAAGCAAAAAGTGACCAAGATTGAGCCTATCTTTACCTTGGAGGAGGATTGAAGCTTGAAGGATCATTCCATTGAGTTTTCTCTTCTCTTTCCTTCATCTTCCTCTCTTTCTTTATCATGACAATGAGTATTTGTGATATATTTTCGTTTGTCATGAGTGGCTAAACTGTTCATAGGATTTTTCCTTGGATCCTCCTATGGATGTTGAATAATATTGTAATCCTTTGAGTTTATATACATGATTTGGTTTTGTTCAATCATATAGTGCTTAATGCTCTTGATTGTTTGATCAGCTTTTAAGTGATTTGTTAAAATCTAATGAACCTAGACATAGAAATCTGGATTTGAGATCGTATGTATGATTGATGCATGTTCTATTTCATTCAATTGGTTTGGATGCGATGATTCGTTAATAGGATAGAATTATACCTATTGGTCATGCATAATAACTATTTGGGAATAGATCTTAATGAGTGGATGTACACTAGTTCTCATGGAAACATAGTGAATTAGATAACTGAAGCATGATTGATTGACCTAGACATAGGCTTTTAATTAGTTTAGATTCCCAAGCTAACATAATCATTTCATGTATATTGCTTGTAAGGAATACTTGTTATCAATAGAAGTAGGAGGTGAAAAAAGATGTCCTATTCTCTAATCATCAACTCTAATTTCAATCTTATAGTTATTAAGTTCTTTTAATTAGTTAACACAAATCTCTCAATTTATATGTCATTGAATAGAAGTACTTGAGTTATTGATTTATATTTAGTACTGAATTTAACATTAGTCCTCGTGAGAACGATATTCGACTTCTAGCTACAATACAAGTGCGACCCGTGCACTTGCGGTAAGCAAAAGAGTGAGCAACAACTATCGTAACCACCATGCATTGAAAAGAAACCACTTTCTTCAACCTTATTAAGATGATTATCTGAAACTCATTTAGAACATAAAACAAGTAAAAGAAAACATATATTAAAAAGCAATACATATCTAGAGTTAAAATAAAAAGTAACAAACTTGATTGTACTGAAATTGTTGAAAACTTTTGGTAACCCGTAGAATCCTCTAATGTGTATGAAATGTATAGAAATTTTACAAATTTCAACTCTTATTATATTGTAAAAATTGATATTTATATGTTAAAGTCTTAACTACTAGTATTAAACATGTATCAATTTTATTTAATAAAAAATACTTAAATTGTTAATAACTTCTTAAAACTGCTCTGAAAACTTTCTCATGATAACTTCTTTCATCCTCAAAGTCTTTAATTGTCTTGATTGTCAATAACCGCTCGATATTTGCCCATTTTAATTTATCTTGGCCAAAGTTGCTTTCATCCTTAATTAGTGGATTGACAGGCAGCATTTTTTATTTGTATTCGTTCATCTCTTTGTATCCATTTATCTCTATAGAAGTTATTTTTTAAATGAGCGAGGCATTAACTATATATATGCATTAATATGTGGATGAGGTTTTAAAATTAGAATTATTTTGTTCATAACTAAATTATGATAAGTTACTGTGACAAATAGAAGTAGTTTAATAAAATAAAAGAGTCCTTTTTTACTGTTTTATTCCTCTATTTTAATTTAGTTTTGTTAAGCAATAATGGCAAATAAGAAAAACAAATGTTGGACACCAAAAAGGCCCATATTATACTAGTAAAAGATACTAAAAGCCATCCATAATTCTTGGAACATTGTTAAAATGTATATTCACCGACCACTGTAGAAATTTATTTTTTCGTCAACAGTATCTAAGGCAGTATATGTTGGGGAAAAAAAAAACATGGGTTCTAGAATTTGATCGGAAAATTCGGGAATTGATCTTTTAACAACTCTAATTAATCCTTAAAAATTGGTTAAAAATTTGAAACCGGTCTTAAAATGGTCAATCCATTTGAACCGACCCCTTTTTTTATAAAAAAATTTATTTTTTAAAAAACCCAATTTTTTAAAAAGTATTTAAAACTTTTTTAATGTATTCATTATAATTGATTTTCAGTTTATAACCAAAATTTATTATTTAAAACTCTTAATTTATTCAATGTGGGATAAATAAAAACTTGTAGTGTAATAAAAATTTAACTTTAATTTATAATAAGAATTTTCACCTTACCTTTTTACTTAATTATATGATCTGAGATTAATATATATTAAAAAATTATATTAGTATTAATATAAAACTTTATTTAATATTTATTTATATGATAAATAAATTTAGTTATATTAATAATATATTTCAATATTTTTTAAATATTATTTATACAATTAATATATGTATATTATATTTTTTATATTTTTTTATATAGAAAAAAAACTTGATTATATTTTAATATTTTTCTTTCGACTCTTTCTTCCAATTCCTTTAATCATTCTCTATTTGTTACTTTCAGCCCTACTTAATTGAATTAATGGACAGACACATTAAAAGTGATTGAAGGAGTTAGAGAAAAGAGTTGAAGAGAAATAATTAAAGTCAATATTTATTTATATGATAAATAAATTTAGTTATATTAATAATATATTTCAATATTTTTTAAATATTATTTATACAATTAATATATGTATATTATATTTTTTATATTTTTTTATATAGAAAAAAACTTGATTATATTTTAATATTTTTCTTTCGACTCTTTCTTCCAATTCCTTTAATCATTCTCTATTTGTTACTTTCAGCCCTACTTAATTGAATTAATGGACAGACACATTAAAAGTGATTGAAGGAGTTAGAGAAAAGAGTTGAAGAGAAATAATTAAAGTCAAATTTTGTTTATATATATGTGTGTGTGTGTGTGTGTGTGTGTGTGTGTGTGTGTGTGTGTGTGTGTGTGTGTGTGTGTGTGTGTGTGTGTGTGTGTGTGTGTGTGTGTGTGTGTGTGTGTGTGTGTGTGTGTGTGTGTGTGTGTGTGTGAGGAGGGATCAAACTTCTGTAGGTGTAAGTTTTTTTTCTTTACACTCATTTTTAATCGTTAGATCTACTTTCATCTAATGGTTACCTTTAATGAAATAATATCAACTATTGAATAAAAGTTGATTTAACGGTTGAAAATGAGTGTAAGAGAAAAAAAACTTACACCTACAGTAAATTTGATCCTCATATATATATATATATATATATATATATATATATATATATATATATATATATATATATATATATATATATGGGAAGATCAACTTACATCATGTAAGTCTTTTTTGACTTATACTTTCATTTTCAACCATTAGATCTACTTTCATCTAATGGTTACTTTTAATGAAATCATCTCAACCATTAGATGAAAGTGAATCTAACGGTTGAAAATGAGTGTAAGTCAAAAAAAAACTTTACACCTGGTGTAGAAATCGATCCCCCTATATATATATATATATAAAATTCCGATTTAACTAGATAAACCTCAAAACCTTCCTACTTTTTCTTTTTATTATTCAATGACTGATCAGTTATGAAAACATTAGAGATTTGAGCAAGAATCTTCATTAAAAAAGTTTCAATTTACAAGGCCGAAAAAGAAATAGAGATTACATCCTATTCATAATGGCCTAGAATGTTCTTCTTAGTCTTGATAAACTGAGTGGTAAGGTCAGTAGATCAGGTTGACTTGAACATATAATCATACATAGATAATTAAGATTAAAAATTACTTAAAAGTTATGTGATCACTTAAAAATGTCATATACATTTATGTTTTAATCTTAACTATTTATGTAACATCCAATAATACGATATATGTATATATAAAATCTCAGTTTAACACAAAGATAAACCTCAAAACCTTCACACTTATTCTTTTATTATTCAATGACTGATCAGTTATGAAAACAATGGAAATTTGAGCAAGAGTTTTCATTAAAAACGTTGCAATTTACAAGGCCGGAAAAGAAATGGAGATTACATCCTACTCATAATGACATAGAATGTTCTTCTTAATCTTGATAAACTGGGTGGTAAGGTCAGTAGATCAGGTCGACTTGAATATACAATTATACCTAGATAGTTAAGATTAAAAATTACTTAAAGGTTATGTGATCATTTAAAAAAATCATATGCATTTATATTTTAATCTTAACCATTTATATAAAATTCAATGATACACTATATATATATATAAAATCTCGGTTTAACACAAAGATAAATCTCAAAAATGACTGGTCAGTTATGAAAACATCGAAAATTTGAGCAAGAATTTTCATTAAAAACGTTGCAATTTACAAGGCCGGAAAAGAAATAGAGATTACATCCTACTCATAACGGCCTAGAATGTTCTTCTTAATCTTGATAAACTGGGTGGTTAGGTCAGTAGACCAGGTCGACTTGATTCTACTCTGTTTTATTTCAGCGGCTTCAACCTCATCCTCGACTCCATTGTTTTCAGCGACTAGATCATCGGCTTCTTTCAATAGCGCTCGAGCTTGATCATCAAGAGAATCACAAGTTATCGAATAGGTTGAGATTGTTGCCTCCTGGCTCTTGACATTCAACACAAGTTGTTCAAGGTCGCTTTCTTTGGTAGCTAGTTGTTTCCTTAAAGTCTCAATTTCTGACTCTATCTCCTTCTTCCTACTATTTTCGGCCTTGATCACCAAAGAAGCCTTTTTTATTGAGTTTCTAATGTCCTTCCGCCGATCCTTGCCTGCTTCAGTCTCATGCTTAATTCTGGTCCACTCCTTCTCAAAATTCTTCAGTTTGTTCACAGGCTCAACAGTAGCTTGGAATTCTTCGAATGATGCAAAGGCCTTTCTCTTGAACTCGACAAGAGCCTCCTTCACCTCTACCGTCACCTTAGGGTGGCTACTTGTGCTCAATATATTTAAGAGGTGATCAAGTCGAGACTGCATGGTAGGATCAGAAGAGACTTCAGATAAGTCCTTAACCAATAACAACTCAAAGTCGTCGATGGCCTCTCGAATAGATGTTAGAGATGCATCTCCAGAAGATGTGGTTTGCTTCCCACTAAGAGAGAATTTCAGTTTTGTATTGACCTTGTCAAAGGGATCATCTGAGTCCGAACCTTTGGAGTTGGAAGAAGATTCTTCATATTCAGGTTTACCAATGGATACCGCTTCCACTTCGATGTCATCGCCCGAGCGACCTTCTTCGTTGGCATTTTGAATTGCAGTAGTAGGATGAACTTCATATTCTGGAAGCTTCTCAACTGAAGTTGTTGGTCGAGAGGGTTGGCCTTCTGCCTCAGATGCCACGACAGTCTGATTTTTCCAAGATATCTTTGCCCTAGTCTAAAAAAAAAGGACTTTGAGTGAGGAAGGAATGGAGTAAATTAAAGAGAAAAGAATGGAGAAGAAATTTGTACCTTTACTCTTTGACGTCGCCCTTCCATTGAATTTGGATCCCGATTCACATTTTGCATTGCTTGAGCCGGAAGCGACTCCACATGCGTGGTCATAAGTTGTGTCTCAGAAACTTTTATCTCCACCGATTTATGCTTTTCTTTCGACGACTGGTGGGATTTTGAATCCCAAGTTAAGAGATAATCATCTGTTTTTCTCTTTTTATGGTATGGATTGGTGAATCGGATATCCTGCATGCTACCTGTTTGTCCAATTACATGGATTCCGCTATGTTTGGCGACCTGTTTGATTTGGACCTCGTCATTGGTGATATGATCTGCATACGAAACCTCCACATGATTCCAATCATTTTCTGAAAATACGACGTCCACACTATCTTCAAAATTTAGCAGCCGTAGATCAAACAAAAATATATGATCTGTCGCTATCCCGAACTCGTAAACTTTCCGATTCGCAATGGACTGTTTATTGGCATTGATGAATACTCTGGGACTAAACTTGACCTTGATTGATTGCTCATTCACCAGTCCAATAACAAGACCCAGAGAAATCGCAGGGAATTTGCCACGAAACCAGAAAGATATTGACTCTCCCCTTGTACGGTGAGTGAACCAGTCTGGAATCCTTGTTCCTGGCAAAGAAAACATCTTGTTTCCAGCCTCTACCGATTCCTGCCAGTCATAATAAGTACAGACTTTAGGAACTGTTAAAGGCTAATCTAGAAAATTCGAGGCATCAATAATCAGTAACGATAAAGCAAATCAACGTAATAAAATTCAAGAAGAACCTAGAAGATGAAGTTAGTGAAGCAAAAGTTAAGTAAGTAGCAGTAAGTAATATTAAACTATTCCATCAAATCACCACTCTGCTCGGTACCCTCTTCTCTAAAGCATCTACTATATTTCAATCCAAATACCATAATAATGCACGGATTTGACTTTGAGGGGTACATTTTAAATATTCAAATGAGATTATAATGGTTGATATATAAGAAAATCAAGAAAGTGTATTATTACACATATATGATTTATTATACCAATGTTTATTTTTTATAAAATCTTAAATCAGTGATTTTTTTTATAATAATTACAATCTTACAATTTTTTGTTTTTTAAGATGGAAAATTTTTTACATAAAAACAAATGCACCATATATATATTCACATAAAATAGACTTTATCTTTTAATACGATTCATTTTATGTGAGTATATATATGATGTATTTGTAGTCATGAAAAAAAGAGTAACCTGATTCAATAACATGCTTGTACAATTGGAAGTCAATGAGGTGCAGCTTTTTGCAGAGAAATGATCCAAGCTTGGCAGAACCCCTCTAATTTCTTGAAGATACACGCAACCATCCAAAATAAGTTCCTTCAAAGAGTGACATTCTTCAATGCATGCAGGAAGAACTGTGAGGAGTAATTCTTTCAAGGAAGTGCATCCTTTTGCAGAAAATGTTTCTAATTTCCATGGAATCCCGCTAATTCCTTGTAGAAGCCTACAATCATCCAGCTTAAGGTTCCTTAAAAAGTGACATTCTTTGATGCATGCATCAAGAATTATGAAATTATTCCCCGATAGGTTTAAATCTTTCACATTGGCAAACCAAGTGAGACTCATTGGAAGGAATTCATCTAATACATTGCAATATGAGACAGTAAGACTTTCCGTGTTTGAACACTTGGACACCATTTCTTCACCTTCGTCTTGTTTAGATAACAACAACCCTTCACATTTGGAAACACTCATCAAACACAGTTCTTGCAACAAGACAATGCTACTTGGTAACTGAACCATTCCACATAATTGCAGTTCTAATTTTTGAAGTTGAGTAAGGTTTTGAATTGAAGATGGAAATTCTTTTATGGGACTCCCCATTATGTGAAGCTCTGTTATATTTTCCATCTTTCCCAATATTTCTGGGAAACTCTCAAGAATTGAGCAATGTGAAAGATTGAGTTGCTCAAGAGAGGTCAATATGATGGGTGGAAAAGTCTTAAGCTTATTGCAACAACTAGCATCCAAGATTCTAAGTTTATCCAGAAATCCAACTGAGTTATCAATGTCACTTAAGTTTTTACAATATTTAAATGATAATTTTTCTAAATTTGGAATGCCGGATACATCAGGTATCTGAGTTATACACTCATTGTCGCCAAAATCCAAAACTTTCAGACACACGAACCTCTGCAAAAAAATAAAAAAAATAAAAAGAAGAGCCAAATGAATAATATATATATGTACGCTCACACTTGCCTGGAATGGTGTGCTTAGCATTAAGTTACTCTCAGGTAACTGAAGTATGGCAAGTCTCTTTGGATGAAAATCATTTGGTAAAGATGGTGAAGGATATCTCCTCCACTGGAGGACTCTTAAACTGCCTGGAAGGTGTGTGGGGCCTTTGGCAAAACTGCCATTTCTAATAATAAGTGTTTTGAGCTTTTTCATCTTCTTGAACGCCTCTCCATCCCAACTCACATCTTCACCTTCGGGTCCTATTGGGTGTGCTTCATCTTTGGGGAAATCCAAAATTAAGATTTGAATTTCGCTAGTTCCCTTTGAAGACAAAAGCAAAATTCAGTCATAATACATGTATATATATATATATATATATATATATATATATATATATATATATATATAGGAATTTAACATGCATATTTAGACAATTGCACATATTATAAATAGCGAAAAAAATCATTTGTGAATAGATATTGTCAACTAAAGATTAGAAACAGATGAATAAATATATTATATGTCTAGCATATAATAGTCAAAAGAGATAAACTAAGGTTACAACTGAAAAATTAAACTATTTATATCAGTCTTACTCACCGTATTTTCTTCTAAAACTTGAACGACATCTTCATAGAACCATAACCTACTGCGTTCACCAGGCTCTTCTGATTCCCGTCGGACAATTTCTCTACCCATGTGTTGTATCAACTCATGTAATGTCACAAAACCATCATTAATTTTTAAAAGAGATTTTTCAATCAACAGTCCAATACTAAATCTTATTGATAAACCATGATGAGCATGAAGTATATCTTCGACCTCTACCAATTTAAATCCTCCGAAGCAACAAGCAATGTCAAGAAAAATTGTCTTCTCTTCTTCCTCCAAGGAATCAAAGCTTACTTCAAGTATCTCTTGGATCTTTTTATCAGGAATTCTTTTATACCGATCTAATGCAATTTCCCATTCTTCTATTCCTTTTCCAAATAAGTTGGAACCTATTACTTCCAAAGCCAATGGAAGTCTAGAAGCATAAGTCACTGCACGGTTTAAAATGTCCATATAACTTGGATCAACTTTGTCAGTTTTAAAAGCATTCCAACGAAGCAATTCAAGAGCTTCATTATCATTTAACTCATCCACCTCTGTTTCTTCAACCTTATGAATTGCTAGTAAACCTCTATCCCTAGTTGTAATGATGACTCTACTACCAAAACCAAACCAATCAGGTGCTCCAACAAAAGCCCCCAACTGCTCTATTTTGTCAACATCATCAAGAACCAAAAGAACTTTTTTCCGTTGGAGCCTTTGCTTTATTATTGACATTCCATTTTTGACATTTCCTAAGTTAATATTCTGGTCTCCAACTATCTCAGAAAGAAGCTTTTCTTGGAGATGCACTAAACCATATTTAGCTGAATTCACTCTCACATCTTCGAGAAAACATACGCCTTCAAAATGGATAGCAATGGAATTAAAAGCTGCTCGAGCAACTGTAGTTTTACCTATTCCACCAATTCCACATATACCTACCATGTGGACTGCATCATCAGACCCAACTTTCAGAAGCGATGTTACTTTAAGCATTCGAGACTCCAATCCAACAGGATAATTAGCAACATGTAAAGGAGCACGATTAATCTTGCTAGAGACTTCCTTAACGATGCTCCCAATAAATTGATATTCATATCCATCCCTGCCCAATTAGAGAAGCTTGTGTGAAGTCATACTAAATGCATCGAATCCATGCTTTCATACTTATTACTAGTTATTTTACCCGTACGTGGTACGGGCTATTTTGATTTTATATTTATAATTATAAGTTTTTAATTTAATCTATAAATATTTAATATATATTTGAATTAATTTGGCTTGTGTTTCTTTGAACTTACTTTTCTATTAATCGAGACCAAATAGTAAGTTCAACTCAAGTGATTTAAGGACATACTCTCCAAATTGACCATATACATTTAGAAGAATTATTTAATTTCCTAACTTTTGATCCAATTTATTTGCTTTTATAAAATCTTATAATTAAAATATTTTAAATAAATTTTTTTATTGAAAATATTTTTTTCAAATAAAATAAATTAATTCAAATATACTTCAACTCTTATAAAGTGTAATAGAGATACCAATATTAAAAGTTTAAGATTTATTTGACTAAACTTTATTTTATTTATTTGTGACAATATTTAGTTGTATTAATAGAGTATAAACATAAAGAGAAAAAGGTCATTTTTTAATCTATATTAACATGCTAAGTAAATTTTTTTATGATATAAAAGATTTATATAATTTTACTTTTTTTATTTTTTTACAATATAATTGATTATTCATTCATATCATTGTTAGCAAATATAGTATTATTTATACATAAAATTGATTGTTAATATTATAATTTATTATTTTCAAAGTAAATTTAATAATTAACAATAGTGTTGATAGTTAATAATGCAATCAACAATTTTTAAAAGTAACTAGTTAGTAGCATGTGCATTACACGAATTTTTTTAAAGTTTTAATATGTATTTCAAAAATATTTTAGAGACTTGATTTTTAACATATTATATATATGTAGAATATTATGAATTTGAATTATTTAAATTATTAATATTTTATTTTAAAGTAAAAAAAAGTAAAATAAATAAATAAATAAAATTCTATCATAATTTGAAATCAGAGAAGATGGTATGAATGAATTTAAAATTTGAATGAAGATAATTAAGGTAAAAAAATGAATCTTAATTAATTTAGGAGATAATATTGAAAAAGTAATTAAAGAGAAGTTAAAGAAAAAAAAATCCTCTTTAAATAAAAGTACATATGAGAGGAAAATTTAAAAAAAAAAAAACTTAAGTAATGATATGTGATAGTCATATAGGAATTATATGTGATCACATAAGAATACAATTTAAATTTCATCACTCTTAAAAGAAAATACTCTCATTTATAGTATAGGATGAATGTTACATTTAATAATTAATAGTAGTATTAATTATGCAATTTTTCTATATATAATATAGATTACAGTTTAAATTGTTCAAATGTGACGTACAAAATCCTCTTAAACATCTAACTATATTTTAAAAAATTAGTCTTTCACTAATAAGGTATGAATATTTTGAAAAATAAAAAAAATGTGAAGAATGAAGATTAATAAGCATTTCCCAATAAAAAATATATTGATAACCATTTCTTTCCTCTTTAAATTTTAAAATCAAACAATTAGAAAAATGAAAATTAAAGAAACAAAATAAGATTAGATAAAGGATTGGGGAGCTAAGGTACCCTTGTTTGAAATGGAAGCCGGACAAGTTTGCTGCCCGATATAGTGCCGTCCTCCATTTGTTCACCTTCTCCTTATCCTTTAACCTCTCCTCGTGCATAATTAATGCCTCTCCATAACTCCCTTTCTGATGTCGCACCTCATGAGGATACACGTCATAAAAAATGGGTAAAACCAGCCGATCATTTCCCTCAAGGCAGTCAAGGATGGTGGTAAGTTCATTTAAACAAAATGAAGAAAAAGCATAGTTCTTAGAGAGCACAATGATGGCAATCCTGGATTCTTCAATTGCCTTGTTAAGTTCTGGTGTGAGTTCCTCTCCTTTTTTAAGCTCATCATCAATGAAGGTGCGGATTCCTCTTTGATTGAGAGCATTGTAGAGATTTCCAGTAAAGCCCATGCGCGTGTCTGGACCTCGAAAGCTGATGAACACATCGTAGGTCCATCCATAGGAGGTGAAGGAAGAGGATGCTTGCCCAGCCATGAGATCGATGGAAACTTTGTATGAGTATGGTTGGATTTTTGCAACTCGAAAATCAAACAAACATAAAGAAGCAAACTGAGAGAGTAGAAGACTGATAAAGTAGTAGAAAGACTGATGAAGTACCACATAGAGAGTACCAACGCGTATATATACAAAAAGTTAAGAAGGCTACCCTTAATATTGATTAAAAAAACAAATCCACTTGGTCAAAGCTAATATCAATAGTATATTGATTGATTACAAAATAAAATAAATAATAATTATTAACTTATTTTTGTCGTGAAAAAAAATTTAAATTTTTTAAGTATGACTCGTAAAGTGTTTTAGTGACTAATGGTATATTTAATAAAATCTTAGATTTTTATTATAAAATTAATATTTAACATATATTTAATAACTTACTCTGAATATTATATCTATCTATGTACGATAGCAACTCCTTGAATCTATTCTAATAACAAGTACTTAGGTTGATTATTTTTATTTTATGAGTAATATTATATTTTTATAAGTTTTTTTAAATAATTTTGTTAATATTAAATAAAAAAAATAAATATATATAATATTTTAAAAATATAAAAAATATTTGATATTTTTTTATTTAATAATTAAGAGAATTAATAAAAAATTTAAATAAAAAGATAAAATATTTTTCTTATTTTATTACGAGAGTTGTTGGATACACCAATATACAATGTGCAGGTTCAGCTGCATTACCAATGAGTGAAGTCGTTTCTATTTACCATTTCCATTTGTGAGAGATTTCATGAAAATATGTTGTCACATATAACAAAATTCTTCAATAGCAAAATAAGTTTTTGTAATTTTTTTCTTAATTTTATATATCTAATACAATGTTTCATTTACAACTATTTTTTTGGTACAATTTCATTTATAATTGTTACTTAGTGAGAATAAATATCCATTTAATAAAAGTTAAAGTCATTCATATATTTTTTTCTAACTTTGTGCATATAATATATAATTTCATTTATAACTATTAATCATTTAATAACAATAAGTAACCACTCATTAACAAATAACAACCATTCACAAGTTTCTTTATATGGATATTTTTATTTTTTAAGTAAAATTTAATTATTCAACTCTCTAAAATTTTTTTGGGTATCACTCCTTAATAATTTAAACTTTTTATATCTCTTGGATATTAAATACCCCTTCTTTGCGTTCCTTAACTTTAATTTTCCCAACATATTATCACCAAAGTGGGCCTAGGTTGCTATATATGTGGTAGACTTATTTGTGCACATCATCTATCTTTTGAAAATTCAAAATAAATATTATTTTTCTCTTAATTTTAACTTGATGTAATTATTGTGTTTTTTATGTGATAATCCTAAATATTTAATCTTTCAGATTTCAGGATTACTAACTATAATTGTGATCTGAAAATTTTATCTTTCAAATTTCAGGAGTTCAGATTGGAAATAAAAAAAATTAGCAAAAAATATTCAATACATAGAAAACATATTAATATTAGGAAAATTTAATATCGATGACGGCTGTATGAATGAATATTTAATTTTAAGGGACATAAAAATTTTAAATTAACAAAAAGCAGGAACATATAAAATTTATTAAGAGAGGGAATATTATATTTACTTAATGGATAAAAATATAATTAATAAAAGTAATAGTCACTTAGTGGAAACATTAATTTATAAATTATTATCTCAATAAATATCTTTTAAAAGCACTTAATGGATGGAAAAAAAAACATAGTACTTATATCACTCAATCAAAATTGAATAATCTTTCTTAAAATCATGATACTATCATGTTGAGGGACAAAATTTAGATTTATTTTTTTATGTTTATTATATTTATTTTGCTACTCAAGTTATGACATATGTATATTTTAAAAAAATAAGAAAAAATATTAATAAATATATATATTATAATTTGATTAGTAAAATTAATGTAATATACATAAAAAAATAAATTTAAGTTTTGTCTGATGTTAAGTAAAGAAAAATATAAACTACTTCTTGTGCATAAGTTTGAGACTTCACAATATTATATTATTTGATTTAATAATTTCTATTAATTTTATTGATTTAGTTTAGTCACAATTTTTTCAACTTTTTTGAAACTAGTGGATGCTGATTTAGTTTTATCCTAGATTATAAATTAAATCAAATCTATGGATATTCTTCTCGTATCAATCGTTTTTTTTTTATGAGTATTATACCGATGAAGTATTTTATTAATAGTTATTTATATTTAATAAATATCTAACAATTCATCGTGAACTTATCTAAGACACGATAGCAACTCTCCATATCTAATCTAATCTAATAACAAATGCCTAGTTTGATTAGCTTTACTTTATTATCAAAATCGATTTCTTGTTCCAACCAAGGCTTCAACTTGTAAACAACTTGCGGGTTCAGCGGCTTTATTTGAAACTAAATTATTAGTTAATTTTATTATTAATTAATTATAGGGCATTGTTACACATCCCGACGATACATGTCTCGGGTAGCCCCGCTCTATTATAAATAACAAGTACTTTTATTTTAAATAAAATACAAATAAAAAAAATTGTGGAACCCAGCTACATATGAGACTAGCCGGGACGCATCTGAGCCACCACCATCCGAGCAATGAAGTGTTTTCCTTAATTATATTATTTTGTAATCAATAATATACTAATGATATTAGCTGTAGCCAAAGTGGATTTATTTTTTAATGTCCACCGAAATTTCAGCACTTGAGAAAGAAAAGACAGGTCTTCCTAGCTTTTTGTATATATAATATATAATTTTGTTTATAATTATTAATCTCTTAGTAGAAATAAATAATTATTCATTAACAAATAATAATTATATATTCACAATTTTTTATAACAATATTTTTATTTTTTAGATAAAATCTAATGGTCATTTTTTATAAATAAATTTTATGTAATCATTCTTAATAATTTAATTTTTTTATATCTTAAGATTAAATACTCATTCTTAACTATAATCAAAATTCCCGTAAAAAAAAACTATAATCAAAATTAATTTTCCCAACATATTATCACTAAAAGGAGGCCTAGGTTGCCGTGGTCATAGTTAGCATGTTTTTAGTACAAACATGCTTATTACTTATTTATTTACCAAAGAAGTTGCACTGTCAAAGCATGCAATGATCTGAAAGTCATGGTAGTATGGCCCACATCACATGGAAGATAAGGAAATAGGAAGAGGTTTCACAAAAGAGCATTTCTAACGACTACGAGCTTTGCATCAAAATGCTTTCAATCCATTAAATCATATTAAACTGTATTAAAGTGGTCATCGTGAGCCTCTTCTAATTTATTCATACATTTAAAATATATATATCATATTTATACTATAAATTTATATAAAATATATATTAAATCAAATTATATATAATTATAATATTTTCATAAAATACAGAATAAATTTATAAATAAATTAAAAAAATTAAAATATTTTTTATAAATGAATAGCACTTACGTTTAATATATCTTAGCATGTTAAGTGACTTTTTCATATGAAATAAAAATTATATAATTTTATTCTTCATTTTTGTTTTCTTTTACAATTTATAATAACGAATTTAGATCACTGTAAATTAAAAGATGTTATTTATTGTGTAAATACACTATAAAAAGAGAAAAAAAACTCATTTTAATTTATTTTGACATGTTAATAAAAGTTGTTAATTTATATGACATAAAAGTAGATATAATTTTATTCTTTCTTTTTATTTTCTTACAATTTTATCAATAATAAATTTAGATCATGGTTGATAAAAGATGTTTTTTCAAACATTTAATAATTAGTAGTGTAATTAATTACTTTTTAAAATGATATTTTTTATGAAAAAAAATTCATTAACATTGAAACCAAATGATACTTACAAATAAAAAAATGCATCAGAAAGAAAAAAAAAATATAGTTTATTATTTGAAATAACCAAAAATCTATAGATATGCTCATTGTTTAAAAATATCGATTTCTAATCCTCTTTTACAATAAAGACCAACACAAAAATTACTACAACTTAATGAGTGTATTTCGTCTCCTCTCATACTTGATATGAAACTCTCCTATACTTACAAAAACTAATAAGATACGACCAATCACGTATAAGGAGATTAGCACAAGATACCATAAGAAATAAAAATCAAAATATCCACAAAAGAGATAACAAAAACATTTATAAAAAATATAATAAAGTCACAACATCTATTATTAAAAGAAATAAATCTGAATAACTAAGTTCAAAATATATCATATTTGAACAAATTATTAAAAAAATACAAAAAAATAAAAGAAAAAAAAGACAATGAGACTACATAAGAGAAAAAGAACGGTTGTTCCCCTCTCTAACACTCTCACTTTTCAAAATGATATTTCATTTTATAGTAAATAGTTGTATCAATTGTCATTCAAAGCAATTTTTCTATATAATGTTAAATATTGATAGTGATGAGTTTTTTTTTTTCTAATAGTTGATGGATAATAGGGTCTATTTGTAAGTAAAAAAAAAATTAAGGGCGTCTTTTTATAATTTTAAAGTTGACGATGACTTCACTTAAAAATGGTATAAAAATTCTTTGAATTTTAATTTTTTTGTAAATTACAACTACGAGCTTTGAAATCTTTTTAATTAGTCTCCAAATTTTAATTAATGTCCCAATAAATCATTATATTTAATTTAGATCCATTAATTTACTAACAATAATAGTGCATAATATCATTTTATTTGTATTAACACTAATTAAAAACTATTTATTAATTTATTTATTAAAATTTAATTTTAAATATATTTTCTTCCTTACAAATACGAATAAGATGTTATTGCAATGTTATCGTTTGATTTCTTTGAAAGATTCAAGTGAATGCACTATCACATCCTTTGAAACAATTATAATTCAAGGATCATAACATGATTGAATAAATTGTCTTCTTTCTTAAATTTCACATGCTTGGTTATAGATGTTGAATTGGTGGATTGAGAATGATAGATATATGCCTTGTGAGATTTTGAGCCTATGGATTGAACATTTGTATCATTTTCTTCTTTCTTGTGTGATTTTTCACGCATGAAATTATTACTCTAGAACTTGTTTTGATTCTTTTTTAGACTAGATTTTCACATGCATACATAAACATGATTAAGACATTTTTCTTGAATAGTTACTTTAACCAAATAGTCAACATTGCATATTTCCTTTTGCTTAACCCCTTTGAGCTTATTTGACCATTCCTTGGTTCTAGTTCATTACGTACCTTAAATGAAAAATCATGTTCTTACCTAACCTTAAGGAATAAGAGAGCATTAACTTTATTATTAAATAAGTTCTTGAACAAGTATGGGGGTGTGTGTGCAAAATGGTTGGTGAAAAAGGAAAGAGTGACCAATTGAAAACAAAAAACAAAAAACAAAAAAAATGAATATAATAAAAAAAATGTGTAAAGAAAGGTTAACAAGGTAAAAAGGGAAGAGAAAAAAATATATAAAGGGAATTTGTATTATGTTGGGATGAACTTTTCATGTTTGTTATTTGAACTCAATCCTAGTGCTCTTTTATTCTCTTTGGTATTTAAATTATCATATCCATATTACTCCCTTCCTTTACCTTGACCATATTATAACATTGAATAAAGTCCTTTTGATTTGTGTGTCCATGTATTCTGAGTAGTGGAGAAGTAGAAGATAAGTAAGCTTATGACAATGCAATTTTTTATGAGTTGAATTGAGTGAAATACGTACCTTTTAAACACTTGATAGATTGAGAGTGAATCTTGTGAGTATCTATCATTCTTGACTCATGCTTTTTAATTGAAGTTTCCTTACTTGTTTGTTTGAAATGTGAAGAATCGTTACCTCATAAATGTTTTGATCCTTTGAATCTTTGGTTACTCTTCTTGCTTAAAAACTTTTACATTCTTGAATATCATTGAAAATTGAGTCTTTTAGAGTTTTTAACTTTTGAGTTTGTGTTATTTTTCCTTATTCCCTAATTTTGGTCTTATGTGTTTTGTCTGAGAGTACAAAAGCTAAGTGTGAGGAAATTTAATAGCAATATATTTTATTCGTTTAATAATCATCTCTCTGGGTTTCTTAATCTTTCAGTTAGGCTTAATTAAGTTAGTTTTGTCACATTTTATGATTTTGGGCTTAATTGGATCATTGAAGGAATTATTGTATGAATTGACCTTAATTTGTCTATTTAGCACCGTTCAGTAAATTGACTATAATATGAGTTGTAAATATTTGATTGATGTGATTCTGGTTTTGTAAGAAAGTTAAGACAATTCTATACAAGTTTCATGAGACATCAAGAGCTGAATCACACGTTTAGATAATTTAAATTGAAGTGGAAGCAAGAGCTAGAATGTTGATCCTGATAGCTTGACTTCTGTGCATTCATCAGTTCATATCTTGAATTGTAGGAGTTCAATAGATACCAATCTAAGCCCAAATGAAAGTTAAAACCAAAATCTATAACTTTGATAAAGAACTCAAGAGCTGAATCGGCTATCTAGTAGGTCAGATTGGGTTTGGAAGTTAGAATACGACTGTTGTTACTAGAACCTAAACAATGTGTAAAGTTGGGTTATATAAGTTGGATTGGCTAAAACCGGTAACATTGGAAAGTTAAGACAAAATCCTTCATCTTTCATGAAGATCACTTTTCAAAAAAACGATGTTATGACAGAGTTATAGTTGTGTGAAGATAACTGAATTGGTTGGTGCAAGTGGGGAGATAAGCATGACAATAATTTTTCACTCATCCACCCACTCATTAAACAACTCTATTGTCATTTTTTATTCATCCACCCACTCATTAAACAACTCTATTGTCATTTTCTACTCATCCATCCATCATCCACCTACTCATTAAACAACTATTGTCATTTTTCACTCATTCAACCACTCATTAAACAAGTCTATTATCATTTTATACTTTTCATGCTTTATAAAAAGCTACATTAGTTGCTCATTAGAGGCATCTTAGTTGAGAGATTAAGACCAAATTCTTGTATCATCTTGTTGTAATTTTCTTTTGTTCTAAATATAAGTTATGTTTATCTTCTTCTTCTTCTCTTTTTCTTTTTTCTTGTTCATGAGTAACTAATTCTTATTTTGCTTGGGTAAAATAGTGAAACTCTTAGTAATAAAATAAGGTTACATTAATCTCTTTCTTGTGCTTGAATGTTATATTATCAAGTGGTCATTATATGTGTTGTATTTTGTTTTCAATCAATTTAGAAACTTTCCTTGTCAAGTGGAGATCTTGATTCATTGTAGATAAGAGGTTGACACAATGAATACTTGAACTCATTTATAAGTGTTGGTATTTGTGAATAATTAAAGGAACCATAATATAACTACATATATAATCTTAAATGAGCTTTGAAAGTTGAATTTTTTTATTGGAACCTCCATTATGCATGAATTTTAATTTAGTTATAAAAAAATAATATTGTCCTTAATTTATTACCGAAAGTAGATCTCCTAACTCAAGCAACTCCTTTTTCATTTGTGTACAACTTCTATCACCTTTATTATTGTGACAATTTTTTTTTTACTGCAAAGAATTTTTCTTCATCAATTCCCTGTGGATCGACTCGGACTTTTGAGAATTTATTACTTAAGACAACCCGCACTTGGGTTTGCAATACATCAATTTGCATATCTTTTTTTATAACTAGTAACCACTCAATAAGAACAAGTAACCACTCATTAATAAATAACAATCATTCATAAGTTTCTTTATATGAGTATTTTTATTTTTTAGGTAAAATTTAATTATCAATCTCTCTAAATAAATTTTGAGTACTCTTTCTTAATAATTTAAATTTTTATATCTCCTTATATTAAGTACTCATTCTTTGTGTTCCTTAACTTAATTTTCCAAACATATTATCACCAAAGTGGGCGTAGGTTGTTATATATGTGGTAGACTTAGTTGTGCACATCATCCATTTTTTGAAAATTAAAAATAAACACTATTTTTCTTTTAATTTTAACTTTATGTATTATTTTGTGTTTTTTATGTCATAATCCTAAATATTTAATCTTTCATATTTCAGGTTTACTAACTATTTAGAATTGGGTTCAAGGTTACCTGGAGAGGTAAAAGATGGTAAAATCCTTCGTAGACGCAACTCCTTCAATGATGGAGCGAGGGGGTAAGTTTCTGCAAAAGACACTCTAACACTCAAGTAGTAGCTACGCAAGGAAGGTAATGAGTAATGGAATTAGGGCGCACTTTGTCTCACTCGCTTACTATATTTATATGAACATATTAGTGTATGTGGTGTATGAGCATTCAGTGTGTATCGAATACTGCTACCTGGGATCGTGATGACACGATCATGGGAGACAGGATCGTGGAAACAGGATTGTAGAGACTATTACTTTTATGTCCTTACTCGCTTACTTGTATGGGATACGATGAAGATTTGTTCCTGTCGTTACACTTAGCGTTTAGGTTGCTTTATGCGCATTGTACGCTTGGGTGCCAACCTGATGGATCTGGTTGCTCTAGTTCTATGGGCCCATAATCCGATCCAGAATAGTTGCTCGCAACTTGGGGCTTTGGTGGGACAACAAAGTGTCAAGATACGAATTCTTCTGGAGCACACGGCGAGCGATGGACAAAGGGATTCGAGTTGTGATATTGATATCTGATTTCACAATATTTTTTTCCAAAGGGCCGAGATCCGTGATGTATCATAACAGACTCTTAGGGTTAATGAGCAAGACCGAGATCCGAGGTATCGCTCCACTTACGTCACTTACGTCATTGTTCCGTTATCCAAGGTATGTAATGAGTTACCCCCATGTGTAGTTGGTGGGGTCTTGTATCCTTTCATCCATATTTGGATTGAGGCTCAAGATGTTGTTACACCGTAGTGGCTCCTTAAAGGTCCGAGATCCAAATTACGTGTTCTATAACAAATATTTAATAATTTACTCTGGATACTATCTATCTATGTACGATAGCAACTCCTCGAATCTAATGTAATAACAAATGCTTAGGTTGATTATCTTTATTTTATTATTAGGGTTGTTGGATATACCAATCTACAACGTGCAGGTTTAGCTGCATTACCAATGAGTGAAGTCGTATCTATTTGCCATTTCCATTTGTGAGAGATTTCATGAAAATATGTTGTCACATATAACAAAATTCTTCAATAGCAGAAATAGTTTTTGTAAATTTTTTTCTTAATTTTATATATCTAATACAAAGTTTCATTTACAACTATTTTTTGGGTACAATTTCATTTATAATTGTTACTTAGTGAGAATAAATACTCATTTAATAAAAGTTAAAGTCACTCTTTTTTTTTCCAACTTTGTGCATACAATATATAATTTTATTTATCACTACTAGAAATTTTTAATTTAGAGATGAAATTTAAAGATGAAAAAAATTTTGTCTCTATTAGAGACAAAAAATAGAAATGAAATTGATAAATTAGAGAGGAAAAATAAAACTTAAAATTTAGAGAGAGAATTTACAGACGGAAATGATCCGTCTCATAATTTTTCGTCTCTAATTCTATCTCTATTTAGTCAATTTAAAGTCAAATATATTTAGAGACAAAATTTAGAGACGGAATTTATTTGTCTCAGATTTTTTCGTCTCTATTTTGTCAATGTGATATTTTAAAAAATAAAATATATTTAAAGATGGAATTTAGAGACATTTAATTTATCTATCTCTAATTTTTTTATCTCTAATTCTATCTCGTATTTAATCAAATAAATATTTTAAAAAAATCAAAATATATTAGAGACCGATGTATTTCTGCCTCTAAATTATATATATTATTTAACTAATTTTTATTTTAAAGACAAAATGGAGTGTTATTTTCGTCTCTAATCTTTCTACCTTAATTCTTAATTCCCACTCGAATCCTAATTCTCACGCTCCCTTTCAACCCTTATTCTCTCATCTCTATCTCTCTGCCAAACTCCTATTAGCCCCATTCTTGTTCCACCGTCTAAAGCCTAACCTCAAATTACATCCCTCATTGTTTCCGTTTGAATCCTCCTTCCATCCATTTTTATTTCATTGATTCCTAATCTTGTTCGTTAACGGCATTCTAGCTTTGTGTTTCTCTATTCGTGGGGCACTCACAGTGGAACCTTTCACTACGACTAGGCATTCGCTTGTTTTCTACTTCGCTTTTCCAAACCCTTCTCCAATGCCTACATTGTTAATTAGAACAAGGAACTCAAAGGTGGTCGTGAGTCGTCACAACTTTTTATTTTTTGGGGTTAATTTTGTTTTTTGGTGCTAAAAAGAAGAAATCTTTGGTGTGTTTTGTGATAAGGTTTTGGAGTCTCTGGATGCAGTGGTCGATGTTGGAGGCGTGTATGACCCTTGGCCCCTCAAGGTAATTTATGACTTTATTTACTTCTACTCTGTCTTAAAATGTCATATAATTAATAAGCATGTTGGCCTTCTTGTTATTGTTTTTACTCAAGTGGGTTTTCAAAATCCTTGAGCTATCTCGCATTTCTTTTTTACTTTAAGTTTCAATTTGTCTTTTCCTTTGTAATTCAACTATCTGCTTATGATATCAGTCACACTGATACTAGTAACAAAAGTGAGATAATACAATATACATTCCTTTCTTGTGTGATCTAGTCTTGTTTTTACCATGGTTATATCCAAAATATATGTTCTGTCTTCTGTCATCATATAAAGTCTACAGTGATCCCATTTCTCTTCTATATTGCGATGATTTGCTTGGCATCATATTTCTCTTCTATATTATGTATTTCCTTTCATTGTAAGATTAATATTTATCCTTTCACCAGAATGTATTTCTGCTATATTTCTTGATACTGAAGATGCTATGTGCTTATATATGTATTACCATATAGTAATTCTAACTTTTTCCTCTCTTCTTCTCAAACTGGAATGAGAATCTTTGTCTATTGATCTTTTACCTCATCCTGACATGTTCATGGATGCTACTTTAGGTCGCTCTTAAGAGGAGCAAACCCGAGAGATGATGATGGTGCAAAGCAAGTATTCTTTGGAGGCGAGCATTTTATAAAAGGAATATCAGGAGAAGCATATGTAATGAACACATTTCCGCCAATTAATTTTATAATATTATGTTTTCTTCTAGAATTTTATGTTTCTTGACTCATGAAATGTGGCTTGAACTTTATACTTACCATATCACAGTTCAGAGAACTAAATTGAACACTCCACTTGGGCTTGAGGTTTAGTTACATGTCACAGAAGTTGTTTGCCTTGCATTAAATGAACCAGGTAAGTAAAAGGACACTTGTTAGGCCTCTAGTATTCTTATTGAATTGATATAGATGGCACAAATGTAACGTGAGGTTGATATAACATATATGAGTAGGACTATGTGCACTTTTTCTGCTTTATGATAGGACTATATGTCTGTCTAAATAGGGGAGATGTAGATCTCAAGGCTCAATAGGTTTCATATTGCCTTAACTTTTCCCTCCTTTGAGCAAACCATTTTTCAGCAGTTTGTTATGGAAAAAACTCTAGTATCATTCTAACTTTCTGAGTCTTCTCTGTATTGAATCAATCATGACATCAATCAACTAAAGGCATAGAGCATTGTTACTTTGACATATTTTGTATCTCTAACCTGTAGATTCTCAATATGCTTATATGGATAAGTCAATCAAGCTCTTGATCACGATATACTGTTTTAGACTTTTCTCCTTCTCTCCTTTGACCTTGTAAAGTTTATGCTTATCTGATCATCTAGTTGTTTTATATATCTTTTACAAACATTTACAGGTTTCACATATGCACGTACATTGTCTTGTTTGAACACTAGCCTGAAAATCTTTAATTCATTTATTTCATTGTTTTGATGTAATTGGTAGGTCATAAAGAATGAAGATCTTGAAAAGCTGAGGGAACTAGGCTCTAGTACCTTTGGGACTGTGTATCATGGAAAATGGAGAAGAACAGATGTTGCCATTAAAAGAATAAAGAAGGGCTGCTTCACTGGTCGATCGTCTGAGCAAGAGCGACTGGTAACTCGTTATTTAATTTCTATTGGATAGCATGCATTATCTTCTTTTTATTTTTCATTTAAATGAAATAGATAATGCTTCTTTATGTTATCATTATTAAAAATTTCTTTAATGATAAGGATAAATTTTCATGGAAGATGATATTTGCTTCTTTTCTCAGACTGTAGAGTTCTAGCGGGAAGCTAACATTCTTTCTAAGTTTCATAATCTAAATGTAGTTGCATTTTATGGTGTGGTCTAGGATGGACTAGGAGGAACGATGGCCACAGTTACAAAGTACATGGTGGATGGTTCGCTTAGGCATGTATTACTTTGCAAAGATAGGTAATTCCTGATGTCTGCTATCAATATGGGATGACTTATGCTTCACTTTATATGGCAGTATGTAACTTCATTAGCTCCTTTTATATTAATTCTGAAATTACAATTGTAGGTATTAATGTGCAGTAATCCAACCAAAAACAAAACATTTGCATGCTAGGTTCCTATATCACACTGACTATACTTAAGGGTAACAGACAAGGAGAAAGTCAAATTCTTGCTTCTAACTTTCCTTTTCCTCTTTGGCCAGTGTATGACATATTGACATACAATGAGTTTAAATTGAACCTAGACAACAATTTTGGGAACATAATAACTCTTACAATTATAATTTGAATCACTAGTCCTCAATGAGTTGTCTACCACTTGCAGAGTCCTTAATAATATAGTACCACCTAGCATCTTTGCATTGATTATCTCAATATTGTCTACATCCAACATTGTAACTTCTTTCTTTTATTTTTTATTGAAATAATGGAAATTGTAGCCTTGATTATCTCACTATCCTTATCCTGTTTGAATTTTGGAATATTTTGTCTGTGTTGATGTTGTGCATTTTATATATGGAGAGAAACAGCTTTGAGCAGTTCAGCTTAAATTATGCAAATGAGAGATTACAACAACACTTCAATTGTCAGTTATTCAAGTTAGAACAGGAGGTATGCACCACCTAGAAATTGACTGCTTAAACAAAATCACAATGGAATGATGATTGTATAACATTTTTAATTCAAATCTGTGAGTTCTAAGTTCAAGGTCAGAGTCATTTGGGCAGCAAGAATCCTCAGAGGAAAGGACCAAGTTATCATCTTTACACACTATAATTGTATAAGTTAGAAAAAATCTACTTGCAAAATGTAATAGCAATATATTAATGGTATACATAAGATATTGTAACTATTTTATATACTTTCAACTATTTTAATATCTTTTATAGTTACTTGGATAATTATAATGATTGATGATTTATTGTGATTTTTGATAAATTTTGATTTTGAATAATTATATGCATAAGAAAATAATTTTTTTATAAAATAAAGGCATCTAGTTGTGGCAAATCCTAACTAGATGCCTATTTTTTCAAAATGTTTTTTAAGATATTAGAGACAAATCTCTAATTTTAGAGACGAAAAAATCCGTCTCTAATTTTAGAGACATAATTAGAGACGGAACAATGCTATCTCTAAGTTAGAGATGAATTTTTTTTATTTAGAGACGGACGTTTTCCATCTCTAACTTAGAGACAAAATTAATTTTTCGTCTCTAAATATTTAGAGACGCCAAATTTAGAGACAAAACGATTTTCATCTCTAATTTTGTCTCTAAATATTTAGAGACAAAAATTTATACATTTAGAGACATAATCTATTTCGTCTCTAAATCCGAAAATTCTAGTAGTGTATAATTGTTAACCATTCAATAAAAACAAGTAACCACTCATTAACAAGTAACAACCATTCACAAGTTTTTTTATATGGATATTTTTATTTGTTAGGTAAAATTTAATTATTCATCTCTCTAAATAAATTTTGGGTATCCTTTCTTAATAATTTAAACTTTTTATATATCTTGATATTAAATACCCCTTCTTTGCGTTCCTTAACTTTAATTTTCCCAACATATTATCGCCAAAGTGGGTCTAGGTTGCTATATATGTGGTAGACTTATTTGTGCACATCATCTATTTTTTGAAAATTAAAAATAAACACCATTTTTCTCTTAATTTTAACTTTATGTAATTATTTTTTGTTTTTTAATTATGTCACAATCCTAAATATTTAATCTTTCAGATTTCAGGATTACTAACTATAATTTTGATATGAAAATTTTATCTTTCAAATTTCAGGATTTCAGATTGGAAATAAATTTTTTAGCAAAAAATAATCAATACATGCGAAAACATATTAATATTAGGAAAAATTAATATCGATGCTATGAATGAATATTTGATTTTATGGGACATAAAAAGTTTAAATTAATAAAAATCAGGAACATATAAAATTTCTTAAGAGAGAGAAAATATTATATTTACTTAATGGCAAAAAGTACAATTAATAAAAACAATAGTCACTCAGTAGAAACATTAATTTATAAATGATTATCTTAATAAATATCTTTTTAAAGCACTTAATGGATGAAAAGAAAAACATTAGTACTTATATCACTCAATCAAAATTGAATAATCTTAAAATCATGACAGTATCATGTTAGGTAGAGAAAAATATAAACTACTTCTTGTGCATAATTTTGAGACTTCACAATATTATATTATTTGATTTAATTATTTCTCTTAATTTTATTGATTTAGTTTAGTCACAATTTTTTCTACTTTTTTGAAACTAGTGGACGTTGATTTAGTTTTATCCTAGATTATAAATTAAATCAAATCTATGGATATTCTTCTGGTATCCGTCTTCTTTTATTTTTTTATAGGTATTGTACTCATGAAGTATTTTATTCGCAGTTGCTTATATTTAATAAAATTTTAAAATTTATTAAAAAATTAACATTTAACAAATAGTTGATAATTCATTGTAAATACCGTACTCATCTAAAACACAATAGCAACTTCCCAATTCTAATCTAATCTAATAACAAATGCCTAGTTTGAAAATCGTTTTCTTGTTCCTACCAAGGCTTCAACTTGTTAAGAACTTGCGGGTTCAGCTGCTATATTTGAAATAATTTTGATTTTTTTATTATTTTTTATATCATTGATTATATCATTTTTTTATTTATTTTATTTAATCACAAATATTTAAAAATATAATAAAAAATAATGTGAGATGAAAAATAATGTGAAAACATTATTTTCTATTTAAAACTAAATTATTAGTTAATTTTATTATTAATTAATAATAGGGCATTGCTACACGTCCCGACTATACATGTCTCGGGTAGCCCACCTCTATAATAAATAACGAGTACTTTTATTTAAAATAAAATACAAATAAAAAAATTGTGAGACTCAACTACATATGAGACCAGCCGGGATGCATTTTGTAAACAATATTATACTATTGATATTAGCTTTAGCCAAAGTGAATTTGTTTTTTAATGTTCACTGAAATTTCAGTACTTGAAAAAGAAAAGCCAAGTCTTCCTAGCTTTTTATATATAATATATAATTTTATTTATAATTATTAATCTCTCAATAGAAATAAATAATTACTCATTAACAAATAATAATTATATATTCACAATTTTTATAACAATATTGTTATTTTTTAGATAAAGTCTAATGGTCCTTTTTTATGAATAAATTTTATATAATCATTCTTAATAATTTAAATTTTTTATATCATTTAAGATTAAATACTCATTCTTAGCTATAATCAAAATTAATTTTCCCAACATATTATCCCCAAAGCAACCCTAGGTTGCCGTGATCATAGTTAGCATGCTTATTACTTTTTTTTTTGGGTACAAACATGCTTATTACTTGGTTTAAGAAGGTGCTGAGTGAGCATAATATCTTCAAAAGGCTTGATTAAGTGTTCTGAATTAAAAATTTTCTCAACTTTTTAAGATTAAAATTTTGCTTTCGTCCCTGAAAAAAAGGATAGCTGTTTTCTTCTCCAACACTCACTTTTCAAAATGATATTACATTTGATAGTAAATAATAGTATTAGTTGTCTTTCAAAGTATTTTACTATATAATATAAAATATTGATACGTGATGAGTTTTTTTTTTTTGTCTAATAGTTGATGGAAAATAGGGTCTATTTGTAAGTAAAAAATTTTAAGGAGGTCTTTTTCTAATTTTAAAGCTGACGATGACTTCACCTAAAAAAAAGAAGAAGAAGTTGACGATGACTACTTTAAAACAGTTTAATATGATAAATGGGAAGAAGGCATTTTGATGCATTGCTCGTAGTTGTTAGAGATGCACTTTTGTGAACTTCCTTCCTATTTCCTTATCTTCCATGTAGGACATACTACCATGACTTTCAGATCCCTTGAAATTTATATTTATATTCTATGTGAAGGAACCTTGCCTTGCTATTAAATTTAAATCATATTTAATAAAAAATACCAAAAAAATATTTATTTAGGAATATGCCTGGTATCTAGAGGCAAATAAAATTATTATCATTTCCAAACAAAGTGTGTGTGCATTCGTTAAGCATTTTCCTTCAAGTTTCTTTTGACATTTGGGATTAAATGGTATGAATGTTGATGTTGACCATGGAAGCTTCTCTGAAACATCCATCAATTTGCATTTCTCTTTCCATCTAATTGTATTATGAACAGATAAGTCTATTAACTTATTTAGTTGGTAAAAGATGGTTGTCTACAGATGCTCAAGTACTGTGTTATTTGCAGAATATTACTCTCAAAGATCAGTACATTAATTTAATAAGTTTGGCTCTCTCTCTCTCTCTCTATATATATAGTGACATAAATTTTTATTGTGAGAAAGTGAGAGAATAAATTTTGATCATATAATTATACATGAATAGTGAAGATTAAAAGTTACTTAAAGATTATGTGACTACTTTAAAAAGTCACATGTATTTATTTTCTAATATTGATCATTCATATAAGATTTAATAGTTAAGATTCACTCTTCTTACAATAAGACTCTTCTCACTAGATATATATATATATATATATATATATATATATATATGACTGTACCCCTAATCTTGTATTTAAATTTATTTTTCGTATTATACTGATATTGTAATACCTTGTTTTGTATAAAATTTTTGCGTTACGTGTTGTTTTCATTATGCGATATTGGGCTATAAGAATTTACCTTATGAGCCACCTTGTTGCATTTATGAAGTTATTTAAGTTATACCTTGATAAATTCTGTTTGAAACCCTTTTGTTAGAAAGAAAGAAGTTTAAACTCTATATTTTGTCCATTGTTAAACAATGTGTAGCTTATAATTTACACTTGAATTCGATCTCAACACATTTAGATATAATTGATGATTATCAGTACTCTAGTCTAGAAACTTTCTAACTCTTTGAAATCACATCTATATAGATGGTTATATAAAATATGTTTTTTTTTAAATTAAAATTAGCAATAATTAATCATTAAATATTGATAAATTACAAAATAATTTTTAATAAATTTTAGAAGCCTTTAATCTAATCGTGTTTAAATAAAAAAAAATTAAAATAAAAAAAATTTCAAAATTTTGAAGTCCCAACTTTTGACTTTTTATTCTTAAAGAATTTTTTTAATATTTTATTTGAATTTAATTAGGATATATTTTCTTATTTACATTTATGTTTTAACATAATGTTAAGCAAGACATTAGTAAAGTGTTGAGCAAGCCAAACACACTAAAAACTTTTGCTAACTCCTAATTATTTTTTACCACATCTTTTTTAAATATATAATAAAGTTATTTATATATTTTTACTTAATATCTTAAGATTTTGAAAGAGTTAGTTATGATATGATATTAAAGCATAAGTTTTTTTTTTTTTTGACG
Source organism: Ormosia emarginata (assembly GCA_029884605.1). Lineage (NCBI taxonomy): Eukaryota > Viridiplantae > Streptophyta > Magnoliopsida > Fabales > Fabaceae > Ormosia > Ormosia emarginata. Next base: position 42,803,939 of record JAQQTP010000089.1, on the reverse strand, counting down.
CAGGGCCTCGATAAGTTTATAACTAATGCTTTGTTTGGATGAGGAGAGAAAATAAGAAGAAAAAATGAGAAGAGAGAAAATAAAAAGAGAGAAAATGGATATAAAATAGATAGAAAAGTAGAGATAATTTTAATTGTTTGGATGAAGAGAAAATGAGAAAGAAAGAAAATCAAGAAAAGATTAAAAAATTATTTTTTCTTAAACAAAAATCAAAACCCAAATGTCATGCTGAATGCTTAGAGAAAGAAGATTGACGCCAATCAAGCTTATGAAGAAATGACTTCATAGTTTTCTTAACATTTAACCCATTTAACATACTTCATAGCTTTATATATATATAATTGTTATTTTTTACCCTTCAATCACAGTTTCAAAAACATTTCGGTTTTTTATTTTTTCTTCATTGTTCAAAAGAAAATATATTTGGTGGGTCCTACACCAATTTTTTATTTCTCTCCAGTTTTCTCGCCTCTTCCAAACTAAAGAAAATGGAATATTCTACTACTTTTCTCTCCACCCATTTTCTTTCCTGCCATTTTCTGTTGTTCCAAACAAAGCCTAAATGATTTAGAATTCGTGATCGTACGGCACCTATTTTTCATATATTAAATTGAATTTAACCCTAGACAGTTTTAAGGTCCTTATCTTCGTGTACTCAAATTGCAAATAAAATATTAACCAACATTATATTCAATATTATCATGATAAATTTAACTTGCCGGCAAGACCAACAGCCGACTTTAAAAAAATAATAATAAATGATGGAATTTAATATGTAGGTGTGTGACAGGAACTTTGTCTTACTATTAAATTTTAAGAGTAAATTATAGAAACTCCTCCTCAAGTTTATTTAAAAGACACGTTATCCCAAACTTATTTTAAATATGAAAAATATTAATTTTACACTATTTTTTAAGAATATATTATTATTTATATATTTTTTAAGAAATGTAATTGAATAAAAAATAATAAATATATATATAATAAATAATATTAAATAAAATATAAAAATATATATATATATACTATTTAATATAAACATATAAGAATTGTTTAAATATACACTCTATACCCCAGTTGACCTGCTGATTGTTAATTAAGTTAACGGAATAATTTTTTTTCCCGGTCCTCAATATCCGTTCTGGAAATTCCGGCAAGCCTTTTCTCCATTTCATCTTCAACCTCTCATTGACGGGACTCAAAAACCGATTCGACAGCTCATCAGAGTTCCTGAAGTTGATGTGCCACATGGTCCAGTGCTCACCATCAACAATTTGGTACTACAAGTGGAAGACAATATTTAAATTTAAAAAGGCATCTAAACAGACACTAGAGAATAGGAGAAAGCTACGTGGCAGTTGTGGACTTAGTCAATGGTCATTCATGGAAAATAGTCATCTTTGAGTGTCAAAAGAATCACAGAGTTGAAGAAGACATGACCCATTTCTTCAAAATGACAAATACAAAAACCGATGTTAATCCTGATCATTTTACGGATTCCATTTCCCCTGTTGCGATTTGGGTTACGGGGACTAATCTTATGTGGATGTGTGAGTGTCTTGGTGTTATTGGGGATGCAAGAAAGGTGTTCAATGAAATGGGCAAAGATTTTGGTTGCTTGCCATGCTTGATGTCCAGCCACCTCTAGATGTGGTAATATCTCTGCCTAAGCTTGTACGAGCAATCCCTATGGACAAAATTCGGGAACCTTGAGATTGTTGACTCTGCTGAAGCTAAAATTGATCACCGAATCAAACTGAATCTGAGAAAAAGAAAAGAAAGGCTGGGTAAACCCCCAAATTTGTCCATGAGAAAAACATCACTGGATAAATTCGTCTTGGGCAAAAAGAAACTCAGCCTCGGGCTATGAAAATGAAATATGATAGACTAGAATAAATTTATTATTTTATTATTTAAATATTTTATGATAAAATAAAATAAATTTAATATTTTAATATTTATGAAATAGACAAAAAGATAAGAGTTATAATTTATTATTTTTATATTATCTTTATTTTAAATATATTAAAATTAAATTATTTCTAACTAAAAAAAGAATTTAATTATTTTCAAATATTATTTGATGATGGTATTTATTAAATGATATATTTTAAATTTTTTATCTTGTTTTTTGTTAATTTTTTTAATCTCATATTTTTAATTATTTTCAATTTTAATTACATGAATATCAATTTCAATCTCGCGTTACCGAGTTACATAATTTGAAATTGTTTGTAAACAAGATTTGACGTGATGAATTCCAATTATATGAATATTTATATATTAATCATATTTCTTGATTTCTGCCATTAATATGACGCAATAGCTTATGGATGAGTGACCTGTTTTTTTGGTCATGTTGTGTGGCAATATATCAATGAGACAACAAAGTTGAAAAATTTTTTAGTAGCAATAAAAATGTGATACCAGCTAAAAATTATTTTTGAATATAAGGATTGAGTGTTATATGCAAATTTACATATAGTAAATTTTAAATAAGTTAAATCAATCCTTACAAAAAAAATTAGGTTCCCTTTTAAATGTGATGGTAAAATAATGAGAATGGAAAAGATGAGAGACAGCAATACATATGTGAAACAATGAGCAAGAGAGGAGAGACAACAACATAGTCTTCACTTCTAGTTAGGGTAAAAGGATAATTTTATAATTTGATAATTTTAACAATAAAAATTGTTCCATCCTATACCTCCCTCAATTGGGGGGAGAGAGAGAAAATTTGGAGTTATTAATGGAATGAGATGAAATACATCTCATTCACTTCCATTTTATTTTACCTTTTTTAACAAATCCAAACAATGATATATACCTCAATTCATCTCATTCCACCAAATCCAAACATATCATAAGATCTTGAGATTTACAATCTTGAGACACATTAGTCTCTCTATTATTTTTGCTCTACTAAACTTAATAGAAAAACACTAAAGATGTCAAAACGAGTTGGTCTATGTGGACAAATCGTTTTTAGGTCAAGGCTGTTGGCCCAAATTATCCTTTTTTTAAAAAAATCTTATATTTTTATTATTATATTTTTCTTTTGTATATTTTAAATACCAATAAATATCAAATAAAATTATTTTTATGAGATAAATATTAATTTATATTAAAAAATATAAAGGGTAAAAACCTTTACAGATCATAAAAATTATTAATTAAATAATTAGATATCGGTTAGCAAGTTGACTGACCCATTGCAGTCACCTATATTGGGTTGAGCCAAAATCAAGTTGGCCCAGTCAATTCAAAATACATTTTAACAATTACCCCCAACTTGGCCTTTTGGTGGGACAACAAAGTGTCAAGATACGAATTCGTCTAGAGCACACGGCAAGCGATGGACAAAGGGATCCGAGTTGTGATGTTGATATCAAATCTCACGATGTTTTTCCCAAAAGACGAGATCGATGATGTATCATAACAGGCTCTCGAGGTTAATGAGCAAGACTGGGATACGAGTTGGATCGCTCTGCTTACATCATTGTTCCATTATCCGAGATATGAAATAAGTTACCTCCATATGTACGTAGTTGGTGGGGTCTTGTATCCTTTCATCCAAATTTGGACCGAGGCTCGAGGTGTTGTTACACTGTGGTGGCTCCTTAAGGGTCCGAGATTTGGGTTAGGTGTTCTAGAACACTATGTGTCACTTCAATTTCGAACGTTTTGTGTCTTGTCCTTTCGAATGCTTTTGTTCAGAAATGGTGCTCCACGTGGTTTAGGAATAGTGAAAGTCATTGTTTAGGGTTCGAAGTGTCATGATTAGCCATTTTCGAATTTCAAAACTGAAAAGGCGTCATAATGAAGCGCTTCTAACGGAAAAACATATCTGCTCCCATTGATGGCAACGACTTGGGGTGGCTTTTCTTGCTTATAAATAGGGACGAGGTTTGCCATTTCCCATTATTTGCTCATTCTTGCACTCCAGATTTTCTTCTCTCCCAACTTAGGCAATTTCTGGCACCTTGGTAGTGGTCGTTGGTGATTCAAGGCTTTCTCAGTGAAGCTTTTTCAGCATTTCCTTCACCTTTCAGAGACTTCTTCCAACTAAAACTCAAGGTACTTCTCGTTTCACCCTTTCAATTTTTGCCCCTTCCTTTGAGTTATTTAGTGGGGGAAAATGTCTGGGAGTGAGGAGACGATACATAATAGTGGCCTATTAGTGGAGGTCTTGAGTCCTCCTTCATCTTCATCGCCTCAGCCACGGTGGGGGCTCCAAGCCCACATTGGAGATTCTAGTGAGGGTTTGAATCCCTTGACTAGGATGAGGATCTTGCAGACGCTCCGAAGGGGGGACCAAGCCAGAGTGCTAGCATGGCATAGACTAGCCCGTCCGCTCTCCGAACTTATGATGGCAATGAGGGACATGAGTGATTCTTCCATAGGTGATTCTTCTGAATCTGAATTGGGTGCATCCTCTGTAGGTATGGCACGAACCCGGAGGACTGCACTTATGGAGAGGGGGAGGATTGTACCTGTGGAGCAAAATAAGCTCATCTTCCCCCCGGCATGTCGACAGATATCGATGGGTGGACCAGGAGGTTTTGGGCACTCCTTCTAATGTGAGGATCATAGAAGATGCTTTGGAGAAGCAACAATATTTGTAGCTAACTGTGAAGGGACTCAAAGACCAGGGGTTTGTGCTCTGGCACCCATCAGAGGAAGAGAGGGTGTCTCGACCTGTATAGAGGGGGAGCACTTCATGTATATGTACGAGCCTCTCTTTACCTAGATTGGGGTGCGACTGTCATTTACTGATTTCGAGATAGGCATTCTCAATCACCTGCATGTGGCGCCCACTCAACTTCACCCGAATGCTTGGAGATTTGTCCGGTTCTTCGAACTGGTCTGCCGAGTTTTTGAGTGGTCGTACTTGGTCAAATCTTTGTTTTTCCTTTTCTCCCGTTTGACGACCTCTAGAAGCAACTAAACTAAAGGATGGGTCACGCTGCGAGCGCACGATTTTCAAGCCCTACCAAGAGTCCTTCAAGAAATTTAAAAAGGATTTCTTTAGGGTAGAATGCGCTCCATGTAAGACATATTTTTTCATCACCCCAGAAAGTTAGCCACACCTCCATTTATACTAGACTAAAGTCGGCTGGGAGTGGAGTAATAAGGAGTTAGAGACTCTGGATTTTGAGGTCCCTCCTTTTGAGGCCTGGGTCCTGGAGTTCTTGATTGACTAGGCCACGGAGAAGGGGGGTCATCTCCTGCAAGAATGTCTTGGATGAGCCTATTGATAAACACAATTTTCATACATTAGTTAATTCTCATATTTAATATCTTAAATCTCTTATATGCTTAATTAATTGATTTTTGCCACATTTTATAAGTTTTGATTCAAATTGTGCTTAATTACATTTTTCAACATTATTAAGAATTTTACATTATTTCTGTATTTTGGGTATAAATTGAGTTTTAGACATCTAAAAATTATGAATTTTACACTGTAAGAAAGTTGAGAGAAAGTTTTATAACTTTGATGAAGAAATTTCAAAGATTGATAATTCTAAGTTTAATAAATTATATTAGGAGTATAATTTTATCTATATATTTCTAAATTTATGTAAAGTTTCATTAATATTTTGTTTTTTTTATAAATTCACACAAAATCTTATTCTATACTTAAAAAGTTTTTTTTTCATTTTTATAACTTTTTCCATTTAACATTTCTTAATTTAATTGTACATCAAAGTGACATTATTAAAAAAAAAGATTGTCCTTTCCCACGAGCCACATCTTCTACATCTTCTATTTCATCTATATAGGGGAGAGAGAGGGAAAAATGGACCAAAAGAATTGAAGTTGACATATATTGAAATGAACTATGGACGGCTTGAAGGTCCCCATCTTCATGTACTCAGATTTCAAATAAAACATTGTCCAAATTTATATTTCAATATTATCATGAAAAATGTTAGTTGCCAGCAAGGCCAAGAGCCGACTGGAAAAAAAAAAAATAAAGGATGGAATTTATATTTATATTCTGTGTGCGTGACTGGAACAATACCTTGCTATTAAATTTAAATCATATTTAGGAAGTTCGGATATGCCTGGTATCTACTAGAGACAATAATTATAATTTCCAAACAGTGTGTATTCAGTTAAGCATTTTCCTCCAAGTTTCCTTTGACATTTGGAATTAAATGGTATGAATGATGTTCACCATGGAAAGCTTATATGAAACATCCATTAATTTTCCTTTTGACATGATTTGAATTTGAGGTTCATAACCGGCGTGTAACAAATGTAAATTATAGGTTAGCTTAAGTCACACAAGCTTACAAATCCACAATTTAGGCAGACTTTGTAGTATAATAACAATAGTCACCACATGGCCTCAAAACATAATTCAATACCAAATAAAGTCATACTTTCAAAAGTCATAGTTAAACAAATCCAATAGTCATAATTTATCAAAATATCAATTAAAACCAAAATATCTATATAAAATCCTACTTGCAGAAATAATAGAGCAACTCTAAGATCAACAATCCATAATATTTCAAAACAAAAAAATTAATAACATAATAAATAAACTCTCAAATCTCCCCACATGAACAATGTGTTGGGTTCATCAATAATATTGCACTAGACTCCTTGATCAAACTAGAAGAGTAGAATTAGAAGCTATCACATTTCCTTTATGTGAAAAACATAATTACGATTTGAGTGAGTTGCGAACTCAATAAACAATTATCACATACTATAATAGAAATAGGGCAAGTGGGACACAAGTTTTCCTTATCAAGTTAAATATTAAATTAAACATAATATTTTATCAATAGATCAATTCCAATCAAATTATTAAAACTTCATTATGAAAGAAAAATATACAACAGTTAAGTGAGAATAAATTCCAATTGTATAACCAAAAAAATATAACTCGATAAAATCATAGTTTACGTAGGACAATTCACTAGGCAAAACTAAAAGCTCAAATTTTAAATTGACGAACGTTTAATTCGAAAACATAACCAACCCACGTGTATTAGCCTACACAAATGGTCGGCATATACCCTACTAGCTAAGGCTTAATCAAATCCTAGGTGCACCAAGGCTAATATTTATTATTGTTAGACACTATTTTGTCTGCTGCCAAAAATAAGAGAAAAAATGTATCAACAAGTCTTTTATGAAAATAAATTTCTAATGGAACAAAATAAAGATCAAATTTATAAAATAGTATGCAATAATACACCTTTCAAGGAATAATAAATTTTCAAGTGATCAAAAATTAAAATCTGACACAAATCAAGAAATTCAATCTATTTAAGTGAGTACATCTTTTGACATTAGAAAATCCACTTAAATAATTTAAATTTATTTTCCATGAATATAGTCACTGTCTATATAAATTATCATTATCGGCCCAAGCCAATGTCTATAACAATTGTCATCTGGCACAAATCATTACACATAATATTTACCATCTTTGGTCAAAAACTAATATTAAAGCATTTTAAGATAATCAAAATTGTTAGTTCATACTAGTGTACAAAGTTAGTAGTGAATTTTTTAACATTTGTGTTTGTCTCAATAGCTCCTAAAGTTTTACTGTATTCAAAATCCAATAACAAAATTAATTTAAAATTAATAAAATATAAATAGACTAATAGTAAGTAAGAATCACTCATAATACGTGTTAATTCCCAAATTGAGCCTTTTCCTTAAAATTTATACAATTGTACTAAAGGTTATTTGTACTGTTTTATAACCACATAAATACTAATAATACACAAATCAATTAAATACTATAAAAATTATGTAATTTAATTTCTTAAATTTCAAATAAATCCTAATTGATATCGTCAAGTAATGACATACACAGGACAGTGATGTCTTGTCTACTCTATACCATTGATATTAGTTCAAGTAGTCAGATTGGGGGAGAGGCTCTAAATTCATGTAATTGTAACGACACGAAGCTTATCGGAAAAGTATTAAACAATTTTTTTTTTATGCAAAACTAAATTTTGATCAGAGATAATAGAGAAAAAAAACCAAGAGACAATGTGACATCTTTCAAAAAAGACAAAGGAAAAAAAAACACAAACACATAGCCAGAGAGGCTAACAAATACGACAAAATAGTCCATTCTCTAGGAATATCAGACATGGAGACTCAAAGGAAGCAACCAAGAACCCAACATAGAGATTATATATCTTACAAATGTCTAGCATATTAATATTAATTTCTCATTGATGATAAGAAATACATAATTCCAAATAGTTTTCTTCTAAGATATGTAGCAAGTTAGATTCATTTCAAGAACTCAAACCCAAATGCTTACTTCTTGCTTCATGTATCCTAAAATTAAATGTCTCCTTTTTGAATACTTGAAAAGATGTAGCTTCTTGTTTTGGACCGAAATTTTGGGTCAACATCAGGAGCAACTTGACCCGTCGAGTAATATCCTGATATTACTACGCGATATCTTGATGAAGCATATTTGTCTATTTATTAGGTACAAATCCCTTATAGAATCCTTAATAGATACGCACACTAATTATCCCACACAAACAAAGAAACTAGTTAAAAGGGATCATAATCCATAAAGGATACTAATCCTAAATAACTGCATTACACAAATCCTAAAACGCTTTTATAAATGCACTGTCATGTCTCAAAGGTATACACCTCCTCTAATATACAGACTGCCTCTTTTGAGCATGATCTAACTTGAGCATCAGAATACCTTTTGCAGGTACCCATTCCCTCTCACCAACGCAGGAGTAGCTGTGCTACGGAGGAGTCTACCATATAAGTGTCTTTCTCAAGTACCATCTGAATCTACTTCAGAACATTGACACCGTCTGTGGGAAACCATAAACTTCTATTCCTACGTCAACCATGGTGAGTACAAAGCAAAGGAACATGAGTGTTGTACACGTTGCCCCTGGCCAAGCACAGGGCCCAGCGGCACAGCGCGACCCTCCTTTCGTTGCACCACCAAAAACCTTCGCCGCTAGGAGCAGGCTTATTGTCGTGGAAACTCTCAATGAGGGGCACGAGACTTCAGCTTTTGCTGAAAGCCCCACTCCATCTTGAAGAGTCTCTGTTCGGGATAGACTTGTTTTTCCTTGGGGTGAAGCCAACAATACACATCATAAAGTGAGGATCCCCGTGCACGCTCGTTTGGGGATCTCCAACAACGATGCAGACCACACATCTCACTATGAAGACAATGCCCAGTCTGAGATGACGAGGAATGACCTTCAAGAGTTGCTGCATCAACAAACAGTACTGATCGAAGATCAGCGACGTCAGCTGAAAGAACAACGTCGTCGGTTAAAGGATCTTGAAAGATTTGTAAGGTCGGATAACGACAACGAAGAGCGGGATGCAGTCCAAAACGAGCAAACAGTCCAGCATGTTGGTGCCGAGGTTGTTAGAAACAATAACTCGGCCCTGGTGTCAACAACAATTCTCAAACGCTTTGATAGTTATCAGTAGTTTTCTCCTTCAAAGGAAATTGTTTTTTTTTTTTTTTCTATGCTTTTACAATTGAGACATCTTTGCTAAAAAAAATTGCTAACTTTATCTAGGATTAAAATTTCTTAAAATGTTTCATTTCTTATAGGATAAAATAATTAATTTCTACAAAATCACTACTAATCTAGCATTTAAAATATAATTAGAAAACTGATTTTTGCTGAAATGTTCATCACGCGGAAGCTCTTACTTCATGGCTGTGAAATAAGCCTTGATATAACAAATGCTGACGAGACATTGACATTTGAAAATGTCCAAGGAAATACTTTCTTAGCAATTTCTCGTCTAGTTTTGCCGGTATGTGACAATTAACATCAATATGTTTCTATATGAATTTTATATTTGGCAGTTAGCAATAAGCCGTTTGGGGGGACGAGGGCTAATTGTTAATATGTTATTAAGTTCGGAACTTAGTGTACGTCATGGATCATGATACACGTGTTATCTGGCCCCAAGGCAGTTTAAGGGGGAAAATAAAAGGAAAACATACAAGTTCGAATAGAATTATAGAAGTAAGGGAAGTTGTTGTTGCTGTGGATATAAATCGAAAACCAGAAAGCTAGCTAAACAATATAGCCCTTCTGGATGAGGGGACCCATTCGACTCCAAGGCCAAGTAACAACTTTGAAAGTCGCTGAAAACTATTACTAGTATGAGATATTATAATAGAACAACAATAATCAAGTTTAAAGTAGTTTTTAATAGTTTCTCCAAAAAAAGTTCTTAGATCTTCTTCCTTTTTAATCGATTATCTTTCATTTCATTTGCACTTGTTGGTGTTTTCTATTCATGACTAAATCACCTTATTCGAGTTTTTAAATATTTTGCTCAATAGTAGGGATGGCAAAAAATTCCTGTCATAAGGGATCTCGTGGTAATTGTCTTATTTGGAGACTCAAATTCGAGAATTTTTTCTCGCCAAGAAGGAGATGGAGAAGGAGTAAAAATTCTCATGAGGTCAAATTACACAAATAACCTTAATTAATGATGTAATTGTTAGATCAAATACTTACTATTAGACTAAAAACTATAATTATTGGTAAGCGTGTCACAAGGGGATTTGAACTCATAACTCTGCTTTAATGCCATTTGTTTGATTAAGTACTTATCACTAAGTTAAAAGTTATAACTATTAATAAATGTGCAACTTTATTTTCTTAAAACTTCTCAAAATCGCATCTAGCTTGAGGGGCTCTACCTATTACAGGTGCTATGGGTTGAGATGTTAAGGCCATTGTGTCTGTAACACCCCAAAATTTCCAATCTTTAAACAAGTAATTTTGACATTAATGCAATTTTCTTGTTTAGTGATTTACTCGAAATACCAGTAAAATTAATTTGATTATTCCGTCGACTTATTTGATCGTTTTGAGTGATTTCTTTCGCGTCGGAAAATAAAAATTTTTGGTAGGAAAACTTTACGTAATTTAATTTTTACCGTTAGGTAATTATTTTACGTAACTGATTTGATATTTGTGTATTTTATAATTTTTGTGATTTTATGGATGATTTTGAAATTTTTCTTGTCGCGAGGGGCCCATAGTATATGTAGGCCTGTGTAGCCATACGTGGGCCAGTGGTGGTCCCGAAAAACAAAAATTTTTCTACGCATAGAAAAAATTTGTCTTGTTTAGACGAGACAGGGGATCTTACTAAACCCGAATCCGGAAACGCTTTAGAAAATTTTCAGATCTTGTATTTTATCTTGTATTTAATTATCGGATGATAAAAATACAAGAAAAATATTATTTGTAGGATACTGAGAATAAATATTATAATCGCGTAGTCAACAAAGAGAGCTTGACTTGATTTATACCCTTGGATGAGAATACTTAGTTTGAATATTAACCATTGATTTAATCAAAGGTTAAAAACAAACTTAATAAAGCGTTGGATAATAACCATTGATTTAATCAATGGTGTGAGAATAAGCTTAGTTAGGAAGGCTTTGATATCAACCATAGATGTAATCAAAAGTGTAGAATTAGGTCTTGAAAAATGACAGACCATTTATAACCATTGGTTTAGATTAAATCAAGGGTGGAGATTTAATCTTAAAAAGTAACAAAGACCATTTATGACCATTAGATGAAGAATCAATCAATGGTGGAGATTTGGTCTTCTAAAGTAAGAAAGACTAATTAGGACCCTTGGATTTAAAGTTTGAAGAAGCAATCTTGACCCTTAATTTTGGAGACACATCTAAATTTTAGAATTTAAAGGAGAAAAATCCATGGCCAGATTTAGTCTTCTAAAATTAAAAATCTACCTAATCCTAACCATTGAATTAATCAATGGCTAGAAATGCTTCAAATGGTGGAAAATAATGAAGACAACTTTATTGAATGCATTATGAAGAGAAGGTGATGGTTTTGGAGTGTTTAGAAGACAAAGAGACAAGCTTTATGTCATTTTGCATGTCTTGGTCAAGTTAGGCATCATAATGAACTTACTTTTGATTTTTTTGCACTCAAGAAGAATGCAAGAAGGGGGACTACGAATTTGGTGCTGCATGAAGGAGTTTGGAAGACCATAATTGCATGCTTTAGTCATTATTGTCTTCCTTGCTTCATTGATTCATTTTCAAGAAGGAAACTTAGAAAATTTTCTCTTCATCTCCTTTCTTCTCTAGATTTTGGCCAAGCCCTCCAAGAGCACCTTTCATCACTCAAAAATTTCATCCAACTTGATTTTCTAAACCTAAACACCATTCTAAGAACATCTCTAGTTATGAGTTTTTCCAAAATCATTCATCTTGATCTTCAAATCCAAGCTTCAAGTTTCTATCAAAAATCAAAAATTTCATCTTTGTTCTTCAAGAGATATCATTCGGTTATCTACCCTAAAATCACCATCCAATCTCTTTTAATTTCATCCAACCATAGATCTTGAATCTATATGATATTCTAAGCAACTTTCATGTTGAAGATTTCTTCTAAATCATTCATCTTCAAGGAGTTTCTTCAAGATCCATGTTATTGGGTTTTTGAGGTGAAGTATAAGGAAACTTCATTTTCTTCTCTCTTTTTCATGATCTAAGCCATGTTTGATCCATGGTTCCTCTTAATCAAGCTTAGTATACTAATTTCAATGTATTTTGTTTTGTATTTGAGAAGCTCTTGGTGATGAAGGACTTGGAAAAATAAGCAAATCAAGAAGCTTTTGAGGATCTTCAAGAGGTAAGAGGGAGATCCATCTCACCAACCAAGCATGGTGGTGAGAGATGGTATTTTATTTGATGGATGTGGAATCCATATGAGGATTCATATCCATGGTCATGTAATTAATTTGTGGGTGTTTATGAGCTTTGATTAATTTTCTATGCTGATATGCTTTGCATGATTTTATAGCTTTGATGATATGCTTGATATGCTATACATGCTTTTATGGCTTTGATGGTATGCTTATATTATTTATGATGAAATATATATGTATATGCCATGACTTGATGGTGGAAAGGAAATTGATTTTTGGCTCCAATAGCCAAGGAAGAGCTACGGTTTTGATGCCCTTGATTAGGGTTCATGTTGAAAATTTTCAAGAACAAAAGAATTGATTTTTGAGTACTTTAACATGGTGGATTTGAACAAGACACCTCAAAATAGGTGTTCACAAATTAATATTTTCATGAAAGATGAAAATGGATGATTTGAAGAGTAAGGAAAATAAACAAAGGATTTGTTTTCCAAGAGAACAAGAATATAATTTTTGGAGGAATTTTTATTGATTTATTTTGTGTAAAAGATCCTAAGTGTTTTTTTTCTAAACATGAGTTTTGAATGAAAGCGAAAAAGCGTTGATTTTAGGGATTTGCGAAAGAAAGTGAAAAAGAATTTGTAAAGAAAGTAAAAATGAATTTGAACAAATGGGTTTGGTTTTATAACCATTGGTATTTCGATTTTGAAAAACAAAATTTTTAATGGTTTTGTTTGTGTAAAATCATATCAATTTAAAAGGAAAAGTATTTGATGGCTTTAATGGTTTTGTTTGTGTAAAACCATATTGATTTAGAAAAAAAAATGTTTTGATGATTTCAATAATCGTCCACGCGTTTTTGAAGGCTTATAATGCCTTGATTTTTTATGAACAAAGTGAATTTCAAAGTAGAAACGTAACTGGATTTAATACAAGGATTTTGGAAAGGGAATCAGAACGTTTATCACTTGAGAAAAATCAAGTTTTTGTAAACGAAAATGTTTTCGAACTTCAATTTATTTTGAAGAAGGTTGAGTTTGGAAATGATTTGGGAAAATGAAGAATATAATGGTATTTTGAAAATTTACTAACGTATAACTTATTTTCAAGTTTTGAAATACGTTAGAAAAATGTTAAGTTTTGAAACGTTGATTTACATCAATGGAAAAGTGATTTACATGAAGTATATTTTGAAAAAGAATTTCTTGAGTAAAGATCTGTGGAAAAATATTTTCTTGAGTAAGAAAATATATTAAATGAAATATAAAGTTATATTATTTTGAAAAAGTTGAAGAGGAATTTTTGAAGGTTAAGAAGTATTTTCGTAATGAAATGTGATTGAAAAATGTTGAAAAATATTTTACGTATCTTAAAAACAATTTGAAATACAGTAAAATATTTCTACACGATTTGAAAAATGTTTAAATATTTCTACACGATTTGAAAAGCGTTTAAATATTTTACTGCGATTGAAATATTGTTGAAAAATCACTACGTGATTTGAATAGTGATAGAATATTTTTACGTGATTGTGAAAATGATAGAACATTGTTATGAGATTTGGAAAGTATTTTAAATATTTTGAGAATGATAGAAAATGATTTACGTGGCGTAAAAGAATGATTTTTAAGTTACGCGATTTTGAAACAAAATGGAAAAATACTATGCGATTTGAGAAACGTATGTTTTTACGCGATTGAGAAAAACGTTAAAAATTAGTACGTGGTTTAAAAGTCAACAAGAAGGATTACAACATTTTGAAAACGTAATGTAAATGTTACGAAATTTTGTAAACGTAATTGATGAGTGTTACATAAGATATTATAAAAACGTAATAAAAACGTTTTGGAATTTTAAAAACGTAACAAAAATGTTACGGTATTGTGAAAATATAAAAGAAGTGTTATGGTATTGTGAAAACATAACAGAAAAGTTTTTGGATTGTGAAAACATAAACGTAAATGTTACGCGATTGTGAAAATACGGTAAAAGTGTTTTACAACTATGAAAACGTGATAACATGATTTTCGGCATTGTTGAAAGTACAAGATGATTCTTGTTGAACCAAAGTGTTCATACACTTGTTTGTGAGAAAATGACATATTTGATTGGATTTGGTGCATTATACATGCATTGGAATGGTCCGATGAGAATGGATATGGCTGATTGCCTAGGAGAAACACACCTCTTGAGTGGGTGCGATATGCGTAGTGTAGGTCACTTGTTGACCTTGGGGGCATCGGGTGCGGGTTGCCTACATGGGTGGTTGGTCGCGCTTCTTCCCGTAGGTTAGACCGATGCAACACACCGATGTTCCGACCGAGACACTATTCTTAATCAAGATCGATAAAGACGTCGTGTATATATCTTCAGATGTGCAAAATCAAAATGAGGATTATAGCACGTGGTCTGAGGCATGTGGTGCCGTGATCTTTTCGATCATTTCTCCGACCTGAGTTTTAGCTCCATGGAGTAGGAAATCGAGTCTTGTGTACATGCATAATCTGAACATTTTATATCTGCATGATATATTAATTGAGGGATATTGGTTATGACAATTGTTTTGAATACTTGGATGATGATGATGATAATTAGGACATTATCGTAATTGTTGTTTATGATAATTGAATTGATAAATGATTTGATGATGATAATTGATTAATATTGAATATATTATTAGAAGTTTGATATGATATCCTTGTATGATATTGCTGCTTGTGTTATCTCGTGTCTTTAAGTATGTTGGTATTGGCGTAGGTGATCTCACCTCTTTGTTATATTGTCTTCTTGTGTCATGCATCTTGTTAAAATTAAACGAAGAAATAATGAGTTGTCTTAGACATAACGGGCGATGGATACTCTGAGACCGGTGACAACAATAAAGAGTGGACATTCGGACTCGAAGGTGTGCGGTGTTGACAAAGAACAGGATGTAGAATGATGTCGGTGCAACAAGAAGGATACACAACCAGAATAAGTATGTTAAGTTTTAACGTTAGTGTTGTCACAAGTCTATTAAGTAGGACCCGTCATGGGGTTTGCTACTTGTTAAAAAAAAAGAGTCATGTTAGTTTTATATTTCTCTTTAAATTGTGAAATATTAATTGGTGTCAATATTGTATATGAATTAGTTTAAATATATTTTCATTAATACTTATGGATTACGATAAGTTTATATTTCAAAAGACAGAAATTTTTTTTAAACCCACGTTTTTAACTCAAACCTTTTATGAAAACATGTTCAGATTATGAGTCGGAAGTCAGACATGTGATACCCTAGGGAGGGTGTTACATGTCCTAAGAGAGATATTAACTAAATAAAGCCAACAATAATATATATAAAAGTAACCCTTGTCTTTTTTGGACATTTTACTCTGAATTAAGATTTATATTATTTTAAAACATAATAATAAAATGTCCATAACCAATTAGCCCATATCTTAACCTAAAATTAATATTTCATCTCATTTAAAGGATCTCTGTAGGTCTTGTGGGGAGGTGGGGAATGGGGACACAGGTAAAAATCATCCTATGGCAGGGATTGAGGACGAGAACGAGGGAATAATGGGGTGGCAAGGATTGGTTTAGGGTGGGGTGGTGAGGACAAGTTTAGGGTGTCTTTGCACGGGTGTCATCCCTACTTAATAGGTGTTACTCTTTTACTTTATTTTATATTTATTTCTAATCTTATATCTTGTTTTTAATTTTGATGTATTGTAAATGTAAAAAAGTTTTATATTTGTATTTAATAATGTCTTGCCTCATTATTTTTTGAATTTGACATCTTATATATAGTTGCTAACATACTTAATAGGGACAAAACTATGTGTTGAGGGAAAGGGGCTATGCCCTACCCCCCTCAAAAGAAATTATTGAACTTATAACTCCTTGCTAATGTCTGTTGGTCCAAGTGAAAGGATTCAAATCTTTTAAACATGTGGTTATAAGTTCAATTTAAAGATTCATGTGTATGAAAAAAAAAATTGTTAGGAGGGGTTTCTACTTGACCATATCCTAAGATATTAGTCTCTCACTTATTGGGTGAGAAATATTTTGAGAAACCAAAAAAAAAAAATGTTGTTCTTTATCTTTGGTCACCCCAACTAAAATCCTCTATCTCCGCCCCATATAATTAAATTCATTAAATGAGATATCAATACAAACTGGATGATAGTGTGAAAATATTTTACATTATCCATGCATTAAAATTGAACTCTATTTTATTTTATGTCCAATCATTCACCTTAACATTTTCATCTTCACTACACTTTTCTTTTTTTTTTTTTCTTATTTCCGCACCCCCAATGTCTTTTTCTTAGAGTATCACTCATCTTATAAGAATGGAATATTATAATACTAAAATAATAGACTTTGAGATGCAAATTTTAAAATTGCTTGCAATTCCTACTACTTAAAAGTAAATGAAATTGTGATTTTATTTGAAAAGTTATGCAAAAGTGAGTAGATAAAAAGCCATATCATGTTCTTCATTCTTATATATATTTCTAAATTTATGTAAAGTTTCATTAATATTTTGTTTTTTTTAAATTCACACAAAATCTTATACTATACATAAAAAAAGTTTTTTTTTTATAACTTTTTCCACTTAAAATTTCTTAATTTAATTGTACATCAAAGTGACACTTAAAATAATAAAGGACTGTCCATCCTCTTGAGCTACATCTTCAACAATTTCTAATTCATCTTTATAGGAGAGGGAGAGGGGAAAAGGATCGAAATGATGAAGTTGACGTATATTGAAATGAACTCTCCACGGTTTGAAGGTCTCCATCTTCATGCACTCAGATTGCAAATAAAACATTGACCGAACTTATATTTCAATATTATCATGATAAGTATTACTTGCAGGCAAGGCCAACAGCCGACTTGAAAATAATAAGGGATGGGATTTATATTTATATTCTATGTGAAGGAACCTTGCCTTGCTATTAAATTTAAATCATATTTAATAAAAAAAATATATATTTAGGAATATGCCTGGCATCTATAGGCAAATAAAATTATCATTTCCAAACAAAGTGTGTGTGCATTCGTTAAGCATTTTCCTTCAAGTTTCTTTTAACATTGGGGATTAAATGGTATGAATGTTGATGTTGACCATGGAAGCTTCTCTGAAACATTCATTAATTTGCATTTCTCTTTCCATCTAATTGTATTATGAACAGATAAGTCTATTAACTTATTTATTTGGTAAATTAAGGATGGTTGTTTATAAATGCTCAAGTGTGTTATTTGCAGAATATTACTCTCAAAGATCAGTACATTAATTTAATAAGTTTGCAAAGTGTGTGTGTGTGTGTATATATATATATATATATATATATATATAGAGGGATTAGTTTATATCGGTGTAAGTCTTTTTTTATTTATACTCATTTTCAACCATTAGATCCACTTTCATCTAATGGTTGAGATTATTTCATTAAAAGTAACCATTAGATAAAAATGAATCTAACAGCTGAAAATGAGTGTAAGTCAAAAAAACTTACACTAGTGTAAGTTGATCCTCCCTATATATATATATGTGTGTGTGTGTATATATATATATATATATATATATATATATATATATATATATATATATATATATATATGGAGCGTATTTGGTGTCTGGTAAAATGAATATTTATTATAAGAGGTGAGATGAGTAAATCTTGACTATTAGATTTTACATGAATAGTTAAGATTAGAACATAAATGATGCATATGATTTTTTAAATGGTCACATGACTTTTAAGTAACTTTTAATCTTGACCATTCATATATGTATAGTCAAAGATTTACTCTTCTCACTCTCTCATAATAATAAAAACTCATATATATATATATATATATATATATATATATATATATATATATATATATATATATATATATATATATACTGAGATTGTAATACCCTAGTTTTGTATAAGATTTTTGCATTACGTGTGGTTTTCATTATGCAAGCTTGGGCTATAAGAAATGAAGTTATTTAAGTTTATACCTTAATAAAGTCTGTTTGAAGTCATTTTGTTAGAAAGAAAGAAACTCAAAATACCGATAAAATTCGTTCAAAACCATTTTGTTAGAAAGAGAGTAGTTTAAAATATCAAGGAGATCTGAAATAATAAACTTAAAAAGGAACGATAATAACAAGTCAGACACTACATTTGAATCCAAAACCTTAATGTATTAAATTTATGGTTCAAACTGCTTATAAACTCTATACTTTGTCCATTGTTAAACAATGTGGAGCTTAAAATTTATACTTGAATTCTCAACACATTTGGATATAATTGATGACTATCACTACTAGTCTTGAAACTTTCTAACTCTGTGAAATGACATCTATATGGATAGTTATATAAAATATTTTTTAAAAATCAAAATTAGTAATAATTAATCTTTAAATATTGATAAATTACAAAATAATTTTTAATAAATTTTAGAAGCCTTTAACCCAATCGTGTTTAAATAAAAAAAAAAATTAAAAGCTGTAAATTTCAAAATTTTGAATTAAGTCCCAACTTTTGACTTTTTATTCTTAAAGATTTTTTTAATATTTTATTTGAATTTAATTAAGAGATATTTCTTTATTTACATTATGTTTTAATATAATGCTAAGCAAGACATGAGTAAAGTGCTGAACAAGCCAAACACACTAAAAACTTTTTCTTACTCCTAGTTATTTTTTACTATATATTCTTTATTAGAGATATAATAAAGTTATTTATGTATTTTTATTTAATATCTTAAATTTTTGAAGGTGTTAATTATGATATGATATTAAAGTCTTATAAGTCTATAATCAAATGATCTAAAATTCGATCCATATTACACCTATTCTTCATATATTAGAATGAATTTAACCCTAGACGGTTTTAAGGTCCTTATCTTCGCGTGCTCAAATTGCAAATAAAATATTAACCAACACTATATTTAATACTATGATGATAAATTTCACTTGCCGGCAAGACCAACAGCCGACTTGAAAAAAATAACTTTTAAAAGGAGCGTAAATATTATTGATATTTTTTTTAAGGATGTCAGATTTAATAAGAGAAAGTGATAGAAAAAAAAAATATGATGAATGGTATTAGATTGAGTGTAAAAAAGAGTGTATACACTATTTGATATAAGATTATCGGAATTGAAAGACACGTTACCCCAAACTTACTTTAAAAATATACTCTACCTAATTTGACCTGCTGATTGTTAATAGTCTCATTATTCATCTAATCAAAATATATCTAATTTTATTCAATTTATTCATAAAATTATTTTATATTCCACAGAAATACTTCATCACATACAACATAATTTAACACATTACTTATGTTAACATACAATATAAATATAATATACATATTTTGATGTATATAAAATATTTCTCAATTATTAAGTAAGTTAACGAAATATTTTTTTTTTGCGACCTCAATTTTCGTTCTGAGTATTCGGGCAAGCCTTTTCTCCATTTCATCTCCAACCATTTCATCTTCAACCTATCATTAACAGATTGTGCGTAAAAAAAATTTTTAACTCGACTTAACCTGTATTTTATGAATTAGGTTGAGTTGAAACTAGCGAGTTTGGAGATTGACTCGACCCGCTTGACACTCCTTCTTACAGGTTCAGTTGGGTTATTTGAAATTAAATTACTAGTTAATTTTATTATTAATCAATTATATTATTTTGTAATCAATATTATACTATTGATATTAGATGTAACTAAAGTGGATTTGTTTTTTAATGTTCGCCGAAATTTCGATACGCGGAAAAGAAAAGACAATAGCCTTCCTAACTTTTAGTATATATAATATATAATTTTATTTACAATTGTTAATCGCTTAGTAAAAATAAATAATTACTTATTAACAGGTATCGATTATATATTCATAATTTTTTTATATCAATATGTTTATTTTTTAAATAAAATTTAATGATGATTTTCTGTAAATAAATTTTATTTAATCATTCTTATTAATTTAAATTTTTTATATCATTTAAGATAAATATTCCTCATTAACGATAATTTCATTTACATCAAAATGTTTGTCTATTGTCACTTTTTTTTTTGTCTATTGTCACTCTTATTCCATTTACTTTTTAGTAAATGATCTTTAATTTATTTTCATCTAATTGTTTAAATTAGTTTATTTAATAAAAAATTTAATAGAACAAGAGTGATAATAAATACTATTATCTTTCATTTCGTCTACTTTTTCCCTAGAACACTTGGTGTTTTTATGACCATACACTTTATTGAGTTTCCATCATATTTTGCAAAATAAGTGTCACTCTGATTTGATTTTAGATATTTGTTTTTTATATTATATTTTGTCTTGTATCCAATTATTCACCTCAATATTTTCAACTTTGATACACTTATTTTTTGTTTTATTATAACACTTCAATAGCTTAGAATATATATCACCCATCTTAAATAATTAAAGAGAAAAGAGCATGTAGTCCCATAAACTTTGATCCTTTTATAAATTATAACTATGAATTTTAAATTTTTTTAATTAATCTCTAAACTTTAATTAAGGTCTCAATATATCTTTCTGTTTAATTTGACTTTGTTAATTCACTAACGATAGTATTGATGTAACAATATCTTATTCAGTATTAACATTAATTTTGGAATGTTTATGAGTTTATTTATTAAAATTCAATTATAAATACATTTTATTATTACAAAATACATAAATTTAAAATAAATTTATTATTATAAATGCAATTTAAAATAAATTTGTTTTTCTATTTTGTAAGGAATATAATATATTTAAAATTAAATTTTAATAAATAAATTAATAAACAATCCAAAATTATTGTAAATACAAATAAAATGTTACCATGCAATATTATTATTAATGAATTAACATATCTAAATTAAACAAAATGATTTATTGGGATATTTAATTAAAGTTTAAGGACTAATTAGAAAAGTTTTCAAGTTCGTGGTAGTAATTTATGAAATGATTAAAATTTAAAGGGTCTTTATACTCTTTTTCCTTAATTAAATAATATACTTTAAAATGAAAATGATAAAATTGCATATAATTCCTAATACTATAAAGTAAATGAGATTGTTATTTTATTTGAAACACATTTATAAAAGGATATTAAATTTGACATTTATGCTAAAGTGAGGAGATAAAAAGTCATAACATGTTCTGGACATGTACTCAGATTGCAAATAAAACACTTACTATAAAAAAAATTACAAATAAAACATTAGCCAAACTTATATTTCAATATTATCATGATAAATTTATTTTTGACAAAACCACGAGGTATCCTCACAGTTTCGACCCATTTGAACCGTCTATAAGACTAATTTTCATTTGACTGTTGGAGCTCAAAGATTATACAATCTTCTTACAAGAGTTACTTTTCTGCAATTATCATGATAAGTTTAACTTGTTAGCAACACCAACAGCCAGCTTGAAAAAAAAATGATGGAATTTTAATAATTAATATGTAGTTGTGTGAGAGCAACCTTGCCTTGCTATTGAATTTAAATTATAGGAGAAAGAATAATTAACATTTCTAAACAAAATGGTTGCATTCAATCCGCCAAGTTCCCTTTGACATTTGGAATTAAATGGTATGAATGTTGATGACGGTGATGGAAGCCTCTCTAAACCATCCACTAATTTGCCTTTTCTCTTTCTATCTGATTGTATTATGAATGGACAAGTCTATTGACTAGTGTCAATTCGGGCTAGCTTAATCCATCTGAGCATACCAATTTGGGTTAAATTTATTTTGTGCTAATAGATTGTTAGTCCAACTCAATTCTTTGCAGACTATAGGTTATTTAGGCTGGTTCGTACATTTTTATTCTTATAATTATTCTAAAAATATTAATTTTAGATAATTTATTTGATTAATTTGTATTAAAAGACTTAAATTAATTGTATGAAAAGAATTCAAGTTAATTGTTATTTAAATAAATATATTTTTATTTTAAAATTACATTTTAATAAACTTTAAAAAAAAAGAGAAGAGAGCGTCTAACCAGCTATTACCACTTCTTTGTGTTTATTGTTATTCTAACTAGACTAACTTATATTTAGTTTCTCTAAAATGTCATTCTTTATCTTCCTAATCAAAATAATGGTCTATTGTAACTCTTAATTTTGTTTAAACTCATAATTATTAATTTAATATTTTTTAAAAATATCTTTTGTATTCTTTAATCATTTCATCACTCTTGCCTTGTTATTTTATTTTCTTATTTTTAAAAGAAAGCTTTGTCATCTTCCACTTATTTTCTTTTTCATAAAATACACTAGATTTAACTTTTCACAAAATAATGAAAAATCAAACTGAAGAAGAAGATATGGATGAGTGGCTAAAGTCCATTATGGTGATTGTGAAGATAGTTTAGAGGCTAAATTGAATTCTTTATTTCACTTAACTTCTTCAATGTATTTTTATGTTTTAATATTATGTAAATATCATTTGAAAGAGCAATAAGTTCAGTAGATTTTCCTTTTTTTTTTTCTAATTTTTGGTATGAAGTTAAATAACACATGAAATATAAATTAAATAAAACAATTCTTGATAACTATGACGTATGAAGTTTGTTGTTCATTTTATAAAAGGTATGAAATTACCTCATTGTAAATATATGAGAAGAAATCTATTTACACCTAGTATAAGTCTTAAGACTTACAGTCAATCTCTCATCATTAAATTTATTTTAATTTAATGGTTCTAAATCATCTAATTAAATGATGAGAGAGAATAATAAATACTAACATTAAATAAAGAGAGAGAATAATAAAATATAATATACTAATAAAGAAAGAAAATTCTTAGTTAAGGGATAAAATATATTTAAAATTTTATAATAATACTTAAAGGTGAATTATTAAATATTCATTAAATATTAATTTTATAATTAATATTTAAAATTTTATTTAAAATAATTAAGTCAATGAAAATGCTTGAAAAATATTATAGAATTGCCCTTCTTGATAATTAATGGATAATATTAATGGATAAAAATATAAAAAAAACTAATTGATCCACATAGAAAAATAAAAAAGATAAAAACTTTGTTGTGCTTCATGTGCTATTACAGTATTACTTACTAGTTTCAAACTTTACGAACATTATAACTCAAGTGATTAGTAAACTTAAATTAAGTGGTTGAGAGGTTTATGTATTGTTAAAAATTTGAACTTCATAAGAAAATACTTATGAGGTATTGAGAAATACCTCATTCTCTTCTACATATATTTGTATAAATACAAGTATTTAAGGAAAAATATCACAAACAATCATGTATAATTTAACATAGATCAACGCAATATATTTATATTCATAGATGAAAAAGATAAAATTTACTATGTAACATTACAACACAACTTTTAATTACATAGATAAAATTGTAAACCTTTCACATTACAATTTTCGTACGGATTAAATTACAAACACTTTTCAACGCAAATTTTGAAGACAAAGTTACAAACTCTGAACTACATTATTACTCAATTTCATTTATTTCATTCTCATAACTCAATTGATTTTCAAATACAAATATTTATAACTTACAAGAATTTACTTAAATATTTAAATACTTAAAACTATAGGTATTAAAAAGTTTTAAACTATAGGATGTAGTTGAAAATTTAATAACACTAGTGACTTATAGAGTTGTTTAACTTCATTTATTTCTCCATTGCCAATTTGCATCTCAGATCTGGTCTTGGCTTAGTAACTGCCTCAGTATGCCTATTGATACTAGTTCTATCCTTTCTATTTTAACCTTGTGTAATAGAAATTGGGGTTCTCAAACAAAAGATGTCATTTTAGCATGCATTGTGTATTCCATTTGGACTATCTGGTATATCAGAAATTGCATTAGATTTGAAGGTAGAATCATCCCTCTTCATTCTGCTATTAACATGATTCATGCGAATGTTTCCTTCATTGGGAATCTTTCAAAAGGATCCACCTCTTCAGATACTTTGGAATTTACCATTCTAAATAAATTTAATGTTCATGTTCATCGTTCAGTAGCTCCTAGGATTATTGAGGTTACTTGGAACCCTCCACATATTTATTGGGTCAAAGTTAACACTGATGGGGCTGCTAAGGGCTCTCCTGGTATGGCTGCTTGTGGTGGTATCTTTCGAGGTTCCAATTCTGAAACTCTTGGTTGTTTTGCTTTTAACATTGGTATTTCATATGCTATTTATGCTGAGTTTCTTGGTGCCATAATTGCAATTGAAGTTGCTTACAATAAAGTGGCATAGACTTTGGCTGGAATGCGACTCCAAGCTTGTTATTGATGCCTTCAACTCACTGACGATTGTGCCTTGGAAGCTTAGAAATAGATGGCTCAATTGTTTAGTTTTAATCAGGAATATGTCCTTCATATGTTCTCATATATACTGAGAGAAGGAAATGTATATGCTGATAAGTTGGCAAATCATGCCACTTCCATCCAGGGTTTTTTGTGGTGGGATTTAATTCCTAGCTTTATTACAGGTGATTTCTTCCGTGATAGGGTTGGTCTTCCTTGTTATAGATTCTCTTAATGCTCTTTTTGCCATGGGTTTGGTTTACGTCCCCCCATGCTTTTGTACTCCTTTTTTTTTAGTTAATTTTATTTTGGTGTGCTGCAGATGATAGGCATTGCCTGGAGTGCCAACCTAGTTGGAATTTCTTGCTTTGCAGTGATGCCCTTGCATGCCATTTTGATAAAAAAAAAATAGAGTTGTTTAACTTATTTTTTTTATTAAATTTTAATAAATACAGTGGTTGGTAAGTTGCCCATTTTAAGATCACAGCATGTCGCGAGTCAAAGAGAAAAAAAAAACTTACAATGGTACATAAATGAAAAATCATTAGCAAAAATTCAACTTTTTTTATTATTATTTTTGTGAAAAAACGACTGATGTCTATAGTTTCTTCAACACAAGCATTTATGGATGACAATGAGAGAAGGAGGAAAAAATTGAAGTAAATTGATTGGAAGGATAAAAATATTGGTAAGCGGTGATTTAAAGAGAAATAAAGAAAAAGAGATAAAGACTCGAAAGGCAAATTAATGACTATATATAATCTTGCTCATCTCCAACCTGCTTTTATTTCGCAACTTGGACAATTCCTCTGCCCTCTTCGATTTAAGGGGAAAAAAGTTAAAATTTGATACATACATATAAAAATATTATCCAAGTTTTTTTCCATTAATATTATGCATTAATTATCAAGAAGGGCAATTCTATAATATTTTTCAAGCATTTTCATTGACTTAATTATTTTAAATAAAATTTTAAATATTTATTATAAAATTAATATTTAATCAATATTTAATAATTCACCTTTAAGTATTATTATAAAATTTAAATATTTTTTATCTCTTAACTAAGAATTTTCTTTCTTTATTAGTATATCATATTTTATTATTCTCTCTCCTTATTTAATATTAACATTTATTATTTTCTCTCATCATTTAATTAGATAATTTAAAACTACTAAATTAAAATAAATTTAATAGTGAGAGATTGAGTGTAAATCTTAAGACTTATATTAAATATAAATGAATTCCTTCCCTATATATATATATATATATATATATATATATATATATATATATAGGAGGGATCGACTTACACCAGTATAAGTCTTTTTTGATTTACACTTATTTTCAATCGTTAGATCCACTTTCATCTCATGGTTATATTAATAAATTTAGTTATATTAATAATATATTTCAATATTTTTTTAATATTATTTATACAATTAATATATGTATATTATATTTTTTATATTTTTTATATAGAAAAAAACTTGATTATATTTTAATATTTTTCTTTCGACTCTTTCTTCCAATTCCTTTAATCATTCTCTATTTGTTACTTTCAGCCCTACTTAATTGAATTAATGGACAGACACATTAAAAGTGATTGAAGGAGTTAGAGAAAAGAGTTGAAGAGAAATAATTAAAGTCAAATTTTGTTTTTATATATGTGTGTGTGTGTGTGTGTGTGTGTGTGTGTGTGTGTGTGTGTGTGTGTGTGTGTGTGTGTGTGTGTGTGTGTGTGTGTGTGTGTGTGTGTGTGTGTGTGTGTGTGTGTGTGTGTGTGTGTGTGTGTGTGTGTGTGTGTGTGTGTGTGTGTGTGTGTGTGTGTGTGTGTGTGTGTGTGTGTGTGTGTGTGTGTGTGTGTGTGTGTGTGTGAGGAGGGATCAACTTACACAGGTGTAAGTTTTTTTAACTTTACACTCATTTTCAATCGTTAGATCTACTTTCATCTAATGGTTACCTTTAATGAAATAATATCAACTATTGAATAAAAGTTGATTTAACGGTTGAAAATGAGTGTAAGAGAAAAAAAAACTTACACTTTGGTGTAAATGATCCTCATATATATATATATATATATATATATATATATATATATATATATATATATATATATATGGGAAGATCAACTTACATCAACAGTGTAAGTCTTTTTGACTTATACTCATTTTCAACCATTAGATCTACTTTCATCTAATGGTTACTTTTAATGAAATCATCTCAACCATTAGATGAAAGTGAATCTAACGGTTGAAAATGAGTGTAAGTCAAAAAAGACTTACACTGGTGTAAGTCGATCCCCCTCTATATATATATATATAAAATTCCGATTTAACTAGATAAACCTCAAAACCTTCCTACTTTTTCTTTTTATTATTCAATGACTGATCAGTTATGAAAACATTAGAGATTTGAGCAAGAATCTTCATTAAAAAAGTTTCAATTTACAAGGCCGAAAAAGAAATAGAGATTACATCCTATTCATAATGGCCTAGAATGTTCTTCTTAGTCTTGATAAACTGAGTGGTAAGGTCAGTAGATCAGGTTGACTTGAACATATAATCATACATAGATAATTAAGATTAAAAATTACTTAAAAGTTATGTGATCACTTAAAAATGTCATATACATTTATGTTTTAATCTTAACTATTTATGTAACATCCAATAATACGATATATGTATATATAAAATCTCAGTTTAACACAAAGATAAACCTCAAAACCTTCACACTTATTCTTTTATTATTCAATGACTGATCAGTTATGAAAACAATGGAAATTTGAGCAAGAGTTTTCATTAAAAACGTTGCAATTTACAAGGCCGGAAAAGAAATGGAGATTACATCCTACTCATAATGACATAGAATGTTCTTCTTAATCTTGATAAACTGTGTGGTAAGGTCAGTAGATCAGGTCGACTTGAATATACAATTATACCTAGATAGTTAAGATTAAAAATTACTTAAAGGTTATGTGATCATTTAAAAAAATCATATGCATTTATATTTTAATCTTAACCATTTATATAAAATTCAATGATACACTATATATATATATAAAATCTCGGTTTAACACAAAGATAAATCTCAAAAATGACTGGTCAGTTATGAAAACATCGAAAATTTGAGCAAGAATTTTCATTAAAAACGTTGCAATTTACAAGGCCGGAAAAGAAATAGAGATTACATCCTACTCATAACGACCTAGAATGTTCTTCTTAATCTTGATAAACTGGGTGGTTAGGTCAGTAGACCAGGTCGACTTGATCCTATTCTGTTTTATTTCAGCAGCTTCAACCTCATCCTCGACTCCAGTGTTTGCAGCGACTAGATCATCGGCTTCTTTCAATAGCGCTCGAGCTTGATCATCAAGAGAATCACAAGTTATCGAATAGGTTGAGATTGTTGCCTCGTGGCTCTTGACATTCAACACAAGTTGTTCAAGGTCGCTTTCTTTGGTAGCTAGTTGTTTCCTTAAAGTCTCAATTTCTGACTCTAGCTCCTTCTTCCTACTATTTTCGGCCTTGATCACCAAAGAAGCCTTTTTTATTGAGTTTCTAATGTCCTTCCGCCGATCCTTGCCTGCTTCAGTCTCATGCTTAATTCTGGTCCACTCCTTCTCAAAATTCTTCAGTTTGTTCACAGGCTCAACAGTAGCTTGGAATTCTTCGAATGATGCAAAGGCCTTTCTCTTGAACTCGACAAGAGCCTCCTTCACCTCTACCGTCACCTTAGGGTGGCTACTTGTGCTCAATATATTTAAGAGGTGATCAAGTCGAGACTGCATGGTAGGATCAGAAGAGACTTCAGATAAGTCCTTAACCAATAACAACTCAAAGTCGTCGATGGCCTCTCGAATAGATGTTAGAGATGCATCTCCAGAAGATGTGGTTTGCTTCCCACTAAGAGAGAATTTCAGTTTTGTATTGACCTTGTCAAAGGGATCATCTGAGTCCGAACCTTTGGAGTTGGAAGAAGATTCTTCATATTCAGGTTTACCAATGGATACCGCTTCCACTTCGATGTCATCGCCCGAGCGACCTTCTTCGTTGGCATTTTGAATTGCAGTAGTAGGATGAACTTCATATTCTGGAAGCTTCTCAACTGAAGTTGTTGGTCGAGAGGGTTGGCCTTCTGCCTCAGATGCCACGACAGTCTGATTTTTCCAAGATATCTTTGCCCTAGTCTAAAAAAAAAGGACTTTGAGTGAGGAAGGAATGGAGTAAATTAAAGAGAAAAGAATGGAGAAGAAATTTGTACCTTTACTCTTTGACGTCGCCCTTCCATTGAATTTGGATCCCGATTCACATTTTGCATTGCTTGAGCCGGAAGCGACTCCACATGCGTGGTCATAAGTTGTGTCTCAGAAACTTTTATCTCCACCGATTTATGCTTTTCTTTCGACGACTGGTGGGATTTTGAATCCCAAGTTAAGAGATAATCATCTGTTTTTCTCTTTTTATGGTATGGATTGGTGAATCGGATATCCTGCATGCTACCTGTTTGTCCAATTACATGGATTCCGCTATGTTTGGCGACCTGTTTGATTTGGACCTCGTCATTGGTGATATGATCTGCATACGAAACCTCCACATGATTCCAATCATTTTCTGAAAATACGACGTCCACACTATCTTCAAAATTTAGCAGCCGTAGATCAAACAAAAATATATGATCTGTCGCTATCCCGAACTCGTAAACTTTCCGATTCGCAATGGACTGTTTATTGGCATTGATGAATACTCTGGGACTAAACTTGACCTTGATTGATTGCTCATTCACCAGTCCAATAACAAGACCCAGAGAAATCGCAGGGAATTTGCCACGAAACCAGAAAGATATTGACTCTCCCCTTGTACGGTGAGTGAACCAGTCTGGAATCCTTGTTCCTGGCAAAGAAAACATCTTGTTTCCAGCCTCTACCGATTCCTGCCAGTCATAATAAGTACAGACTTTAGGAACTGTTAAAGGCTAATCTAGAAAATTCGAGGCATCAATAATCAGTAACGATAAAGCAAATCAACGTAATAAAATTCAAGAAGAACCTAGAAGATGAAGTTAGTGAAGCAAAAGTTAAGTAAGTAGCAGTAAGTAATATTAAACTATTCCATCAAATCACCACTCTGCTCGGTACCCTCTTCTCTAAAGCATCTACTATATTTCAATCCAAATACCATAATAATGCACGGATTTGACTTTGAGGGGTACATTTTAAATATTCAAATGAGATTATAATGGTTGATATATAAGAAAATCAAGAAAGTGTATTATTACACATATATGATTTATTATACCAATGTTTATTTTTTATAAAATCTTAAATCAGTGATTTTTTTTATAATAATTACAATCTTACAATTTTTTGTTTTTTAAGATGGAAAATTTTTTACATAAAAACAAATGCACCATATATATATTCACATAAAATAGACTTTATCTTTTAATACGATTCATTTTATGTGAGTATATATATGATGTATTTGTAGTCATGAAAAAAAGAGTAACCTGATTCAATAACATGCTTGTACAATTGGAAGTCAATGAGGTGCAGCTTTTTGCAGAGAAATGATCCAAGCTTGGCAGAACCCCTCTAATTTCTCGAAGATACACGCAACCATCCAAAATAAGTTCCTTCAAAGAGTGACATTCTTCAATGCATGCAGGAAGAACTGTGAGGAGTAATTCTTTCAAGGAAGTGCATCCTTTTGCAGAAAATGTTTCTAATTTCCATGGAATCCCGCTAATTCCTTGTAGAAGCCTACAATCATCCAGCTTAAGGTTCCTTAAAAAGTGACATTCTTTGATGCATGCATCAAGAATTATGAAATTATTCCCCGATAGGTTTAAATCTTTCACATTGGCAAACCAAGTGAGACTCATTGGAAGGAATTCATCTAATACATTGCAATATGAGACAGTAAGACTTTCCGTGTTTGAACACTTGGACACCATTTCTTCACCTTCGTCTTGTTTAGATAACAACAACCCTTCACATTTGGAAACACTCATCAAACACAGTTCTTGCAACAAGACAATGCTACTTGGTAACTGAACCATTCCACATAATTGCAGTTCTAATTTTTGAAGTTGAGTAAGGTTTTGAATTGAAGATGGAAATTCTTTTATGGGACTCC
This sequence comes from Ormosia emarginata, assembly GCA_029884605.1. Classification (NCBI taxonomy): domain Eukaryota; kingdom Viridiplantae; phylum Streptophyta; class Magnoliopsida; order Fabales; family Fabaceae; genus Ormosia; species Ormosia emarginata. Next base: position 42,772,769 of record JAQQTP010000089.1, on the reverse strand, counting down.
CCATTATGTGAAGCTCTGTTATATTTTCCATCTTTCCCAATATTTCTGGGAAACTCTCAAGAATTGAGCAATGTGAAAGATTGAGTTGCTCAAGAGAGGTCAATATGATGGGTGGAAAAGTCTTAAGCTTATTGCAACAACTAGCATCCAAGATTCTAAGTTTATCCAGAAATCCAACTGAGTTATCAATGTCACTTAAGTTTTTACAATATTTAAATGATAATTTTTCTAAATTTGGAATGCCGGATACATCAGGTATCTGAGTTATACACTCATTGTCGCCAAAATCCAAAACTTTCAGACACACGAACCTCTGCAAAAAAATAAAAAAATAAAAAGAAGAGCCAAATGAATAATATATATATGTACGCTCACACTTGCCTGGAATGGTGTGCTTAGCATTAAGTTACTCTCAGGTAACTGAAGTATGGCAAGTCTCTTTGGATGAAAATCATTTGGTAAAGATGGTGAAGGATATCTCCTCCACTGGAGGACTCTTAAACTGCCTGGAAGGTGTGTGGGGCCTTTGGCAAAACTGCCATTTCTAATAATAAGTGTTTTGAGCTTTTTCATCTTCTTGAACGCCTCTCCATCCCAACTCACATCTTCACCTTCGGGTCCTATTGGGTGTGCTTCATCTTTGGGGAAATCCAAAATTAAGATTTGAATTTCGCTAGTTCCCTTTGAAGACAAAAGCAAAATTCAGTCATAATACATGTATATATATATATATATATATATATATATATATATATATATATATATATATATATATATATATATATATATATTAGGAATTTAACATGCATATTTAGACAATTGCACATATTATAAATAGCGAAAAAATCATTTGTGAATAGATATTGTCAACTAAAGATTAGAAACAGATGAATAAATATATTATATGTCTAGCATATAATAGTCAAAAGAGATAAACTAAGGTTACAACTGAAAAATTAAACTATTTATATCAGTCTTACTCACCGTATTTTCTTCTAAAACTTGAACGACATCTTCATAGAACCATAACCTACTGCGTTCACCAGGCTCTTCTGATTCCCGTCGGACAATTTCTCTACCCATGTGTTGTATCAACTCATGTAATGTCACAAAACCATCATTAATTTTTAAAAGAGATTTTTCAATCAACAGTCCAATACTAAATCTTATTGATAAACCATGATGAGCATGAAGTATATCTTCGACCTCTACCAATTTAAATCCTCCGAAGCAACAAGCAATGTCAAGAAAAATTGTCTTCTCTTCTTCCTCCAAGGAATCAAAGCTTACTTCAAGTATCTCTTGGATCTTTTTATCAGGAATTCTTTTATACCGATCTAATGCAATTTCCCATTCTTCTATTCCTTTTCCAAATAAGTTGGAACCTATTACTTCCAAAGCCAATGGAAGTCTAGAAGCATAAGTCACTGCACGGTTTAAAATGTCCATATAACTTGGATCAACTTTGTCAGTTTTAAAAGCATTCCAACGAAGCAATTCAAGAGCTTCATTATCATTTAACTCATCCACCTCTGTTTCTTCAACCTTATGAATTGCTAGTAAACCTCTATCCCTAGTTGTAATGATGACTCTACTACCAAAACCAAACCAATCAGGTGCTCCAACAAAAGCCCCCAACTGCTCTATTTTGTCAACATCATCAAGAACCAAAAGAACTTTTTTCCGTTGGAGCCTTTGCTTTATTATTGACATTCCATTTTTGACATTTCCTAAGTTAATATTCTGGTCTCCAACTATCTCAGAAAGAAGCTTTTCTTGGAGATGCACTAAACCATATTTAGCTGAATTCACTCTCACATCTTCGAGAAAACATACGCCTTCAAAATGGATAGCAATGGAATTAAAAGCTGCTCGAGCAACTGTAGTTTTACCTATTCCACCAATTCCACATATACCTACCATGTGGACTGCATCATCAGACCCAACTTTCAGAAGCGATGTTACTTTAAGCATTCGAGACTCCAATCCAACAGGATAATTAGCAACATGTAAAGGAGCACGATTAATCTTGCTAGAGACTTCCTTAACGATGCTCCCAATAAATTGATATTCATATCCATCCCTGCCCAATTAGAGAAGCTTGTGTGAAGTCATACTAAATGCATCGAATCCATGCTTTCATACTTATTACTAGTTATTTTACCCGTACGTGGTACGGGCTATTTTGATTTTATATTTATAATTATAAGTTTTTAATTTAATCTATAAATATTTAATATATATTTGAATTAATTTGGCTTGTGTTTCTTTGAACTTACTTTTCTATTAATCGAGACCAAATAGTAAGTTCAACTCAAGTGATTTAAGGACATACTCTCCAAATTGACCATATACATTTAGAAGAATTATTTAATTTCCTAACTTTTGATCCAATTTATTTGCTTTTATAAAATCTTATAATTAAAATATTTTAAATAAATTTTTTTATTGAAAATATTTTTTTCAAATAAAATAAATTAATTCAAATATACTTCAACTCTTATAAAGTGTAATAGAGATACCAATATTAAAAGTTTAAGATTTATTTGACTAAACTTTATTTTATTTATTTGTGACAATATTTAGTTGTATTAATAGAGTATAAACATAAAGAGAAAAAGGTCATTTTTTAATCTATATTAACATGCTAAGTAAATTTTTTTATGATATAAAAGATTTATATAATTTTACTTTTTTTATTTTTTTACAATATAATTGATTATTCATTCATATCATTGTTAGCAAATATAGTATTATTTATACATAAAATTGATTGTTAATATTATAATTTATTATTTTCAAAGTAAATTTAATAATTAACAATAGTGTTGATAGTTAATAATGCAATCAACAATTTTTAAAAGTAACTAGTTAGTAGCATGTGCATTACACGAATTTTTTTAAAGTTTTAATATGTATTTCAAAAATATTTTAGAGACTTGATTTTTAACATATTATATATATGTAGAATATTATGAATTTGAATTATTTAAATTATTAATATTTTATTTTAAAGTAAAAAAAAGTAAAATAAATAAATAAATAAAATTCTATCATAATTTGAAATCAGAAGATGGTATGAATGAATTTAAAATTTGAATGAAGATAATTAAGGTAAAAAAATGAATCTTAATTAATTTAGGAGATAATATTGAAAAAGTAATTAAAGAGAAGTTAAAGAAAAAAAAATTCCTCTTTAAATAAAAGTACATATGAGAGGAAAATTTAAAAAAAAAAAACTTAAGTAATGATATGTGATAGTCATATAGGAATTATATGTGATCACATAAGAATACAATTTAAATTTCATCACTCTTAAAAGAAAATACTCTCATTTATAGTATAGGATGAATGTTACATTTAATAATTAATAGTAGTATTAATTATGCAATTTTTCTATATATAATATAGATTACAGTTTAAATTGTTCAAATGTGACGTACAAAATCCTCTTAAACATCTAACTATATTTTAAAAAATTAGTCTTTCACTAATAAGGTATGAATATTTTGAAAAATAAAAAAAAATGTGAAGAATGAAGATTAATAAGCATTTCCCAATAAAAAAATATATTGATAACCATTTCTTTCCTCTTTAAATTTTAAAATCAAACAATTAGAAAAATGAAAATTAAAGAAACAAAATAAGATTAGATAAAGGATTGGGGAGCTAAGGTACCCTTGTTTGAAATGGAAGCCGGACAAGTTTGCTGCCCGATATAGTGCCGTCCTCCATTTGTTCACCTTCTCCTTATCCTTTAACCTCTCCTCGTGCATAATTAATGCCTCTCCATAACTCCCTTTCTGATGTCGCACCTCATGAGGATACACGTCATAAAAAATGGGTAAAACCAGCCGATCATTTCCCTCAAGGCAGTCAAGGATGGTGGTAAGTTCATTTAAACAAAATGAAGAAAAAGCATAGTTCTTAGAGAGCACAATGATGGCAATCCTGGATTCTTCAATTGCCTTGTTAAGTTCTGGTGTGAGTTCCTCTCCTTTTTTAAGCTCATCATCAATGAAGGTGCGGATTCCTCTTTGATTGAGAGCATTGTAGAGATTTCCAGTAAAGCCCATGCGCGTGTCTGGACCTCGAAAGCTGATGAACACATCGTAGGTCCATCCATAGGAGGTGAAGGAAGAGGATGCTTGCCCAGCCATGAGATCGATGGAAACTTTGTATGAGTATGGTTGGATTTTTGCAACTCGAAAATCAAACAAACATAAAGAAGCAAACTGAGAGAGTAGAAGACTGATAAAGTAGTAGAAAGACTGATGAAGTACCACATAGAGAGTACCAACGCGTATATATACAAAAAGTTAAGAAGGCTACCCTTAATATTGATTAAAAAAACAAATCCACTTGGTCAAAGCTAATATCAATAGTATATTGATTGATTACAAAATAAAATAAATAATAATTATTAACTTATTTTTGTCGTGAAAAAAAATTTAAATTTTTTAAGTATGACTCGTAAAGTGTTTTAGTGACTAATGGTATATTTAATAAAATCTTAGATTTTTATTATAAAATTAATATTTAACATATATTTAATAACTTACTCTGAATATTATATCTATCTATGTACGATAGCAACTCCTTGAATCTATTCTAATAACAAGTACTTAGGTTGATTATTTTTATTTTATGAGTAATATTATATTTTTTATAAGTTTTTTAAATAATTTTGTTAATATTAAATAAAAAAATAAATATATATAATATTTTAAAAATATAAAAAATATTTGATATTTTTTTATTTAATAATTAAGAGAATTAATAAAAAAATTTAAGTAAAAAGATAAAATATTTTTCTTATTTTATTACGAGAGTTGTTGGATACACCAATATACAATGTGCAGGTTCAGCTGCATTACCAATGAGTGAAGTCGTTTCTATTTACCATTTCCATCTGTGAGAGATTTCATGAAAATATGTTGTCACATATAACAAAATTCTTCAATAGCAAAATAAGTTTTTGTAATTTTTTTCTTAATTTTATATATCTAATACAATGTTTCATTTACAACTATTTTTTTGGTACAATTTCATTTATAATTGTTACTTAGTGAGAATAAATATCCATTTAATAAAAGTTAAAGTCATTCATATATTTTTTCTAACTTTGTGCATATAATATATAATTTCATTTATAACTATTAATCATTTAATAACAATAAGTAACCACTCATTAACAAATAACAACCATTCACAAGTTTCTTTATATGGATATTTTTATTTTTTAAGTAAAATTTAATTATTCAACTCTCTAAAATTTTTTGGGTATCACTCCTTAATAATTTAAACTTTTTATATCTCTTGGATATTAAATACCCCTTCTTTGCGTTCCTTAACTTTAATTTTCCCAACATATTATCACCAAAGTGGGCCTAGGTTGCTATATATGTGGTAGACTTATTTGTGCACATCATCTATCTTTTGAAAATTCAAAATAAATATTATTTTTCTCTTAATTTTAACTTGATGTAATTATTGTGTTTTTATGTGATAATCCTAAATATTTAATCTTTCAGATTTCAGGATTACTAACTATAATTGTGATCTGAAAATTTTATCTTTCAAATTTCAGGAGTTCAGATTGGAAATAAAAAAAAATTAGCAAAAAATATTCAATACATAGAAAACATATTAATATTAGGAAAATTTAATATCGATGACGGCTGTATGAATGAATATTTAATTTTAAGGGACATAAAAATTTTAAATTAACAAAAAGCAGGAACATATAAAATTTATTAAGAGAGGGAATATTATATTTACTTAATGGATAAAAATATAATTAATAAAAGTAATAGTCACTTAGTGGAAACATTAATTTATAAATTATTATCTCAATAAATATCTTTTAAAAGCACTTAATGGATGGAAAAAAAACATAGTACTTATATCACTCAATCAAAATTGAATAATCTTTCTTAAAATCATGATACTATCATGTTGAGGGACAAAATTTAGATTTATTTTTTTATGTTTATTATATTTATTTTGCTACTCAAGTTATGACATATGTATATTTTAAAAAAATAAGAAAAAAATATTAATAAATATATATATTATAATTTGATTAGTAAAATTAATGTAATATACATAAAAAATAAATTTAAGTTTTGTCTGATGTTAAGTAAAGAAAAATATAAACTACTTCTTGTGCATAAGTTTGAGACTTCACAATATTATATTATTTGATTTAATAATTTCTATTAATTTTATTGATTTAGTTTAGTCACAATTTTTTCAACTTTTTTGAAACTAGTGGATGCTGATTTAGTTTTATCCTAGATTATAAATTAAATCAAATCTATGGATATTCTTCTCGTATCAATCGTTTTTTTTTTTGAGTATTATACCGATGAAGTATTTTATTAATAGTTATTTATATTTAATAAATATCTAACAATTCATCGTGAACTTATCTAAGACACGATAGCAACTCTCCATATCTAATCTAATCTAATAACAAATGCCTAGTTTGATTAGCTTTACTTTATTATCAAAATCGATTTCTTGTTCCAACCAAGGCTTCAACTTGTAAACAACTTGCGGGTTCAGCGGCTTTATTTGAAACTAAATTATTAGTTAATTTTATTATTAATTAATTATAGGGCATTGTTACACATCCCGACGATACATGTCTCGGGTAGCCCCGCTCTATTATAAATAACAAGTACTTTTATTTTAAATAAAATACAAATAAAAAAAATTGTGGAACCCAGCTACATATGAGACTAGCCGGGACGCATCTGAGCCACCACCATCCGAGCAATGAAGTGTTTTCCTTAATTATATTATTTTGTAATCAATAATATACTAATGATATTAGCTGTAGCCAAAGTGGATTTATTTTTTAATGTCCACCGAAATTTCAGCACTTGAGAAAGAAAAGACAGGTCTTCCTAGCTTTTTGTATATATAATATATAATTTTGTTTATAATTATTAATCTCTTAGTAGAAATAAATAATTATTCATTAACAAATAATAATTATATATTCACAATTTTTTATAACAATATTTTTATTTTTTAGATAAAATCTAATGGTCATTTTTTATAAATAAATTTTATGTAATCATTCTTAATAATTTAATTTTTTTATATCTTAAGATTAAATACTCATTCTTAACTATAATCAAAATTCCCGTAAAAAAAAACTATAATCAAAATTAATTTTCCCAACATATTATCACTAAAAGGAGGCCTAGGTTGCCGTGGTCATAGTTAGCATGTTTTTAGTACAAACATGCTTATTACTTATTTATTTACCAAAGAAGTTGCACTGTCAAAGCATGCAATGATCTGAAAGTCATGGTAGTATGGCCCACATCACATGGAAGATAAGGAAATAGGAAGAGGTTTCACAAAAGAGCATTTCTAACGACTACGAGCTTTGCATCAAAATGCTTTCAATCCATTAAATCATATTAAACTGTATTAAAGTGGTCATCGTGAGCCTCTTCTAATTTATTCATACATTTAAAATATATATATCATATTTATACTATAAATTTATATAAAATATATATTAAATCAAATTATATATAATTATAATATTTTCATAAAATACAGAATAAATTTATAAATAAATTAAAAAAATTAAAATATTTTTTATAAATGAATAGCACTTACGTTTAATATATCTTAGCATGTTAAGTGACTTTTTCATATGAAATAAAAATTATATAATTTTATTCTTCATTTTTGTTTTCTTTTACAATTTATAATAACGAATTTAGATCACTGTAAATTAAAAGATGTTATTTATTGTGTAAATACACTATAAAAAGAGAAAAAAAAACTCATTTTAATTTATTTTGACATGTTAATAAAAGTTGTTAATTTATATGACATAAAAGTAGATATAATTTTATTCTTTCTTTTTATTTTCTTACAATTTTATCAATAATAAATTTAGATCATGGTTGATAAAAGATGTTTTTTCAAACATTTAATAATTAGTAGTGTAATTAATTACTTTTTAAAATGATATTTTTTATGAAAAAAAATTCATTAACATTGAAACCAAATGATACTTACAAATAAAAAAATGCATCAGAAAGAAAAAAAAATATAGTTTATTATTTGAAATAACCAAAAATCTATAGATATGCTCATTGTTTAAAAAATATCGATTTCTAATCCTCTTTTACAATAAAGACCAACACAAAAATTACTACAACTTAATGAGTGTATTTCGTCTCCTCTCATACTTGATATGAAACTCTCCTATACTTACAAAAACTAATAAGATACGACCAATCACGTATAAGGAGATTAGCACAAGATACCATAAGAAATAAAAATCAAAATATCCACAAAAGAGATAACAAAAACATTTATAAAAAATATAATAAAGTCACAACATCTATTATTAAAAGAAATAAATCTGAATAACTAAGTTCAAAATATATCATATTTGAACAAATTATTAAAAAATACAAAAAAATAAAAGAAAAAAAGACAATGAGACTACATAAGAGAAAAAGAACGGTTGTTCCCCTCTCTAACACTCTCACTTTTCAAAATGATATTTCATTTTATAGTAAATAGTTGTATCAATTGTCATTCAAAGCAATTTTTCTATATAATGTTAAATATTGATAGTGATGAGTTTTTTTTTTTCTAATAGTTGATGGATAATAGGGTCTATTTGTAAGTAAAAAAAAAATTAAGGGCGTCTTTTTATAATTTTAAAGTTGACGATGACTTCACTTAAAAAAATGGTATAAAAATTCTTTGAATTTTAATTTTTTTGTAAATTACAACTACGAGCTTTGAAATCTTTTTAATTAGTCTCCAAATTTTAATTAATGTCCCAATAAATCATTATATTTAATTTAGATCCATTAATTTACTAACAATAATAGTGCATAATATCATTTTATTTGTATTAACACTAATTAAAAACTATTTATTAATTTATTTATTAAAATTTAATTTTAAATATATTTTCTTCCTTACAAATACGAATAAGATGTTATTGCAATGTTATCGTTTGATTTCTTTTGAAAGATTCAAGTGAATGCACTATCACATCCTTTGAAACAATTATAATTCAAGGATCATAACATGATTGAATAAATTGTCTTCTTTCTTAAATTTCACATGCTTGGTTATAGATGTTGAATTGGTGGATTGAGAATGATAGATATATGCCTTGTGAGATTTTGAGCCTATGGATTGAACATTTGTATCATTTTCTTCTTTCTTGTGTGATTTTTCACGCATGAAATTATTACTCTAGAACTTGTTTTGATTCTTTTTTAGACTAGATTTTCACATGCATACATAAACATGATTAAGACATTTTTCTTGAATAGTTACTTTAACCAAATAGTCAACATTGCATATTTCCTTTTGCTTAACCCCTTTGAGCTTATTTGACCATTCCTTGGTTCTAGTTCATTACGTACCTTAAATGAAAAATCATGTTCTTACCTAACCTTAAGGAATAAGAGAGCATTAACTTTATTATTAAATAAGTTCTTGAACATGTATGGGGGTGTGTGTGCAAAATGGTTGGTGAAAAAGGAAAGAGTGACCAATTGAAAACAAAAAACAAAAAAAAAAAAAATGAATATAATAAAAAAATGTGTAAAGAAAGGTTAACAAGGTAAAAAGGGAAGAGAAAAAAATATATAAAGGGAATTTGTATTATGTTGGGATGAACTTTTCATGTTTGTTATTTGAACTCAATCCTAGTGCTCTTTTATTCTCTTTGGTATTTAAATTATCATATCCATATTACTCCCTTCCTTTACCTTGACCATATTATAACATTGAATAAAGTCCTTTTGATTTGTGTGTCCATGTATTCTGAGTAGTGGAGAAGTAGAAGATAAGTAAGCTTATGACAATGCAATTTTTATGAGTTGAATTGAGTGAAATACGTACCTTTTAAACACTTGATAGATTGAGAGTGAATCTTGTGAGTATCTATCATTCTTGACTCATGCTTTTTAATTGAAGTTTCCTTACTTGTTTGTTTGAAATGTGAAGAATCGTTACCTCATAAATGTTTTGATCCTTTGAATCTTTGGTTACTCTTCTTGCTTAAAAACTTTTACATTCTTGAATATCATTGAAAATTGAGTCTTTTAGAGTTTTTAACTTTTGAGTTTGTGTTATTTTTCCTTATTCCCTAATTTTGGTCTTATGTGTTTTGTCTGAGAGTACAAAAGCTAAGTGTGAGGAAATTTAATAGCAATATATTTTATTCGTTTAATAATCATCTCTCTGGGTTTCTTAATCTTTCAGTTAGGCTTAATTAAGTTAGTTTTGTCACATTTTATGATTTTGGGCTTAATTGGATCATTGAAGGAATTATTGTATGAATTGACCTTAATTTGTCTATTTAGCACCGTTCAGTAAATTGACTATAATATGAGTTGTAAATATTTGATTGATGTGATTCTGGTTTTGTAAGAAAGTTAAGACAATTCTATACAAGTTTCATGAGACATCAAGAGCTGAATCACACGTTTAGATAATTTAAATTGAAGTGGAAGCAAGAGCTAGAATGTTGATCCTGATAGCTTGACTTATGTGCATTCATCAGTTCATATCTTGAATTGTAGGAGTTCAATAGATACCAATCTAAGCCCAAATGAAAGTTAAAACCAAAATCTATAACTTTGATAAAGAACTCAAGAGCTGAATCGGCTATCTAGTAGGTCAGATTGGGTTTGGAAGTTAGAATACGACTGTTGTTACTAGAACCTAAACAATGTGTAAAGTTGGGTTATATAAGTTGGATTGGCTAAAACCGGTAACATTGGAAAGTTAAGACAAAATCCTTCATCTTTCATGAAGATCACTTTTCAAAAAACGATGTTATGACAGAGTTATAGTTGTGTGAAGATAACTGAATTGGTTGGTGCAAGTGGGGAGATAAGCATGACAATAATTTTTCACTCATCCACCCACTCATTAAACAACTCTATTGTCATTTTTTATTCATCCACCCACTCATTAAACAACTCTATTGTCATTTTCTACTCATCCATCCATCATCCACCTACTCATTAAACAACTATTGTCATTTTTCACTCATTCAACCACTCATTAAACAAGTCTATTATCATTTTATACTTTTCATGCTTTATAAAAAGCTACATTAGTTGCTCATTAGAGGCATCTTAGTTGAGAGATTAAGACCAAATTCTTGTATCATCTTGTTGTAATTTTCTTTTGTTCTAAATATAAGTTATGTTTATCTTCTTCTTCTTCTCTTTTTCTTTTTTCTTGTTCATGAGTAACTAATTCTTATTTTGCTTGGGTAAAATAGTGAAACTCTTAGTAATAAAATAAGGTTACATTAATCTCTTTCTTGTGCTTGAATGTTATATTATCAAGTGGTCATTATATGTGTTATATTTTGTTTTCAATCAATTTAGAAACTTTCCTTGTCAAGTGGAGATCTTGATTCATTGTAGATAAGAGGTTGACACAATGAATACTTGAACTCATTTATAAGTGTTGGTATTTGTGAATAATTAAAGGAACCATAATATAACTACATATATAATCTTAAATGAGCTTTGAAAGTTGAATTTTTTTATTGGAACCTCCATTATGCATGAATTTTAATTTAGTTATAAAAAAATAATATTGTCCTTAATTTATTACCGAAAGTAGATCTCCTAACTCAAGCAACTCCTTTTTCATTTGTGTACAACTTCTATCACCTTTATTATTGTGACAATTTTTTTTCTTACTGCAAAGAATTTTTCTTCATCAATTCCCTGTGGATCGACCTCAGACTTTTGAGAATTTATTACTTAAGACAACCTGCACTTGGGTTTGCAATACATCAATTTGCATATCTTTTTTTATAACTGTTAACCACTCAATAAGAACAAGTAACCACTCATTAATAAATAACAATCATTCATAAGTTTCTTTATATGAGTATTTTTATTTTTTAGGTAAAATTTAATTATCAATCTCTCTAAATAAATTTTGAGTACTCTTTCTTAATAATTTAAATTTTTATATCTCCTTATATTAAGTACTCATTCTTTGTGTTCCTTAACTTAATTTTCCAAACATATTATCACCAAAGTGGGCGTAGGTTGTTATATATGTGGTAGACTTAGTTGTGCACATCATCCATTTTTTGAAAATTAAAAATAAACACTATTTTTCTTTTAATTTTAACTTTATGTATTATTTTGTGTTTTTTATGTCATAATCCTAAATATTTAATCTTTCATATTTCAGGTTTACTAACTATTTAGAATTGGGTTCTGAAGGTTACCTGGAGAGGTAAAAGATGGTAAAATCCTTCGTAGACGCAACTCCTTCAATGATGGAGCGAGGGGGTAAGTTTCTGCAAAAGACACTCTAACACTCAAGTAGTAGCTACGCAAGGAAGGTAATGAGTAATGGAATTAGGGCGCACTTTGTCTCACTCGCTTACTATATTTATATGAACATATTAGTGTATGTGGTGTATGAGCATTCAGTGTGTATCGAATACTGCTACTTGGGATCGTGATGACACGATCATGGGAGACAGGATCGTGGAAACAGGATTGTAGAGACTATTACTTTTATGTCCTTACTCGCTTACTTGTATGGGATACGATGAAGATTTGTTCCTGTCGTTACACTTAGCGTTTAGGTTGCTTTATGCGCATTGTACGCTTGGGTGCCAACCTGATGGATCTGGTTGCTCTAGTTCTATGGGCCCATAATCCGATCCAGAATAGTTGCTCGCAACTTGGGGCTTTGGTGGGACAACAAAGTGTCAAGATACGAATTCTTCTGGAGCACACGGCGAGCGATGGACAAAGGGATTCGAGTTGTGATATTGATATCTGATTTCACAATATTTTTTCCAAAGGGAGATCCGTGATGTATCATAACAGACTCTTAGGGTTAATGAGCAAGACCGAGATCCGAGGTATCGCTCCACTTACGTCACTTACGTCATTGTTCCGTTATCCAAGGTATGTAATGAGTTACCCCATGTGTAGTTGGTGGGGTCTTGTATCCTTTCATCCATATTTGGATTGAGGCTCAAGATGTTGTTACACCGTAGTGGCTCCTTAAAGGTCCGAGATCCAAATTACGTGTTCTATAACAAATATTTAATAATTTACTCTGGATACTATCTATCTATGTACGATAGCAACTCCTCGAATCTAATGTAATAACAAATGCTTAGGTTGATTATCTTTATTTTATTATTAGGGTTGTTGGATATACCAATCTACAACGTGCAGGTTTAGCTGCATTACCAATGAGTGAAGTCGTATCTATTTGCCATTTCCATTTGTGAGAGATTTCATGAAAATATGTTGTCACATATAACAAAATTCTTCAATAGCAGAAATAGTTTTTGTAAATTTTTTTCTTAATTTTATATATCTAATACAAAGTTTCATTTACAACTATTTTTTGGGTACAATTTCATTTATAATTGTTACTTAGTGAGAATAAATACTCATTTAATAAAAGTTAAAGTCACTCTTTTTTTTTTTCCAACTTTGTGCATACAATATATAATTTTATTTATCACTACTAGAAATTTCTAATTTAGAGATGAAATTTAAAGATGAAAATTTTTTTTGTCTCTATTAGAGACAAAAAATAGAAATGAAATTGATAAATTAGAGAGGAAAAATAAAACTTAAAATTTAGAGAGAGAATTTACAGACGGAAATGATCCGTCTCATAATTTTTCGTCTCTAATTCTATCTCTATTTAGTCAATTTAAAGTCAAATATATTTAGAGACAAAATTTAGAGACGGAATTTATCTGTCTCAGATTTTTTCGTCTCTATTTTGTCAATGTGATATTTTAAAAAATAAAATATATTTAGAGATGGAATTTAGAGACGGAATTTATCTATCTCTAATTTTTTTATCTCTAATTCTATCTGTATTTAATCAAATAAATATTTTAAAAAAAATCAAAATATATTAGAGACGATGTATTTCGTCTCTAAATTATATATATTATTTAACTAATTTTTATTTTAAAGACAGAAATGGAGTGTTATTTTCGTCTCTAATCTTTCTACCTTAATTCTTAATTCCCACTCAGAATCCTAATTCTCACGCTCCCTTTCAACCCTTATTCTCTCATCTCTATCTCTCTGCCAAACTCCTATTAGCCCCCATTCTTGTTCCACCGTCTAAAGCCTAACCTCAAATTACATCCCTCATTGTTTCCGTTTGAATCCTCCTTCCATCCATTTTTATTTCATTGATTCCTAATCTTGTTCGTTAACGGCATTCTAGCTTTGTGTTTCTCTATTCGTGGGGGCACTCACAGTGGAACCTTTCACTACGACTAGGCATTCGCTTGTTTTCTACTTCGCTTTTCCAAACCCTTCTCCAATGCCTACATTGTTAATTAGAACAAGGAACTCAAAGGTGGTCGTGAGTCGTCACAACTTTTTATTTTTTGGGGTTAATTTTGTTTTTTGGTGCTAAAAAGAAGAAATCTTTGGTGTGTTTTGTGATAAGGTTTTGGAGTCTCTGGATGCAGTGGTCGATGTTGGAGGCGTGTATGACCCTTGGCCCCTCAAGGTAATTTATGACTTTATTTACTTCTACTCTGTCTTAAAATGTCATATAATTAATAAGCATGTTGGCCTTCTTGTTATTGTTTTTTACTCAAGTGGGTTTTCAAAATCCTTGAGCTATCTGCATTTCTTTTTTACTTTAAGTTTCAATTTGTCTTTTCCTTTGTAATTCAGCTATGCTGCTTATGATATCAGTCACACTGATACTAGTAACAAAAGTGAGATAATACAATATACATTCCTTTCTTGTGTGATCTAGTCTTGTTTTTACCATGGTTATATCCAAAATATATGTTCTGTCTTCTGTCATCATATAAAGTCTACAGTGATCCCATTTCTCTTCTATATTGCGATGATTTGCTTGGCATCATATTTCTCTTCTATATTATGTATTTCCTTTCATTGTAAGATTAATATTTATCCTTTCACCAGAATGTATTTCTGCTATATTTCTTGATACTGAAGATGCTATGTGCTTATATATGTATTACCATATAGTAATTCTAACTTTTTTCCTCTCTTCAGAAACTGGAATGAGAATCTTTGTCTATTGATCTTTTACCTCATCTTGACATGTTCATGGATGCTACTTTAGGTCGCTCTTAAGAGGGAGCAAACCTGAGAGATGATGATGGTGCAAAGCAAGTATTCTTTGGAGGCGAGCATTTTATAGAAGGAATATCAGGAGAAGCATATGTAATGAACACATTTCCTCTAATTAATTTTATAATATTCTATTTTCTTCTAGAATTTTATGTTTCTTGACTCATGAAATGTGGCTTGAACTTTATACTTACCATATCACAGTTCAGAGAACTAAATTGAACACTCCACTTGGGCTTGAGGTTTAGTTACATGTCACAGAAGTTGTTTGCCTTGCATTAAATGAACCAGGTAAGTAAAAGGACACTTGTTAGGCCTCTAGTATTCTTATTGAATTGATATAGATGGCACAAATGTAACGTGAGGTTGATATAACATATATGAGTAGGACTATGTGCACTTTTCTGCTTTATGATAGGACTATATGTCTGTCTAAATAGGGGAGATGTAGATCTCAAGGCTCAATAGGTTTCATATTGCCTTAACTTTTCCCTCCTTTGAGCAAACCATTTTTCAGCAGTTTGTTATGGAAAAAACTCTAGTATCATTCTAACTTTCTGAGTCTTCTCGTATTGAATCAATCATGACATCAATCAACTAAAGGCATAGAGCATTGTTACTTTGACATATTTTGTATCTCTAACCTGTAGATTCTCAATATGCTTATATGGATAAGTCAATCAAGCTCTTGATCACGATATACTGTTTTAGACTTTTCTCCTTCTCTCCTTTGACCTTGTAAAGTTTATGCTTATCTGATCATCTAGTTGTTTTATATATCTTTTACAAACATTTACAGGTTTCACATATGCACGTACATTGTCTTGTTTGAACACTAGCCTGAAAATCTTTAATTCATTTATTTCATTGTTTTGATGTAATTGGTAGGTCATAAAGAATGAAGATCTTGAAAAGCTGAGGGAACTAGGCTCTAGTACCTTTGGGACTGTGTATCATGGAAAATGGAGAAGAACAGATGTTGCCATTAAAAGAATAAAGAAGAGATGCTTCACTGGTCGATCGTCTGAGCAAGAGCGACTGGTAACTCGTTATTTAATTTCTATTGGATAGCATGCATTATCTTCTTTTTATTTTTCATTTAAATGAAATAGATAATGCTTCTTTATGTTATCATTATTAAAAATTTCTTTAATGATAAGGATAAATTTTCATGGAAGATGATATTTGCTTCTTTTCTCAGACTGTAGAGTTCTAGCGGGAAGCTAACATTCTTTCTAAGTTTCATAATCTAAATGTAGTTGCATTTTATGGTGTGGTCTAGGATGGACTAGGAGGAACGATGGCCACAGTTACAAAGTACATGGTGGATGGTTCGCTTAGGCATGTATTACTTTGCAAAGATAGGTAATTCCTGATGTCTGCTATCAATATGGGATGACTTATGCTTCACTTTATATGGCAGTATGTAACTTCATTAGCTCCTTTTATATTAATTTTGAAATTACAATTGTAGGTATTAATGTGCAGTAATCTAACCAAAAACAAAATATTTGCATGCTAGGTTCCTATATCACATTGACTATACTTAAGGGTAACAGTACAAGGAGAAAGTCAAATTCTTGCTTCTAACTTTCCTTTTCCTCTTTGGCCAGTGTATGACATATTGACATACAATGAGTTTAAATTGAACCTAGACAACAATTTTGGGAACATAATAACTCTTACAATTATAATTTGAATCACTAGTCCTCAATGAGTTGTCTACCACTTGCAGAGTCCTTAATAATATAGTACCACCTAGCATCTTTGCATTGATTATCTCAATATTGTCTACATCCAACATTGTAACTTCTTTCTTTTATTTTTTATTGAAATAATGGAAATTGCAGCCTTGATTATCTCACTATCCTTATCCTGTTTGAATTTTGGAATATTTTGTCTGTGTGTGATGTTGTGCATTTTATATATGGAGAGAAACTTGACTTTGAGCGATTCAAATTAAATTATGCAAATGAGAGATTACAACAACACTTCAATTGTCGATTATTCAAGTTAGAACAGGAGGTATGCACCACCTAGAAATTGATTTGCTTAAACAAAATCACAATGGAATGATGATTGTATAACATTTTTAATTCAAATCTGTGAGTTCTAAGTTCAAGGTCAGAGTCATTTGGGCAGCAAGAATCCTCAGAGGAAAGGACCAAGTTATCATCTTTACACACTATAATTGTATAAGTTAGAAAAAAATCTACTTGCAAAATGTAATAGCAATATATTAATGGTATGCATAAGATATTGTAACTATTTTATATACTTTCAACTATTTTAATATCTTTTATAGTTACTTGGATAATTATAATGATTGATGATTTATTGTGATTTTTGATAAATTTTGATTTTGAATAATTATATGCATAAGAAAATAATTTTTTTATAAAATAAAGGCATCTAGTTGTGGCAAATCCTAACTAGATGCCTATTTTTTCAAAATGTTTTTTAAGATATTAGAGACAAATCTCTAATTTTAGAGACGAAAAAATCCGTCTCTAATTTTAGAGACATAATTAGAGACGGAACAATGCTATCTCTAAGTTAGAGATGAATTTTTTTTATTTAGAGACGGACGTTTTCCATCTCTAACTTAGAGACAAAATTAATTTTTCGTCTCTAAATATTTAGAGACGCCAAATTTAGAGACAAAACGATTTTCATCTCTAATTTTGTCTCTAAATATTTAGAGACAAAAATTTATACATTTAGAGACAGAATCTATTCCGTCTCTAAATCCGAAAATTCTAGTAGTGTATAATTGTTAACCATTCAATAAAAACAAGTAACCACTCATTAACAAGTAACAACCATTCACAAGTTTTTTTATATGGATATTTTTATTTGTTAGGTAAAATTTAATTATTCATCTCTCTAAATAAATTTTGGGTATCCTTTCTTAATAATTTAAACTTTTTATATATCTTGATATTAAATACCCCTTCTTTGCGTTCCTTAACTTTAATTTTCCCAACATATTATCGCCAAAGTGGGTCTAGGTTGCTATATATGTGGTAGACTTATTTGTGCACATCATCTATTTTTTGAAAATTAAAAATAAACACCATTTTTCTCTTAATTTTAACTTTATGTAATTATTTTTTGTTTTTTAATTATGTCACAATCCTAAATATTTAATCTTTCAGATTTCAGGATTACTAACTATAATTTTGATCTGAAAATTTTATCTTTCAAATTTCAGGATTTCAGATTGGAAATAAATTTTTTAGCAAAAAATAATCAATACATGCGAAAACATATTAATATTAGGAAAAATTAATATCGATGCTATGAATGAATATTTGATTTTATGGGACATAAAAAGTTTAAATTAATAAAAATCAGGAACATATAAAATTTCTTAAGAGAGAAAAATATTATATTTACTTAATGGCAAAAAGTACAATTAATAAAAACAATAGTCACTCAGTAGAAACATTAATTTATAAATGATTATCTTAATAAATATCTTTTTAAAGCACTTAATGGATGAAAAGAAAAACATTAGTACTTATATCACTCAATCAAAATTGAATAATCTTAAAATCATGACAGTATCATGTTAGGTAGAGAAAAATATAAACTACTTCTTGTGCATAATTTTGAGACTTCACAATATTATATTATTTGATTTAATTATTTCTCTTAATTTTATTGATTTAGTTTAGTCACAATTTTTTCTACTTTTTTGAAACTAGTGGACGTTGATTTAGTTTTATCCTAGATTATAAATTAAATCAAATCTATGGATATTCTTCTGGTATCCGTCTTCTTTTATTTTTTATAGGTATTGTACTCATGAAGTATTTTATTCGCAGTTGCTTATATTTAATAAAATTTTAAAATTTATTAAAAAATTAACATTTAACAGATAGTTGATAATTCATTGTAAATACCGTACTCATCTAAAACACAATAGCAACTTCCCAATTCTAATCTAATCTAATAACAAATGCCTAGTTTGAAAATCGTTTTCTTGTTCCTACCAAGGCTTCAACTTGTTAAGAACTTGCGGGTTCAGCTGCTATATTTGAAATAATTTTGATTTTTTTTTATTTTTTATATCATTGATTATATCATTTTTTTTATTTTTTTTATTTAATCACAAATATTTAAAAATATAATAAAAAATAATGTGAGATGAAAAATAATGTGAAAACATTATTTTCTATTTAAAACTAAATTATTAGTTAATTTTATTATTAATTAATAATAGGGCATTGCTACACGTCCCGACTATACATGTCTCGGTAGCCCACCTCTATAATAAATAACGAGTACTTTTATTTAAAATAAAATACAAATAAAAAAATTGTGAGACTCAACTACATATGAGACCAGCCGGGATGCATTTTGTAAACAATATTATACTATTGATATTAGCTTTAGCCAAAGTGAATTTGTTTTTTAATGTTCACTGAAATTTCAGTACTTGAAAAAGAAAAGCCAAGTCTTCCTAGCTTTTTATATATAATATATAATTTTATTTATAATTATTAATCTCTCAATAGAAATAAATAATTACTCATTAACAAATAATAATTATATATTCACAATTTTTTATAACAATATTGTTATTTTTTAGATAAAGTCTAATGGTCCTTTTTTATGAATAAATTTTATATAATCATTCTTAATAATTTAAATTTTTTATATCATTTAAGATTAAATACTCATTCTTAGCTATAATCAAAATTAATTTTCCCAACATATTATCCCCCAAAGCAACCCTAGGTTGCCGTGATCATAGTTAGCATGCTTATTACTTTTTTTTTTGGGGTACAAACATGCTTATTACTTGGTTTAAGAAGGTGCTGAGTGAGCATAATATCTTCAAAAGGCTTGATTAAGTGTTCTGAATTAAAAAATTTTCTCAACTTTTTAAGATTAAAATTTTGCTTTCGTCCCTGAAAAAAAGGATAGCTGTTTTCTTCTCCAACACTCACTTTTCAAAATGATATTACATTTGATAGTAAATAATAGTATTAGTTGTCTTTCAAAGTATTTTACTATATAATATAAAATATTGATACGTGATGAGTTTTTTTTTTTTTGTCTAATAGTTGATGGAAAATAGGGTCTATTTGTAAGTAAAAAATTTTAAGGAGGTCTTTTTCTAATTTTAAAGCTGACGATGACTTCACCTAAAAAAAAGAAGAAGAAGTTGACGATGACTACTTTAAAACAGTTTAATATGATAAATGGGAAGAAGGCATTTTGATGCATTGCTCGTAGTTGTTAGAGATGCTCTTCTGTGAACTTCCTTCCTATTTCCTTATCTTCCATGTAGGACATACTACCATGACTTTCAGATTCCTTGAAATTTATATTTATATTCTATGTGAAGGAACCTTGCCTTGCTATTAAATTTAAATCATATTTAATAAAAAATACCAAAAAAATATTTATTTAGGAATATGCCTGGTATCTAGAGGCAAATAAAATTATTATCATTTCCAAACAAAGTGTGTGTGCATTCGTTAAGCATTTTCCTTCAAGTTTCTTTTGACATTTGGGATTAAATGGTATGAATGTTGATGTTGACCATGGAAGCTTCCACTACAACAATTTTGGCTTCTGGCAACGGAGTTTTTGGCAACGTTTAAAAAACGTTGCCTAAACTTGTATAGGCAACGTTTTTTGCAAGTTGCTTTTATTTATAACTTTAGGCTCCATGTTTTAGGCAACGTTTAAGAAACGTTGTAATAAGTAGTATAGGCAACGTTTTACAACTATTGTCTAAAGTTGAACATGTTAGGACAACACTTTTAACACAACGTGTAAGAAACGTTGCTTTAAAGGTAATAAGCAACGGTTTGAAGCTGTTTCCATTATATTTATTATTAAAACCAATTAAAACGTTGCTTATTAGTTTTAATGTTTTGAAATTTTTTCAGACAGGGCGCGCTTATTACCGGGATTGTGAAATTTTTGTCCCTTCTCTCAAACCCCAATCACCCGTTCTTACCTATACTCGGTGGAACCTCCATGGCTGGACCTTTGAGCAATCGCGGAATCACTGCGAGCTTGTGAGATCTGCATGGTCTGATCTACATTGCTGGACCTTGAGGCCACAGAAGCAACACTGATATGCATCTGGACCTTTGTGTCGTGCGCATGAATAAGGTCCTAGCTTGGATCGTCCTGCTTCTGATACAAGCTGTAAGAGTGTTAAAGGTACCATTTTTCTTTTGGGTTCTTCCCCCATTTCTGTGTTTAGGTTTTTGCACCCACTTCTTGTCCTATTTGTACCACAGAGCCTAAATCCCTAACCTTCAAAAAAGAGAAAGTTTCAAAAAAGGATAGAATACATAAACTCCAGTTGTCTTCCTTGAATTCGTAGATGCCACATTGATGGATTGGAGAAAAATTGGTTTCTTTGTATGTGTTGTGTATATCTTGCCCTTGGTATTTTTCTTCCACCTTGGTTCCAGTAGATAATTACCTTATAGATTGTGGAGGAAATGCAATGCTCTGCAGCAGATCCCCAATGCCATGAATAAAAATGCTTGCCTAAGAGTCTAGGTTTTAACAAGATGTTAACACATATTTTTATCTTCATAAACCCTCACGTTTTCCGCCATTGCATAATACCTTAGTCTTCCGTAAGTTTTTTTTTTAATGTCCCGTTGAGTTTATTTTGACGCCTTGTGATAGGTTTGTAAGGATAAATTTTGTGCAAATATCATTTGTCTTGTCTTATTAATGAAACCTTTTTAATGATTTCGTAATACACAAATGAAATACTGCCGACATCCCTGTTATTTTTCATTGTCAAACAATTTTGTTCATTTCATGAGCATATGAAATTTTGAAGGTTTAATGGAGAAGTGATTTTTCTTTTGTTTTGTATTTTTTTGGGGAGGGGGAGGCGAGGTTTAATGGGTGTTGGGGTGCACGTGACTATGGCTGGTGTTTGGAGGAACCAATGGAGTTGTTGTTTTAGTTAGCTCAAGAAATGAGGTGTTTTTGTGTTCCCGGTTGAAACTTGAAAGGTGGGTTGTCTTGGGGTTGTGGTGGAGGTGAGTATGGGTGAATTTTGTTCTTTGTTCAGAATGCAAATTAAACTATCACTAAATAGAACAGAGAAACTGCTATTAGTCTATTACCCTTAAGTTTTGGAGTAACTGGTGGATTAATTTGTGAATTGCCTAGCTGAAGAAAACAACCGATGTTGATTTCATAAACGTTAATGGGTATTAAATAAAGTCAATTTCACACCAGCAAGAGGGCAGGGAGTGGGGTTTCTGTGGTGGATCTTTTGCCTTGTTTGTATGTTGTAAGTTGATAGGAATGGGGTGGGATAGCTGGATTTGGACTTGTTAGGAGTGGGGGATATCTATTGATGGTAATAATGTTATATCTAGATGAATGGATAGATCCAAGAGGTTTACAGTCTAGGTTTCTTGCTTGTGATGATGGTTAGTCTTTTTTGGTTTCAAATTTGAATATGTGAATTCACTGCTGGCTAAGAAGATGAGTTATGAACTTGTTTATGGCCTTGGTGTTAATTTGAGTTTTGGTACTTGGTGTTTATATGCGGTCCATTAAAAATGGAAATGATGGTATTTTAGTGTAATAGGTGAACCTATCTCTTTAAAAGCTGGTAAAATGAATGGGATTAAGGAATCACGCAATTTGATTACCAAAAAATCATTCTTGACTCATGAGGTTCCATTATCATTAGGTTATTAAATTTGTTCATATGTCAAAGTTGGTAAAATGAGAACTCTTCTCATTGTTTTGAAATAAGAATTAAAGTAAACCTTGTGAGGTGCTTGTACTTTTTCCCCATTAAATTTATTCGTTGAATATAATGATTTTAATTTGAGATTAAAAGTGGAATTGTAAAATGCTTTGATAAGAAAAGCTAGGTTGTTTGATCTTGTGAATATTCTTCTTATCTCGTAATGCTTTATTGTAGTTTAGATTGAATTTATGTGTGTCTCTGTTTTGGGGTGAGATGATTAGTGTAATTGCCCAAAAGTAGTTTTCAATGGCCTTAGAAATTGAAGTGTTGGGGTCAAGGATTTGCATACTCTTGCTTGTAGTGATGGTTTATGCTCATTTACATGTGATATGCTGTGTAGTGATCTGTTTGAGCTATCTAAAAAAAATAAAATAACACTGTGGTCTGTGGTATCTTATCTGGGTTGGGAGTTTTGTTCACTTGAATGCATGTTTGTTTTGGAAAATGGGTTAACTACCAGGGTTGCTGAAAGTCATGGCCTTAAGAGTTTGGTAACCGAATCACTAAGTGTTGCAGACTTTTGCACTTTTATGATCCTGTGGATCCTAAGGGTGGTTTGTGATTGATATGCTAATATTGTGATCTTGAAATAATAACAGTAGATGGCTAAAGTCAATTACAAATTAAACTGATTCAAAAAATCTCTTTTATTGAAGTTAAAATTGAAACTTAAGGTCAAATTTATGATTTCTGGTCACTTCTTTTTCTTTGGAATGAAAATGGATAGATTAATTTTGGAGCTTCATTGGTGCTGTTCTGTTTTCATTCCTTGTGGATTCTTAGTTTTTCAGATGTCCTAGTGCATTTACCCTATTTTTTGTCTCTTTTAATTGAATTTGGGCAACCTTGTTTGTTTCATGTGTGCGTGTAATCTCAAATGAATAGCTGGTGTATATTCTTGATTCATTTCTATGCATGTTGATTTATGAGACATTGAATCCTGTTGGGACCTTGAAATGAATCTGGAAAGTTTTAGTTCTTTTTTTCCTTTTCTCTCAAATATTATGATGCTAATTCAGCTTCTTCTTCTGGTTTATGGTTTTAAATTTGAACTACAAAGGTTACTCTTTTTGTTTTGTTGTAGCCATTTTGCAAGATTACAATAAACTAGCAAGAAATGGTAATTCCCACCTACTGTGAACACACTCACTCTAAAGACATTCGAGATGTCCTTTCTCTCCCTAAACCTTCCTTTCCACTTCTAAAACAGAATCCCCTCCCCAAAGGACTCCATCTCTATTTATAACCAACTAACTATATTCTAACAACTCAACCAACTAATTCTTATTTTAACAAAATAACTGTTCATAACAGAATAACTACTCTACTAATAGTTCTGATTCTCTATTACATGTTTACTCCTCCTATTACTAACAATACTCCCCCCAAAATAACTTGTAATGTTAATTTTATTAATTAGGCTTAGTTCTTCTAATATCTTGTACTTCTGTATTGCCAATATGTTTTGATTATGCTTTTCTTTCATTTTGGTTTCCTAACATCCTGTGGCCTACTTGGATCTAATGACTATGAATTGGAATATACCCCCCTCTATTCCTTTAAACCTTCAATGTCCGATGAAGGTGGGATATTGTCAAATCTTTTTGAGATGACAGGACAATTTACTGGTTGAACCTGTCTGGTAAAACATGTTGAAATAATGTAATAATATATTTTTTTTAGAAAAAGAAGTATTATAAAATAGAAGACAAGTACAACAGGGTGAGGGTAAGGTATCCTCTAGAGCTGAAAAAAATTAAAACAAAAGAAAAGAAAATTCAGGAAACAAGGAAGCTTGGAATGCATAGTGTAATAACAATATTAAAATTAAGACTGATGTGAACTATCTATTTAGCTTTTTTGAAATTTGCTTTTGCAAACTATCTATTTTAATATTTTCTTTTTTCTTGTATCTCCAGGTGAAGTTGATAGGAGAATTTCATTTGGTCAACTAAAGAGATTTGCATGGAGAGAACTGCAGATAGCTATAGATAACTTCAGTGAGAAAAATGTTTTAGGACAGGGACCTGTTACGGCTGATTGGGTTTTGTACTACTCCAACTGAACGCCTCTTAGTTTATCCCTTCATGCAGAACTTAAGTGTTGCTTATCGTCTATGAGGTATTTAGTTACAATGCATATGAGCATTACTGGTCTGCTAAGTATCAAATTAGATTTGCCATAAAATAAGAGAGTATTATTATTTTATTTTATAACTGGGATTCGAGGGGTCATTCATATAGTTGAATAGTCACTAGCCTTAAGATATTATTTTTTGTTTTAGTCATATAACTATTTTAACATTTCCAAAATATAATTGGGTGCAGAAAGTAATCAAAGATTTAATCTAACATTTTAGGAAACTTACTGACATTTTCAAGATTTGTCCAAAACTTGAGTTCTTTTGTTATAAATAATTATTATCATGATGACAGACTTTGGGGAATAACACAAGAATGTGAACGATGAAGATGATGTGTAGGTCTTATCACTAGAACTTCATCATCAAGCAGGCCTGCACAATTTTAGATTTTCACTTTATGTCTTTGTTTTACATCCTAAAAGACTCAAGTAATATACCAAAGCGTCATCTGTTTTTACATAATATATGTTTAATAATATTTACTTCTGCAATCCCAGTCAATTCCTCGCTTTTATATATGTTTAATAATATTTACTTCAAACACAGAAGGTAGAAAAAGAACCCAACCTTTGTTTATTTTTGTCCTCAGCTTTATGGTGTAACCCAAAACTGATTTTATTGTTCCAACTGATTTCTTAGATAATGTATATACCAATCTAAGCAAAAATAATATAAGCCAGCTTTTGAAGAATAGATGATTTGTATTTCTTGCTTGTTGTTTTTTCCCTTGGAATTCCTTCTTTTATAGTGTCTTACAAGAATTCTTGATCAACTAGTCGTTACAGTGATTCCTACACCTTAATTCTTGCATTTCGTGAGTTTATACATAACATAAAATAGAATCCCGTGAAGGTGGCATAACTGATGATATTTGGAGAAGTTCTATTGATTTCCTTTTTCACCAATGATTGGAGATGTTTTATTTCAACTTTATGAACAACTAAGTTTACAATCAAAATAAGCAGGGAGACCATTTTTTTTTTTAAGGTGTAAGTTGTCCTCACTCTTCACCATTTTTTTTAAAGTGAAAGTTCTGACTTTGCCTTTTTATTTCTTTTCTCTATATTGTCTTGGTTCTCTGTTGCTATTCTCTTTTCCTTGCAATCCTTGTATATGAGGGGCACATGGGTGAATGGTTTTTTTTTTCTGGTTGTGACAGAGAGTCCATCTCTATGGTAGGGTGAAATTCGACTAAAAAAAAAAATCAACGACTTTAGATGTGGTTAAAATTTCATGATTTTTAAAATTACAAATGATTCCCAATTTGCCAAAATTTCACCCCATTCCATAATTTCTCTTTTTTGTTTTTTTAGGCTTTGGTAAAGGTACTCAATTAGCTCCTATAGTCTGAACTCAAAAGGATGGCTAATTCCAACTCTTTTAACTGGTAAGACATAAATTTCTCCTATTTAAGTCTTACTTTTTATCCTGCATTATTAGATTATTAAATTTCTCTATGGCTAATCATTGTTTTGACTAATTTAGTACTATGAATATTCGTATTAGTATTTGAACATTAACACCAAAAATAACTTTCTTATCAGTGAATTAAACGATGAGTTCAAGGAGTGGATGGATTTACCGAGGTTTAGCAAAGAGTACATTGATGGTGTCCATTTTTTCTTAGATTTTGCATTTACTATTGGAGAACCTGATGGAGAGGAGATATTATGCCCTTGTGCAAAATGTGCAAATTCTTATTGGAGAACAAGAGATGTTGTGTACGAACATTTAATATGTAAGGGATTTGTTGTGGGCTACCGAAAATGGATCAACCACGGAGAAGGGCTAAGCGCAACGGGTCTTGATGTTGACATGGATGTTGAAGACCCACGTGATGACATTGATAACTTATTGAACGATAGGTTTAGAGATGTAGTGCAAGAGGATGGGCTTCATGAAGGTGCTAATGAAGATGCAAAGAAGTTTTATAAACTGGTTGAGGAAGCAAATCAAGAACTGTACCCAGGTTGTGAAAACTTCTCTACATTGTCATTCACCATTCGACTTTATTTGTTGAAGTGTCTTCATGGATGGAGTTGTGCATCTTTCACATCTCTCCTTGAGTTGTTGAAAGAAGCTATACCTAATTTGAATATTCCTCCATCTTTCAACAAAACCAAGGCCATGATAAAGGACTTGGGTCTTGACTACGAAAAGATCCCTGCATGTCCCAATGATTGCATGCTATATAGGGGTTGTTATGCTGATAAAGAGTTTTGCCATATATGTGGAGCTTCACGATATATTCAATATCCTAGCGTCGATTGTGAGGCTGAATCTTCCAAGAAACTTAATGTAAATGCTAAGATCTTGAGACACTTTCCTTTGATTCCCAGACTCCAAAGGATGTTTATGTCTTCAAAGACAGCCAATACACTTAGGTGGCATGCAGACGAGCGTTCAAATGATGGAAAGTTGAGACATCCTGCTGATGGTCAAGCGTGGAAGGACTTTGACAGGGATAATCCTGATTTTGTTCAAACTTGTTTTTATAACTGTCAAACAAACATAAAAAACCTATATAAATGTTGTTCATGTACTAGTTTACTTTTTGCAATGATGTATTGATTAGTGGTATTCGAGATGAAAGTGAAATGTGGTGAACCTCCCTATCAAAATAGATAGGACAGATACTAATTAGGAAGTGTAATAATGCTTTTGCTTGTGGACCATTTTCTTTGGATATTTTTAGCGTTCTGATTGCTTCCCCACCCTCTTATGTGTATTGAGGAGGAATACTTATGTGTCTACGCATATTTATTTACATATATTTATTATTTTTTCTTTTGCAGTGAGAATATACCAGATAAATCGAAACATATGGATACAATTATGGAGATTTGCCAAAGATATTCAGTTTTAGTATTTTTGTTCTTTCATTTGTATTATGTGATCAAGAACAATTGTATTACTTTTGTATAATTGTAGTAGATGACTTTTTTCATTAGTTTTGGTGTCTATATATAGTAAATACACTTATATAATTTAGTATATTTATTTGAGAAGAATTAATTTTTTAATGCATTATTAATTTTTAATATGTGCCTTTTTAATACATAAGTAAACATTATTGTCAAAAAGTGGTATACAGGTAAATTCTTAAAAAGTTGCTTATAGCATATAAAAGCAATGAAATTGGCTAAAGTATACCTATAAGCAACACTTTTTACAAGTTTCTTTACGGTAAGTTTAAAAATAATGTTACTTAAAGAAGTATTTATAATTAAGCCAAAACAGACCTATAGGCAACGTTTAAGAAACGTTGCCAAAACCTTTACGCATAGGCAACGTTTAAAAAACGTTGCCAAAACCTTTGTCCATTGGCAACATCTCGAAAACGTTGCCAAAACCTTTGTCCATTGGCAACATCTCGAAAACGTTGCCAAAACCTTTACCCATAGGCAACGTTTCTTGAGCGTTGGCTTAAGGTAAACTTAAACTGCAACGACTTTGAAATGTTGCCTAAAGCAGGACCTATGGCAACGTTTTTAAACGTTGTCTTATGACATACTTAAAAGCAACTAAAGAAAAGCGTTGCCTAAAACAGCACCTATACACAACATGTCAAAAGCGTTGCCATAGATATCTATAGCCAACGTGTCAAAAGCGTTGCCAGAAGGTAAGAATAGGCAACGTTTTTCCTAAAGTGTTGCCAAAAGTTTAAAAAAGCGTTGCCTATTGTGATAGGCCACGGCAGAAGAGGCAACGACTTGGCAAGGGCTGAAAAACGTTGCCATAGACTTTTGGCAACGGTTTTTGACCAATGGCAACGCTTTTCAGCCCTTGTCAAAGGGCAAAATTGTTGTAGTGTTCTCTGAAACATCCATCAATTTGCATTTCTCTTTCCATCTAATTGTATTATGAACAGATAAGTCTATTAACTTATTTAGTTGGTAAAAGATGGTTGTCTACAGATGCTCAAGTACTGTGTTATTTGCAGAATATTACTCTCAAAGATCAGTACATTAATTTAATAAGTTTGGCTCTCTCTCTCTCTCTCTATATATATAGTGACATAAATTTTTATTGTGAGAAAGTGAGAGAATAAATTTTGATCATATAATTATACATGAATAGTGAAGATTAAAAGTTACTTAAAGATTATGTACTACTTTAAAAAGTCACATGTATTTATTTTCTAATATTGATCATTCATATAAGATTTAATAGTTAAGATTACTCTTCTTACAATAAGCACTCTTCTCATTAGATATATATATATATATATATATATATATATATATATATATATATATATATATATAGATCTTATATAAATAGTTAAGATTAGAACATAAATGCATGTGACTTTTTAAGTAGACACATAACTTTTAAGTAACTTTTAATCTTGACCATCTATGTATAGTATGGTTGTATGGTCAAGATTTATTCATCTTACCCTCTTATAATAAAAACTTTTCTCACTAAATATACTCCTTATATATATATATATATATATATATATATATATATATATATATATATATATATGACTGTACCCCTAATCTTGTATTTAAATTTATTTTTCGTATTATACTGATATTGTAATACCTTGTTTTGTATAAAATTTTTGCGTTACGTGTTGTTTTCATTATGCGATATTGGGCTATAAGAATTTACCTTATGAGCCACCTTGTTGCATTTATGAAGTTATTTAAGTTATACCTTGATAAATTCTGTTTGAAACCCTTTTGTTAGAAAGAAAGAAGTTTAAACTCTATATTTTGTCCATTGTTAAACAATGTGTAGCTTATAATTTACACTTGAATTCGATCTCAACACATTTAGATATAATTGATGATTATCAGTACTCTAGTCTTGAAACTTTCTAACTCTTTGAAATCACATCTATATAGATGGTTATATAAAATATGTTTTTTTTTTTAAATTAAAATTAGCAATAATTAATCATTAAATATTGATAAATTACAAAATAATTTTTAATAAATTTTAGAAGCCTTTAATCTAATCGTGTTTAAATAAAAAAAAATTAAAATAAAAAAATTTCAAAATTTTGAAGTCCCAACTTTTGACTTTTTATTCTTAAAGAATTTTTTAATATTTTATTTGAATTTAATTAGGATATATTTTCTTATTTACATTTATGTTTTAACATAATGTTAAGCAAGACATTAGTAAAGTGTTGAGCAAGCCAAACACACTAAAAACTTTTGCTAACTCCTAATTATTTTTTACCACATCTTTTTTAAATATATAATAAAGTTATTTATATATTTTTACTTAATATCTTAAGATTTTGAAAGAGTTAGTTATGATATGATATTAAAGCATAAGTTTTTTTTTTTTGACCCAGGGCCTCGATAAGTTTATACCTAATGCTTTGTTTGGATGAGGAGAGAAAATAAGAAGAAAGAAAATGAGAAGAGAGAAAATAAAAAGAGAGAAAATGGATATAAAATAGATAGAAAAGTAGAGAGAATTTTAATTGTTTGGATGAAGAGAAAATGAGAAGAAAGAAAATCAAGAAAAGATTAAAAAATTATTTTTTCTTAAACAAAAATCAAAACCCAAATGTCATGCGAATGCTGAGAAGAAGATTGACGCTAACTGTTTGTGAGTAAATGACTTACATAGTTTGTCTTCTCAATTATGACCCATTTAATACTTCATAGTTTTATATATATATAATTGTTATTTTTTACCCTTCATTGCAGTTCAAAGCCATCATTTCTGCTTTTTCTCATTGTTTTTCTTCATTGTTCAAATGAAAAAATATATTTGGTGGGTCCTACACCAATTTTTTATTTCTCTCCAATTTTCTCGCCTCTTCCAAACTAAAGAAAATGGAATATTCTACTACTTTTCTCTCCACCCATTTTCTTTCCTGCCATTTTCTGTTGTTCCAAACAAAGCATAAATGATTTAGAATTCGTGATCGTACGGCACCTATTTTTCATATATTAAATTGAATTTAACCCTAGACAGTTTTAAGGTCCTTATCTTCGTGTACTCAAATTGCAAATAAAATATTAACCAACATTATATTCAATATTATCATGATAAATTTAACTTGCCGGCAAGAACAACAGCCGACTTTAAAAAAATAATAATAAATGATGGAATTTAATATGTAGGTGTGTGACAGGAACTTTGTCTTACTATTAAATTTTAAGAGTAAATTATAGAAACTCCTCCTCAAGTTTATTTAAAAGACACGTTATCCCAAACTTATTTTAAATATGAAAAATATTAATTTTACACTATTTTTTAAGAATATATTATTATTTATATATTTTTTAAGAAATGTAATTGAATAAAAAATAATAAATATATATATAATAAATAATATTAAATAAAATATAAAAATATATATATATATACTATTTAATATAAACATATAAGAATTGTTTAAATATACACTCTATACCCCAGTTGACCTGCTGATTGTTAATTAAGTTAACGGAATAATTTTTTTTCCCGGTCCTCAATATCCGTTCTGGAAATTCCGGCAAGCCTTTTCTCCATTTCATCTTCAACCTCTCATTGACGGGACTCAAAAACCGATTCGACAGCTCATCA
Organism: Ormosia emarginata; assembly: GCA_029884605.1. Classification (NCBI taxonomy): domain Eukaryota; kingdom Viridiplantae; phylum Streptophyta; class Magnoliopsida; order Fabales; family Fabaceae; genus Ormosia; species Ormosia emarginata. The sequence goes on along the minus strand of JAQQTP010000089.1, from coordinate 42,741,166 downwards.
GAGTTCCTGAAGTTGATGTGCCACATGGTCCAGTGCTCACCATCAACAATTTGGTACTACAAGTGGAAGACAATATTTAAATTTAAAAAGGCATCTAAACAGACACTAGAGAATAGGAGAAAGCTACGTGGCAGTTGTGGACTTAGTCAATGGTCATTCATGGAAAATAGTCATCTTTGAGTGTCAAAAGAATCACAGAGTTGAAGAAGACATGACCCATTTCTTCAAAATGACAAATACAAAAACCGATGTTAATCCTGATCATTTTACGGATTCCATTTCCCCTGTTGCGATTTGGGTTACGGGGACTAATCTTATGTGGATGTGTGAGTGTCTTGGTGTTATTGGGGATGCAAGAAAGGTGTTCAATGAAATGGGCAAAGATTTTGGTTGCTTGCCATGCTTGATGTCCAGCCACCTCTAGATGTGGTAATATCTCTGCCTAAGCTTGTACGAGCAATCCCTATGGACAAAATTCGGGAACCTTGAGATTGTTGACTCTGCTGAAGCTAAAATTGATCACCGAATCAAACTGAATCTGAGAAAAAGAAAAGAAAGGCTGGGTAAACCCCAAATTTGTCCATGAGAAAAACATCACTGGATAAATTCGTCTTGGGCAAAAAGAAACTCAGCCTCGGGCTATGAAAATGAAATATGATAGACTAGAATAAATTTATTATTTTATTATTTAAATATTTTATGATAAAATAAAATAAATTTAATATTTTAATATTTATGAAATAGACAAAAAGATAAGAGTTATAATTTATTATTTTTATATTATCTTTATTTTAAATATATTAAAATTAAATTATTTCTAACTAAAAAAAGAATTTAATTATTTTCAAATATTATTTGATGATGGTATTTATTAAATGATATATTTTAAATTTTTTATCTTGTTTTTTGTTAATTTTTTTAATCTCATATTTTTAATTATTTTCAATTTTAATTACATGAATATCAATTTCAATCTCGCGCGTTACCGAGTTACATAATTTGAAATTGTTTGTAAACAAGATTTGACGTGATGAATTCCAATTATATGAATATTTATATATTAATCATATTTCTTGATTTCTGCCATTAATATGACGCAATAGCTTATGGATGAGTGACCTGTTTTTTTGGTCATGTTGTGTGGCAATATATCAATGAGACAACAAAGTTGAAAAATTTTTTAGTAGCAATAAAAATGTGATACCAGCTAAAAATTATTTTTGAATATAAGGATTGAGTGTTATATGCAAATTTACATATAGTAAATTTTAAATAAGTTAAATCAATCCTTACAAAAAAAATTAGGTTCCCTTTTAAATGTGATGGTAAAATAATGAGAATGGAAAAGATGAGAGACAGCAATACATATGTGAAACAATGAGCAAGAGAGGAGAGACAACAACATAGTCTTCACTTCTAGTTAGGGTAAAAGGATAATTTTATAATTTGATAATTTTAACAATAAAAATTGTTCCATCCTATACCTCCCTCAATTGGGGGGAGAGAGAGAAAATTTGGAGTTATTAATGGAATGAGATGAAATACATCTCATTCACTTCCATTTTATTTTACCTTTTTTAACAAATCCAAACAATGGTATATACCTCAATTCATCTCATTCCACCAAATCCAAACATATCATAAGATCTTGAGATTTACAATCTTGAGACACATTAGTCTCTCTATTATTTTTGCTCTACTAAACTTAATAGAAAAACACTAAAGATGTCAAAACGAGTTGGTCTATGTGGACAAATCGTTTTTGGGTTAGGCTGTTGGCCCAAATTATCCTTTTTTAAAAAAAAATCTTATATTTTTATTATTATATTTTTCTTTTGTATATTTTAAATACCAATAAATATCAAATAAAATTATTTTTATGAGATAAATATTAATTTATATTAAAAAATATAAAGGGTAAAAACCTTTGAGATCATAAAAATTATTAATTAAATAATTAGATATCAGGTTAGCAAGTTGACCTGACCCATTGCAGGTCAGCCTATATTGGGTTGAGCCAAAATCAAGTTGGCCCAGTCAATTCAAAATACATTTTAACAATTACCCCCAACTTGGCCTTTTGGTGGGACAACAAAGTGTCAAGATACGAATTCGTCTAGAGCACACGGCAAGCGATGGACAAAGGGATCCGAGTTGTGATGTTGATATCAAATCTCACGATGTTTTTCCCAAAAGACCGAGATCGATGATGTATCATAACAGGCTCTCGAGGTTAATGAGCAAGACTGGGATACGAGTTGGATCGCTCTGCTTACATCATTGTTCCATTATCCGAGATATGAAATAAGTTACCTCCATATGTACGTAGTTGGTGGGGTCTTGTATCCTTTCATCCAAATTTGGACCGAGGCTCGAGGTGTTGTTACACTGTGGTGGCTCCTTAAGGGTCCGAGATTTGGGTTAGGTGTTCTAGAACACTATGTGTCACTTCAATTTCGAACGTTTTGTGTCTTGTCCTTTCGAATGCTTTTGTTCAGAAATGGTGCTCCACGTGGTTTAGGAATAGTGAAAGTCATTGTTTAGGGTTCGAAGTGTCATGATTAGCCATTTTCGAATTTCAAAACTGAAAAGGCGTCATAATGAAGCGCTTCTAACGGAAAAACATATCTGCTCCCATTGATGGCAACGACTTGGGGTGACTTTTCTTGCTTATAAATAGGGACGAGGTTTGCCATTTCCCATTATTTGCTCATTCTTGCACTCCAGATTTTCTTCTCTCCCAACTTAGGCAATTTCTGGCACCTTGGTAGTGGTCGTTGGTGATTCAAGGCTTTCTCAGTGAAGCTTTTTCAGCATTTCCTTCACCTTTCAGAGACTTCTTCCAACTAAAACTCAAGGTACTTCTCGTTTCACCCTTTCAATTTTTGCCCCTTCCTTTCAGTTATTTAGTGGGGGGAAAATGTCTGGGAGTGAGGAGACGATACATAATAGTGGCCCGTCAGTGGAGGTCTTGAGTCCTCCTTCATCTTCATCGCCTCAGCCACGGTGGGGGCTCCAAGCCCACATTGGAGATTCTAGTGAGGGTTTGAATCCCTTGACTAGGATGAGGATCTTGCGAGACGCTCCGAAGGGGGGACCAAGCCAGAGTGCTAGCATGGCATAGACTAGCCCGTCCGCTCTCCGAACTTATGATGGCAATGAGGGACATGAGTGATTCTTCCATAGGTGATTCTTCTGAATCTGAATTGGGTGCATCCTCTGTAGGTATGGCACGAACCCGGAGGACTGCACTTATGGAGAGGGGGAGGATTGTACCTGTGGAGCAAAATAAGCTCATCTTCCCCCGGCATGTCGACAGATATCGATGGGTGGACCGGAGGTTTTGGGCACTCCTTCTAATGTGAGGATCATAGAAGATGCTTTAGAGAAGCAACAATATTTGTAGCTAAGCGTGAAGGGACTCAAAGACCGGGGGTTTGTGCTCGGCACCCATCGAGAGGAAGAGAGGATGTCTCGACTGTATAGAGGGCGAGCACTTCATGTATATGTACGAGCCTCTCTTTACCTAGATTGGGGTGCGGCTTGTCATTTACTGCGATTTCGAGATAGGCATTCTCAATCACTGCATGTGGCGCCCACTCGACTTCACCCGAATGCTTGGAGATTTGTCCTGGTTCTTCGAACCCAGTCTGCTAGAGTTTTTGAGTGGTCGTACTTGGTCAAATCTTTGTTTTTCCTTTTCTCCCGTTTGACGACCTCTAGAAGCAACTAAACTAAAGGATGGGTCACGCTGCGAGCGCACGATTTTCAAGCCCTACCAAGAGTCCTTCAAGAAATTTAAAAAGGATTTCTTTAGGGTAGAATGCGCTCCATGTAAGACATATTTTTTCATCACCCCAGAAAGTTAGCCACACCTCCATTTATACTAGACTAAAGTCGGCTGGGAGTGGAGTAATAAGGAGTTAGAGACTCTGGATTTTGAGGTCCCTCCTTTTGAGGCCTGGGTCCTGGAGTTCTTGATTGACTAGGCCACGGAGAAGGGGGGTCATCTCCTGCAAGAATGTCTTGGATGAGCCTATTGATAAACACAATTTTCATACATTAGTTAATTCTCATATTTAATATCTTAAATCTCTTATATGCTTAATTAATTGATTTTTGCCACATTTTATAAGTTTTGATTCAAATTGTGCTTAATTACATTTTTCAACATTATTAAGAATTTTACATTATTTCTGTATTTTGGGTATAAATTGAGTTTTAGACATCTAAAAATTATGAATTTTACTGTTGTAAGAAAGTTGAGAGAAAGTTTTATAACTTTGATGAAGAAATTTCAAAGATTGATAATTCTAAGTTTAATAAATTATATTAGGAGTATAATTTTATCTATATATTTCTAAATTTATGTAAAGTTTCATTAATATTTTGTTTTTTTTATAAATTCACACAAAATCTTATTCTATACTTAAAAAAGTTTTTTTTTTCATTTTTATAACTTTTTCCATTTAACATTTCTTAATTTAATTGTACATCAAAGTGACATTATTAAAAAAAAAGATTGTCCTTTCCCACGAGCCACATCTTCTACATCTTCTATTTCATCTATATAGGGGAGAGAGAGGGAAAAATGGACCAAAAGAATTGAAGTTGACATATATTGAAATGAACTATGGACGGCTTGAAGGTCCCCATCTTCATGTACTCAGATTTCAAATAAAACATTGTCCAAATTTATATTTCAATATTATCATGAAAAATGTTAGTTGCCAGCAAGGCCAAGAGCCGACTGGAAAAAAAAAAATAAAGGATGGAATTTATATTTATATTCTGTGTGCGTGACTGGAACAATACCTTGCTATTAAATTTAAATCATATTTAGGAAGTTCGGATATGCCTGGTATCTACTAGAGACAATAATTATAATTTCCAAACAGTGTGTATTCAGTTAAGCATTTTCCTCCAAGTTTCCTTTGACATTTGGAATTAAATGGTATGAATGATGTTCACCATGGAAAGCTTATATGAAACATCCATTAATTTTCCTTTTGACATGATTTGAATTTGAGGTTCATAACCGGCGTGTAACAAATGTAAATTATAGGTTAGCTTAAGTCACACAAGCTTACAAATCCACAATTTAGGCAGACTTTGTAGTATAATAACAATAGTCACCACATGGCCTCAAAACATAATTCAATACCAAATAAAGTCATACTTTCAAAAGTCATAGTTAAACAAATCCAATAGTCATAATTTATCAAAATATCAATTAAAACCAAAATATCTATATAAAATCCTACTTGCAGAAATAATAGAGCAACTCTAAGATCAACAATCCATAATATTTCAAAACAAAAAAAATTAATAACATAATAAATAAACTCTCAAATCTGCCCACATGAACAATGTGTTGGGTTCATCAATAATATTGCACTAGACTCCTTGATCAAACTAGAAGAGTAGAATTAGAAGCTATCACATTTCCTTTATGTGAAAAACATAATTACGATTTGAGTGAGTTGCGAACTCAATAAACAATTATCACATACTATAATAGAAATAGGGCAAGTGGGACACAAGTTTTCCTTATCAAGTTAAATATTAAATTAAACATAATATTTTATCAATAGATCAATTCCAATCAAATTATTAAAACTTCATTATGAAAGAAAAATATACAACAGTTAAGTGAGAATAAATTCCAATTGTATAACCAAAAAAATATAACTCGATAAAATCATAGTTTACGTAGGACAATTCACTAGGCAAAACTAAAAGCTCAAATTTTAAATTGACGAACGTTTAATTCGAAAACATAACCAACCCACGTGTATTAGCCTACACAAATGGTCGGCATATACCCTACTAGCTAAGGCTTAATCAAATCCTAGGTGCACCAAGGCTAATATTTATTATTGTTAGACACTATTTTGTCTGCTGCCAAAAATAAGAGAAAAAATGTATCAACAAGTCTTTTATGAAAATAAATTTCTAATGGAACAAAATAAAGATTAAATTTATAAAATAGTATGCAATAATACACCTTTCAAGAAATAATAAATTTTCAAGTGATCAAAAATTAAAATCTGACACAAATCAAGAAATTCAATCTATTTAAGTGAGTACATCTTTTGACATTAGAAAATCCACTTAAATAATTTAAATTTATTTTCCATGAATATAGTCACTGTCTATATAAATTATCATTATCGGCCCAAGCCAATGTCTATAACAATTGTCATCTGGCACAAATCATTACACATAATATTTACCATCTTTGGTCAAAAACTAATATTAAAGCATTTTAAGATAATCAAAATTGTTAGTTCATACTAGTGTACAAAGTTAGTAGTGAATTTTTTAACATTTGTGTTTGTCTCAATAGCTCCTAAAGTTTTACTGTATTCAAAATCCAATAACAAAATTAATTTAAAATTAATAAAATATAAATAGACTAATAGTAAGTAAGAATCACTCATAATACGTGTTAATTCCCAAATTGAGCCTTTTCCTTAAAATTTATACAATTGTACTAAAGGTTATTTGTACTGTTTTATAACCACATAAATACTAATAATACACAAATCAATTAAATACTATAAAAATTATGTAATTTAATTTCTTAAATTTCAAATAAATCCTAATTGATATCGTCAAGTAATGACATACACAGGACAGTGATGTCTTGTCTACTCTATACCATTGATATTAGTTCAAGTAGTCAGATTGGGGGAGAGGCTCTAAATTCATGTAATTGTAACGACACGAAGCTTATCGGAAAAGTATTAAACAATTTTTTTTTTATGCAAAACTAAATTTTGATCAGAGATAATAGAGAAAAAAAACCAAGAGACAATGTGACATCTTTCAAAAAAGACAAAGGAAAAAAAAACACAAACACATAGCCAGAGAGGCTAACAAATACGACAAAATAGTCCATTCTCTAGGAATATCAGACATGGAGACTCAAAGGAAGCAACCAAGAACCCAACATAGAGATTATATATCTTACAAATGTCTAGCATATTAATATTAATTTCTCATTGATGATAAGAAATACATAATTCCAAATAGTTTTCTTCTAAGATATGTAGCAAGTTAGATTCATTTCAAGAACTCAAACCCAAATGCTTACTTCTTGCTTCATGTATCCTAAAATTAAATGTCTCCTTTTTGAATACTTGAAAAGATGTAGCTTCTTGTTTTGGACCGAAATTTTGGGTCAACATCAGGAGCAACTTGACCCGTCGGAGTAATATCCTGATATTACTACGCGATATCTTGATGAGCATATTTGTCTATTTATTAGGTACAAATCCCTTATAGAATCCTTAATAGATACGCACACTAATTATCCCACACAAACAAAGAAACTAGTTAAAAGGGATCATAATCCATAAAGGATACTAATCCTAAATAACTGCATTACACAAATCCTAAAACGCTTTTATAAATGCACTGTCATGTCTCAAAGGTATACACCTCCTCTAATATACAGACTGCCTCTTTTGAGCATGATCTAACTTGAGCGTCGAATACGGCACTGCGGTGCCCATCCCCTCTCACCAACGCGCAGAGAGTAGGCGTGCTACGGAGGAGTCTACCATATAAGTGTCTTTCTCAAGTCTGTCCGAATCTACTTGAACATTGACACCGTCTGTGAAAAATCATAAACTTCTATTCCTACTCAACCATGGTGAGTACAAAGCAAAGGAACATGAGTGTTGTACACGTTGCCCCTGGCCAAGCACAGGGCCCAGCGGCACAGCACAGCGACCCTCCTTTCGTTGCACCACCAAAAACCTTCGCCGCTAGGAGCAGGCTTATTGTCGTGGAAACTCTCAATGAGGGGCACGAGACTTCAGCTTTTGCTGAAAGCCCCACTCCATCTTGAAGAGTCTCTGTTCGGGATAGACTTGTTTTTCCTTGGGGTGAAGCCAACAATACACATCATAAAGTGAGGATCCCCGTGCACGCTCGTTTGGGGATCTCCAACAACGATGCAGACCACACATCTCACTATGAAGACAATGCCCAGTCTGAGATGACGAGGAATGACCTTCAAGAGTTGCTGCATCAACAAACAGTACTGATCGAAGATCAGCGACGTCAGCTGAAAGAACAACGTCGTCGGTTAAAGGATCTTGAAAGATTTGTAAGGTCGGATAACGACAACGAAGAGCGGGATGCAGTCCAAAACGAGCAAACAGTCCAGCATGTTGGTGCCGAGGTTGTTAGAAACAATAACTCGGCCCCTGGCTGTCAACAACAATTCTCAAACGCTTTGATAGTTATCAGTAGTTTTCTCCTTCAAAGGAAATTGTTTTTTTTTTCTTTTTTCTATGCTTTTACAATTGAGACATCTTTGCTAAAAAAAATTGCTAACTTTATCTAGGATTAAAATTTCTTAAAATGTTTCATTTCTTATAGGATAAAATAATTAATTTCTACAAAATCACTACTAATCTAGCATTTAAAATATAATTAGAAAACTGATTTTTGCTGAAATGTTCATCACGCGGAAGCTCTTACTTCATGGCTGTGAAATAAGCCTTGATATAACAAATGCTGACGAGACATTGACATTTGAAAATGTCCAAGGAAATACTTTCTTAGCAATTTCTCGTCTAGTTTTGCCGGTATGTGACAATTAACATCAATATGTTTCTATATGAATTTTATATTTGGCAGTTAGCAATAAGCCGTTTGGGGGGACGAGGGCTAATTGTTAATATGTTATTAAGTTCGGAACTTAGTGTACGTCATGGATCATGATACACGTGTTATCTGGCCCCAAGGCAGTTTAAGGGGGAAAATAAAAGGAAAACATACAAGTTCGAATAGAATTATAGAAGTAAGGGAAGTTGTTGTTGCTGTGGATATAAATCGAAAACCAGAAAGCTAGCTAAACAATATAGCCCTTCTGGATGAGGGGACCCATTCGACTCCAAGGCCAAGTAACAACTTTGAAAGTCGCTGAAAACTATTACTAGTATGAGATATTATAATAGAACAACAATAATCAAGTTTAAAGTAGTTTTTAATAGTTTCTCCAAAAAAAGTTCTTAGATCTTCTTCCTTTTTAATCGATTATCTTTCATTTCATTTGCACTTGTTGGTGTTTTCTATTCATGACTAAATCACCTTATTCGAGTTTTTAAATATTTTGCTCAATAGTAGGGATGGCAAAAAATTCCTGTCATAAGGGATCTCGTGGTAATTGTCTTATTTGGAGACTCAAATTCGAGAATTTTTTCTCGCCAAGAAGGAGATGGAGAAGGAGTAAAAATTCTCATGAGGTCAAATTACACAAATAACCTTAATTAATGATGTAATTGTTAGATCAAATACTTACTATTAGACTAAAAACTATAATTATTGGTAAGCGTGTCACAAGGGGATTTGAACTCATAACTCTGCTTTAATGCCATTTGTTTGATTAAGTACTTATCACTAAGTTAAAAGTTATAACTATTAATAAATGTGCAACTTTATTTTCTTAAAACTTCTCAAAATCGCATCTAGCTTGAGGGGCTCTACCTATTACAGGTGCTATGGGTTGAGATGTTAAGGCCATTGTGTCCTGTAACACCCCAAAATTTCCAATCTCTTAAACAGTAATTTTGACAGTTAACAGAATTTTACTGTTTAGTGATTTCTGAGCGCTGTAAAATTAATTTGATTATTCCGTCAGCTTATTTGATCGTTTTGAGTGATTTCTTCAGCGTCGGGAAAATAAAAATTTTTGGTAGGGAAAACTTTACGTAATTTAATTTTTACCGTTAGGTAATTATTTTACGTGTCGATTTGATATTTGTGTATTTTATAATTTTTGTGATTTTATGGATGATTTTGAAATTTTTCTTGTCGAGGGCCCACATAGTGTATGTGGCCCCAGGTAGCCATACGTGGGCCCAGGGTGGGTCCCAAAACAAAAATTTTTCTACGCATAGAAAAAATTGTCTTGTTTAGACGGAGACAGGGGATCTTACTAAACCCGAATCAGGAACAGTTTTAGAAAATTTCTTTATCTTGTATATTTTATCTTGTATTTAATTATCGGATGATAAAAATACAAAAAATATTATTTGTAGGATACTGAGAATAAATATTATCTTTAGCGTAGTCAACAAAGAGAGCGACTTGATTTATACTGCTTGGATGAGAATACTTAGTTTGAATATTAACCATTGATTTAATCAAAGGTTAAGAAACAAACTTAATAAAGAAGCGTTGGATAATAACCATTGATTTAATCAATGGTGTGAGAATAAAACTTAGTTAGGAAGGCTTTGATATCAACCATAGTAGATGTAATCAAAAGTGTAGAATTGGTCTTGAAAAATGACAGCACCATTTATAACCATTGGATTTAGATTAAATCAAGGGTGGAGATTTAATCTTAAAAAGTAACAAAGACCATTTATGACCATTAGATGAAGAATCAATCAATGGTGGAGATTTGGTCTTCTAAAGTAAGAAAGACTAATTAGGACCCTTGGATTTAAAGTTTGAAGAAGCGAATCTTGTGCTTAATTTTGGAGGCAATCTAAAATTTAAATTTAAAGGAGAAAAATCCATGGCTTTTAGATTTAGTCTTAAAATTAAAAATCTACCTAAATCCTAACCATTGAATTAATCAATGGCTAGAAATGCTTCAAATGGTGGAAAATAATGAAGACAACTTTATTGAATGCATTATGAAGAGAAGGTGATGGTTTTGGAGTGTTTAGAAGACAAAGAGACAATTTTTATGTCATTTTTGCGTCTTGGTCAGTTAGGCATCATAATGAACTTACTTTTGATTTTTTTGCACTCAAGAAGAATGCAAGAAGGGGGACTACGAATTTGGTGCTGCATGAAGGAGTTTGGAAGACCATAATTGCGCTTTAGTCGTTATTAATCTTCCTTGGTGTTTCATTGATTCATTTTCGAAGGAAAAACTTAGAAAATTTTCTCTTCATCTCCTTTCTTCTCTAGATTTTGGCCAAGCCCTCCAAGAGCACCTTTCATCACTCAAAAATTTCATCCAACTTGATTTTCTAAACCTAAACACCATTCTAAGAACATCTCTAGTTATGAGTTTTTCCAAAATCATTCATCTTGATCTTCAAATCCAAGCTTCAAGTTTCTATCAAAAATCAAAAATTTCATCTTTGTTCTTCAAGAGATATCATTCGGTTATCTACCCTAAAATCACCATCCAATCTCTTTTAATTTCATCCAACCATAGATCTTGAATCTATATGATATTCTAAGCAACTTTCATGTTGAAGATTTCTTCTAAATCATTCATCTTCAAGGAGTTTCTTCAAGATCCATGTTATTGGGTTTTTGAGGTGAAGTATAAGGAAACTTCATTTTCTTCTCTCTTTTTCATGATCTAAGCCATGTTTGATCCATGGTTCCTCTTAATCAAGCTTAGTATACTAATTTCTATGTATTTTGTTTTGTATTTGAGAAGCTCTTGGTGATGAAGGACTTGGAAAAAGAAGCAAATCAAGAAGCTTTTGAGGATCTTCAAGAGGTAAGAGGGAGATCCATCTCACCAACCAAGCATGGTGGTGAGAGATGGTATTTTATTTGATGGATGTGGAATCCATATGAGGATTCATATCCATGGTCATGTAATTAATTTGTGGGTGTTTATGAGCTTTGATTAATTTTCTATGCTTGATATGCTTTGCATGATTTTATAGCTTTGATGATATCTTGATATCTTATACATGCTTTTATGGCTTTGATGGTATGCTTATATTATTTATGATGAAATATATATGTATATCTGCCATGACTTGATGGTGGAAAGGAAATTGATTTTTGGCTCCAATAAATAGGAAAGAGCTACGGTTTTGATCTTTGATTAGGGTTCATGTTGAAAATTTTCAAGAACAAAAGAATTGATTTTTGAGTCTTAGAACATGGTGGATTTGAACAAAGACACCTCAAAATAGGTGTTCACAAATTAATATTTTCATGAAAGATGAAAATGGATGATTTGAAGAGTAAGGAAAATAAACAAAGGATTTGTTTTCCAAGAGAACAAGAATATAATTTTTGGAGGAATTTTTATTGATTTATTTTGTGTAAAAAGATCCTAAGTGTTTTTTTTCTAAACATGAGTTTTGAATGAAAACGGGCAAACGTTGATTTTAGGGATTTGCAAAGAAAGTGAAAAAGAATTTGTAAAGAAAGTAAAAATGAATTTGAACAAATGGGTTTGGTTTTATAACCATTGGTATTTCGATTTTGAAAAACAAAATTTTTAATGGTTTTGTTTGTGTAAAATCATATCAATTTAAAAGGAAAAGTATTTGATGGCTTTAATGGTTTTGTTTGTGTAAAACCATATTGATTTAGAAAAAAAATGTTTTGATGATTTCAATAATCATGTCCACGTTTTTGAAGGCTTATAATGCCTTGATTTTTTATGAACAAAGTGAATTTCAAAGTAAACGTAATCGGATTTAATACTGAGGATTTTGGAAAGGGAATCGAACGCGTTTATCACTTGAGAAAAATCAAGTTTTTGTAAACGAAAATGTTTTGAACTTCAATTTATTTTGAAGAAGGTTGAGTTTGGAAATGATTTGGGAAAATGAAGAATATAATGGTATTTTGAAAATTTACTTAACGTATAACTTATTTTCAAGTTTTGAAATACGTTAGAAAAATGTTAAGTTTTGAAACGTTGATTTACATCAATGGAAAAGTGATTTACGTGAAGTATATTTTGAAAAAGAATTTCTTGAGTAAAGATCTGTGGAAAAATATTTTCTTGAGTAAGAAAATATATTAAATGAAATATAAAGTTATATTATTTTGAAAAAAGTTGAAGAGGAATTTTTGAAGGTTAAGAAGTATTTTCTGTAATGAAATGTGATTGAAAAATGTTGAAAAATATTTTACGTATCTTAAAAACAATTTGAAATACAAGTAAAATATTTCTACACGATTTGAAAAATGTTTAAATATTTCTACACGATTTGAAAAGCGTTTAAATATTTTACTGATCAAAATATTGTTGAAAAATCACTACGTGATTTGAATAGTGATAGAATATTTTTACGTGATTGTGAAAATGATAGAACATTGTTATGAGATTTGGAAAGTATTTTAAATATTTTGAGAATGATAGAAAATGATTTACGTGGCGTAAAAGAATGATTTTTAAGTTACGCGATTTTGAAACAGTGGAAAAATACTATGCGATTTGAGAAACGTATGTTTTTACGCGATTGAGAAAAACGTTAAAAATTAGTACGTGGTTTAAAAGTCTGCAATGTAAGAGAGTTACAACATTTTGAAAACGTAATGTAAATGTTACGAAATTTTGTAAACGTAATTGATGAGTGTTACGAGATTATAAAAACGTAATAAAAACGTTTTGGAATTTTAAAAACGTAACAAAAATGTTACGGTATTGTGAAAATATAAAAGAAGTGTTATGGTATTGTGAAAACATAACAGAAAAAGTTTTGGATTGTGAAAACATAACGTAAATGTTACGCGATTGTGAAAATACGGTAAAAGTGTTTTACAACTATGAAAACGTGATAACATGATTTTATTGTTTGAAAGTACAAGATGATTCTTGTTGAACCAGGTGTTCATACACTTTGTTTGTGAGAAAATGACATATTTGATTGGATTTGGTGCATTATACATGCATTGGAATGGTCCGATGAGGAATTTGGATATGGGCTGATTGCTTAGAGAAACACCTGGCACTCTTGAGTGGGTGCGATATGCGTAGTGTAGGTCACTTGTTGACCTTGGGGGCATCGGGGTGCGGGTTGCCTACATGGGTGGTTGGTCGCGCTTCTTCCGTAGGTTAGACCGATGCAACACACCGATGTTCCGGGCCGAGACACTATTCTTAATCAAGATCGATAAAGACCGTCGTGTATATCTTAGATGTGCAAAATCAAAATGAGGATTATAGCACGTGGTCCGAGGCATGTGGTACGTGAGATCTTTTCGATCATTTCTCCGACCTGAGTTTTAGCTCCATGGAGTAGGAAATCGAGTCTTGTGTACATGCATAATCTGAACATTTTATATCTGCGCATGATATATTAATTGAGGATATTGGTTATGACAATTGTTTTGAATACTTGGATGATGATGATGATAATTAGGACATTATCGTAATTGTTGTTTATGATAATTGAATTGATAAATGATTTGATGATGATAATTGATTAATATTGAATATATTATTAGAAGTTTGATATGATATCCTTGTATGATATTCTTTGCTTGTGTTATCTCTGTCTTTGCCATGTTGGTATTGGCGTAGGTGATCTCACCTCTTTGTTATATTGTCTTCTTTGTCTCATGCATCTTGTTAAAATTAAACGAAGAAATAATGAGTTGTCTTAGACATAACGGGCGATGGATACTCGAGATTTGGTGACAACAATAAAGAGTGGACATTCGGGACTCGAAGGTGTGCGGTGTTGACAAAGAACGGATGTAGAAACGGATGTGCCTGGTGCAACAAGAAGGATACACAATGAATAAGTATGTTAAGTTTTAACGTTAGTGTTGTACCGTGCTATTAAGTAGGACCGTCATGGGGTTTGCTACTGTTAAAAAAAAAAGAGTCTGTTAGTTTTATATTTCTCTTTAAATTGTGAAATATTAATTGGTGTCAATATTGTATATGAATTAGTTTAAATATATTTTCAGTAATACTTATGGATTACAGTAAGTTTATATTTCAGCAAGACAGAAATTTTTTTTAAACCCACGTTTTTAACTCAAACCTTTTATGAAAACATGTTCAGATTATGAGTCGGAAGTCAGACATGTGATACCCTAGGGAGGGTGTTACATGTCCTAAGAGAGATATTAACTAAATAAAGCCAACAATAATATATATAAAAGTAACCCTTGTCTTTTTTGGACATTTTACTCTGAATTAAGATTTATATTATTTTAAAACATAATAATAAAATGTCCATAACCAATTAGCCCATATCTTAACCTAAAATTAATATTTCATCTCATTTAAAGGATCTCTGTAGGTCTTGTGGGGAGGTGGGGAATGGGGACACAGGTAAAAATCATCCTATGGCAGGGATTGAGGACGAGAACGAGGGAATAATGGGGTGGCAAGGATTGGTTTAGGGTGGGGTGGTGAGGACAAGTTTAGGGTGTCTTTGCACGGGTGTCATCCCTACTTAATAGGTGTTACTCTTTTACTTTATTTTATATTTATTTCTAATCTTATATCTTGTTTTTAATTTTGATGTATTGTAAATGTAAAAAAGTTTTATATTTGTATTTAATAATGTCTTGCCTCATTATTTTTTGAATTTGACATCTTATATATAGTTGCTAACATACTTAATAGGGACAAAACTATGTGTTGAGGGAAGGGGGCTATGCCCTACCCCCCTCAAAAGAAATTATTGAACTTATAACTCCTTGCTAATGTCTGTTGGTCCAAGTGAAAGGATTCAAATCTTTTAAACATGTGGTTATAAGTTCAATTTAAAGATTCATGTGTATGAAAAAAAAAATTGTTAGGAGGGGTTTCTACTTGACCATATCCTAAGATATTAGTCTCTCACTTATTGGGTGAGAAATATTTTGAGAAACCAAAAAAAAAAAATGTTGTTCTTTATCTTTGGTCACCCCAACTAAAATCCTCTATCTCCGCCCCATATAATTAAATTCATTAAATGAGATATCAATACAAACTGGATGATAGTGTGAAAATATTTTACATTATCCATGCATTAAAATTGAACTCTATTTTATTTTATGTCCAATCATTCACCTTAACATTTTCATCTTCACTACACTTTTCTTTTTTTTTTTTTTTTTTCTTATTTCCGCACCCCCAATGTCTTTTTCTTAGAGTATCACTCATCTTATAAGAATGGAATATTATAATACTAAAATAATAGACTTTGAGATGCAAATTTTAAAATTGCTTGCAATTCCTACTACTTAAAAGTAAATGAAATTGTGATTTTATTTGAAAAGTTATGCAAAAGTGAGTAGATAAAAAGCCATATCATGTTCTTCATTCTTATATATATTTCTAAATTTATGTAAAGTTTCATTAATATTTTGTTTTTTTTAAATTCACACAAAATCTTATACTATACATAAAAAAAGTTTTTTTTTTATAACTTTTTCCACTTAAAATTTCTTAATTTAATTGTACATCAAAGTGACACTTAAAATAATAAAGGACTGTCCATCCTCTTGAGCTACATCTTCAACAATTTCTAATTCATCTTTATAGGAGAGGGAGAGGGGAAAAGGATCGAAATGATGAAGTTGACGTATATTGAAATGAACTCTCCACGGTTTGAAGGTCTCCATCTTCATGCACTCAGATTGCAAATAAAACATTGACCGAACTTATATTTCAATATTATCATGATAAGTATTACTTGCAGGCAAGGCCAACAGCCGACTTGAAAATAATAAGGGATGGGATTTATATTTATATTCTATGTGAAGGAACCTTGCCTTGCTATTAAATTTAAATCATATTTAATAAAAAAAATATATATTTAGGAATATGCCTGGCATCTATAGGCAAATAAAATTATCATTTCCAAACAAAGTGTGTGTGCATTCGTTAAGCATTTTCCTTCAAGTTTCTTTTAACATTGGGGATTAAATGGTATGAATGTTGATGTTGACCATGGAAGCTTCTCTGAAACATTCATTAATTTGCATTTCTCTTTCCATCTAATTGTATTATGAACAGATAAGTCTATTAACTTATTTATTTGGTAAATTAAGGATGGTTGTTTATAAATGCTCAAGTGTGTTATTTGCAGAATATTACTCTCAAAGATCAGTACATTAATTTAATAAGTTTGCAAAGTGTGTGTGTGTGTGTGTGTGTATATATATATATATATATATATATATATATATATATATATATATATATATATATATATATATATATATATATATATATATATATATATATATATATATATATATATATATACGAGAGGATTAGTTTATATCGGTGTAAGTCTTTTTTATTTATATACTTTCATTTTCAACCATTAGATCCACTTTCATCTAATGGTTGAGATTATTTCATTAAAAGTAACTAATTAGATAAAAATGAATCTAACAAATTGAAAATGAGTGTAAGTCAAAAAAAACTTACACTAGTGTAAGTTGATCCTCCCTATATATATATATGTGTGTGTGTGTATATATATATATATATATATATATATATATATATATATATGGAGCGTATTTGGTGTCTGGTAAAATGAATATTTATTATAAGAGGTGAGATGAGTAAATCTTGACTATTAGATTTTACATGAATAGTTAAGATTAGAACATAAATGATGCATATGATTTTTTTAAATGGTCACATGACTTTTAAGTAACTTTTAATCTTGACCATTCATATATGTATAGTCAAGATTTACTCTTCTCACTCTCTCATAATAAAAACTCATATATATATATATATATATATATATATATATATATATATATATATATATATATATATATATATATATATACTGAGATTGTAATACCCTAGTTTTGTATAAGATTTTTGCATTACGTGTGGTTTTCATTATGCAAGCTTGGGCTATAAGAAATGAAGTTATTTAAGTTTATACCTTAATAAAGTCTGTTTGAAGTCATTTTGTTAGAAAGAAAGAAACTCAAAATACCGATAAAATTCGTTCAAAACCATTTTGTTAGAAAGAGAGTAGTTTAAAATATCAAGGAGATCTGAAATAATAAACTTAAAAAGGAACGACAATAACAAGTCAGACATTACATTTGAATCCAAAACCTTAATGTATTAAATTTATGGGTCAAACTACTTATAAACTCTATACTTTGTCCATTGTTAAACAATGTGGAGCTTAAAATTTATACTTGAATTCTCAACACATTTGGATATAATTGATGACTATCACTACTAGTCTTGAAACTTTCTAACTCTGTGAAATGACATCTATATGGATAGTTATATAAAATATTTTTTAAAAATCAAAATTAGTAATAATTAATCTTTAAATATTGATAAATTACAAAATAATTTTTAATAAATTTTAGAAGCCTTTAACCCAATCGTGTTTAAATAAAAAAAATTAAAAGCTGTAAATTTCAAAATTTTGAATTAAGTCCCAACTTTTGACTTTTTATTCTTAAAGATTTTTTTAATATTTTATTTGAATTTAATTAAGAGATATTTCTTTATTTACATTATGTTTTAATATAATGCTAAGCAAGACATGAGTAAAGTGCTGAACAAGCCAAACACACTAAAAACTTTTTCTTACTCCTAGTTATTTTTTACTATATATTCTTTATTAGAGATATAATAAAGTTATTTATGTATTTTTATTTAATATCTTAAATTTTTGAAGGTGTTAATTATGATATGATATTAAAGTCTTATAAGTCTATAATCAAATGATCTAAAATTCGATCCATATTACACCTATTCTTCATATATTAGAATGAATTTAACCCTAGACGGTTTTAAGGTCCTTATCTTCGCGTGCTCAAATTGCAAATAAAATATTAACCAACACTATATTTAATACTATGATGATAAATTTCACTTGCCGGCAAGACCAACAGCCGACTTGAAAAAAATAACTTTTAAAAGGAGCGTAAATATTATTGATATTTTTTTTAAGGATGTCAGATTTAATAAGAGAAAGTGATAGAAAAAAAAACGTATGATGAATGGTATTAGATTGAGTGTAAAAAAGAGTGTATACACTATTTGATATAAGATTATCGGAATTGAAAGACACGTTACCCCAAACTTACTTTAAAAATATACTCTACCTAATTTGACCTACTGATTGTTAATAGTCTCATTATTCATCTAATCAAAATATATCTAATTTTATTCAATTTATTCATAAAATTATTTTATATTCCACAGAAATACTTCAGTTACATACAACATAATTTAACACATTACTTATGTTAACATACAATATAAATATAATATATATATTTTGATGTATATAAAATATTTCTCAATTATTAAGTAAGTTAACGAAATATTTTTTTTTTGCGACCTCAATTTTCGTTCTGAGCATTCGGGCAAGCCTTTTCTCCATTTCATCTCCAACCATTTCATCTTCAACCTATCATTAACAGATTGTGCGTAAAAAATTTTTTAACTCGACTTAACCTGTATTTTATGAATTAGGTTGAGTTGAAACTAGCGAGTTTGGAGATTGACTCGACCCGCTTGACACTCCTTCTTACAGGTTCAGTTGGGTTATTTGAAATTAAATTACTAGTTAATTTTATTATTAATCAATTATATTATTTTGTAATCAATATTATACTATTGATATTAGATGTAACTAAAGTGGATTTGTTTTTTAATGTTCGCCGAAATTTCGATACGCGGAAAAGAAAAGACAATAGCCTTCCTAACTTTTAGTATATATAATATATAATTTTATTTACAATTGTTAATCGCTTAGTAAAAATAAATAATTACTTATTAACAGGTATCGATTATATATTCATAATTTTTTATATCAATATGTTTATTTTTTAAATAAAAATTAATGATGATTTTCTGTAAATAAATTTTATTTAATCATTCTTATTAATTTAAATTTTTTATATCATTTAAGATAAATATTCCTCATTAACGATAATTTCATTTACATCAAAATGTTTGTCTATTGTCACTTTTTTTTTTTGTCTATTGTCACTCTTATTCCATTTACTTTTTAGTAAATGATCTTTAATTTATTTTCATCTAATTGTTTAAATTAGTTTATTTAATAAAAAATTTAATAGAACAAGAGTGATAATAAATACTATTATCTTTCATTTCGTCTACTTTTTCCCTAGAACACTTGGTGTTTTTATGACCATACACTTTATTGAGTTTCCATCATATTTTGCAAAATAAGTGTCACTCTGATTTGATTTTAGATATTTGTTTTTTATATTATATTTTGTCTTGTATCCAATTATTCACCTCAATATTTTCAACTTTGATACACTTATTTTTTTGTTTTATTATAACACTTCAATAGCTTAGAATATATATCACCCATCTTAAATAATTAAAGAGAAGAGAGCATGTAGTCCCATAAACTTTGATCCTTTTATAAATTATAACTATGAATTTTAAATTTTTTAATTAATCTCTAAACTTTAATTAAGGTCTCAATATATCTTTCTGTTTAATTTGACTTTGTTAATTCACTAACGATAGTATTGTGAACAATATCTTATTCGTATTAACATTAATTTTGGAATGTTTATGAGTTTATTTATTAAAATTCAATTATAAATACATTTTATTATTACAAAATACATAAATTTAAAATAAATTTATTATTATAAATGCAATTTAAAATAAATTTGTTTTTCTATTTTGTAAGGAATATAATATATTTAAAATTAAATTTTAATAAATAAATTAATAAACAATCCAAAATTATTGTAAATACAAATAAAATGTTACCATGCAATATTATTATTAATGAATTAACATATCTAAATTAAACAAAATGATTTATTGGGATATTTAATTAAAGTTTAAGGACTAATTAGAAAAAGTTTTCAAGTTCGTGGTAGTAATTTATGAAATGATTAAAATTTAAAGGGTCTTTATACTCTTTTTCCTTAATTAAATAATATACTTTAAAATGAAAATGATAAAATTGCATATAATTCCTAATACTATAAAGTAAATGAGATTGTTATTTTATTTGAAACACATTTATAAAAGGATATTAAATTTGACATTTATGCTAAAGTGAGGAGATAAAAAGTCATAACATGTTCTGGACATGTACTCAGATTGCAAATAAAACACTTACTATAAAAAAAATTACAAATAAAACATTAGCCAAACTTATATTTCAATATTATCATGATAAATTTATTTTTGACAAAACCACGAGGCATCCTCACAGTTTCGACCCATTTGAACCGTCTATAAGACTAATTTTCATTTGACTGTTGGAGCTCAAAGATTATACAATCTTCTTACAAGAGTTACTTTTCTGCGATTATCATGATAAGTTTAACTTGTTAGCAAGACCAACAGCCAGCTTGAAAAAAAATGATGGAATTTTAATAATTAATATGTAGTTGTGTGAGAGCAACCTTGCCTTGCTATTGAATTTAAATTATAGGAGAAAGAATAATTAACATTTCTAAACAAAATGGTTGCATTCAATCCGCCAAGTTCCCTTTGACATTTGGAATTAAATGGTATGAATGTTGATGACGGTGATGGAAGCCTCTCTAAACCATCCACTAATTTGCCTTTTCTCTTTCTATCTGATTGTATTATGAATGGACAAGTCTATTGACTAGTGTCAATTCGGGCTAGCTTAATCCATCTGAGCATACCAATTTGGGTTAAATTTATTTTGTGCTAATAGATTGTTAGTCCAACTCAATTCTTTGCAGACTATAGGTTATTTAGGCTGGTTCGTACATTTTTTTATTCTTATAATTATTCTAAAAATATTAATTTTAAATAATTTATTTGATTAATTTGTATTAAAAGACTTAAATTAATTGTATGAAAAGAATTCAAGTTAATTGTTATTTAAATAAATATATTTTTATTTTAAAATTACATTTTAATAAACTTTAAAAAAAAAAGAGAAGAGAGCGTCTAACCAGCTATTACCACTTCTTTGTGTTTATTGTTATTCTAACTAGACTAACTTATATTTAGTTTCTCTAAAATGTCATTCTTTATCTTCCTAATCAAAATAATGGTCTATTGTAACTCTTAATTTTGTTTAAACTCATAATTATTAATTTAATATTTTTTAAAAATATCTTTTGTATTCTTTAATCATTTCATCACTCTTGCCTTGTTATTTTATTTTCTTATTTTTAAAAGAAAGCTTTGTCATCTTCCACTTATTTTCTTTTTCATAAAATACACTAGATTTAACTTTTCACAAAATAATGAAAAATCAAACTGAAGAAGAAGATATGGATGAGTGGCTAAAGTCCATTATGGTGATTGTGAAGATAGTTTAGAGGCTAAATTGAATTCTTTATTTCACTTAACTTCTTCAATGTATTTTTATGTTTTAATATTATGTAAATATCATTTGAAAGAGCAATAAGTTCAGTAGATTTTCCTTTTTTTTTTTTCTAATTTTTGGTATGAAGTTAAATAACACATGAAATATAAATTAAATAAAACAATTCTTGATAACTATGACGTATGAAGTTTGTTGTTCATTTTATAAAAGGTATGAAATTACCTCATTGTAAATATATGAGAAGAAATCTATTTACACCTAGTATAAGTCTTAAGACTTACAAATCAATCTCTCATCATTAAATTTATTTTAATTTAATGGTTCTAAATCATCTAATTAAATGATGAGAGAGAATAATAAATACTAACATTAAATAAAGAGAGAGAATAATAAAATATAATATACTAATAAAGAAAGAAAATTCTTAGTTAAGGGATAAAATATATTTAAAATTTTATAATAATACTTAAAGGTGAATTATTAAATATTCATTAAATATTAATTTTATAATTAATATTTAAAATTTTATTTAAAATAACTAAGTCAATGAAAATGCTTGAAAAATATTATAGAATTGCCCTTCTTGATAATTAATGGATAATATTAATGGATAAAAATATAAAAAAAAACTAATTGATCCACATAGAAAAATAAAAAAGATAAAAACTTTGTTGTGCTTCATGTGCTATTACAGTATTACTTACTAGTTTCAAACTTTACGAACATTATAACTCAAGTGATTAGTAAACTTAAATTAAGTGGTTGAGAGGTTTATGTATTGTTAAAAATTTGAACTTCATAAGAAAATACTTATGAGGTATTGAGAAATACCTCATTCTCTTCTACATATATTTGTATAAATACAAGTATTTAAGGAAAAATATCACAAACAATCATGTATAATTTAACATAGATCAACGCAATATATTTATATTCATAGATGAAAAAAGATAAAATTTACTATGTAACATTACAACACAACTTTTAATTACATAGATAAAATTGTAAACCTTTCACATTACAATTTTCGTACGGATAAAATTACAAACACTTTTCAACGCAAATTTTGAAGACAAAGTTACAAACTCTGAACTACATTATTACTCAATTTCATTTATTTCATTCTCATAACTCAATTGATTTTCAAATACAAATATTTATAACTTACAAGAATTTACTTAAATATTTAAATACTTAAAACTATAGGTATTAAAAAGTTTTAAACTATAGGATGTAGTTGAAAATTTAATAACACTAGTGACTTATAGAGTTGTTTAACTTCATTTATTTCTCCATTGCCAATTTGCATCTCAGATCTGGTCTTGGCTTAGTAACTGCCTCAATGCCTATTGATACTAGTTCTATCCTTTCTATTTTAACCTTGTGTAATAGAAATTGGGGTTCTCAAACAAAAGATGTCATTTTAGCATGCATTGTGTATTCCATTTGGACTATCTGGTATATCAGAAATTGCATTAGATTTGAAGGTAGAATCATCCCTCTTCATTCTGCTATTAACATGATTCATGCGAATGTTTCCTTCATTGGGAATCTTTCAAAAGGATCCACCTCTTCAGATACTTTGGAATTTACCATTCTAAATAAATTTAATGTTCATGTTCATCGTTCAGTAGCTCCTAGGATTATTGAGGTTACTTGGAACCCTCCACATATTTATTGGGTCAAAGTTAACACTGATGGGGCTGCTAAGGGCTCTCCTGGTATGGCTGCTTGTGGTGGTATCTTTCGAGGTTCCAATTCTGAAACTCTTGGTTGTTTTGCTTTTAACATTGGTATTTCATATGCTATTTATGCTGAGTTTCTTGGTGCCATAATTGCAATTGAAGTTGCTTACAGTAAAGGCTGGCATAGACTTTGGCTGGAATGCGACTCCAAGCTTGTTATTGATGCCTTCAACTCACTGACGATTGTGCCTTGGAAGCTTAGAAATAGATGGCTCAATTGTTTAGTTTTAATCAGGAATATGTCCTTCATATGTTCTCATATATACAGAGAAGGAAATGTCTGTGCTGATAAGTTGGCAAATCATGCCACTTCCATCCAGGGTTTTTTGTGGTGGGATTTAATTCCTAGCTTTATTACGGGTGATTTCTTCCGTGATAGGGTTGGTCTTCCTTGTTATAGATTCTCTTAATGCTCTTTTTGCCATGAGTTTGGTTTACGTCCCCCCATGCTTTTGTACTTTTTTTTTAGTTAATTTTATTTTGGCGTCTTTATGAGATGATAGGCATTGCTGAGTGCCAACCTAGTTGGGATTTCTTGCTTTGCAGTGATGCCCTTGCATGCCATTTTGATAAAAAAAAAATAGAGTTGTTTAACTTATTTTTTTTATTAAATTTTAATAAATACAGTGGTTGGTAAGTTGCCCATTTTAAGATCACAGCATGTCGCGAGTCAAAGAGAAAAAAAAACTTACAATGACATAAATGAAAAATCATTAGCAAAAATTCAACTTTTTTATTATTATTTTTGTGAAAAAACGACTGATGTCTATAGTTTCTTCAACACAAGCATTTATGGATGACAATGAGAGAAGGAGGAAAAAATTGAAGTAAATTGATTGGAAGGATAAAAATATTGGTAAGCGGTGATTTAAAGAGAAATAAAGAAAAAGAGATAAAGACTCGAAAGGCAAATTAATGACTATATATAATCTTGCTCATCTCCAACCTGCTTTTATTTCGCAACTTGGACAATTCCTCTGCCCTCTTCGATTTAAGGGGAAAAAAAGTTAAAATTTGATACATACATATAAAAATATTATCCAAGTTTTTTTCCATTAATATTATGCATTAATTATCAAGAAGGGCAATTCTATAATATTTTTCAAGCATTTTCATTGACTTAATTATTTTAAATAAAATTTTAAATATTTATTATAAAATTAATATTTAATCAATATTTAATAATTCACCTTTAAGTATTATTATAAAATTTAAATATTTTTTATCTCTTAACTAAGAATTTTCTTTCTTTATTAGTATATCATATTTTATTATTCTCTCTCTTATTTAATATTAACATTTATTATTTTCTCTCATCATTTAATTAGATAATTTAAAACTACTAAATTAAAATAAATTTAATAGTGAGAGATTGAGTGTAAATCTTAAGACTTATATTAAATATAAATGAATTCCTT
Organism: Ormosia emarginata; assembly: GCA_029884605.1. Classification (NCBI taxonomy): domain Eukaryota; kingdom Viridiplantae; phylum Streptophyta; class Magnoliopsida; order Fabales; family Fabaceae; genus Ormosia; species Ormosia emarginata. The sequence goes on along the minus strand of JAQQTP010000089.1, from coordinate 42,716,005 downwards.
CCCTATATATATATATATATATATATATATATAGGAGGATCGATTTCACCAAAGTATAAGTTTTTTTGATTTACACTTATTTTTAATCGTTAGATTCACTTTCATCTCATGGTTGAGATTATTTCATTAAAAGTAACCATTAGATGAAAGTGAATTTAACAACTAAAAATGAGTGTAAGTTAAAAAAAACTTACACTGATATAAGTTGATCTTCCCTCATATATATATATATATATATTATTTACACTGTGTTTATTAATAACATAGGTAATAAAGAAATAGTTAAATTTTTTTACATGTTACAAAAAAAATTGAGGGTTTAATACGAATATGTTTTTTAACAACAAAAGGGGGCTCTAATTACTGATAAAATTTGTTTGAAGCCATTTTTTTAAAAAGAGGAAAGTTTAAAATATCGAAAAGATTTAAAACGATAGACTTAAAGAGAAACGACATCAACAGGTCAACACTACCTTTGAATCGAAAACCTTAATGCATTAAATTTATGGATCAAATTACTTCTAAATGCTATATTTTGTCCATTGTTAAACAATATAGAATTTAGAATTTACATTTAAATTCTCAACACATTTAGATATAATTGATAATTATCAGTACTAGTCTCAAAACTTTCTAACTCTGAGAAATGGCATTTATATGGATGGTTATATAAAATATATATTTTTTAAAATCAAAATTAGCAATAATTAATCCTTAGATATTGATAAATTACAAAATAATTTTTAATAAATTTTACAAACCTTTAACCCAATCGTGTTTAAATCGAAAAATTTTAAAAGCTGTAAATTTCAAAATTTTGAATTAAGTCTCAACTTTTGACCTTTTATTCTTAAAGAATTTTTTTAATATTTTATTTGAATTTAATTAGGATATATTTTTTTATTTACATTTATATTTTAACATAATGCTAAGCAAGACACGAGTAAAGTGTTGAGCAAGCCAAACACACTAAAAACTTTTGCGAACTCCTAGTTATTTTTTATCATATCTTTTTTATTAAAGATATAATAAAATTATTTATGTACTTTTACTTAATATCTTAAGTTTTTGAAAAAATTAATTATGATACGATATTAAAGTCTCTATTAATCTATAACCAAATGATTTAAACTTGAATCCATCCCGCACAAATTTTTCATATATTAAATTGAATTTAACCCTTGACTGTTTGAAGGTCCTTATCTTCGTGTACTCAAATTGCAAATAAAATATTAACCAACATTATATTTAATATTATGATGATAAATTTAACTTGCCGGCAAGGCCAACAGCCGACTTGAAAATAAAATAATAAATGATGGAATTTAATATGTAGGTGCTATTAAATTTTAAGAGTAAATTACAGAAACTCCTCCTCAAGTTTATTTAAAAGACACGTTATCCCAAACTTTTTAAATATACACTCTACCGCATTTGACTTAGTCAATGGTCTTCTTGCAATGCCCAACTCTCTGCTTATTTCGCTGCACCCTTCAACGATGGTCATTCATGGAATATAGTCATCTTTGGGTGTCAGAAGAATCACAGAGTTGAAGAAGACATGACCCATTTCTTCAAAATGACAAATACAATCACCGATGTTAATCCTGATCATTTTACGTATTCCATTTCCCCTGTTGCGATTTGCGTTTCGGGGACTAATCTTATGTGGATGTATGAGTGTCTTGGTGTTATTGGGGATGCAAGAAAGGTGTTCAATGAAATGCTTAGCAAAGATTTGGTTACTTGCCATGCTTGATGTCCAGCCACCTCTAGATGTGGTGATATCTGCTTAAGCTTGTACGAGCAATCCCTATGGACAAAATTCGGGAACCTTGAGATTATTGACTCTACTGAAGCCAAAATTGATCACCGAACCAAACTGGATCTGAGAAAAAGAAAGGAAAGGCTGGGTAAACCCCTAAATTTGTCCATGAGAAAAACATCACTGGATAAATTCGTCTTGAGCAGAAAAAAAAAAAAACTCAGCTAGAGGCTACGATTAAAATAGACACATGTCATATAATGAGAAGGAGTTGAAGGACTTTCCTCCGATTAGAATTTGAATCAAGTTTTGTCTAATTAATAATGAGTGAAATAAAATGTATAAAATGGAATAAATTTATCATTTGTTTAGATATTTTATGATAGAATGGAATAAATTTTATATTCTGTTGTTTAGAAAGTAGATGAAATAATAAGAATTATAATTTTATTATTCTTATATTATCTTTATTTCAAATATATTAAAATTTAATTATTTTTAACTAAAAAAAGACTTTAATTATTTTCATATATTACCTAATGATAGTATTTATTAAATGATATTTTTTATCTTGCTTTTTGTTAATTTTTCTAATCTCATATTTTTAATTATTTTCAATCTTGATTACATGAATACCAATTTCAATCTTGCCTTACCGAGTTACATGATTTGAAATTGTTTGTAAACAAGATTTGACTTGATGAATACCAATTACATGAATATTTATGTGTTAATCACATTTCTTGATTTTTGCCATTAATTTGACGTAATAGCTCATGGATGAGTGACCCTTTTTTTTTTGTCATGTAATTGTGTGACAATATATCAATGAGACAACAAAGTTGAAAAAAAAATTAGTAGCAATAAAATTGTGATACCAACTGAAAATTATTTTTGAACATAAGGATTGAGTTTTATATTCAGATTTACATATAATAAATTTTAGAGAAGTTAGATTAATCCTTACACAAAAATTAAGTTCCCTTCTAAATGTGACAATAAAGTAATGAGAATGGAGGAGATGAGAGGCAGCAACATAAATGTGAAACAATGAGCAAGAGAGGAGAGACAACAATATGGTCTTCACTTCAAGTTAGGGTAAGAGGATAATTTTGTAATTCGAGAATTTTAACAATAAAAAATGTTCCATCTTATACCCCCTAAATTGGGGGGAAGGAGAAAAATTTGAATTTTTGATGGAATGTGATGGAATATATCTCACTTACTTCCATTTCATTTCACCTTTTTTTAACAAATCCAAACAAAGATATATACCTCAAGTTCATCTTATTCCCTTCCATTCTATCTTATTTCTCCAATCCAAACATACCTTAAGGTCCAGAGATTTATAATCTTGAGACATTAGTCCTTTTTTTACTCTATTAACGGATTGGTCTCTGTGGACAAATTGTTTTTTTTTGACTATGTTGTTGGCCCAAATCATTTTTTTTTTATAAAAAAAATCTTATACTTTTATTATTATATTTTTCTTTTGTATACTTTAAATATCAACAAATGCTAAATAAAATTATTTTTTATGAGACAAATATTAATTTACATTAAAAAATGTAAGAATAAAAACTTTTACATATCATAAAAAATTTTAATTAAATAATTAAACATCAAGTTAACAAAGTTGGCTAATCTTCAAAATCATTGTAAGTCAACTCCATATTGGGTTGAGCCAAAATCAAGTTGGCATGGTTAATTCAAAATGCATTTTAACTTCAATTTAGAAATAACGATGTTTGGGCTTTAGGGTTTAAAAAAATTCTCAATTCCCAAATTTCATCTTTTAGTTTGCCAAAGGCTGGTTGTATACATACAAATGCTCAAGTTTGTTATTTGCAGAATGCTACTATAAAGATCAGTACATTAATTTAACGAAGTTTGCGAAGTATATTATTACTTAGTAGGATCTTATTTTATATTATATTATAGTATAGTATTTTTTTTTTTTTTAGTGCAAATATTATAGTATAGTATATAATATATATACATACACTTTTAAAATAATATTGCTTTATACTTCAGTAAAAAATATTCCTTTATGGTAATTATTGATTATTGAAAATATTCTTCAACAATTACAAAGATGTTAAAAAGCAACATTGAGCGTTTGATTTGTTTTTAATATTTTTTTCTATTGATATATTTACATTATTGTTGTTTAATATTTGAGTCGCAAAAATCCAACCATACTCATACTGAGTTTCCATCGATCTCATCTCATGGCTGGGCGAGCATCCTCTTCCTTCACCCATGGATGGACCTACGATGTGTTCCTCAGCTTCCGAGGTGAAGATACTCGTACGGGTTTTATTGGACATCTCTACAAGGCTCTCAATCAAAGGGGAATCCGTACCTTCGTTGATGATCAGGAGCTTCAAAAAGGAGAGCAAATCGCACCAGGGCTCCTCATGGCAATTGAAGGATCCAGGATTGCCATCCCTGTGCTCTCTAAGAACTATGCTTCTTCTTCATTATGCTTAGATGAACTTGCCAAGATCGTTGATTGCAATAAGGGAATGGGTCAGCTGGTTATTCCGGTTTATTATGGTGTGGAACCTCATGAGGTCCGACATCAGAGAGGAAGTTATGAACTAGCATTCGCTAAGCATGAGAGGAGGTTTAGGGATGGCTTGGAGAAGGTGGAACGATGGAGGATGGCACTGAATCAGGCAGCTAACTTGTCCGGCTTCCATTTCCAACATGGGTATCCCACCTCCCCATTTTTGTTTACCTTATTCTATTTTGTTTCGTTAATTTTCATTTTTCTAATGATTTGATTCTAAAATTTAAAGAGCTTCACATTTGAACAATTTAAATTGTAATAATAAGTATCAAAGCATGGATATGATTGCAAATTAGTATGACTTCACACAAGCGTTTCTGATTGGGCAGGGATGAATACGAATATGCATTTATTGACAAGATCGTTAACGTAGTCTCCAGCAAGATTAATCTTAATCATGCTTCCTTACATGTTGCTGATTACCCAGTTGGACTGGAGTCTCGAGTGCTTAAAGTAAACTGCCTTCTGGATGTTGGGTCTGATGATGGAGTCCACATGGTAGGGATCTATGGAATTGGTGGAATAGGTAAAACCACAATTGCTCGTGCAGTTTATAATTCCATTGCTAGCCAGTTTGAGGGTGTATGTTTTCTTGATGATGTGAGAGAAAATTCAAATAAACGTGGCTTAGCATATCTCCAAGAGATGCTTCTTTCTGACATAGTTGGAGACAAGGATATTAACATACGAAATGTGAAAAGAGGAATTTCAATAATAAAGCAAAGGCTCCATATGAAAAAGGTTCTTTTGGTTCTTGATGATGTTGATAGAATAGAGCAGTTGCAGGCTATTGTAGGAGCACCTGATTGGTTTGGTCCTGGTAGCAGAGTCATCATTACAACTCGGGACAAACGTTTGCTAGCAATTCATGGGGTTGAAAGAACATATGAGGTGGAGGAGTTAAATGAGAAAGAAGCTCTTCAATTGCTTTGTTTGAATGCTTTTAAAACTGACAAAGTTGATCCAAGTTACGTGGACATTTTAAACCGTGCAGTGAATTACACTTCTAGGCTTCCATTGGCTTTGGAAGTAATAGGTTCCAACTTGTTTGGGAAAAGAATAGAAGAATGGCAATATGCATTAGATAAATATGAAAAAATTCCTGATCCAACGATCCAAAAGATACTTAAAATAAGTTTTGATGGTTTGGAGGAAGTTGAGCAGAAAATTTTTCTTGACATTGCTTGTTGCTTCAGAGGATATAATTTGGCAGACCTAGAAGATATACTTTGCTCTCATCATGATTTACCCATCAAATACAGTATTGAAGTGTTGATTGAAAAATCTCTCATAAAGATTGATTACTTTGGTCTTGTGACATTACATGACTTGATACAGGACATGGGTAGAGAAATTGTCCGATTGGAATCACCTAATGAGCCTGGTCGACGTAGTAGGTTGTGGTTCCCTGAAGATGTAATTCAAGTTTTAGAAGAAAATACGGTGAGTTAAACTGATATGGATGGTTGATTTATCAATTTTGATTATTATATGCTAGACGGTATGATATATGACCCTCTGTTTCCAATCTTCTGTTGACATTATCAATTCACAATTGATTTTTTTCTCTTTATAATAAGTGAATTTGTCTAGATATGCATGTTGAATTCGTAACATACATACATGTCTCGTGATTGAGTTGTGCTTTTCTCTGAATAGGGAACCAGTGAAATTGAAATCTTAATTCTGGATTTCCCCAAAGATGAAGTACACTCGAATGGACTCATAGGTGAAGATGTAGATTGGGATGGAGAGGCCTTCAAGAAGATGCAAAAACTCAAAACACTTATTATTAGATATGGTTATTTTTCCACAGGCCCTATACATCTCCCGAATAGTTTAAGAGTGCTGAAATGGTGGGGATATCCTTCAACATCTTTACCATATGATTTTCATCCAAAGAAACTTGCCATACTTGAGTTACCTGAGAGTTGTTTAACGCCGTGTGAACCAATCCAGGCAAGTGTGTGTGTGTATATATATATATATGTGTGTGTGTGTATTCTTATGTATATTTATTTATTCCTCTAAATATTAATAAATTCACTATAAATTCTTAAGATTATTCATTTGGCTCTTTTTTTTTTTTTTTTTTTTCATTTTGCAGATGTTTGTATTTTTGAGTGTTTTGGATTTTGGCTACAGTGAATGTGTAACTCAGATACCGGATGTATCTGGTGTCCCAAATTTGAAAAAATTATCATTCAGACATTGTGAGAATTTAATTGAAATTCATCCTTCTGTTGGATTTCTGGATAAACTTAGAATCTTGGATGCTGTTCGTTGTAGGAAGCTTAAGACTTTTCCACCCATCAAATTGACCTATCTTGAACAACTCAATCTTTCACATTGCTCTGTTCTTGAGAGTTTTCCAGAAATATTGGGGAAGATGGAAAATATAACAGAGCTCCATATAATGGGGAGTCCCGTAAAAGTATTGCCATCTTCAATTCGAAACCTTACCCGGCTTCGAAAATTGGAACTGCAATTCTGTGAAATGGTTCAGTTACCAAGTAGCATTGTCATGTTGCCAGAACTGAGTTTGATGCAAGTTTCAAGATGTGAAGGGTTGTGGTTATCTAAACAGGAAGAAGGTGAAGAAATGGTGTGTTCAAACATGGAATGTCTTATTCTCTCGTACTGCAACTTATCAAATGAATTCCTTCCAATAGGTCTAGCTTGGTTTGCCAATGTGAAAGATTTAAACCTATCGGGGAATAATTTCACAATTCTTCATGCAAGCATCAAAGAATGTCGCTTTTTGAGTAACCTTAAGTTGGATGATTGCAGGCTTCTCCGAGAAATTAGAGGGATTCCATGGAAATTAGAAACATTCTCTGCAAAAGGATGCACATCCTTGAAAGTGTTAGACCTCACAGTTCTTCCTACATGCACCGAAGAATGTCACTTTTTGAGGGAGCTTATTTTGGATGATTGTGTGTATCTTAGAGAAATTAGAGGGATTCCGCCAAACTTGGATCATTTCTCTGCAAAAAACTGCACATCCTTGACTTCCTGGTGTACAAGCATGTTACTGAATCAGGTTTCTCTTTTTTTTTTCCCTATTTGATTTAATATTCACGTTGACTCAGACTCTACATATGTTTCTGTAGTTACTATGGTATTTTGGGTTGAAAGATATTTGATGCTAAAGATCTTTCACCGTGACAAAAGTATATCGAGCAGAGTGGTGATTTGATGGAATGGTTTGGTATTAGCTGCTTACACAACTTGAAGTACATGATGGCTATTTATAGGCTTTTATCACCGCAACAATGTTTCTAGACATTTATGATTTTTACATGGTTTTGTTGTTTCACCAACTCAAGCTTATTGGTGGTTTTGCTTTATCTTTGCCGCCTGTTGATGTCTAGAATTAAGTTTTAATAGTTTCTAAACTTTTGACTGACAGGAATTGCATGAGGCTGGAAACAAGATGTTTTCTTTACCAGGAACAAGGATTCCTGAGTGGTTTGATCACCGTACAAGGGGAGGATCAATATCTTTCTGGTTTCATAACAAATTCCCTGCGATTTCTGTGTGTCTTGTTATTGGACTGGTGAATGAGCAACCTATCAGGGTCAAGTTTAGCCCTCAAGTATTCATCAATGGCAATAAACAGTCCTTTGCCTGTCAGGAAGTTTTTGAGTTTGGGGTTGCAACGGATCATATACTTCTGTTTGATCTACAGCTGCTAAAATTTGAAGATAATGTGGACGTATTATTTTCAGAAAATGATTGGAATCGTGTGGAGGTTTCATGTATAGATCATATCACCAACGATGAGGTCCCAATCAAATTGGTTGCAAAACAAAGTGGAATCCATGTATTTAGACAAACAAGTACCATTGAGGATATCCGATTCACCAATCCATACTATAAAAAGAGAAAATCATCGGTTTTTCTCTCAACTCCGGAATCAGAAAACCCCCTGTTGTTGAAAGAAAAGCATAGATTGGTGGACATGCGAGTTTCTGAAACACAATTTTTGCAGAAACAACAACATTTGGCTTTATTAACACCGAGTGTGGAACACGGCAGAGAGCAGTTTCCATTGCTTCCAGCTCAAGCAATGCAAAATGTGAATTGGGGTAAAAATTCAATGGAGGGGCCACATCAAAGAATAAAGGTAAAAATTTCTTCTTGATTCTTTTCCCTTTTACTCCATTCCTTCCTCACTCAAGTTCTCTCTTCGTTTTTCAGACTACGGCATTGAGACCTCATAAAGCCCTGACTATCGTGTTTGATGGGTCGGAGGAGACTGAGTCGACTCCCCAGCCAGCAACCGCTGTCATTCCTCCTACTAACATCATTCCTCCACTTGTCATGGATCAACCTGCTCAACTTAACACCCCACAAGAATCCACTTTTCCAAAGCCATCTTCGCCCATTCTCACATCAACCCAACCCCCACCTGCTGAGACAGAAAAAGGCCGAGTCTCACTACAAACGCCTTCATTTAAGAGTCCTTGTGAAGATATCGGAGGTCAAACTTTAGATAGGCTTCCAGAAGATGAATTTCATCCTACTACAATCCAAAATGACCCTACTGTCAATGAAGATGATTATGGGGTTGATGATGTCGAGCTGGAAATGGTGTCTGAAGAATCTTCTTCCAATGCTGAAGGTTTGGATTCAGATAATCCCTTCGACCAGGTCAATAAAAAACTCTACCAGGTCAATACAAAACTCTCTATTAGCGGGAAGCAAGCCACATCTTATGGGGCGAGTTCTGGAGATGAATCTCTAACATCTATCAGAGAGGCCTTCGAGGCCTTCGAGTTATTAATGGTTAAGGAATTATCTGAAGCCTCAGCTGATCCTGCCACTCACTCTCGACTTGATCACCTCTTGGATCTATTGAGCACAAGTAGCCACCCTAAGGTGACAGTAGAGGTTAAGCAGGCTCTTCTCGAGTTCAAGAGAAAGGCCCTTGCATCGTTCAAAGAATTCCAAGCTACTGTTGAGCCTGTGAACAAACTGAAGAATTTTGAGAAGCAGAGGGCCAGAATTCTGCAGGAGATTGTTGCAAGCAAGGATCGGTGGAAGGATGTAAAACACTCGATAAAAAAGGCTTCTGTGATCATTGAGGCCGAAAATAAAAGGCAGAAGGAGCTAGAGGCAGAAATTGCAACTTTAAGGAAACAACTGGCTACAAAGGAAGGCGACCTTGAACGACTTGTGTTGAATGTCGAGAGTCAGGAGGCAACACTCTCAACCTATTTGACAACTTGCGCTTCTCTGAACGATCAAGCTCGAGCGCTATTAAAAGAAGCCGATGATCTAGTCGCTGCAAACACTGGAGTCGAGGATGAGGGTGAAGCTACTGAAATAAAGCAGAATAGTCTCAAGTCCACCTGGTCTACTGACCTAACTAGCCAATTTATCAAGATTAAGAAGAAGATTCTTGGCTGATATGAGTAGGATGTAATCTTTGTTTACCAGAAACATTTCTGAACAATTCCGTGATATGTGAGCTGCTTATTACATACTTGGGAAATTGTTTTTGTTGACAAATTTCTGAGACCAGCAGATAACTGGTCAGTTAGTGTGTGTTTGAATTGTAGTTGGGGTTTTTAAAAGTTTAAGATCTTGAACGTAGTATATATTTTTGTTTTTTATCATTGATACCATATTTTTTTTTCAAAAATAAATTAGAACAAAGATATTTTTTTTTTTGTGTTGAGAGTAAAAATAATCTTTTAAACTCACTTTTGAAACAAAAGTTTCCAAACATAAATTAGTTACTGCAAATTCACTTTCAACCAAACTTAAGTTTGTAAACACACTTTCAACTAAATTTAAGTTTATCAACTGTAATTCAAACACACACTTAATCGTTTGTAACTAGGTTGTATTTATGCGGTATATATTTTTTAACATTGATACCATATAAGACATGACTAAATTTATTAGAGTAAATCTCTATTTTGATATTTGAAATTGTATGTACCGGTCATATTAGTTCCTAAAATATAAAAAATTTAACTTTAATCCCTGCAACATTAATTCGTATGATTAGTTTAGTCCTTATTAGAAACTAATGTGATAGAATTTTAAAGACTAAATTGATTGTACAAATTGATGTTTTAAGAATTAAAGTAAAATTTTTCATATTTCAAGAACAAATATGAGCTATGTATATAATTTTAAGAATCAAAGTGAAGGTTTATTCGAATTTATTAAATAAAATTACTGTCGCAACTCTCTTGTAGGGGTGCCTGTGATGAGTGTGACAACTTAATTTAAAAATCAAAATTCAAATCAGAAGAGTCCTCAACAATTTTATTTGGTTTGGAAAAGTTAGAATTTTTTTTTTTTTAAATGAAAACCACTCTGTATAATCAAAAACAAATCCGGGGTCTGTTTATAAATAAGAAAGGTGGAAATTGAATCATATTTCATATATTCATTCTAAGATGGTTAACAAATTGTGCGAAGAGAAATGCTAAATCCCACGAAGGAAATTTCATAGAATGGCACATGAATTAATAAAATGGAGAAATTACTTTTGTCACTTTTGCGTTTTATGAAGCAGATATTCTTTATATTATAAAAATTGATTGCATTTTAATTATAAAACAAAAGAAAGGACCAATAAGAACCATTCGTAAATGGTCGTGAAAGTCCATTTTGTTATATATAGCACTGCCATTGTGTGAATTACAATTATTAAATTTTTCCTATAATCTAAGAAAATGCAAGAATAAACAAATAATAAAATAATATTTACATGCCAAAAAAAGATAATTAAAATATTTACAAATCAAAGGAAAATTAAAACCAAATACTAAATTACATAATTTATAATTTTGACTTAATTTTTGACCTACGTATTCTTAAAGTGCAATGAGAAGTTTAAAATCAATGTAATTCTTTAAAAAATAAGTGTGAATTAGTTAATTTTAATTAACAAAAATAAAATGTTAACAGAAAAAATATATTTATCAAAGATCAATTTAAATCAAGCAACATGCCAATAAACAAGGAAATAAACTAGGCAAATCCAAAGAGTATTGAATCAAACTTTAATCAACCCAAGCACTCAAAAGTTTTTTTTTCTGTTATTTTTTAAATAATTTTTTGTATTCTTTTTCATCATTTTTATTCTTTTTTTGTAATTTTTTTATTTTTTTTCAAACTTTTAAATTTTGCTTAAGAGTTAAGAGTGGAAATTTATATATGACATGACCATGTTGCCTTTTTTTTTTTTTTGTAACTTTATTTCTTAAAACTAGTCATCTTACAGATTGCACATACACTTTCTGTTTCACTTAATAAAATTGGAGATCTTAAATATTATGATGGCAACCTTCAAGCTGCGAGATCTTACTATTTTCGATCTTTGAATGTTCGCAGTGATGTCATCAAGCATAATTCAAAAATTCCATCTCAGGTTGGTTACTTCTATCTGCTTATACTTGAATTGAATTACCAATACATTTGTCTGACTTGCTTTGGTACATTATTGGCTTGTTATTTTATTTAGTCCCCATAAATTAGTCTGATAGCTGAGATTGATTTCTAGACATATACATGGATTACTTTTCTTGGCCTCAATGGGAAATTTCTGTGCATTATTGAATTTATATTAGATGTTTATTTCAGGCTTAAGAATGGATATATTACATGTTCATTGGTACTATTCATTTTTCCAATTACCCATTCAAGTTGATTGAATGTTATGATCATCCATACAAATTGCCACTGTAGAACACGTGTTTTTGCCAGCAGCCCTGGTTTATATTGAAATTAACCTTTCTCATTGCCTCTTATCATTCATGTTCTAGATGTTGCTATTTCTCTTGCAAAAGTTGCTGATATGGACAGAAATCTTGGAGATACAAATTTGGCTACTTATGGATTTCAAGAAGCCATAGGCTTGTTGGAATCACTGACACTGAAATCTGAAGCCAGTGGGCTTGAGCAACGGGTATGTTTTACGTTTTTTGTCACATATTGTAGCCAAAGAAAGAAATACTTTATAATATTACTGCTGTTCCCCCTCCCATCCCCCCATTTTTTTTTCTCTGTGGCTTATCCGCTATATTAATATTTCCGTATTAAATCCTAGAATTAATTTTATTTTCATTTTTTAGCACTATTAGAAATTATTTAAATTTAAATCACCTCTTTAAAGATTTAGTTTTTCACAAGATACAGTGACATCATTTAATACTTTGATCCATGTAATTGAATTCACCTAGTGAAAAAGGTTTTATTATTGTTGTTCTTCTTCTTATATAGCGCCTATCAGTGCTAGACTTCCTTAGAAGCCAACTTGCAGATAAACAAAAACAAGATGAGTCAACTGTCTGAGATAGATGCTCCATGAGAAGGAAGGCATTAATTCAGATGCCATAAGCCACGGGCCTGGTTTTGTAAAAATAAGCTAAGTTATCAGAGGCATTCCTAATAGAGGAAGAAGGGATTTCAGAGTAACGAATATTTCAGTCATTTCTGGCACTATACTACCGACCTTTCTTTGCCTGAGATTCTACAGCTGAACCTCTTGTTAATTGCATGTACATACCCAATTGTCTATATTTTTTCTTTCCACCTTTTTCCGTTGCTATCTTCTGTTAGTTTTTTTTTAATATACATAAACTAGTATAGTTACCAATTTTCTTAAACTCAAATTAATTGAATGTCAAATGCTATGGAGTATCTATTATTAATTTAATTTATTTGTGATCAATTTTGTTATTGGACTCTTATAAACACTTAAATTTATGTGAATAATGTTGTTTTAGGTTTGTGAGCTTTGTATATGAGTATTTTATGATAGGTAAGTTAATCCATATTGTAAACACAATGAGTGACTCATATTCTCATTTTATATGTATTATGGTTAACCCATTGAGGTTACAAGAAGAAATTCTTACCTAAACATAGTGTATTACAGTTGAGTGTACTAAGCTAATCAGGACTTAATATTTTTATAGATCTTTGTGTCTCACAATTAATTTCACGGTACTCTATAAAACTATTAAGTTCTGATTAGTTTAGTATATCCAACTAGGTGCACCATGTTTAGGTAAGAATTTTTCAGTACAAAGACTTTTTACGCATATAGAGATTGAGTGTAGTTCTTTCCTTTATGATGACAACAAGAATCTTTATTATTTTTTTCTCATAGTGTCTCTTCAAAGATGTGATTTTTCTTTGATATAAGGTAATTCTATGTCTTAAATCTTAATTATTGATTAATTTATATACATGACATGAATTAAAGTTAAAGATGAATTTATTAATTTTATTTTTGTAGATATAAAATTTCTAACAATTAGTATCAGAACTAATTTAATCTTAATTATGACTGTAAATTGCATATTCTTGAGATTGAAAAATTTGATTAAATAAGGATGGTGTATAGTTAATTTTTTGAATTCAATAACATAAACTTTGGAATAATAAACCAAATAAACCCCAATTTGTTTCTCTCAATTTCGAATCCCACCTTCAAGTGGAGTCATCATGATTTGTGATCTCAAAATACGGGTTAAAACTTTTTTTTTATTCGTTATAATTCTTAGTATTGGATTCCAATGTTAATAATATTTCTTTTAGTTTCTATAGTTCCGTTCCATATGCAATAATGGCACCAATAATTATAAGAACACCAATTTATGTCATTTGGTTATTAAATGGAGTTTGATGAATTTTAATTCATCCACACGTATAATGGAAGGGGATTTGCATATTCCGATTAATGGTTTTGAGATCTTTTAAATTTTATCATGATATTTCTTATAGTGAATGATATCTCACATTCTCACTTGAGCTTATGTTTGTAAGTAAAATCAAGTTATGTAATTGATAGGATGGCAATGGGTATTCTTAAATTCGAGGACAATGGACCTCCTAAACAAAATGAAGAAAATATAAAGCTTTACATGAGCCAATGATTGGCATCCCACGAAATAAGGAAAATGAAAACAGAATCTAAAAGAAAATGCAAATCAATTCAAATAATTCAAACACAAAATTTAATTTCAATAACAAACTTTTTTTTTAAAGTTCGACTCAGTTAATTATCCTTCTCTTAGAATGCTCCATCCACTAAACATAGTCTTGTAGGTAATTTGGTTTCTTCATAGTCCTCTTGGGCCTAGCATTATGGGTCAAGTAAAATCAAGTTATCATCACCCTCCACTGCGAAGCACCTTGTCCTCATGGAACAATGTGGTTATAATAGAAAGTATTGTCCCATAGACTCTTAATGCTAGTGTCCTCTTTGCAAGACCCAATCATTGAACAAGAACCAATTAAAGTTGGAGGGTCGGTTTATAATCCCATTTGCTCTCCAAAATCGTTAATGGCTCCACCAAATGGATGATTTTCATATGCATCATTTGGTAATGCACCAATTGTTAAGTTATCGGGCCTTGATGTGGTTTCCAGATTTAAAAATATTGAACAATGGAAACTCTTTGAATTTTGGTCAAATTTTGCGAGGAAATTGCCAAATTGGTATGCCACTTGACCAATGCGTTCTAAAATCTAAAAATTTGGTCCATAAAATCGCTTGGATAGCTTATGATGTGAAGCTACTGAGACAGAATGTTGGCGATAAGGACGAAGCTTGACATACACCCAATCGCCTACCTCATAAGAATCGGCACGACGTTTGGTATCTGCATTAAGTTTCATGACAAATTTCTTTGACAATGACCATTTTTTAAATTTCAACCATATTTTGGCGGCTTATAGTAAAGAATCTACAACCTCAATAGGAGAAGAGCCAAGCAAGTAGTTATTGTGGTATTGATGGAGGTGGTTTGCCATAATGAGTGATCTCAAATGGTGTGATTATACCGAACCATTTTTGAATGAATAGAGGTGTTATAAGACCATTCAGTAAACCAAAAAATGTGTACCATCCACACATGGCTTCTCATGTGTAACAAATGCCCGTAAGTATTGTTCCAAAATGCGGTTTAGGACTTCGGTTTGGCCATCGGACTCTGGATGATATGAAGTACTCATCCTGAGTTTAGTACCACACAACTTAAATAGTTCCTGCCAGAAATGACTAATGAATAAAGGATCACGGTCATAAATCAAGCTTCTTGGGAAGCCATGGTGTTTGCATACCATGTCCAAGAATAGAGATGCCACCTTAAAAGCTATGAAATGGGAGGGTAGGGCTCCAAAATGCGCCCCTTTTGAAAAGCGATCCACCACTACTAATATGGCAGTATGACCCTAGGATAATGGAAGTCCCGTAATGAAATCTAATGAAAGATCTTCCGAAATAGCAGAGGGGATTGGAATGGGCTACAAAAGGCCAGCAGGTTTCTTTGTCTCGTAGTTAGTTTGTTGACAAGTAGTGCATTGCCCAACGAAAATCTGCACATCCTTACGCATGCCTTGCTAGAAAAAATTTTCCTGTAATCGTTGGAGTGTTTTGTTGATTCCCATATGACCACCCAATGGTGTTTGGTGAAATTCTGCAAGTAATAACTAACGGAAAGAGCACTGTTGACTTAACCATATTTTGCCTTTGTAAATAATTAAGCCATCATGGATGCAATAGTCAGGGAAGGAACTTGGAGCAGTGTCTATCTTGCTTAACAAAGCTTGAAACTCAGGTTCATTGGATAGTTCTTGGCATAATTGCTCGAGGAAGGAGAAGTGTGGCATTGAAAGGATTAAGTACTGAATATTGGCCTCTTGGTCACTAGGAATGCGTGAGAGTGCATCTGCCATCATGTTACTTTTGCCAGATTTGTATTGAATAGAGTAATCATAACCAAGTAACTTTGATAAATAAACTTGTTGTTCAGGAGTTTGTATTACCTGAGACATTAGTTCTTTGAGGCTTTTATGGTCGGTGAGAATGACAAAGGGACGGCGATGCAAAGAGGTATTGGCGCCATTTTAATTTCCGCAAATCCTGGACAGTAGTTGTTATAGCATGTAGTTCTCGGACATATGTGGAGGCTTTGTTTTTTGCGAGGACAAAATGGTTTACTAAAGAATGCAATTGGGTGATTGGCTTGCATTAAAACCGCTCCCATTGCTAATCCCGAAGCATCGGTCCATAAAACAAACAAAAGGCAAGTTAAAATTTGGTAATGCCAAGAATAATCCTCAGCTTATCATTGCTTGCTTTTGAGGGAATTAAAAGCATGTTGCGCAAAGATCTCCATTTAAAGCAATCTTTGCGTATCAAAGTTGGAGGGGCGCAATGGTGGCATAACCTTTAATGAACTTTCTCCTAGAAGCCGGTGAGGCCAAGAAAACCACGCGAGAAATCTTTTCCACTCTGCATGTTGGGATAGACTTTCCACCATAGCTATGATCTTGGATGGGTCGGGTTTCACTCTCCTTAACTTTGATTAATATATGTGAACATAGATATTCAAGCTACCTTTCCCGAAAATACACTTAACTCTTCAAAAAAAAAATGATTGCTACATTCTAAAAGTGTTGTAAAAACACAATCTAAGTGATTGAGGTGGGTGTCAAACTTGAAGAGCTATAAACCATGATATCATCAAAAAGATGCTTGAGAAAGGCCATAAATACAACTCTTCTTACAGAACGGCCATAAATACGAATTTGCGCATGTAAGGTTTTAGAAGCTCATTCATGGTGGCTTGGAAGGTGGATGGAGCGTTGCATAATTCCAAACAAGGATGGAAATAACTTTGTACTCGTAATGGCCCCGGATTGCGAATATTAAATGCCGTTTTAAAGAATGTCATCTTCATCCATAAGTATTTGGTGGAAACCTTGCCTCAAGTCGAGCTTGGAAAACCAAGAAGCAATGCCAAGCTCATCAAGTAATTCATCAATGGTGGGCATTGGAAAACAAAATTTACTAAACAATATGGAGTTGAGGGCTCTATAGTCCACGCAAATCGCCGGTGTCCCATCATCTTTTTTTTCCTTATACACTAATAGAACTAGTGAGGAGAAGGGACTTCTACTCAAAGTTGAATCATCCCCCATTGAAGCATGTCCTCTACTTGTTTTTCTATCTCACATTTTGGAAGCTGAGGGTAACAATAAGGTCGCACGTTGACGTAAAGAAGAGTTGGGAAAAAGGTGTATTTTGTGTGTAATATTTCTTGGTGGTGGGGGTTCGGTAGGAGGATTGAAGAGAGCTTTCTCTAGTATCCTTGGGTATTTCTAACTAAGATGTACAAGGAGGCAATTTTGTTATGGCATAGATGGTGGGTGAGAGGTTGGTCTTGTGGGTTGGGTTAGGTGATGGAAATATGGAATAAGGCGGTCGGCATATGTTTGTAAATCGTTTCAAACGGGTTGTGGCGTTGACATTTGTTACTTCTTCATAGGAGCATCAGGCGACTCACGGGTACTTGGTTGCCCCGGCGGATGAATTGCATTGTAAGGGAGTCATAATCTGTTATTATGGGCCCAAGATGTTTCAACCATTGGATGCCCAAGACCAAATCAGCACCGCCGATTAGGAGGACATGAAAATCCACCTCAAAATGTTGACCCTGAATTTCAATAGGAACATTGGGGCAGATTAAATGGCAATCAAACAAAGTCTCGTTTCCTACCATCACTTTCAGAGCTTTGGTTGGTTAGGTAGTGAGGGCCAAGAATTTTGCCAATTGAGTTTGGATGAAATTGTGGGTGCTACTTCCATCAATGAGCACTTGTAACTCGAGAATGAATGGATATTGCGGTAAAGACGCCCCAAGTTTGCTTCATAAGGTAAATGTTCCCGAAAGTGTTCCAGGCTGATTTGAACCTTCGTGTTTTTCGGTGAAGGCGGTGGAGGTGTGTCCATTGGAAGAGAACCGTTTGGAGCGGTGTCGTCTTTGTCTTCGTTGGCTATGAGTAAGAAAAACGAGCTTTGCATTTGTGGGTGTTGGACCATTTTTCGTCATCAAACAAAGTAACATAGACCCTTTCCGCCGCGTGTCGTGACATTTGACTCTCGTTCCAAAGATAGTTTCTTAAATTGGATTCGGAATTGGAGGATGGTGTTTGTTGGAGTTTTCTGTTTCTTTGGGCGTTTGGGTAAGGGGGTTTTTGTGGGGATATGGTGGGTGTGGTGGGGAAGAATGTGCCTTTACCTTTATAACCGCGTTTCACGATCCTCGATTTTGTCTTCCCTTAACATCCATAACGAGTTTAGCTAATGTTATGGCAGAGGCGAGTAATAGGTTGTAGCGCTAAAGTTCCCTAATTAAATTTTCGGCGATAAATGGTAATAAAAATGCTCGAGGAGGAAAACGAGGGTGAGAGTCCAACGATCCCGTTGGCTAAAGCGCTCAAATTCATGTGAGATACTCTTGGTGGAGACAACTTAGCCTCGTTGGTACAACTTAAATAAGGCACCCTTGGGGTCGTCAAGAAAACAATGACGCGAATCGTGTTTCCCCCATGCTTCAAAGTGAATGCCTTTGTTTGAAACCATCAAGAGGTAATCATGCCATTTACCGAACATCCATTGGTACATTACATAAGCGAGAAAGTCATTTACCATCCATGTAAAGGAGGCGACAATGATTCTTTCCTCTTCCTGTCCCTTGATAATCAAAAACTTCAATTCATCAAAATTTTGAAAATCCAATCTTGCCCTTAGATCGTCGGACTAGGAAAATGCATGGTACCTCGAGCTTGATGTGTGGGCAATTGTTGTAGGGCGGGGGAAAAGGTGGAGGAGGTGGAGGGTTTGGTGTCTGGGTGGAGAGGGTATGTAACTGTTCTAGGATTGTGTCTATTTTGAGGGAGAGGGATGTTTGGTTATCTGTGAGTGTGGCTTGGTGTTGGGAGAGGTGAGGAATACAATCTTCCTCCAAGCGCTCGGTGGCATTCTTTAGATCTTCGTATTGTGGTCGATTCATGGTAGCGGGTCGAACCAATTGATAGGATGGCAATGGGTATCCTTGAATTCGAGGACAATGGACCTCCTAAACAAAATGAAATTGCTAAAAAAAATTTTCCCGCAACCTCTTCATTCATGAATGAATCAAAGCATAAAGCTTTACATGAGCCAATGATTGGCATCATTCGAAATAAGGAAACTGAAAATAGAATCTAAAAGAAAATACATAATAACACTTGAAGCAATAAAAACTTCGACTCGACTAATTATCCTCTCTCTGTTCAGAATGCTCCATCCACTAAACATAGTCTTGTAGGTAATTTGGTTTCTTCATAGTCCTCTTGGGCCTAGCATTATGGGTCACAGAGACCGTATTGCTATCAGTAATTTTGTGAAAATTCTTGAGTTGTCATAAACTAATTTGGTTATAATAGAAAGTATTGTGCATTATAGACTCTTAATGCTATTGTTGTTTGATAACCAAATAATATTTTAATTGGTTTTAACAATTATTATTTTGAACATTTTGAGTAATTATTGTGGGTTCTTAGAGTATGGACTAACTGCCAAATAAATACATTTGGTAAGTTTTTATTATTTTTTTATGACCAAAGTTATTTATTTGATTTTTTTTCAGATTTAAAAATATTGAAAATTATGGTATACTCTTTGAATTTTGATTTGAAAATTTTGGAGCATAATTGTGATATTATTGTGCTTATGATATGTTGTATACTCTCATATGTGACTAAGTTTAGATATCTAAATAATTTTGGGATTGTTTTGTGCATATAATATTACATGATATATTGAAAATTATAGTGCTATTGTAAAATGTTTTGCAATTTGCATTCTACGAGTTACTTCTGAAATAATTTTATTGTTATAAGAGCATGATATTGTATCATGTGTTACATATAATTGTTTTTTGATATTGAACATTTGTGTATTAACAATATTAAATTCCTTTGATATATATTATCAAGAATTAAAGTATAATTGTATGTGATTAATTTTATTGTATATTAATCTCATCATTGTAAATTTATATAAATTTCTTTGAATATGACCATTATTAGAATATTATTTAAAATAATTTTGATTATTGAGAAACATTTAAGGCAAGGACAAGTTTATAGTAAGTCATTATTGTGATTAAGTTTTATATATCTTGTAAAATTGAGAAGTATTACTTATTTCAATGAGATTTTGTTGTTGCCTTCTAATGTTTATTCTGTGAGCTATTTGTGAGAGTTGTATAAAATTTTGGTGATATGAATCCCATTAAGTTAGCGTCCACTTTGGTTGGCTCTACACATAAGGATGTGTAACACACTATCTGAGGTTAGTTATAAAACTTATATGATTATTGACATATCGTATAATTACATAAGTGGATAAATTTATTCTTAAGGTTTTTTTCCCTCTTCATGCCTATTTTAGAATATACAATTATGCATGAGAGTGTAAAAATTATTTGATTGATGTGGCATGAAAATTTTAGAATTCTATGAACAATTTTGTCATTGATTAGTGTAGTTTCTTGTGATTACATACTCTCCTATTGTAAGACTAATATTGTATTTTGTAAATCTTATGAGATCTAATTTTTAAGAGTTCTATCTAGAATATTTAAAATTATTTTGGGTAATTTGTATAATCGTGAGTTCACTTTCGTGGGACCAATTATGACAAAATATTGTATTGTTAATAATATTGTTGTGTTTTTATTAGAAATTATGTTAATAATGTCCCATGTGCTTCCGCTACTAGTAATCTAATTTTGTACTCAAGTGTGCATGTGTTTATTTTTATGTTTTTATTTTTTGCTATTGTGACACTTGAGTTTTGAGTGAGTTGTTGAAAACTTGCAAGTGATCCCATAATATGTGTAAGACATTAGAGATTTTGATCTCACTCGTATGTTGTCAAATCTTTTAAGTGGTCATTATGGTTTTATGAAGTATAGATTATCTTATTAATTTGTGAAAATTCTTTTGTGGTTTTATGTTTGCGATGATATAAAGGAGTTGACCTATTGTAAAGTGTCATATGGACGCTTGTGATTTCCTTAATTGTGAATGCAAAATTTGTAATTGATAATGAAGTAATTTTGTGAGACTTGGTTGATAAATTTTGTATATATTTGACTTAATATTGTTTCTGTTGTTATGACCATATTTTGGATAATTCTGCAATATTGTGTTTCTCTCTATTTTGGTATTTGTGTCGTTGAAGAGAGATTGTGAGTTTTATACTCACATTGAGTACCCTGCCACAGAGTTGATAATCTCACTATTAACATTATTGTTGTTTTGTTTGGTATGTTAGATTAGTGAGAGAGTGTACATTACCATTATATTGTCTTGAGACTTGTTGAAACTTTGTTGCCATATGTTATTAACTATTATGTGCTCTTTATATGTCATATTGTTGGAGACTTTAGTACTCGGTCTCAATTCGTTGTACTGAGATATTTTGTTAAATCTCAGTAAGCGTGCTTGGTAGATGCCTGAGCCATTTTGTAGGGAATTGCACATTGATCACACTTTTAGTATGTAATTTTGTTGTGCTTTCCCTTTGATCCACATTTCACATTTTATTAGGTCACCAGGTTATAAGTATCTTGCATGTATAATATCAGTATTCCTATCGAGTATGATTTTCTACATTATTGAGATATTTGTAAATCTATTTTGGACCAATGGCTGGAAGTGCTTGCTCATAGTTGACATTTTTGTGGTCATGTTAATATGGAGAATTGTTTTGTTTAAAATTAAGTGTTTATGTTGTCCAAGTGGGAGATTGTTGTATTTTTTTTAATATGTGTAGACTAGCTTAATTATCAATTTTCTAAAACCTACATTAATTGAATGTCAAATGATGTGGAACATTTATTGATTTAACCAATTTGTCAATTTTGTTATTGGACTCTTATAAATACTTAAACCTATGTGTATAATGTTGTTTTGGGTTTGTGAGTTTTGTGTATATTTTTTTATGATGGGTAAGTTAACATATATTATAAACACAAAGACAGATCATTATTCTCATCATATATGTATTGTGATTACAAGCTACCAGAGTTTTTTGTGCATATAGAGAAGGAAAGCAGTTTCTCTCCTTTATGACGACAAGAATTCTTGACTATCTTTTTCTCATGCATTCTCCTCAAAGATGTGATTTATTTTTGGTATAAAGTAATTTTATATCATAAATCTTAATTTTATTCTTGTAGGTATAAAATTTCTAACATCTTCTTTGTGTATAAGGACAACTGTAATGGGGTCTTCCTTGCATTATTGTAACTAAATGTACTTGTATAATAAACAGGGAAAGAAATAGCATGAAGTAAAGGATGTAGTTTGCTTTTGAACTCAATGAATAATACCTTCTGTACTACGAAAAGCTCTAAAGCACAATGTATAGAATATTAACCATCAGTGTAGCCTTTACACTTCATGTTGCCAAATACGATTACACATCGGTGTTAGTCACAATAATTGTACAAAACAAGTCACTATCTTGGAAATCAGGATCATGCTTTAATTTTCCCTTGAACAGCATCCTAAGATTGTAATTGCTGCATGTTAGGTATAGCATTCCCATATATGTGAATGATAGTGGTGGTTAGGTGGCGAGGGATAGATCAGGCATATGTTTCAAATATATTGTTACTTTAGTGCAACTATAAGATAAGACGCCCCTTTCACCTGGGATTGGATGAGGCAAAGCCAGATATTTTTATATTGTACAAAGACTCCAAACTCCAAAGTTTTGTTTTGTGCCTCTAGCACTAGTTTTTTTAGGCCACAACAAAAGGATTATGTAAAAGTCTAATGTTATTATTGATTATGTGGATATAGGCTCTATACACTTAATGTTGGGTTGGTGTTGTTGGATTAATATAACTAAGCTTTGATCTAACATTGACCTCTGTCATGCTCCATCGAATATCCACATGTTGTAAGAGAATTGGAATGATGACCAATATTCACTTGAGGATTGGCTTTTGCATTATCTTCAATGGTAAATGATAAACTTAAGTATGCTTCCGGGTTCGAAATTCAGTAGTAAATGTAAATATACTTCCATATCTAATTCCTATTTGGTGCTCTAAATTCATATACTAGTTTTTTAGAAGTACTGAACCAATAACTTATATCTAAATCTCTCTCCACCCTTAAAAAAATCATGACTAAGCACCACAAACCGTGCCTCTTCTAACTCTTAAGTAAGGCTATAGTTCTAGTAAATTATTGTTTTTACTTATACACTATCAAGGCTGTATTCTGCAGTCGCACATATAACCTTGGCCAGAGAGCCCAATAGAACCTATAACAAAGAAGATAACAACAGAATAGAAAATGCGTGAAGACTAAGAAATTGATGGGAATGAGAGAGAGAATGAAAGGAAACAAAGAAGAGAAATGCACATGGCTATGGAAGTATATAAGACTTCTTTTTCTTGCTCTTTTGCACAAAAAAGAGACTAATTTACTTGCATTTCAAGCATATGATTTGCTTTATTTCATTCATATCCCTCTCATTAAAGAGAGAGCATCTATACAGATAACTGGATTCTCGCTTTTCCAGAATTCAGGTAACTGAAAATAACTTATGATACATTTGACTTGACTGGTATGCAACTGTATAGTAACAGATAGGACTATGCAATCTTTCTCTGCCCTACAAATAGAGGATCAATATTAAACGCATACGGAACAAAAAATTAAAAAGCCACAACAGCATTGTTTTCAGTGACTGCTGCAAAATTACTAATTTGGTTTCTTTTCTATGTAAGGAAAATATTTGACTGATGCAATAATTAAGTATTCAGAGTAACAAAATAGAAACATTTGAAATTTTCTAAAATAAAAATGTTCTCATTTTTCTTCCTTGTGTGATGGGCATTTCTTTTTCTGGAAAGGGGATATTAAAGGGACAAGTATTTGCATCCAATTCAAGTATATATTCATTGGTGGGGTCATAATTAGCAAACTGTGCTGGCAATAGTCCTCCATTCACACCGTTGTACCTAATTTTTATTAGACTCATTTAACAATAATACCGAAGGGAAAAAAAAAAGATAAAATTTCCTGTAATATTTTTATTGATTTAGACAAGCAATAATTGGTAAACTTATTCTAGTAGTAGTAGCAGTTAGAGGAACTGGTTAAAGGCAGAGAGAGTGAAGAAAAAAATAAACTAGTAGTAGTAACAGTATTAATGCATATAAGTGGAGCAAAAGAATCAACAAAGATGCTCTCACATCACATGCTTCATGTTTCAAGCTCCTTATATTAAGCAAATACTCTCACTTAGCCTATAAATGGATGATTGCATGAGCAGCTCTCTTCATTAGCAGCACTTCCTCTCATCCTCTTCAATGGAGTGGCTTCTGCAATTCCTTCATCTCCTCTTTATAGCTTCTCCTCTTATCTGTAGTACAGCAATTTCAGATCAAATTCCCAAGGTTTATATATACATATCTTCCCCTCTTTCTTATTTTTTATTTCATTTTGTTACGGCAAAATCACCCAAGCTTCTCTTATTTTATGCAGCATTATGTTGTTTATATGGGAAATTCAGCACCAAACAGCATTGGGGTAGATGGCCAAATACCTGAATCAGCTCATTTGGAACTATTGTCATCAATTATTCCAAGGTTACTTGAAATTACCCAAGCTCACTTCACCACCACCACCACCCAAGCTCACTTCACCACCACCACCACCACCATCATTATCTAATTTACATCTTGGACTTCTACACATAAATATAATCATCATTGAAATTCATTCAACTTATGGAATGAACATTTTCTTTTCCTTTACTTTTTCTCAGAAGGGAGAGTGAGAGGATAGCTCTAATCCACCGTTTCAGTCATGCCTTTAGTGGGTTCTCTGCCATGCTTACAGAGAGTGAAGCTTCTGCACTGTCTGGTATTTGATCTTGTCTGCCAGCTCCTTTTTCCTTTTGTCTGTTCCAAATTCCTAACTTCCATGTTTCTTTGACTTTTCTACTGTTTTGTTGTGAAGGCTTTGTCAGTTTACTTTGTTCGTTATAGTCATTATTTAATTTCCAATCACAAAGACAAAAGAGCATTAATTTTATTATGTGGGTTTTTTTTTACTTAAAGCAAAGTCTGTCTGCAATCAGTACTTATAATGTGGTTAGAAGAAGTGAATTATGGTGTCTATTATATCAATTATTACTTTATATAAATAATTTGTTCACCAACCTTGACTACACTCAAAATGATGTAAAAGACAAAACAACAGTAACTGTAGTGGAGAAATGAATTATTTAAATAGAAAGCATGTGTATAAAGATGAACGAAGATTTTTAAAAAATAACGAATGTGAAAAACAAATATATTTATGATCCAGCCTTAGAGATCTGAACGTATCTTGTCTGTTCAAGTCTCAATTTGAAGGAATGAACCTTAGAAGGTAAAAGAGTGAGAAAGAAAAATAAATTATTTCGATATACCATAATGAAGCTAATAAGAGTAACACAATAGTTTCAGTAAAAATTGTTTATTACTTCTGATTCGGTTACATAAAGTTTTATGATAATCTTAGTCAACGATTGAGTAAGTGGCAGTACTGTCCAGAGCCAGATGCAACTATATCAATAATCGTGTACTATTGTTTAAGTTGCATTACATTGTATGATCCTATTACAAGTGTGAATTTGCAATAAAAAGGTTATAATATGAAGTTATGATTGCTATATTTTTTTCTTAAATCTGAAAGAACGTAGTTTTACAAAGATGGTTGACTCGACTGTACTACCGATGTATTGAAAACTGCACATTCTTTTCCATATTATAATTAAGCTAAAATTTAATTATAAATGACATTGAAAAAGAATTTAAGTATTCAGGCGGGCAGCCAAATTTATAATTTGAGGACATGAAAGATTTCAGTTACGGGGTTCGATTTCCGCATATACTCTTTATCATAATTTTTATTTTTTATTTTTTTATATTTCTCTTGAATTTTATTAGGAAATTATTTAACGGTCATTTTAAAAGGTTCATCCAATAAGCCGATGAAATAGATCTTTAGTTTAAGAAAAAAAATTAATTTAAAAAAAAACTTAAATATTTTAAAGAAAAGTTATGAGGATTGGGGCCATGACCTTTGGTTGCCAGCCCTTGCCTCCATCTTAATTAGTATCCATACAATAATAATAGCGTCCACTTCATAAATTTTTATTAATAATTTTTTTATAAAATGTTTCAATAATAATTTAGCAAATTTTAAATATTTTAAAAAATTATTTGAATTTAACAAAATTTATTGAATTAATTTTTTTTTTACAATTAATCGTGATAATTGATTTAACTTCTCTTGGATTTTATTTTATGCATACAATTTTTATGTAAATTTTTTGCACTTCCAAGCACTAGTCAAATTTACTTCCAAATTTTTGTAATGTTCTAACAAGTGTTATATATATGTAACTTATCTATAAACTTTTTTTTTTAAATGAATATGCGCTATAGAAAAACCTTATATTAAGATGTATAACTACAATAAGAATAGCAAAACATTAATTTTTAAATCAAGTGTATCAAATAAGTTTAATTGGTGTTGTCCCCTTTGAAATAACTATTGCTACGTGATTTATAAACAGGCCACGATGGCGTGGTATCAGTGTTCCCAGATCCAATTCTTCAGTTGCATACAACGCGATCTTGGGATTTCTTAGAATCAGAATTGGGAATGAAGCCGCGTAGCACTCATACATACCAACACTTATCGAGTGATATCATTATTGGTGTGATAGACACTGGTAAGAGATAATATAAAGTTAACAGCTCTTCTTTAATTTGGTTGTCTTAACGCAATAATTCTGAATTGACACTTGCTTTTACTTTTCAAATGTCTCCATTCTAATTAATTTTTTTTATTTTTAATATTAATATTAATTAATACCTTGCACTTTACATTAAAGAAAAAGAAAAGAAAACACCGATCTAAGTTTAGGATGAGAACTAAAGTATACAAGAGAATTAATAAGTTTTTAATGGTTAATGTCATTATTGTTTTTACATCATCAAATCTGCAAAAACATGTTTTTATATAGAATATTTGTGCCTATCCTAAAGTTTAGTAAAATTTTGAATGCACCTTATCTTACTTCAAAAAATTAAATGGAATTTTTAAAGTAAAAGAATTACTAGTGCTGATAAGTTTATGCCAAAGACATATTTTTTTATAATGTTTTGTATTCACCTAAAATATAATAGATATATGTCTATTATATATTTATATGAAAAAGTATCACTTTATATTATATATAATTATAATATTTTTATAAAATATATAATAAATTTGTAAATAAATTAAAAAAGATAAAATTAAACATATATAAATTAGATGAATAACAGAACGATTTTTTTCTCCTTCTTTACGTTTACAAATTAATTAAGTGCACTCCAACTGGATTTGGCTTCATTCTATAGCATTACTTGACACGACTCTTTTTCTTACACCACAGTATTGTCCTTTCTCAAATAAATAAACTTTGGATATAAAACCCACCTAAACTTCACATTGTAACTCATGATGCATTAGTGTTTTTTTTTTAAAGAAGATATAGTGATCTAACTGTTTCTGTCCGTATTTTATTATCAATTTTAATGTAATTAAATATTATATAATTTTTTTCTTGACAATTAAATTATTAAATATTTCAATGTAATATTATATTAGCACAAACAGAAATCTACACTACCACAAAACATGAGAAATCTATACTCAATGAATTCACCTTCTTTGTTTTTTTTTTCCACTTCTTAATATATAGAAAAGATTATTTCATATGTATTAAGAATTTTAGCTTATTAATTACCAAAATTAAAATTATAAGAACTTATTTGCTAAAGAGTTAAAGTCAATGTGAGTCACAAAGGCTTCATTAAAATTAGTTTAACATATAAAATTGGACACAGCATTTTATTTCAGTTTAGTATCTTATCATAGTTGGAGGAAACCAAAGGATGGTGTTATCTCTGAATTTGATCAATTAGAAATAATAGCAAGAAATAAAGTTTAAAAAAAAAATGAAATAGTAATAGCAAGTGACACATGGACATAGTTACATAACGTGCCATAGTAGCATGATATGGACCCAAACATATTGTTGGTCTCATGTGAGACTGATTTGTCACTACTCACTACTGTTTATTTTTGGAGATTCACGACTATTCACTACTGATATCCTTGTGGTTGAGGCCAATTGGCAGTTGCAGCATCTACATCTATGTAGTATGTAATGGCAATTCACTGTGGCCCGCAACTAGCTGTTATGATTGCTAGTGCTACCCACATCCTTTCCATTTTGAGAGAAAATAAGTTCAATAACTACCCAATTTCTATATCACTTTATGCCAATTGAAACCTTTACTTGCTTATCTTCGTATGTTATATCATGTGGGTTTCCTTTAAGCAGTGTGTATTTATGTTTAAAGCTGAGGATCTGAGGCTGGCCTCTTAAATGCAAGCCTCTGCAGTGATGCTCAATGATGTGTTTGGAAAGTGAAAATTAGAGAAAGAAAATGGTAGAGGTGAAATTAACGTTATATCCTATAATCTTTTTTGCATCACACTTTCCTTTCCTTTTCATTCCTAACAAATACAAATAACAAAGTGGGGCATGAGATAGCAGCTAAAGTGAAGTGAGAAATAGCTAGCACCATTCCTTATAATAATGCTAATGGACAAATAAAACAATAAATTACTTCTTTTTCAAACTCTTTACATTTTGCAAACGACCTTCTAGACATTTTGTGCTGAAAAATATATGGGAGCTAGAACTTTAAAGTGAAATAATCATTTTAAAAACTTTTCAAGCATTGCATTCAATTTCCTTCTGCAAAACTACCTACAGAAATTGGGAAATCCCAAGGCATGTGGAGCTTTACATTAATGTCACCACTCACCAGAAACCTCCCTTTCTCTCCCACAATTGAATGATTATTGACTAGTACGTAAGAGTGAAAAACCAACTCTTCATACCCTATAATGTTGAACCTTTTTTTGCCTTTTTGAAATTTACCAAATTCCCCACACTTGCATAAAACATGGACAGGAATTTCTCAAGTTACTTTTCTAGCTTTTGTCATCTCCAGTTACTTATTACTCAAGATCAAGAATCCAGACACGGACACACACTTTCTTTAGGGAGCCTTGCAAGAAATTTGTCTTGAGGATCATATCTTCGATTTGCTTGGGGCCCATGGTGCCTCAATAAGTAAGGGCCACAGACAAGATAGTGTGAAGTTGGAACAACCTAGATAGAGATGGCAATGAGGTGGTTTTTTTTAACATTCTCAACATGTTCTTCCAAGAGTGAAATCTCTCCCATACCCTTCCCTCCATAATTTCAGTAGCCAAATCTTGTCATCCACCCTGCTGTTCCCATCTCATTGCTTGCATAGAAATGTAAACCAAGTGATATTGGGGGTCTAGGAAACTATTGAAAGGGAAGGCAGATTAAAAAGTAAAAAGTAAAAACTAGAAACTACACAGCATTCTAAAATTAGAATAAAATCATGTTGAACATTCCATAATATAAAATGTAGTCAGCACCCAGACTTCATGTGCAGTCACAATTTTTTAATAACTTTCCTCACTTTGAAACTCTAAAAAACCCTTCATAAACTTCATCCATTACTGATCCTTAAGGATCCATAAATTATAGACCTTACTGTAGAGTTTGCATGTTTCATATTATGAACAAATTATTTGAATATTATTCAATTATGTTGTGGCTATGTCTGTTCTGTATCAAGGGATATGGCCAGAGTCTCCAAGTTTCGGAGATGAGGGTATAGGGCAGATTCCTGCAAGATGGAAAGGAGTTTGCATGGAGGGTCATGATTTCAAGAAATCCAATTGCAATAGGTGATCATCCGTTCTCTTACAAATGCTTTAAGAAAAAGTTCATATCCATTTATAAAATCTTTCAATAATCATATTTTGAAACTGACGAATTTGCAAATTGATTATATGATACATTTTAATTCTTAGTACAACTGCAGAAAATTGATAGGTGCAAGATACTATAGTATCCAAGTTACATCAAGTGGCAACCAGACTCATATTGAAGGAGCCAAAAGTTCCCCAAGAGATTCAGTTGGACATGGGACTCACACTGCATCAATAGCAGCTGGTGCCCATGTCAACAACGCTAGTTATTATGGTTTAGCACAAGGAACAGCAAGAGGTGGCTCACCTTCTACTAGGATTGCTACCTATAAAACATGCTCAGAAGAAGGCTGCTCCGGTGCCACCTTACTAAAGGCTATTGATGATGCCATAAGCGATGGAGTAGATATAATCTCAATCTCTATTGGACTTAGCTCACTATTCCAATCTGACTTTTTAAATGATCCCATAGCCATTGGAGCATTTCATGCAGAACAAATGGGGGTCATGGTGGTATGCTCAGCTGGGAATGATGGTCCTGATCCTTACACAGTTGTGAACACAGCACCATGGATATTTACAGTTGCAGCTTCTAATATTGATAGGAACTTCCAATCAACTATTGTCCTTGGAAATGGGAAAACTTTCCAAGTAGGTTCCCTGATCTTTGCTTCCAAACCAAAAGAAGTGTGGTAGATTTCTTAGCATGATTTCTTCTTCATGTACCAAAAACCTTATTTTTCCCTTTGTTTATGCTGTCAGGGTACCGGCATTAATTTCTCAAACCTTACACGTTCAAAGATGTATCCTCTTATCTTTGGGGAGGATGTTGCTGCCAAATTTGCCCCTGCATCAGAAGCTAGGTACTTAATTGGGATTATTCTTATCATACTTTCAAACCTAAAATAACTCAGAGTTCTTTCATGTCTAACAATTTTTCTGGTCATTTTATATTGACAAAAGCTTATAAAAAAAGAATTCATTCTGCCAACTCAAAGGAGATGCATTCAAATCTAATTTTGCTGTTACTATTGGTATATATTACTAATACATTATACCAGTAGGCAATAGCATTAATACCAGCAACACAGAAGTAGTGATTGTACACATTACACATTAGGAGCACTAATACTAGTTAACAGCAGCTATAAGGCATTAAATATTTCAAATAACAAAGTATGTTGAACTTATACTGAAATGCAGGAACTGTTATCCTGGATCACTAGATTACAACAAAATTGCAGGCAACATTGTTGTTTGTGTTAATGATGATCCAAATGTTTCGAGGCGAATCAGGAAGCTAGTTTTACAAGATGCAAGAGCCATGGGGATGATACTCATTGACGAGGACAACAAAGATGTTTCCTTTGATGCAGGTGTATTTCCCCTCTCACAGGTCGGTAATCTTGAAGGTTATCAGATCCTCGGGTACATAAACTCTACCAAGTAAGCATGATCAACCTTCACATATGTTGATTAGTGATTTATAGTAGCTTTTCCCATGTTCTATGTGCAAACAAGATGGCAGATAGCAGTATGCAGTTAGTCAAACAGATGACAACTAATGTAAATTGCATGCTAAATGGTGGTTTTCTAAACATCTCTCTGAAGGAAAAATAATAAAGGAACAAATGTATAGATAAAAATATTCTTTATTGTTTTTGCTAGCTGTGTGCTCAGTCTATTATACCTCCATGACAGGAACTCAACTGCAACAATTCTTCCAACAGCAGAAGTTAATAGATATAGGCCTTCTCCTATTGTTGCATCTTTCTCATCCAGAGGTCCTTCAGGCCTTACAGAAAACATTCTCAAGGTATTTTTCTTCCCTACGTTCCTACATGCAATCATTTAAAATAAGCATCTTGAGAAAAATGCACCTAGTGTTTCTTTCACATTATGGCAAATCTGTTATCCAGCCGGATGTCATGGCTCCAGGCATTGGCATTTTAGCTGCCATGATTCCCCAAACTAATGAACCAGGTAGTGTTCCAATTGGGAAAAAACCGTCCGTGTTTGCCATAAAATCTGGTACGTCTATGGCTTGCCCACATGTGACAGGCGCTGCATCATTCATTAAATCAGTACATGGAAGATGGAGTCCTTCAATGATCAAATCAGCATTAATGACAACAGGTTCTAAACCAACATCTTTTTCTATTCTTATAAGGATATATCAGAGAGAAAAAGAGAAGTGATACTCATGCGGTTTTTCTGTTGTTCTTCCATTCTTCAGCTACAACCTACAATAACTTGAGGAAGCCTCTGACCAACAGCTCAAACTACTTTGCCAACCCACATGAAATGGGGGTTGGGGAAATTAATCCACTCAGAGCTCTCAACCCTGGTTTAGTCTTTGAAACAGATTTGCAAGACTATATCAAATTTCTTTGTTATTATGGCTATTCTAAGAAAAGCATAAGGTCAATGTCTAAGACTAACTTCAATTGCCCAAGGAACTCCTCTGAAGATCTTATCTCCAACATCAACTACCCATCAATCTCTATAAAAACACTTAACAGGCAACAGAAAGCAAAAGTAATCACAAGAACAGTTACCAATGTGGGACCCCTTAATGCCACATATACTGCAAAGGTGCGTGCACCTGAGGGATTGGCTGTCAAGGTCATCCCCAATAAACTTGTATTTTCTGAGGGTGTTCAAAGAATGTCCTACAAAGTCTCATTCTATGGCAAGGAGGCCCGCGGTGGATACAATTTTGGATCTCTAACATGGCTTGATGGTCGACATTATGTTAATACAGTATTTGCAGTCAATGTTCAATAAATTTGCACACAAACACACACATAGATATTTAAATAGGTTACATAAATATACATATATGATTGTGATCTTTTTATTGTCCAACTTTATGTTGTATTTGTGAATGAGCTTTTTCCATTCACTAGACTCCATAATTGAAGGTATAATTTCTCAAAGACACATTCTTAACTGGCAATTTTCTGACCCTATTGCACTTTAATGAGCCCACAATATTGGAAATCCTGTCTTTGGTCAAACTGTTGCTCCTGTCAAAGTAAACACTTAGTATTTTTTGGTTCTAAAAAATAAGACCCAAACAAGAAATAATCACCATAGAAATAATGTCCCAAGTTATCGAAAACGTTTTCAATGCTCCAAAACAATGCTTCACTTTTTATACCATTGATTTTGTTTCAAAAATAATTGAAAAATGATCAACAGTTCATATTTAATAACTGTAACCTTAATAACAGATAATATCTAATACAATGGATAATTACAAATTTTATCTCTGAAATATTTCAAAACTTGAGTAAAAACATTGTAAACGACTCCCAGGTTATATGCCAGTGATTGTCTATATCTATACTATAAAAGAAGATATACTACTGCAAAAAATGGTCCAAGAATAATGGGGAGAAAGACAAGAGCAGAAGTCTAACCGTACTAGACTTCTTTCACAGGAACAGAGAAACATACTCTCCAAGAGCCTTCTAAAGAAGAAAGCATACCATATCATTGTAAATATAACCATTTAATGCAACAGGCCCATTCTAAATTAGAGGAAGACGTTTTCATTTATGGTAAAATTGTTGTGAGTTCGGTAATTATGGGAACATCTTTTTATTACTATTTATATGAGATCTTTTCATTTCTACTTATACACGACCCTGGATTTACGGATTTGGCACAACTAACTGCTATCTCTTTTTTTTATAAATAAAAAAAATAAGATATTGATTTTTCTTAAAAAAAAAACGCGTATGATGATTATGTAGAAAATTAAGTAGACTATGATCCAACTTTGGTAACGCGTACGATGATTATGGAGAAAATTAAGTAGACTATAATCCAACTTTGGTCACTTGCAATTTTATGCTTGATGTTTATAGAAAGATGGGTCGTTCTTCCCCTTTGGTGTTCTTTATCGCCTCTGTAATGCTTTGGTTTACTCATTTTGGTGTTTCTTTAATGGAGGGAGGGCTGCCACCCATATCATTCAAGCCCTCTCCATTTTTTCTTTTTACTTTTCTTATATTTCTAGTTTTTTTCAAATAACATCATCCAGATCTTTTTAATTTGTGACTTTTTAGTTAGATCTAGAGAGTTTAGTTTTAAAATTCTCATATTTGTTTATTATTATTATGATAAATATAAAATTTTTAATTTCAGTTATTTCAAATCAATTACATCTCTTAACCTTATGAAATAGTTGAAGTTTTAAATCTATTAAGATAAGAGATATGATTTTTTTTAAATGAAAACATAATTTTTATAATATAAAATGTGTCATAATTGATAATTTATAAATCAGAAGTAAAGTTTAATAAAAATTGTTTTTATTTTCTTCACTTAATTAATATTTTTTTACTGCAATTATAAGTGTTGTTAAATTTTTATTTTAATGAATTTTTATTTTAGTAAAAAAAAAATGGGTCCTTTTTGGAACCCAACTTACACCCTATTGGATGAGATGAGAAGTAAATGGTAAGCTTGACGTTTTTACCTACAGCACAATCATCTCAACATGTGGGAAATAGAGGTATGCTAAATGAAGCAAAAAATTTTATAAGAAAAATATTTTTTATACTATTAAATTTGATATTTTATATAAATATTATATTTTGATGTGAGTATGAGTTATTAAAATATATCATATTTTGAATTGAAGTAAATGTATTATATGTCAACGTTAAAAAAGTGTAAACTAAAAGTTAAATTCTTAGTGTACAAATATAAAGAAATTGTTTTTATAAGGGCTTCAGTCACATTGTTTTATCTCTCTCAGTAACTTATTTTTTAGATACTGTTATCAATATTTTTACTCATCTGCGTTTTGGTATACCTTAATAATTAAAAGAGCAAAGCTATATATAATGAAAGTTGATTTACCAACAGAATAACCAATGACATGGCAAAGTTATAACCATCCACAAGTATTTGAAAAATCAAATAAAAAAATATACAAATCAAAACCGCACCTTGGTTTACTTTATTTGTATGCGTTTTTACGAATTACATTTGTAACAAATAGTGTTTTTTTAATTAAAAATTATAAGGACTAAACATTCATAAAAAATAAATACTAATATCTTAATAAATAAAAATTTAAATTTAAATTAATAAAACATATGAGAACCATTGATACTCAAAAAACAAATTATAGAAATCAAAATCCAATTGGGTAAAAATTATAAGGACATAAATTTATTTAAACATATTTATATTTTTTTATAATTTCATATCTTATATTTTATCTATCTATAATCTATCTATTTATTTATAATCATATAATCATCATCATATATATATATATATATATATATATATATATATATATATATATATATAAAAAGTGCCACATGTCAATAGCATATATTAAACTAATTTTTTTAACTTATTAATATTATTTCCTAATTCATTATATGGTGGCATCCTTTTAAATTTTATCTTATTTATCTTCTTATCTAACTTTTCATTTTCCTTTTATCTTTGGTAAGTGCAATTTTAAGTGCTTATTCTTATTATTTTTCGTCCTGGTTCCAAGTTTAAATTAGGCAAAAATTAGTGTTTTAAAATTATTTTCTAATTTTTAATGTTATTTTATTTGTTAAGATTTTTATTTGATTTTATGTCATTTTAATTAGTTTTATTTATATTTTAATATTTTTATTGTCACTATCTATTTTATAGCTTTATTTGAATTTTCAGACGAACACTAGAAGATTTTGGGTTAGATTAGGAGATTTTGAAGATAAAGCTTTAAAGAAATTTTATACAACTTTAAATCTTATCAAAAACTTAAATTGATAGTGAAAGATTCAAAATTGATTCTGATTGGATTGTTATCCATATCAGAAAATCAAAGAGTTAGAAATCTAATCAAATTGAGTATAACCCAACTCACTAAATCAAAATAAATAGAAGACTCAACGCGAGAGTGTAAAAGAGGAGAGCCGCATAACATGAAGGAGATTGAAGAGAGCAACAACTAATTATAATTTGGAAAATTATTCTTCAAGGAGTTTTTATCTTTTTCCTTATCTACTTTTGATGTATTCTGAATATTTTGATATGTTTATCTCCATTATGTTAGACTAGTTTTTCTTTTGGTTAATGGTGATGTTGAATCCCTAGAATAATATGTTCTCTAATTTGATTTAACATTAATTTATCTTTTCATATACTTGAATTGTTTGTAATTCTCCAACACTTTAATATTTATGATATATTCAAAATTTTCTTACCCTGATCATCTAAGTTTGTTTTGAAATTATCTATTGTTATATTAGAATTTTGTGCTTCTATGAAATTTTAATTAATTGTAGCACTTGTGATTAATTGTTATGGTTAATTTTCAATGGAGAATTCAATGTAAGTTCATAAAGTCCACATGAAGCTCTTTTGTCTAGAATTACTTACCCTCTATTTTAATTGATAATTTAATTTTATACATTTTAAGATCAATTATTACTTAGGGTTAGGAGAGAACGTTTTTGTCCTAGCTATTTTGGAGGGATGAATAATTTACATTTAATTATTCATGGTTGTTAGCTTAAATGAATATGAGAATTAAATAAAATTGAATTAGAAAAATAATAATCTTAGTGGTAAAAACTGATACTTAAACCAAATCAATCAATCAATTTAAACCTCATCAATTTTCATATTTTTCATTTTGGTTAATTTAATTTTTTAATTTTAATTTTAATTTTCTTTTGTGTTTTTTTCTATCCATATTAATTATTTAGCTTAATAAATTAATTTTCCTTGAGGAATGATATCCTATTTGTCACTGTGCAAAAATTTAATTTTTAAAATAGGTAAAAAAGTTTTCTTTCTTTGGTATTTTCTTATTTCGGTGTTAATTTATTTGTCTTGTTAAAATTTTTGTCTTTGTGATTTTTGTTCATGTGATTAATGTTATATTGTGAATTTAAGTTTTTCTTATTTTCGTGTTTGATTAATTCTTTATTTTTAATTTCTATTTTGTTCTAATATTTTTAGGTTCATTTTTTTTATTAAGTTTGTGAGTTACTCATATTTTTGCATTGATAATATTTTAAGTGTGAGAATTTAATTAAATTGTTCATGTTGCTTGATTTTATTTTGTTACATCTATTAATCTTTATTCTTTGTTTCTTGTTTAATTTAGTTAGTATTATTTTTAGTTAATCTTAATTCTTCTTATGTGATTTTTAGATATATGCGCAGTGATACACGTAAAATACACTAAGAGTAAGTACGCTCTATCATCAAGTAATATAGGACTTGAGTCTCAGTTATCGATCCCACAAGGAATAAGTGGTAATTACTAGATTCGTAAAACTCTTGGTTATTTAGACAATTGAAAGTGTATGAAATTTAAGATAAAATCAAAAAATAAATTAATAAAAACAATGAATAATCAAACAAATTAAAGACAATCAATTAGAGAGAAACTAGGACGCAAGGTTCACTTGAATCCAATTATTCATATTTTCTTTCATTTATGATGTAAGGTAATTCTCTTGTCAATATTCCCTTATTTGCTATTGAATCCTAATGGTCATGGATGAAACAATATTCTATTTCTAATTTAATTCACCTATTTGGTCATTGAATTGAATTAATCAAGAATGCATTAAGCTCAAATTCAAGAGATAAACTAACATACGTCAATTTCATTAGTATAAATAAATTGATGTTTGGTCACTCATCAATCTAATCCTAGGCTTACCATATAGATCTACTCATTGAATGCGGATGGTCACCGGTCAAACAATAAAATAACACATGCCAAAAGTGATCAAGTTATGACAAGAATGCAAGCAATATGATAGACCCTAAAAGAAATTACCTTAATCAAATTAAAAATTAAACTCAAATAATTAAGAAAACAAGATCCCTCATAGCCCTAGCTATGAGTTTAGCTACTCATGTTCAATACAAGTAAACTCATATCAAGATACAAACTCATAGAAAGAAAACCCAAAGAAAAGAAAAAACTAGAGGGAAAGAGAAATCAAAACCCTTTTTACGGTAATTATGGTTTTCAAGCCTTCAAGAATTGAATCCTTCCTTCGAATCCGTCCTCCAAGGATTTGTGGCAATTCTCTCTTCTGATCTGCCCCTCAAAGTCTGTCATCGCAAAAGTCTCTTTTAGGTTTAAAGGTTTGCCCTTATTTATAATGTTTGGGGTGAAAAATTACTGTTTTTATGCTCAGGAAACCTCACACGGTCGTGTCTAAGCTCGACACAACTGTGTAAGCATAAAAACAACGTAACTTACAGTTTAAGAAGAGACACGACCGTGTGTCCAAGAGACACAGTCGTGTCTTCCACACAGAAGCTTCATTGAAGTTAAAAAGGGTCGTGTGAGCTTGACAGAAGTGTTTTTTGAGTTTGACATGGTTGTGAGACAAAGAGACACAGTTGTGTCTCCTACAAATAGTCACGTGATCTTCATGAAAGTTGTAGCTATTTTTCTTAGCTTTCCAATGTCATCGGAGTCACCTCGTTTCGACCTCTGTAACTCAAGTTATACTCATTTTATAGTGCAAATGTCAAAAACTCTGCGAATCATGGTCATATAAATTCCGAGTTCAACTCCATTGTAATGAATTCATCCAAAGCTTCATAAAATCATATCAAAACACCTCTTGTGGACCTAAAAATGTAGAGAAAAACCAATCGTAAGATACCAATGATAATTAGATTAAAAATGACATAAATTTCAACATAAATCCATCAAAGCACACCTAAATCCATCTTAAATCAAGTACAAGATGTGTGTATTTTATCCACACATCACGCAGTAATAAATCACAGTCTCTAGTATCATTTGATCCAGTAATTGAGCAAACACTTTCTCAAATCAGGAAAGAAAAGAAAGCAGTTGAGCAGAACTCTAAACCTACACCATTTTCTCAATATATTTTTGAAATTGATTTAGAAGATTAGGAGATACTTCAAAGGATCAGAGATTCTATCATAATTCTACTTCATAGCTCACTAATACAAGAAGGAAAAGAAGAGATTACTCGACTGCAAAACAATAGAACTTTGAGAGAATTATCACAACCTAACCTTGATGTGCAACCTTTATGCATCCAGTTACCACCAATTGATGGTGGATTTGAAGTAAAGTTGAGTTTGGTGAACATGCTTCCCAAATTCTATGGGTTGCCATCTGAAGATCTCAACAAGCATCTCAAGATATTTCAGACAACTTGTGCCACTCAGAGGTCAGCCAACATGACAGAAGAACATGTTATGCTTAGAGTGTTTCCTTTCTCCCTTGAAGGCGTAGCAAAGGATTGACTTTTCTACTTGCCCTCGGGATCTGTCACTACTTGGAATGATACAAAGATGACTTTCCTGCTTCGAAAGTTACTAGCTTAAGGAAGGATATTTGTGACATTAGATAGAAGTTTGGAGAGACATTTGCTGAATATTGAGAGAGATTTCTGAGACTTGCGTAGCAAGTTGTTCGAATCATCAGATACTAGAGCAATTACCCTTGCAATATTTCTATAAGGGGCTAACTCGGGTAGACAGATAGATTCTTGATGTTTCCAGTGGAGGTGCATTACATAACAAAACACCTGCAAAGGCCAGACACTTAATACAAGTATTGATTGAAAATATTTAGTAATTTGGTGAAAGAGGTGAAACAAAAAAGGTAAATGAGATTGATATATTTGCTATAGATTAGAAACTAGATCATTTGACTTTCATTGTTGAAAAGCTTGTCATTAACCAAACCACTGTAGTTGCAAAGTGTGGAATTTGTTTGAAAACAGGACATCATACAAATGTTTGTCCATCCCTACAAGAGGAGGACTGTAATGTAGTAGGAAACTATTTGGGAGGTAATTCATAGTCCCAGTGTCAGAACTAGGGGAGCAATCAGCAATCCCAGGCCAACTACAACAAGCCCCTTGACTTCCCACAAAGACAACAAATCTGTAGAGACCCCAACAACAACAAAGTAATTAGAATCAAACTTCTATAAGTTCTTTGGAGGATAT
The DNA here is from genome assembly GCA_029884605.1 of Ormosia emarginata. Classification (NCBI taxonomy): domain Eukaryota; kingdom Viridiplantae; phylum Streptophyta; class Magnoliopsida; order Fabales; family Fabaceae; genus Ormosia; species Ormosia emarginata. The sequence goes on along the minus strand of JAQQTP010000089.1, from coordinate 42,675,909 downwards.
GATTAAGCAAATGACTTCAAATCACATTACTTTGTAGCAGATAGTATCCTAATTGAGTCAGAATAATTCTCAATTTCAACAGGAAACTAGAATTGGGATGCAGAACTTAAAGAAGCAAATTGGTCAACTGACTACATCCTTGAACCTGTTGGAGTCACAGAACTCTAGCAAGATTTCTAGTCAACCATTATTCAATTCCAAAGTGCAAAATGCAATCGCCATCACTCTCAGAAGTGGCAAATAGTTAAATGACATATTCCCCAAAAATTCTACAAACATCAAGAGGGAAGCTAAAGAAGAAGAATTAGTTATTTTTGAGCCCATGAAGATGATGTTCAATACTCTTGCTCCTGTCCATGAATCTTTTGATTAACTTCTTCTATTCCCTCAGAGAATTGTAAAGACAAAGAAGGATGAATAAGAAAAAATCAATTAGGCACATTCAGAAAAGTTGAGTTGAACATTCCTTTGTTGGAAGCCATCAAGAACAAGCCCAAATATACCAAATTTTTGAAGGACTCGTGCACTAATAGAAAAAAGCTTAAAGATAACGAAATGGTTATCTTGGGTGAACAAGAATCAACATTGTATCAAAAGAAACTCACTGTGAAATGCAAAGATCCAAGTTCTTTTTCTATTCCCTGCACTATAGGAGAGAAAGTGAGTTTAAAAAATGTATGCTTGATTTAGGAACTGCAATTAGTGTTATGTCATTGTCTATTTATAAAACATTGTATCTAGGGCCTTTAAAGAAGACTAATGTGATACTTCATTTAGCTAATAGATCTCTTTCTTATCCTGTAGGGGTGGTTGAAGATGTTTTGGTCGGGATAAATGATTTAATTTTTGCTGCTGATTTTTATATACTTGACGTAGAGGATGATGGTGCTTTGCATCCCACTCCAATTTTGTTTGGTAGACCATTTTTAATGAATGCTAAAACAAAGATTGACGTGTTTGAAAGAACTTTCACTATGGAATTTGATGGTGATGTAGTTAGATTCAATTTTTTTGAAGTTATGAAAAACCCTGAACATTCTGATTCTTTATATTTTATTGAAATTATTGATGTTATTGTTATGTTAGTTCAGCAGGTTTATGAATTAGATAAGGATGATAGCTTAGAATCTTTTCACAGGTCATTGAGATTTCGTAAGCAAGCATGATGTTGTCAGGTTGATAGATAACAAAACAAACATTTCTTGAAAGGCAACTTAAGTTTTTTTAAAAGTTTTTTTAACATTTATCTTTCCTTTTATTTTATTTAGTTTTTTTTTCTTTTTTTTCTTCTTTTCTTTTACTTTATATATTTTTTCTATAGCACAGGGTCACATAAGTTTGGGAGTTGATGGAAGAACTTTTAGGCTATTCTTTCTCCATCAAGTTGTGTTGTTCTAATCTTTACCCATTATTCATTTAGTCTGTATTGTCTCACATTGAGGACAATGTAAGGATTAAGTGTGAGGGAAGGCTAGAGTAATTTTAAGTTTATTTTATTTTCTTTTTGTTATTTCTGAGTCAATTTAAGTACCTTCTTGAGTTCAAAACCTTTGTAGGGAGATGTAAAGAGTGTCGGCCAACAAAAAATAAAAAGAAATTTGAAAATAAAAAAAATTAGTTTGTTTGTTTCTTTTTTCAAAATTCACACCCTTTTGAGAAAATTTTGCATTGATAAATGATTAAAAAAAACTAATAGAGATTTGATGTGTCAATAATATCTTTGAGAAGTGAAAGTGAAAAATTTATGATTATTATTTGTGTTCAATTCATGCATTTTATCAACTTAAACTTGTGATTATAAAACTTGTATCATTTGATTTATGAACTCTTGAGTTGACATATGTATATGATGTGATTTATTTTTTGCTTCCCTAGTCTTTAAACAATTTGTCTACTCTTTTTAAAGCAAAATTTTAAGAAGCACTGAGTTAAGGAGATTTAGACAATTGAAAAAAGAAAGAGAAATTATTTGATCCACCCAATTGCATAAAAGAAAATAAGTTTGGGAGTGGTGAAAGTTGAAATGTGAATGAATGAAAAATAAAGAGTATGAATTAGGCAGAGATTAGAGTTTTTAATGTGTGAGTTAGATGCGCGTTCAATAATTCGAGTCTTTAGCAAGAATTCATAATGTGTGGAGGAGGCTCACTATTATGAGTTAAAGCATTGCCAAGTTTATGTCTCTATGTGAATAAAGAGAGAAAAATAATAAAAAAATTATAAAAAGTGCCTAAAGAAATTCTAATGATCCTTTATAAGGTGTAGACTTGAATTAATATAGAATTGAGTAGCAATTTTACCTATTTGACTTGTGGGAAGTGTTTATGAGTTGCTAAGTATTCATATGTTCATTAAGAGTATAATTGAGTTAATAAGATTTGTTTTTGAAAGCAAACTTAGTTTAATGACTCGTATTTGAGTTGAATATAGTTATGTGATTGAAAGATTAACCTATTTAAGTTTTAATAGGTCATTAATATGTCAAATTTATTGTAGTTTTCTTTTAAAAAGAAAATTTATGTATACTTATTGTGTTTTATCTTATTTGTGCTTCTATTTTTTTTACTTAAGGACAAACAAGATTCAAATATGGGGAAACCAATCTTATTATTTCCTTTTCATCTTCTTCGATCTTAATTAAGACTTTTTATCTTTTACACTTTTTGTTAAAATTAAATATAGTCCATTCTTTTAAAAGACAAAACAAAATAAATAAAAAGAAAGTATCAAAGTTCTATGCTAATTTCTTGAGGTCATATCATAAAGAATATTTTTGTGAATCTTTTAATCTTGACGTAGATAACCTTCTTTTGATCAGATCAATGAAGTAGATTAGTTGAGGCGTGCACAAGCTCCGCAATACTAAAAAAAAGTATCAAATTTAGTTTTATTTCAATCTTTTTTTTCTATTTAAGATTAATTTATATAATAAAGTTTGAGATATTTTAGAAATTAATAAACTTTAATTCCTATTTTTAGAAAATAAATTATATAAATCTATTAATATATTTATTTATATTTTATATTTTATATTCTTGTCTTTTTCAATTATACTATTCCATTTATTTATTATTTTGTATTTTTTTATAAAATTTCTTTCTCCTCCCCATTTTCTTAACATAAGCAAAAACAAAACTTATAGAATTATGGGACTTATAATTTTTTTTTCTTTCCTGTTCTCCCCTCATTAAAAAAATTTAAATTGAAGTTTTTGTGTTATAGATTACACTTATTTTCAATTTAGTTTCTATAATTATTTTTTAAATTAATTTTTACACTTACAAAAGTCTTCTTTATTAATTTATGTTATAAGCTACTTTTATAATATTATCAGTTGATTAATAAAGTAAATTTTTTTATTTAATAGAGGTTATTTTGTATATTTTTTTATGTAAAATGTCAAATACAATGCTTCTTTATTTTAATATGTGTTTATTTCTTTTAAGTAAGTATTCATTTGTTCAATTAATATCTTTTTTTAGATGTTCTTTTTTTTTGTAAAATATCTAATAAAGATTAAACTAATAATGTTAAAACAAAAATTAATGATAAGAATTATTTTAAATTTTTTTTTTATAAATGTGAGAACTAATTTTAAAAAAATATTGAGATTAAATTAAAAATATTTACAATTTATAACAGCAAAATTTTAATTGAAAAAGAAACTTCAAAATCAACTCAATTACATATGTATTTGGATTAGAATTTATAAATTTAAGTTTAAATTAATTTAAATTTAAAAATTTAAATTTAATTAAAAATAAATTTATAATAATATAATTTATGTTTAAAAATTTTTATTTTAAAATAAATTGATACAACAAATTTAATAAAAAAATAATTTTTTTTTTACTTTTCAATCTATGTTCGTCTGGCTGTTAATTATGTTAAAGCAAATGGGGATTGAAAAAACACAACCATAATTTACGTCGTTCGAGAACTCCCAACGTCAGTTTGGTGGGGTTAACCAAACACGCTCATATCCCTTTCCTTTCTTACCAAATTCTCTCAGTTCAAAACAAGGGCAAATCATACGTACCCGAACAAACAGACTCCAAATTTTCTACTTTTCTTTTGCAGCTTCATCACCTGACCTCCACTCTCTATTTCTCTCTTGGAAAGCTTCACCAGTCAAGCTCTTTCACAATATAAACATTCGTTTTTTTGGTAAAATTTCTCTTATTTTTTATCCACATCCTTACAAATTGTGGGTCCATTTATTTTTCAATAAAATCCCCTGCTTGATCTCATTTTCGTTTTGGATTTTATGTGCAAATCATTTTCCTGCAAGCATCTTCATGATTTCATGACCCTTGTGTGCTTTTCTGTTGCAAATGATGAGATTTTGTAATTTGGGTTTTGATATGAAGTTGTGAATTTGATTTGATAATAAAAGGGAAATAGATGTTAGACTTGGGATGGTTCATTTGTGAAGGAAAAAGGTGAGAAATTTCCAGCTTGTGTAGCTTGATTGAAAGGGTCTAAAATGGAAGAAGGGTTTTGCCAAAACTCAGTTCCTCCTTCAGGTTCCATTGATAAGTCAAGGATTCTAGATGTTAAGCCTTTGCGTAGTTTGGCACCGGTGTTCCCAAAATCTGCTCAAGCTTCTCCTTCTGGCCATTTCCCATCTGGGTTTTCTCCATTTTTCCCATTTGGTGAACCTCAAGAATCTCAAGCACCGCCTGTTCCTAATCCAGCTCCATTAAGGTCCTTTAGGAGCCCACTAGTTGAAGAAGAAACCCCACACGGAGCCAATGCTGATACTTCTTCATCAATGGAGGGGTTCAATGGTTACTGTGATGCTGATAACCAAAAGCGTGCAGCACTGAATTTGCGTAGCTGCAAATCGTCCGAAAAGAAGAATAAGAAAACTCGAGAGTCAAAAATTGATTCAAGTTCCTTGGCTGGTATTAGCCTAGCCCAAAAAGATGATGGTGACTGTGAAGCGGTTAATTTTGTACTCATGACATTTGATTCACTTCGGAGAAGGCTCTGCCAACTCGAAGATGCCAAGGAATTGAACACAAAAAATGCAATCAAGCGTGCAGATTTAAGAGCAAGCAATGCTTTGACGTGCAAAGGGATTCGAACAAACACAAGGAAGAGAGTAGGAATAGTGCCTGGGGTTGAGATTGGGGACATTTTCTTTTTCCGAATGGAATTATGTCTTGTGGGTTTACATGGCCAAACAATGGGTGGAATTGACTACACGACAATCAAGGGTGAGTTTCAGGAGGAACCTGTGGCTTTAAGCATTGTTTCATCTGGAGTATATGATGATGATGCAGAGGATAATGATATTTTAATTTATAGTGGTCAGGGTGAAAATTTCAACAAGAAAGATAAGCACATGACTGATCAGAAGCTTCAAAGGGGTAATCTTGCTTTGGATAGAAGTTCGCAACGACACAATGAAGTAAGAGTTATCAGGGGCTTGAGAGATGCTGTGAATAAAAATGTGAAAATCTATGTCTATGATGGTCTGTATAAAATCCAAGATTCTTGGATAGAAAAGGGGAAATCTGGTGGTGGCGTATTTAAGTATAAGTTTGTGAGATTGCCTGGACAACCTAGTGCTTTTGCTGTTTGGAAAATGGTTCAGAAGTGGAAGGCAGGCTTCCCTTCAAGGAGTGGCCTTATTCTTGCAGACCTCTCCACAGGAGTTGAGAGTATTCCTGTATCACTTGTCAATGATGTTGACGATGAGAAGGGGCCTCATCTTTTCACTTATTTCCATTCTCTCAGACATCCAAAACCATACGGTTTAATGCAGCCTTCGTATGGCTGCAACTGTAACAAAGCATGCGTCCCAGGTGATTTGAACTGCTCTTGCATTCAAAGAAATGAAGGTGATTTTCCATATACTGCAAATGGTATTCTAGTGCGTCGGAAGCAATTGATTCATGAATGTGGCCCTATGTGTCAGTGTCTTCCTAACTGCAAAAATCGAGTATCCCAAACTGGTTTAAAGCACCACATGGAAGTGTTCAAAACAAAGGATAGAGGGTGGGGTCTTCGATCACTGGATCCTATTCGTGCAGGTACTTTTATTTGTGAGTATGCAGGAGAAGTTATTGATAGAGCCAAGGTAAGTCAGAATGGGAAGGAAGGAGATAATGATGAGTATGTTTTTGATACAAGCCATATTTTTGAACCATTCAAGTGGAATTATGAACCTAGCATACTGGAAGAAGTGCGTTCAAATGACTCTAGTGAGGATTATGCTATACGGTCTCCTTTAATTATAAGTGCCAAGAATGTTGGAAATGTGGCTAGGTTCATGAATCATAGTTGCTCCCCAAATGTTTTCTGGCAGCCAGTCTTATATGAAGAAAACAATCAATCCTTTCTTCACATTGCATTTTTTGCCCTTAGACACATTCCTCCGATGACAGAGTTAACGTATGATTATGGAATTGCCCGTTCTGGTCATGCTGTGGGTAGCAGTGCACCCAAAGGGAGAAAGAAATGCTTGTGTGGATCAGCGAAATGCCGTGGTTCTTTTGGTTGACATTTTGTTGCAGTTTCTGACAGACAGGCATTGTGCTGGCAAATGTATTCGTGGCTAAAGAGGTTTGTGGATCTCTTTCATGTTTCCAAACTCCTTAGCTATTCAGATCTGATCTTTGTAACAAACGCACACACTTTAATTTGTTTAACACTGATTTCCATTTTTTTAATTTACTTTCTTGTTTCTATGTAATGTTTTATCAAAATTAATAGTAAATAAGAAATCTTATGGCTTCTCACAGCAAAGGTATGTGATCTAGGCCAGATCTGTTAGTATTCTTAACATTTTTCTGACACACTTAAGCTGTAAAAATGTTTACTCTGGTTGTTCAGGCAGCTACTCTATTGGAGTGCTAATTGATATTTGACAAAAACATAAAGCCTTGTTTGGGAAATAGAAAGTAGAGGAAGCAAAAATTAGTAGCGTATGAAAATTCATGCATCATGTTTCCTTGTCAATTTTAATTTCTCCCATTTTCTTTATACTGATTCCTGGCACTCTCTTCTTACAATCAGTCTCCCACATTGGGCTTATCAATGACCTTAAATTTCTACTATTCCAGGTATTTCTTCTAAGATGTTTTGCATGTGGACCTATTTTTGTCATTCCATTGTTTAAAATAGATTTAGTTTCATTTCATTTCTTGCTTTTCTTTCCCTTCTCTTTTTTAGGCTGGGGGTTGGGGGTGGGGGCTCTGTGACAAGGATCAAGCGAACCATGGCTTTTTGAAGTTTGCTGGTACTTTTATTGTGTGAATTATGATGCACCTGTTTGAATGGGATTATTTTTGGTTCATAAGCGTATATTGTAAGCATTTACTGGTTTGGAAAATATTTATTTATTTTTATAAAAGAAGAAATTTATTAAGATGATGAGAAAAATTTACAAAGAGTAAGGAGGATAAGGAATCCTCCTAAACAAAAGAACAAAACAGAAAACAATCATGAAAAAGTAGAAAATCAACTTAACAAATAGTATGTTTTTAGCTTATTTTCTCAAGCTAAAAACTTTATTTTAAAATAAATCAGTAATAAGTTTATATGATAAGTTCTTTACTTCTTTTGTATAAGCTGCTATTATGCTATTTAAAACTTGCATAAATGCTTTTCTGAATTTATTTGTACCAGTACTTATTTCAACAGCTCATCCAAACTCATGAGAAGTCAAATTTTTTTAATGTAATCAAGAATCTGCGGACTAGGTAAGTTTACAGTTCCAATCAACAAGGCATTTAAGTTCATAATGCCTTGCATTTGCTTCTGCCATTTGAGTTCATGACTATGATATTATTAAATACATGTTGATTATTAATTGTAATTTCGTCTTTGTTTTTGGTCTATAAGCTTTTGAACTTACGGTTCTAACGTGTTGAAAGAAAAAAGTTTTGTGCTTGTGCTGCTGTGCATGTACATTTGTGTGGGACTGTTGCGATCTCCTATGTTTATTGCAGTTTTCTACATCTGTCTTTATGTAAATTTTTCATTTTTGGTTTATGGAGCTTATCAAAATTTTCAAAAACATGCCTTAAAAGTATGACGATGACACTTCATCTGCTGTTTATTTATGTAGCTTCTCACATATATGTTCTCATCTAAGCAAATGATAATGCTTTTCATTATCTACCCCACCGAGGCTAATTGTCTTTTTGTCTCATCCATACTGTCTCTTTTATTTGACAGACAGATGAGGGCTTTCAATGTCAAGAGCCAGATCCTGTTCGGAGGTTCCAACTTAGCGGATACTTGCTTCCAAATATCACTGTCAAGGGTAGATATTCTTGACTAAAATTTAATCATGTCAATCTCTGGGCATGGCTCTTCTTTGGCTCCAACTTCATGATAAATAGTCAGTGAAGTTGGATAATCCTGCCCCAGTCCTAATTTTAAGGGGAAAAAAATTAGTGAGTTGTGTAACTTGTGTAAAATTATTGTGCTAAGGAATGGCCTTGAGCACTAGAAAGTATCATGAACATGTTTATCTTTGTCCTCTTGGGTCTTGACATGGATTTTGTTGTAATGTAATAATGTTAATTAGAATGGCTTGAAATGTTGTTCATATTTGAGATTGTCAAAGCGAATTTGTGATACCATCCTATGTAATCTTATTCTATGTTAATTGTATTGATCTGAACACATCTTCCAGGGTCCTTTCACTGCAATTGCAGTTATCATGATTCACGATTGAGTGAAATAAATTCCACGTGTGTTGTTTATTAGGGAGACCTTACTAATGGTATATGGAATCTCCATTTCCATTTGTAGATTCTTCTCCTAAGACCAGTGGGTGGGTAGATTTGGGAGAGTTTTGTTACTTTCAAACTGTACCAAGTACCAACTCAACTAATGAGCTCGGAGCTCAATTGACACAAGCTACGGACTTGTGTAGGATGATGCCGGAGGTGTTTTAATCAAAATAGTGTAATTTTACAAATTATTTATCAAATTATGGTAGTTTTAAAATTATTTATTAATTTGATATCTTTATTACCATGTTGACAAGGTATTTTATATTTTTTTCGTTGTCATGTATAAAAAGTTAGTATTATCCTATCAGTTAAAAGAAAAATCAACTTTAATAATATTTTAATAAAAAAATAAAGAAGCAATTTCAAGTTATTTTTTTATAAAAATTGGCATTACTCTTTATCAATCAAATACGAATCACATTTAACAAATATTTTAATAATAAAATGAAAAGAAACTTAAAGTTACTCTTTCTTATAAATTAGCGCCACATGCCAAGTATCCAAAGAAAAAAAAACTTACAATTGCTTTTTTATTCTACACACTGTGGTTATATGGAGTCCACTATTTCCCCAAAATTCCTCCCTTCTTAAACAACATTGTTGGTCCCCTCTTTCTCACATACTCATCACTTTCACTCTTTCATTTTTACTCGACTCTTTCATTGTGTTGCTTTATTTTTTCTTTCACTTTCGTCAGTTTCATGTAGACTGTGGACATGAAGTATTTATCCATCAATGGAAAGTCATATTAGGTAAGTTTAATGTAGTGTTTTATATTATGTTTTAAAATATACATTTTGACGTGAAGTATTCATATTATTTAATAATAAATTAATAAATAGCAATATTACAAATAGATACATATAATGCAATAGATAAGTTAATTAATTAATAAGAATAACAAAGTTACAATAAGTGTGAACATCTAATTTTATCCGGATATATTTTTAATTTAAAAAAAAAGACTAAATAAAAATAATAATAACGCTATTCAGTGTTTCTTTTTCTTTTTACTAATTTTTGACTCAAATAAAGCCCAACCTAGTATGAAATGTGTGCAGGACTGTTTAACTAATAAGCCCATTTGTCTTTAAGTTTCTAATGTAAAAAAAGAAAAAAAGAAAGCTAACGTTGCAGAGCCAAGCCAAAAACAAGACATTGCAGAGACAAGCCAAAAACAAGAGACAAAAGAGGCTTCTTTGGGTAATGACAGAAGAAACGAAAAAGGATGATGGTAGAGATTTAAAAAAATGAAGCATCAAAGAGGCAATGGATAGTTGTCTCTAAGTAGCTTATGCTGCAACTCCTTTGCAGCATAGCAAAGTGCAGGCTGTGACAAAAAAATAGAGAGCCAAAAGAGATAGCACATAAGAAAGGAAAACCTGTGGGAATTAAGAAAAAGGAAGGAAGCTTGGAAGCTGAAAATAGAGGGGAAAAAGACCATACGTCTGACCCCTTTTGCAACCAAGCCTGAGCTTATTTTAAGCCTATAAAAGGAAGCAACACAAGAATTTGGGGGCTTCTAGAGGGTAAGAGAAGGGAAAAATACAAAAATACATCAGAGAGAAATACAAAAATAAGACAAGAGAGCATTATCAGGGGAGGGAGGAACTCAGTCTCTGGTCTGAATCAAAAAAAGGGGGGCTAAACATTTTCGGAAAAACTCTGTGGAGGTTCAAGTCAAAAGCCCCTATTCACCATCTTCTTCATCTTTCCATACTTCCAACACCATTATTAACACAACAGCCTCCATCTTCCCTTTCACTTTCACTTCACCATCTCCCTCAACCACCACAACACTTCCATAACCACCATCACCTTCACCAACAATCACCTATCACCACCCAAGACCACCACACCCAAACCAATACACCCAACCAGACTTGCCAGATTGCAGACCCGAAACCGACTAGACCGCCATCCACCCCGGAAAACTTGATCTTCGCCTGCGCACCGCGTGCCCCCTCCATACGCCGTCGTGACCGGAACCCCCTCCCCCTTGCACGTGCCCAACTGCGTGCCTCCATAAGCCGCCAACTAGGACCGAACCGCCGTTCCGAGCTTCCACCAGCGGCAAGCCGCATCCCACACGAACCAGAGCCCGCATCACCACCGACCTCCCCTCGCTGCCGTCGGCCAAGCCGGACCAGATCGGAGCTCGCCAGTCGTCGCAGGTTCGTCCGTCCACGGGACCCAACCCATTTGCAAGTCTCCAAAAATAAAGCCCTCCCTTTGCCTGGTTTTTGTTCATCTCTGAGACCAGGAGCTTGTTTTTTCTTTAATTATGTTTTCCTTTTTATTTTGTTTTATTCTTTTATTTGTGCTTTATTTGTTTTATTACTTTTAGGGCTAATGACTCTTGGGCCACACAAGGATTACATTTGTTAGAGAAAATGGTTACGTTAATAGGTTCATAAAAAAAAAGGATATAAAAATATAAAAAAAATAGAAAGGGATTAAAATAAAAAATAAAGATTAAATAATTAAATCTATTTTTTTTATGATTAGTTAAGTTACGACAGCTTGTTAATCTTATATTTTTAAAATAATTTAAGTTATAACAATTTGATGATTTATTTTTTTTAAGAAATAAAATAAAATATTTGAGCTTTGTTGAAAAGAATAAAACTGGATTAACTGAGTTGTGACAGCTTATTAATCTTGTAACTTTTATAATCGTTTGAATTGCGACAACTTGATGATTCTTTCTTTGCCAAAATAAAAAAATTAAATGAATTTTCAAAACAAAAATCTTTTCAAAAATTTAAAATAACTAACCCACAATCGAATTTTATAAAGAACGACGTGGCTTTGAATTTCTCATTGCATCCGGGGATACGTAGGAGCAGAATCCTTATTCTGTCAAGCCAAAATTAAATTTTCATAATTTATTTCTTTATTTAGTTTATCTTTTAATAAATGAGTAAAATAAATATTTTTAAAAATTATAAAAATTTGCACAACTGATTTAAGGTAACCGTCTTAGGACGGATGTATTAGGGGTGCTGTGTGATTAAGTCTCCACCCTTCCCTGTGCATAATCAGACTCCCGAACCTGAGTTTTTGAATGCAGACAATTCTTTTTTAGGTTTTTCAATTTTTCCTAATAAAAATAAAATTGGTGGCGACTCCCTTAAATTTTGTAATTTAAGTCGTTATCCCGCCGCGATCCGGGACGCGACAGTTGGCGACTCCACTGGGGACATTTGAGAGTCAAGCCTTTGTAAATTGGTTGTGCAAATTTTGTGACATTTCTATGTTTGTTTTACCTTTTTTGTGTTGTCTTGTTTTTCTATTTTGTTTAATTTGTTATTGATTATTTTAATTGTAATCTTTGTTTGTAATGCAAACCTTATGGCAGAGAACCTTTGGGAATTTGTGTTGTGTTTGATTTGTTTTGCAGAATGTGGGTAGTTTTTAGGATTATAAAAGTTTGTATGCTCTTTACACACACCACACTTACACGTTTCTCACACACATTCGAGTGGGGCCCTATATTCGGGTCTAAGTGAAGCCTAAGTTAGGTTGAGATTGCGTAGGGGTAGTCATTTTGGATGTACATCCTGTTTGGTTATCGCGAAAACTTCATCTAGAGTGTGCATTTTTCATGAATGTCACGCACCTAGTGGTTTACCCACTGTTGTGGTTAACATTCTGAAATGAGACTTAACTCTAGAGACCTTTAGAATAGTAAAGTCACCTAATGAAAATCCTCACGAATAAAAAAGACTCATAGATCCTTAGGGTAGAACTCCCCAAGTTTAAGACAATCTCATTAGGACACAAAAGAAGCATATTTATTCTTTATCTTCTCCTCACATCTTTCATTTTTGTATTAAAAAAAAATTAGTTTTTTTTTTAAAAAGAAAAAATTTCCATCATGCATTCTTGTATATATTCACTTTTTTTTTTAAAAAAAAGATTTTTTATTCCATTTAATCTTCTTTTAAAAAAAAAAAAAATTTGAACCACTGCTTGTCCTCAGAAAACGCAAATTGCACAAACCCGGTCCTATAAGACGAGGTCGCAAACTAGGCTGCAACAAATGTCAAACTCAAAAAGACATTTGGGTCGAGAGATGGATGAAATGAGAGAAAGAATTGATGCAATGACAGAAGGACAATCAAGAGTTGAGAATTTACTGAGACAGTTAATCGAGACCCTTAGAACAACAAATGGAACCCCTGTCGGCGCTGGAACAAATGCAAATGAAGGGGATGGTTCCATGAACAAAAGTCCTGAATGGGAGAATAATAATGCAAAAGCTGCTCATGAGCAGTCAGTGAAGATATTCCTGAATAGTAACTTAGAAAGAGAAAAATCAAGCGATGAATTGATTAGAAAGATGCAAGAGTAAATTAGAGTCATTCAAGGCCCTAATCTGTATAGCTTGATGGGAATCGATGAATTGTGCCCAGAAACCAAAGTTAATATCCCTAAGGACTTTGAAATTTCAGATTTCTCAAAGTACGATGGAAGCACCAATCCAAAGTTTCACCTGAAGGCTTACATCACTAAAATGACCATTTGGTCACGAGATCAAAAATTCATAATCAACTTCTTTCACGAAAGCCTAACTGGACCAGCTTTGGAATGGTATATGCAACTTGACCGTTTAAAGGTTTCTTGCTGGGATGATTTAGCAAATCTATTCTTGGGGCAATATCGATTCAACATCGACACTGCACTTACCCGAGAACAACTAAAAGCAATGCAAAAGAAGAGTGATGAGACTTTCAAGCAATATGCTAAAAAATGGAGAACGTTGGCAGCCCAAGTTCAACCGCTATTGATTTCATCAGAGATGAGCTCGTACTTCATGTAGACCTTAGGAGCACCTTTTATTGGGTTAATGGCAGAGGTTGCCTATAGGGATTTTTCTGATTTAATTTTGGCAGGAGAAATGATTGAGAACCTTGCTAGATTAGGTAAGTTACATGTTGAAAATATAGAAAGTAACTTTCCTAAGATTGTGGAACCGACAAGGGAGGAAGAGCTAGAAGTCAGTGTTCACTAGACCTCATATCAAGTTCCCTCGTCGCGTTCATATGTCCCAACTCATCCTGTCTATACCAAGCACCCTCCAGCAACTCGGAACCTCTGAACAATTGGAGATTTGAGGCGTTTAATTTGATGTGATTGTCATCTTAGACTTTTGTGATGCTTGAACTTATGTAAACTCTCTTGAAACATTAATATAATAGATTTACATGGATCTCAACATTCTTGGCACTCATGTTCTTGTCATTTTTTTCTTATCACTCTTTCATTTCCTTTACTTGATTTCTTTTGGTTCGGATCCCATTGGATTCTTATTCCAGAAAAATTTTTGGTGGTCATGAAGCCCACGTGTACAGGTTCCCTTTTCTAAAAAAATGGAAAAGAAAAGAAAAGAATGAATCAATTAGAAAAATAAAATAGAGGAAAGAAGTAATCACTTGTTGTGCATAATACTTTTGTCTTTAAATTAAATTTTTTGAAAATGAGCAATCAAGATTTGAAATGAAGATTGACCATCTTTCTCTCTCATTCACAAGAATTCATCTTTTCATTATCTCTCGTGATCCCTTTTTGAGTTTGAAAGTTTTCTTCAATAAACTCTGGACAAGGATCACCTCTATACTATGAGATAGCACAAAACAAAGATTGAATGTCATAGTGACTATTTTGAAGCATAAAGAAAAGAAAGAAAAGGTGAAATGGGCAGGAAATGAACAATTTCTTTTGAGAAAAAAAACAAAAAAAACATAAAAGAGAGAATGGAAAGAAATAAGAAAGAAAATAAAATGAAATGGTTCATGACAAAGGTGAATGATTGAAGTGAAAAGAAAAGGAAAGGAATGGAGAACAATAAGAGAAAAGTGTGCTTGAAAACGCAAAGGCAATTGACAAGGTTCAACTTTGAATAAGGATCCTTGGTCCAATTTAACCCTTAAACACTTGTTTGAGCCTTATATCTTTCGTTTTATAACTACTAACCTTGGTCACATTACAACCCTTAAAAAGTCTATTATGATCAATGAATGATTGCTGTTATTTTCATAAGCTTTAATTCTGAGACAAAAGGTTATGCTCATCTAAGTATCTAGTTCATTGCTTCTTTAAAAAAAAAAGAAAAAAAAATAGAACTTACCCAGGGACAAGTTTCTATCCTGTTCGATATGGCTCTACACTAGAGCATTTTTCTCTAGCTCGGTTTAGCCTACACTGGGATAATTTTTTTTGTTCAACTTGGCCTTACATTAGGACAAGTTTCCGCCCTGTTCAATTCAATTCCAAACTGGAGCAATTTTTTTCCCCTTGGTTCAATTCAATCTACACTAGGGCAAAGCTTATGGTCATTTGAGTGTCTGTCTTATTCAATTTAGTCATAAATTGGGATAAATTTCTCTTCGGTTCAATTTGACCTACACTGGGACAAATTTCTCTTTGGTTCAATTTGCCTTGATGTACATGCTCAGTAGAAGGAAATCATTGGCCACAATGCCCAGTAGGCAACTAAAGATGACTTTTATAAAGGTCAAACCAATCCATACTGGGACAACACCCATTTGAATCTCATGTCATTGTTTGTGTTTTTGTCAAGATATTTATCCTTTGTAAATACCTTTTGTATAGTCAAACTTCTGAAATCAATTTGGAAGTTGTTCATTTCTTTCCTTTTGTACCTCTGAATTCATGTATGTCTGTTACGTAATGCTTCAGGTAAAGTGAACATGAGTACAACACTATGATTTGACCATCTAATGGTAACTCCCTGATGAACAATTTAGACTGAAAAGAACTTGTAAGATCCAATTGAAGGGAAAATGTTATCTCAAAGGATGACCTAGAAACAAGAGGTATCCAAAAAAAAAAAAAAGAAATAGAAGTGGAGATTTTGAAGAGAGCTAGGAAGAAGAGAGGGATTGGGTGCCTGATAATTAAACTTGAAAGGAAAGATACTCAATGTCTCAATATTCGAAGATCCCGAGGAATTCAAGACAAGTTGATAAGCCCTAGTTTGCGAGAGCTTGCATCCGGGTTTGGTAGATCAAAGTTTTTCGAGAAAGCAATTAGCATCAAGTATACAAGTGAAAGGTTTTTTATTTGATGTTTTCAATCTATTGACAGGATCTTTAGATTTTGAGTTGCAAGAATGAACAGTGCAATATCTTTTTGTGATCAAAAGATAATGAACTGCAACAGCTTTGAAAGTGACGTCTTTGGCTTTCACACCAAGCTTCACTATAAAAGAATAGACAAAAGCTTAAAAAAAATCAAGGCCCATGACCTGGTGAAGAAAAAAAAATTCCAAGTCCTAGGCTTGGTAGCTTTTACAAAAAAAAAATTTAGGTCCATGACCCAATGATCTTTCCAAAAAAAAAAGGAAGAAGAAAAAAGAAGAAGAAAAAAAGGAGAAGAAAAAAAAAAAGAGAAGAAAAAAAAGAAAAAATCTTTTGGGCCAAGCCCACTGTCATTTAAATCTCGGGACACAGAAGCCCACTGCATTTTAAATTTTTGGGTCAAGCCCACAGCTTTTAATTTTCGGGACACTAGATACCCACTGCTTTTTAATTTTCAGGCCAAACTCACTGCTTTTTAATTTTCTAGACATTAGATACCCACTGCTTTTTAATTTTTGGGACACCAGATACCCACTATTTTTCAAATTTCGGGACACCAGATACCCACTGTTTTTTAATTTTGGGACATTAGATACCCACTACCTTTTTAATTTCCGGGATACCAGATACCCACTATTTAACTTTCGGGACACAGAAGCTCACTATCTTTTAAACTTCGGGACACATAAGCCCATTGTCATTTAAATTTCGGGACCCAAATACCCACTGCTTTTTAATTTTTGGGACGCCAGATACCCATTACTTTTTAATTTTCGGGACACTACTTTTAAATTTTCGGGACACCAGATACCCACTATTTTTTAATTTTTTAGGACACCAGATACCCACTGCTTTTTAATTTTTTTGAGACACTAGATACTCATTGCTTTTTAATTTTCAAGACGCCAGATACCCAATATTTTTTTTATTTTCAGATACCTATTGTCTTTTAAATTTCAAGACATCAGATACCCATTGCCTTTTCAATTTAGGGACACGCCTATTGTCTTTTAAATTCTAGGTCAAGCCCATTGCCTTTTACAATTCCATGTCACAAAGTCACCCAACATTATTTCCAAAAACAAAAAAAAATAAAAAGCTGAAAAAAAACAAAAAAAAAACCTCTTTTGATCAGTAAACGTCAATTGAGCTGCGACAACTTATTGACAATGCGGTGACGTCTCTGGCTTTACACCGAGTTTCACCTTGGTATGATTAACGACATTGCGACAGCTCGTAAATTTGCATTTGAGCTCGCTAGTTTGCAATTAGCCTCATTTCATCACCGGACAAAATTTAAGTTCACGTCTTTACTCGTTTCTTACGACGATAATATGAAAAACTATAATTATTCCTAATATCTAGTAAGAAACAAGTAAAGAGGGGCAACTGTGAACACTCAATTTTGTCCAGATATTTTTTTAATTTTGAAAAAAAACTAAATAAAAATAATAATAACGCTATTCAGTGTTTCTTTTTCTTTTTGCTAATTTTTTACCCAAATAAAGCCCAACCCAGTATGAAATGTGTTCAGGATCGTTTAACTACTAAGCCCATTTATCTTAAGTTTCTAATGTAAAAAAAAAAAAAGGAAGCTAACGTTGTAGAGCCAAGCCAAAAACAAGACGCTGCAGAGACAAGCCAAAGACAAGAGACAAAAGAGACTTCTTTGGGTAATGGCAGAGGAAACGAAAAAGCATGATGGTTGAGATTTAAAAAAATGGAGCATCAAAGAGGCAATGGATAATTGTCTCTAAGTAGCTCATGCTGCAACTCCTTTACAACATAGCAAAATGCAGGCTGTGACAAAAAACAGAGAGCCAAAAGAGATAGCACATAAGAAAGGAAAACCTGTGGGAATTAAGAAAAAGGAAGGAAGCTTGGAAGCTGAAAATAGAGGGGAAAAAGACCATACGTCTGGCCCCTTTTGCAACCAAGCCTGAGCTTATTTTAAGCCTATAAAAGGAAGCAACACAAGAATTTGGGGGGCTTCTGGCGAGGGGTAAGAGAAGGGAAAAATACAAAAATACATCAGAGAGAAATACAAAAATAAGACAGGAGAGCATTATCAAGGGAGGGGGGAACTCAGTCTCTGGTCTGAATAAAAAAAAAAGGGGGCTAAACATTTTCGAAAAAACTCTATGGAGGTTCAAGTCAAAAGCCCCTATTCACCATCTTCTTCATCTTTCTATACTTCAACACCATTATTAACACAACAGCCTCCATTTTCCCTTTCACTTTCACTTCACCATCTCCCTCAACCACCACAACACTTCCATAACCACCATCACCTTCACCAACAATCACCTATCACCACCCAAGACCACCACACCCAAACCAATACACCAAACCGACTTGCCAGATTGCAGACCCAAAACCGGCTAGACCGCCATCCACCCTGGAAAACTTGATCTTCGCTCGCGCAGCGCTGCCCCCTCCATACGCCGCTGTGACTGGAACTCCCTCCCCCTTGCACGTGCCCAACTGCATCCCTCTATATGCTGCCAACCAGGACCAAACCGCCGTTCCGAGCTTCCACCAGCCGCAAGCCGCATCCCACACGAACCAGATCTGAACCAGAGCCCGCGTCACCACCGACCTCCCCTCGCTGCCGTCGGCCAAGCCGGACTAGATCGGAGCTCGCCAGTCGTCGCAGGTTCGTCCGTCCACGGGACCCAACCCATCTGCAAGTCTCCAAAAATAAAGCCCTCCCTTTGCCTGGTTTTCGTTCTTCTCTGAGACCAGGAGCTTGTTTTTTCTTTAATTATGTTTTCCTTTTTATTTTGTTTTATTCTTTTATTTGTGCTTTATTTGTTTTATTACTTTTAGGGCTAATGACTCTTGGGCCACACAAGGATTACATTTGTTAGAGAAAATGGTTACGTTAATGGGTTCATAAAAAAAAAAGGGATATAAAAATATAAAAAAAAAATAGAAAGGGATTAAAATAAAAAACAGATAAAATAATTAAATCTGTTTTTTTTATGATTAGCTGAGTTGCGACAGTTTGTTAATCTTACACTTTTAAAATCATTTAAGTTATGACAGCTTGATGATTTATTTTTTTAATAAATAAAATAAAATATTTGAGCTTTGTTAAGAAGAATAAAACTGAATTAACTGAGTTGTGATAACTTGTTAATCTTATAACTTTTGTAATCGTCTGAGTTGCGACAACTTGATAATTCTTTCTTTTCCAAAATAAAAAAATAAATTAATTTTCAAAACAAAAATCTTTTCAAAAATTAAAAATAACTAACCCACAATCGAATTTTATAAAGAACGATGTGGTTTTGAATTCCTCATTGCATCAGGGGATACGTAAGAGCAGAATCTTTATTCTGTCAAGCCAAAATTAAATTTTCATAATTTATTTCTTTGTTTAGTTTATCTTTTAATAAATAGGTAAAATAAATATTTTTAAAAGTTATAAAAATTTGCACAACTAATTTAAGGTAATCGTCTTAGGGCGGATGTATTAGGGGTGTTGTGGGGTTAAGTTTCCACCATTCCCTATACATAATCAGACTCCCGAACTTGAGTTTTTGAATGCAGACCATTCTTTTTTGGGTTTTTCATTTTTTCCTAATAAAAATAAAATTAGTGACGACTCCCTTAAATTTTGTAATTTAAATCGTTATCCCACCGCGATCCCGGTCGCGACAATAAGGTTACATATAATGTATATTTAAAATATAATATAAAATTACTATATTACATTTATTTAATATGATTTTCAATTGATGGATGAATACTTCACGTTCACGATTTTCATGAAACTGATGAAGGTGAAAGGTTAAAGATAAATAAAAAAAGTAACACAATGAAAGAGTAACAATGAAAGAGTAGAGTAAAAATGAAAGAGTGAAAGTAATGAGTGTGTAAGGAAGGGGTAGGCCAACACTGGTGTTTAAAAAGGGAGGAGTTTAGGAGAATTAGTAGATTACAAGTAGCCACTTAGTGGGTAGAAGAGAAGAAGCAATTGTAAGTTGCTCTTTCTTTGTATATTTGACATATGACACTAATGTTTAAGAAAGAACAACTTAAAATTTGTTTTTTTTATTTTATTTTATTATTAAAATATTTATTAAATGTGGTTTTTATTTGACTGATAGGAAGTGATGTTAACTTTTAAAAAAAATAATCTAAAGATTGTTCCTTTTTTTTTTTTATTATAATATTATTAAAGTTAATTTTTCTTTTGACTTATGAGACAATGTTAACTTTTCACAAAGAATAAATTGAAATTACTCTTTATATGATGTGATAAAAAATATGAAATTTCTTGCTAACATGATAAAAAAGACCCCAAACTAATAAATAATTTAAAAACTACTCTAATTTAATAAATAATTTATAAAACTACACTACTTTGATTAAAAAAAAAAAAAAAACCTGATGCCGGAAGTTCCATCTTCCACTAGGCCACTGATCTCCATCCTTTATTCAGATGCTTGCACATCAAATCTAACTAAAAAAAATCGATCTTACTCATTCTAAGGACTTAAAAAGATTACTTCTCCACATGAGAAAGCCAAAAGCCTAAAACCACTAACTACCCTATGCAACTTCACCTACCTAACCACTTATATGGTCTTGTGGAAAACGCAGTGATAGGTTATTGGATGAAAAAAATATTGTTTACTGGAAGCTATGCTACAATGCACATAGCGACGGGGAAGAGATAATGCTAGTAGTGTGTAGGTCATCATTTTCTATGCTACGATTTGTGGATAATTATTGTCTTTTATTTTAATTATATTTGTAATATTAAAATTGATGTGTCATATATTTAATAATATATAATAAAAAAAATTCTCTTGTTGTTTTTTTTTTTATTATAAATTTTGAAAGTCAAATTCTCATATAAGTGAAGGTCAAAATTTAAATTCTAAAATAAGATAAGTGAAACAGTATAATGAGTCGTAGTTAAAAAGCATGACTTACTTGTGTTTCTTTTTTTTTATATTTTAGGTAAGTTGTGCTTCCCATGCATGACTTACCCCTTTATTTTTATATAAATATATATGTTTAATTTATGTAAGTTATCTTTTTTTTTTTAAATGTCATATGAAGTCGTGGTTGATAATCACAACTTCTATTAAGTCTTAGTATATGCCTGTAAATGTCACCATCTCCTTTTAGTGTTGCTTTATATTTTAGTATTTTTTAAGTTCTCTCCACCATTGCTATTTTATATCAAATTTAGTTCAATCTCGTTTAATTTTTCTACTATAAGTATTTATTAAGAATGTTAGTTATATTTTTTATTATAACTTTTTTTACGTTTATTGATATGAATTTTTTTTTATTTTTTGTTTTACTTAAATTGACAGATATCATTATATGATCCTCTTCATAGTTTATTTGTTGCGCATGTTAGTGATATTTATGAATATAATGATCCTTATATTATTCTAAGTCTATGATCGTTAACCCTACTATTAAGATAAATATTCATTCAGCGGCATTATATAATCAAGACAATATAACTCTAGCTATAAAAGATAAATTCATTCAATTCATTCTCTAAATCCTAATACAAGTTATGAATTCACTTATTTTTTGTTTTTGTTTTTAAAAGGGTAAGTCGCAGTATCAAAATGATAAGTCGTGATTCTATTTATAATTTATTTAAAATTTAATTAAAAAAATTATAAAATAAGTCATACATAAAAGACACAATTTACTTAAATATATATAAAAAAATTATGATTATTAAATAAGTTGTGCCTTTACGTATGTGACATATAAGACTTATTATATTTTATTATTTATTTTATTCCATTTCAAATATTAACTTTTAACTTACACCACTCTAAAAAATTGATTTTCAAACTCCACTATTTTCGTAAATATGTCGCTCTCTTTCACTTTCTTTGGCTTTTCTCAATTGAAGGTTGATCATGTAAGTTTGTGATGCGATGTCAAATAGGATAGGTGATATCATAACTTTGCTTTTTGCTGTCATGAGCTTTTTCTTCCCTCCTATCCGCTTCCACCCTTTCTCCATCGTATCTGGTTGCATGGATAATTTTAACGTGGATTGCTCTGTCTTCATTCAACTGACTACAATCCATGACGTTGCAATTCATCATAGTGGTTCCTCCAAGTGCTGTCCCCCCTGCCTGTCTCTGGATATTCCTCTCACCCCTTTCTCCCGATATTTAATAGCTACTAATTAACATAGTTTAGGTAATTAATAGCTACTTTAAGTTTTTTGTATTATTCAATAGCTACTTTTATTTTTTTAAATTCATGGAGGTAATTGCAACTCCCCTGAAGTTAAAGAGGTGTTTGCTCTTTCTACCCAATAAATAAATAAAAAAACCTTAGTTTTCAATAATTTTGTAAATATAACTTCGTTGTATCAAATTTGAATATGTATGCCACAAATTAAACCTTTTAGATCAAAATTACTCATCTGTGGCCGCTGTGATCAAATATTCAATTTTATAGGAAAATTGATGACAAAAAAAAAATTATAGGAAAATAATATGCAACTTATCTTCCTAGCACAAATATAAGGGAAGCCTTTGCTTTTATCCCTTGCTTTAATTTGGACTGAAAATTTGGGTAAGACTACATTTTGGCTAATTAACTTATAAGAAGAAGAAGAAGAAGTTCTAAATTAAATAGATTTTATTTTTATTTCAAATTATTTTATAGATTTTCCAAATGTAAAATGCCACCGCAATTTAGTTGCATATTTAATTGCTGCTATCAATTTAGCGACAACCATCACTGGTCGCCATGATGACAAAGCTAATGCTCCTAGTTACCATCACTGTCATCTATAATAAACAACTGCCCAAAGATGTTACATGCCTTAAGCAAAATTGATTGATATCAGTGTAACTGATCTGAGAGTGTTTTCTTCTTTTCACCTAGAAATGGTTTGAACATCATCAGTATTCCAAGTCCTTCAACTACATTCATGACAAAGAAGACCATGTGGGTGCCTGCAGTTAAATGTACAACAATAAGCCTCTAGTAATACAACTAGCAAAAGAATAGCATGTTATTAACTATATTGACATCATAGTCTAGCTAGACCATAGTTTATTGTACCATCACAAACATCTTATCTACTCAAACACAGCAAAATAGGTTAGAACAAGAGTTCACACATGTCATTCAATTCTACATTTGCTTTTTTCTTTGTCTTTCAACAGTTAGATTAATAGATGCAATATCTGAACTTTATACTGTTGAAAAAAGGTTGCTATGTTCTTTCCTATTAATGGACATCGAAATTGAAAAGAAAAACTTTTTATTTAAGAGTTTTAACATCTAAAGTTAAATAAAGGATTTCCATCTACAGTCTATGAAATAGAAATCAGTGCAAACAAATTAGTTGAGCATCATACCCGGGAGAAAAGAAGCATCCATCCGCTTTTGTGACCAAGTTAATCTGCATTAACCAAGATCATAATAAGAAAATTGAAGATAATTTTCAATATATCATACTTGTAGTCAGAAAGCATGTGGATAAAAACTTTTACTAATAAAAAAATTTTCAACTGCAAATGGATCAGAAAGTGGAGATAGTAATTTCTATTAACTCTCTTACTATACTGACAAAGCTCAAGGTATTCATTGACAGGAGATAGGCTACCTACATCTTTCAATCTAGTCCACAAACAGTCAGGTTTGAAAGGACCATATCATAAAGGAACTTAGCATGAAGTTTCAGACACAGATGACTTAGATTAATCTATATAACAAATCATATATCAAACATGTACATTAATATGCTAGTTTTATAGCTAGTATCATTTGAAATATTAATCCCTCATAGAGATCTCTATTCACATTTTATGACAGATAAGTCAAACAAATGCTAAATAAATCATAGGGACACTTACACTGCACCACCTGTAGCAGGGCCAATTGCTTTGAATAGTGACATACCAGTCATAGCAATGCCATTAGCTGCTCCCCTTTGGTGTTGTTCCTGTTTTCCAAATCAACATGCCATATATGTCACAATTCCATAAAAAACGAGTCTCTACCTTTGGAAGGAAACAAAAGCTAATGAAATGATAAAAAAATTTACCACTACTCTGTTTTGTATAAGGAATAAACCAGTTGTAATGGTCACCTAAGTTCAACAAAAAGAATACAATCAGTCAAATCTATGATGTAGAAAACCTTCTCTGCATCAATTAAACTGATCTCCTGAGGTTTAGTGAAGCCAATTCAATTCATTTTGAACCCTCAACAACACTTACGAATGGTTAAATAAAGAAAGGTGTACTTACAGACAGAAGATTCTTCAGAATAGAAGCAATACTTATCACTATGTATAGTGTTAAGCCTGACAACATTGCTATGAAGGGGTAACTTTGTAAAAGTGGTATGGATAACACCTGCATATGGTACCAAAGTAATAGTACATATTGAAAATAACAACCAATGAAATGCTGAATTGCAATAATTGCCACAATTAGGTGAAAGCTCACCCCTGAGATGCGAGCGATGCTGATAGGTCCACAAGCTTTTTCCACATAAGGGTATAGGGTAAGTTGGTAGATCATAAGTGCAACACCTGACCAGTTGAGAACAAGTAAGTAATTATGCAAATATCTATTATGTAATATGAATACAAAGATCAACACTAAAACTAAAGATATCCATATCTTAGTCACTATGCAAATGCAAAGGAATAAACTTATTTTGATATAAGTATAGAACCAAAGGAATAAATTTAACATGGTTCAAGTGTTATCATATTCTGTTAATACTGCTACCAAAGTTATAACATCATGGAGTGTTTTAAAATAAAAAGTTTGACAAGCAAAATAATAAAGAAGTCTGAATAAATCTACAATCATATAAAGTTCAGTTTGACCCACCGATTTAAATATTTCAAAATACAATGGACGTAGTAACTTTTTGAGATCAAATCAAAGTAATTTTTACCTGATAAAAGAACTGACTGATCCAGATTTAAGCACAAAAAGATATGATATGAGATAAATATTGACATCAAAATATACTTAAGTGAAGTTACAAAGCCACATTTCAGAATACGATCCTAGATCAATGAACTCATTCTCAAAACAAAAACTAAATTATGGCCATGATCTAGATGGGTCTGAAGAATATTTGACCAAAGTTTGGAAATCCGAGTCACAGAAATTCACTCAACACGACCAGTAAAGAGGAAAATTGTTGCAGGAACTTACCATATGGCCACATGTAAATTCATAAAATTTATGTGCAATCTTTGTAGATGGAAAGTTAGGAAGCAAACACATATGCCCAACATTAATAAATATCTATTATAGATGCCAAAGATGTACCTGATATTGCAAGAACATTACCAACATCATCAGTTGTAAAGTTTAAACCCCCCAGCCTTGGAGGACTGACAGCCCATAATGAGAAAACCTAAAGAAAGTAGAATGTTGTCAACTTATAGATGCTTGGATAAACACAAAAGAAGCAGGAGATTCCAAAAAACATCACATATTAGATCAGATGCTTAGACCATTTTTAACCTCATGAAGTAGAAATGATACCTCTTGATAAGCAATATCATGAAGTGAGAAAACACAATAAACAATGATAGATGACATTAAGGGCCAATTCAGGAGTAGGTTTTCATTCTTTTGGATTATCTTGTCTTTGGAAGCTCTGCTGCTTCCATTTTCTAAAGCTTCAGCTTCATCTGCGGAGTCATTGCTACCATTGTGGTTGTGAAGTGTTTCCTGAAGTGGAGCAGTATTTTAAAACAATTATTCTGAGGGAGACAAGATAATATAAACAAAGAAGGCAAAGCAGCTGGACTGAGCTCAAAAGTTCACACAAAAATGGTTCTACATCATAAATTATCATCATAGAAGTGTTAAAATAAAAGTCACAAAACAAAAAGAAGATGGAGATATCTGTAGTTAATGATCAGATATGTTAGAACTTAAGATGGATACCGGAATCCAGATACAGGCAATCGCTACTGCAAATGCAAAACCTGATATTATCAAGCAGGGCAAGAAGTATGGAAACCTGCAGGATGATTTATGTTCCGATGAATGAAAATCCGCACAACATTAAACGATAAAATGATAGAAAGATAAAGATGGAAGCCAAAATTGAATCCTTGTTTATAAAATTAAAAAGCAGGAAAAGTTCACTTACTTATCCCAAAAGGAATCCCTCGGAAATACATGTGGGTATTTCTCTGCTGGCTGCAATATGAAATTTCCCAAAGTATTAGAGATACAAGAGACAAATGTGCTCGTGATTGTGTGCATGACCACACAAACATGCATACATACATACAAAGAGGGGAAAACTTAAAGATGCATTGCAAAATATAAAAAACATGCAAAAGACCATTTGTTTAAATAAATAGATGGATTTCTGAAATGTATCCTTCCCAATCCTCAATTAAATATAGAGTTCACGCATCAGCCTTCTCAATATACCTAAAGTCTTTCAAAATAAGTCATCTTATGTCTATGTACAAAACTCAAGGCTTTTCTCAAGATGTATTTTATACTTCAGAAGGCAAAGAATAAAAATAGTACCAGAGCCAAATAGCCTCCCAATGCTGGTCCAATGATTAAACCTATGCCCCAAGCTGCACTGACCTAAAAGCAGATCACACTTTGAATTATTATGATGGACATGGAGCTCTAAGAACTGATAGTAGACAAGAGTTTGTGAGGCTTACAGTTGAAAGTCCTAGAGCTTGGTGTTCTTCTCGAAAAATTTCAGTAGCATAGGCCTGTTAAATAGTGTCACATACATATATAAATGGAAGTTTGAATCAGATTGAACTAGGAAGTCATGTGTCCAAGTGCACAAATTCAAAATTTTAATTGTGCCTTGGTGCTGGTGGATGAAACATAAAATTGCTAACAATCAGGAGTTATTAAAGAATGGTACCTTCACTGGTCCAAGCAAACCACATAAACTTCCAAGAAGAAATCTCATGATAACAGCCATCCAAAAACTTGTGCTAAGGCCAAACAATGTGTTGAAAATGACACTGAAATCAAGTAAGCATTAATTATGGGAAACCACATAGCAGAGCTTAAAGAAAGCATCCAACTCATTGACAGATATACTTACACTGTGATAACCCCTATAATTATAACAGGTTTTCGACCATAGTGATCAGATATCATTCCCCACAATACAGATGTCAAAGATCTCCCAAGCATGAATGCAGATCCTACAACATTTTCGAAGTCATATGGCGATCAGAAATAAAGAACTTAAGAAAAAATTATAGTAGACTTCAAAGAATGGAAATACTAGAAATAATCTTACCCACATAACCAGCATAGGAACCAATATCTGCCTCTGTTTCTGCAATATTAAAATCCCTTACCTGCAAATAAATGATGCATTATTGAGGATGCATATTTTGTGCATCAGTAATTAAAGTTAAGAATTAACCAAAGATTTGTTTTCTGGAGTATTTCATAACAAATGAGAATGCATAAAGGAAAGCAATAAACTACTAGAAATTGAATTGGCACATCCAGAAGCTTGCAATTATCAGTTACATTGCAAACTATAGGGTTGAGAGGGAACAGAAATTGGTATGTTGAGTAAAAACAATGAATAGTATTAATGCCTGAGAGGATTGACTTTTAATTGGAGAGAACTTTATGCAGTTCTTGGTACCAGTAATCAGTTGTTTGCAAGGCTAAATTGCAATTTGTTGAAGTGGTCACATTGAAAGAGAAAAATTCATTCAAATTGGCCAAGGTACTCCAAAGCCACACTTTCCATTAATACCAATTATATCTTTCTAAAGTCAACACCTCGTGTTTATAATAGCTCAAATACCTCCCTCCCGTCTCTAAGTCATTCATGGCCATGGATATTCCAAGAAACACACTACTACTTTGAGTTAGTAGTAGTGCGAACAGCTACAAGGAGAGGACTTTCTTCTTACACAATTTTTTATTCCTTTAAGAATGGAACAAAGATTTAATGCATAAGTTTATCCAAGTAGAGTAAACCAACATAATGGAACCAATTATTTGAAACTATGATGCACGGATACGGGTACGGGTATCGGATACGACACGTGTATGGTACGGGGATACGACTTTTGTTAAAAAATTAACCTAACATTTATCAAGTATCCGAAAGATCTAAGACGGATATCGCAGTGCGTATCCCACACGCAATTTACAGCAGGCGTTATAAGATCCGCTCATGTAGATTTGAAATATATATAAAAATGATGATTAAACAGCGAATTGATACTAAAGTTTATTTTTTGAAATGCCCAAAAAAATTAGGAAAATGATCAACTTGAAGAAAAATGACTAATCGAACCAACAGTATATTAGTTTATGTTCCATAAGTAAGCAATTGGCAGTCACTTTCAAAAAATGATGTGCAGATTAAAAAGAGCATGCACTTCTTATCTATATTTTTTATTATAAACATAAATAAAATAAAATAAAAAACTGACTGCCAAGAAATTGCAATACTAGTATTTGAACTCACCATATGTGTTCAGGCAACCTCCAAGAAATAACAATGTCATAAAATCAGAGTATGCATCATGTGGAAGGTAACAGTAAACCTTAGTAGATAGTTGAACTCACCATGAAATAAAGGAATGGAAAGAGAGATGATATAGGCAGCGCTGTACAGGACATAAGAAAGAGACATCAGAGAAAGGATGAAGCAGTTACAACTGACTGAGGAAGACACGAGAATAACTCGTTAATACATAGAATCAAAACAGATTTTCGTTTCAAAATATTAGATTGAAAAAAACCATAAAACATGTAACTTCAATATTTCCACACCACCCATAGAGGTACTCCTTTTTGAATTAAGGTACACCACTAAGGAGTGACTTCTTCTAATTTTGTCCAAGAAAAAAAAAAGATGAACTGAGGTTAGGAAAACTTCGCAACTGAGTGTACCAACTTGACAAATACTAGTATTGCAATTTTAGCTGAAAAGGTTAATTCTTAGAGTTAAAGAAACATGTCAGCTTCGACTGCAGTCATAAATCAAGGGTGAGTATTTCAGTTTTAAAATTAGACACCAATTTTTATGCCAACCTGGCTGAATTTTGGCTATTTTAGCAACCACTGTAAGCAACTCAACTATTTTGTCTGATGCGAAAGCCAATACGACCTGGCAAAAAGTTAGATGATCCACACATGACATGTTCAAAGAGAAAGGCCCTTGACACCACAAATTAAGGAAAGTGCCACACACTAATGGTTAGAACGGTAGCATCAGCAAACTTACCACTCAAAAGATACCACAAAAGACAATATTGGAACAACCAATCTGTCCAAAAGTGAAAATAGAGTTCAAATGCTTACTGGCACACAACACCACCATCCATATAATCAAAAGATTTCGAATGGATACACCCTGGGTCAGTTCTTTGGCTTGATCCACCTTACAACCAGGGCAGTTCTCATAGTACTGCTTTTTCAACAATGGCTGTCTAATATTCTCCTCTCCCATGTTCGTACGAGAAACTCCACTTCTTGTTTCACACACGACCCTCCTTACTAAATCATTTTATATGCAGCATCCAACAAAAATAATAGAAAAAAAAATAAAACATAAAGGAAAATCAGTAAAAGATATCAAAGGCAGTGTTTTTGCCACATCGTTTTGAAGCACAAGAAGGAAAAATCAAAGGTTGAGCAAACAAACATACAGTTCCTGAAGAAACTCTTGGAGCTCTTCTTTGTATGAGAATGAAATGAAAATGAACAACACAAGGCCTGGTTTCACACGTTAGATGTAGGAGCAAGCAGAGTACATCCCAAATGTTTCAGCTTTTAAGAACATGTTTAAAAATAAAATAGTAAAATATAAGGAAACTAGGAAGAATTAAGAAAATGGAAAAGAAAAAACAAAAGGGTCTTTATTAAAAGAAAAACAAAAATGATTGATGCCGAAGGAAGATGATTATGAAAGAAGGGTCATATCATAATCATAATGCCATATAGGCCAGTCAAAGTTTAAAACTGGCAATCTCTTGTGGTATTCTTAATTTAATTAGTTGTTATCAATTAAACTTTGAGAATTTCACATACTTATTATAAAATTAATAATTCATAAATAATAATGGTAATTAAAAATTTTATTAATATTTTAAAAATTAAAGTATATCATAACACATTAACACCTTTTATCTAAAAATATTCTGACAAAACGTACTAGGAAACACGGGGTGCAGAGCTTAGCCAGAAGTTTGTGGCTAAAATCGAATTTGAACACGGAAGTAAGAGGACCATCATAGCACAGACAGGATACATTTCCCTTAAACTATTTTCATTAGCAACCAGCAATAAATATTTAACAATTGCTTATCAAATATCACTACTAAAAAAAATACATGAATAGAGGAATAATCCCACAAATTAAATCAAAGTGTTCTTTAAATATGCTATTCGATGTCACTGAAGTAGTTGACAATCTGTGTCAATTATTTCAAGGTGAGTTTTCTGCAACCTTAAATTTGAGAAAAATATTGTATAGTCTGATAATAATATTTTTTATAATAAAAAAATAATACGTGAGAATTGAATAATTATATAATTATTAGATTAAATAAAATATTATTAAATTAAATATAAATAATTAAAAAATTAAAAAATATAAGATCATCAGTGATTGACATTTGGTCCAACTCATTTGTGTATTGCTGACTTGTAAAATTAAATTCAGCCCCAATTTTTTTAAATTTATCCTTAAATTCTTTTGTTTTGCACAAGCACCCAAACATGAAATCTTGAAGCCGAAAGCTCAAGAGCTGCCATGAAAAGCAATAGAATATAATATATTTATTTTTTATTATTAAATTTATTTTTTTATTATACCTTAACTTTAAAAAATAAAAATTTATTGTTTAAGAGAAAGAAATTATTTTTTCATAATTTTCTTTCTATTTTTGTCATTTAATAAACTCTTAAATAAATAAACTTTTTTTTCTTTCTTGTCTTTGGACCAAGATCTAGTTTTTTCTTTTTATAAATAATTTCATGTGTATTCTCTCCATATTTCTTTTATATGTAAAATAAAATTAGACCTCTTTAATCACCGGAAAAAATTCGAATCCCTTCCAAATACAGGAAAGTACAAGAAAAGTCACCTTATTTCAATTGATTTTTTTTTTAATCACACTAGTGGACGAATAAAGTGGAAAAGGCAAATAAGAAAAAGTGACTTCTTTTTGGATTATTAATAAACTTAAATTTAGTTAAAAATATATTTATAATTTTAAATTTAATTAAAATTAAATTTATAATAATATAATTTATGTTTAAAATTTTTATTTTAAAAATAAATTTAATAAAATAAATATTAAAAATAAATTATAACCTAAAATTCAAAAATAACAATTTATTACTTTGACTTAAATGTAAGTTATGTTGAAACAGTATAAACACAATTTTATTAAATTTTATCCAAATCACTTTTTCCTTGAATCAAGTTATATGAACTGAAGTTTGAGGAATTCAACGACTTCCCAAACACACTCTTAATAATTGGATGGGTTTTACATAACATGTGTTTAATGCTAAGAAAAAGTTGCTCATGCTGCAAGTTGATATGTAAAACTTAATCTTGCCTCAAATGGTATCAAATTTTGCAAAATCAACCCCAATGACTTGTGGGTTGCTCTCCTCTACATGTGATTGTTGTCTTCAACCTCCCCTCTACACCACAACCATGGTAACTTGGAACACAAACGGCGATAGCGTTGATGTTCTATTGTTCTAGGTGAATCCAACAAAGACGAAGAAAATGAACCTTCTCTTTCCACCTCAAAACAACAGCGCACATAGGACTTTCAGGACGGAGTGGGGGCGGAGGGAGGAAAGAGGATGTACAAGAAGAAGGTGAATACGGGCAACTCAATCTTCTCCACCTCTTTTACCCAAATTTTATATTTTGGATGATTTTGTAAAATGAAAAAAATTTGGGGATAAATTTAAAAAAAAATTGGGGCTGATTTCAACTTTAAAAATCAGCAGCAAACTTTTGGTGGGTTGAACCAAATGTCACTCATTGATTGGCTCCAACAAGATGGGTTTCAAAACCCAACTCAAACTTTAAGGTACAGACGAAGTCATTTGCAAGAGAAAAGCTAGCCAAGTGGGATGACTAAGACGTAGCTTAGGCGTTGCGTCAAAAGTCGACGAAGAGAATTTATTGTTTATTTGATTGACAATGTATTTCATTTAAAATCTATTTTAGAAAACAATTTTGCTAATAAGTGTTTTAAAAATTTTATTTAAAATGTATTTAATATTTTATATTAAATGTTTTTATTACTAAAAGAAGTAAAAAATTTAAATTTTCTATGATATAAATATAATAAATATTTTATATTTTTCATTTAATACTTCATATATTTATTTTCACCAATGTCATAAAGACTCGTTAACAAACTCCTTTAAAAAAAAAAAGTTAACGAACTGATATCTTATTAGAGAGGGGTCATAAATGCTCAAATGTTTATATGCTCGAAAGTTCAATTCGTAAGATTCATAAAAATTCTGGGGATATGCTTATTTTTATTTAATAAATTAATTAAAAAAATTGAAAAAAGTTTTTTTTATCTTAAGTTTATCTTTAAAATAAATAAATAAAAATATATTTATTTTTAATTTAAATTAAAATATATTTAAATTTTAATTACTGCACAAAAATATAATAATAAATATATCATCACATATTTATTTTAAAAATAAATTTATTTTAAAAGAGTCTTATTTTTTTTACTAAGGAATTATATTTATGTGATAGGGGTTTGATGCTTTATATCTGTCGGTAACCCAAAATTAATGGGTTAGTCTGACATGTTGCATAGAGATAATGACATGACACATGAGTATGTTCGGACCAATATGCAAAATAAGCCAAAATGGTTGAAACTCCAAAAATAGTATGCTTTGGATAACAAAGTTGGGTTGAATCTGAGTTGACTAAGTCAGACCGTATAAAAATAAGAGATAATATGAGAAATGGTTGCTCCCAATGTTCAAGCATGGAAAGAGGACATTTTTAGTAGTTTTCTTCGTTGAGGCTGGCTGAAAGCATGTCTAGAGATTCTCCACGATCAAGTAATTACTGGAAGTGACAAATTGATGAAAATCATGCTCTTACAATTAAAAAAAAGTGAGTTTGGAGGCCTAAAAATGCATTGAAATTACAATTTTTTTAACTCTACCTCTATAAATAAGCTTTTAAAGTTCTTTAAAAAACATCTTTAAATTATCACACCAAAATCATTTATGTTTCAGTCATTTTTTCTTTAGTTCTTCATCATTTTATAACTTTTTCTTTTTTTCTTTTCCAACAATTTTTAATTTTCTTTTACATTTCTGATTCCTTTACAGTATTTTTTGCATTGTTTTCATCTTTAGTTTATACACTTTACTTTACTTTGTATTTCGAGGTACCATTTGTTTTCTTGTATTTTAATTTTTTTTATGTATTTTTTTGGATTCAAGTTATTTAATGCAATTTCGTATGATTTACATTGTGTAAGTTGTTCACTTTGAATTTATTTTGAGAGTTTTCTTTAATACCTCAATAATCTATATCGAAAGACAAGTTCTCCATTTTGAAAATTTCTTAAGACGGAATTCATATTATATTAAAACAATGGGAGAAGTATGAAGTTTAACTTTTGCTTCACATGTAAAACTAACTTTTACTTTTTTCGCATTAATAATATCATTATTTTTTATTTCATGTTAGGAATAATTTTTATGTAGGTACAACTCTCTCTCTCTCTCTCTCTCTCTCTCTGTCTTGGAAAGTCTCTCTCTCTCTCTCTCTCTGTGTGTCAACCCGTGTGATGTGTGCATTGCTAACATGATACACATAACTTTACATGTGTTAATTTGAATACCTATAATAAATCAAGCTTACATAAAAAATTTTCTCTCCCTTACAATAGAATCTCCTTACAGCCCAAAGCCAATTTTAAATTTTTCTCTCATTTACAGTAGAATTTTTTTTACAACCCGCCTGCGCACACGCATACACACACAACGTGATATGATGTGAATTGGAAAGTAAAAAGTAACACACACATCCCTTACCTGGGGGTGGGGAAAGGGGAAGCTACATGAATTTTTAGTCTTGCATGATTCAAAGGGACGAAGGCAGAATTTGATCTCAGATCCTTGCAATCATTTGCAAACAATTTTACTAGCTAAGTTAATTGACATCTTCGCAATAATTAATTACAATTTGTTTAGTTACATTTTCACATATTAAATATTTAAAATATATAATGTTTAATGAAGGTTATAATAAAATGAATAGAGTCAATATTCATCTTCTCTCACTCCATTAAACTCAAATTTCACTACTATCTAATGTTATAAAGTTTATTTTTTATCATTTTCTCTTCATTCAATTGGGTGATATTCAACCATTTTATCAAAATGGAATCAATAGTTAGATATTCATGTACAAGTTATAGCCTTATACTGGTGTCCATTAATCATGACCCCTTCCCACTTCTTTTGCTACGCTTCTTGTTGATATTGTACCTAATCAAACATATTTTGAGTGCTTCACCCAAAGGTTCTTTAAACCATAATTAACTGTGGCAATTAAAGAATTTCAGTGCTACCACAACAAATAACATGACACAGTAAAATATTTAAAGACACGGAAAAATTCATGGCTAATTTGTTAAAATGTATATAAATATGATATGCTTATTTCGACTTTTCCAAAACAAGAAGACATCTCAAAAGCAATGTGACATGTTCGAGTCCATTTCAATTCATTTTAGACCTTTAACATTGCCCTAAACGCATACCAGATAACCAGACATTATAAGATAAAACTCCTGTTGCTTTTAAACTTAAAAGCAAAACAAAACATTAGCAACTAAGGAAGAGTACCCTTAATTTTATTTGACTAGATTAAGAAAGACTAAACGAACAACTTCACCACACTCAATAGATCACCATCTGCACATCATGGTCTCCTCAAGAGAACAAATAGCTTCTTTTCCAATTTGTTGTAGTGGCCAAGGAAGGAAAGGAAATGTTTTTCCTTAATTGTACCTTCTAGTGAAATTTTGCCTTGATGTTTGGTCCATGGTCGAGTCAATAAATGCTTGGTTGAACCTAGCACGATCAGACTCAGAAAGAAATGGCTTCATTTCAACCTCAGGTTCAGTGGATAGTGCAGGGAATATGGTTACTTCAGAAGACACGTTTCCATTGACAGAAGCCCCTGGACCAAAGAAATTCTTATCCATCTCAAGTTGAAGGTTTTGCTGTTGCTGGTTACAGTTCACAAGAGGAATCAGGTTCCAAGCAGCCATGGCATTATTCTGCTGAATGGTTGTACTGTAGTTTGACCTCATATCATGAACCATATCCGTACCATCTATTGCAGGCTTGAGAATGTGATTATGTTGAGGTTTTGACCAACTAGGCATTTGGAAAGGGTTGCTTCTATATGAGCAATTCAGCTGGTGATTGTTCATTATAGTTTTGTCATGAAGCCCAAGGTGGTAATTATGGTATGGGGGTGAAAGTTTATCACAAGTATAAATGTCATCACCTAGCTGCCTGGTTCTCTTAGTAGAAACTGGTCTAATAACCAAGTTGTTTCTTGGAACATTTGCTTCCATTTGAACCATATTAGCATTGTGGGGTTGGTTGTGCTCTTCCACATTGTTTGTACCATCACCAAAGCCTTCTACATCATAATCATTGGTCTCACTGAACATATGATCAGGCCCACTACTTCTATTAGAAACAGGGGGAAACCTTTCAGGATACATCTGTTTAGCTAAGGATTCCTCATGGTTAATAATTGCCATCCAAATAGTAACCTCCTTAGCAGTCATCTTGTCTTGCAGGGACTTTGATTGGCGCACAACCATGCGTATCTTTTGGATATCAGGGGACATGTGCTTAATCACAGCTGTGAGCACAGCCACCTTCCAAGCCTTCTTTAGATCATGAGGCTTCTTATATGGAGGAGGGCCTGGATCCTTAGCAAAATCCAACTGAGGCCACCATTCCTCATCTCCTTTAGGCCACCATGGTGGAGCTACACCACTCTCCAAAGGGAACTTCCTTTGTGGAGGGTCACAGTTGTGCATTAGAGATGACAAAAGTGATCCAAGGGTAGTGTCCGGGAGTTCGTGCAAGCTATGATGAGAATGATCATCTCCATTATTCAACCCTTCATTCTTTATAGCAATATTTCCTTTCTCTACCTCATACTTGGCTATTGCAGCTGGACCATTACGATCAAACTTGACCTTTTCCTTCCACCATGAGCGAAGATTCTCTGAAGCTCCAATAATTGGCTTCCCTTTCTCAGGAATTATGCCATACACAAATCCCTGAACATTACAAACATCCATCATCTTCAGCATGTACTTCAATATACCATCTTGTGCCCTACACATAATCTTCCTTTTGGTTTGATCTGATGATTGCAAATGGTCATTATCCTTTTCCATGCTCTCTTCCCTAAGCTGCTTCAATAGCTTGCGATCTTTCCATATTCTCCTCTCAAGTTCCTCTATAGTTATTTCTTCATCGCCTTTGTCTTTAACGTTTGTTTCTGGTCTATGTTTCGCAACATCGTCTCCTTTCTTTGAACAACAAGAATTGTGAATGGAATTCATTGCTTCTTAGATCTTGTCTCCTTTCTTATTTCAGTATACCACAGGTTTAAAACTATGACCTTCTACAATATACAAAACCAACTCTTAGTGCCACCTTAATTCCTAAAATAAATCAACAAAATGAAAAACTCCATAGATGCATTTTATGATACTGTTTTGATGTATGTGGGCTAGAATGAATTAAGAGTAATGCTACATCAAGAAAGAAATAGTTAGAATTTTGACAAAATATAAGAGTAATTGTTGGATAGAATAAAGTGATAAGGACTACTCACTCATCTAAGAGTCAATAAGTATGTCATATCATTTTGATTTTTAAAAAAAAAATTGACAAGAATTATAGTTCTTTAGCATTTTTCATGAGTTAATGACCACTAAGCAACGATTTTATGGCAACACATGTATGATATATATGATCAAGTAATCTTAGATTAGTCAAACAACATTATATAAATTGCAATATCCATCATTGATTGAAGAAAAACATCATACATTGAGCAAATACATTGTTTAGATGAATGTTGTTGGTAAAATAAATGGGAAAATGTGAAAAGGAAACCATTTAGGTAAAGAGACAATGGACGCAATTAAGTTCCATAAGTGCCACATAAGGGAAAGGGGTAGAAATATACCTGCTGTTATTGTAACAATCAATTAAGTTTACAAAAATAGAATAGCAAAATATAAGAATATTCATGCATGTGGCCAAAAGTTCTATTTGCTTTATTTCGTTGTCTATGTTCTTTGTATCAAAAATAAATTTTCATAACTTTTATATCGAATTAATCAATTTTCCTTATTATATTTAAAAAATAACTAAACAATTGATTACATAATAATAATAGTAATAAAACTATCTAAATAAATTTATGATAATTGCCATTATATGCTTTATGATCAAGAAGAAAATTCATTTGCATTAATTACAATTAAATCATGGGGAAAATAATAGAGTTAGGAAAGTATTTTGAAAAATAGAAAAGAAGATAAAAAAATGTATAGATAAAAGCGAAAACGACAAAGAGGAATTAAAACTAAAAAGAAAAATCATAAAGACGTAACCTCCTTATATATATGTATATTGCAATAAATCACTGATCAAAAAAAAAAATATTGCAATAAATCAAAGCAGAAAACAACATTTTCCACAATGCAAAATGATTAATAGACTTTATTCAACGGAAGCATGGATACAAATATAGGATATAAATATGATACAATATTAATACACAAATATAATAAATTTTAAAAAATTTAAGACATAAATAGGATACAACATATACAATTAATATAATATTAAATTAAAAAAAAAAACAAATCATAAATTAAAATAAAGATATTGATGTTTCACAAGTCATTATTGTAGACACAATTAAATAATATTATTTATCTAATTATTATGATATTTCATTTATATTAATATAAGAGTTTTAAAAAATAATTGAAATATATAAGTTAAAAATATCTAAAAGAATCTAAGAAGTATTCAACTCGATACGTATCTGACATCGGTGACAACCATATTAAAATATAAGTAATTGCTAGCTTTATTCTTTCAAACCCCTTGAGACTCGAAGGAGGACTCATTTAGACCATTAAAAAAAAGTAATAGTTTGACCAAAGTGTTATCCAATGAGTTTATGAGGGGTATTGAGGATCAATTATATGCAAGTATCATTTTCCATGTAAAAGATGAAACGCAAACCAATTAAATCCAGCTAAGTTATGAAACAAATCTTGTAGACTCAAAGGACGACTCGTTTAGACCATTCAAAGAAAGATACTGTCTGACCAAAGTGTTATCCAATGACTTCCATGGAAGTCTACAGGGCCAAGTATATGTAAGTATCATTTTCCATGTAAAAGATGAAACGCAAACCAAATCTATCTAGATTATGAAATAGTTCATAAATGTGAACTTTTCCATTCGAAATGGGCGTATACGAGAAATTATACAGACAAAAATAGATTCTACTACTTTTATGAATGGCTAACCAAAGATCCAATGCAAAACAAACCAAAAACCAACATATAAAATCAGAGATATATGAAAACTCCTGAAAACACAAAGATTTTTTATAATTGAATTCGACAGAATCAAGTAAGAGACCCAAAAATTTTATCAAATGAAATATATATGCAAGCAAAAAGACAAGTGAAGAGCATACCGCAAGTTATGTCGCATCAACTACTGAAGGCTGTGGAGGACAGGAAGAAAATGGCTCTGAGTTGAGAAAGAGGTAGTCATGAAAAAGGAATGACAAGGAAAGAAAGCAGTGAAATAAGCAACGCAAGACAAATATATAGAAAATATTAATACAAAAAAAATTAAAAATATTGTGAGTAAAATAAAAGGAGGGGCAATGACACCAGTCTTATATAGTGGGTGATATATACGAAAAATTATTTGTGCATTGTCGTTTTTCACTTTAAGTACATTTTTAGCGCTATAGTTAATGTAGTACACTTCCAATGATAGAGAGTAGCCAACGATTTCTCAACATATTACGAACTCTCGTCAAGGATTTGAACTCTTGACCAGACACTCAATCCAAACATCAAGAACTCTTATTCCCTCCTAATCTAAACTCCTTGTTTTTTATTTATTTACTTATCACTTTCACCGCCCCAAACTTATTTTCTTTTATACACTTGGGTTATGAAAACAATTTTTTTTTAGTATCTACATCTCCTTAACTCAGTACTTCCTAGAACTCGCTTCAAAGATAATAGAAGAATTGTCCACAACTAAGAAAGTTCTTAGAAAATCACATCATACACAAGTGTCAATTCAAGAGCTTGCAAATCAAATGAAACAAGCTTTTTCAATACAAACTCAAGAATAGACAAAATATACAAAACGAACATGAATACACTCAAGAATTTTCTCCCATTCTCACTTCTCCAAACCAAAGACACATCGTACCCCTAAATGTCTTTTAAATCATTTTCCAATGCAAATTGCATAATCTCAAAGGGGTTTATTCATCAAGAAGATTATTATTTTATATTTTTTCAAATCTTCTTTTTTTTTTGTTAGTCTACATTATTTACATCTCCCTACAAAAGTTTTAAACTCGAGAAGGCACTAAAGTTAACTCAATAACACTTAGAATATGTACCCCTAAACTTAAAACTGATATTGTCCTCAATGTCATAAAACAAAGCAATCAAGATAAGAGAACAACCACAAATAATTATCAAAAGAAAATAAGGAATCCAAGCGTCTTCTCTAGGTTCTCAATGTTCTCATCCATATAATCAAGCTACTCATGGTTGAAGAAAACAGAAAATAAAATAAGGATAGTTGTCAAATAATACGAGAAATAGGCCCCAATTAGAAAAATATCCAAAAATATAAAACAACCTTAATCGAGGTGAGCCCATGTTTTAATGTCAATCAAACCGAAAAGAGCTTTCCAATGATATATAATATGCCTAAAAATTCTTCTCAGATCAAAAAGTCATGGCCATTTGAAAAATAAGAAAAATTAATATTGAAGCTCCCCATGGCCTAGGCATGGTTTGCCTAGGACTTGTGAAAACTTCATCATCGCACCACAAACCATGCCTATGGCCATGAACACTACCATGGCATGGTTGACACTATTTGTCACAAAAATTCTCCACGGTAGTGGCCATTACCATGGCTTAGTCTTATTCAACATTGACTTTTTCTATAGAATTCGTGGGGGTTTACCCACGACCATGGTGTGTTCCTCTTAAGTTCTACACTAATTTTGCAAACCAACTACACGGTTGTGCAGCACACTACTAAAAGTTCTAAGCCACATTCAAATCCCTAAATCAAAATTTTTCGAAGTGCAAAAGGCTTGGAATTTCTTCATAAGATCTTAAACGTGAATATTTTCAATCTAAATCACTAAAGTCCATTCAAAACATTCATCAATCAATCAAGCATATGCAATCAAGACAGTTATAATCAAGCATTCAATTATCAATTTCATCAAATCAACAACCCAAATTGCATATAGAAAAGTTGTGGGTAGTCCCCCTTGAAGTGTGATTTAACTCATGTCACTTGCAATCTTAGTTTCTTCTCCTTATTTCCTATAAATGTTGGAATTAAGTTTTAAGAGTGCCTACATAAAAGTAATAAAGTAAACTAAGCGCAACTAAATAAAAACTAAGAGACCGAAAAGAAAAGAAAGTAATAGACTTAGGTTGCCTCCCAATAAGTGATAATTTATGATCATTAGCTTGACCCTCATTCATTGTGTGACTCATTCTATGAATGACTCTCCTAAGTATAGGAGCTCAATCGTGCATTTGTTGACCTTGTTATAATATATTAATCCTTTCCAAACCTCATTCCCTCAATGTGGAATTTGTAAAGGGTCGAATTGTTGGGGCTAAAGCTTTCCAGGTAGAGAAGTCAATTGAGTATTGCATAACTTCTTAGACTTTTGTCCTAACTTTGATAGAGGAGGTTTAAGCTTCACATTTGGGGTCTCATACTCATTTAGCGAGGGTGGAACAAGCTTTTCCATCGAAATTTGTTAAAGTTCTTCATGGAGATCAACAAGAGATGAATTGATCAAGGGAGCTTCTAATAATTAAGCAGAGGTAGCGACTCTAGTGTCCTCATCATTGGTGATTGCAATCTTCACAACACAAGCCTCGAGTGGATCTTTAATAAGTGAGTGGCCACAAACTTCCCAATCTAGGCACTCAATCGCGTCAACTAGCAAACATATATCCATAATAGAGGGTTGTTTCATTGTGTCAGATAGTTTGAGCTCCACTTTGTTGCCTCAAACTTCCAATGTGTGTTTTCCATACTTCACATCTATTATCGCACCTGTGGCAGCCAAGAATGGTATGAGATGATGGGTATTTGAACATGTCTTCCTCCATTTCCAAGATGAAAAAAATCAACTAGAATAATTAGATTACCTACCTTCAAAGAAATATTTTCTAATATTCTAATTGGGTATTTTATAGAACAATCGACCAATTGAAAAGATATGGTAGTTGGATTTACTTCCCATATGTCTAACTTTCTGCAAATTGAGAAGGGCATCACACTCACAATAGCACAAAGGTCACAAAGAGCATTATATAAAGGAAAGTCACCAATCGAGTAAGGAATAGAGAATCTACCCAGATCTCTCAATTTAGGAGGGAAGCTTGTCTTGAAGGATTGCACTTGATTCTTCAGTGAGTGCAACCATTTTGAATTCCTTAAACTTTCGTTTATTGGATAGAATCTCCTTTAGAAATTTGGCAAAGTTTGCTCAAAAGACATTACTTTAAGGCATGAAAGATTGATTTAGTAACCCTTAATTTACCCTTTTGTTTATTTATTGTCCAAGTTTCCTGCATTTGACATGGATTGAGTTATAAATCATTTTGGTTAGTGAATGTGAATATTTGATTCAAAGGAACAAAATCTTCACTATTATAATGTGTTTTGTGCAAGAAAACATCTCAAGAGCAAGGAACTGGATGGTTGGAAGCAAAGCAAGGAGGTTTCCCCTGTTCACTAAGCGCCTAGGCGCCCAAGGCCCCTCAAAATAGTGCTGTCAGGAAATAGAGCGCCCAGGCGCTCTAAACTTCAGCGCCTAGGCGCTGGAAGCCTGATCCCAAAGTATGTTGTTGTACACATCGTGCCTAGACCTCCACACTCAGCACCTAAGCGCCCAAACCAGACTATAAATGTGTTATTTCTGACCTAATTTGGAGGGAGGCCAGCCGTCAGACATGTCAGAAGGATAGACAAAAGTCGCATTGGGTGACATGAAGGGACGAAACTTGGAAATATTGGAGATTTTCATCAACCCATGGAGTTTTCATATTTCTCTCCTTTTATTTTAGCTTTTGTTCTTGTTTCCATGTCTAGCTAAACTTCCCTTTGTTGGGATTATGTGGATTTTGATGGAACTTGTTTGTATTTGATATTGGATTCACTTAATACAAGTTGCTATTTTGTTTTGAGTTTTAATCTATTCTCTTAATGTTTTCTAAGGATTGATCCTCTTTGGAATGATTTATGGATTATAAGTTGAATGGAAATTTGATGTATAATTGTGGTATGAGATTATGAACCTTACTTATCTCTAGGCTAGGAATAGTAACTGATTTGCTTGTTACCTTGTTGAATTCTAAATTCTAATGCTTATCTCTCTTTAGAATTGCTTAAGGAATTGAGGGTTTTATTTGGGAATAAAGAGTCAATTGCCTAAGGAATTAGGA
The DNA here is from genome assembly GCA_029884605.1 of Ormosia emarginata. Classification (NCBI taxonomy): domain Eukaryota; kingdom Viridiplantae; phylum Streptophyta; class Magnoliopsida; order Fabales; family Fabaceae; genus Ormosia; species Ormosia emarginata. The sequence goes on along the minus strand of JAQQTP010000089.1, from coordinate 42,633,193 downwards.
TTTGATTATTTTAGAGAATTCGGTAACAAAAAGAAAAAGTAACTTGTGTTAATTCCAATTGATATGCAGTAGGTGAAATCAAATGAAACTTGATCCCAACTCTTTCATTAATTGATTGTCTTTCATATCGCATACCAAGTGTTTGTTGAATTGCCAAATAGAAAAACCCAAAAATATTGTCATTGCATTAGTTCATTTGTTTCTTTTGTTATTGTTAATAGAGCTCACTTTGATCCAAAATTAAGTTTGAATAGTAGTTAGTTTCGAGAATCGGTACTTGGTCATTGATCCCTGAGAACGATATCTAGTATCTCATCATTTTTATTACTTGATGATCCGATATACTTGCCGTGGTCCCATCAAGTTTTTGGCGCCATTACCGACGATCGATTTTACCAATATTGGTAATATCGAAGGTAGCTATTAGTTTAAATATTTTTCTTTCTTCTATTTATTTATAGTCGTGTTTAGTTTTCTTTATTTCTCTCATTTTTAGTACATTTAGAATTTTCTATTTAAATTTATGCATTTTGATTAGTTACTTTTGTTCTGACATTGTGCCTCTGTTGTATATGAGGTACCATTCATCATGACAACCTCCTTTTTTACTCTGAAATAGAAAGAACCGCAAAATCTTTGAGAAAGCAAACCAAAGAATGAAGAAGGAATTTGGGTGGCACTCAAGTAGTTGTTGAAGACATGGCGGACAATGGAAAAAATATAGATCCTCCACCACCACAACTACCTGTTAGGACTCTCATAGATTACTCAATTCCTAACATGGATGGGTGTGGAGCAAGCATAACAAGACCTCTAGTTCAAGCAAACAATTTCGAGTTGAAGCAGGCTCTACTCCATTTGATTCAAAACAATCAGTTTGGGGGATTTGATAATGAGGACCCACAGGCACACATACAAGGGTTCCTTCAAATTTATGGTACTGTGAAGTTGAATGGAATGAGTGAGGATGTCATTCATCTAAGATTGTTTCCTTTCTTCGTGAGAGACAAGGCTAAGAGCTGGTTGGACTCATTGGCAAGAGGAAGCATAACTACTTGGGCAATTTTGGTTTAGAAATTTTTGACAAGGTATTTCCCTCCGTCCAAGGCTACAAAGTTGCGAAGTGAGATCACATCATTCAAGCTGCTTAAAAAGGAGTATCTCAATGAAGCGTGGGAGAGATACAATGAAATATTGAGGAAATGCCCACACCACTATTTTGACTTCTGGATCCAGGTGCAGAGTTTTTATAATGGCATGTTATCCCAGACCAGAGTCATGGTTGATGCTGGAACAGGTAGGGCTTTGAATTATGAAACTCTAGAGGAAGCTTGAGATTTGTTTGAGATGATGGCCAACAATGACTACTAGAGGAATGGGGAAAGAGTTATGGTAAATAAAGAGTACTTAGAAATTGATTCAATGAATGCATTATTGGATCAGAACAAGATTTTGACTCAACAACTTGAGAATCTCACGAGAAAGGTTGACACTCTTAGTGTAAATTTAGTGAATAATACTCCTGTGGTTTGTGATTTATGTGGAGGTGAACATGGGAGTGTGAATTGTCCAGAAAATATGTTTGGACCTTGATAATCTGCTAGATTATCTGTTTTTCCAAAGCCTTTTGAGGGGATTTCACCGCTTAAACCCAACTTTTGACGTTGTTTTGACCTTAAAATAGTTTTATTTTGTCTTTTTAGTTGATTTATGTTAGTTTGTTATATTAGTTCATTTTGATTAGAATTATTGGTGCTTTAGCTCATTTATCGTTGTTTTGATTGCAGGCACCAAGAGAAATATAATGAAGCTCAATGTGGCAAAGAAAAGCACTCAAGAAGAGATGACTTAAAGCCTCCAAGAGAAGATCAAGAGCAGTCGTCTGCTGAGCCCCTAGCGCCCAGGCGCTACAGAAGGAGCGCCTAAGCGCCCTTAAGCTTCAAAGGAGACACGCTGGATGTTGAGCGCCTGGCGCTCAAATCGAGCGCCTGGCGCTCACGCTCATGACAAACAAATGCGTTACGGACATATAGCGCCCGGGCGCTCCCGGGGCAGCGCCTGGCGCCCATACCAGAGTTTAAATTCATATTTTCTGACCTAAATGAGGTGTGCTGCGTGGAGAGAAGAGTGGGGAGCCGTTTTGGAGCAGAGAAACACCCCATCTTGGGAGCTCTACGGTGGATTTGAAGAGAAGAAGAGTGGGAGCTCAGATTTTCTTCAATCTTCCATGGAGTTTTGCATCTTCTTCCCTATTGTTCTAGTTTTTACATTTATTTCCATGTCTAGCTAAACTCTCCCTTGTTGGGATTAGGTGGATTTTGATGGATCTTGATTGTTATTGATATTGGATTTAATTAATATAAGTTGCTATCTCTATTTTGAGTTTATGATCTCTTCTCTTAATGCTTTCTAAGGATTGATCCTCTTTGGAATGATTTTAAGGTTGTATGTTGAATGGAAATTTGATATATGATTTGTGTTATGAGATTATGAACCTTGCTTATCTCTAGGCTAGGAATAGTCATTGATTTGCTTGTTACCTCTTTGAATTCTAAATCGTAATGTTTGTTTTCTCTTAAATTCACCTAAGGAATTAGGGTTTTTAATTGGGAACAAAGGGTCAATCGCCTAAGGAATTAGGGTTTGATTAAATTAGAGAATTCGGTAACAAAATAGGAATAGTAGCTTGTATTAATTCCAATTGATATGCAACAAGTGAAATCAAATGAAGCTTGATCCCAACTCTTTCATTAATTGATTGTTTTTCATTTTGCACACCAAGTGTTTGATAAATTTCTAACTAGAAAAACCCAAAAATATTGTCATTGCTTTTGGTTCTTTTGATTTTTTGTTTATTGTTATTGTCTTTTGATTTTGTTATTGTTATTGAAACCCATTTTAATTCAAATCTTGGTTTAAATAGTAGCTAACTTCGTGAATTGGTACTTGGCCATCGATCCTCGAGAACGATATCCTGTTTCTCACCGTTTTTATTACTTGACGATCCTGCGGTACACTTGCCGTGGTCACATCAAGTTTTTGGCGCCGTCTTGGGGGATCGATTTTACCAATATCGGTAATATCAAAGGCAGCCACTAGTTTAAACATTTTTTTTGTTTTGTTTATTCATTGTAGTGTTTAGTTTCTTTTGTTTATTTATTTCATTGGGTTATTTTTGCTCTGATATTGTGTGTCTAGTGTATGCGAGGTACTGTTCAACCAGATCATCTTCTTTTTGACTTGGAGATAGAAAGAACTGCAAGAGCTTTGAGGAAGCAAGCAAGAGAGCGAAGAAGGAATTTGGGTGATACTCACATTGTTATTGAAGATATGGCAGACAATGAGAAAAATCAAACCCACAACATGCATGGAGAAAATATATAGATCCTCCACCACCACAACCACCCCAATGTTTACCTTAGGACTCTCATGGATTATTCTATTCCTAACATGGATGGGTGTGGAGCAAGCATAACAAGACCGCCAGTTCAGGCAAATAATTTTGAATTGAAGCCGGCTCTACTCCATTTAGTGCAAAACAATCAGTTTGGAGGATTTGATAATGAAGACCCACATGCACATATAGCGGGTTTCTTGCAAATTTGTGATACGGTGAAGCTCAATGGGGTGAGTGAAGATGCTATTCGTCTGAGATTGTTTCCTTTCTCTGTGAAGGACAGAGCTAAGAGCTGGTTGGACTCATTGGCAAGAGGAAGCATAACTACTTGGGCAATTTTAGTTCAGAAATTTTTGACAAGGTATTTCCCTCCGTCCAAGGCTGCAAAGTTGCGAAGTGAAATCACATCATTCAGGCAGTTTGACGGGGAGTCTCTTAGTGAAGCATGGGAGAGATACAATGAAATACTGAGGAAATGCCCACATCACTGTTTTGATTTCTGGATTCAAGTGCAGAGTTTTTATAATGGCATGCTACCTCAAACTAGAGCCATGGTTGATCTTTGCAAAGAAAGGTGGGGCATTGAATTATAAGACCCAGGAAGAAGCTTGGGAGTTATTTGAAATAATGGCCAATAATGACTACCGTAGAGGTTGGAGAAAGAGTCAGTAATGAAGAAAGGGTACTTGGAGATCGATTCTATGAATGCACTTTGTTGGCTCAAAACAAAATTTTGACTCAACAAATTGAGAATCTCACCAAAAAGGTCAATACTCTTAGTGTGAATGCGGTGCGCAATGCTCCTTTGGCTGTGATTTACGTGGAGGTGAACACGGAAGTGTGGATTGTCCAGAAACATGTTTGGACCTCCAACTCAAGAGCAAGTGAACTTCATGAGCAACCCTCCAAGGCACGAGAATAATCCTTACTCCAACACGTACAACCCGGGGTGGAGGAATCACCCAAATTTTTCATGGAGTAATCAAGAGAATCAAGCTCAACCAAGACAAAGATTTGGGATATCAAGGACACCCTCAACGGTCATCATATCAAGGTCCTTCATCTTCCCAACCTCAATCTAATGAGAAGAAGGCTTCTTGGGAGTTAGCCTTAGAAAAGTTGGCTACACAAACCTCGGTTTTGTCAAAACAACTACCGATTTTATGGAGGAAACAAGAGCGGGGTTTAGAAATCGGGATGCTTCAATCCGCAATGTCTGAAACTCAGGGTGGGCCACTTGCAAAACAGATTTCGGAAAGGCCTCCAGGTTCATTACCAAGTGACACGGTCCCAGAATCCTAGAGGAAATGAGCATGTTTTAGCTATAACAACTAGGAGTGGGAAGGTACTTGAGCCTCAACCAAGGGAGGAGAAAACCAATGAAGAAGTGCCACACGAGCAAGTTGAAGTAACTCACGGTGGTTTGTCTAATGACTCTAATGAAAAGGAGTCACAAAAGGAACAAGCAGTGAAGATGCCACCGCTAACTATCAAACTACCATTTCCCCAAAGACTCAAAAAGGAACAAGATAAAAAACAGTTTGGAAAGTTTCTAGAAGTGTTTAAGAAGCTATCAGATTAACATTCCTTTTCTTGAGGCACTTGAGCAGATGCCATCTTATGCCCGATTTATGAAGGAGTTGCTGTCAAAGAAAAGGAAGCTGAAGGAAGATGAGATTGTGGCACTTACCGAAGAGTGCAGTGCTATAATTCAGAGGAAACTACCACCTAAATTGAAAGATCCAGGTAGTTTCTCCATTCCTTGCACCATTGGTAAGCTGAACATTGAGAAGGCTCTTTGTGATCTTGGGGCGAGTGTTAATCTCATGCCGCTATCTATCATGCACAAACTTGGGATTGGAGAGGTTAAGCCTACTATGATCTCCCTTCAATTAGCGATCGATCATCAGGGCATCCATATGGTATTGTGGAAGACGTGCTAGTGAAGGTTGACAAATTCTTCTTTCCAAGTAGATTTTGTGGTCTTAGACATGGAAGAGGATACGATATCCCTCGATTCTAGGAAGACCATTCCTAGCAACTTCGGAGCGTTGATTGATGTGCCAAGAGGTGAACTGATTTTGAGGGTGGATGGAGACCAGGTGACCATCAATGTCTTTGATAAATCTGCACTAACATCGAGATCTCTATGCCCCGTCAATTGCATCCAAGGTAAAGCTCAAAAGGAGTTAGTGGGCTGAAATCTGCTGAAAAATTGAGACCTCCATGGCTTTGACGAAATCTCACATGCTAAGGTTTATTCAAACTCCCAGGAGTTCAAGTCAAGTTCCAAATGCCTTTGGAGGGGATTGCAAGGTCGGTGAGCAAGTATGGAGGCAAAGATCCGACGAGAGAAAAGTGTCATCCTACTTCTCCTGTTTCAAGCCACCTTGATGAGTGAGAAGCAACGTCGAGCTAATGACATTAAACAAGCGCTTCATGGGAGGCAACCCATGCTCGAGCTCTTCTATCTCTACTTTTTCATTTTAGTCATTTTTGTTTAATTTTTATTTGTTTAATGTGTCTGTATGCATTTTACTTAATTTCTTAGTTTAGTTTTAACTTCTTGTTAATTTGAGTTTATTGCCTTTGTGAGTCAAGCCAATGTTGAACTGTTTGGAGTTTACTTTTGTGGGTTCCCATGTTTGATAGTATCATTGTTATGTGAACCAACCATACATGCACGCATGTTAGGAAAACTTGAAAGCTTTATGGGCTTATTTATGAGATTGTGGTACTTGAATGATGATTATGACTTCCATGCATAAATCTTATAGCTTATTGTTAATGTACTTGGTGATTTTTGTGATTGGATTTCATAATTCATCCGTGGGAGTTGTTTTGAGCCTTCAACATTTTTGCTTTGATGAGAGGTCACTTTGGTGAGTTTCTATTCTCCTAGCTTTGCTTGAATCTCATTTGCATGCCGTGATTTGCACAATGCATCGACATGATAAAGGCGCTTGTTGTTGAGCCGGATAGCCATATAGCCAACCAAATGATGTTTGTTTCCTTTGTGTTGCCCTTTGAGCCTAATACACCGAATTCTTTGTTTGACCCATACAAAGACGCCATAGCCAAAATAATGAATGTCTTATCCACCGAAAAGGGTAATTGAGCATTGAATTTACTTGAAGGTGTGGGTTAGCAATGTACTAAGTTTGGGGTGGCCATTGTTAAAAAAAAAAAAAAAGTTGGCTTGTTGAATAGGAACCCTTTGAGACCGATGGAGTTCTTGGGAAATACTTGACTCAATGATCAAGTACCCTTTGAGACCATGTAGGTTACTGGGGAATTATAAAAGAAAAGGAGAATGTGAAAGGTATGAGATTTGTGAATTGAAGTTTTGTTAGAAGTGTCAATGCTCACTTACTCTCTAAGGTAGCAGTTTATATGTTCATTTTATCTACCTTGTACCTTGGCACCAATGCGACCCTGAATAAAGTCCTTTTGATTGTTGCATTTGTGATTGGCGTGCATGCTTGTTTGAGATGAAAAGCAAATCCAAGGAGGGTGAACTCAATAAGTGATGACTGAGGGAAACACAAGCCCAAATACAAGAGTTTAAGTGACCCAATTATCATGTGTATTTTCATGCCATGTTCATTAACTTTCAAGCTGTGAGTGATCAGTGCATGGTTGTGATGTCCCTTATTTTGACCTTCTGAGTTTCGACTACACAGTTGAGAATTCTACTTTTGGGAGTGCATGTATGAATTGATTTCTTTGTGACTTTGATGCTTTTGAGTTGTGGGACACTCTTGGTTTATTTTACTCAGTTCAAGATTGGTGTTTGAGTTGTAGAGTTGTCTTTTCTTTTAGCTTATTTGTTATTCTGTTTTTGCTTGAGGACAAGCAAAGTTTTAAGTTTGGGGTGGTGATAATCTGCTAGATTATCTGTTTTTCCAAAGCCTTTTGAGGGGATTTCACCGCTTAAACCCAACTTTTGACGTTGTTTTGACCTTAAAATAGTTTTATTTTGTCTTTTTAGTTGATTTATGTTAGTTTGTTATATTAGTTCATTTTGATTAGAATTATTGGTGCTTTAGCTCATTTATCGTTGTTTTGATTGCAGGCACCAAGAGAAATATAATGAAGCTCAATGTGGCAAAGAAAAGCACTCAAGAAGAGATGACTTAAAGCCTCCAAGGAAGATCAAGAGCAAGTCTGCTGAGCCCCTAGCGCCCAGGCGCTACAGAAGGAGCGCCTAAGCGCCCTTAAGCTTCAAAGGAGACACGCTGGATGTTGAGCGCCTAGGCGCTCAAATCGAAGCGCCTGGCGCTCACGCTCATGACAACAAATGCGTTATGGACATATAGCGCCCGGGCGCTCAGACGAAGCGCCTGGCGCCCATACCGAGTTTAAATTCATATTTTCTCGACCTAAATGAGGTGTGCTTTGCGTGGAGAGAAGAGTGGGGAGCCGTTTTGGAGCAGAGAAACATTTTAATTTCTTGCCTATTACATTTTTAATTTCGGGACTCGGTTGCCCATTGCATTTTAAATTTTGGGTCTCGATTGCTCCATTGCATTTTAGTTTTCCCGGGACGCACCTTGCCCATTGTTTTTTTAATTTCGGGACCCCATCTTGGGAGCTCTACGGTGGATTTGAAGAGAAGAAGAGTGGGAGCTCAGATTTTCTTCAATCTTCCATGGAGTTTTGCATCTTCTTTCCTATTGTTCTAGTTTTTACATTTATTTCCATGTCTAGCTAAACTCTCCCTTGTTGGGATTAGGTGGATTTTGATGGATCTTGATTGTTATTGATATTGGATTTAATTAATATAAGTTGCTATCTCTATTTTGAGTTTATGATCTCTTCTCTTAATGCTTTCTAAGGATTGATCCTCTTTGGAATGATTTTAAGGTTGTATGTTGAATGAAAATTTGATATATGATTTGTGTTATGAGATTATGAACCTTGCTTATCTCTAGGCTAGGAATAGTCATTGATTTGCTTGTTACCTCTTTGAATTCTAAATCGTAATGTTTGTTTTCTCTTAAATTCACCTAAGGAATTAGGGTTTTTAATTGGGAACAAAGGGTCAATCGCCTAAGGAATTAGGGTTTGATTAAATTAGAGAATTCGGTAACAAAATAGGAATAGTAGCTTGTATTAATTCCAATTGATATGCAACAAGTGAAATCAAATGAAGCTTGATCCCAACTCTTTCATTAATTGATTGTTTTTCATTTTGCACACCAAGTGTTTGATAAATTTCTAACTAGAAAAACCCAAAAATATTGTCATTGCTTTTGGTTCTTTTGATTTTGTTATTGTTATTGAAACCCATTTTAATTCAAATCTTGGTTTAAATAGTAGCTAACTTCGTGAATTGGTACTTGGCCATCGATCCCTGAGAACGATATCCGGTTTCTCACCGTTTTTATTACTTGACGATCCGGTACACTTGCCGTGGTCACCTCTGGCTCAAGAGCAAGTTAATTTTATGAACAATCCTCCAAGGTAACAGAATAACTCCTACTCTAACACTTACAACCCGGGGTAGAAGAATCACTCAAACTTTTTGTGGAGTAATCAAGACAATCAAGTTCAATCAAGACAGCAGATGGGATATTAAGGACATCCTCAACATTCATCATATCAAGGTCCTTCATCTTTCCAACCTCAGTCTAATGAAAAGAGGGCTTCTTGGGAGTTAGCGTTAAAGAAATTGGCTACACAAACCTCATCTTTTGTTAAAATAATTACTGATTTTATGAAGGAGACAAGAGCGGGATTTAGAAATCAAGATGCTTCAATCTGTAATCTAGAAACTCAAGTGGGCCAACTTGCAAAACAGATTTCAGAGAGACCTTTAGGTTCACTACCAAGTGACACGGTCCCAAATCCTAAAGGAAATGCACATGTTTTCGCCATAACCACTAGGAGTGGGAAAGTAATTAAGCCTCAACTCAGGAAGGAGAAAAACAGTGAAGGAAAAGTTGAGGAGCCTAGTGAAGAAGTGTCTCATGAAGAAGTTGAAATATCTCAAGGTGACTCACCCAATGACTCTAATGAAAAGGAGTCACAAAAGGGGCTAGAAGTGAAGATGTCATCGCCAACTATCAAGTTGTCATTCCCTCAACGACTCAAGAATAAGTAAGATAAAAAACAGTTTAGAAATTTTTTAGAGGTATTTAATAAGCTGCAAATCAATATTCTGTTGCCGAAGCTCTAGAGCAAATGCCAACATATGCAAAGTTCATGAAGAAGCTCCTCTCCAACAAAAGAAAGCTCAAGCATGATGAAAATGTGATGTTAACTGAAGAATGCAGCGCTATTCTCCAAAAGAAGCTTCCTCTGAAACTGAAAGATCTGGGTAGCTTTATAATTCCTTGTCATATAGGGAATTTGACGATAGGGAAAGCTTTACATGACTTGGGAGCGAGTATAAACTTGATGTCCATCTCCATCTTTAACAAGTTGGGCATTTGACAAGTGAAGCCAACCATGATTTCATTGCAGTTAGCTGATAGGTCAATCAAGCATCCATATGTAGTGGTTGAAGATCTGCTTATAAAAGTTGATAAATTCATTTCTCCTGCAGATTTTGTGGTGCTTGATATGGAGGAGGATACTAATATCCCTCTTATTCTTGGGAGACCATTTTTGGCAACATCTGGAGCTTTGATTGATGTCCCTAGGGGGAACTTATTCTGAGGGTGGATAGAGATCAAGTGATAATTAAAGTTTACAATAAGCCCTCCCCAATGTCAAATCTTTATGCCCCTGTCCATGGCATTCTAGCTAAGAGGCAGGAAACATTAGTTATCAAAGATCCCCCATTATCAATCAATGTCAATCCTTCTACTTCTGAGAATGTTGAAATAGAAAAAAGCCTCATATCTCTCATATCTCATTGCAAAAAGATCTGAAATTTTCTGATAAATTGAAACCTACATGGCCTAGTAGAATTTCTAATGCTAAGGCGTCCTCTGAGTAAACAACTATAACTCAAGTTCAAGATGTTTTTTGTGGTGATCCCAAGGCCAGAGGCCAAGGAAGGAATCATTGTTCTGAGAAAAGAAAGGCATCATCCTACTTATCTTGTTTCAAGCCACCATGATTGAAAAGGCAACGTCGAACTAATGACGTTAAAAAAGCGCTTCTTGGGAGGCAACCCAAGCTTGGTTTGTTTTATTTCCTTCTTGTTACATTTTTTTTCTCTTTTTATTAATGGTTGTTAGTTACATTTGATTTTGTTTTCTTACCCCTTTTCATTAACTGATGCTTGTTGAATTAGCTTAGAGCAGAAAATAGGTTTGTAGAAGGCTAAGAGTTTTTATTTCAACGCCTAGGCACTGACTCTTGAGCGCCTAGGTGCTCAATCACTTGGATTAAGGTTTATGGCACCCAAACTCCAACCTAAGCGCAAACGCGCCTCCTGGGCTGAAAGTTCACACAGACAGGCAGCGTATAATGACAATCTTTTCCTATCCGAGGAGCACGAGAAGCCCTTAATGAAACTCTCTGTAATTGGGGGTTTGTGCTTGAGCGGGGCATATTGTTAAACAATGGTGAATGTGATGAGATTTTTAACCAAATTTCACAGCGAAATTGGTCCAAGTTGTGCTAAGTACTGGAAGTTGGTTCTACCTCTATTGTCAGGGAGTTTTATGCAAATGCTTATCGGCCTAAAGAGGATGAGCATCAACAATATGTTTCTTACGTTCGAGGTCACATCATTCTATTTGATGATGGAGCCATAGACAGCTTTCTGGGGACCCCCATTACTGTTGGGGATTGTGGGTACACAACTCTAAAGAAAAAGCCACTTGACGCAGATGAAGTTTTGCAAACTTTATGCCAACCAGGGGCCCAATGGGAGCTAGATACTCAGAACTTCCCCAAATTCTTGAAGAAGTCAGATTTGCTGCTAATCTCGAAGGCCTGGTGCACATTCTCATAGGCGGGCTTCTTTCCAAACTCCCACCATCAGGAGGTCACGAGAGATCGAGCTCTACTCCTCTATGCTATCATTACCAGGCAATCAATGGATGTGGGATTGCTCATTTCCCATAACATCCACACATTGGCCCAGAGTCAGACATAGAGGTCGCGACTGTGGTAGCCCAGCCTCATCACTCAGTTATGCAAGGCAGCTGAGGTGGATACCACCGGTGATGCATCTATTAGGCCAACTCCGATCGTGGACATAATCGTCATTAATCGCTATCTGCAAGAAGATGATACTAATCAGATGTACCTCGCAGCTCGCACTCGGCAGCCTGACCCCCTCGTCAGAGACAGGACCCATCCTCCATCGGAGTAGAGTGTCGCCTCTGACGCATCGAGCGCTACATGGTCCAGTCTAGCCAGGCTTTGGATGGGATGTTGCGCAACCTAGCGATACAGTTAAATGTCGACTCAGATGCTCTAGGCAGCATTCCACTCCCAGAAGAGGACTCACGAAGTGAAGGAGGAGCTGACACTGATGGAGATGATAGCGAGGACAATGATGCTTAAGTATCCATGCAGATAGCCCATACACAGGACCTACGAGGGAGAGTCTCTCTTTTCCTTTTCTTGTGCTTTTATTGTTTTGCATAGTCTTTTTTAGTGTTATTTTCTTCAGTCAACTTTATGCATTTTGCATTGTTCTAGTTATTTTCTGTTTCCTTTTTCTTATTTTTCTTAGTTGTTTAGGTCAACTCCTTGAATGCTTGGAGACAAGCATGAGAGTAAGTTTGGGGAAGAAGTGTCGTTTTTCATGCCATGAACAATGTTTGTTTGAATTACCCTTGTTTTTGTTGGTCCCTATTTCTGTTTGTTGCAAGTTTCTTTCATGTTTTGAATTTTTGCCATGTTTTAGTGCAATTGCATAGATGTTAGGCTTGATTGTAGTTGGTTTTATGTTTTTGCTTTCTTGTTTTCATGTTTTGTTTTTGCTGCTGTGTGTTTGTTCAATTGAGTCAAGCCAATGTTGAACTATTTAGATTTTACTTTTGTGGGTCTCCATGTTTGATAGTATCATTATAATGTGAGCAATCATGCATGCACTGCATGTTAAGAAAACTTGAAAGCTTTGTGAGCTTATCTCTTAGATTGTGGTACTTGAATGAGGATTATAATTTCTATGCATGAATCTTATAACTTATTGTTAATGTACTTGGTGATTTTTGTGATTGGATTTTATAATTCATCCTTGGGAGTTGTTTTGAGCCTTCAACATTTTTTTTCTTTGATGAGAGGTCACTTGTGAGTTTCTATTCTCCTAGCTTTGCTTGAATCTCATTTATGTCATGATTTGCACAATGCATCGACATGATAAAGGTAATTTTGTTGTTAAGCCAGATAGTCATATAGCCAACTAAATGATGTTTGTTTCTATTGTGTTGCCCCTTTGAGCCTAATGAACTGAATTCTTTGTTTGAACCATACAGTATGCCTTAGTCAAAATAATTAATGTCTTATCCACCTGAAAAGAGTAGGTGAGCATTGAATTTATTGAAGTTGTGGGTTAACAATGTACTAAGTTTGGGGTGACCATTGTTAAGTTAAAGAAAAAAGAAAAAAAAAAAATGAAAAGAAAATTTATATGGAAAAAAAAGGAAAGAGAATCAAGAGGAGCTTAAATTCATGAGGAGAAGTGTAATGAAAGTTTTAATGCTCACTTATTCTCTAGGGTATTAGCTTGTCAAATCCTATCTCATCCACCCTTAAACTTGACCCCATGACAACCTTTAAAAAGTCCTTTTTATTGTTGCATTTGTGAGTTAGGTGCAAGTATGTTTGAGATGAAAAGAAATCCAAGGAGGGTGAGCTCAATAAGTGATGACTGAGGAAAATACAAGCCCAAACACAAGAGTGGCTGAGAGTCTTTTTCCACCTTGAAAGTTTAAGTGACCCGATTATCATGTGTACTTTGCTGCCATGTTCATTAGCTTTCAAGTTGTAATTGATCAATGCATAGTTGTGATGATCCTTATTTTTTACCCTCTGAGTTTCAGCTACACAGTTAAGAGTTCTACCTTCAGGAATGTATGTTTGAATTGATTTGCTGTCACTTTGATGCTTTTGAGTTGTGGGACACTCTTGGTTTATTTCATTCAGTTCAAGGTTGGCGTTTGAGTTATAAAGTTGTCTATTTATTGGTTGTTTGTTATTTTGTTTTGCTTGAGGATAAGTAAAAGGATAAGTTTGGGGGAGTGATAATTGCTCAAAAGACATTGTTTTAAGGCATGAAAGATTGATTTAGTAACTCCTAATTTACCCTTTTGTTTATTTATTGCCAAAGTTTCTTGCATTTGACATGGATTGAGTTATAAATCATTTTAGTTGGTGAATGTGAATATTTGATTCAAAGGAACAAAATCTTCACTATTATAATGTGTTTTGTGCATGAAAACATCTCAAGAGCAAGGAACTGGATGGTTGGAAGCAAAGCAAGGAGGTTTCTCCTGTTCACTAAGCGCCTAGGCTCCCAAGGCCCCTCAAAATAGTACTGTCAGGAAGTAGAGCACCTAGGCGCTCTAAACTTCAACGCCTAGGCACCGGAAGCCTGATTTAAAAGTGCATTGCTGTACACAGCGCGCCTAGATGCTCCACACTCAGCGCCTAGGCGCCCAAACCAGACTATAAATGTGTTATTTCTAACCTAATTTAGAGGGAGGCCAGCCATCAGACGTGACAAAAGGATAAACATAAGCCGCATTGGGTGACGTGAAGGGACGAAACGTGAAAATGTTGGAGATTTTCATCAACCCATGGAGTTTTCCTATTTCTCTCCTCTTATTTTAGTTTTTGTTCTTGCTTCCATGTGTAGCTAAACTTCCCTTTGTTGGGATTAGGTGGATTTTGATGGAACTTGTTTGTATTTGATATTAGATTCACTTAATACAAGTTGCTATTCTATTTTGAGTTTTAATATCTTCTTGTAATGTTTTCTAATGATTGATCCTCTTTGGAATGATTTATGGATTATATGTTGAATGAAAATTTGATGTATAATTGTGCTATGAGATTATGAACCTTGCTTATCTCTAGGTTAGGAATAGTCATTAATTTGCTTGTTACCTTGTTGAATTCTAAATTCTAATGCTTATCTCTCTTTAGAATTGCCTAAGGAATTAGGGGTTTTATTTTGGAATAAATGGTCAATTGCCTAAGGAATTTGCATTTGATTATTTTAGAGAATTCAGTAACAAAATAGAAAAAGTAACTTGTGTTAATTCTAATTGATATGCAGTAGGTGAAATCAAATGAAATTTGATCTCAACTCTTTCATTAATTGATTGTCTTTCATATCGCATACCAAGTGTTTGTTGAATTGCCAAATAGAAAAACCCAAAATTATTGTCATTGCGTTGGTTCATTTGTTTCTTTTGTTATTCTCAATGAAGCTCACTTTGATCCGAAATTAAGTTTGAATAGCAATTAGTTTCGAGGATCGGTACTTGGTCATTGATCCTTGAGAACGATATCTGGTATCTCACCATTTTTATTACTTGACGATTAGGTATACTTGCCCTAGTCCCATCACTTGGTACAAATATTCTGTTTTTGACTAGATTGAAGAAATAAATTAATTGAAATATGTGTAAATTATTCCAAACACTGCCTGACTCAAATACAAAAAAAAAAAAAACATTCACAAGTGGAAGTTAAAAACTCTTACCTTAACTATGAAATAAACCCTTCCTCATATCCCGTAGTGTTTTCACTAAAATATGAAGAGATACTCACGTATACAAGGCAACATTGTATAAATTTAACATACATCAACCCAAAGAGACTAACTTAGCAGTAGACAAGTATGTGATGTGTAGGTAAACGTACGATTATAAGTTCAAATTTTAGTTATGAACAATTTCTTGAGATTATGTTGCAAGAATTATTTATGTGAATCCCTTAATCCTACCATGAATGGTCTACCTTTGACTTGATTGGAGAAGTGAATTAGTTGAAATACGCACAATAATCCCTTAACCCTACTGGGGATGTCACATTTCCAAACAATAATAATAACCCATGCTATATATTTATAAATTATTAATAATATATAATAATATAGGTTAAAAATATATATATTTTTTATACCACATTATTTTATAAAATAGAATAACATAACTCAAGATAAAACAAACTATTACATCAAACTCATAATTATACATATGATTTTGTTTTTAATAGAAAAATAATTTACATATTACGAGACTATTTAATTAAAATAAATAGAAGTATAATTTATGCGTTTAAAGTCAAAAATAATTATCAAAATAGTATAAAATGAACAAAAAGTTCGATCCTCCGAAGAATCCACTCCATTTAAGATTATCGGAAGAATTTCGAAGGTAAGTCATTGGTGTGAACAACTTATCAATTGTTAATCCATATGATATGGATGATCTGAAATCGCCTTCCTCAAGTACGACTCACTCAAGTCGACTTTTATTTTTTTTTAGGGTAAGTCATGATTTATCCAACACGACTTGCTGATTTATTCCTCAACAACTTTACTGTAAATAATAATACATGCCAAATATATACTAAGAGGGAGACAATCTACATTTGGTTCTCAAGGAAGCGAGAAAGAAGCGATAATACAAATTGCATATAACAGTTAATATAAATTCAATTTATATTATCACACGTGGCTTTAAAATATCATAAATCAAATTATAACTATTCTTATCACACATGCAAAATATTATAAATCAAATTATAATTATTCACACATGATGTCACTATTAAATATGTCTAACTTTGGTGGAACTCTTCTTACTCCATGGAGCTAAACACAAACATCGAGAGAGAATGATCCGGTTTGTCATGTCCGCATATGTAAAATTTCGCTCTTTTACAATAAATAGAGATGGTTAAATAAAAATTATTTCGTCTCAAATACGTGTCTTTGAATGTTAGAAATAGAAAAATTAATTCTATCTTTAATTTAGAGATGGAAAACGTCTGTCTCTAAATAACAAAAATTTGTCTCTAATTAGATCCCGATTAAGAATAGTATTTGTCGAGATCGCTTTGTGTTTATAATAATGATTAAATTAGATATGACCAACTTTTCCACATGTGGAATCTACGCACACTAACGCCTCCAAATTCTTTTCATCTCTAACAATTAGAGATAAGTCGCTCTAAATTCATCTCTAATATCTCAAAAATTATTTCATCAAATAGGCATTTCAGTTAAATTGACATACCACTCTAACTAGATGTATTAATCCATAATTACAAAAAAATACTCGGTATTTCACCATGAATCATAATTACATAAATATCAAAATTTCACCATAATTATAAAAATACCCTTAGTATTAATAATTCCAAGAATATAAATATCTACTTGAAAGATCTTATTTCCCAAATAGTCCAATATCTTTGGCCCGATACCATTAATTGCTTAATGTTTCCATAAGTCGAGTAAATATTTTATCGCATTTTCACAATTACGTCACATTTTGCAACTTTTCAATCGTTAAATATTTTTCAAAAAAATTTCATCGTTACCATTTTTAAATCATTTTCAATAGTAGTAGTTAAAAATCATCATTTTAAATAAACTAACTATTTCTACTATTTTTCATCACATTCTAAAATATTTCTTGATGTTTCAAATTAAATTTTGAAACTTTCCAAAACTAAAAATATTATTTAGACATTATTTTCCATTTTTTCTTTACAAAAATACTCTTTAGTCATAATTTGGATGTTTTCAAAAAAATTTTAATAAATTCTTCTAGCATTAATTTTATTCTTTAACTAATCTAAAATATTTTTTGTCACATTCTAAATATCATTTTGAAAAAAGTTTCATTACTTCTTATTTTTAATCAATTTTGACACAATTTAGTTTAAAAATCCACAAATGATATTTTCTCGTTTTTCCAGACATTAAAAATTTCTTTATTTAATTATAATTCCATAAAATACACTTTGAAAATTGCTAACCTACTTTAAAAATTCAAAGATAAGTATTTTTCAAGTGTTAAAATTTATTTCTTTACCATACTAGACTTCTAGTAAAATTCATTTACTTATTTGACTTTGAAAATTAATACTAATTGAATTAGCTTTTAGGTTAATAAACTAGTTTACTTAGAAAATAAATTTTGGATCAATTAAACATTAAAAATATATTTAGGCTGAAAATCACCACTTTTACACAAACCATGTTTAAAATTATTTTTCATCCATTAAATCATTGAAAAAATCCTTTAACTTAATTAGATCAATTAGGTTATCCTTTTTGAAAATGGTTGAGAACATATTGGTTCTCTTTTATAATAAAAAGGTCATAATGGTAATAACATCTTGTGTTCTTGATAAGAACACTTTTGCAAATATCAACATTTTTCATCCAACAATAATTATCATAGATCCATGAACATATACATATATTTATGAACACATATCATACATTAAAGCAATAATAAAACATATCAAATATCAATGAGCTATAAACTGCTTTGTATGCATAATAAATCACAAATAGAAAAACAAATAAGGGTGTGCACATATACAATCACAAATAGATTGAAAAAAAACAACATCTAAAACAATGAATCCTTATGGATTCTTCACCATAAATACATCCATTTCTCACCACCATACATGGTTGATGAGATTAAAAATCACTTTACCTATAAAGAAAAAGCAAGATAACTTGGACTCCTCCTTAGAAAATTTACTTTTTCAGTAGCTTCAACAAAAATCCTAACAAGATTAAACAAATTATAAAGTCATAAACTATGGATGAAAATTAGATAAACCATGGATCAATCATGGCTTAGAACATACAAAAATCAAATTAAAACAAGAAAGAAGAATTTTACCTTATAGGAAGAAATTCAAAGTGATTTTCCAAGCTCCAAATGGATGATTTTGCAAAAACTCACAACTAGAGATGTTCTTAGAATATGGTTTAGATTTAGGAAATGAAGTTGGATGAAATTTTTTATGGATATAAGTGTTAGAAGAGTGTTTGGCCGAATGGTGTGGGAAATGAAGACTTAGAAGTTTTCTTTGGGTTCTTTGGGTAGGAGAGAAATGAATGAAAGTTTAGAATGATTGAAATGAAGATGATAAAGTGAATAATTGCCTAAATGCATAATGCATGGCCGTAGACTTCCAAGACAATTTTGGCTTAATAATAGCCTTATTCTATCATGCATGGCCATATAGTATCAATTATGGAGCTTTGTCTCCTTTGTTGACCAACTAAATGCATAATGCATGCATAGATCCAAAAATAATTGGATTAATCAAAATTTGATTGATTTTTAATAACTTATTTATGCTTAATAAAATAAAGTTATGTTTAATTAAAATTAGTTAGATTCCTTTGGAGTATTTTAGTTAATCATTAATTTACTTAGAATCCTTAATCTTCTACTTAATTATACTAATACATTTGTCTAACTAAAATTTGATAAAAACTAATTAGGTTTTAATCTATTTAATTATCACTTAAACCCTTTAGATTTAACTTAATTAGATTTTAAATTAACTAATCTATTAAATTAAGTTTTAAATTAACTAATCTACTAAATCTAACCATTTTTATGGATTTTTAACCTTTTGGTCTAACATTTTACAAGCCTTTTACGTTGTTAAACTTTTCTTAAAAGCTGAGTCCCAGCTCATTCAACCCAAACCTCGAATCTCCAAAACAAATGTTCCCATCTTTATCTTCTAATCAAGTCCACTAACTTTTTTTCCAATGATAATTATTTTATTACATGAAAAATCCTAAAAAATTAAAATTGATATATGTATTATTCGAAGAAAGATGAATAAATAATCAAACAAGATTTTCCCCGACCCTTATTATTTTCAATTACAAATTCATAAAATCCTAACAATCAAATTTAGCTCATAATGAGCTTAATTTTATAACAAAAATCGAGATGGAAAATAAAGACATGATGTGTAAAAATAATTAACCAAAAAAGGGTGACACATGTGTCAAAAAGCTCTCTTTAATAATTTTCTAACTTTGGTGGAACTCTTCTTATTACACTAGCTCCCAAAATTTTTCTCTCTCAGATTTTTGAGGCTTTTAACAAATTCAAATAAAATATTCCTTGAAATTTTGTCTTTAAATATTTAGAGATATCTCTTCCTTTTAGAGCACAAAAATTATTTTGTCTCTAAATGGGCAAGTGTCTTTGATTGTTAGAAACAGAAAAATTAATTCTATCTTTAATTTAGAGATGGAAAACGTTTATCTCTAAATAACAAAAATTTGTCTCTAAATTAGAGATTAAATATTGTCAAATTTTTTTAAAATATAATAATGATTAAATTAGATACGACACTATTCTGTCTCTAATTTCGTCTCTAAAATTATAGATGAGTTTTTTCATCAAACAAAATTGAAGTTTTTCTCCTAAATTAATCTCTAATATCTCAAAAATTATTTAAAAAATAGGCATCTAGTTATGATTTGCCATAACTAGATGTCTTCATTTGATAAAAAAAAAATCTATTTTCTTATGCATATAATTATCCAAAATTAAAATTTACTAAAAATCATAATAAATTATCAATCATTATAATTATCCAAGTAATGGGTTACTAAAAATATTGAAATAGTTGAAAGTATATGAAATAGTTACAATATCTTATGCATACCATTAATTGCTATTACATTTTGCAAGTAGACTTCTTTCTAACTTATACAATTACAAGTAATACAACTCAAAGTTAAAAAAAAAAAATACATGTTACCATTGAAATAGAACTTAATGCAAGTAGTAGTAGTTAGCAATGTACACTGCTACAAAAAACTAACTACCTAATTACCATCACATTCTACCAAATATTATACAAGAGTTCCTATCAACATAGATAAGGCCATGAATAACAATCGAGCAACAGTTCCAACAAATGAGAAAAAAAGATTCCATACTGCATCTTAGGATCACAAAGTGACCTTAAGAATGCTTTCTCTATAAACCAACTGCTAAATTTAGATCCATAATTTGGAAGCTTCAAAGAAAAACCAACTAGGCAAGCATCGCATCACTATCTAATCTAAATATATGAGATCTGTCACATGAAATGAAACAACAAATGGAGAAAAAAGTTAGGAGTAGTTCAAATATTCTATGATCAATAAATTCAGACAGTTAGATCAATCATATGCACAAATGTTATTTTGGGTCGTTCAATTTCCAGACATAGTATTAAACTTTAAATGCATAAAAAAATGGGATCATTCCACATGTTACATTGTTAAAATCAAAAGTCAAGACAATTATTACATAAATAATAATGATTTCAATGAGGTAGACTGTGCCAACAACAAATACAAACAACTAGTGGCATCCAAGCAAACTGTAGCATTGTAAACTCATTCTAAAATGTAATACTGGGCAATGCTCACAAGGAAAACAACAGAGGTTCCTAAGATCAATTATTTCTTTTGGGGTCATGAGGCAATATAAATATGTTATTGAATATCAATGGACGTAGTGCTCTATGCTAATGCATTTTTGTTCCTATACTTTAAATTGGAAAATATTAAGACATGCAAATTAGACATCAAAGATATTCTATTTTGATCTTTATCCTTGATGGGCATTCTTTTAT
The DNA here is from genome assembly GCA_029884605.1 of Ormosia emarginata. Taxonomy (NCBI): domain Eukaryota; kingdom Viridiplantae; phylum Streptophyta; class Magnoliopsida; order Fabales; family Fabaceae; genus Ormosia; species Ormosia emarginata. The sequence continues at coordinate 42,612,243 of JAQQTP010000089.1, read as the reverse complement.
CTAACCTTAATGGGAAAGGGGTAAATGGTAATAACAGGGAAGAGGGCGTTAAGTAATTGATAAGAATCGCTTTACAAAGCTCAAACTTAAGGAGGTAAAGTCCTTCCTTTAATTTAAATGTAATCAAAGCAAAGCAAATCATAATGAAGCATATAGATACACACAAAAATAGACAGAAACCAACATTTCAAAATCAATGACACAAACTCAGATAGTATAAACTCCAATTTGACAAGATGTGACAAAATTGCTAATCAAACTATTAATAATCTAAAAAGTAAATTGAAAAAAAAACATCTATAAAACAAATAGCTATAGAGTCATTTCAAGAAACCTTCAATATTTCATTCATAAGGAAGAGTATCTACTAAACAAATAATATGAGACAAAATCACTTTAAATGAATTACAAGGTAACAAAGCAAACATAACTTCTCACACTACCTAACTTTACTTTTTCAGCAGAACATGCTTCAAATATTTTCAAGTAGATATTATTTGTCTGGAGAAATGAAAGGAGCTTGAAAATTACTATAGAAAATTAGAGATGTTGGAGACTAGCTACTTACAATCAGAGATAGTCATCTATACAAGAAAGTAGAACAGTAACACTCTACTAAGAAAATTGTAGAAAATAAAGAAGATAAATGCCAGAGAGCTGCAAAAGTGCAAAACTCCAACTCCTTTGCCCAACCCAGTCCCAATGCTCATAAGTATGTCAAATACCATAGAGAAACAATTAAAAATTCATGTCAATTTACAATTTACAGACAAAAAAACTTGTAACTTCTTTGAATACTTGGATTCTCTATTTTAAGGCTACATTTATAGCCTAGAGTCTAGGTGTCAAAACTTACTGAAAGAATGCAAATTGATTGTCTACCTCAAGCTCTAGTTGTTGCAAGCTATCAGATAAAAATTTTTCATAACCTAGTACATGATCAACATCGCCATGACAAAAAAATCTATAGATCTATTGTCCAAACAAAGTTTAAAAGACTAGTCCTGGAGATTAAATACATACAATCAATAGGAAAGTAATGGGTTACTACAATACTATGATATTTTTTTTGAACAATCTACAAACTAGTTTCTAGGTATTTTTTGTGTACCTGGTCTGTGCATGGCTGTGCACGGATCCATGTACCTGGGAAGAACTTCGTGGATCGAGCAAGCATGAGTGGATCCGAGTATGGTGGGAGGAAAAGCAACTACGAGGAGGAACATGGTGCGCGAACGGTGAAAGAATGGTGAGAAAAAATGGCTATGGAGGAAGGAATAAGGTGCACAGTACGGTAAGCAAAATGGCTATGGAGGAAGGAAGAGGGTACGCGAAACGGTGAGAAAAATAGGTATGGAAGAAGGAATAGGGAGGAAGACTAGGAAATTGTGAGAAAATTGTGGCTGACAGCAAGGCTGAGAATGGTGGTGCATGGTTGGATGAGTGGCTGAGTGCGCGATTAAGAGAAAGGGAAATGAATGAAGGAATGGTCGAATTTGGGAACTAGGGATTCTGAAATGAAGTTTTAATTTTTATGACATTAGAGAGGGAAACACATTCCGTCTCTATCTTTTATTAAAAAAATTGTTAATTAAGCTATATAAATTTGTTAGAGACTGAACACACACATAATTAGAGATGAAAAATTCAGAGAAAGATAAATTCTATCTCTAAATTTCGTTTCTAAACATATTTAATTTTTTAAAACACTACATTGACCAATTAGAGACGACATTAGAGACGAAAAAATCTGAGACAAGTAAATTTCGTCTCTAAACATATTTGACTTTTCATTTAACCAATTAGAGATGAAATTCGAGACGAAAAATTCTGAAACGGATAAATTTCATTTCTAAGTTTTAAATTTTATTTTTCTTATCTAAATTATAAAATTTGTCTCTATTTTCGTCTCTAATGAAGAAGGAAATTTTTTTCATCTTTAAATTCTATCTCTTAATCTGAAATTTCTAATAGTATTAGGCTATTCTCAATCATGGTGCACTCCCAAGCCTTTTGAGCCTGTTGACTCAATCGTAAAAAAAGTATCAAGAAAGAAGCTTGCTGGACTATATCAAACATTGCAGCTGGAAACAGAGAACAAATACAGGTAAGCTAGTAAATCCCAATTATCTGATGCTCAGTTGATGTTAAATCATGTGTTTAATCAAGTCTACTATCTGTTATTTTTTAGTTGTTTTTACTGGTTATGCTTTTTCTTTAAGTTTGATGTTTTGGTACCTGAGTGCATATTGCTTGAATTTCTCAATGGAGATAGTGACCTTTTAAAGTTAGTAGACTCTGTCCCAAGTTTCTTAACCGCTGATTGGGGCTTGTTTGTTCCTGTTGCTTTGCTCCTGTAATATGGGGAGATAGATGCAGTTTAACATGGAGAAGTGGTGCAATAATAACTAACCTAGATTTATTCTGTAAATCACGACTTATTCTAAAGAAAAAAATAAAAAATAGAAGTTATGACTCCTAATCACGATATTAGTAAAAAAAAAATAGATCGTGCTTGTGAGGTACTATTTTATGATACCGTAATAAAAAGAATTTAACAATTAATAAATTATGATTCATATCAACGATTTATTTTCATAAATTAATAAAAAAATAATTAAATATAAATTGTGACTTTCAATTACGATATATATTGTTTATTTTATATTATTTTAATAATTATTTTTTGACTTACATTTAATTAATAAATTATACTTCTATTTATATCTTTTTTTTTTTGGTAATTCTATTTATACCTATTTGATAAATGACTAATTATATTACGATATAATGATTTCTGCTATACAGCCTGCGCTACAAATCCATAAAGTGTACAGCAGATTCACACGTGACGTGACTCACTAGGGAGGGCCTCACCTCATTTGAAGAGCCTATTCGACATAGTACTGACTTTGTGTATTTAAGTTTTTTATTTGAACTGGTATTTTTCTTTTTTAATATTTGAATAAGATATTTTTATAAGTATTATTCTAAGATAAACTTTCACATCGTGGAATGTTTGAAAACTTCCAAAATCTAGATATCTAAATAATGGCTCTAGTTTTTAAATATAAGATATTTGGTAACTTCTTAAATTTTTAAAAAATAATTTTCATCTAAATTAATTTTGAAATAAAACTAATTTTTTAAAAAATAATTTTAAAGTTAATTTTATTCTAACCCAACTTTTTATATATTCTCTCTCATCCTTTTTTTGTGTAACATATATATATCTCATCTTTTTTACTCTTTATTTTTCTCTCTCATACATTGTTTCTATCTTAATATTTAAATTTTAAATTTTACAATCAGCTTAAGACAAATTTTAACCAAATTAAAAATATTACAAAATAACCTAAATTTATATGATTAATTTATCATAAAATTATCAAATTAACTTAAGAATAATGGTTATATAAAATCTTCCTCAAAGTGGTAATTTAAAATGTGGACTGTATATTTTTATTCATGTGATTTTTTTACATTATTATTATTGCAACATATATTAATAAAAGAATTTGACACTGTAAATTATCAAGTTTGACAATGCATAATTAAATTAAATAATATAAAAGAATTCTACACTAAATATGGATCAGAATTCAGTCTTTTAATTTTTTGCGTTAATTTTTAATATATAAATATATGAGATTCTAACTTTTGATAACTTCGAATGATGTTACTTAGATAAATGGTTAATTGCATCATTTCCATAAAGTAGTAACATTAGCTGAATAAATAGTTATTGAGTTGGTGGTTAATGATGTATAAATAAATAGTTAATTCATTTCGACAATCAATTAATAACGAATTATGTATACTCCACCTATTTTATAAAATAATTTTGACATTCTCCTTTGACTTATTTGGGAGTAGAGATGGCAATGCGGCCCCATAAAAATTGGTAATCACCAAGACTATTTTAATAAAATAATTTTGACATTCTCCTTTGACTTATTTGCTTACTGCTACTTTCGGAGTGAAGATCTACTTCAAATTTCAAATAATACATGTATATTTATTTATTAACTCTAATTTTTTTTACATTATTTTTTATATTAATTAATAAAATATAAATTCATAATTAATCATGTACATATATTAATTAATAGATATTTTATTAATTAATTAATACACATAATTATTATTAATAAATTTAATTACTTTATACTTAATTAATTAATATCAAAAGTAATATAAAAAAATAATAAAATAATTATTTTTGTTTATTTACTTAAAAGAGATGACCATTATTAAAAATATATAATGGTAATCAGAAGAAACAATATATATATAAAAATATTAATAACACATTCTTTCGTATATATATATATATAAAAGAAATGTTAATAATAAAAAATAAATTTTAAAAAATATATGTGTGATTAACATTTCTTTTATATATATATATATATATATGATATTTCTAACATGTCAGCCACTTCATTCAACATGCAACAAAGGGTTAGTGCCTTGCACGTAAAACCGCGTTACGCTCCACCAAGTACCAAATTTCTACTCTTCTTTTCATATCTATAATATGTATATATACTTTGACAAACCTGTTAGTGTTACCAACATCACTACCACAACAAGCTTCACAGCACAAACAAGCCAGCCTTAAGCATGTCTTCCTTAAAAGTATACGGTAAAGTCGATGAATCCGAGCAAGCAATGCTCCAAGCTCGCCGGAAAACCCGAAAACGAATCACCATCATAACCTTGTCCACAATAGTCCTTGTTGGTGTTGTGTGTGCTGCTGTATTTGGAACTGTTGCTCACAATAATGCTCGTGACAACTTAAATGATGACAATGCTCAATCTCTTTCCAATTCGGTGAAGGCGGTTTGTGATGTGACCTTGTACAAGGACGCATGCTATAGCAGCCTTGGTCCTCTGGTGCACTCAGGCCAGGTTCAGCCTGAGCAGCTGTTCAAGTTGTCGATCCAAGTGGCCTTAACTGAGGTTTCCAATGCTGTTCAGTATTTCTCTGAGCAGCAGGGAGTTTTCAAGGGCTTGATGAATGATAACAGGACCAAGGAAGCTTTGAAAAATTGCCAGGATCTTTTGGGTCTTGCAGTTGATCATCTGAATAGTTCTTTGTCTTCTGGGGAAAACTCTTCCTTGATTGATGTTTTACAGGATCTTGAAACTTGGTTGAGTGCTGCAGGTATTATTTTTTATAAGCATTTATACTTGTGCAAACTTACATGTGCTTCATGCAGCAACTTATTTTTTTGCCCCGCTACAAATTTTATTTGGTTTATTTGTGATAGCATCTGGTAGTATATAACTCATGAAGTTTTCCTCTTCACACACCAAATTTTGCACATTACTTTTACACCGATCATCACATAATACACCAATCATAATGATGATCGATTACTATCCTCAATCATATACAATACACGCTGGTCACCAGTTATTTAGACGTTGTTTACTAGTGTAAAAGTAGTGTGCAAAAATATATTTTTCCTAACTCAGGTATCCATTTCCTTAAGATTTCATCCTAGTTAAGAGCAATATTTGATTTACATTTCCAATCTTCCTCCTCCTCTTGTCATTGAAATTTGAGCATGCAAAAGGTAGCCAGCAAATTTGTTTGAAAAAAAACATAAAAAATCGAAGAAGAAGAAGAAGAAGAAGAAGAAGAAGAAGAAGAAGAAGAAGAAGAAGAAGAAGAAGAAGAAGAAAGATAGCTCATTTGCTCTCATAAATTGTACTACCACTACTGCAATGAGAATTGAACATAAAAGAAGCATTGTTGAAGGCTAGTGTCTGTTTTTGTGCTGAAACAGGTACTTACCAGCAGACATGCATTGATGGCTTTGAGGAGGCAAAAGAAGTCTTGAAGACCACTGTTGTGAGCTATCTCAAAAATTCTACCGAGTTCACCAGTAACAGCCTTGCCATCATTACTTGGATTAACAAGGCTGCAAGCATGGTGAACTTGAGGCGCTTATTGAGTTTGCCTTATCATAATGAAGAACCAAAGTGGCTTCATTCTAAAGATCGGAAGCTACTTCAAATGGATGATGATCTGAAGAGGAAAGCTGACATTGTTGTGGCTAAAGATGGCAGCGGGAAATATAAAACAATTTCTGATGCACTTAAACATGTCCCTCATAAAAGTGACAAGAGGACTGTGATCCATGTGAAGAGAGGGATTTACTATGAAAATGTGAGGGTGGAGAAGACCAAATGGAATGTCATGATCATTGGTGATGGTATGAATGCTTCAATTGTATCTGGCAGCCTTAACTTTGTGGATGGCACCCCAACATTTTCAACTGCAACATTTGGTATGTAACACTTTTCATTAAGTTAGCAATTAAAATATAATTTGTATCTTTTCTAAACAAAATTTGGATAACTGGGTAATCTTTTTTGTTTTCTCTTTTGGGGTGCAATTCAGCTGTATTTGGGAAGAATTTCATTGCTAGGGACATGGGATTTCGCAACACAGCCGGTCCACAGAAGCAACAGGCAGTGGCACTAATGACAACTGCTGATCAAGCAGTTTACTATAGGTGTCAAATGGATGCATTTCAGGACACACTCTATGCTCAAGCCAATCGCCAATTCTACAGGGAATGCAACATCTATGGGACAGTTGATTTCATTTTTGGCAATTCTGCAGTTGTCTTCCAAAACTGCAATATTTTGCCCAAGATGCCTATTCAGGGCCAGCAGAACACAATCACAGCACAGGGCAAAACTGACCCTAACATGAACACAGGAATTTCAATACAAAATTGCAGTATTTCACCCTTTGGGAACTTAAGTTCTGTCCAAACATACCTTGGAAGACCCTGGAAGAATTACTCAACCACAGTGTTTATGCAATCCACAATGACAAGCTTCATTAACCCAAATGGCTGGTTACCATGGGTAGGGAACTCAGCACCAAATACCATATTTTATGCAGAATTTCAGAATGTTGGAACAGGTGCTTCAACAAAGAATAGGGTGAAGTGGAAGGGTGTGAGAACCACCATTACCAGTAAACAAGCTAGCATGTTTACAGTCAAGGCCTTTCTTTCAGGGGACAGATGGATTCCGGCTTCGGGTGCCCCCTTTAAATCTCAACTGTGACAACTTTGATAGATACACAACTTATGATGCAAACCTTCCTTTGTGAGATTTGTCTGTAATTTTGTTATTTTTTCCTTCCCCATGATCTTCTTGATTTATGTTATTAATTTGACAATACATATTGATTAATTTAATTTGAGGCTTCTTTTGAAAATCTTTGAACCTACTAGAGGCATTTTCAGTACCCATTTTCAATTCATATTATGTTTGCACCAATCTCTATTTCTGTCTCTCAAGTCTCCTTTTCTTAGACGTGCGTGTAACTCTAGGCACATATTAAAGTAGGCTGTATTGAGATATCAGGGTAGTCGTTGGCCGATCCAAAGTCCTTTCAATTAGATTATTTCTACAAACTCGTATATGTTTTGTTAATGAAAACTTGAGTTCAAGCTTGATAAGGAAGTGAAAAGAAACAAAACAGAAGGCCTTAAAATTTAACCTTCAAGCATGTAACTGATCATTTCAACAGAGTCTATAGTTTTGTTGTCCCGTGTTAATGGTAATTATCAAGCCACTTTAACCATATATGACAGTCAAGGCACAGATGAAATTTTCAAATGCCTTTGGAATTTGGAAGGATGTTCTAAATAATCAATAATGATAACTATCACGACCGTAATTGCAGCAGAAGCGACGAACAAAATAAATTAAGGAAAAGAAATGGAGTTGTCATTAATTTTATTTTTTATTAGAAAAAATTGAAATACTTAAAAAATATAGTCTTTAAAATCAGATTGAATTTAAAAGTCGATTATGCATGGAGAAGAGTGAAAACTTAATCTCATGGCATCCCTAATACACCTTTTTTGATACGGTACTTTAAATTAATTGTGCAAATTCTTGGTGACTTTTGAAAATATTTGTTTTAACCTTTTATTAAGAAAATTGAATAAAAAAATAAATTATAAAAAAATATATTTTGTCTTGACAGAATAAAAATTTTACTCTTAAGTATTTTCAGATGCAATGAAGAAATCAAAGCTACGTCGTTCTTCAGAAAAATAATTGTGGGTTGGTTATTTTTAATTTTGAAAATATTTTATTATTATTTTAAAAATTCATTTGATTTTTTATTATTATTATTATTTTTAAATGAATCATTAAGTTATTGCAACTTAAATAATTTTAAAAATTACATAATTAACAAGTTGTCATGTATTTCATCAATTTAATTTATTAAAATTTCATTTTATTTTAAAAATTTGAATCATCAAATTGTCACAACTAAAATAATTCATAAAAATTATAGAATTAACAAATTATTACAACTCAACTAAGTCTATTTTTTTTTAACAGGATTCAATTATTTTATATATTTTTTAAGCAAGATCGTAAAATTAGCAGTTAAGAAAAGACAATATTAGTAGAATGATTAAAATAAACTGAGAAGTAAGGTAAACCATAAACACATAATAGGATAAACAAAACTTCAATAAAACCAACAAGGGAAACTAAGAAGATTTTTTTTTTTGTTATCTTCCTTTTTTTTCTATATATACATATTTTTTATCTTTGTCATTTTATTAATCCTTAAAGTTTTGTATTTTTTTAAATAAATAAAAAAGAAAGAAAAAAAGACTATCAGAATTATTTTAGCTTTTTAATCTTTTTTTTTAACAATACAAATGGAGAATTACAAATGGAGCTTTGGAACGATGGTGAACGGCCGGGAAGCGGTGCGGCTCGCCGGCAAGGATAGAGGGCGGAACCAATGGCTGTTGGGTCGCGTTCCGCGGATCGGCACCACGGTCTGGCTCTGACGGTGCGTCGTGTGCTGTATCGAATTCAGTGTGGCTCGGTCACGGACTGAACGGTGGATTGGTTCGCGGGTGCTGCACGGTGTGCCGGTGGCGGATCTGGTCGAGCGGCTTGGCGGTCTGGTGCGGCTCAGCTATCTGACTCCAGTGGACGGTGGTTTCGGACGGTCTGGCGGAGTCGCGCGACAAATCTGGGTTGCGCGAGGTGGGCGACTCGCGGGTTGAGCGGATCTGAACGTGGGTAAGGGACGGTGGAGGTGTGGTCTCGGTTATGTTGAGATTGGTAGGGGAGAATGGTTATTGTAATGATACTGAGGAGACTATTACAGGGGCTATGTGGCTGAGGTCATGGTGGGATGAAGGGGTTGTTGGTGGTGTGGGTTGCTATTATGGTTTTGATCTGAAAATGGTGATTGAGTATGGACAAGAGCTTGGCAATGACGGATGAGTGTGGGTGTTCAGGCTGTTGCCATGGGGTGGAAAATAAGGATTGCTAGGGTGATTTTGGTGTTGTTAGTGGTGAGGTGGGAGGTTGAAGATGGTGAGGTGTGACGGCGGTTTATGGTGGTGCGTGGTGGCTGGTCTGGTTTGGTGTCGTGGGTGAAAGGTTGAAGAGGGGTCGTAGTGGGTGGTTAGGAAGGTGAGATGAAGATGGTTGAAGATGGTGGTTGAAAAAATGGTCCTCTGCCAAAAATGCTTTCTGAAAACCTCTCCTCCGAAAATTTTTCCCCCCCTTGCATTCTCTGTTTTATTTTTGTATTTCTCCCCTTTTCTCCCCATTAGCTAGAAGCCCAAATTCTTGCATTGCATCTACTTTTATAGGCTTAAAATAACCTCAGGCTTGGTTGCAAAAGGGACCAGACGTAGGGTCTTTTTTTCCTCTATTTTCAGTTTTCAAGCTTCCTTCCTTTTTCTTAATTCCTACAGGTTTTTCCATCTTATGTGTTATCTCTTTTGGTTCTCTATTTTTTGTCACAGCCTGCACTCTGTTATGCTGCAAAGGAGCTGTCGCATGAGCTACTTAGGAGGCAGCTATTCATTGCCTCTTTGATGTTTCATTTTTGAAAATCTCTACCATCATCTTTTTCTTTTCCTCTGCCATTACCCGAAGAAGCTTCTTTTGTCTCTTGTTTTTGGTTTGGTTCATGTGCTGCATGTTACCCAAAGTTAACTTTTTTTCTTTTTGTTAGAATGCACAGACATATGGTCTAACGTTAAATGTATCTGAATATATTTTTATTGGGTTGGGTTTAATTTGAGTCAAAAATTAAGAAAATGAATTAAAAAAAAAAGAACACTTATTAATATTATTAATTTTTTATTTGTTCCTCTTTTTCAAAATAAAAAACATATTCGCATAAAGTTGAGTATTCACAATAATTTTATCTTTAGATATAATTTTTTTAATTTCATCCAAACATTCATGACCCTCATCCCTTTTGAAAGCTCTTATCTTAAACCGAAAAATGAAACAGTTACGTTACATCTAACAAATAATGAATCAAATTTATTACTTCATTATAAATTCAGTAATCTAATCTAGACCTTCAGAGTAGGGTATATCTGTGTCCGGAAGCCATGTATTCCCCAAGGTAAAATTAAAGACAGTACAGTTCCAAGCTTGAGTAGCATTCAATAGATTGTAACCACGCCATTGTACCTATTGCTGGTATTAGCACCAGGTGAGGGTCCCTAACAAAGCTGTGCCATTCCACTCTAACCATCCAGCAGGATGAATTAGATGTCCAATATATGACTGCATGTACAGAGTCCTTGAATACTCTTTCCATGGCCTGCCTAAGTATTTTTCTGTGGAATTCAAGTCCGCAGCCAAGTCTGGTCCAGCATCAATACTGCAGTTTAAGGCAATTCAACTAATATATAAATAGTATATATTGTCATTAATTGATTTCTTCTTTAAATTTGATAAATAATAGTTAAAATATAATTGTTTGTATCATTGATTGCTCTCAAGGCAATCTTACAAACACAAATATATATGGATAGATTTTTGTAATTTTATAATTTTATTACTAATTATCTAACTCATTTTTTAATTATTTAATCAATATTTAATAATATTTAGTGACATTAATTACTTCTTTACATTTGATAAATAATAGTTAATATTTAATGATTAATATCATTAATTGTTTTCAAAGAAATTTTATTAATCTATAAATAATATATAGTGGCATTAATTAATTGATTCTTTACATTTGATAAATATTAGTTAATATTTAATTGTTGGTATCATTGATTGCTCTCAAGGCAATGTTAATAATACAAATATATATAGATAGATTTTTTCTTATTTTACAATTTTTTTATTAATTTTGTAACTCAATTTCAAATATGCAATAATATTTAATAATATATAGTGACATTAATTGCTTTTTTACATTTAAAGAATAATAATAGTTAGCATTTAATAATTAATATTATTAGTTGATTTCATGGCAATTTTATCAATAAAGAAATATTGATATAGATAAATATATATATATATAGAGAGATAGATTTTTTTTAATTTTAAAATTTTAATAATTTTACAACATAATTTTAATTATATAATCAATGTTTAATAACATATAGTGGCATGAATTGTTTCTTTATATTTGATAATAGTAGTTAATATTTAAAAGTTAATAACTTTAATTTCTTTCAAGGCAATTTTACTAATATATATATATAGATAAATTCACCTAACAACAAAGTTTTTTTTTTGGTATAAACTCTCTTGTATTTGGAAGTCGTATTGAATCGATTAATCTAGAATCGAGTTGAGTTAGATCATAAAAGTATAAAACTTTTCTTATACTAAATTTTTTTATTTACAAAATTAGAATTCAAAATTTTATTTTAAAAAAATAAGTATCGTCATTTGAACTAACGAAGCGTTGGTACCTTAAACACGTTTTTATACCATTCTTTTATCACCTGTTAATGTGTGGTCCATCTCCTGAAATTTTCTTTATCTGCTCAAGAAGTGGGCTGAAAATTTTTGCGACAACCATCAGATAAAAGAAAGTTAACATGAGATTTTACTGAAAAATTCATGCATTGCGCTTGTTAACGACTCCACATCTACTTGCTAATAAACGATTTTTATATTATCATGTGTGATTTGAAGTTCCACATCTCGTCAATATCAAAGATATGTTATATGTTGTGATTTTTTATTTATTGTATTTGATAAGTGGAAAGTGAATTAGAGGTGTGATATCATGAGGTTCTGATTTTGCTTTACTTTTTATGGTTAAAAATATAAGTTACAATATGAATCAAATTTTGCTTGTGAACAAGAATATACGTCAACCATGGAGAAATTATTATTAGGTGATCTTGGAGCAAAAAAGTTTCAAACATAAAGAATATTTTTTTAAAAAAATAAAATGTTCATTAATATAAAGATGAAGATGCGAGTTCAAATATTAAAAATACAATTCTTGTGAGAATATCGTATAACTCTCGTGTTTAGGTGATCAAACAGGAATTAGTCTCATAAATGATTCAAATAAGTCGAGTCTGTAAAAATATTTCATAGTCTCATTAGAAAAAATCATATAATATAATATAATAATAATATAGAATGTATATATTTTTATATTCTGACATGTATCATTTTGACATAAAATAACATGTTTAAAAATTTGTCATGTGACAAATACATGATTCTAATAACTCATATATGACGTCGACATCCCATATCGAATTTAAAAGGAAAGTATACATATGCCACTAGATCTAAATTAAATTTATTACTCATACATATAAATATATAAATTTATAATAACATATTAATAACCTTGACATATATACATTTGCATATTAATTTATATTCATATTCAAAAAATTTTACATATCTTTAGTTAATCACGTTATTAATTGTTTTCGTTGGTGATTGATAATAAAATCTCAAAATTTTTGTAAGTATTTGATATCTTCTATATTATATATATCTTATCACCCTAAATTAATTAATTAATTAATTATATTTTTCAAATTACTTAATTTATTTTATATTATTTAGAAAGCTTCAATATATACATCATAGGGAGTGAAAAATTTGCATAAAAATAAAGTAAATTAATTAAATATAATTTATTATGAGAAAATTAAGAAATTATTAAGTGTTTTTTTAAAAAAATCATTCATATATATAATAGATAATATTTAAATATTTTATATTTATATTTTCTGACATTAAAAACTTTAAATGAAAATATATTAATATTTACATATAAGAAATAAAAACTTTACAAGAAGATATGATAAAATTAATTAAAAAGTTCATATTTATAATAACTAAAGTTTATTTAGTAATATCATTTAAATGCAATTGAAATCATGTATCATATAACATTGTGATTTCATTGATGTTTTAAGTAAAATTGTTTGCAAGAGTTGAGATAGTTTTTGTGGATAAATAATGAAAAAGAAATTAACCTCAATGGAAGCATTGATGAATTATATGTAACAGACAAATTATAGTTTTGTGTTATATTGAAATAGATTAGATTTGTAAAAGATAATAAAATTAAAGAACTTAAATAGTTATATGTCAATTAATTGATTTAACTAATATGTTATTTTATTTAGTTTATTTAAATTATGTAAATTAAATGTATATATTATAAAAGGTTAAGATATTTGAATACTTTAAGTATCATTTGATTATTTTGTCATATCTCTAAACTAAATATATTTTTTTTTATTTATTTTAATATTTTTTAATTTATCTCATACATTACACAAGTATTAAATACTAGTAATAATAACACTAAAGTGGGCAATATAAATTAAAAGGATAATTTTAGAAGTTAAATTTATACTCCATTCTATTCCATTATTTACTGTTTTAACTTTAACTATTAAACAATGGAGGAGTGCTATGCTCCATTCGAACATTCCCTCAATTAAAACTGCGAAACAATTGAGTGATATTCTTTTACAGTTTTACCTTTTCCACTCCATCCCTTTAAAAACACCCAATCGTAGCCACTGTGACAGCAGAGTGCAGGGTAGCTTACAGATAGCTTATTTTGTGGCAGAGTATATACTCTATCAAAAGTCCAGAATTTTGGCTTTAAATACTATTTTGACGGCTTATAAAACAATGCCTCAGTGAGAGACAGATTATAATCGTTCACAGAAGGAACTTGTAGCAGACTGCAGTTCTATGATTGCCATGATCAAAATTTGATATCCCTGGACTTCTGCATAACCCAGATTTACTTTATAAACCATTTATCAACCACACGTACAGGGAAAAGAGTATAATCAAATTCAAGGTATTATGTTGAGCATAACAAGAAGCTACATACAACCGTGAGTGCTCGCAATTTTTTTTAAAGAAAAATGTAATTAAGCAAAAAAAAGAACAGTTTTCAATCTTGTGGTATCAAAAACAGTCTTGACATTTTGATGGGTATTATTTTTCTCCTTTACATTCATTAGCTCCTATATTCACTATAATCTAAAACATCAAAGTAAAAGAAAATAAAAGTGCATGCAATCTAAAGTCAACTATACCACTCTCACTTAAAAAAACCTAACAATTTGAAGCTAGGAGACATTCAAAAAACAATAAACAAAACTAGAGCAACAGAGTTCAAGCTGCAGCTTATAGTCTGAATCTTCACAGCTCCGTGCCAGTTCCTTAGCTTAGCCCCTTATCCGAGGCTTTAACCTGGTACACATGCATACACCCTTTGTTATCAACTTCTTGATATAATGGAAAACACAATGAGCAGACACTTAATGAAGAAAGGGGAATATTACTTGTTCTGTGTAGGATTTGGTATGCTAGGTGGAATCCTTCTTAGACTAGCAGCTACCACAGGCTCTTGAGTTGATTTTGGCCCTTCTCTGTCCAAAAGTGAAGGTGAGAGAGCTTGGGAGGATGGAGACTTTTTTGAAACTAAGGAAGAAGATGGGTGAGTCCTAGCTTGGGACATATTAACCCCAAGTGAAAGCATCATTGTTATGGCAAAGATCACAGCAATCATTAAGCTGCAGAATGATTTCATGGTCTTTTGCTGACTTGGATTGGAGGATGTCTTTTACTTGCCCTATGCTTCTTGTAATGATGAGTTATGGACATATATATATTAACTCTTGAGCATGTGTGTTATGTTAATCTTATAGATATCTCGTTGATTATATAATTTATTGCCTGGTAGCTTGGACTAGATTTGAAAATTTTGGAGTGGGATGCAGGTGTGTCATGTGACAAATCTTTGACTAATTCAGCTTACAAGTTCCAAAGCTAAATCCGCACAGATTAGGTTTGCATTGATTTTATGATCTTTTCTGGGATGTCACGTGATCTGGAACGTGATTTATTTACAGATAATTGGTTGGCAACTTTGGATTCTACTATTTCTGAGATTTACAATTGCAATCAACTGATCATTGTTGCTCAAACCAAGGTAAAGCAAATGACTTTAGTCATAAAACAACTGCTGAAAAATTAAAAAAATTGTGCCTCGTAAAATGGAATGATAAGAAAATGCAGATTTTGAAATCAATTCTAACAGTTGTCTAAATGAACATGGGTAATTAAGCAGGTGTATCCTTGGTCTCATTATTTATCTTCTTCTATTTTGTCACAATGAAGTTTTTTAAATTTATAATTTATTATTATTTATGTTCCAAAATATATGTGGTTTAAAGTAAAATCATAAAGATTAAAAAACTATTAGATAGCCTTAATTATTAAAATAGTACATTTTAAGGCTAAAATCATATATAAAAATTCATGTTCGTAAATTTTTTAATAAAAGAATTTACTGATTTTATTTGAGTTTACTTGAACTCATATAAATTTACTAAAAAGATAACTCATGCGATTTAACTCATTTTTATGTCCCGCGAAGAATTTAAGAGTTTTAAAGATTTCATATATATTAATCAATATGTATAAGTTATATAATGATTGATTTTCTTTATGTATAAAAGGATCTATTTACAAGTTTTAAATGTCTTTTTTTTTAATTTTACCCTGTTCTTAATTGTTTCTATTAAACTTAATAACTACACATATTAATTAATTTTTATAATTTTTTACACATATTTAATGGAGTAAAAAAGGTAATTTAGTCATCTCAATTTATATTTCACTTAATTTGAAGTTATTTAATGATATTATTAATTCTTATGAAAAAATTTAAAAGACAAATAAAAAAGAATAAAAAAATAAATTTTAACCATTAAATTTAAATTAATAACTTAAAATTTATATAAATTTCTTAGAAATTAATGATGAATATTCATCCTAAAATATATATTTATTATTGACCGTTAACATGCTAGAAATTCTCATTTATTGTCAATATAAATGTGTAACGTCCTACTTTTTTTATAATTTTTAATTAATTTTTTTATAATTTAATGTAGTTTAAAACTTAACGTTACACAAAAATACTTTTATTATTACTACTATCTTTTAAGTATAATATTTTACACAATAGAATTTAACACTACTGTTTCCAAATAATGCTTATAAAAAGGCTTTAAGGTGCCACTAATACATATTTATAATTTTTTTACTACTACATCTATTTATTCAAGGGTGGACTCAATAGTTTCACAAAATAGTAATGAAAAAACAATGCTCTAGCTCTGCTTCCGAAAGTCTACTTGTACTTTAACTGTCAGTATTATTTGAAATGTTACACCATAAAAGAGTTGAGATAAAAATTTTAGTAGGAAAATGTAAAAATAAGTATACATTTATCACTTACTCTTTATCATTCTCTAATTTTAGGACCATATCTGAGAGTCCAACAAAAGAGTAAATAAAATTGATAATTGAGAAATAAAATTGATAATTAAGAAATAAAATTGAGGAGAAATAATTAACACAAAAGGAATGAATAAAATGTTCAGGATAAATAAATAGTTCAAATGTATAAATATCATAGTGAAAGAGTAACTATCTCAATATAAACATAAAACTAATAATTTATTGAATAAAATAATAAAATCTCTGTAAAAATTGAAGAGCATAATAAATAATTTCA
Organism: Ormosia emarginata; assembly: GCA_029884605.1. Lineage (NCBI taxonomy): Eukaryota > Viridiplantae > Streptophyta > Magnoliopsida > Fabales > Fabaceae > Ormosia > Ormosia emarginata. The sequence goes on along the minus strand of JAQQTP010000089.1, from coordinate 42,595,364 downwards.
TGATAAAAGTATGAGTAATTCTTCGTCATTCTTTTTTTTTTTTTTTTTTAAATCAACACCTTTTCTCTGTAAAAGAATAGAAGGAGTATAATAAATTCTATCTTAAAATTATAAGAAATCTTTTATAATAATTTCATAAAAATGGAAGCTTTAAAATAAGTAGTTGAACATCTTTCTAATAATTATTTCATTTCATCATATCTTCCTCTTCATCATTTCTTTTAAATTATTATTATTATCTTTTTATCATTCAATTTCAATACTCTTAATTAAATGTATCTTTTTCTCTTTATTAGGGCATCTCACAATACTCTCATCATGACCATAATAATTTGATTAGGGCATCCTACAATTTTCTCATCATAATCATAATAATTTGATCAGGGCATCTCACAATCCTCTCATCATGACCACAATCATTAAAAATGGTTAAGGCGTCTCTTAATCCTCTCATCATAACCACAATAATTTGACCAAAGCGTCCCTTGATCCTCTCATCATGGTCACAATAATAATTTCTAATTGATTAAGGCGTCCCTTCACAATAATAATCTCTTCTCTTTGCACATTGATACATTTTTATTCATGAGATGATATTTCAAAAATATTTTCTCTATAGATCAATAATAAACAGGTATCATTAAAAATAAGAACGTTTATAATGATTAATAATTAACATATCCAATATAAAAATAGCAGAAAATAACTCATAATAAAATTAATTAAATAAAATATTGATAAAAAGAGTTAAAGAAATAGCTCATAAGAGATTAATTATATTTAAAATCTCATTTCTAAAGTTTTTTTTGTCAAAATCATTATCAGAATAACATAATAGTTATCAAAATAACAAAGTCGTTATCAGAATAATAAAAATGTTATCAGAATAACGAAAGTGTTATCAGAATAACAATCTTACTGTTATTCGAATAACAAGTGTTATTCGAATAATAGCTTCTAAAAAATAGCTTTTGAAATGTTTTAACAAGCTTTATTCGAATAATATGTGTTATTCGAATATCAGTGTTATTCGAATAAACTGATCGAAAATCACTTTCCAGAAGCATTTTAACATACTTTATTCGAATAACATCAGTGTTATTCGAATAAATAGGTCAAAAACCACATTCCAGACTTCTGTAATGTCACTATTACATTAAATTAAAAGCAGAGTAATGTGAATGGAAGGAAAAGGATAAACTAGGAGGTATGGGTGATAGAAATAAAGAGTAAAGAATGAAGTTTTTGTTATTTCCTACCTATTCTTTCAAAATTTGGCATAATGGTAATGAAATTGGAGGTGGTGAAGTTGTAAATATTATAGAACAGATGTTGTTCTTAGTGGCTCAGTTGGGGAAGTTGTGGTGAGTTTGAGAAGCTATAGGGGTATTTATAGTTCCACTTAACGTAAGGGGAGGTGTAGGAGATGATATCATATGGTCGGCTTGGCAAAACGAGATTCATTCTTCATAAAAATCCTCCCCCGTAATCATTCCCGTTTCTTCATCATGGGCTGCATAGACACTTGTCATGCTTTAAACTATGCCTTATCACCATTAATTCTATAATTTTCTAAAATTGGAAAGTTCATGGCTTGCCATTTGGTTATGATCAATTATTAGCATACTTTCATGAATGACAAATGCTTTTGCTTATGTCATTCTTAATAAATGGTTGCACACTTGTTATGCTTCTTGGACGTGTTTATAACCATGCTTGACTTAAGTTTTTCACCACTTATTTCTTAACATTTGTTCCTTCAATCATGATTCCCCTTCACCATCTTGTTATTGCCACTTGTTCCACATAATCATGGTTTCAAATTCAAGCTTGACACTTTTCTCTCGATAAAATCATCATGCTTACTTCATGCCCTTGGTTTGGTTCCATTGGAACTAATTGGGCTAAATTAAAGCTTTCATTCTACGTGCTTCATTTTCATTTTTTTTAATATGTTTTTCAGCTTTTATTTGAATGGAACTCCTTCTATTCAAATAAAGTCTGGCTTTCAAGTACTAACATTAGCCATTTATTCGAATAACAAGAACCTTATTCAAATAGAATGACTTATCCACTTTTGGTACAACATGCTTTTATTCGAATAACTCTTTAGTTATTCGAATAAATAGATTTATTTAGGGTTATTTCTTTATTTTTAATTATCCCATTTTTATTTATTAGGGATGTTACATTCTTTCCCTCTTATAAAAATTTTGTCTACAAAATTTCTAATAACTGCTAGAAAACTCTAGATACTTTTATTTAAAATCCTCCTTTGACTTTGCCATGAAACTTTTGTCCTCAAAATTTCTATATGGGTACTTGCTGAAAACTTTGGATACTTCTGTCTAAAATGTTCCTTTACTTCCATGTAGTATCTTTCATAACCTGTCCTTGCCACAAATCTTTTGATCTTAAGAATATCTTAATGTCTTTGTTGCTTATAACTATTCCTTAGGGATAAATTTTGAATTTCTAAAATAATCTTAGTGGATAGAAAATGAGTCGACTTTGAGCTGCAAGTAATCTTTCCTTGATCCATTGTATTTGGTTTGAAGTTTATTGCACCAAATCAGGTCCTATTAAATCTATTTTCTCAGTTTCTAACTAGCATAAAGGGAATCCACATTTCTTTTCATATAATGCTTCATATAAGGCCATACTCATACTAGTTTGATAAGCAAATCCTATTAATGATAGGTAGGTATTCCTTTAAAATCCAAAACTCAAGTCCTAAACATATCCCCTAAGGTTTGGAGTATCTTTTCAATCTGTCTATTAGTATGATAAATGATAATTTGGTCCCAAAGGTTGATTGTAAAGACTCCTCAAACCTAGTAATAGATCTCGGGAGCAATAGATCTTGGGTCTCTATCTAATAGTATGGTAGTTGGAACACCATGGAGTCTCACAATTTTCTTAATATACAATTGGGCTAATTTGAATAATTAATCTTAATGAGTAGAAATTGTGCTGACTTGATTAATCTATTTATAATCACCCGTATGATATTATATCCTGGATTGGTTCTTTACAATAGAATCCATAAAAATATTATCTCATTTCCATTTTGAAATTTCTTGTAATAACTTGAGGATTCTAGCTATTTCAGATCTTATCCTAAGTCACCAAAATTTGACTTTTAAGGTCCTAATGATTTGTATATTCCTATGTACTTTCTCAGAATTTCTTTTTCCATAATCTACTCTTGTACATAATCTCTTCATTTTCCTTTCAAGCATTACCTCCTTAAAAGCTTACAAGAACTAATATTCTTTTTGTACCTCTATGGTTTTTACTTTTAAAGCTTAAATAGTCTGTCAAGCATTTAAATGATTCCTATTTGGCTCAAAGATCATTAAAAATTCAAATTTCTAGATCCACTTTCTAAACCATTATATAACCCTTAAATAACATTTTCAAATTTTCAAAGTAAAACTACTGCTACCCACAAGTGTCCTAAAAATCTATCTTCACAATCCTTTGTTAGTAAATGAACCTATACTCAGTAAAAGATCTACCATAAAATTTAATTCCTAAAAGATACCTTAATCTATTATGATCAGTGTATACCTCAAATTTAACCTCATATAAATAATGTTTCCAAATTTTTAGAGCATTAACGATTGAGGCCTAAGTTGTCTAAAGGTATAAGCTGCTACCTTCCCCTCTTACACATATCCTAATTCCTTTATAGAAGTATCTCCACAAAATATCATATAAGATCCGATATGATTAAAATAGGGGCAGTAATAACTTCTTTCACAATTCTTTGTCCTCGAAATAAATCTTTTTATTAGTCAACTTAAAAAATCTCTCTATGAATCTAAACCCGAGAAAGGATTTATCATTACTTCTAAAAATTTAATTTCTTTCATCCGAAATTCACACTTAATCCAAAATTCCTACTTTTCCAAATTTGCATATAATTATTTTTCCTTCCAAGGTTTCTAACACTAATCCTCCAGTGAATCAGAATATCATTAATAAAATCCATTACAACTTAGTAAATCATAATATCATCAATAAAATCTATCACAATTCTTAAACACCCTATATGATCTATAAATACAACAATTACTAGATGGTCTTATCTAGTTCTAAGAGTTATTGAATAAATCCTAATTTGATGATATTTAAGGCTACTAAGAGTTATTGAATAAATCCTAGTGGATATTCCTTTCTAACGATCATCTTATTTGGTTATCTATAACCTAAGCACAACTTAAGGCTACTTTTCTTTTACTAAGAATACTGACCTCATTTTAAATATGGAGATTATTCTTCGGTGAAGATCCTTCAGAGCTTGTGGCTTTGACTGAAGATTTTTAACTTGTGGTACCGTCAGAGTATTTCCTTTATTAATCTTACAATTCCTTGATATATGTCCTAACTTTCCACAAGTATAGCATACCTGTTATCCAAACATGTATGGTCTATTTCCATTTGCTCCACACTCTAGGGACTTTGCTTCAAGCTAATCTTGATTTTCTTATTTGTATTAAGTCTGAACTCATTGTTTCTAGCTTTCCTTCCATTATCTTCCCTTTTTTACGTTTAAGCTAGAATTGTCTTTTCCTCTTAGCTTTATACTCCAAAAGATTCTTTTTACAATTCTACACTTAGTTACTAGTGTAGAGTACCAGCTTATCTCCAACTTACTTACCTCCTTCTTAATTTCAGGCTTAAATCTAGTCTTGAACTCTACCACTCTTCATTATTATGGAGCTGAAGATAAAAGGAGAATTTTACCAATTTCTTAAATTTTTGCTATGTATTGCTCAACTGTCATTTTCCCTTATCAAAATTGTAGAAACTCTAATTCTTTCTTATTTCAAACACTAGCAGGAAAATACTTATCCAGAAAAATAGTTTGAAAATTTTTCCAAGTGATAGACATACTTGAGGTTTCCAAAAATCTCTTGGTTCCTTGCCACCAATGTGCTGCTTCTCTTGACAACATATACGTAGCAAAGTTTACTTTTAGGTATTCAAAACATTAACATTTTCTTCAGCTCCATGACCCAATTTTTTTGTGGTCACCAGGTCATATCCTCCTTTAAAAATTGGCGGGTTACCCTTTTAGAACTTAGGCAACCCTTGGATATTTGGGTTAACTGCCAAAGAGCCTGGTTCCAGACCTCAATTCACTTGTATCTGGTAAAAAAATTAATTAGTTGCAGCTGTTTATTCTCGCATTGCAATTGGAATTTTTGTGAGCTTGTCCATCATTCTATCCACCCTATCTTCAAGGTGAATATTACTCTTTCTTCGAGACATCTTTTCCTGCAACAACTTTCTTATTTGTCAGAAAGCAAATAATGGTTCCCAAATCACTTTACCCACTTTACCTATGACATGGTTCTGATACCATAATATAACGTCCTATCTTTTTATAATTTTTAATTAATTTTTTTCTATAATTTAATGTAGTTTAAAACTTAACGTTACACGGAAATATTATTATTATTACTACTATCTTTTAAGTACAATATTTTACACAATGAAATTTAACATCACTGCTTCCAAATAATGCTTACAAAAGGTTTCAAGATGCCACTAATACATATATTTATAATTTTTTTTATCACTACATCTATTTATTCAAGGGTGGACTCAATAGTTCTACAAAATAGTAATGAAGAAACAATCCTCTACCTTTGCATCCGAAAGTCTACCCATACTTTAACTGTCAGTGTTATCTGAAATGTTACACTATAAAAGGGTTGAGATAAAAATCTCAGTAAAAAAATGCAAAAACATGTATACATTTACCACATACTCTTTATCATTCTCTATTTCTAGGACCATATCTGAGAGTCCAACAAAATAGTAAATAAAATTGATAATTGAGAAATAAAATTGAGGAGAAATAATTAACACAATAGGAATGAATAAAAAGTTCATGATAAAATAATAAATAGTTCAAATGTATAAATATCTTAGTGAAAGAGTAAGTATCTCAATATAAACGTAAAACTAATAATTTATTGAATAAAATAGTAAAATCTCTGTAAAAATTGGAGGAGTATAATAAATAATTCAATGATAAAAGTATGAGTAATTCTTTGTCATATATATATTTTTTAAATCAACACCTTTTCTCTGTAAAAGAATAGAAGGAGTATAATAAATTCTATCTTAAAATTATAAGTAATCTTTTATAATAATTTCCTAAAAATGGAAGCTTTAAAATAAGTAGTTGAACATCTTTCTAAAAAATCTTTCATTTCATCATATCTTCTTCTTTATCATTTCTTTTAAATTATTATTATTATCTTTTTATCATCTCATTTCAATACTCTTAATCAAATGTGTCTCTCTCTCTTCATTAGGGCGTCTCCTAATACTCTTATCATGATCACAATAATTTAATTAGGATGTCCCTTAATCTTCTCATCATGACCATAATAATTTGATTAAGGCATTCCCCAATCCTCTCATCATGAACACAATCATTAAAAATTATTAAGGCATCCATTAATCCTCTCATCATGGCCACAATAATTTGACCAAGGTGTTTCTCTTTATCCTCTCATCATGGTCACAATAATTTGACTAAGGCATCCATTGATCCTCTCATCATGGTCACAATAATAATTTCTAATTGATTAAGGCATCCCTTAATTCTCTCATCACTGCCGCAATTATAATCTCTTCTCTTTGCACATTGATACATTTTTATCAATGGGATGATATTTCAAAAATATTTTCTCTACAGATCAATAATAAACAAGTATCATTAAAAATAAGAAGACTGATAAAGAACGTTTATAATGATCAATAATTAACACTTTCAATATAAAAATAACATAAAATAACTCATAATAATTAAATGAAAGATTGATTAAAAAAGTTAAAGGAATAGCTCATAAGAGATTAATTATATTTAAAATCTCATTTCCAAAGCTTTTTTGTCAAAATCGTTATCAGAATAACATAATAGTTATCAGAATAACAAAGTCGTTATCAGAATAATAAAAGTGTTATCAAAATAACAAAAGTGTTATCAGAACAACAAAATTGTTATCAGAATAACAATCTTACTGTTATTTGAATAACAAAAGTGTTACTTGAATAACAACTTCTAAAAAACAGCTTTTGAAGTGTTTTAACATACTTTATTCAAATAACACAAATTCGAATAAACTGGTCGAAAATTACTTTCCAGAAGTGTTTTAACATACTTTATTCGAATTACATCAGTGTTATTCGAATAAAGAGGTCGAAAATCACATTCCAGACTTCTGTAATGTCACTATTATATTAAATTAAAAGTAAAGTAATGTGAATGGAAGGAAAATGATGGACTAAGAGGTATGAGTGATAGAAATAAAGAGTAAAGAATGGAATTTTTGTCATTTCCTACTTATTCTTTCAGAATTTGGCATAATTAATGGTAATGAGATTGGAGGTGATGAAGTTGTAAATATTATAGAACATAAGCTGTTCTTAATAGCTCGGTTGGGGAAGTTGTGGTGAGTTTGAGAAGCTAGAGGGGTATTTATAAGGCCACTTAATGTAAAGGGTGATATAGGAGATGATATCATATGATCTGCTCGGCAAAACGAGATTCATTCTTCATAAATATCCTCCCCTGTAATCATTCCCGTTTCTTCATCATGGGCTGCATAGACATTTGTCATGCTTTAAACTATGTCTTATCACCATTAATTCTAGAATTTTCTAAAATTGGAATGTTCATGGCTTGTCATTTGGTTATTATCATACTTTCATGAATGACACATGCATTTGCTTTTGTTATTCTTAATAAATGGTTGCACACTTGTTATGCTTCTTAGTCGTGTTTAGATTGATAACCAAGCTTGACTTAAGTCTTTCACCACTTATTTTTTAACATTTGTTCCTTCAATCATTACTTCTCATTCAATCATGATTCCCCTTCACCATCTTGTTATTGCCACTTGTTCCTCATAATCATGGTTTCAAATTCAAACTTGGCACTTTTCTCTTGATAAAATCATCCTGCTTACTTCATGCCTTTGGTTTAGTTTCATTGGAACTAATTGAGTTAAATTAAAGCTTCCATTCTACGTCTTGCATTTTCATTTTTTTTTATATGTTTTTCATCTTTTATTCGAATAGAACTCTTTCTATTCGAATAAAGTCTGACTTTCAAGAACTAACATTAGTCATTTATTCGAATAACAAGAACCTTGTTCGAATAGAATGACTTATTCATGTATGGTACAATAGGCTTTTATTTGAATAATTCTTTAGTTATTCGAATAAATAAGTTTATTTAGAGTTATTTTTTATTTTTTAATTATCTTATTTTTATTTATTAGGGATGTTACAAAATGCATATTCTTATACGTTTTTTTTTTTTACTTATTCTTATACGTTTTACTTGTACAGAAACGGTGCTGCTGCTGGATGTACGAATTCAGCAAAAAATTAAAAATATTCAAACTACTCGATGGATTCAAATTTGGCAATACAATTCTTCCTTTAAGAAAATAATCTCTATACCTTAAATGAGAGAAAAAAGTAAATAAAAAGAGTATAACATAACCCCCACATTATAGGTTTTTGGAGATAAACTAGATTTTATGCATGTACGAAGCATGTGTAAATTAAAAAATAAATTAAAAAAATAAATATAATTTAAATAAAAATAATTTTATTAAGTAAAATATATGTAATAATTCATTAAGAAAAAATAATATTTATAAGTTTAGTTTAAAAATACATAATATTTGTATGAAAAGATTTTACTTCAATATAAATATTAAAGAATTTAAATATAAATGATATATTAACAATTTATATGCCTAAAAAATATTTTTATAATATAAACAAAAATCTTTGTCTTTTAAATGCATAATTTAATTCAATAATTTTATAAAAAAATATTTTAATTAATTAACTTTACTAAAAATTACATATAAATTAATTCAATTTATATTCATATAATTCAAAAAAAAAAGTCAAGTGATAATCAATCTAAAACTCAGCCAAAAACCTCTTTGTGGAGAAGAGAAACTCCTGTATCCTAAGCAGTATAATCTGAAAACTAAAATATGTGATGAAATCTTATAAAACAAAAAAAAAATGTTTGTGTAAATTTTCATTTTATGTTAGTTTACTTTTTATTTTTCCTTTTTTTCATTCCATTTGTATATTTTGTTCTTTCTTTACTTATGTAATTTTTAATAATTTTTTCAAGAGTTTACATCAGTATTCTAACTTATTAGATTTTTAGTATTTAAATATATGTTATTCACATGTATAAACATGTCAATATTGTATTAAAAAAAAAAAAAAAAAAACATGTCATGCAAATAAGATGACTATTTGACATATGACAGAATTCTAAATTTTATATCTTCTTTTTATATATTATTATAATGATTGATTATATTGATGATATTGATTGATTACATATAAATTAATTCAATTTATATTCATATAACTCAAAAAGAGTAAAACAAGTGATAAATAGTCTAAAATTTAGTCAAAAATACACTTATGGGAAAAAAATCTCTTGTACCTTAAGCAAATATAATCTCAAAACTAAAAAGTGTAAAAAAATCTTATAAAATCCAAAAAAAAAAAGACAAAATTATGTTAATGTAAATTTTCATTTTATGCTAGTTTATTATTATTAATTTTTATTACATTTGTATTTTTTATTCTTTTTTTGTCCATGTAATTTTTAGTATTATTTTTTTAAGGAGTTTATATCAGATTATAATTTATTGAATTTTTAGTTTTTGAATATGTGTATGTATGCAAATATCTAAGGGCTCTATTGAAAATAACAATAAAAAAAAAAAAAAAAACAAGACATACAAATAAGAAGACTATTTGATGCATGACAAAAAAAATTAGAACATTTCTTACTAGTTAAGGATCACACGTAATAAAATTTGATATTATATATCTTGCTTTTCTATATTATATTGATTGATAATTGATGATAAACATTTAAGCACATTAAATAAGAATTCTAAACATTTTTTATACATTTAAAACATACTTTTACTTCCTTTTTTTTATATGTACTTCGTATTTTTTATGAAATGTACATCCTATTCATAATACGGTAAAGTTACATTATTTTATTTACCTAAAGTAATGGTAACGCAAAACTTAAAAAATAATCATAATAGCATAACAACTACATTAAATGGAAGTGTAATGGAATCCTTACAATAAGTTGAAAAATTGGAAAGTCAAGAACTTGACAAAGAAAAATGACAAATAATGTTTAACTACATAATTGGTATCATTAGAGATTATCAAGTTATTATTGTGATTGCAAACCCAAATTCACAAACTAAACAAATTTAAAGCATAAAACCAATTAAAAAATTAATCTAACAAATAAAAGGAATTTGAAGGCAACACCTACTTATTATTTCTAAATTAAAACAACATAAAAAAATAAATATGACATGTAGAAAATGAATCTTCATGATAAAGGAGAAAAAAAAAGAAAATTTTTTTTGCTTAAGTCATGAATCTTCAATGGGAATCAATTAGGGAAATTATGTTGGATGAATCAATTAGTGAAATTATGGATGGTAAAAACAAAAAATAAGGGGCATACTAGCTAATTCTGTTACAATCATATAAAAAAATTCTCAAAATTGTGCTATACTTATTATCATATTTATACGGTTGTAATTTATATAAATTGAATTAATTTGATTAAATCCATTAATGTCATTTATTTGAAGATTAATCAACTTTAAAAAAATAACTTTGACAAATTTAATAAACAAATTTGAATCGACCCTATCGAGAAACTTTCAAATTTAAAACCATTAATAATTAGTAATTGAATGCTGAAAATTTGTGTGACAAAACTTTATTTTTAAATTTTTTTGAAAATTTCTTTGAAATTTGCTGGAAGATTGCATGGGGGGGTGTCTGTGAGAAGATGGAGAGAAAGGAGCTTCATGTGCTTACCAGACATGAAAGCCACCAGCCATGGGTGTCACCATTAGCGGGAACTTCATGACCCGGAAGCTTAATACCACCATCCATGGCTTTGGTGGGTATTATGTGAGGAGAGAAACTTCATATTGAGAGAAACTCACTCAGAAAAAATCACAGGTTTCGTCCATTAGTGAGTTCTAGTTCTAGGATTCAATTGAAACCCACCCAGATAAAGAATTCGCAGCTGGAAGAATGTCAAAGGTCTGGCGTCGCCACCAATCACAGCAGCCGGTGAAATGCTTCGTTGCCTTGCAATTGGACAAAGAGTCCAAAAAGCTCCTTGCCATGTCATTTTCGTTTATTTTATTGTCTGATGATTGCTTTTATTTAAAATTTTATTATTTGTTTTTTAACATATGGCAATTGTCACATCATATTACATATAAAAAAAAATTATCACATACATTAGATGACATATAATATTAAAATAGTTATCATAAATATCACATGTTAAGAAATTAAAGCAATGTAATGATGATTGAGAAGCATATGATAGATTTTCTAACCAAATATCTTCTTTTTTATATTAATAGTATTTTGTACATGTACAATATATGGGATAAATTAAAAAATATTAAAATAAATAATTAAAAAAAACACTTAATTTAGATATATAACATCTCGAGATGGTTTATATGAATTTGATTAAGTTATAATTAGTGAAATCTATAATGAGATTCACTCAAAACTTTTATTTGTTTTTATTAATCGACTCTTCTCGTATTAAGATAATCAGGTTATGTAGCTCTTCTTAATAAATATTTTTTTTATATGTCATCCCAAGAAATAATTAGTTTATATATTTTTACATAATTTTAATTTTTGATTATATAGTTTTTTTTAACATTGATTTTTATGTGTTTATTCATTTAGATGTTTAATCAACTTATTATTAAGAGTATACCAAGTTGGTCCTTAATATCAAATTATAGTAACAAAATGATTTTAGATGAATAGATATTATAATGATAAATAAAAAGAAAACTTCCTAAAAATTGAAATGGTCAATAATAATATAATTAAATAATACTCATGCAATCAAATATCTTAACATTTTATAACCTATACATTTAGTTTAAACAATTTAAGTAGACTAAATAAAATAACACATTAGTTAAATCAATTAATTGATATATAGCTTCTTAGGTTCTTTAATCATATTTTTTTCACAAGTCTAATCTATTTCAATATGACACAAAACTATAACTTGTCATTACATATGATTCATCAATGTTCCCGTTAAGGTTAATTTATTTCATTATTTATCTGCAAAAACTATCTCAACTCCTGCAAATAATCTTACCTAAAACATCAATGAAACCTCAATATTATATAATACGAATTTTCAATTGCATTTAAATGATCTTACTTAAACAAACTTTATTATAAATATGAACTTTTTAATTGATTTTATCATGTCTTTTTTGTAAAAAAATTATTTCATATATGTAAATATTAATAAATTTTCATTTAAAAATTTTCATACCAATAAAATAAATATAAAATATTTAAATATTATATATTACATATATACACGAAAAAACTTAAAAAACACTTAATAATTTCTTAATTTTCTCATAATATATTATATTTAATTAATTTTACTATATTTTTAAATAAAATTTTTACTCTTGTGTGATGTATATATTGAAGCTTTCTAAATAATATAGAATAAATATATATGAATAAATATAGTAATTTAAATATATAATTAATTAATTTAGAGTGATAAGTACATATAGTAGAGATGGTATCACACACCTACGAAAATTTTGAAATTTTAAGATTAATCACCAATGAAAAATAACATACTCAACTAAAGATAAGTGATTTTTTTTTTTTGAATTTTTTGAATATGAATATGAATTAATATATAAAAGTATATATGTTAAGATAATTAATATGTGATTATAAATTTTATATTTGTAAGTATAGATAATAAATTTAATTTAAACATAACGATATATGTGTACTTTCTTTTTAAATTATAACATGAGATGTCATATAATAATTATTGAGATCATATAATTGTCTATGATAAATTTTTAAACATATTTTTTATATTAAAATGACACATATCATAATATGAATATATATAATTTTTCTTTATATATTATATGATATGGATAACACTAACTTTTCTTTCTTTTTCTTTTTTTTTTTTTTTCATTTTTGGTTGGCGCTCTCCTTCTGGTTTTCCTTTTTTATTCTTTTTCTTGTGTCTGATCCTTTTTTTTTTTTTGGTCGATATCCTTTTGTTTATTCTTTTATTTTGTCTGACCTTTTTTTTATTCTAACGAACCAAAAAGAAGAGAAAAACAGTACAAACAGGATGTTGTAGCTAACTAAGGCCCAATTAATCCACAGGAGGTTCATTTGGGGGAGTTGGGCCAATCTTGTTTTAAAATTCTATGATCTGACTTTTCTCTCTGTCTGCAATCTAAGAAATTATTATTTGGGCTATCATGAGTCTATATTTTGATTATTTTCTTTTTACAGATCACCCACCTAAGAATTTTGTAGGTGCACTATTGCTTCGTATTATTAAACGTGCAGTGCTTCTATAAGTTATTATTTTCTTTCACTTTAATTATATTTTTAATAATACATAATAAGAAAATTTTCTTGTTGTTACCTAACAATTTTTTAATATATTATTTAAATAATAAGAGAATCATTAAGAGGATTTTTGAAGAAATATTAAAAAAAATACCATTACTCTTTCTATGATCTAATACTACAATAGAAGAAAAATAAGACTACAACATTGCTTTATGTATGTCAACTTAATAAATCTTAGGCCATAAAAAATGACTTAAGTAGTAAGTTTAAACTCAGCTGTTGAAAAACTTGTACAGTGTTAGAAGTTCGAGTCTAAGTGAAAGCAATTGTGGAAAGGAGTAGCTTTAATACCTCGATCAAGGATTAGTCTCACATACAAAAAAGTGAGGAGATACCTCATAATTTTTTTTTAAAAAAAATTGAATACATGTTGGTTAACGACACTGTAAGCACCATTATGGAGGGGAAAGGGGGGGGGGGTGGACCCGGACTCTTCACTTACATGAGGAGCTGGGTTCTATTTCCACTCCCTCAAGCTAGCTTCTACAGGGCAAAAAAAAGAAAAGACAAATAGTTCTTACTTCTTAGTACAAGCGGAAAGGGGACTTTCATTTTTATTTTATTTTTTTTGAATTTCAAGTTAATTCACTTTTCTAATCACATTTCTATTACTTTTTCATTTCTTCTTCCATTCTCAAAACTATATTTTGTGCCTTGATAGTGTCCAAACCAAAACCTTCAAGCTCTTCTTCCCCGTGAACTGCAAAATTTCGATATTTATTCACTCTTGCAATCATTGTAGTCAGTGCATCAATACCTGTTTAGACATTAAAAGAACACTTAAAAATTCTCCCTTGTTGATCTCTATTTGCATTGATTAAAAAACTGCTGAAATTAGAAGAATTAGGGGGGGAAAAATCATGCCTACCATTTTCTCTTATTTTAGATCCTCATTTCTAAGGAGCAGTGAAGAGAGAAGTGTACCAGCATAAACTTGATTAAAATAAGTTAATAATTTGAATTTGTCTTAGTTTATGAATCATTATCCAATGTCTTATATTTCATAAAAATCAGAAATTGAGCTCTAGCAATTTTACTATCTAAATGCAAAGATGCACTTCACAATGGTCAAACTCTTTCTCTTGCAATAATACCATATAATATTGTCAAGATTGACGCTGATTTTTCATGATATATCAAATTTAGTTGATACCTTACGAATTTTCAAGAATAGTATGAACTTCTTGTGGGTACTAGATCTTCAATGTGAAAGTTTAAAGTGGAAACTTTCTTCTTTTGTCCCTTGAACATAACCTCAACCCCTACTAAAAATGTTGCACAAACAGGCCGATGGTCAGAAAACTTTAATTCTTCACGTACGTAGGAAAGTTGCTGTATTCCCTTTCCACGCCACAAGATTCTATCACACCTGCAATCCTTCATTATTCAGATTTAAAAGAAAAATATATGGTCTTAAATTCTTCAAACTTGACACATACCAAGCTGGAGTTCTCCTTTTGTTCTTTGAAACTTTTACACCTTCAACATAGTAAGTATCTGAGTTGAAGGGATATTTATAAGTCGGTGCAAAGTAGATCTTCCCCTCTTTCCACCCCTTAAATACACGACCTGCTTCCCTTTCCATCTTAAGCTATGAAAATAAGAAAATATACAATGCATAATCAGAAAATTAACTAAAAGTCACCACAAAAAATAGATGAGTAATGTCATAGCCAGAAAAAAATAGTCATAATTTTGACCGAATACAAGGGCGGTTGTTGGATAGAATAAAGTGGTAGGGGCTACTCACCTATCTAAAAGTCAACGAGCATGTTACATCATTATGGCAAAAAAAATCTAACAAATTCTAGCTCTTTAGCATTTTTCAAAATGTGCACTCAAGTAGAGCTCTAGTAAAATTTTCGGAAGATTATGAACAACATATCAAAATGAATATATATATATTGCTGTAACTGAAAATTATGAAAATTAAGCATCAACAATTTGGAAGACAATATAAATGCATATTATCTCTTGGGGACCATTAAGCAAACTAGGATACTCAACAACAATGGCATGGACGGATTTTCCAAACCGCGAAATGGCAACATGTATGATATTCAAATCAACATAACATTCTTAGGCAAGAGAAAACTACCTGATCCTTGCCAAAAAGTGCAGGCCAGTCCTTCTTTTCCACAAGCCTTTTTGCATCATCATAGCTCAAAGAAATTCTGTAATTCAAGTCCCCAAACCATATGATTTGGCTGAAGACAAATTTTCCCATATAATCAGAAATTTGGGACCAGATATGAAAAATTACTGAAAGTTATAAGCAACTGAAAAATCTCTGCATTATAACTCTTCATAAATAGTTTCAAATGATGCTCACTCGTGATCTAAAATTTTGTCAGGCATCCTACTATATGGTGTCTTGCAAATCCTTGGAAACTGAGTGTTCTTTAGTATCTCTATGACATCAAGATTCCTGCGAAGCTCGTCACCCTCTTTCTCACCAGATGCCAAATGACTACAGATAAAGCAAAAACTTGTCTGATAAAATGACATGCTCACAGATATACACCCCTGCAGCCACAGAACAAACATGGTGATGTAAACTACCACACTTTTAAAAAAATAGTTTTTTCGTTGATACTTCCTACACTTGCATTTAAAAAAAAAAAATGCTTCTCTACAAAAATTACATTTTAGACTACCTTGTTTCCAAGGCAGCCCATGATCCCACGACTAGTGCAACATATTCTCAAATGGCCTACATACTGAACAAGCTCTTTCCTCATCCAGACACATACAAATATTCCAACCATTTGCTTACTTGCAACAAGACTGTATTTCATCTGCTTAGTATCCAAAGCAACAGAAATTGGGAAATTGTCATCATCCTCTTCAGTGGAAGAATCATCTGGCTGTAAATTTGATTCTTGGCAGCGAAAACAGAAATCCTTAGCAGCCTTCCTTTCCATTTCAAGAATACAGTTACAACTTTTTAGCTTTTTTCCATTTATTTTCCTGAAAGTTTTCTTAATCTTCTTTAACGAAGGCTTCTGGAAGAACAATGACCCGCCAAATGATGCAGTGGGTTTTAGTCCCTTAGAAGCCAAATCTGAAAGAGGACCATTGAGTGATTGATTGATTAAAGCAAGCCATTTTGCAGCAGGCTCACTATCCTCTAATACCAGCACATTTCCCGCATTTAAAGGGACAATCTCCTGAAAGCTAAAAAGTTGGAGAAACACAGATTACATTGAGAATGAACTAAAGCAGAAATCCCCAATTTTAGTGTTTTCCTGCCTAACAAAGCACGGCTTGTTACTCAAAGTTCTTTTATGGTTCAAGCAGACAACAACACATGTAATACTGGCAAATGGTGCAAATATTGCAGTAAATTTGTTTCAAGATGACAAGTCAGAAAGCTCACAGTTTTGAACATCCAAAATGATAAATGGCCTTTTCTTTGATAAAGTGAGGTAAGGAAGGATAGTTAGCTAACTCCCTTAACAGAAGGGCATATTATGGATTAAAAACTTTTTTCATGGATTAAAATAATTAAAATCAGAAGTATGAGAGAGAGAGAGAGCATACCCCAAAACATATACATCTGGTTCATTTCGGACCTGAAGAAAATCACTCAGATCAAGGTTCCCACTGGGGCATTGCCCTCCTACATTCCATGTTGCTGCGAAAACTCTAAGATTAAGAACAATCAAATAACTATGATTATTAATATGGCGATAAATATTGTAATAACAGGAAGTTATTAACAAATTAAAAAAAAAAAAAACCTTGTAAATACCTGAAATTCTGAGTTGCTTCACTAGAATACATAGAAGGTTCTGAGCCTCGATTTTCAATGGATGAATCAGAAAGTGCTTCTGCAAGTAAACTCAAGCTATTATCAATATAATAAACAAGGAAAATGAGAGATTGGTCAAAGTAATCATGCCAAGAGGAACTTTGTTTTAGAATGAGGGTGTAGCTGAAACATGTGAAGTGTGAGGTCCTCTTATTCTTAAACTCCTTCTTTGGTAATAAGGGAACTTATATACAGTTAAAGTTGAAGGGTATATTGTGTATAGTGAAGAAGATGAGGGAGAAATAAGAAAAGAGATATATAATTCATTCTTGCACACCAGCTTAAAGTCTAAACTTGAATATATTCTCATATTTGGATCAAGTCACTATATGCGCAAAACTCTATCATATAGTTTTACATGCCAATCAAACCATATCACCATCTAATCTCTATAGTTTTTTTATCAATTTTACCAACTAAATCTTTCCAAAAGAAGAAAAATAAAATGATAAATTCTCCTGACCACTGGTAATTCGTAGGGATATCGTATCATCAAGCACAAAAGGTATATGCTCTTCTCAATCCCCATCTATTATATTTTATCAGTGAGATGGAATTTTGTGTGCTAAGATAAAAAAGAGATGTTGTGGATAATTAACAGAAAAAGAAAATGCATCTACCATTCTTGCTTCATCTATTACACTAGCTAAAATCCAAGCATGAATATATTCTTATATATTACATCAAATAGCCTTGGATGATCCATCCAGGCAATGTCAATTTTCTGACAACAGTTAGGCCAGCTCATCTCCTAACCTTTACACTTCAGATGGATGTTTTAAAAATATTATACAAGAGATAGAAGAAGAAAAGATTCCAGTCAAAGGGAAACAAAGAAAGAAGTAATAAATATTCTCTTCAACATAAAAGTAGTGATTCTAATAAATATTCTCTTCAATAGAAAAGTAGTGATTCCAGCTTTTCAGGAAAGCAAGTTGAAGTGTTGAATGGTATCTCCAAAATAATAACCAAAAGAAATTAACAATGTCTATGCTGGTCACCCATAATGAAAAAAGATTATTCTAGCTTTTCCACATCTTCAGAAACATAGCCAGAACATTGTCTGCCTCAATTTAGTTGAACTAGAATGAATTTCCATGGAACTCACCAAGGGAATCAACCGAACCTCTTCCCATTGTCCTTCCGTTTCTCTCTCCCATGGTCAAAACTTTCCTAATAAACGACTGAAATAACATTGAGAAGAATAATTACAAAAAATCAACATTTAATCAAGTATGTGCATTAACATTACACAACCAAATTACTACTAGTCACATGACTTGAGAGTTTCCAGAGAGTATCAGCCATTAAATATCTTCATGGCAGTGAATTAGAGACACAGACACACACAAGAAATCGCATATAATTAAAATGAAGACAAACAAAACAACATATTTCAAAAGAAAAACCTGCTTTTTCCTCTGCTGATTGCTTGGTATCATATCTGAAACTGCATGTCTATCCTCAAATTCATTGTCCATCTAGATTCCCAATAAAAGGGGAGGGGGAGGGAAGATTTGTACATTAGTACATGATTATTTCTCAGTAACTATTCATAAGAAAAAAGGCATCTCAAAGCGTTCACACCAAAAGAAAAATAAACACATTCAGATTACGTGAAACACATGGGGTGTGACTCAAATTGGCAAAGAAGGAATTTACAAATGCCTTAGAATTGTTGATACTCTAAGAAAATATTGAGTGCAAAACAATGCAACAAGTATTAATTCCTCAGCATGAGTCCAATGGCATTCATGAAGAGAGAAATCAAAGCCATTTAGAAAACATTGCTACCCTTGAAAATGCGTTGAAAGCCAACCCAAATGTGATTCCTATAAAAGTCAACTTCTTAGGCAATGCCCTTCCAGCATCAATTATCAAACAGAATATTTTCAGGGAAAGACTAGAAATTGGTAAAGGAAAAAAAAAAAGGAACCTGAACAATCCTTGTTCTAGAACTGAGAACTCTCTGCCAAAGGGTCCAAACTTCCTCTTCCAAGGAGTCATAAAACTTAGATATATACCAAACAAGTATTTGATGATTCCCAAAAGGATAGAAGATGAGACAGAAAAATGGGTATACGTGCAAATAGGGAGTTGGGTCCTCCTTGCTCAAGGAATTGGAATTGAAAATTCAGAAAAAAAGAAGGGAAACAGTCAAAAGGGAGAATGAAATGGAATCTCATGTATGTGTCCCTTCTTCATTCACATATATTATTATTTGAGGGTGTTGCAAACGCTATGATTCGTCCGTTTGTTCTTTGTTTTCTTCTGTGGGAAACCAAAAAAGAATTCTTTTCCAGAGCTTAAAAAAAAAAAAAAAGCATTCTTTCTTTGAGCTTCAATGCTGAGAATTGTCTTTGAAGTTTGAACCTCGTCCTTTGTACTAGTTCGAATGTTAAAGGGTACTTAGGGTAGAAAGAAAAGAAGTTACTTTGTTGTGTGGTCTAAGTCTAGAGAGAGAATATAACCAACCCCACGTGTGTGCCTGCCAATAAAATCACAATAGTAGGTCTCTACAAAGTAAAGTTGACGGTTTATAGCTTTATGCTATGTTTCCTTTGAGAGTGGCACCAAAAAAGTAACTTCTACCTTGTGCCATGGAAATGGCCTCTGCCTATTTCCATGGATTTTGTATGAGATTACAAAAAGTAATATTTTCAAATTAAATTTTTTTTTTGAAAAATTGTTCTTCGATGCTAATATTATTTTTATTTCGGTAATTAATGAAACAGTTTATTCTAAAATATATATCTTTTATATAATTGTGTTTTATAATAAAATAATCACATAAAAGTATGACTACCGCATTATTAAAATGACTATTTTTGTAATGCTTTTGCTAGTAATAATTTTAATAAAATTTATGAATAACGTTCATACTTTTTGTTCTTATTATTGCTTTGTAAAAATTAATTATTTGGAAGATAATTTAAGGGTGCTTGGAAATATTAAAAAATTAGGTATATAGGTGTAGCGGGACATGTTGTTTGGCTATTACTAAGATTTTAAAAAATTGGTTCATATCTAAAGTTAATTTGAGATAAAATTAGGTTTTAATAAACCAACTCAAAGTTGGGTTTTTTTTTAATCCAAATCTCTTGCAGATTTTTTCTCTTCCTTTTTATTCTCTCTTTATCTTTCACATATTTTATTTTTTTTCTCAATATTTAAATTTTAAACTTAGTTACACACCATTTTTTTAAGATTTTTATAATTTTGAAACTGATTTAAGACAAATTTTTACTAAACTAAAAATAAATTAAAACTAGTTAAAAAATAACTTGAATTTATATAACTAGTCTATATTAAATAGTTTTGAGTTAGATTTGATGGTTGCCAAAATTTCCCAAGCAATACATCTAATCAAAAGATAATAAAGAACAATTTCACCAAATTTTACTCTTAAAAACATGTCTAAACAATCATACTAAATATTGTAATTTTAAAAAAATTGTCTAAAACTACTCAGTATTCCCACAGACCCCTCCCAAACAATATATGTTTTTAGGATTTGAACGTTGAACAATATATGTTTTTAGGATTTGAACGTTGATCCTCTCTTTAAGAGTATAATTGCTTACCATTGTACCCAAATCTTATTAGTTTTTAAATTTGTTTTTGAATTTTATGTGATAAATTATTTTTCATAAATCTGCACATAATTAATGATTCTATACATTTTGTTTTTAGCCAGAATGATTCTATACAATGATTTTCGACTTTTATTTTACTTTTTGAATTTTTTTTTCTACTTTGCTCTAATACGTTTCCCTTTTCATTGAAAAATTCGTATATACTCAAATAGTATTACTCTCAGCAATTTTGTAATTGTTTAAATTTAATTTAATAATAATTTATTTTTTAATCTAATAGTTTTATGGTTATTCAATCTCCACATGTTACTTTTTTATTATAATAGAATATTACTTTTAGAATGTACAATAATTTCTCTTGTTCACTCTTTACTGTTGTTTAAGTTCATCTTAAAGAAAAAAAAAAGCTTAACTAAATTCTCGTAACGGTTAGATTTTGCGTGTGAAGTGCTCTTTGAACAATTCTTTCAACTCTCAACAATCACAAGAATAAATAAGTGTGTTTTTCTTAAAGGGAAGAAAAATGTGCATTTTTGGGAAACTTCCATAATAATCTTTGTGAAAGCAATCATGATTTCTAAGAAAATAATCAAAAACATCATCATGCATTGCATGGATTGAGACGTCTCCTACTTACGAAAAAGTTTGCTTTTGGATTATATTTGGGATATGGTCCATTAGAACTTCAAATGTTTTAAGAGTTTAAATTTGATTTACTATGAATATAAGTTTGTGTATTAAAAAATAAAAAATGATATCATTATAATAACTAAGTTTTCTCAATTAAGTAAATTTCTTAACAGTTCGTAATCCTCATGTTTAACTAATCACAAAAATTTACTACTTTTCAAGTGAAACCATTATATCAAGCGCTGCATTTCGAAATTATGTACTTGGAAAAAGAGTTGAAAAGTGGTTCACTCATCTAATTCCATGAATGACAAGTGGGTCCTTTTCCAACTTGTTAAAAGCTCAAAACCATAACTTTAGGCATACAAATAGGCACTTCCAAATGGATGAATCGACAGTCAAAGTCAAGGCCCTGGTCATCAAATGGGCCAATCTCAAAGTTGCTGAATGAATCTTGCCGCTTCTCAACCATAATAATAGAATCAAAAGGAAAAAAAAAAAAAACAAGAAAACAAAGACTGAAAATTGAAGCTAGTTATAAAGGTGCAGCTAGAGTAGTATGGTCCCAAAGATGATTTTGGTGATAAATTATTCATTCAAGCTCCTTTACCAAGTCTCTAACTTTTGTGGTACTACGCCACCCTGCAAAGAGACGAAGCCAGCCTAGAATAACACCAAAATGGCGGCAGTTTCTTCATAGAAAAAGCACATCATTCTCCCCAAAATAAAGGATGAACATTTGCTTTTCAAATGGCAAAGTGGGGCTGCTTCACTCCCACTTCACAGACACACTCCTTGATATTCCTGCTTTCATGCCTCATAACCAAAACCAATCCAAACCCAATTTCAAGTTATCTTCCCCAATTTTCAAGTTCTCTCTTCTTCTAAGGAGTGAGGACAATTAATGAATGCTCTTGAGGGTTGAATTATCCTTTGTCCCATTTTTTTAACAGATGGTGTTGATAATGACCCATCCATAGACAAGTTGTGTCCTTTTCCCCCTTCCCTTCCGGATCATGTTATGGAGCCTAGTTGAACCCTTGAACAATAACAGTGGCACATGTTTCAGCATGACATATCAGTTATCATATTATATATGCTGCTGCTATTTTCTTAGCCAGTGTGTGGTTGGTGTGTGGCATTGTCTGATCTCAGGATTTTAAAGATTTCCAATTGCTGTTTTCGATTAATTATACACACACAAAATTAAAAAAGTTATGTGATTTGCTAGATGGTTGCGACAGCAGCATCTGATTATTAAAACACATTGTAAATGGAATATAGAGTTGTCATTTGTCAAAATACAATGTAATAGCCTACAGGTTTGAGTCATATGCTATCCCATATAAAATAATTTTGAAAGTAATACAATGGTTGGAAATTCTTCAATTCCCATTATTTTTCTCCCTCAGCCTATTTTGCCTCAATCTCCATATTATTATTATTATCTTTTTCTTTTTTCTTTTTTGAGCGGCAGAATAACAAGGCCACAACTACCTATGATGATAGTCCATATGGTCCCAAATGAAACGTACATTCCTGAATAGAGAGAGCACATGATCAACATTATTGTCAGTAAATCGAAGAGCAAAAGACAATTAATTCAGAGTAATGGGACATTCAAATTAGGAGGGGCATAAAAAATATGTCGCAGATACGATTAAAAGGACTAGATTGCTCTACCCACCGTACAAAATCTTGAATTTATTTATCAGAGTAACAAATCTTTGACTTACTAGTTAATGGGCAAATCTGTGGGACAACTATTGCGCTAGTATGAGAGTTTGAGTGAATCTGTCAAAAATAAAACCTATCAGAATAACCCCCCCCCAACCCAAAAAAAAAAAACCTACTTAATCAAATTATCTAAAAACTACTATGGAAGTATTTGTAAGAACTGAAATCACCTGTTCCTATTTTCCAATAACATTTTGCCAATTCAACTAAAAATGATATGACATCTCTTTTACTATTAAAAAAAAATTAAGACTCTAATTGCACTTGTTAAAAAAAAGAGAGTCTAAAATAATTAAGAGATCTAAAATAATTAATTTAAAGAAAAACAATAACAGCGGTAGGTCAGACATTAAGTTTAAACCCAAAATATTAAAACATTAAGTTTATAGGTCCAACTATTTATAAAATTTTTAGTTTCTCCATTCCTAAATAATATGAAACTTTTTTAACTCACATGTATACTTGAAACTTACACTTAAATGCTCAACAATCTCACACACAAGAGTGAGTTTATACATAAAGATATCACACAAATGGTTACTCACCCTCAAGTAGAGTAATAACTCAACATTATTACCAAAATTGGCTCTTATATCTAATGGTGACATCAAAATACGAGAATATTAACAATCGTGATAAAGATACTCGTCTAAACTGAATCAACAACTTTTATACCACTTGTTAAAAAGATAAAAGCCTAAAATTCTAAAGAGATCAGAAACCAATAGACTTAAAGAAAAATTATGATAATGAATTAGATGCAACATTTTAACTCAAAATTTTAAGATAATATGTTGATCGGTTCATTCACTTATAAAATTACTTTTGTTCATTCATAAATAATATAAGACTTAAAACTCACACTTGATATCCCAATATAAATGAGGGTACAGACCAGCACACAAGTGCTGGGATTTCATTAGGGTGCAAGGAAAATGGGCTTGCAAGGTCCGTGATTGGGTTGACATCCACCATTGACGGAGCTCCGAAGGTTGAAGAAAGAGGGTTGAAAAGTAACTGAAATATTGTGGATTGATTGAAATCAGAAAAATTGAATTGCATAGACTGAATCATTGACTTATATACAAGGTGTTAACTAACCCTAAATCCTAAACAAATCACATGTGGAATGAAATTAACTTGCTAACTAAGCTAAGTAACTCTGACATGTCTAACTGCCAGAAAATAACAAGCTGTTAAGTCTAAAAACATTGTTAATGTAATAATGGTAATGCAGTGCTACTTGGAAATCCCTATAATACGTTTGTTTTGAAAACCTCCACATTGGTAGGCCACTATGCACTTCACAATTCAAAGTGACAGCTCATTCATTCATACTCCCCAGTTTTCGTTTCACCAATTTTTTCTTTTGATTTTGGAGTGAAGAAGAACAAGAACCCAAATTGTTATTATCCTTGAAATGAGGTTGCGTTCCCAACAAGAAGGTGGTGCCGGTCGCCAACGACCCTCCCGTGAATGCGCCAATTGAAGCCTATGCATACGTTGTTATTGTGGCGCCAATCCAATAAACAGTGTATAGCAGGTTCCAAAATTAAAGATCTTCATTCTGTTCTACTCAAGGATTGGATTGACTAGGAGGTTGAAGAACTTCTTCTATACATAAAATATTTATGTATGTATAGTATAAATATAAGATTGGATTTTTTGGTTATTTGAAGAACAGAAAAAGGGTATGGATGAGGTGGAATGGGTTTGATGAATAAGATTATTTAATTTGAGTAAATAAAAGCATATTTATCATTAAATTTTAATTTGTTAAGTTTTCAATAAATTAGATTAAATTAAAGATAAATATATCCTTAATTGTTTACCTTTAAAATAAACTTAATTTTAAAAAAATCTAAGTTTTATATAAAAATATTAGAGACATTGTCGGATAAAGTGTTAGAACTAATTGAAGGTGTCATTGAAAGATGATAAAGTATAATGGCAACGTTAAATTTTTTAATAAAAATCATCTTACACTCTAAAAAAGAGTGTAAGTATTATTTACACTCTTTTTAAAAGATGTGATTGAATGAAAGAAAGTAATAAAAAATATATATATAATAAATAGTATTAAATGAAGTGTGAAAAGAGGTATATCTGTTGTTTGATGTAAGAATATAAATGTTGTAAATTTTTATAAAGATATATTTTTATTTTATCATTTAATGTGTCACCTTAATTAAAATGTTAAAAATATAATTAAAATAAAAAATAATAATGACCTACATTCTTATATGAAAAATATTAGTTTTACACTTTTTTTTAGGGATGTATTATTACTTATATTTTTTAAAAAAATGTGATTGAATAAAAAAAATAATAAAAAAATATATATAATAAATGATATTAAATTAAATATAAAAAATATATTATTTAATATAAGAATATAAAAATTATTCTTATATAGTTAAAGTGATACACATTAAAAATTATATAATAAAATATTTCTCTTACCTCAAAAGTAATTAAGAATTTCATTTAAAATGAGAAAGATGACATGTAATTTTAAGTTGAGTTTGACAAAATAATATATAGATGATGAGAGACAAAAAGGACAACTCAACAAGTCATTTCAAACCTATTTGTAAAGGTCACCGCCAACCAAATGTACTATTTAAACGAGATATTTCGTTAATTAGTATATACGAAATTATTTGTCAAATTAAAAAGCATCACTGCACTATGGTTTATTTACTCGCAAGGATAATCCATGAGCACAATGTAACAAGATTAGGCTTATGGTGAGTATTTTTACATAATTTTAAATATTTTTAAAGGAAAATACTTTCAATTAATATCTACCAGCCAAAAGCCACAAGAAGAGGAACTCAATATGTGGGTTGAGGGTTTTAGATGGTTGATTTTCCTCGTATCATCATTGAATGAAAATGAAAAAGAAATAATAGAACTTCGCGTTACCCAAAATCTACCATCTACCTAATTCAGAAATCATACACTAAATACAAAATCCATTTGAAGCAGCAATAGAAGTAAAATACTCTAACAAGGACCATTAGTGACTGCATCTGGTAACAACAGAGTCCATGACTTCCTATCCTATCCTATATTCAAACAAATAATACTGAACAATTACACGGACATTGATAAAATTCCAAGTAAACAGGAGATGCATTATGACTGCATAGCCATCATAGAAACTGACTCAGGCTCGTGACCATGAACTCTCAAGCGATATATACAAGTGTGTGAAGGGCTTCCATGGTTTGACGTAAAATCGAGCCTTACTGAGTCGACAATACCAGAACCTGCTGAATTCAACACATTGAAAGTTTGAGCATTGCTCTTCTCAAGGTCATATGAAAATTCTGCTAGAAGAAACATCTTTTCAGTATCAATTACAGAATCAGTATTACGCCCCTGCAGCCAACCAGAGACCCTGCAGTCTTTGGGAGCACTTGATCTATCATATGCAACATTCTGTTGAAAAGAAAAATATCAGTACTAAAAACTAACAATATTAAAAGAAACGATGACAGATAATGAATAAACAGAAGCATGCAGCAAAACACTCTTGTACCAGAGGCATCAAGATAAAAACATGCACATAAAATAATTGTCCATCATAAACAAAATATCAGATGGAATTCAGCAATTCTCCCAATAGAGAGACAAAATCATTCGATGTATATGGCCTTATTGCGAATATTAGTACAATATAAATGTCCTCTCCTCTTGGCTAACAAAGAATATAATTGCCACAGTTGCAAAATGCAAAAATCAGGACAATTGAAGCCCAATACTAAGAAAATCGATTGAGTTCTGGCAGCAGATAACCAAAACTTAACTGATAGCATGAGATTTAACCAGGAAACTGATAATGCATCTATAACATATTTAATATTTTTCATGTATCCAAGACGGGTTAAGTAATATAAAATAATGGAGAGCACAGCGATTCATCTATGGCAACATCAAAACCATATATGCGCCAGATATAAGCCAAAAATATTCACAATCCATAAGGCCATTTTCTAACCAAATTTAATCACCTCAAGAATAGTTAAATTTCTCAACTTTTCAGTGTTATTCTATTCCCTTTTGGTCCGATCAGTAATCATCTTAACCATTAATGTGCCAAATAAAAGCAGATAATCAGAAATCAGAATCATCATACACAACATGTCTTTTTATCAACTTCTCAAACTGACTAATTAACGGAAGACAAAAAAGGTAATTCAATCATATATCTGCAAAAGCATAAAGGAAACTACTATCAAAGCATAAAGGAATTTATGAAATGGTTAATTCAATAATACATATATCTAAAAAAATGTAGACTGTAGAGGAAACTATTAATGAAGAAAAGAGCCTCAAAACTGGTTTAGCAGAAGCAAAGGCAAATTTAACTCCTATCAAAACCAACTCCACTTAGAAAAAGCCAGAAAAGATCATAGGTAACTTGGAAATAACTGATGGAGCAGCTCACTCTGAAATGATTATAGGAAATTCCAAGGCTCTAACTTGGCAATAATAGCAAGACACCAACCTACTAATATAACAATAAAACCGGGCTTGATCCAAAATTTTGGGGCCACACGAGAAAGTTTATAAATCAAATTAACTTCGGGTCTATGTTGCACATATATAGGTATAAGTATCATCATATATGACATAATACGCTAGGGGAATATGTCAACTTTTGAAAATTTTAAGATGTGGCATGGTATATTAAATAAATATTTAAAAATATATCCATACACGTAAAACATAAAACAAAATCATGCCTAAAGCCTTACTATATTCATTATTGTAGTTAGTTACATCTCCAATACTTATTCCCATCTCCTCTTTTGTATTAGTTTACTTGACTAAATTGGAAACATAAGCCCAAAGCGGAGACTTATCCTCTAGTCTTGAGAGAAAGTAGCAAACTTAATATTAGCAGCGGAGCAATTAGGAACGGCAACAAAAATATGCAGGTTGGATGAAAAAATATGCTAAAAATACACAAGCAACTGTTACCGCCAAAAATAAGAAAATATGCCATAAGTATCTACGCAGCCATATCATACAAATACCAGTATCAAATAAGTATTAGATACAGATACACCAGTCATCTTGGCATATCCATGCAACAAATCATGGGATCTCCACAGTAATTCTATGAAATTCATACATAAGAACCCCATCCAAGGTAAAATTCTCCTCTGGCAACCTAGAATAATAATTGGTCATTTGAGCCTCTTTGAAAACATAATAAGTTAACATCTAATACTTATTCGCAAAGTAAAAAGACACAAAATAAATATATGCATTGCACAATATGATTCTAGTAGACTAGTAGTCTAGTACCCATGTACTGATAATTTTTTACCTAAGTATGAGCAGATATTACACTTAACAATGACCTCCTCGCTGATGCATATTTATATCAATGGGTTTCATCAGTCATGTTATATGAAAGCATTTAGTTTTTCTTAACCAAAAGACAAAATTCAAATACAAAACGACATGAGCCAAATTGTTTATATAATTATAGACAAAGTTTGAAAACAAGTCACATAATTCTAATAACCTTGTCTTCTCTTATCTTTCTTTATATTTCATAAGAATAAATTACTGCTCTCAGAAGATGTTATAGTTAGTTCTTCAAATTAATTTTATTTCTAGTATCAATATGAATAGATACAATAAATGGTAAAAGCTTGATAAAAACGAATGATAGTGGGGGTGATAGAGTCGACAAATTACCACTTAAAATTGATTACACCCACCTGAAGGGAAAATAGGGAAACCATTTAATCTAAATCACGTGCTAATAAGGCAATTGAAAAAAAAAAATTGAGAGATTAATCTGGCACCAGAAAATGCACTCATTTAACAGATCAACTGGTCCAACAAGCAGCCCTTCTTTTCCACATCCACACACAGACAGACACACAAAGGAAAGAAGGAAAACAGAAAGGAAAGATATGTTGCACAAACTCAGTAAATGATGGGAACCTTCATCCAATTAATTTACAATGGACTTTAATCTCTATCGTCCATATTGTGGATGATGAAGTATGAACAATGTCTCATTTACTGAATAACATGCCTTGATACTCAAATAACCAAGAAATCAGACATGCAACTATTAAATAGACTGTCATATCATGATGAAACTATTACAGGTTGTTAAATATTTGACAATACCTTTATATAATTAATTGATGTAGGAAAGCTCAACCATTAAACTCAATAGGAAAATGCTTTCAAATAATATCCCGTGCAATAAGTAAAACATAAAATCACAGCTTTCACCTTATGGGAAAATCTATTGGTCTTTTTGTGGAACACAGATCTCGCCAATCATAAATAACCATACAGCCCAAACACTCAAGTTCCACTATTTTCTTACTTTTCAAATGTCTGAACTCCAGTCAACAACAATATCTATACCAGAACTTCATGGCTTTACTTTTAACGTATAAAAGATGCAGCTATTCGATAGATCCGATCAAAGAAACATCCAACATAGCATATCATGTGCATTGTACACCTAGAGCACTATATGTGAAACATGAACCATGTAGTTAAACTTAGACATCAGAATCCACTTGATTATAACAACTAAATTAACAAATTAATGGGATGCATACACTCTAATGACATATTGAGAATTGAAAACCTTTAGAGAAAAATATACAAGACTGAAGCATCAAGAAAAGTCTCAGAGAAGCATACAACATAAACTAGTTCAATATCATTAACATACAACAAACAATATCAAGAAGATGATCAAGCCACCATTATATTGCACTTTCAAAGAAAAACTAAAAAACTACACAAGCACTAAAATATTATCTCCCCCTCGACATGCATAACACTTTCAAATGAAAGATAAAAGCAAAAAACTTTCTATTCTCATGAATCAAAATGGCCCTTTAATTGTTTCCTTTATCATATGCTTGATTTAAAAATCCAGCATATGGACATCTTCAACTGCTAATAATTACATTAATCATAAATCATCACATTTAGTACCCCAAGAACAAAATTTGTATCTTCTACAAACTACAACAATAAGCCACCTAATGGCCAAAACTTATCAAGAAACTACTTATCTAATTGATACATTAGGATCTTACATAACATAAGCTTAAGTCATGGCATATCATGCAAATTCATAAACAGAGTTTACCACAATCAGAAAGCCAGCATTTATCTAAATATGGGAAATGCATGAGCATATATACAATCAAATTGCCTATAAAAAACATCTCAATTGCTCCAAATTTTGCAGAAACTAAGTTAAAATAAAAGAACACATCAAAGAATATACTAACTGATTGGCATGCATATAACAATTTTTAGAAAAAACGCATCACCTTTGCAACATGTTCCAAGGTGACAGCCTCAGGAATGATGGCAGTGCGCAACCTAATCTGAATAAACCCGGTACTACCCTTCAACGGAAAACACTGCCCCGGCTCACCAAAGCTCGGTTTCAACATCTTATCCGCATTGGGATGGACACCATTCTTGGCAGACAACAAGAACCAGTTCCCCCTCCCCACGTCATAAGGCTCCGAATGCCTCATCACGGAGGCTCCGCCACTGGCGAGAGCATAGTCCACCCTCCCAAGTCCATCAGCAGCATGCTTCTCAATCTCCTTCTCAATCAACCCCCTCGCAAATTCCCTTATCTCATCCAAACCCCCACCCTCATACCCACTTCCCTTCACATTCTTCAAACCCTCAAAAATCTTGTCAAACTCTTCCTTTGATAACCAATCCTCTGCCTTCAACTCACTCAAATACCTCTCCAATCCTTCACTCTTAGCCTCCAATTTCTTCAACTCGCTCACCAAAATTGCACCCTTCTCATCAATCTTCTCATTCATTTCCCTCCTCAACCCTCCAACCTCATCCTCAATCTTCCTATTTACCACCTCAACTTGCACCTGAATCATCTTCGTCGTCCTCTTCAGCAACCCTTCCACGTCAGAAATCCGGCCCTCGAACTCCGACAACCCAGCGTAACTCCCGACGACGCTATCCCCAATGCCATCGCCGGATTTCAACGCCAGCCTCCGAATCAACTGCACCAAACCCACGAGCACCACCAAGAGCACGAAGTTCTTCGCGAAGATGCTCAGCACCGTGAGCCACCGCGGCTTCTCGGCCTTCACGAGGGGCTTCCGCGCCCGCCGTAGCGGCAAAGAGGCGGAATTCCCGCCACCGCCAGCACCGGCAGCCTTTTTCGCCGGTACCAAGTCCTTGGAGGACCTCTCGAGGACGGCCTCACCGCGGATCGAGTGGTGGCTGAGGTCTCGGCCGTTGGCGGTCTTCCCGTCGCCGGCGCCTGAAGTGGCGGCGGCCGGAGAGACGGCGACGTCATTGGCGAGAAGTTCGATGTTGGTGGGGGTCTTCTTCTCGGTGGCGATCACGGGCCTCCGACGCGTCGCTGCCGGGTTCGCCGCCGTGATGGACACCGTGGAAGCAGACATCGGAATAGCCGAAACCCGCTTCAACTCAAAAGACAAAAAAAAAAAAAAACGCTGTGAATGTTCGAAACCCTAATGTGTGGTGATGAAGAAGAAAAGATCTCAGTGAGAAGAAAAAGGGGTAGAGAGAGTGTGTGTTTGTTTTGTGTTCTGATTTGTGTTTTTATGAGATCTGAAGAGAAGAGAAATGAAGATGAAATGATTTGAATGAAGGGACACTTTGTTCAGTTTTTTTTTTTTTTTGTGAATTTTGATTCGGAAGTGAGGGAGAAATTTGAAGTCGGAGCCGAGGAATCTGAGCGACGCGACTTTCAGCGCGTGGTTTGGAAATGGGAGTCATCTCTGGCCCCTGGGCACATACACATACACATACACATACACATACACATACACCATTATTGTTTCTGTCCTCTTATTATTATTATTATTTTTACATGAATTTCTGTACTCTTAAATCTTAAATTGATTTTCAGACCAAAAAAAAAAGTTTTAACCCATAAAATGCAAACTTATCAACCCTATTATTATTTTGATTTTTAGCACACTACGGGTCAATAAATAAGTAGCAATTGTAGATGCGTATTTTTCTTTCTCATAAAAATTATACTAACTATAATAGAAAATATAAGTTTGGTAGGGAAACTAAAGCTCCTGCTTGTCTTTCTTCTATTCATCTTTGTATAAAGAGTTCTCCTACTTGTAGTCATTTTGTCTTTCAATTTTATTCATCTTCTATTCTCCTAAGCTTAAGCTAAACAAATGAAAAATCTCTTCCATATCAAAATTTGAGCTTATAAAAAAATACTTATAGGAAGGAATATCTCATAAA
The DNA here is from genome assembly GCA_029884605.1 of Ormosia emarginata. NCBI lineage: Eukaryota > Viridiplantae > Streptophyta > Magnoliopsida > Fabales > Fabaceae > Ormosia > Ormosia emarginata. The sequence goes on along the minus strand of JAQQTP010000089.1, from coordinate 42,562,709 downwards.
CAAAGAAAAGTCATTTAAAGAAAAAAAAATAGAATACATCTCTAAATCTACTTATTTATATTTATTGTATTAGAATATTTTTTTCTCTTTTTGTTGAAGTTCTAGTATTTGAAAGTTTATTGAAAAAATTAATAATTATGCATAAAATTTAATTGTTGTACTTTTATATTAATATGTATTGGTTTGAGAAAAAAGAGTTAACGTCACTTAAGTATATAATTTTAGATTTAATCACACTATTAAAAAAAATTCATTTAAATACCTAACCGTATTGTTCTGAAATAAATTCAGAATGATACCTGTGATAGACACGTACGGTGGTTTCTTTCTTATGTAACTGCAGTTAAGCGTGTTGAATTAAGGAGTGTGTACCTACAAAGAAACTCTAACACACAAGTATGATTTATATAATGAGATAACAGATATTTGAATATGATGACTTAACCTAGTATTTATAGAAGTTTGATAGATATGTTCTCATCATGGAGAGATATGTTCTTATAATAGTTACAGGAGAAGATATGTTTCTTATTTAGTTACTGGAGATTCCTATATTATTGAAATTCTTGTATGATAGTTATAATACTATTATTTCATAAGATCATGATTGATAATTAAAAGATATCATAAGATTTAACGTAAATTTCTCGATAAAGTTGTTACTATCTAATGCTGGGGTTCAACATACATAAACGGAATAAGCAAACTCTATTGAAGATGTTGACGTCGGACCGCAGCAGACATGCACGCCGAATTGATCCACGAGTTGCTGGATTACGCAGAATACGTATATATCATAAGAGGTTAATGTCTTATTAAGATATTCTAAGGATCTAAAAAACATCTGCACTTCTAGAGAATGTTTGCACCGTGTACAATTGAAGATTTGCTCCAATCCTCAACAATGTAACTAATATAATTGAAGCCCATTACACAACAAACATCATTGGTCCATTTGGAGAAAGGTCACCGATTTAACGGGTGGAGACAAGCTTTGAAAACAATGGAAAGATTTGATTAAGTTGATAAAAGTGTTGTACAATAATCTTAATTTTATTGTGATAATTAATTAAATAACACAACTTTAATACTTATTGAGGAACTCAATTTTACTATGTAATAATCAATTAAGAACCTAATATTTAATAGAAAAACATTTTAATAATATTAATTAATTTAAAAATTAGGTAATATATGCAATGTATTTGTTCACGTCTTAAATTATTTTCATGTCATGTTAGATATTTCATTCATGAAACCGCATGTTTTTTGTTAATAGGAAATGATCTCAATCTCTATTATTATTGTAGGTATATAGGACAGAATGGAAATAACCAAAAGAAAATGCCTATGGATGATAGAAGAGAGAGAGCATATCATTGAGTGAATCAAAATATGGTACTTGGTTGAAGACGGTAACCATTTTTGACTAATGGATATATTTCATTCATGAAACCGCATGTTTTTTGTTAACAGGAGATGATCTCAATCTCTATTATTATTGTGGGTATATAGGACAGAATGAAAATAACCAAAAGAAAATGCCTATGGATGATAGGAGAAAGAGAACATATCATTGAGTGAATCAAAATATGGTACTTGGTTGAAGACGGTAACCATTTTTGACTAATGGATATTGCAATTATATAAATTCAAATGTAAATCAAATCTGATAAGAGGTGTATGGAAAATACACTTGACAATAGATGTCAGTTTCGAAAAACTAAGGAAAACAAAAAAAGAAAATGGAAGAGCCGGAGAATTGTCCTTGGAATGAGTATATTATGTCTGACAATCAGAATAACCCAATGAATTCCTCCACATACTACATCCTTATCAATATGCTTCCATACCTGTTTACATAGATATAAGCGTAAGAAGTTGTTGGCCATGTTCTGCCCATTTCTTCAAACCTCAAACGGGAGGCTAGACTTTCACCTTAGACAATTTCATATCACATTAATATATTTCGGGAACGGATCCTCTCCTGTAACAGAGGTCCTGTTATTTGCAAGGCATAGAAGTTGTTGATACCGCATGCGGTAAGAAAAAAATTATACATACCGCATGCGATATATAAATTTAAACGTGTATTTTTTATCAACAATCATAAGCAGCACCTGATCCATAAGCAACATGTGGTTGCAGCACCTAACAGTAACACAGTCTAACACAACTTTTATCAGTTAATCAAATTTAAACGACAAAAATGCATGTATCAAAAAGTTGAAAAAGGTAATGGTCCAAGCAGCTAGGCTCACCAGGCATTGTGGACTGGAAGTGCAGCAGCCTGTTATCCCTCCACTGTTGGGAGCTAGAGGTGTTCGCTGCTCTGTGAAACCAGCCTCACGCTGTGCCCTCTAATCTAAGAGACATGAGACCCGTGCCTTCGCACAAGTTCCATGACTCAACTCTCAACTTGGAGACGGACAGGCCAGCAGTTTGCAGCCACCAGCCCAACCCAGCAAAGTCAGGATGCTGTTCCATCACCTTGGTGCCCCCACTTGGGTCATAAGCTGGCGCTACCCAACTCGGCATGCTGACAACCTTCTCAGAGCCCTTATAAGTACTAAGCTGTTTCATGTTCTGGTTAATGTGGGACTTGTAAATGCAAAGACCAACATTGGATAACAAGGTACATCTATATTCCTCCTTTTTTCTGGAAGAAGTATAAGATAATTCAATTAATTTGGGGAAGGCAAAGATTTTAATTTGTACTTTTGGCCTTGATATAATGTGGTTAGATGTTGCTTCTCTTCCCATATGGGAATGCAAACCACACAGAGAAATGGAGCCTATCAACATTTCAACTAATTAGGTTCTTGTCTGCAAGAACGGACAGTTTTTCATGACTCTTATAGTCTTGTTTAATTAAAATCTCGTATGTATGCTATTTAATTTGTGACGGTGATTCTTCTACTGCTGCTTTTCTTTCTTATAGGATAGCTTTTGTTTGAGTAATGGAAAATGTCTATGACACTTGAACCCACTTGCAGAGGTACAAAGGTTATGCCAAAAGACAATTCATTAAAAAGCAGAAAATATATCAGCCATATATATAGGACTTCTGCTCTTGGCTCTTGGAGAGCGTTATCTCTTTTTTTCTTTTTTTAAATTTAATATGCAAGTTTGCAATTGCTCTCATAACCCCACTTTAGCATTTAAATTCTCCAAAATATAAGTAGCACTGTAGCTAGCTGCTAGATTTGCATTCGTTACAACTTTACAAGCACTCTCCCCTCCCCCCTCCCTTATAAGAAAGCAAATGCACAAACTACTGAGCATAATGTGGGTTTGATCCTCTTGAATAAGAAAAAATGCATTGTATACAATTTGGTATTCAACAAAGGAACGGATAATTAAGGATGTTATTGTTATCTAATAGTGCTAGTTACGGCTCTATTATTATGTTAATTATTGATTTATTTATTTTAAAAAAGAACTGGGGCTGTGAGAAACTTTTAGTTTCTTATGGTGGCTCCTATAACTTACAGAGAAGCCCCTCCTTTCATGGAAAGAAAGGTAAACTGCAGATTGACAAGTAAAAGGATGTCAGGTGTAGAGATACGCATGTTAATGCCGGCACACACATCACGTGGACTAAGAGGTAGTTTTCAAGGCTGCTTTCATTACTGCTCAATGTGAGACTTGTAAAGAACAAATATTGGATTAACAAGGTACATTTATATATATGCCCCCTTTCCCTTTTTTTTTCCTGGAAGAAGCAAAGGATAATTCAATTATTTTGGGGTAGGCAGAGATTGTGATTTGTACTTTTGGCTTTGATATAATGTGGTTACTGGTTAGATATTGTTTGTCTTCCCACCTGGGAGTGAAAAGCACACGGAGAGATGGGGCCTATTCAACTAGCTAGCAAGTTACGTTCTTGTCTATAAGAATAGACAATTTATCATGACTATAGTTTAATTAAAAAATCTCGTACGTAAACTATTTGATTTGTGATGATGATTGTTCTTTTGTTGCTTTTCTTAGAGGATAGCTTATGTCTACTTAGCTCCAAGTCTGTAAGGTTTGTCAGAGGCTTATAAAGACTAAATTGTTTCATGAATGTGGGATAAAGTTGTTTTCCACTTTTTTTTTTCCCCAAGAAGAAGCAAAGGATAATTCAATTAATTTGGGGAAGATAAAGTTTAGGAAGAGATAACTAGTGTTCAACAAATATGCTTGCAATTCATACGTTTGTATTTTTTACTTTGATAATGTGCTCTGGAAGTGAAATTCATACACACAGCATTGGGCCAGGTACTTCATCTAGTTAATCACTTGTCTACAAGAAATAAGAATGGAGAGTTTCTCATAACTCAAGCTTGATTAAAATAAGATATTAATGAAGATTCAGATTTTAAATTTGCTGTGATATTTTATTATACTTGACACATGTCATGAAGAAAATTAGGTAACTTGTCAAGATTTTGTTTGAATTATACATGTGACAGATGAAATCTCAAGTGATTAACTTAGTGATGGATGAGTATGTAATTTATGGATAGACGCAGAATCACATCTATAAATTCTGACTATATCAATTCTTATATTAAGATCGCAAAAAATATTTTTATAAATCTTCTAATTGTAATGTTGGTGACTTGCCTTTGACCGGATTAGAGAGACAAATTAATCGAAATATATATAAATTGATTCGGATCTTATATGACTGCAATATTAAACAAAAAATAGATGTAACACCACCTAATTGCAATAAAAAAAATAATTGTGACAAATAATGTGTTGTTTGGTAGAATTTTACGAACCCAATTTTTCTTAATATATTAATAATTGATTAATCGAGAAAATTTGATTTATTTTGTAAAATATTATTTCATTAATAAAAATGAAATAAAAGGTTTTAAAAAATTTTATGGATTAAAATGTACTTTAATGGCCAAACAAAACAATAATATTTTTCATACAGTTTTTCTTTTAATACACTTCCCTTTATATTTTTTCCTTTTGGTCAGAAAAGATAGAAAAAATATTGAGGGTTGAGATTTTTTTTCTTTTTTTTTTCACCTAAAAAACGAGACATAAGGGGATAGTATATGAGGGAGGTTGAATAACTTTAATTTTGATCAATTATCAAGATTAAATAAGTTTAATTTTTTTGGGTAAAAGAATAAGTATACTTTTGATCGACTACCAATGTGTAAAATTAAAGTTGCATTACATTATCATGAAATTATGTGTTAATACTTAATACATTATTAAAAAAAATAACTTCTTAAATAATTTTATCATAGTCAATTTTATTTTAATGATGTGGCAATATATAATTAAATTATAATATAAAAAAATTAAAATTAAATCCTATCTATATATCAATTGTCATGTTTTGGTTTTTTGTGTTTGATGTAATGGAAAGAAAGAGAAAGTAAAATTTAAGAAATGCCTAGTATGCTGACATAGACAAATTCTTTAAGCAATTAAATTAATAATTGACATACGTAATGTTATGTGGATCGTGTTAAAAATGTACTTATACTTAAAAGTTTCTTTTATATATGTTTAACTGTTAATTTGAGATAGCATCACTTTAAAGTTATTAGAATTGGGTTAGTGATAAGTATTTTGGATAATTTATATGAGTTCTTAAATTCAAACCTTATTCTCATCATTGAAAAAAAATTGTTAATTTGAGTGTCAATAATATGCCATTAACAAGGTTGTTATCTCACCAAAATACAATTAAGGATCCAGTAAAAACAAAGCTTAAAAGCATAGATATTATATAATATCAAAAGGTTTAAATACATTTTTGATTCATATACTTTATGTAATTTGAATTTTGGTCTTTATAATTTTTTTTTTAAAAAAATTGGTTTTTCAGAGACCAATATCTTAATAATTTAAAATCATAAGGGCCAATTCCTAATAAAAAATAAGAATCAATACTTTAATAATTAAAAATTATATGAAAAAAAACTAAATGAATAAAAAATATAAGAACAAATACCAAAACAACATAGATTAAAATTCAAAAAAGTAAATTATAAAGACCAAAATTCATATCGAAAAAAGTATAGAGACTAAAAGTTTATTTAAATCATATAAAATATCATTTAAAAATAATACCTATATAAATAAATATTGATATATAATCAATAAAAAAATATTGATATATAAATATTCTAACTTAAATTTGAATACTAAAACAGCAAATTCCATAACTTAATAAAGTCACATATCGTACAAAAAGAACATTCTTAAAAATTTCAATCTATACTAGTGAACTAATAAGATCTCTTCCACACTTCCCTGCCAACTTAGAAACTATGTATCTTCAACAGATAAAGACACTAATTAGTTTATCAAACAAAATTTTCATAAATTGCTTAACCATATATTTCTTCAGCCCAATTATGCTAAAGCAATACCCTGACAGTTTGACCACGGTCTTCATCTCTCTAAAAGTATTGCAATATTAAGATTTCCCATTCACTAATAATTCAAGGTTTATAGCAAATAGAAATGAAACACAGTTTGGAACACAATTGACAATGTTTTATATATAAACTTCAAGAATATTTGTCAAAAACTCTAAATACTTTCATCACCCTTCAAACACAGATATTGTACCTATTAAACTATACAACTTAAAAACAGAATAATCCAACAAATTGATCAAATTAGAACCCAAGTCACATAATCATCCAAGACCGAAAACCTAACTTGAAAAGCATCACCACAAACCCCATCAAAAAACCCTAAAAAATAGAATCCCATAACCCATCACCAAACTTTTCCTACCATGTCCAACACTGGCTTGTGCACAGAAAACTCATCATGCTTTCTTGCAATCATCACATCTCAACCCGTACTCCTCTACTCAACCGCGTCGCCTCGCCTCGTACGACCCAAACTGCCCCACCTTCACCATTGTCTATTTGCTTGCACCGCTCCAACAAACCTATGATTAGCAGAGAAGAAGACGAGGCTAGAGAGAGAGAAAAAAAAATTCATGTGTTGTGCTGCTCTGGTACCAACAATAAATGGAGGTTTCGGTAAGACACTATCACACTAAACGATAATTGAAGTGAATTAGAGTTTTTTAAGATTAAAAAAAATTTGAGAATTGAAATTATTGATAATAAATAATTAAAAAAATAAAAAATTTGAGATATAAACTGACCTACTAAATAGCTCTGTCTAACCCACTTATAAGTGAGACTTTGTGAGTTAAGAACTAGAAAACCTTACTAATAGATGAACTAATACAATAAATGGTCTCATGCAAGAGTTTAGTGGATTGTCTCATGCATTTCAACCCAAACTGATAGTTCTACTTGAAATTAACATGGTAGCATCTTCAAACTTATTTGATCTTGTCGGCAAGGTTGAAGAGTAATCCTGTCGACAATGTCAAAGGCCAGTCTTGCAGGCAGCATCATTGATGCAAAGTTGATTTGATTTGTGTTATACCAAATTGGAGTGTTGCCCAAATTGGGTTATACCTAAAAGCCTATAAAAAACCCTAATAAAAAATCATAATATGTAGCCCATTTTCCTTTTTTTTTTATTTGAATATGCAGCCCATTTGCTCTTATAAATGTAAAAGCAAAACTTTTAAATGAAAATTCACGCTTTTAACATTTTTACCGATCTGATGTGTAGAGTGTTTTGCTCTTATCAGATTAAAATTTCACATGACATTCAAGACGTTTTAAGGTATTCAAGGCATAAACATTTTTACCCTTCAAGCGGGCTTTTAACAACCATGGGCATTAATTTATTTTTTATTAAAAAATGCACAGCTGAAATTTATGCCCCCTTCAATTCTTATTCCATTAATGGGGGACTTACGAACGCTATCCATTTGTGGGCTGCATTCTCACGTAGCAGCCCAATGCCCCTTCTTTCGTTGCTACTACGCCACCAAGAAATTAAGGTTGTCATTGAAACGGTAGCACTCTAGGCGTCGTTTCCATTACCAGAAATTTTCATTTTTTTTTTGTAAAAAAAAAAAAAAAACAGATAATAGTAGCTAACTTGCTATGTGTCGTTTTCACAATTCCACTGTAGCATCCCATTCCTCAGTCCTCACCCATTCCTGGTGTCTAATTCGCCAAAACCACCCATTTTTCTAAAACCCTCTTCTCTTCTGCTTAAGGTTCTGGTTCTGTTTCCACACCCTCCACTTCAAAGACACATAATTCATCTTCTGAATATTCAACAAAAAAGGGTATGCCATTCAATTTTTGGTTTGAATTGCTTAGCGTAGTTGTTCAGAACTCAGAAAACTTAGCAAAGTCAAGTCTTTAACTAGTTATCTCAAAAGGGTCATTTCTGGATGTTTGTCTCAGGGTGTTCTGTTATGTGCTTTACCAAGTTTTTATTTTATTTTTGTTTTTTGAACCTGTGATTAATTCTGGGGAGGCTTCTAGATTCTTCTGTGTATAGCAAGCAAGGAAACTTTGGCTTTGTTGTTGTAGCCTTTGTGGACATGGCTGTAGTTGAATCAGTGGGGAAGATTCCTTTGCAAGACCCAGCTGAGGAGGAGTTCTGTGCTGCTGATTTGACTTGGACCAAGCTTGGCAATGCTGAGCACCATGATGAGGTTGCCCTTATTCCCTATGATCGAGTTGATGCTTTTATAATCGGTGAATGCTCTAATGTCGAGTGCCCAACTCGGTTCCATATCGAGAGAGGAAGGAAACGAGCTATTGGCAGCTTGAAGGAATTCAAGGAAGATGAGTATCTGGAATACAGGCTGTAAGTTTCTCGCCATGCCTCTAACACTTCATTCAAACTGATTTTGATCATTTTTTTTTGTTTAATTTATTTTCTCTTTTGGTTATTGTGATGAAAAGATTGTTAGACTTTTGGAACATTTGTTTAATTTTTCTAGCATTTTCTTGCTTGTTTGCAAGTTTATTTTTGGTAGAGCATTGGAACTTGGAAGTGTGAAATAAATCATACTTCCCTTTTAGAAAACAGTTAACTTCCCTAATGTTAAACATGTTCACAAAGTCAAACCAATTTCCTATTGTTGTCTTGTCTGGGGTTTGGAATCAACAGCAGACTAGCAAACGAATAATTTAAAGCTTAAGTGGTCATTTGCACAATCAGGGTTCCAATACTTATGTTGTGCAGTTGGAATTTGTTCTTTGTGAAGGTACTGGTGCTCATTTGGCCCAGAAAATTATGGGGAGGGTGGAGGTATATTGCCTAGTCGAAGATATCGACTTAATACTCGAAACCGTGCTGCTAGACCTCAATCAATGCGGGGTTGTACTTGTCATTTCGTTGTCAAACGTCTTTATGCTCGTCCATCACTTGCGCTTATTATATACAATGAGAGGCGCCATATTAACAAGTCTGGTTTTGTCTGCCATGGACCACTTGATAGAGATGCCATTGGCCCAGGTGCTAAAAAAATTCCATATATATGCAATGAAATTCAGCAGCAAACAATGTCTATGATTTATCTGGGCATTCCTGAAGAGAATGTATTAGAGAAACATATTGAGGGAATTCAGCGATATTGTGGTTCAAATGCAAAAGTCAATAGCCTTGCCTCTCAGTATGTCCACAAGCTAGGGATGATTATCAAAAGATCTACCCATGAGCTGGATCTAGATGATCAAGCTAGCATCCGCATGTGGGTTGAACGAAATAGAAAGTCTGTATTTTTTCACCAGGATACTTCAGAGTTTGACCCTTTCATCTTGGGGATCCAAACAGAATGGCAGTTGCAGCAAATGATTCGTTTTGGTCATCGCAGTGTTGTTGCAGCAGACTCAACCTTTGGCATAAAGAGACTTAAAGTAATTTTTTTTTTCAATCTTGACTTTTAAGTTATGCTAGATCTAAAATAAAACAGCTACGTGCATCAGCCTAACTTAGTTGTCTTTTCATATTGGCAGTATCCATTGTTCACACTACTTGTTTTTGATTCAAGACAACATGCACTTCCTGTTGCATGGGTCATTACACGTAGCTTTGCAAAGCCTGATGTGTCTAAGTGGCTGAAAGCTTTAATTGATCGAGCTCATAGTGTTGAATCTGGATGGAAAGTCAGTGGATTTTTAATTGATGATGCTGCAGCTGAAATTGATCTTTTGAGGCAAGATTTTATTTCTTTATAAATGAGTTGGGTTTAAAATTCTATGATTATGTATAATTTTCTTGTATGGACTGCTTTTACAGAGATATATTCTGCTGTCCTATCCTATTTTCACTATGGCGTGTTCGTAGATCGTGGCTAAGGAATGTTGTTAAGAAATGCAGTAATATTGAGGTTCAGCGGGAGATTTTTAAGCGTCTTGGGACAATAGTGTACAGCATTTGGGGTGGTATTAATACATCGCTTGCCTTGGAACAATTTATGCTGGATTTTGTTGACCAAACTGCTTTCATGGAATATTTCAGAGCCTCCTGGGTGCCAAAGATTGGTTAGATCTTTCTCCTATGCTTTCTTGCATGCACATAAAAAAACACTGGTTTGGCTGAAGGCAAATTGGCATGCATGCATGAAAACCATACATCATAAATGAATGTATTGAAAATTTTGCTTCTGAAGTTATGGGCTTACTCTGTTAATCATTGATTTATTAACTTGGTTTCTCCTTACCCTTCCTTTCCCCTGTTGTGCAGAAATGTGGCTTTCAACAATGAGAAATTTTCCACTAGCTAGCCAGGAAGCTTCTGGAGCATTAGAAGCCTATCATGTTAAACTGAAAGCCAAACTTTTTGATGATTCACATCTTGGAGCGCTGCAAAGAGTAGATTGGTTAGTCCACAGGTTAACAACTGAGTTGCATTCAAGCTACTGGCTTGACCGCTATGCTGATGAAAGTGATTCTTTCCAGAATGTGAAGGAGGAATACATTGCTTCTACATCATGGCATCGAGCACTTCAAATTTCTAACTCTGCCATTACCTTGGATGATAAAGACCACCTCTTTGCCAAAGTTGTAAGCCAGAAAGACAGCAGCTCAACACATTTAGTGTGGAATCCAGGATCTGAATTTGCATTCTGTGATTGTTCTTGGTCAATGCAAGGTAACATTTGCAAGCATGTCATCAAAGTAAACATGATTTGTGGAAATCTTCAAGGTTGTCAACCATCCATGTCTTTTCGGTCATTTGAAGAGGTTTTGACGGATCTATGGAGAAAACCAATGGATGATTCTTTTGCGTTGGATCTGTCATTGGCTTGGACCCATCAGATGCTAGATCAAATCCAAAAACTTGTTGAACTGAATAACTCTACTGACATTGGCTCTGTAGTTAACAATATGCCTCTGAAATGGGTTTGCAAGAAAGGCAGAACCTACATTGGCAAACGATCGTCAAGTTTGGCTCTACCTCCTGGTAACAGTAACACAAAAAGTGTGGTTGTTCATAAGAAGAATCAGAAACGGAAAAGATTGTCACGATTAAGATGACTAATTTGTTTGATAGCTATGAAGTTTGATCTGGGATAACTATGATCAATGCAAACTGGATTTCGTTTAAAAAAATTCTGCAACTTTTAAATATCTGGCTTACTAGTTCTGTTGCCTCTTCTTGTCTTTGAAGTTGCAGCATCTATCAAGGATCAGCATACATCCTATCCCCATCAAAGAACTGTTATTACTATGATTATATGAGCATGGTTGGTAGTTGGAGATAAAATGCAGGAAACAAAAGCAATTCTGGTGCATATGTTTTGTTGAGCTTTCAGACCTGGAAACCCTTTCAGATACTTGGGATTAGAGTAGCGGTCAATTTTGCTTAAAAATTGGAAGTAAATCTTTAGCCTTTCATCATTATTTCCTCATTTTCATACAGCCAAATGCTAGTATAGTTATTTATTTATTAATTTTTTACATTGTACCATCTCCTTCTTTAGAATTTGAAACCCTTTTCAAGTACTCAGTTCACTGCGGAGGATAGATCATTCCATGGTTCATGTTGTTCTTTTCTTTTCGTTTTCTGGCCACGATATTCGTGTTCTTTGATTTACATATTATGTATATATAGAGACTAATTATTGGCATACTACTTGAAGTAAGTTGCAAGGTATATAATTTAATTGGTGAGAATTTTGAACTCAATTATTTTGTTATACATGATCTTCAGAGAAGCGTAGAGGAAACCAATATTGATCAAGGAATACCTGGCTAAACTAAGCAAAAATTGCGTGAAAGAAACAATTTGACAGCATTGTAAGCATCTCCACTGATACAACTAATTCTTGCTGTGAAATCTGAATAGCATGGATGGGCTAAAAAGCACGCTGCTGAATTTATCTCAAATTGTAAGAACTGAAAATTCTTTTCACATTTTAGTCATAAAGTCGAAATTCCATATATTTAGTCCGTTGAGGGCCCCAGCTGAATTGATGCAGGGGCCTAGCCAGAAGAAAGGCCCTTGTACTGTCTTAAAAATACAACTTGGAATAGAATTACATTGGCCCATAAACTCATTCCAACATCAACATACACCCAGCATGCCTTCAATAATAAATAGTAAAATTGAAACAAATTGAACTAGTATTTAGGAAGTCATGAGACAGTACTTTGAATGTCTAACAGTAAATGCTTTCCAATCCTGGAGAGGTCAAACTGGTAACACCATGAACTTCAGAAGCAGAAAGTGAGATGAGTCTCTTCTTTAGCTTGTCAAATGATTCCAATTTGGTGTCAAAAGCTGTAGCAATAATGGATATAAGCCCTGGATTTTGGCTGTTGAACACTGAGAAGACAGTGGCATCTTCAAAACCATGATTTAGATACAAGTGTAACAAACCCTTTGGGAACACAAAAGTGTCACCTACTTTGAGAAACTTTTGGAAAACCTGGTTTTGGGTATCAATAAATCCAGCAAGCAATACACCTTTAGTAATAAAGATCATCTCAGTAGCTCTAGGATGATAATCGAAGTTTACCAGGCCATCCACATCAATGTCAGTTCTTCCAATTGAGAGGCCAAGAGTATTCAGGCCAGGAAACTCAGCAGCAGTCACAATTTATAAGGACGCACCAAAAATGTCTGTAGAACCAGCGTTGCTCAATTCCTTGGTCTTGAAATCTTGAGCTGTTACATTAGCTGGATTTTTGCAGGGGAGGCCATTGATGAATATAGTCTGCTTTTGGGGTGGAACTGCTGGACAAGTGTCCTGTATATTATCAGTCTGCCAAGCAAACTTGGACGTTAGTAAAGGCAACAAAGAACATAAAGAAAAGGTAAGCAAAGAATTTAATCTTGAATCTCCACTTGTGTACTATTTCTTGTACCCTTTCGTGTTGGCTGAATTATCTTCAATATATATATATAGATATATATGTACACACATAAATAAGTTCTTGATGTTATGGAGTCTCTGCTAATATGAGTCTTGGGGTTGCAAGAAATGCAAGTAATGATTGTAGTTCACTTCTGGCTTTGCAATGAAGTATAATGTAAGAACTAAGAAGTGCTTTGCTTGAAACTGAAAGAAACACTATCCAATTCATTGAGTTGGCTCTATGATACCAAAATTACACCATTATTTTTAAGCTTGAAGGTTGTGTTTTATGAAATACCATGTGTGAATAACCAATAGCATTCACTAGAATGGCAACAGTAGCTATTTGAGGAATGGCCTGGAGTTTGAATAATTATTAAAGATAGGGATCTGGTTTTAAATGGTCAAACTCAAATAAATAGCTATTAGTGCCATATTGATATAGTTTTATGAACAATCATATAAGCAACCAAGTCTAAATAAATAGCTAGGCTTTCTACAGTGAGAGTCATAAGAAGCTAGCAGGAGGAAAAAAAAAAAACCAGCATGAACGTTTTAAAATCAAAAGAAAACCACCAGATATCTGCATAAAAGAAGCAGTTTTTAGACTTTATTTTGTGTCAAAAGTTTGCTCCAGCGAGCCTCAACCTTGGAACAACTGCTCCTATTATGCATCAACACTTAATTTTGTAACAAATTTTGAGAGGAAGATCAAGTCATAAATTCACCGTGCTTGAAAGCTTTCTGAGGATATAGGTCAAGTTATACTGTCAAGTGAATAATCAACTTACCATGGAAAGCACGTAGAATCTTTAGCAAATCTTCCATGTTCCATGCCTTATTTGTATGTGTCATGAAAAAAATTAAAATAAAATAAAAACACTTGTAGATAAATAAGACAAAGTGAAGGCCAAACTGGACAAGCATAGGAAGAAAAGGCTATAATCTGACTGTAATAATTCGAGCTAATTGATGTACGAAATGTTTAATCATAATTAATAAGATTTCATACCTTGTAAATTTTAAGATCAAATTAGATTGTAACTAAAAGAAAAATGAAGTTTAATATTAAGTAGATAACTCAGATCTTACCTCCCTAAAGAAGATTAATGTCAATTTGTTATAAACTCGGGGACATGAGAAATCTTAGGCCAATCCTCGCCCACTTCCTTCCTGCATCTTTCCTCTAGTTGCGGACAATCAATTATTCTCAGTGTCTGCAAAGATGTCAGACGACGCATCCCTTCGGGCAAAGACGTCAACTTAGGGCAGTCGATGATTGTTAAAAACTGCAATGATTGTCCAAAGCTGGCTATCCATTCCGGTAAATTTGTCAAATTGGCACAATTCACAATAAAAAGTTTTCTTAAAGTGGTGACATGCTGAAGCCCATCGGGGAGAGACTCCATTTTGGGGATGCTTGAGAACCCCAACTCACGAAGGTTCTGAAGTTGCTTCCATTGCATACCATAAGCACCATCCTGATCATTGCACGGATCAAGCTCCTCGCAATTACTAATACACAATTCACGCAGAGCAATGAGATGCTGAAGGACTCCAGACAGGGATTTTAAATCATTTATCCCTATTATGTGGAGGTACTCCAATTTGAGAGTAGTGGAATGATTGATTGCTTGCTGTAATATTTTCTCACTCACCTTCGTAAGCGTAACACGACGGACAGATGGATATAGTGGCATGAAAATTAGATTAGGACAATTGCTAATATGTAATAAATCAAGACTCTTAAACTGATGACAACGGCCTCCTCGCATTCCTTCTTCGCTACATCTCCACCATCCTCGAAGATTAGGTAATTCCCAAAGATCGAGTTCTTCGAGAGATGGAAAGAATGGTGATGAACCATCATCACTGTCATCCTTGTCAATCCACTCTAGACACGGCAAATTTTCAAGTGTGAGACTCTTGAGATGCGACAACAGATGCAATGGTGGCAGATTTTGCAATCTTTTGCAACCACGTATATAAATGGAAAGCAAATTTGTGAATGAGTAAACCCAACCAGAGATCGTCACACCACCAAATCCAGTTATAGTTAAGCTCTTTAAGTTGTGATGAGGATGTAGGCCTTCCAGAATTATATTATCTTTAGCCACCTCACTATCATTCCCATCATGTTCCGTGTCCCAAGTCAATCTCAAGTCATCAATATTCGACTTCTCCATTAAATTGATATCCTTAACTTCCGTTGTGTTACACCTCAAGCATTCCAAGCCTTTGATTTCTAGCCTTCCTCTCAAATTGTTCAATCCACTAAGTTCACGTGCTCCACCACTATGTCTAGAAGATGTATCTAACACAAACAATGACAATGTTTGAAGATTAGTCAATTGCCCTATCCCACGTGGCATACAAGTCAATTTATAACAGCCATCCAACTCAAGATGCCGAAGTCTTGTCAACTTCCAAAGATCTCTGGGCAACTCTCTCAACATAGAACAATCTTCGAGTATAAGTGTTTGCAAGTTATATAACTTGGTTATTGACCCTGGGAGCACCTCAATCTGTTTATTCCATGAAAGATCAAGATACCGCAGATGTTTCAGCATACCAATACAAGTTGGCAGCATCCTTGAAGATAAGCGGTTAAGATCCATAACACGCAGTTGATCAAAACTTGAAATAATCAAATTACAAGCTGACTCATCAAGTGATCCTTCACTTGCTTGCTGCGGCAATAGAAGTGTTCTTAATTTGATTGCCTTGAGAAAGGAACTTGGAGCTTGCTCAGTAGAATGCAAAGGAAAACCAAATGAAAGATGACGAGTTCGTTCATCAATTTGTTGTCCTTTTTCATTGACTACGACACAATCATTTCCTGAAACAAGCTCTGCCAAGTCATGCACAAGATCATGCATGTTGCACCCCCAGATATCACCAGCATGCGGATCTCTTTGTAAATCTTGAAAGAAAGATCTATGTGCTAAATTCATGAAGTACTCATTGCCAACATCTTCTAAACATATGCTGTCATCCGATGACTGAACAAACCCTTGTGCCATCCAAAGTTTAATTAACTTTGTCCTCCTAATGTAATAATCTTTTGGAAACAATGAACAAAATGAAAAGCATTTTTTCAAGTAGAAGGGTAGATGATCATAACTTAGTTTTATAAGTTGAAATACTCTGTTGTCACCTTGTTCATCAATTTTCACTAGATCTTTGTCATTGAAGTTTAACCAATCCTTTTCTGACTCCTTTGAATACATTAAGCTTCCAACACTTCTGATTGCAAGAGGAACTCCAGCACATTTTCTTACAATTTCTTTGCCAATTGCTATCAAATTTGGATTCTCCGGCACTTTCCCATTTTCAAATGCTAATCGAGTAAACAACTTCCAACACTGTTCTTCATCTAAACCCTTTAGAAGGAGGGGCGAAGATGTGCCGGTTATCTTGGCCACCTTCTCACTTCTAGTGGTTATTATTATTTTACTTCCTTTTCCTCCATTCTTCAACAAAGTCAATAATTGAAGCCAAAGCTCACGATCTTCATTCCATATGTCATCTAAGACAAGTAAATATCTCTTTCCCTCAATTTTTTTGCGGAGTTTCAGTTGCACTTGATCCAACTCATCATTAGTTTTAGATCCTATGATCTTCATAGCAATGTCTTTCACGTCAAAATCATCAGATACACACACCCACATTTTCAACTCAAAATGTCCTGAACTGCCATATCATTATATACAAGTTGAGCAAGTGCAGTCTTTCCAAGTCCTCCAAATCCAATGATGGAAATAATGGAAACATTCTCTTTTATATCCATATTGGAGTTCAATAGAAACTCGACAACGTCCTTCTTCTCCTTCTCTCTTCCAATAACATCTTCTTCAGGGATGAAGGAATGAGTTTGTCTTTGTTTTACAACTCGTTGCTCAGGAGTGAGATTAGTAAAGTGGAACCTTTTTCCATCAACATTAATGGCCTTTAGTTTCTCCCTCACTTCCTTAATTTTATGAACCATTTTGAAAGAAAACACAAGCTGGTTGGATGATGAGAAAAAGATACGGAGCTTCTTAGCTTTCTTACCTCTAGTCATCACTTCTCGTCTCAATTGTTCAGTGGAGAAGTCATCCAGCAAGTCATCAGCATCATCAACAGCATCTTTGAGCTCCTCCACCCAGACTTTAACTTGATCGTTGGTGTCCTGCTGCTTCTCTGCATCCCGAACCACAGCTTTGATTTCCGACGTAGTACCCTTGAGCCTTCGAAGATCATCTCTCACGTTCCAGCTTTCCAAAACCAAAGAGCCCAGCTTCCCGATCAATTTCTCGATGATGTTAAACAAAAGATCTTCAGCCATTTCTTCAGAAGTGAAGAAAGTGCACAAGTTTTGTGAGATTGAATGCACAACACAAGTTTTCAGAGTGAAGAGTGTTTCCTTTCAAAGTGGTGATCTGTGTTTTAGAAGATGCTGTTTTAATTACCAAAGCGCAGGTCAACAATGATGGGCTATACCTATATTAATTAATTCTGGGATAAATGGACTATATTAATTTATGCTGAAAAATCACCAGTGTCGGTAAATTTTTTTTAAATTTGGTGCAAATCCCCCCATATCACATGATGATGTTTCGTCTCATTTGATACGGCACATTCTTTTATAAAAACATGCCTATCAAACATGCATTGGATTCTTTTATAGTACTCAATAACAACAGTTTGTGTTTTATGTTTTGACAATTGATAAACACGCCTGCCAGTCTGTACCAATGTCTTTACATCATCATGTTTTGTCTCATATGATAAACCAACTATGTTTTGGCACCGCACTTATCTTTGTTGCAATTAATTCAATAATTTATGTTATTGCTCTAAACTTGAATCATCACTTTGGTTTATTAGAGAAATTTTTAGTCACTGCCTACTATTTTAATTGTTAACTACATCATTAAGTAGTTCATAAGTAAAAAAATATGTTTAAAGATTAGAGTATTTTTCACATGAGTCCAATAATTTTATATATGTTTAATAATAATAGAAAGTCTATAAATAAACAGTATCTTTTATTTTTTTACAAAATAAACGGTACTTATAATAGAAAATACTTAATTAAAAATTACTCATACTACTAAAAATTTTCAGATTACAAATGGCAAAACCTATCGATAATGTAGTAAAACACCGTGGCAATTAAAATTACTGTATTTAAAAAATGCTCTAAACCACAATATTAATTACAAAAATATTTATATAAATCTGATCTACACAAATTATATTTAAAAGATGTTCTAAACCATAATATTAATTGTAAAAATATTTGTATAAATCTGATCTACACAAATTATATAAATTAAGTTAATCAATAAATAATATATTATCATTTTTAATGTATAATATTTATATATAATAAAAATTTATAAAATTATTAAATTATTAATTATGAATTAATTTAATCCACTTAAATAAATAAACTTGAATATCTCTCTATTAATTGGCAAGAAATCAAAGAAAAATAAAATCAAATGATAACACATTGTATTGATTGGTACTACACTTAATTTTGTTGTGACAATTGACAAAGACGTGTCATCTTTTTCCAATAAAGACGTACACCACATGACATTAACGCTGTGTTTGTTTTGAGAGAAAAAGAAAGGAGAGAAAAGGAGAAGAAAATTCTATTTTCTCTTGTTTGACACAGCAGAGAAAATAGAAAAGATAGAAAAAAAATCGGTGTGATCCACATGAATTTTTTTCTCTCTTAAGATGAGAGAAAATGAGAGAGAATGTGTGGTAATACGTGAAATTACTATTATCTGCCAAATTAATATCGATTCTTCCTCCTTCTTCTTAGGTTCATTTCGTTAACATCGGGCGGCGAGACGGGCGACAGCTATGGCTACACTTGGTGGGCGACGTAACCGGTTGAGCCCAATATCCGCATTGATCTGGGTCGAGCGGCGCACGGTTGCAGGAGATCGATGAGGTTGCGTGCGGTTGCGGGCGCCGTAATAAGGATTCATATAAACCATAGGACAGAGCGGGAGAGGCTAGAGACGAAGAAGAAGTAGGGGGTGGGGGTGGGGACTCTGCAAGGACGCAGAGGAGGTTGGGGACGAAATAGGTGGTGGGGTGGGGTGGGGACTCCACCGGCAGGGGGTGAGGGTGGGGACGTGGACGCGACAGCGACGCGGATCGGGAGGCGGCAGGGGGTGGGGGTGGGGGTAGGGGTAGAGGTGGAGATGGAGGTGGAGATGGAGGTGGAGGTGTATAATTTTTTTTTTGTTTAACATAAAATATTTTTTTAATATATTAAATTAAATTTATATACTAATATTATAGAATTATAAAAAAATAATTATGATTTTTTATTAAATCAAATTTTAAATCAAATTTGTAAGTGAATTTTTTCTATGAGACTATATAATTAATATTTATTATAAATTATAAATTAATTTAGGTAATTTATTAAAAAAAACTAGTTATAGATATAAAATAAAAATAATATATATTTGTATTTCATTATAATAAGGGTATATATGTAATTTTATATAATTATAATTTTTTTATTTTATTTTATTCTCTTAACTTTTATTTTCTTTCTCTTCATTTTCTAACTTCAACCAAACAATACGAGAGAAAATGTATTTATCTCTTTTTTTTATCTAATTACTATTTTCTCTATTTCTCATTTTCTCTCTTCTCATTTTCTCTTTCCCATTTTCTCTTCCCATCCAAACAAAGCATAAAAATATCTTGGTTTTTTATGTGAAAATTGAAAATTAGATTTAAAAAATAATAATCATCTCAATTTTAAGACATTTTTAACATCATTATTTACACTAATTAATAATATATAAATTTATATCTAATAATAATACATATTAATAGATTAATATATGTTATTAATTTAAATTTATAATTATTAATTTATATAAAAAGTAGTGTAAAACTTTATGTGAAAAAAATTAAAACTCTAAAATTTATTCAACTACATAAACATATCATGAGAATTATTATAATTTATAAGCATCCGGTGAAGGCATCTTGCCATTTTGTACCAAAGTGCAATAATTGAGTGTATTTAGATTAAAGTTTATAAATTTGAGATTGAGTTAACTTAATTTTATAAATTTAATTTTGATTAAAAATATGTTTATAATAATATGATTTATGTTTAAATTTTTTTTATTTTAAATATAATTTTGATAAAATGAATGTTATTTGAATGATATTAATCAAAATTATTTTTAAATGTCTAATTACTAAAAATGATATGAATTTTATATTGTAAAATTAATATTACTCTTTTCTTTTATTCCATCATTTTTTTAATATACTTAAATAACATATATATATATATATATATATATATATATATATATATATATATAGAGAGAGAGAGAGAGAGAGAGAGAGAGAGAGAACTAATATATATAAAAAAAAGCAACAAAATGCATAAATTATATTTATAAAAAATATAATTACATTTAAATACACAAAAAAATATAATTAAATGAAAATTTTAAAATTCAAATTAAATCAAGGAAATGTTGAGGTCAAATTTAATGTCATATTGATCATAAATTAGTATTAAAATATTATTAAGATAATATTTAATATTAATTATAAAAATATATTTATTTATGTACACATAAACAAATTTTTTTCAACATAAAAGTAATAAAATATTACTTTTCTATTTTATAAATTTAACTTAAATTTACACTCAAATTTAATTTAAAAAAAATTATCAAATATATATTAATATGACATTCAAGACTTGTTTAAAAAATACAAACATAATTCTAAGATTGTAAATCCAAACACACGTACGTACTGGACGAGATGCATTATGTGCATATCTAAAATGAATGAAGTATGAATACGTGTGTTTTTTTATGTTAGATATGTATATGTGTTAAATATATAATATATTTATATGATATATGTGTTTTACGTATTTAAATATATTTAATAAAAAAATTATTTTTTAAATTTAAATACGTTTAGATATATTTGATACGCAACAAAAATCTATTAATATTTTTTAAAAAATATTAGTTTTTATTATTAATTTTTAATTAATAAGTTTGTAAGCTTATCCAAATTTAATTACATTATTGACGTTTTCAAGTTAATATTTTCACATATTAATATTTTAAGTTATTATTAGACTTTTAAATTTTATCTTTTTATACATATTATTTTTATCTACTTTTTTATATATCTTATATCAAGTCGTTTATTTCGTTATTATCGAAACATTTCCACTATATTAATATTTTTTAATTATTTTTTTTTTGAAATACATGTATTTATACATAATTAATTTTATTAGGAGAAGTTAATTTAAGAATTTTTTTAAAAATATTAATAAAAATTATGTTTTATATTTTTTAAGAGATAAATAATAAATATTAATATATATAATATATATTAAGATATTATAAATTTTAAACTTATAAAAATGATATTAATAAATTATAAATAATTTTTTTAAAATTTTGTAATTAAAGCATTTGGGTGGGGGGCATCTTGCCATGAAATGCAATAATTGAATAAGGACATGGTGGATGAGATGGACCATGTGGGTGTGGCTCTCCATTATATGCAATTGGGTGGGGCGCCTGGCGGCATCTTGCCAGTTTCCTACCAACGTACAATAATTGAATGAGGACTTGGTAAACTTGATGGATCAATTTCTCCGCCATCTTGAACACGAGCTTCAGCCTTCTTTTTTTTTTTTTTAACTCTGCTTTTTTACTTATTTTTTCATATTATTTTTTATATTTTTATTAATATTATTTATTATATTTTTTTTCTATTATTTTTTACTAAATCACACATTTTTTAAAAAAATTATATACAATATATATACCCCTTTATACATTCCTAAAAAAAATATAATGATTTTTTTTTTTTTCAGACGAGTGAGTGAACAAGGTTCTCATTTCTCAAGTTTTGCAATGATGAATCCACCAAAGAGAGTGGTGATCTCTGTGCTATATTAATTAACAAAGCGCTGGTGAACAATGAAGGGCTATACCTATATTAATTAACAAATGAGTAAAGAAGGTGGGCAATCCCAAGTTTTGCAAGGTTGAATCTGCCACAAAGAGCAAAGAGGTGTTTTATCCTAGTCAACGTCGAATTCACACCAAAACAATGATTTTTCAATTCATTTGAGCACGTCACTTTTGTGAAGGATTATATTTTTTTTACCAAAAAAAATTATTGTAACATTAACTTAATATATCTGATAAATTCAACTTCAATTTTTATATAAAATTTAATGTATTTAAAAAAAATTATAATATTAAATGTTAACTTATAATTTTACATTATAAAATATTTTTTATATTTTAAAATATAAATATCATTTTTATCTTTAATCAAAAATTTTTTAATGTTTTTATACTTTTTTTAATAATTTAATACAATAAAAATATTTTTTTATATTTATTTAAATAAAATAAATTAATTTAAAATTATTTTTTAATTAATATATCTAAATATAAAATTAATTTTAGTATAATTAATTATAATAAAAAATTATATAATAATTAATTTTTAAAATAATCAAATTTTATAATTATTCTAAATACGTACTTATTTTAATAAGAAGATTTGCGCATTTTCTGCACAAAGTACAATAATGTTATATTTTTTATTTCTTACATAAAGTGCAATAATTTCGTTGATATAAGACAATGCCAAATGCACAAGCCAAGAACAAGTCCAATCATCAATGTTGTTAATTTCATTTTTTTGTGTAAACCCCCTATATCACATCATGATATTTTGTGTATTTGAGATAATTGTAAAAGTTTAATTATTTTAATAATTAATTATTTCAATAATTAAGATATAAAAATTTGATTATTTTAATAATTGATTATATTTAAATATATTAGTTAAAAAATAATTTTAAGTTGATCTATTTTATTTAGATGATATAAAAAAATTATTTTTATACATTAAATTATTAAAATAAATATAAAATAATTAAAAAAATATTTAATTAATTAAAAAAATTATTTAATTAATTAAAAAATTATTTAATTAAAGATAAAATAATATTTATATATCACTATTAAAAATAATCTTAATAGTTTTTTTATAAAATGCTCAATCATGAGCTGTTACCTCCAACAGCTTTTTTCGTTTGATAAAAGTTGTTGATTGTTTTATTCAAACAACCCAAACATCACCACTTCAACAGCCAACAACTTTTTTGTTGAAAAAAATTGTTGAACGACCAAAATAATCCGAAAGAAACACCCTCTTCGTCTCATTTGATAGGACACTTTGTTTTATAAGAACTTGTCAATCAAACAAGGATCATTGTTAATATACACTTTATTATGTTAAGATGTATAATATTTTTTTTATTTTATCTGTAATAATAAAATTTTTTTGGTAAGTTTCTTTTTTTTTTTTAAGTTTCATTTTTTTTTACACATTACTACTACTACTGTTGCCAGTCAACTATTGTTTGCCATCGGCCAGTCATAGTTCAACTACCGTTTGCCATCAAGTAGCCGTCGTTCGTCCCCAACTGGCCACCATCTGTCGTAGGCCGGTAGTCTGGCCACTGTCGACCAGCCACCATCTGTCACTACCACTTTTTTTTCACGTTGTATTGTTTATTTTTTTTAGTGTACAACTGTGTAAATAATATCAATTAAAATTGTACTAATTTTTATATTTTTTCATAAATAATTATACATACTAAAAACTCTACAAATTTTAACTGATAATATTTATACACAATAATATTTTCTTAAATAAAAACTCCTTACAGTTTCCTCCATGTGTGTGTAAGGGGTTTTAATATATATATATATATATATATATATATATAGTAATGTTATCAAATTTTAATTATGTAAAAAAAAATATTATCAATTTTAACGATAATATTTATACGTAATAATATTTTTTTTAAAATCATAATTGTGCATGTTAAAAATCTTATAAATTTTAACGATAATATTTATATAATTGTATAATTTAAAAAAATAAAATAAATTAACAGGTTCTTGATCATTCATCATAATCGTTGATGTGTTTTTTAACACAATCAACGACTATGATTCACAAGATATATCATACATCCTCCTTTAGAGGGTGCATATTAGAAATTGTCATCAAACAAGCATTGGATTCTTGAAAAAATTTTACATGCTTATATAAAAATTTAGACATTCATATTTCTTTATCATTAATTTATAAACAATTTATATTTATAACTAAAAATTATTATTTGTAACATACTTAATAAGTTAGTCAAAGTTATTAATTTATTAATTTATCTTTAAAAATAATTATTTTCTTTATTTTTTTTTCTCTTTCTTCTCCCCATCTTTGTCTCAGATTCATTTTCTTATTTTCACTTTCTTTTCTTTTTCCTTCTCTTTCTCCATGTAGCAACTTCATTGCCCCTACTTCCATGAACACCAAATAACCTCCACCATGGCAACAGAAACACTAAAGACTTCAATCCTGTAAAATACCACAAACCCATAATGAATAAACTGTTAGAGTTTGATTATTTAATTCTTTAATCTTTAAAATAAATTCTAGATGCATACACTCTAAAACAAAACGCCATAAGACCTAGGATCTACATCATGCCAGATTATCAAGGATTTTTGGATTTCCATAAATACCTGAATCTATAACTATTGATCACCAACTGTTGCAGAATCTTTTTGGTAATCAATCACGAACAAGGGGGTGGTTTGTAATCTTCCTCAACAAAATCGCCTTAGCTCCTTTATGGGACTGTCGTCACTCTTCTAGATGGGGAGAAGGGAAACTGTGTTATGATTTTGGTATATTAGGGACCATAATCGTTTCTGACGTATATTAACCAATTAGGGTTTCCATAATATCCTAATAGACCAATATGATATCTACTCATTAAGCCCACATCAAGTTATGAAGTCTACGAGTTCACTAAATTAGATCACTTAATAACAAGCCCAATACGTTAAATAGCTAATATAATTGTCAATTAAATATGATGTCCAACATTAATTAGGAAACTTAAATTTCCTAACAATTTCCCACTTGAGCTTTATATTATTCCTGAAACAATTATACTACAAATTCTTTAGGCGTGCATCTGTATGCTATTTATCCTTAGACTTCTCCTTAATACAATATGTCTATCTCTTATATTACCTATGAAACCACTGCAGTTTTTATCACAATCAAGTGTACCTAAAACACAATGATCACCATAACAATATACTTAATGACATAGATCAAATATAGATGAGTAGCGTGGAAATTACATGCAATGTGATCTCAGACATGTCTATTTCTAACTGGTCCTTCTTTAGTCCTTATTGAGATCTATCCAAAGTCCTTAAATGTAACACTAACGTTGCATATACAAAGCATAAACAAGTTCAAAAATATAATCATAAACCATCAATTTTATTCTGCAAAAAATCAAATAACACAATGTCTAAAGTAAAACATAGAACATAAAAAGACTCCAACTAAACTAAGGTATCCTTAGGAATAACACTTATATGAGCAGTATGCTCATGAAAAACCTTATGTGTCAAGTCCTTAGTTAATGGATCAGCTAGTATAAAATATGTCCCTGTATATTCTATAGAAATTTGTCTATCCTGAACTCTTTCTTTAACAACTAGAAACTTGATGTCGATAAACTTTGACTTCATCGAGCTCCTATTATTGTTGGAGTAAAGAACTGCTGAGTTATTATCACAATAAATCTTCAGTGGTCTGTCAATGCCATCAACCACATGCAAACTAGTGACAAAGTTTCGCAGTTATATCCTGTAACACCCTTCTTAGGGCATCACATTTTCGACTCCCGACTTATAATCTGAAAATCAATTCGTAAAAGGTTTGAGTTATGAAAATATGAGTTTCAAAATTTCTTTCTTGTTGAAATATAAACTTACTGAAATTTATATGTAATACTGAAAAATATATATTAAAACAGATTCATATACAATATTGACACTAATATATATTTAAACAGACTTTTTTTTAACAGTAGCAAACCCCATGACGGGTCCTACTTAATAACACGGTACAACACTAACGTTAAAACTTAACATATTTATTCTGTTGTGTATCCATCTTGTTGCATCGACATCCGTTTCTACATCCATCTCTTTTTGTCAACACTCGCACACCTTCAAGTCCCGAATGTCCACTCCTTATTGTTGTTACCCATCTCGAGTAGTATTTTATTCTCACATGTCTAAGACAAACTTCGATCCTTCTATTATTTAATTTTAACGATGCAGACATAAAGAAAACAACATAACAAAAAGGTGAGATCACTTTCTACACGTCTACCAATACGTGGCGATAGAGATAACACAAGACGATATCATACAGATAGATCATATCACAATTATGACCATGCCATCAACATTAATCAACTTTCATCATCCAATCATTTATCGGTTCAATTATCATAAGCAATAATTACGATAATGCCCTCAACATTGTCTAATTATCATCATCATCATCAAGTATTCAAAACAATTGTCATGCCGATATTCCTCAAATAATATATCACACGAGATATAAATGTCGATTATGCGTATCTTGCACAAAGACTCGATTTTTCAAAAACAACTCCATGGAGGTTTTCATAATTTCAAGGAGAATCTTTCTATCAATTGTCAACTTTAACCCAAAGACAATCTTCCAGGTTGTTGAAAAGAATCAGTTTCATGTCGGGTATTGTCAATGCGTTGCCTTAATGATTGATCAGACGCTTCGCGCTGTGAAGTGGCACAGTCTTCATGCCACCGCTTCATGACTTCATCGACCCGCGTGCTCGACGCCTTTTTGAAAGTCAAGGTCCATCATAGACCTCACTATCAATTCTTATTCCCTCTTCAACCACAAAGGCGCATATCTGATCAATGCACGAATATATCGGTCTGTAAGTCTAACCCCAAAGGCCAAATCTTTTCAATTTCATTAGTTCAATGTATCATATCCTCAACGCATGTTTTTCCAATGCATGTATAATGCACCAAATCCAATCACAAGAGCATATCTTTTTTGATGCATATAAATTGTATCAAATTATCTTTTATTATTTTCAACAAAGAAAATCATATTATCACATTTTCATAGTTATAAAACACTTTCGTCGTGTTTTTCACAAAATTGTTGAATATTTTCGATTACGCTTTCACAATTCCAAAACGTTTTTGTTACGTTTTGAAAATATCGTAACACTTCATTACATTTTCAAAACGCCGCAACTCTTCATTGCACTTTTAAATCACGTCTTAATTTTTCAACGTTTTTCTCAATCGCATAAAAATATACGCTTCTCAAATCCCATAATATTTTTCCACTGTTTTTAAATCGCGTAACTTAAAAATCATCCTTTTAAGTCGCGTAAATCATTTTCTTTCATTTTCAAAATATTTAAAACACTTTTCAAATCACATAATGATTTTTCGCTATTTTCACAATCACGTAAAAATAATTCATCACTCTTCCACCACGTAGTGATTTTTTAATAATAATTCAAATTACATAAAATATTTAAACGTAATTCAAATCGTGTAGAAATATTTTAACGTATTTAAAATCGCGTAGAAATATTTTCTTGTATTTCCAAATACTTAGAAATATTTTACTTGTATTTCAAACCATGTACTTTAAAATTACGTTTTTAAGATACGTAAATAATTTTTTCACCACATTTCATTACAAAAAAATATTTCCCAACCTTCAAATATTCCTTTTTCAACTTTTCTTAAATAATATAACTTTATACTTCATGTAATCTATTTTCTTACTCAAGAATTTTTTTTTCACATTTCTTTACTCAAGAAATCCTTTTCCAAAATATAATTCATAAAATCACTTTTCCATTGATATAAATCAACGTTTCAAAACTTAACATTTTCTAACGTCTTTCAAAACTCAAAAATAAGTTATAATGTTAGAACTTTTCAAATCACCATTATATTCTCCATTTTTCTCAAATCACTTCCAAAATCATTCTTCAAAATAAATTAGAGTTCAAACATGTTCAACCTCTCTTTGTCTTTCGTTTACAAAATTCTCTCAAGTGATAAAAACACTCTGATTCCCTTTCCAAATTTCATCTCGAAATTCTTCATTAGAAATTTCTTGGTTTCATGCAATAAGCCTATATCGCTGCTAGCAAGTAGAATATCATCGACATATAATACCAGAAAGATGTATTTACTCTCACTGAACTTGTGATATATACTGTCATCAACGACACTTACCTCAAAACCACACGAGATAATGACTTGATGGAACTTGTGATACCATTGACGGGAAGCATGTTTGAGATCATGGATGGATTTCTTTAGCTTGCATACCATAGACTTTGGCTCACTCGACACAAAGTTTTCTGGTTGTGCCATGTAAATCTTTTCGTCAATGTTTCCATTTAGAAACACAGTTTTGATATCCATCTGATGTAACTCCAAATCAAAATGAGCTACCAGTGTCATTATTGTCCTAAAGGAGTCTTTCGAAGATACCAGAGAGAAAGTCTCTTTGTAGTCAATGTCTTCCTTTTAAGTAAAGCTTTTAGCAACAAGACAAGCTTTATATCTCTCGACATTACCCTTTGAATCCCCTTTAGTCTTAAATATCCTTTTACAATAAATAGGCTTCGCGCCTTCAGCCAATTCGACGAGATCCCAAACGTCATTCTCCTTTATAGACTTCATCTCATCCTTCACGGCATCAATCCACTTTTGAGAGTTAGAATTGTGCATAGCTTGACAGAAGTTGATTGGATCATCCTCTGTTAAACCAATGCCATCCTCATGTTCTTGGAGAAAGACGTTGTAATCATTTGATATCGCGTTTCTCCTCTCTCTAATGGATCTCCTTAATGGCACTTCTTGAGGTTGTTGAGTTTGTTTTATAGGTGGTGCTTGAAAAAGAACCTCATCAATGTTGCATTGTTCTAGAATAATGTCAGGAATAATAGCCTGAACATTGTTGTTTAATACCGAAATTGTTTCTTGAATAGTGATAGGTACAAGGACTTGATCACTTTGTCAATAACAGGTTCTTCTTCGAAGACAACATTCCTTATATTTCTTTCCCGCTCAAACTCAACTTCCTCAAGGAATCTTATATTTCCTGTTTCAAAAAAGATCTTGATGTGAGATTGTAACATTTATACCCCTGAGAGCATTCAGCATAACCAACGAAATAGCAACTAACCGTTCTTGAGTCTAATTTTCTTTCATGCAGCCTATAAGGTCATGCCTCAACTAGACAGCCCTGAATGTGCAAGTGCCTTATGTTAGGCCTTTTGTCAGTCCAAAGCTTATAAGGGGTTTTGGTTACTGCTTTGATTGGTACCTTATTAAGGATATAAACTGCGATCTTTAAGGCTTCTCCCCAAAGTGACTCTGGCAAGGAAAAATGACTAATCATGCATCTTACCATATCCTTAAGAGTCTGGTTTCGTCATTCTGTAATACTATTCATACTGGGTTTGCCCGGCATTGTGTATTGCGGGACAACTCCACACTCATTGAGGAAAAGCACAAATGGTCCTGGACGTTGCTCTCCTGATCCATCATATTTGCCATAGTATTCACCACTACGATCAGATTTGACAGCCTTAATTTTCTTTCCAAGTTAAAGTTCAACTTCGCCTTGAAAGACTTGAAAACATCTAGGGATTGAGACTTCTCATGTATTGAATATATGTAACCATACCTAGAGTAATTATCTATGAATGTAATAAAGTATTGTTGTTCATTCCAAGAAGGTGTAAGGAAAGGACCACAAATATCCGTATGTATTAGTTCTAAGACATTCTTAGCTCTTTCGACACCTAATTTTCTTATGTTTGTTTGTTTTTCCCTGTTACACTCAATACAGACTTTAAAGTCTGACAGATCTAAGGGTTCAAGTATTTCATCCGATATAAGTCTCTAAATTCTCTGTTTAGAGATATAGCCTAAACGCTTGTGCCATAAAGCAACTAAATTCTCATTTAATTTTCGCTTTATACCTTTTGAACTTGTTTGCAATATTTCATTATAGGAACCAACAATGTCAAGCATATATAAATTATCAATTAAAGAACTAGAATCAATAACACATGAATTTTGATAGAGACTAACTTTATTATTTCCAAATGAATAAGAAAAACTAGATTTGTCCAAATTAGAAATAAAAATTAAATTTCGTCTAAATGATGGTGCAACAAATGTCTCAAACAAATCTAAATGAAATCCAATTTTCAATTGTAATCTAAAAGTTCATATAGCTTCCACTGCAACTTTATTGTCATCGCCCACAAAGATGAATCTTTCGTCATCACTTGGCGGTCGGCTCCACAAGCAACCCTGCATAGACATACTTATGTGAGTAGTGACACCAAAATCTACCCACTAAGTATCCTTAGGTACAAAAGCTAAATAAACTTCAGAATAAACTAAAGTGAAAAGCTCACCCTTCTTTACATGCCAGGCGGCGTACTTGGGACACTCTTTCTTCATGTGTCCTGACTTCTTGCAGAAGTAGCAAGTAAATTTCCCATCCTGCTTCTTTTGATGAGAAGAACCTTCAACAGTATCCTTAGCTCTCTTCTTCTTGTTGTTCTGAGAGGTCGAAGCCAAGTGAGCACTTTCTTCCTTATCTCTCTGCTGCCTCTCTGCCTCTTGCACACAGTGAGATATAAGCTCATTGAGGGACTATTTTGTCCTTCTGAGTGTTATAACTCACCTTAAATTACCCAAAGTGTGCATGAAGAGATATCACAACCAAATGCATGAGTAAGTCCTCAGACAGCTCTAATTTGAGTGACTTGAGCTTTGATGCAAGATTAGACATTTCCAAAATGTACTTCTTTATTTCCCATTGCCCTTATATTTCATTGAGACGAGTTTGGCCAAAAGATTACTCGTCTCCTACTTTTCATTCTTGGCAAAATATTGCTCAATTTCCTCGAGGAACTTCTTAGCATTCTTGTTCTCAGCAATAGAGCCCCGAAACGGTTCTGGAATAGAGTGCTTCATGATCATCAAGCACATTCAGTTAGAGCGATCTCATTTCTCAATTTTAACCTCATCATAGTTTTCCAGGTTGGAGTAGGTCGCTCTGTCCTAAGTACTAGATCTAAATCCATACAGCCAAGAATTATCTCCACGACTTCTTTCTAGGCTTTGAAATTCGTCCCATTCAACATTAGGATGGTATTGACTTGAGCAGAAATATTTATAGCACTAACAACAGAAATTGGATAGAGAACAAAATAAACAATCATATTCACATAAATAAGTACGTTAATAAAAATAAGACATGAACAATTATCCAGAATTGAGAATCCATCATAAGATACCTAGCATAACATTAATTCCCAGTCTTTGGACAGAGAAATTAACTGTAAGTGACTCTCAATGCAATGATCAAATATTGACGATAAGTTCTATCAAACAACAACCTTTCTTTGGACCGACTATTGTTCACATAAAAAGTAAAAACTTTATAACCGTCACATATTCACCACCGCAGGCATGTCATTATTTGGTCAAACTGTGTCTTCCTTTGGGCCGAGCATAGTTCGCATAAATAACTTCACGCAAACATCCATGTAATTTTAATCAAATTAATTTACACAACAGGGGTTACTTTGGCAACATGTTGTTTCAATTAACTTAATTAAAAATACTAGACCAACTAAGAAAAAAAAATTTATCAGTACAGGTCACGACCGTAATACTCAACACGGCCTGGTCGTGTTCCATTCTGTTAAGATTACCAGATTCAATTTTGACGTATTACGACCATGGACCCCAATATGGGTAGACCGTATAACTTACTGAAAAACATTTATTTTTTGCAAAAGAAAACACATGTTTTGTGCATACCATTCAAAATAATTTACTTTAAACATCAAATCCTTACTTTTGAAAAGAATTTCATAAAAGCTATTAAAAAAAAAGAAACCATTGCACGGTGGCCTTGTTTTCAAGTACAAAAAGGCATTATTGTTGAATAAAATATATAATAAAACCAAAACATTATTAGCTACAAGGAAGCCACTAAAACTAATTTGAAATTCATGCCAACACACATTCTCGATTAATACATTCTTGTGCAGAAAAAGAGAGAGTAAAAGCCCTAAATTTCATAATTAGGGTTTATAAAAATTTGGAGAAACAATCATTATAGGAAGATAAAAAAATACCCTAACTATGCTCCAAAAAATCCATAAATCCTAGTAATCTAACAACAATGACCTCTCTGATACCACTTATTAGGGATTGATTCTTTAATTCTTTAATCTTTAAAACAAATTCTAGATGCATACGCCCTAGAACAAAACACCATAAAGCCTAGGATCTACATCATGCCAGATTATCAAGGATTCTTAGATTTTCATAAATACCTGGATCCATAACTATTGATCACCAACTGCTGAATCTTTCCGGCAATCAATCACGAACAAGGGGGTGGTTTGTGATCTTCCTCAACCAAATCGCCTTAGCTCTTCTATGGGACCGTCGTCTCTCTTTCAGATAGGTAGAAGGGAAACTGTGTTATGATTTTGGTATATTAGGGACCATAACCGTTTCTGATGTATATTAACCAATTAGGGTTCCCATAATCCCCTAATGGACCAATATGGTATCTACTCATTAAGTCCACATCAAGTTGTGAAGTCTACGGGCTTACTAAATTAGATCACTTAATAACAAGTCCAATAAATTAAATAGCTAATATAATTGTCAATTATATATGATGTCCAACATTAATTAGGAAACGTAAATTTCCTAACATTAACCTCTATTATGTTCCTAAACCCATAAACAACAACCATCCACCAACAGAACCACTAGACTCAGTGCTTACCACAATTCTTCACCTCACCATGGCGCCAACTACCCATCATCTTTGCCTCTGCCTCCAACTTTCACCATCAACTACAACCCATCTTTCTCATAAACACCTAGCCACCACAAACAACCCATTCAACAACCAATCTCTCCTAAAACCACTTCCAACAACCCATTCAACAACCAATCTCTCCTAAAACCACTTCCACCATTAAACGAGCCTCCACCCAAACAACCACCAAAAACACCTCACCTCCATGGACACAACCAAACAACCACCAAATACACCTTACCTTCATGGACACCAAGCTTCCACCATGAACCTGCAATCTTATGCACCTAACTTATTCTCTTCATGTTCAACACAATCTTTAACATTATATATACCACTTAATTTTGTCTTCGACTAAACATTATTCAAAGTTTTCAATTTTTTGGTTAAGATTTCTAATGTATAGATTTGAAATTTAAACAAAAAAAAAATGAAATTAAAAAAATAAATAAAAAAATACTAAAGTTTTCTAATAAAAAAGAGGAAGAAAAGATTAAATAAAAATAATAATAAATTTAGGATTAAATTTGCATTTACACAAAATTTATACTTAAAAAACATATATTAAATAAAAAAATTAAGCTACTACAATAAATAAATTTAACAAAACATCAATACTATAAATCATTTAAAAAACATTATAAACACCTCCTGAATTCTTTTATAGTACTCTATTACAACAGTTTGTGGTTTATGTTTTGACAATTGATAAACACGCATACCAGTCTGTCTGCCACCAACACACATTACATCATCATATTTGGTGTCATATGATAAGCCAACCATGTTTTGGCACTGCACTTATCTTTATTGTAATTAATTCAATAATTTATGTTATTGCTCTCCAAACTTGAATCACTTTGGTTTATTAGAGAAATTTGTAGTCACTGCTTACTATATTAATTGTTACGTACATCATTAAGTAGTTCATACGTAA
This sequence comes from Ormosia emarginata, assembly GCA_029884605.1. Lineage (NCBI taxonomy): Eukaryota > Viridiplantae > Streptophyta > Magnoliopsida > Fabales > Fabaceae > Ormosia > Ormosia emarginata. The sequence continues at coordinate 42,528,651 of JAQQTP010000089.1, read as the reverse complement.
AAAAATATGCTTAAAGATTAGCGTAATTTATGTTGTTGCTCTCCAAACTTGAATAATCACTTTGGTTTATTAGAGAAATTTTTAGTCATTGCTCACTATATTAATTGTTACTTACATCATTAAGTAGTTCATATGTAAAAAAAAAAAGTTTAAAGATTAGAGTATTTTTCACATGAATCCTATAATCATATAATATATAAAAATATATACATACTTTTAAATTATGACATGTGTCATTTTAATATAGTAGTATATGTATAAAATATTGTTATATAACAAATACATACTTTTAATAACTGTCGCGTGACATATTATCTACAATTTAAATAAAAAATGTTCATGTATCATTATTTTGAAAAAATTATGTCACATTGAAAAAAAAAATTAAAGACTATAAAATAAGTAAAAATTTGGAATTGATTAGTTTTATTTTATTATGTTGTATTATTTCATAATTTTTTACTTTTAATATTATCCCGTTTGAGATAAACATTCTCCATAAAAAATATAAGATTATTTTTTTACTTAATATTACTTTATTTATTATATGATCTTCATATTATCTCAAGTATCATATATGAGCAATCACATATATCATAATGAGATATGCACGTGCATCGCACAAGTGATAATATAGTGTTAATAATAATAATAATACATGGTGAATTAGAATCAAACTGGAACCATAAATAATTAAGTTGACTATTAAATTATTTCATCATGCAATATATGTGACAAGTTTGTTTTTTAGTTCTTTGTGTTTTCTTTTTAGGTACATTGAGGGACCAAAGCCTAATCTGGTATATTTGTTTTGTTTTTACATTCTAACGTCACCCAAGTGCTACTGTTGTTATATTATGCCCATCTTATACCAACTTAGTAGGAGAATATGCAAAGCTCGACCAACCAGAACATCTGGATTAGCAACTTAGTTCAAATTCCAGATGGTTTGTGGTTGGATATTGTACTCTTCACCTATTTGTTCCAAGGTGCGCCCATATTCCTATTTGTTCCAAGGTGCACCAATATTCCAGCGTCAATCCAAAGTGAACCACACCCACCCCCTTCACCTTGTCGCAGCTGCAAGGGACTGGTATTTGCAACCCGAGTCCCAACTGTAAACTATCTAATAAGTTCACGTTAACATATTGGATATCATTTGAATCCACCAAACCCGAAAACACCTATGTTCCTATATAAGAAATATTTCACTCGTCTTCACCTTGTACATGGGTGGGTTAGTGGGCTGACCTTGCGACAACGACCCGATGCAATTGCACTCAAAGTAGATCGGGATGACCCAATTCACCTATATCGTGTAATTGTTGGGTCAGGTCGACTCCTGGAGGCCATTAGCGGCGACAATGTCGACCACGCGAGTCACGTTGAAGAGGCTTTGGATGGCGCCTAAGGTGGTGGAGACTCGCGACTTGTAACCAACTAGGGTTCCACACGTGGAGCTCTCCCAACAGTTGAAGCCTGTAGCGTTGATGTGCAAATTAATCATATAATAATATATAAAAAGAATATGCATACCTTTAAATCATGACATGTGTCACTATGGCATGACAATGTGCGTATAAAACATTGTAATATGACAAATACATACTCTTAATAACTGTCATGTGGCATATCATGTTACAATTTAAATGAAAAGTGTACATGTGTCGCTACATTGAAAAAATCATGCCATGCTAGAAAAAAAAATTAAAAACTAGAAAATAAATAAAAATTTAGAATTTATAAGTTTTAATTTATTATGTATGTATTATTTTATATTTTTTATTTTTAATATTATCATGTGGGAACTAAATATTATCTATAAATAAACATATAAGATTACTTTTTTATTTAGTATTAATTTTATTTATTATATGATCTTTAATATTATTCCAATTATCACATAGAATAACTATATGTATCATATGAGACTTGTACGTGTATCACACAGATACTAATATAATTTTATATATGTTTAATGATAAATAGAAGGTCTATAAATAAACAGTATCTTTTATTTTTTTACAAAATATACCATACTTATAATAAAAAATGGCTAATTAAAAATTATTCACACTACTACAAATTCTCATATTACCAATGGCAAAACCCATCGATAATGTAGTAAAACACCATGGCAATTAAAATTACTGTATTTAAAAGATGCTCTAAACCACAATATTAATTAGAGAAATATTTGTATAGATTTAGTCTATATAGGTTATGTGAATTAAATGAATTAATAAATAATATATTATTATTTTTAATATAAAATAATTATGGCACATAAAAAGTTTTAAAATTATTAAATATTAATCAATTTAATCTACATATTTAGAGAAACTTGAGTATTTTTATATTAATTTACAAAGAATCAAAGAAAAATAAAATCACATATTAACGGATTGTATTGATTGATACACTTAATTATGTTGTGACAATTGACAAAGACGTGTCATCTTTTTTCCAATAAAGACGTAAACCACAGGACATTAATAAAATCTTGGTTTTCGATGTGAAAATTGAAAAGTAGATTTTAGAAAAATAATCATCTCATTTTTAACATTACTATTTATATTAATTAATAATATATAAATTTATAGTTAATAATAATATATATTAATAGAATAATATCTGTTATTAATTTAAATTTATAATTATTAATTTGTGTAAAAAATAGTGTAAAACTTTATGTAAAAAAAAATAAAACTCTAAAATTGATTCAACTACATATTACATATAACATATCACGAGGAATATTATAATTTATAAGCATCGGGTGAGGGCATCTTGCCATTTTCGTATCAAAGTGCAATAATTGAGTGTGTTTAGATTACATTTTTAAATTTGAGATTAAGTTAATCTGATTTTATAAATTTAATTTTGATCAAAAAAATTTATAGTAACATAATTTATATTTAAATTTTTTTATTTCAAATATAATTTTGATAAAATAAATATTATTTACATGATATTAATTAAAATTATTTTTAAATATATAATTATTAAAAAAGATATGAATTTTATATTATAACATTAATATTATCATTTTATTTCATTTTTTTATTTTTTAAATATACTTAAACAATATATATATATATATATATATATATATATATATATATATATATATATATATATATATATATATATAAAGCTAATATATAAAAAAGCAACAAATTAATATTAAAATATTTTAAAATTTAAACTAAACCAAGAAGATATGAAAATTAAGTTTAATGTGATATCAACCACAAATTAATATTAAAATAATATTTAATATCAATTATAAATATTTATTTGTTTATATAAATAAATTTTATTCAATATAAAAATAATAAAATATTATTTATTTATTTAAGAAACTAAACTTAAATTTATACTTAAATTTAATTAAAAAAATTACCAAACATATTAACATTATATTCAAAACTCGTTTAAAAAATACAAAACATAATTCTAAGATTGCAAATTCAAACGCACATACGTGGTGGACGAGATGTACCATGTGGATATCTAAAATATAAGCATTTGGGTGGGGGGCATCTTGCCATTAAGTGCAATAATTGAATAAGGACATGGTAGAGGAGATGGACCATGTGACTCTCCATTATATGCATTGGGTGGGGGCATCTTGCCATTTTCCTACCAACGTGCAATAATTGAATGAGGACTTGGTAGACTTGATAGACCATCACAAACAATTGGAATTTTTTTTTTGTATCATGAGTTGTTTTTATATCTTTGATTTATTTAAATTATTTATGAAATTAAATTTTTATTTAATCAAAAAAGTAAAAGGATTATATGATTTTTTTACAAAAATTATTTATTTAAAATTTCAACTTGTATTCTTATCTTAACTACTAATCCTCCTTTTGTTGGTGGGAGAATTTTTTTTTTTAATCAAATACATTTTGATTCGTTCATAAGTTAATTAGTTTAGGATCGTGTTGTGTATCACACATTCATTAAAAGAATTAACCTAATGAAATAAAATGTCAAAGTACAAAATTAGTAATTTTTAACACATAACAAGGTTTATCTAAAATCAATATGTGTTTCAAAATGATCTAAAAAATAACATAACAAGTCTTAAGTAAGCATACATAAGTCTTAAATAAACTAAAAGTTAAAATAACATAACAAATATTAAATAAACACAAGTCTCAAATGAACTAAAGTAACATAAAAAATCCTAAAAAAATAAAGAATAAGTCACATAAACTAATTAAAATCACTATTATTATAGATAGCATATGCAAAGAGGTGTCAATACAGAACAGTTTGTTGCGAACCAAGCAAAATTTGGGGCGAGCCAAGCTGGGCCAAATTTGTTGCTGATTGCAGGTTGTGGCCAACCAATTGGCCCAATTTTTTTTAAATTTTTTCTTTAATTTTCAACATTTAAAAATTTCATTATTATGCTTCATCAAATTTTTTTTTTCTTTTGCATTGCTAAAATATTATCAAACATCAAATAAAGAATTTTTGTGATATAAATATTAATTTATATTAGAGCATAAGGGTAAAACCCTTCACATACGATATAAATGTATTTGACGGTTCTCCAAATAAAGAATAAGACAATGGGCCATTGGGCTAAATTTACACTACTTGAAAGTCAAGCCAAATTATGTTTGAGCTTAAATTTTTTTTAAGTAATCCACAAATTTTGTCAGGTTATTTGACGACATATCGGACTAGGTCTATGTTAATACCCCCTACAAATGAATTCTTGTAATCATTGACTTTATTGTTAAATTTTTCAAAAAACTATTGGATTCAAAAACTTGTCATCCAAGTAATCCAACAATTTTTTTTATTACAATGGTATGTAAGATGTCTCATCAATTTCTCATCTCTATTTTATTTGGTCATATTACCAATATAACCATAATAGCTATACTTAAATTTAATTAGTTACACACGAAAGAGAGTAGAAAACATTCTGAAACGATACCAAGTATCTCTATACCATGACTTTGCACTGTTTTTTTTTAAATCGATGTGAGTTTAGTTGGATTTTGCAAATTGGGAAAGTCTTAACCGCAACCCAACCCATTAACATCATATTAAGTATTTTTAACCAAACTTAATCCACAAATTTAAATCAACTCACTATTTATAACTGAATTGGGTCAAAACTTATAAATTTGTGAGTTAATCCAACTAAAAGACACCCCTAATCTCAAATAAAAAAGCAATTGCAGTTTGATAAAGTGTGCGCTTAGGTAAACTTTTTAAAAAAGTGATTATAAAATAGTATAAATAATTAATTTTTTTAGAGATTTTTATGAAAAGAAGATTTTGTTTAACGTTTAGATACAATTATAAAAAATATTTTTTTATTTTATCTCTCTTCTATTACCTCTCTACACAATTGATTTTTTTTATGAAAAGTAGATGTTGTTTTTTGTTTGGATACAATTATGAAAAATACTTTTTATTTTCTCTCTATTCTGTAATCTCTTTTCATAATTGATTATTTTGATAAATAACTGTCGTAACCAAGATCGCGACGGGACGACCCAAAAAGATTAGGTTTGTGAAAATCAATGGAGCTGCCACCAACGTTTATTTAATTTGAAAAAATATTAGAAAAACCTTTAAAATAGTTAAAACTGGTTTTTTTTTAGAAAAAATGAGTTTGGATTCGGAAGTCGATTACAGGTAGGGAAGGTGTTAGCACCCTATACTACCCGTTCTAAGAACGGTACCTTAAATTAGTTGTGCAAATTTTAATAATCTCAAATGTATTTATTTTACCTCTTTTAAAAAAGAAAAAAAATAACTAAAATATGAAAATTTATTTTTTTGTCTTGACAGAATAGAGATTTTGCTCCTACGTATTCCCGGGTGCAATGAAAAACTCAAAGTCACGTAGTTCTGTAGAAAATAAGTATGAGTTAGTTAATTTTAATTAAAAGATTTTTGAAAAGAAATTTTTTTGTTTGAAAATAAGATCATTCTTACACGGGATTCACAGAAGACTTTCTTTCAATAAACTCATATGATCCAAACGACGTTGAAGATAAAGATCATTATTCAATCACAATCATTGGTCATTACATTTATTAAAGATTTTTTTTTATGTATTTTCATTTTTTTATTTTATTTTTTTTATTTTTTTTCATTTTATTTTTTATTATGCTTAACAATCATCTACATAAATAAATAAATAAACAAAACTTAACAAAAGAATAAGCAAAAATGAATAACACATGTATATAATAAAAAATAATAATACAAGAAAAAAAAAACAACCTTACCTCCAAGGCGTATAAAAATGTTATACTCAAAGAAGTTGGTGCACAAGATCCCTTTGTGTTCTCTTCAAATCAAATCTTGAAGAGCAGCCCACTTGCAAGAATTTTTTTTTTTTTATTAAAGTCATCGAACTCTTATACTTAGTATTAAGCCCAATGGTCTAAATTTTTTGAATGCTCAAAACAAATGAGAACCACCTCTTTATATAGGAGGAGGGGAGGGGGAAAGAGCATGACTTTTTCAATGTGGGACTTAGACACCTTAGTTTTTTTTCTTCAAATTTCTTTTTTTTTTAAATTATGAATTTGAATGACTCAAGCAACAAAAGTTTATGGACAAAATTGGGTATCAACAATTGCTCCCATTTGCTTTACATTTAAAATAAATGGGAAGCAAATAAATTGATTCAATTTTATCCATGAAAATTTCTTGAGCAATACACATCAAAACCAAGTAAAATGCGGGGTATGAGGACCCAGAAATGAGAAGGCAATGGGTACGGAGACCCGGAAACTAAAAGTGATGGGCATAAGACCCTGACTTGCCGTGAAAGCGATGGGTGTGAGGACCCGGAAAGGAAAAGGCAAATGAAGTTGGGTATCCGCTGAAGTTTGATAGGAAACCCAAAGCAGAAAAGGAAAAAGCTTGCGGAGTCGGGTATCCACCGAAACTTGACAAAAACTTAAAGCAGGAAAAGGAAAAAGCTTGCGGAGTCGGTATCCACCGAAGCTTGACAAAAACTTAAAGCAGGAAAGGTAAAAAAGCTTGCGGAATCAGGTATCCACCGAAGCTTGGCAAAAAACGTAAAGCAGGAAAGGTAAAAAGTTTGCGGAGTCGGATATCCGCCGAAGCTTGACAAAAACTTAAAGCGGGAAATGGAAAAAGTTGCGGAGTTGAGTATCCGCCGAAACTTGGCAAAAATTGGAAAAAACTTAAAGCAGAAAAGGGAAAAAGCTTGCGGAGTCAAGTATCCGTCAAAGCTTGGCAAAAACTTAAAGCAGGAAAGGTAAAAAGCTTGCGGAGTCGGGTATCCGCCGAAGCTTGACAAAAAACATAAAACAGGAAAGGTAAAAAGCTTGCGGAGTCAGGTATTTGCCGAAGCTTGACATAAACCTAAAGCAGGAAAGGGTAAAAGCTTGCAGAGTCGAGTATCCGTCAAAGCTTGGCAAAAACTTAAAGCAGAAAAGGTAAAAAGCTTGTGGAGTCGGGTATCCGCCGAAGCTTGACAGAAAACTTAAAGCAGGAAAGGTAAAAAAGCTTGTGGAGTCAGGTATCCGCCGAAGCTTGACAAAAACATAAAGCAGGAAAGAGAAAAAGCTTGCGAAGTCAGGTATCTGTTGAAGCTTGACAAAAACTTAAAGCAGGAAAGGGAAAAAGCTTGTGGAGTAGGGTATCCACCAAAGCTTGGCAAAAAACATAACAGGAAAGGTAAAAAACTTGCGGAGTCAGGTATCCACCGAAGCTTGACAAAAACTTAAAGCAGGAAAAGGAAAAAGCTTGCGGAGTTGGGTATTCGTCGAAGCTTGACAAAAAGCGTAGAGCAAGAAAGGTAAAAAGCTTAATATTCGCTGAAGCTTGACAAAAACTTATAGCAGGAAAGGGAACATGCTTGCGGAGTCAGGTATCCGCCGAAACTTGACAAAAACTTAAAGTAGGAAAGGTAAAAAGCTTGCGGAGTCGGGTATCTGCTGAAGCTTGACAAAAACTTAAAACGATGGGTGCGAGGACCCAAAAACTAAAGGTAGAGGGGTGCGGGGATTCGGAAACTAAGGGCAATGGGCACAAGGCCTTGAGAACCAAAAAGAAAAGGTGTTTGAGCTTGTAAATGCATGTGATGCTTGAGATGATGCATGATGTGATGGATGCATGATAATACAATGGATGTGATGCCTGTGGACAGTGCATGTGATGCTTGAGATGATGCATGATGCGATGGATGCATGATAATGCAATGGATGTGATGCTTGAGGACAGTGCATATGATGCTTGAGATGATGCATGATGCAATGGATGTTCTACTATAGAGATTCTCATGAACAAATAGGGTAAACAGAACTGACACATCAGAGCTTTAGCTGGATCGCACTTGGTTCCACAACACTCTTAAGGACTTCTTCCCATAGTAGGATCAAGGTCGAACAGTAACGAAATTTGATTTATGATTTGTCTGGTTATTCTTCATTTTCTCATCAATACTCTAAAAGTGCCTTGAGCTAAAAAACTTTATGCAGTAGGCCTTGAGCCCAAGAACTTTAAGCAATGAGTCATGAGCCAAAGAAGTAATGTACTTGACAAAATATTTTTTTTAACCAAAGTTTTGAACCAAACGCTTCTTGGAAAAAGGGGGATCATTGCCAATCTCATCTTCTTCAATTTCTCTTCATTACATGTAGCTTGTGTAGAAGCTTCTGACTTTCTTCCTCCAAAGATTCCTATTCCACCGGACATACTTCAATCTGAATTATCCATTGAGGATGTCATTTCCTTCATCGATTGAAATTTTGGAGTTCTTTTGGCTTGAGTTATTCAACATGAGACTACCATCAGATGGTTAAGTTGTAGTATTGCACTCATGTTCACCGAACTTGAAGCGTCATGTACCAAATATGCATGGATTCAAAAGTAGAACAGGAAAGAAATCTACTAACTGAGTAATTTATTGACTGACTTTGGGAGTATGACTATACAAAGGGCATTTACAAAGGATAAAAACACCAGAAATGGAACAGTACGAATGCCAGAAGTGTTTTTGCCCTAGTTTGGATGTGATTGATCTTTACTTGACAACTGGATGACCATTCTTTCATCAAGTATCTACAAAAATCTGCCCCAGAGTAAGGTATTGAAAAAAGAAATTGACCCAAGATAAACCATTTGAGAATAAAGCTGCCCTAGTGTAGGCCACTTGACAACCAAAAAAGGCCCAGTGTGGGGAACTTGAGATTTTTTTTTTAGTTTTGCCCTAATGTGAAGCCAAATCAAACTAGAAAAAATTGCCGCAGTGTAAGGCTGAATTGAAAAAGATAGAGACTTGCTCTAATGTAGAGCCAAATTGAATTAAAAGATTTGCTCCAGTGTGGATCAAATCGAGCTAGAGAAATTACCCCAGTGTAGGGTCAGCTTGAACAAGGTGAAAACTTGCACTAGTGTAAGTCTTTTTCTTTTTTCATCTTTTTTTTACCTCCCTTGCGGGTTTTTAGTCTACCAGGATTTTTTTTAAGGAGCAATGAACTAAATACTTGTATGAGTACAATCCTTTTGTCTCAAAATTAAAACTTGTGAAAATAAAGGCAATCATTAATTAATCAGAATGGACTTTTTAAGGATTGTAATGTGGCCAACGCTAGTGGTTATGAAATGAAAGATATAAGGTTCAAACAAGTATTTAAAGGTTAAATGGAACCAAGGATCCTTGTTCAAACTTTAAGCTTTGTCACTTGCCTTTGCGCTTTCAAACACACTTTTCTCTTATTGTTCTCCATTTTACTTTCTATTCCTTTCAGTTTTCCTTCATTTTTTCTTTTTCATTATGCTTCAAAATAGTCACCATGGCAATCAACATTTATTTTGTGATATCCCCTAGTGTAGAGGTGATCTTTGTCCAGGTTTTATTGAAGAAAACTTTCAAGCTCAAAATGAGATAACGAGAGATAATTAAAAGAAAAAATGAATTCTTATGAAAGATAAAGAAAGACGGTCAATCTTCATTTCAAATCTTGAATGCGCATTTTTAAAATTTTTAATTTAGAGATAAAAGAATAATACACACCAAGTAATTACTTATTTGCTCTTTTTTTTTCCTTTTTTTTTCCCTCTCCTTTAGTCTTTTTTTTTATTTTTTTATTTTTTTATTTTTTGCAAAGAACACCTGCACACGCGGGCTTCATGACCACCAATTTTTTTCTAGCACAAGAGTCTCATGGGATCCGGACCAAAAGAAAGCAAGTAAAGGAAAGAAAAAAATGACAAGAAAGATGTGACAAGGACATGAGTACCAAGAACATAAGAAAATGACACAAGGTATGCTGAGAGATCCATGCAAATCTATTACATCAATGCTTCAAGAAAGTTTACATAAATTCAAAATCGAAATGAATCACCACTAAGTTGAACTTTCTAAGGTTGCCCCTGATTGTTCACTCCAAACATTCGCTCCTATCGCAGATGATCATGCCTAGAAACATCTGACACTGCTTGCTTTTAGGTAGTCGTTGTCATCCATGAGTTTTATTGAAAACCCATTTGATTCATTTGACCTAAAGTCCACCCTTAACCAGTTCAACATTTTTCCATACTTACTTCTTCATCATTCATTTGATGCAATCTTCCCTTTTTCATTCCGCTTTCAATCCTTTCACCAATTATTATGATATTAGAGAAATTCGATGATACACTCCCAATCATATGATCATAGAATGACACGTGAAATGTATTGGTGAACATATTAACCATCTCTTTCTCTGACAAAGAGGGTTCTACTTGTGCAGCTATTTCCCTCCACCTTTGAGCATATTCCTTAAAGGTCTCAGCATCCTTCTTAGACCTGCTTTGTAGTTGTATTCTATCTGGTGCCATATCGATGTTATACTTATATTGCTTCAAGAAAGCATCAGCCAAGTCTTTGAAACATCGAATATGAGCACGCTCAAGATGTGTGTACCAATTCGAAGCTGTCCCAGTTAAACTGTCTTAGAAGAAGTGGATTAATAACTTGTCATCATGAGCATGGGAAGTCATCCTGCGGATGTACATGGTCAAATGGTTCTTTAGGCAAGTGGTCCCCTTATATTTGTCCAAATCTGGGACTTTAAACTTCGGAGGAACCACCACGCCTGGGACAAGGCAGAGCTCAGTAGCATCCCTGATGCCATAATAACATCCTCCTTCAATGACTCGTAATCTCTCTTCTAGAATTTTTAACTTCTCTTTGGACTAAGAGTTTTCAGCAGAAGAATTCAAAGGATATTGTGGCATGAAAATGAGGACAAAATGTTGCAATGATGGGGTTCCACTGATACCAGAGTAATGGACATGTGGTTGGGTTATGCTCAATGAATTGAAAGCAAACCCATTGCTGCTAGGGGAATTGATAGCGTGTTGTGGCACAAAGCTAGAGGGGATGCCATATGGTAGGAATGGTGGTAACTGAGCTTCCTGATAACTGGTGACTGAGGGTTGAGTTGTGTTGTTTGGATAAATGGTGAGCGGCATCACAACTCCTTGAAGATTAAAGCCTTGGTATTGCATAGAGGTTGGAGAGAAACCGGGAGGGTGAATAGGTGCGGCTAGATGTCCTTCGTTCGCCACTGAGGAATTCTCATCTGTGCTCTTTCTATCTTCCATGGATTGTAGTATCTTCATCATCTTAGACACTTGATCTTTGAGTTAATTCACCTCATTCCTCAGCTCTTGAGTTTGTTCTTTTTCATCCAAGATCCTAACTTGGGAACAAGTCTTGTAAGGGTGTCGCAGAAGCTGTCTTTCTACTACAGTGTCTACTCTTCTGCTTGGGGAAACATGATATGAGTATGCAATTATCAGTATGGACTGAACAACATGCATGTATACGAAGTATTGACTACTGATGCAGCTGGATTTTTTTTTAAATGCTATGATTGCCATGATATGGTTTTTTTTTTAAAAAAATGTTATGAATGTCATGGTAATGCAAGATGATGATTCTTTTTTAGAATTGATTTTTTTATAAAAAAAATGCGTGAATGAAAATGCAAAATGATATATTTTTTATTTTTTTTAATTTCTAAGAATGCTATGAATGACAGAAAAATGCAAGTTATAAAAAAAGATGCATGAATGAATGACATGAGAAAAAAAATAATAAAAAAGGTATGCTCCCTTTGTGCCCTAATCAGGTGGAACCTTAGAAGCTAGATTTCCTTAATGTCATGACTCTAATTTTGGCAGTCACTATGTTCAATCTATCAATGTAAGATTTTTAGGACAGATCTAAACTTCTAAAAAGTCACGGTCCTCGGATTGCTCTTATCTCGAAAAACAATGACTCAATTCATGAATTAATCACAAGTAGGGATAAACTCTCTCAATATGACTAATCCATGATACTGGTAACAATCTGAGTGGTGTCTCAACAAATGTCAAGTGAGCGTAAAGCCTCTCAATAACAAAAGTCGAGACCCCTCCTATTTCTCGGGTTCGCACAGACTCAGGTATACAGCCCAAAAAGTGTGTGGAGTAAGTGATAGTGATGTATGTGCGAGAGAGCATACAAACCTGTACAAAAATAATTAAAAAGACCAAAATACCCCCCAACTTGCAAAAATATATACAACAGCCAGCTAACAATGATCTATCCTAGGGTTTCAATAATTAAAGACAAAATATTAAAAATATATAAAAGTAAATCATGTAAAAAAAACATAGAATAATGCTAGCAAATATTTACATACAAAAATATTCACACACAAATAAAAAAAACAAAGACAAAAAGAGTAAAATAAATAAATAGAAATTATTAATAATTTGCACAACTAACATCAACAGGCCTGATTCTCTAAATGTCCCCAGTGAAGTCGCCAGCTGTCGCAACAGAGATCACGACGGGACGACTCAAAAAGATTAGGTTTGTGAAAATCAATGGAGTCGCCATCAATGTTTATTTAATTTGGGAAAACATTACAAAAAAATCCTTAAAATAGGCAAAATTGGTCTTTTTAGAAAAATGAGTTTGCATTCGGGAGTCGATTACAGGTAGGGAAGGTGTTAGCACCCTACACTGCCCGTTCTAAGAACGATACCTTAAATTAGTTGTGCAAATTTTAATAATCTCAAATGTATTTATTTTTCCCCTTTTAAGAAAGAAATGAAACAACTAAATTATGAAAATTTATTTTTTTGGCTTGACAGAATAGAGATTCTGCTCTTACGTATTCCCGGGTGCAATGGAGAACTCAAAGTCACGTAGTTCTGTAGAAAATAACTGTGAGTTAGTTGATTTTAATTAAAAGATTTTTGAAAAGAAATTTTTTTATTTGAAAATAAGATCATTCTTACACAGGATTCAAGGTAGCACAAGACTACTCAATAAACCCATATGATCCAAACGACGTTGAAGATATCATCCGCTATTCAATCACAATCATTGGTCATTGCATTTATTAAAGATTTTTTTATGCATTTTCATTTTTTTATTTTTTATACTTTTTCGTTTTTTATTTTATTTTTTATTATGCTTAACAATCATCTACATAAATAAATAAATAAACAAAACTTAACAAATGAATAAGCAAAAATGAATAACACATGTATATAATAAAAATAATAATACAAGAAAAAAAAAAGCAAGCTTACCTCCAAGGCGTATAAAAATGTTATACTCAAAGAAGTTGGTGCACAAGATCCCTTCGTGTTCTCTTCAAATCGAACCTTGAAGAGCAACCCACTTGCAATAAATTTTTTTTTTTACTAAAGTCATCGAGCTCTTATACTTAGTATTAAGCCCAATGGTCAAAATTTTTTGGATGCCCAAAACAAATGAGAACCACCTCTTTATATAGGAGGAGGGGAGGGAGAAGGAGCATGACTTTTCCAATGTGGGACTTAGACACCTTAGTTTTTTTTCTTCAAATTTCTTCCTCTTTTTTTTCTTTTTTTTATTATGAATTTGAATGACCCAAGCAACAAAAGTTTATGGACAAAATTGAGTATCAACAACAACTCATTCCTATTTTGTGATTAGAAACATTTCCCATTTGGCTAACAAGCCAAACCTTGTTTGCGGATTGTCGCAACTGGAATGGCATGGAGACACAACTGAATTTTTAAAAACAAAAATAATGTGGAAGAGTAGCCATCAACTTTATTTGGTTAGGAAAAAGTTGAAAACATGAAAAAATTTGAAAAACATAATTTGCAAAACCAAAATCGGATTTGAGAGTCAATTATGTATAGAAAAAGATAAACTTAATCTCACTATACACTTATACATCTGTCTTTAAATTATTACCTTAAAGTTAATTATACAAATTAAATAACCTAAAAATATTTAATTTATCCCGTAAAATAACAAATAATGAATGATAAATAAGAATTAAAGTACAATATTTACAAGAAAAACATAATATAAAAATAAAAAAAAAATTAAACTATTTTCAATTTAAGAAACACTAAAAAATAAAGACGAAACTATAAAAACTTATAGTTTGCCTTGTGTAAAATAAATATTTCTACATATCTTAAGTATAATGAAAATCTTAAAATCATATAGTTCTTTAAAAAATTATGTGTGAGTTGATTAATTTTAATTAAAAAAAATTAGAAAGTGCTCGAGAAAAAAATTATTTAACAAGAAGTTAATTAAACAAAACAATATGTCAAGAACATAGTCAATCAAGGGAATTAACAAGACAAATCAAATGAATGATCAAAGAAAATAAACTAAACCAACTAATGAACTGAGTTCCTTTTTTATTTTCATTTTTCAATTTTTAGGCATTTTCTGTATTTTTAATTTTATTTTTATATTTTTGAAAGCCCGACTAATTCAAGCAGGTCCAACCCACTTAAGAAAAATAAATAAAGATAAACTAACCCACAAACTTGCCTAAGCTTAATGGTTCAGGCCCAACTAAAGTCTTTAACCAACGAAATGAGGCAAAATTTCTAACCCAAGTCTATACTAAGCCAAAGAAGTCCACACAAACTCTTTAACTACGCAACTCAAAGACTATGTATGGCCTGTTATGGGTAGAGATGATCCTGTTTAGGTGATTTGATGTCTGTGAACCTTGTAGACTTATGAAATGGGGGTTGGAGTGTTCTAGTGTTGTTGATTATAATTCTGGGACTCAGTTGTTTTTTGTTGTAGTTTGGACTTTAGAGGTCTTGCTTCATGGTGGAAGGGAGGAAAGGTGCTTATGGTGTTTGATTTCAATGGAATAGGAGCGAGGTGTGATTAGTATTTTTTTTATTAAAATTAATTAATTTAATTAATCAAATGATGATCAATGGCGGAAGCTTTTAGGGACTGAGGGGGGCAGTTGCCTCCTTACTTTTTTCTGCTTTTATATTACCCTTCTTAAGAAAGTATCACAATTACATATATCAGACTATTCATTAATTTATAGTTAAAATTTTAAAAATTTTGTATTTTGTACATGCCCTTATATTTCGAAAAGGTTGTACTTTCTAATGAATAATTTGAAAGGGATAATAATATAGTCAGATTCATTTTTTATTACTTTGCAAGGTCATTAAAATGAAATCAGTAAATGAGTTTGAAATTTTTGGAAAGAACGAAGACATGTTTATGAATAAATGGCTAAAATACAACCAAAGACAATTGATTATACTATGAGGATTGAAACTATACTGGGTATATGATCTCATATAAGAGTTTAGGAACACTACCATATAAAACAACTGATTATACTATGAATTGTGACTATAACTCTAATAAGCTAATTAGAGACAAGACACAATTGTCCAATCCATCATCTTTCTCAGCTTCCAATTTGAACCCACCTTCACCTATTCCCTTCTCAAGCTCATCATATGCATTCTGAACATCATGCAACCCTATCAACATTTGCTTCCCTTGCGAACTCACCATTTGCTACCAAGTTCTTGAATGTACCAATGTGAAACTCTAGAAGAGCACCTGTCGATGGAGCTTTCATTTCTTCTTCCATCCATGGAATTGATGGCCGACCCATCTGCCGTGATGTTTCTTCTCCGCTTGATCTCATCTCTCTTTGCTTTCTTCTTCACAAGATTTTGAGAATCATTGGTGGGGCCTTGTCATTTTGAATAGTTAGCACAATACCGTTAACGTTGTTAGACTAGGAGGGGTTTTTAGCTCTCGAAATAAATTTCATGGGGTAAATTGCACCTTACCCTATGTTTGGATGTTTTTTCATTAACGAAACGGAATATGTGGGAATGGATCGGAAAGGAAAGGAATGGAATGGAACATAGTTCCCCCCTCTTTGTTTGGAAGATTCATTAACGGAACGGAATGGAATATTTGTTCCCCCTATTCCACCTCAATTTTGGGGGGAACAAAAATTAGACATTTGAGGGGAAGAGGGGGGAATTGATTCCCCATGTATTCTGTTCCATTCCTATACATTTTAAAACTTCCAAATACAAACTTATTTCCGTTCCCCTCATTTCCTTTCCGTTCCTCCCATTACCTGTCAACCAAACATAGTGTTATTGAAGTTCCATAGGTAAAACACACAAGATGTATAATTTAAGGGGGTAAACAATATTTTAGCCTTAATTTATATATAAAGCACATGCAATCAATATTCATAGTTTTCTAGTCTCTTCCTCTCACTTCGGAATAAATTTATCGAAATGTAATTAGATATAGGAGAATTTTAGAGATACATTAAATAAATACCTAAGTTATGAATCTCTTTTTGATATTGGAATGGTCATTTTTCATATTATTATAATTAAGAATCTATTGATAAAAATGTGAATATTTCAAACATTACACTTAACTTTCTTGTTCCCTTAGGCTTATGAGATCACTTGGCTATACCAAAGTAGAAAATATGAAATAAGGTAAAGATAAAACAAAATTTTAATTTTTATAAAGAAATTAGTCTATCAAGTTAATTATTATCATATTATTTTGAGAGTGTATGTATATGTAGTCATAAAAATGATAAAATTCAAAATATAAAGAAAAATGAATAATTGAAATAAAAAATTTAATTTTTGTTTTTGAATAAACAAAAAAATTATACATTTTTCAAGATATTCTGAAATTCTTAAATTTGGGAGTGAATGTAAAAACATATTTTAAAATGGGCTGTAAACTAAGTAGGGACGTTACTTTTTAACTAATTTCATTAAGTATAAAATATATAATATAATCACTAAAAATTATTTGATTTATAGTTTTGCCCTCCAAAATTTTTGTTGAAGTTCCGTCACTGATGATGATGTTTTGTCTCATTTACTACGGTCCTTTGTTTGATTTTTATTAAAACTCTATTTTGATTCTTGAAATTTGCTATAATTCTCATTGTAGTCTTTAACATTTTAATTTAGTCTCTCTATCTATATATGCATTATTTAATAAATGAATATCTTTGTTTTTTAAATGACAAGTGAAGAATAAAATAACGTCATTTTATATATATCATCTCCTCACTTTTTATCAAACAATCATGCTAATAAATAATGACATCACATCATTTTTAACAATAACACATCATCTTTATTTATTAGATAACAAATATATAGATAAAGTGACTAAATTAAAGTGAAAATATAAATATTAGATAGAATAGTGAAAAAAATAAAATATTAGAGACTAAAGTGAGAATAAAAGTAAATATTAGGGGTCAAAACAAAATTTTAGTGTTTGTTATTTTTTTAATTGGTATGACACTTTGTTTGTTAATGCGAAATGCAGTGTTTAATTTCTTTTATAATAACACTATTCTAATATGCATTGGATTCTTTTTGTTTTTTCAAAGATAGTAGATCTGGAATATTCTACAAATTTTAAATGATAATACAGATTTCAATCGATAATACAATACATTACTCAAGAACATACATATCAATGCATACATGCTATACTTGGGAAAAGAGGTGAAAGCAGGGTTTCATCAATATTCGACTTCTCCATTAAATTGGTATCCTTAACTTCCATTCTCTTACACCTCAAGCATTCCAAGCCTTTGATTTCTAGGCTTCTTCTCAAATTGTTCAATCCACTAAGTTTACGTGCTCCACCACTATGTCTAGAAGACGTATCTAACATAAACAGTGACAATGTTTGTAGATTAGTTAATTGCCCTATCCCACATGGCATGCAAGTCAATTTATAACAGTCATTCAACTCAAAATGTCGAAGTCTTGTCAACTTCCAAAGATCTCTGGCCAACTCTCTCAACATATAACAATGATTGAGTAAAAGTGTTTGTAAGTTATATAACTTAGTTATTGACCCTAGGAGCACCTCAATTTTTAAATTCCATGAAAGATTTAGATACCGTAGATGTTTCAGTATACCAACACAAGTTGGCAGCGTCCTTGAAGGTAAGCAGTTAAGATCCATAACACGCAATTAATCAAAACTTGACATAATCAAATTACAAGCTGACTCTTCAAGTGATACTTCACCAAAATGAATCAATGCTTTTATTTGCTGCGGCAATAGACATGTTCTTAATTTGATTGCCTTGAGAAAAGAACTTGGAGCTTGCCAAGTAGAATCCAAAGGAAAACCAAATGAAAGATGACGAGTTCGTTCATCAATTTGTTTTCTTTTTCCATTGACTATGACAGAGTCATTTCCTGCAACAAACTTTGCCAAGTCACGCACAAGATCATGCATTTTGCACCACAAGATATCAACATCAGGCCAATCTCTTTTCTAAATCTTGAAAGAAAGATCTTTGTGCTAAATTCATAAAGTACTCATTAGCAACATCTTCTAAATATATGTTGTCATCTGATGACAAAACAAACCCTTGTGCCACCCAAAGTTTAATTAGATTTGGCCTCCTAATCTTATAATCTTTTGGAAACAATGAACAAAATAAAAAGCATTTTTTCAAGTAGAAGGGGACACACACCCAAATTTTCAACTCAGAATGTCCTTGAGCTGCCATATCATTATATACAAGTTGAGCGAGTGCAGTCTTTCCAAGTCTTCTCATTCCAATGATGGAAATAATAGAAATATTCTCTTATATATCCATACTGGAGTTCAACAGAAACTCTTCAAGGTCCTTCTTCTCCTCCTCTCTTCCATTAACATCTTCCTCACGAATGAAGGAATGAGTTTGTCTTTGTTTTGCAACTCATTGCTTATGAGTGCGATTAGTAAAGTGGAACCTTTTTCCATCAACATTAATGGCCTTTAGTTTCTTCCTCACTTCCTTAATTTTATGAACCATTTTGAAAGAGATTAGCGTGATTGATATTATATTTGATTATGATTGATTTTAGGGTTGATTGATATTGTAATTAATTTAGTGCATAATTATATTTTTTTCTGTACAATAGTCTTCTTATATAAATAAATGCTAACTCTTTTGTATACAATTTATTCAGAAATATACACAAATTTATCAGTATTTTTCTCCATGTTTCTATTTTTACCTTGGTATCAAAGAGTCTAGACTCTCGATCTAATCATTTCGCTCAACGACACCATCCCTGCCATGTGTTAGACCATAGGGGAGCCCAACAACAGAGGAGATCTCCATCAATGAGCTTAGTGAAGAACCACATAAATGAACTTGACACTACATCTTAACCCAAAATCTTAAGCCATTAGGTCTATGAGTCTTTTCCACTTCTATAACCTTTAACTTATCCATTCTTTAACAATGTAGGACTTCAACACTCACACTTGAATTTTTAATATTCTCACCCTCAAGTACGAGTCCACACACAGGGACATCACACACAAAGGACACTCACCTCGAGTGGAGTAACGGTCAATGGTCTTGCCCCAAAGTTAGCTTTATTTCTCTAATGTGATGGGCTACCATGAGAACACCAACAACCGTGATAAAGATACTCTCACCCAAACCAAGCCAGCGTCGTCCACACCAATACTTGTCCAACCCGAACGATCGGCTCTTATACCACTTGTTAGACTATAGGGGGAGCCCAAGAGTAGAGGAGATCTCCATTAATGAGCTAAGTGAATAACCACATAAATGGACTTGACACCACATCTTAACTCAAAACCTTAAAACATTAGGTCTATGGGTCTTTTCCATATATATAGCCTTTAACTTGTCCATTCTTTAACAATTTGGGACTGCAACACTTACATTTGAATTTTCAACATTCTCCCCCTCAAGTGTGAGTCCACACACAGGGACATGACACACAAAGGACATTTGTAATACCCCAATTTTTGATAAATTACAGTAACGACTAAATTGTACTGTTTTGTGATTTCTGTGTGCTATAAATTTATTTTAACTGTTCTGTGAATGTTTTTGATCTTTGTGTATGAATTGATCTGAGTAAGGAAAATAATAATTTTCCTAGGCCGGATGAATTTTTGAACTGTTTACGTAGGGCCGGGGGATCTTACTAAACCTGAAACCAGAAACAGTATTCGAAAATCTTCGTTGTTTGAAAATTTATCTAGATACGCGTTATTATTGAACCACAATAAAAATTTAACTTTTACAGCAGTAAATTTTAGATAGTAAAAATTAGTTTTTACCACAGTAATTTTTGTCAATTCGAAATTAACTACCAGTTAAAACTTACGTAGATAAATAAACGTAGGTAAAATCATAAATTTATTTACCTTAGGTAAAATCATAAATCTATTCACCTTAGGTTAAAGTTATAAACCTATTTATATTAGGATAAAGTTATAAATTTATTTACTATCGATCAAAGTTATAAAAATTTATTCACCCTAGGTTAAAGTCATAAATCTATTTACCTTAGGTTAAGGTTATAAACTACTTACCATAGATGAAATCATAAACCTAATTACCTAGCCCTAGTAATTAAGTTTTCTATTTACCTAGATTCTATAATCATGTTAGCGGACCTAGTATGTTTAATTTAGAAACCAAAGTGGTAAAACACTTCGACCCACCTACAACTCATTATAACATGGAATGGAATTCTTTTGTTGGTGAATTCCACCAAGGCCACATGGCCATGTCCATCAAGAAGGCAAATGATTCTTCAAATAATGCATAATAATGCATTCTATCATTCATGATCACTTGGAGTCTAGTCATCATTCAACTACCTTGTCTCCCACTCAAATATTCAATGAATTTCCATCCATTCTCTCCAAGTAACTCCACGACAATTGCATGTGTATAGGTCATCTATTTTGATTCAATCACACTTAATCATACATCAGTAATGTAAGTGACGCACCACTTGCCTTGTCCTCGAGTCTTTCACCAAGCAATTATCACAAATCATTCCACCCACTCCTCCAATGCACCACATGGCTATATATAGTGTAGGAGACCTCTCCACTTCATCTTCCATCACTCATATCTATTCTCTCTATTCTCTTTCTTCAAGAACACAAGAACACAAAGAAGAACTTCATCTTTTCTCTATTTCTTGAGCTATTCGGCCACCACTCCCAAATCACACTTTCACTCTTCAATAATTTTATCCAACCTCATTTCCTAAAGCTAAACATCATTCCAAACATCTTTCATGTTGTGAGTTTCTTCAAAATCAACCATCTTGAGCTTGGAAATCAAGGTTGAAATTTCTACCCTATTAGGTAAAATTCTTGTTTCCTATTTCTAAATTTGTTTTTAAATTTGTAAGCCATGTTTGATCCATGGTTATTCTTTCTCAAGCTTAATTTTGTATTTTGTAAATTGTTTAAGCTTGATAGGTATTTCTTGGAGCCACACAAAACTCTCTAAGGAAGCTTTCAAGAAGAATAGTCTTCAAGAGGTAAGAGGGAGATTTAATCTCATCAACTATTTTGGTAGTATGAAAATGGATTGTGTGTGGTGAAGAATCCATGAAGATTCATTTACTTGATTATTTATGGTTTTACTTTAATGTATGATTGATTTTGATGTATGTGTTTTAAAATGCATGATTTGTTAAAGACATAGTAAATTTCAGTCATATGCCATTCAATATACTTTTAATCTAAAATTATTTTTCAAGTATAGATTTTAGAGGATTAAATAACAAATAATTAGATTAAAGATTTTTACCAAGGAAAATGAAAATGATTATATTTGGTTATGGAAAATAAATTAATTTTGGGCCAATAAGTCAACAATTGGTGTTTAGATTATATATATATATATATATATATATATATATATATATAATATATATATATATATTATTAAAAAGATTTATTTAAACAAGAACTCAATTTAGTAATTCTTATTATGATAATGGAGAATACGTTTTAAAATTGATTTAGAGCTCTAAGTATTTTATTAACAAGGATGCTTAATTTTGAAAAGTTTCAAAAATTAATTTAGAACATCAAGAAATATTTTATATTGTGAAAAATAGTAAAAATACTTTATGCGTATTTAAAATGGTGATATTTAAATTATACGATTGATAAAATAATTTAAAAACGTTACGCGATTGAGAAAATGATTTAAAAATATTATGCAATTTAGAAAATGGTTGTAAAAACGTAGGAAAATACCTATGCTATTTAAAAATGTTGAAAAGTATTTACGTGATTGAGAAAACGTAGGAAAATACCTATGCTATTTGAAAATATTGAAAAATATTTACGTGATTGAGAAAACGTGAGAAAATACCTACACAATTTGAAAATGTTAGAAAATAATCATGAGATTGTGTAAATACGGTAAAATATTTACGCGATTGAAAATAACAACGGTGTGCTGTCGGGTTGGACCTGGTTATATTGAAAAGTGGTACTGTTGAGTTGTGGCACTTGACCATGTGATTTGATAATATTATGATATATGCGAATTTTTGAGCCTTGCACCATGCAATGATATATGTTGTTTTTGGTGTCATTGACGAGTTATACCTAAGAGGATGAATTACACCCCTGTTTGGGTGCGATAGACGTAGTGTTGTTCATTTATTGAACTTGGAGGCATTGGTGTGCGAAATTCCACATGTGGATAGTTGGTAGCTCCTCTGAGCCGTGGTATCGGACATGACACACTAATGATCTCGACAAAGTACTATTCTTAATCACGATCTTGTTGGGGATGGTCTTGTAGAATGCCTGTAGTACACGATGAGTTTGATTGTGTACTGTGCGAGCCATGACGAATTTGACTGTGTAGCACGTGGCCTGCGGCAGCCGAGTTGACAGACAGGTTCTTCCGGGATCATTCCCTCTGATTGTATTACATATGTTGTGATAACATGTATTGATGATATATCTGTTTGTATTATCGTTTTCTATACTACCTGATGGTAATGATGACAAATTGTCTCACCTCTTTGTGTGTATTTCTGTGTTATTATTATTATGTACGGTAAAGACGGTGAAGATTATCAACCCCTTAATTTTCCGTAAGAGAAGCAACAATCCGAGGACTAGCACGAAGGAGGCGAGCCGTTGGATCATCCTTACAGGTTGGCTTGATTGTTTTGTTTTGGTTATGTCTGTACTATATTTTTTTGGGTTTTTCTTAGTCTGTTGGACTTGGGCAAGTCTGTTATCTACTCTTTTGTGTCAAACAGTTTATGATTTTATTTACTTTTATTTTAAAACAAAACCATATGGAAATTATGGTATGTATGTAATAATGTATTTTATTTTATGTTATGTTTTTATTTTATTTAGTAATATTTTTCGCAAGAAGAAATGGCCATAAGACGAATGTTGAAACAATAATGGAAGATGATAGGATGCTTATTGATCTTCTTAAAATACATAACTAAAATTATACAACTCGTGTTGTATTTATTATCAAACGATTTATAACTTGGGAAGGTTTTTATTTTAATTTGTCATAAATGTGACGCCCTACATCGGGGTGTTACAACATTCACCCTTGAGTGGAGTAACGGTCAACGGTCTTGCCCTAAAGTTGGCTTTATTTCTCTAATGGAATGGGCTACTATGAGAACACCAACAATCGTGATAAAGATACTCTCACCCAAACCAAACCAGCATCGTCCACACCAATACTTGTCCAAGTCAAACCATCGGCTTTGATATCACTTGTTAGACCATAGGGGGAGCCCAAGAACAGAGGAGATCTCCATCAATGAGCTAAGTGAAGAACCACATAAATGGACTTGACACCACATCTTAACCCAAAACCATAAGGCATTAGGTCTATTGGTCTTTTCCACTTATATAACCTTTAACTTGTCCATTCTTTAATAATGTAGGGCTTCAACACTCACACTTGAGTTTCTAACATTCTCCCCCTCAAGTGCGAGTCCATACACAGGGACATCACACACAAAGGACACTCACCATCGAGTGAAGTAACGGTCAACGGTCTTGCCACAAAGTTGACTTTATTTCTCTACTGGGATAGGCTACCATGAGAACACTAACAACCGTGATAAAGATACTCTCACCCAAACTAAACCAGCGTCGTTCACACTAATACTTGTCCAAGCCGAACCATCGGCTTTGATACCACTTGTTAGACCATAAAAGGGAGCCCAAAAGTAGAGGAGATCTCCATTAACAAGCTAAATGAAGAATCACATAAATGAACTTGACACCACATCTTAACCCAAAATCTTAAGGCATTAGGTCTATGGGTCTTTTCCATTTATATAGCCTTTAACTTGTCTATTCTTTAACAATGTGGGACTTTAATACTCACATTTGAATTTTCAACATTCTCCCCCTCAAGTGCGAGTCCACACACAGGGACATCATACACAAAGGACACTCACCCTCGAGTGGAGTAACGGTCAACGATCTTGCCCCGAAGTTGGCTTTATTTCTCTAATGAGATGAGCTACCATGAGAACACCAACAATCGTGATAAAGATACTCTCACCCAAACCAAACCAGAGTCGTCCACACCAATACTTGTCTAAGCCGAACCATCGGCTCTGATACCACTTGTTAGACTATAGGGGAGCCCAAGAGCAGAGGAGATCTCCATCAATGAGCTAAGTGAAGAATCACATAAATAGATTTGACACCACATCTTAACCAAAAACCTTAAGGCATTAGGTTTATGGGTCTTTTCCACTTATATAGCTTTTAACTTGTCCATTCTTTAAATGTGAGACTTCAACACTCACACTTGAATTTTCAACATTTTCCATCTCAAGTGCGAGTCCACACATAGGGACATCACACACAAAGGACACTCACCCTCGAGTGGAATAATGGTCACCGATCTTGCCACTAAGTTGGCTTTATTTCTATAATAGGATGAGCTACCATGAGAACACTAACAAATGTGATAAATATATTCTCACCCAAACCAAACCAATGTCATCCACACCAATACTTGTCCAAGTCGAACCATCGGCTAAGTGAAGAATCACATAAATAGACTTGGCACCACATCTTAACCCAAAACCATAAGGCATTAGATCTATTGGTCTTTTCCATTTATATAACCTTTAACTTGTCCATTCTTTAACAATGTGGGACTTCAACACTCACACTTGAGTTTCTAACATTATCCCCCTCAAGTGCGAGTCCACACACAGGGACATCACACATAAAGGACACTCACCTTCAAGTGGAGTAACGGTCAACGGTCTTGCCCCAAAGTTGACTTTATTTCTCTAATAGGATGGGCTACCAAAAAACACCAATAACTGTGATAAAGATACTCTCACCCAAACCAAACTAGCATCATCCACATCAATACTTGTCCAAGCCGAACCATCGGCTTTGATACCACTTGTTAGACCGTAGGAGAAGCCCAAGAGTAGAGGAGATCTCCATCAATGAGCTAAGTGAAAAATCACATAAATGGATTTGACACTACATCTTAACTCAAAACCTTAAGGCATTAGATCTATGGGTCTTTTCCACTTATATAGCATTTAACTTGTTTATTCTTTAATAATGTGGGACTTCAACACTCAAACTTGAATTTTCAATATCGTGTTCCTAGTTGCCACTGTCATTGGGAACTCACTTCCTTCCAGACACGACTCTAGATCGCCACTGTTCGCCGCTCTGTCACTGTGCACTCTGTCACCATGCGCTCCGTCATTGTGCGCTCTATCGTTGTGCACTCCATCATCGCGCTCTCATTATTTGCCGTTGTTGCTCAAAAATCTCTGTCACAGTCGTTTCTGGTTTACTGCTCCTCGGACCTCCGTTTTCGACACCACCGACATCGTTGGAACCACCGTCTGCCGATCTACCGGCCATCAACTTTGACTCTGAAAAATCGTTACTTTCAAACAACTGAAAGCATGAGATCAACAAGACTCTAATACCAAATTGATGTATGACTAATGGAGAAAATAAACAAAGAACCCTTGTGTTTCCAAAGGCGCTCAGTGCCAAGAGACTCGGTTTCAAAGTATGAATATAATCCACTAAATTCAATAATTAATAATCAATCATCTTCTAAAATTGGATAGGAATGTATTTATAGTCCTCTTATAAAATAAATCAAATATACAAAATTAAAGATAATATTTGGGATTTAATAGAATTTTATTAAAATTAAAATTCTAATTATAAAATATATAAAATCCTTAAAAATATAAAAAGATAAAATCTCTAAATAATATAATTATTTATAAAATTATAAATTATTAAAATCATAAATAATTCTAATTTATTATGCATTACCACGAGAAACTGCAAGCAAAATGGAGTCCAAGCTAGGTGGGGGTAAGCTCCATTGAACAATCTTTTCTTGATTTTGAGCACTGAGTTTGGCTAGAAAGCCAGCTATAAAGTTGGCTTTGCGATGGACATGGCTAATGAAACAACTCCATTGACGTTGAAGCAAGTTCTTAATGTCATCGATGACCACACCATATACAGGGAATGGATGAGTTACTTACGAATTCACCAAATGAGCGGCTTCGAAGGAATCACTTTCGTAACTAACACACCTAAAGCCACGATCCGAGGCAAGCATAAATTCATGTTTAATGACCAGCAACTCCACATGAATAATATTTTACCAGTTGAGCTAATCGATAAACAATGATTTATGTTGTGTCAATTGATAAACACGCCTGCCAGGCTGCCACCAATGTAATCTCATCTAATCATGTTTTGTCTCATTTTATTGAGATACCATGTAATTCTCTAATTGAAACACTTCTTTTTTGCACCACCTTTATTTTAATTGTACTTTCTTAGTTTTTTTTATCTTTTTATTTAATTTTATTTATTTATCTATAAAATTAATAAGTCATAAATTATTCTTTAAACTTTATTCTTAGTATTAATGAGTGGGAGATAAAATTATTAAAATAATAATTTTTTAAGTATTTTAATGAAAGTTAATTTAATAAAATATAATTATTTTTCTTTATAATCAAAGTTATTTAATAATTTTTTAATTCGTATGCAATAATTTTAACAGACAAATAAAAATAAACGATAATAGTATTTAGTTCAATAATTTATGTTACTCCAAATCCAATCTCAAATCACCAATATGATTAATTTATCATGAATTCTTAAATATTAATACAAACAACAAAATCACATGGACATTAATTAGATGTAGCATCTTCACCCAGAGTGCATTAATTTAATGGACGTCGTTGATTTGACAAGACCATCCCAGATGCACAAACCATTTTACTTAGACAAAATTTCATCAAAAACAGAAGGAATAATTTTAAGGGTCCTGATGGAATTAAAACTAGTAGGTATTAAATGTAAAAGAACATTTTTAATTTTTTTTCTATTAAATACTTCATTTTTCATTTATATTTATTATTTTTATTCTTTAACTAGTGTTTGACATTCATTAAACAAACACTAATTTTAATTCTTTTTTTTACTAATCTTTTTAATAATTATTCTAATTACAAAATAAAAATTTTATTAAATACTTTTTATACTTTTAAAAAATTAAATGTATATATTAATCATTTAATAATTTTTTACCAATAATTGAAAAGATGATTATTAATATGTTTTAGAGTCTAACATTCTAACAAACAAAGCAGCCGATTGAATTGCAATATATAGTTACTCTCACTCTTATAATCATGATTGTCAAACTTTCGAATTAACTTTTAAATCTGTACGAGTTTATAATCTTATGATACAAAAACGAATTAATTCATATGTAAAACTCTCTTTTTTGTCAAAATCATGTGAGTTTAAGTAAATTCTAGCACAATCAATAAATTTTATTCTATTAGTGAGTTTACAAATCTGAATTTACGTATGGTTTTGGAATCAAAATGCACAATTTTGTTGAGAACTTGAGTTTAATTGCCTTTGCTCTACAATATGTATTGGGTTTATAAAATTAATTTTATATTTTCATTATTATTTGTACTATTATATTAAACTGCAAAATAAGGTAAATGTGAATTTAAGTATATAATAATAGTTAAATCAAGTATTGAATTATATTTTTACTTGATTACTTTTTATTGCTTTGTTATAGAGTTAAAATGTTGAACTTTACTTATGAATATGCTAACTTATTATGTTTGATCACCAAAATATACTTTTTAAATAATATTTTTGAAATATGTAAACTCTTATGAGTTTACGATTCGAATTTACTAAGACTTCTCGAATTTACCTAAACTCTGGAGTTTGATTAACTACTTTCTTCAGTGAGCCCTTGTGTTGCCTTGGTGTGGAAGGGCTAGTGCATCCTTGCCTCGGATGGTTTCGTAGCTTTCTTTGTTTTTGTTTGTTGGGCAGTTCTCTGCCCCGATTTACACCAAAAAAGAGTCTATAACATTTTTGAAGTCACCAAGTTTATTTGCTTCAAAATATCATTGGTGTCAATGACTGTTTTGTCCTGTAACATCTTTAACACAGCTCAAGTGAATATGAATTGATTGTTTGTGCCATGTATCTTTTAAACTATAATTTTAATAATTTACGTGACTGCAATTGCGACCGCATCATCTACATTTTGTCGCAATTTTCTATAATTACCGTAAACACAACCAAGCCTAATAACCCAGGTAGATGTTTGTCAAGTCTTTTGAAACCAGTAATAGTTGGAGAATTTGCTGTTGGTCTGAGAATTGGATCCTCAATTGCGTTGAATTGTTGTTGTTGTTGTTTGGGTCTATTTGCAAAAATTAAACATATAACTTTTTTCAAGGGACTAATTTCCAACTACAAACTTCAACAAATTACCCTATGATCAGGTATCCAGTCATCGATTTCTGCCATTCATTTTTTTTTTCTGCACATGCAACAGTTAAAATTATAAGCAACATGGATGCTCCTTTGACTACAAGGAGCACGTTAAAACGACCCTCAACAAGGTGGTCATTTTGACCATAATTGAGCCTGGTGGGTTATGGGTATCTTAACTTTCTCCATTGCTAAGTCACCTATACCAATCATCTATAAATGCCCCTCCACCTATATGAGATTTTATAAGCACACTAGTGGCCGAATCCAAAACAAGCAAAATTTCAATTGTAATATTTTGAAATTCCACCAGCCACCTCACTGCCTATTCCTACTCTGAAGTAAGTTGGTGCATTGTGCTTGAAACTATTCTAAATACTCTATTTGTGCTAGGACGGGTCATAAGTAATGTGTTTTCTCACATAAATAATTTTGCA
This sequence comes from Ormosia emarginata, assembly GCA_029884605.1. NCBI lineage: Eukaryota > Viridiplantae > Streptophyta > Magnoliopsida > Fabales > Fabaceae > Ormosia > Ormosia emarginata. The sequence goes on along the minus strand of JAQQTP010000089.1, from coordinate 42,499,209 downwards.
TTAATTTTACGTCATATTTGTTTGAGAAAATAAAAGTAGAGAGAGTATGTTGAAAGATGTATTTTTTTATTTTATTATTTTAAAAAAATAATGTAAAAATAATATAATTTTTTTTATGTACAAATATAATTATTTTATTGATTTCGTATTGATCCCCAACATCTTTTGGTGCTTAACCAACTCTTGCACCTGAAAAATGTGTGTGTATTTGTAGAAGTTTTTAAAAATAGAAAAACATAATTTAACTTCTTTCTCATGTTATTATCAACTTTATACCCTAGTGTAATGTGAGTGCAAGCCCTCAAACTTAATAAATTCTTAAAAGGGAATTACAAATAATTCACTAATAGAAAATCTCTAAATTCAAATATAAACCATACATTTATCATAGGAGAAAGATGACCAAGAGAACAAATTCTTGTTATCATTGGCCTATTTAATAAAGTCTAACCTATTTGATCTCCTAATCACATAAAGTGTACATGTTGAATAATATATGTTGGATACTTAAATAATATCTCATTTATTCGCATCATCTTTTTAAAATTAAAATATAAAAAATAACTTTATATTATACTTTTTAATTTAAAAATTATAGTTAAAATTGGTAGAGCTAGAAACTAGAACCGTCAAAATGGGCCAAATCCGATAGGTCGGTTTGAATAACACACAAAATAAACAGATTGAATTAAAAAATATTAATCCAAAATTTAAAATGATCCGATCTAGCCCGGTTCAAATGGGCCAACCCACAACGGATTGGACCAGCCCGACCCATTTACTTATAAAATAGCAAACTTGATTGACAAAATAGTAACCCAAAATATACATGATCCGATCTAACCCGATTCAAGCGGACTGACCTGATCCGTTTTGATAGCTCTACCGAAAACCACATAAGCGGCACCGAATTCACAGGACAGGAGGCAATAAAAAAAAAAAGAAGTAAAGCCCGGAGGGTACGTAACACGCGCACACGTGCGACGCGAGTGGTGAGACATGAAAACGGCGAGTGAAGCGATACGAGAGTCGGATTGGTTTTGGAAACCCTAGGCATTAGGATTTGGGGAGAAAGAAAAGGGGTGTTGGTTCACTCGCTGATGCCCCTCGCGTGAGATTTTGCAGTTTCAGTTTCTGATCATTCAACACACACCTTATAATCAAACAAATCTTCTTCTTTCAGACAGGTATACTCTTCCCTCCATTCTTTTCCTCGTTCCCTCTCTTCTCCTCATGTTTAATTTAACTACTTGTTCATTTAATTATTTGAATTCACTTTAGGTATTCCAAATAATATTTGCTTCTAGGAACTAGAAATACGTTGTGTTATGCTATGCCAGAATTTATAAAATATTTATATGTGTGTGTGTGTGTGTTTTTTTTTTTTTTATAATTTAGTTGTTTGAAATAGGTGTTGTGGGTTGGCCATTATATGGAGTGTGCTTGGCAATTGGAGGAGGTAGTAAGAGGTGATCACAGGTGTTAGTTATACTAATGCTCTCAGTTGTGATGGTTGGTGATTGATTGGCATATTTTGATGGTCCCTGTGCAAGGCTTGAGTATAAGGGTAGAAGTACCTGTTTTAAATTCTGCTGGAGGAGGTGGGTGGCTTTATGAGTGTTGGATGCTGTTGAAAGAACTTTAAACAACTATGTTATGTGTAGCTGATTTGGGTGGTTGTGAGATTCTGCTCTTCTGGTCTTTGGTGTATCTTGGGTGCCTCCAGCTCCAGGGGGTAATCCACGTGCCACTTCTCTTTGGGATCCTGTTGTGCATATGATTCGAAGTAGAGTAATGCTAAATCCTCCTAAACAATTACCTTAAAATCCCCCTAATTACTTAAAACTGAAAGCATAATGAAAAGCTAGAAGCATTTTAATATCTTTGAAATCAAAAAGTATTTAATACAGCAGTAATCCAGCTCCAGGTGGTAATCCTCATGCCACTTCTTTTTGTTGATCAAAATTTTCCCTTAAATCATCCAGAAGTAATCTTCCATCTTCTTAAAAAATGGAAACAAGATCATTTTCATCACTTAAAGAACCGCCCTCCTCTGTGTCTGCAGAACAAGAACCCCCAAATACATTCTTCTGGTTCCGCCCCTAGATCCTAAAGAAAACTCGAGACACATCTGCAGTGGCAGGAATTGTTTCTGATTTATTCTCTTTGCCATTAGAAATCTGAACCTTATCTCTCTCATCAGTTGAATTGAGATGAATTTCAATATTATCCAAGTCTCTATATTTCTTATGAACATCCACTGCTAAGCAATTAGGCGAGTGCTGAAGCATGGGAAAGGTTTGCGGAACAGGCTTGTTTTCTTAGCCTTTGTGGTTTTGGGTACTTGAAGCAAGTTTCTTTGTCCATTATGCAATGTGGCTGGTTTACTCAAAATATACATACATAGCATAAAAATGCACAATGAATTAGAATCAGGTTGTAAATTTTGCTACAAGTTGTGTATATGAGGTGGCTTGGTGTGTTGTGGTGGTGTGTAGTGCCATTATGTCCTGATAAATGGTATCAGGTCTTGTTGATGAGAAGGGAAGAGTTTTATTAAAATGTTATCCATTTTGATCGAGGTTATCTCTATTATATTGATCAAAGGAAAAATAAATCCCAATGCCGTACATGGAGAATGTAACTTGTGAGTTTTTGAATTTATAATTATGTGTTTTGATAGTGTTGTTCCCCATTGTAACCAAGCATAGTGGCTGTTTCTGGATGTGGAACTGCTGGACATTCTCTAAATAATTTTTCTTGGAATGATTTCTTTGAGAACTACGGGGTTTGCTTGCTACCTTGCTACATTTTGTTGTTGGATCAAGTTATGCTTCTCTCTACTATATAGTCAAAATGTTGGTTTCAAGACTTGTGCTGTTCCATGGCCAAAAAATAAAGGACTTGTGCTAGTTTTTTATTTTTTGTTAAATAAAATAAGAATAAACAGAAGAGAATAGTACAAAGGTGTGGAGGATAAGGAAGCTGCTTAGGCAAAACAAAAGCTCAAAATAAAAGAGACACTATCATAAAATATCATTTCAATCTCTCTACAAATCAGATAAATAAACCTTCCAAAGAAGGCATGAGCAGAAAATTTTAAGGAAGCTAGAAAAGCATTTACCCCATAAAAGGGCTCTTCAATCCCTCTGCATCTTCTTTTCATTGACTCTATTTACTCTTCAACAAACACTAGGATTTGAACCTAGGATTTGATAGGTGTATATTGTAAATCTGTTTTTCATATTCTAACCTATTCTCCAAATGGGGAGATGTTTCGTCACACAGCCACTCTTTGGAAATCAAAAGCTCTCTCAAAGATAAATTCTTTCATTTGGACAGAAGTACTCAATAGGATCTATACAAATGACTTTTTGAAGAGTTGTGGGCTTAATAAATCTATTTCTCCTAATGTTTGTGTTGTGTTCACTGATTCTTACTGGCAATAATGTTTCCCTACATTGTTCACCTGCTAGATTTATCTGGTATGACTCTTTGGTCCTTTTTGGTAAATGTTGCATATGTCCTGTTAGTTTGAAACTATTTTAGACCTCTAATTTCTGAGGCTTTGGGAAGAGTAAGCAGGGCAAGGGCTTTATGAGATGTCCAAATTCAGAGTTTTGGTTTTGATAGTTGGAGAGAAATGCTAGGATTTTCAAGAACAAGTCTATGCTCTTACCCTTTATGTGGGACATAGTTTACATCTAGCATGTTTCGATTTGATTATTTTTTAGGATATAATATCTTCTTTTTTTTTTTCAAAAGCTCTTTCAGTAAGATTTTGATTATAAGTTGTTTTGAACACAAAATAAGCTAAGCCAAACACACGAGTTTTTCTTATTTATGGTGTTCAGCTGATGGTTTTTTGGAGTGTTTTTTTGTTTGTAATTAAGAGGGATTTGAAAGCTGCAATTCTTTGATGAGTTTTTCTGTTTGTTTGTTCATTCTTGTTTTTTTTAAGAGAATTTTTTGTATTTCTAATTCTCTTTTTTCCTATTTTTTTTATCATTAAAAAAATCTGCTTAAGTACTCAGCCACAAGGTAGCATACAAATCACAATACCACAAGCCTTACATTTCTTCCTTTTCCCAAAATGCTGATACTTTGTTGTAAGAGAATGCTAAGAGGTGCCGGGACACAACGATTGCTCAGATAATGCTCAACAGATTGTGCCAGATTTGTTGAGCAACATCATAGTGAAAGGAAGAGATGGCTACTAATCTTAGAACTCCAAAATCGCATCACACTAATAACAGGAGATATAGCCTAAATGGCCTGCAAAGCTGTAACATATCATTCGTGTTGATCCTGTTTAATACTGCAAATTAAATGAAAGCTTTAATCTTCCAGAAAGAAACATTAAGATTTAGATTTTTTACTAGGTGGCTGGCTGCACATCAGATGATGGAAAAAATAATTTGCAAGAGAAGGACCTAGAGAATCCAGGTAGCAGACTATTTTACCAGGATAAGTAGAAAAATGAAAATAATCAGCTATTTTTGGCAAAGATGTCATGTATGAAGCTTCTCTATGACTAAGGTTCTCAAAGAAATGAAATGTTAGGACAAATTGGAAAGGAGCAGCACTTGAGAGTTGAGACTCTTTACTTTTGTACCCCATCTTTCAACAATTTAAGTTGATTGGTGTAAAGCGCCTTATTTTGCAATTACAAAAAAAAAAGTAAAGAAAGAAAAGGAAGAAACATTTTCTGCAAAATTACTCATCCCTCACAATATGCATTATTATGAGTTGGACTAAGTTGATGAATCTTAAGAACAAGTTGCACCAGATATTTATGGAAATATAAGATATTTATATCATAATGGTTTCTCCCCATCCCCCCCTCCCCCAAAAAAAAAATATGACTGTTAAAAGAAAAACATCAAGTCACGTGAACTTTAAGTCACATCACCATTTTAAAAAGTTACATGGCTTGATCTTTTAAAATTTTAACTTACGTACATTTCTGATGTTAAGATTCACTCCTCTCATTCCTAACATAAGATTGACTTTCTCACTAGAATCATTCCCTAAGATCTTAGATGTGAGATGAGAAAATCTTGACCTTAAGATCTTAGATGGATTGTGAGGATAGGAAATTACTTAAAAGTCATAAAGTCACTTAGTCACATGACTTTATGTTTTTATCTTGACCACGAGAAATTCTTCTATAAACTTAGTGAATGTAGACTAAGCCAATAAAAACTTGATACATCATTATTTTAAGGATTTAATTTAGATCCATTGTTAGTGGAAAAGTTTTTTTTTTAAATTATTGCCAAATCATATATTGACACATCATTGAATGAATTTTACTATGATAACAACAACTTGAAAAGTCAATCTGATAGATACCCACCTATTAATAACAGAAAAGGTGTACTGAGGAACAAGGGATCCTCACCCCAAGTAGGCATGGATCATGAGCTCCAACAGCAGCATAACTGCTAGCTGACATGGCAGGAAACAAGTGGGGGGAAGGAGAGAGAAAGGGAAATCTGTTAGGGAAATCTATTAGTGAGAAAAAGGAAGGATAAAATGGAGATAAAAAGGGAAGAAAATGTTATTGGAGAATTAGGAGGAAATAGGAAGGGAGAGACCAGGCCTCTCGAAAGTCTTGGAATTATTCTACATTTTTCTTTCAGTTCTTGTACTCTTTTCTCATTTATGCTATTGATTTCATACTGAAATCAGTACAACATTCAGTTTCTATCATATAATCTGTAATATTCAGTTTCTTTCCATCTCTGTAACTACTTTCTATCAATTGATATCAGAGCTCCCGACCTGGGAGCTGGGTTCCAAACTGAAGATGATTCCAGTGTTTGTCGGAAAAGAAGCTTACTGGTGGTTGAGTAATGTCGAACAACACTTCGGAGCAGTGGGAACATCGAGATCGCAGAAGCTGCTGGAAGCGGTGAGGGCTCTGCAAGGTCGCGCGCTCAACTGGTATCAATGGTGGGAATGACGCAATCCGAATGCCACTTGGTGGACCTTCTTGAAGGCACTGGTTAAAAGATTTCAGCCTGAACACGACCTAGATCAGCCGGTTTGGGTCAGGGATGAGGAACCAGAACCAAAGATTGAAACGGAAATTGACCCAGTGTTGGAGAAGCTTGAGGCCAAGAATGCAGAGGAAGAGATCGAGACTGAGAATGAAGGTGCTAACGCAGTGGTGGTTTACCATTTCTAAGCCTCTGTAGACAGAGGGGAGGAGGAGATGCGTGGGAAATTGACGGTGGTTATGGAGGAGGAGATCAACGAGGAAGGTGAAGGAAAGGGGGGCGATGCAGATCTGTTGGGTTTAAACCAAACCATTCCAACAACAGGTCATTCGAATGAGAAGGAATGTGAAAGTGACAGTGGAGGTGGAAATCTGCTTGGTGCAGAACAAACCACCCAAACAACAGTACATCACAGTAGATCAAACCACCCAAAAAGGGCAAAGAATGAGGTGAAATTTCAAAAGGAAGTCACAGTGGGCGAACAGAGGAGGAACTGGGCCACCATGGCTAGAGAATCCGTCGTCTTAAGTGGTCTGGCCAAGCAACCACCACCACCGGAACCACCAGACTCTTCCATGGAGGTGGATAGGTCAGCTTTTGCGGCTGAGTTTGGAATCTCGCGTATGCCAGCTAAGTTTCCACCGCTGGACCTGTCAGATCCAAGTTCTTGCACTGCGGCCTATGGGACAATGGCAGAGATGGCCGCTGCAACGAGAAGCATTGTAAATGGGAAGGAGAAGGAAGGAGGGATATGAATGAAATTGCAGAAATTTGGTCCATTTTTTAATCTAATGGGTCAAGCCCAAATCAGTAGAGAAAATTATAGTTTAGCTCTAATGGGCCAAGCCCTGCTCATTGAAGAAAGAAAGAGGGTCTTGGAAGGAAGAGGGTGGGGCTCAATCCAAGAAGAAGGAAACCACCTAAGAATGATCCAGCCTATGAAAATCATTGTAGTGGAGTTCGGGCCACAACCCAATTTATCAATTGAAGTTGGAACAGAGGATTTCACTGCACCCATAGAGGCCCCACCCATTAAAACTATTGCAATGGATTTTGGGTCATGGCCCAAAACAAATACTAATTTACAACTATTGGGTTCTTCCATTGAACAAGCAATGACATCGAAATACATGGAAACAACCAAATGTTGTTGTACTTGCTGGTGGTGAAAGTTGAGATTATCGCAAGGAAGAATTATAACAAAGAGAAGACGGGATGTGGCATAAAAGGCAGAAAGAGGGGACTGTTAATCCAGTTGCAAGACATTGAGATAGTTCACGATTTCTTCTTATTTGACCCGGACGGAACAGATGTGGATTTGAGGTTGGATTGGCTGGAAGGGTTAGGGGAGATTAGAGCAAAATTCAGAGACTTGACCCTTAAGGTTGAGATTGCAGAGAATGAGGTACTACTAAAAGGGGAAGCTTCTTTATCAACAACACCAACATCACTCAAGACCATGTATAATGACATGTTTGCTCCGAGATGGATGAACACCGAACTAAAGAACTCAAAGGAAGAACTATCAGCCCTAAAGGTGAAGAGTGGAGCTGGGAAGACAACAATCATGGTTTTTCTAGCAGGAGAAAAACCAAGTGACTACATTGAAGACGTGGCTATGGCAGCTTATGGTGTGGGACGTGGAGAAGGTAACTGGGACCCAGGTGGTAGTTCCTACGCCTCCTACATCACTTGGTCCTCGTGCTTCAAACAATGGGGCCCTGGTGGCAGTTCTTTTAGCGGCTACAACATTTACCCCAACCTTCACCTTGAGGACAAGGTGAATCTTTTGGGCGGAAGTATTGACAGATACCCACCTATTAATAACAGAAAAGGTGTGCTGAGGAACAAGGGATCCTCACCCTAAGTAGGCATGGATCGTGAGCTCCAACAACAGCATAACTGCCAGCTGACGTGGCAGGAAACAAGTAGGGGGAAGGAGAGAGAAAGGGAAATCTATTAGGGAAATCTGTTAGTGGTAAAAAGGGAGGATAAAATGGAGATGAGAGGGAAGAAATGTTATCAGAGAATTAGAAGGAAATAGGAAGGGAGAGACCAGGCCTCTCGAAAGTCTTAGAATTATTCTACATTTTTCTTTCAGTTCTTGTACTCTTTTCTCATTTATGCTATTGATTTCATACTGAAATCAGTACAACATTCAGTTTCTATCATATAATCCGTAATATGCAGTTCCTTTCCATCTCTGTAACTAGTTTCTATCACAATCTTTTTAATTGATGTCAAAATATGATTTGATGATAATGTAAAAAACTTTACACTGATAGTGGCTAGGTTTGTGAGCCATGTTTGTGTGCTCCTCCTTTCTTCTCCTGTCTTTTCCTCTGGTCTGCTACTGTTCACAGCATTAAAACATTTCTCCAAACTGTTTCTTGCATTCGTGTAAATTTCCTGTACTTTTGTAAAACTTTAGCTGGTGAGTCCTTAAAGATCAATAACCTTTCCATCTTAACCTCTATTTGTCCAAATCTATCTTTTTGGTTGGAAGATTTGTAAATATGTATTATTAATCCTTATGATTGTCGTGCTATCATTAGACTCTGTAGTATAATCACAGCTAGAAAGTATTTGTTTTTTATTCTATGCACTCAAGTTATATTTCACTTTTAAAATACAGTTCAAAACTTGGATGGGTAGAGTTGAACACTTTCATGGTTGCGGATTAATACCTGTCTCATATGGTGGTTATTGCTATCTTGGATAACTCCTTTCTCTCTTTGCACACTTCTACAAGGTCTCCTTCACTCATTGTCCTTCATATTTTGTTTGTACTTTTTACGACCTTGCTGACTTGCAGCATATGCTGCTGGTGGGAATTTGATATGTTAAATGTGTATGATATTTGTCTTTGGTGGTTTATATATGAACAATCCTACTTCCTAGTTGTTATCACACAGGGTCTTCATTGTTTCTGGATAGATTCTCAAGTCTGACACCTTTGAGCTTTCCTTTTTAAGATTGCAACGCATGACATTCATACTGTTGAATTAGAAACTTAATAAGATTCATGGGAAAATTTTAAAGACTTTCTGCTTCACGTTAGTATTTACTATTGAGACATAGAATTTCTTTGCTAGATACTTATAACCCTAAAACCAAAGAAAACTGATTTTATCTTACGAGCTATGGCTTCACCTCTACCGTTGCTTTAATCAGAATTCATATATGGAGTGCATTTGTGTAAATCTTTTAGATGTTTTAACTTTTAATACTAAGGAATTATTTTGAAAACCTTTTTCCTTCCACCCTTATTTACTTCTTTGTATTGTCAATTCTGAGGAATTTCTAAATGATAATGGCTTCCTCAAAAAATAAAACATATGAACTAACATGATCATAAAAAAATCTTGGTTTTTGATGTGAAAATTGAAAAGTAGATTTTAGAAAACAAAAATGATCATCTTACATTATTTTTGAACTAACACAATTTCCCACACCATTTTGAATGGTCGTGATTAAAAGAGAGAAAGTGATAAAAAAAGTAAATATAATAAATGATATTAAATGATATGTGAAAAGAGGTGTATACATTGTTTGTGGTAAGAATATCATAGTTGTTTAGAAAAATAATCATCTCAATTTCCAAGATATTTTTAACATCATTTTTTATATTAATTAATAATATATAAATCTACAGTTAATAATAATATATATTAATAGATTAATATATGAAATTAATTTAAATTTACAATTATTAATTTATGTAAAAAGTAGTGTAAAACTTTATGCAAAAAAGTTAAAACTCTAAAATTTATTCAATTACATATAATTTTTCATGAGTATTATTATAATTTATAAGCATCAAGTGAGGGCATTTTATCATTTTTATTATAATTTACAAGCATCGAGTGAGGTCATCTTATCATTTTCGTACCAAAGTGTAATAATTGAGTGTGTCTGAATTATAATAAATTTAAATTTAAGTTAACTTAATTTTTTAAATTTAATTTTGATTAAAAAATTATAATAATATAATTTATATTTAAATTTTTTAATCTTAAATATAATTTTAACAAAATAAATATTATTTAATTGATAGTAATTTATTTTTTTTAAATATATAAAATACTACTAACTTTATAAGTACCAACAAAATTACCAATTAAAGAAACAACAACAACAATACTATTGTCATATCCAAAATACAAACTATTTAGTACAATAATGAATTTAATTGTAACTAAGAGTGATACATCCTTAACTTATTTCTCCAATAATTATAGTATGTAACTTAAAGCATTTTACCAATAAATAATAAAAATATTATTTATTTAAGAAACTAAACTTAAATTTAATTAAAAAAAATCACCAAACATATTAAAATTATATTCAAAACTTGTTTAAAAAAATACAAAACATAATTCTAAGATTGCAAATCCAAACGCACATACGTGGTGGACGAGATGTACCATGTGCATATTTAAAATAATTCTTATATTTTTACATCAAACAGTGTATATACCTTTTTTCACAATTCATCTAATATCATTTATTATACATATTTTTTCTTATCATTTTTTCTCACTCAATCACATCCCTTAAAAATGATATGAATAATACCTATATCCTGAAAAAGGAATGTAAGATGATCTTTATTGTATCTAAAATATACGCATTTGGGTGGGGGCATCTTGCCATTAATTGCAATAATTGAATAAGGGACATAGTAGACGAGATGGACGAGTTTTTGACCAATGTGCCTTCAGTGGCAAAATTATTTACTAAATTGCCATCATTTCTAAACTATTTATCAAAATGCCACTGTTTTGGCCATGTTAAAATTTTTTATTGTTTTTTGTTTCACGTAGCATACGTCAGAGGAGATGGCGTATCCAACCAAGATACGCCAACGCGCTTGGCGTATCCCACGTGGATATGCCAACATGTTTGGCATATCCCATGTGGATACACCAACCGTGTTGGCGTATCCCACTGGGATACGCCACACATGATGGCGTATCCACGTGGGATGCGCCACGCATGTTGGCGTATCCTAGTTGAATGCCACATGGAGAAAAAAATAAAAAAATATTATGTGACATGTGCAGGATGGCGTATCCATATAAAAAACGTCATGTAGGATGACGTATCCACGCCACGTGGACAAAAAAAAAATAAAAAAATGCCACATTGGGTGTGCTTCTAGGGCACTTAACCCATTTCACGTGGATCTCGCACTCTTCCCAAAGGCACATACATTTCACATGCCTATTTGAGAGTGCACCATAACCTTGGAAGACATCAATATTTATAGGCCAAGTGTTTGCTTTTGATCCTAAAGTAGTCGATGTGAGACTTTGGTATTAATAAGGCAAAGTAACTAAGTAAGACAACAATGTACTTTTATTCGATGTGAGACTTTGGTAAATGAAACAAACATCTTTTATTCAAAATCAACATGGACTTCACTATAATCAAATTCTTCTAATAATTTAGTAATGCATACTTATATAATAGTAAAAGAATTCAGATAAAAAAATAGTAAAGGAATTTTATATTAAAAGTGAATAAAAATTAAATTTAGTGAATTTTACATTAGTATTTAGAATTTTATATAATTTCAGCGTTCTCATATTGTCTGCCAGATTATTTTGGACTACGCGTAATATTGGTAGAGCTATACGAAGATAAATGTGTTAGAATGGTTTGTAATATTAGTTGGAACCCAACTCAATTTCTTGAGTTAAACTTAATACTCATGGCGTGGTTAAGGGGAATCTAGGAGATGATGGTTATCGAGGTCTTATTTGAAATAAGAATTCCATGGTTGAAAGAATTCCGTTATCGAGGTCTTATTTGCAAAGTTTAGAAGCTAACAAATCCAACCATACCAACCAATTTCAATATCATTCATAACAGTAGAAATATTTGCTAATACTAGAGTTGAAAAACAAATGCTTTGATCACACACTGTAGACCAAAAACAGATGCTTTCAACCATGGAATTCTTATTTCAAATAAGACCTCGATAACTATCATCTCCTAGATTCCTCTTAATCACACCATGAGTATTAAGTTTAACTCAAGAAATTGATTTGGGTTCCAACCAATATTACAAATCATTCTAACACTTTTATCTTCTTATAACGCTACCAATATTAGGCGTAGTCCAAAATAATCTGGCAGACAATATGAGGATATTGAAATTATATAAAATTCTAAATATTAATGTAAAATTCACTAAATTTAATTTTTATTCAATGTTAATATAGAATTCTTTTACTTTTTTTTTTTTTTGAATTCTTTTACTATTATATAATTATGCATTACTAAATTATTAGAAGAATTTGATTATAGTGAAGTCCATGTTGATTTTGAATAAAAGATGTTTGTTTCATTTACCAAAGTCTCACCTTGAATAAAAGTACATTGTTGTCTTACTTAGTTGCTTTGCCTTGCTAATACCAAAATCCCACATCGACTACTTTAGGATCAGAAGCAAACACTTGACCTATAAATATTGATGTCTTCCAAGGTTATGGTGTACTCTCAAATAGGCATGTAAAATGTATGTACCTTTGGGAGGAGTGCAAGATCCATGTGAAATAGGTTAAGTGCCCTAGAAGCACACCCAACTTAGCATTTTTTTTAATTTTTTTTTTGTCCACGTGGCGTGGATACGCCATCCTACATGATGTTTTTTACATTGATACGTCATCCTGCACATGCCATGTAATATTTTTTTATTTTTTTTCACGTGACATCCAACTAGGATACGTCAACACGCGTGGCGCATCCCACGTGGATACGCCATCACGTGTGACGTATCCTAGTTGGATACACCAACACGTGTTGGCGTATCCACGTGGGATACGCCAAGCGCGTTGGCGTATCCTAATTAGATGCACCATTTTCTCTGACGTATCTTATGTGAAACGAAAAATAAAAAAGATTTCAACGTGGCCAAAATAGTGGCATTTTGATAAATAGTTTGGAAATTATGACAATTTAGTAAATAATTTTACCACTGAGGGCACATTGGTCAAAAATCCCGAGATGGACCATGTGGCTCTCCATTCTATGCATTGGGTGGGGGCATCTTGCCATTTTCCTACCAACGTGCCATAATTGAATGAGCACTTCATAGGCTTGAAACACCATCACAAACAACTGGAAATTATTTTTTTTATATCATTAGTTGTTTTTCATACGTTAAATTCATTAAATTATTTATGTGATTAATTTTTATCCAATCATAAAATATTAATTATATAATTTATTTACAAAAATTATTTATTTAAAATTTAAACTCGTATTTTGTCAAAATCATTTCGACACTTTTAAGAATTTTTTTCTTTACCCTTTGTTTGGATGAGGAGAGAAAATGAGAAGAGAGAAAATGAGAAGAGAGAAAATGGTAAGAAAATTAGAGAGAATTTTTAATTGTTTGGATGAAGAGAAAATGAAAAGAAAGAAAACAAAGATAAGATTAAAAAAATATTTTTTTCTAAACAAAAATCAAAAACGAAAAAAAAATTGTACATCCCTCAACCCTACCCGACCCCACCCTACCCCACTTCCTTTCTGCTTGTTTTTCTTCCTCACCCACCCTACCTCACTTCCTTTCTGCTTGTTTTTCTTCCTCACCCACTCGACCCCAAAATCTGGCGAGCATGCGCTGGTGCCTCCGTCCAAATCCCTACCCTTCATTCTAGGGTTTACTACTTCCCCCAAGGCCATTTCCACCAAGCCTCTTCCCCTCCTCAATGCCTCTCCCCTCTTCTCCTCTCCACCCCTTCGATCCCTGCCGCATCGTCGCCGTCCAATTCCTCGTTGATCCCTTCACCGATGAGGTCTTCGCCAAGCTCCTCCTTCACCCTATCAACACCTCCGCTCCTCATCTCCTCCCTCCCGCTGTCGAAAATTCCAGCGACGCTCCCGACGACGAAAACAACGTCGTCTCATTCACCAAGATTCTTACCCCTTCTGATGCCAACAATGGCGATGGATTCTCTGTTCCCAGATTCTGCGCCGATTCCATCTTCCTGCCGCTTAACTTCCAGGCCGACCCGCCCGTCCAGAACCTCTCCGTAACTGACGTCCATTGCACCGCGTGGGAGTTTCGACACATTTACCGCGGCACGTCGAGGCAACACTTGCTCACCACTGGCTAGAGCAAGTTCGTCAACAAGAAGAAGCTGGTCGCCGACGATTCCGTGGTTGTGGGGATGTACTGTTGATAGGGCATAGTCTCTCTTTCTGGTCATTTTCTGCGCTGTTGGCGCGAGAAAATATTTTGGTGGGGCCCACGTGTAATTTTTTTTCTCATCTCAGTTTTCTCTTCACAACCAAACGGGGGAAAACATAATATTTTCTCCATTTTCTCTTCTTCCCTTTTCTTTCCTCTCATTTTCTCGCATTCCAAACGAAGCGTTAATCAAATACAATTTGACCCGTTCATAAGTTAATTAGATTAGGATGGTGTTATGCATCATCACACATACATTAAAAAAATTAACCTAATGAAATAAAATGCCAGAGTACAAAATTAATAATTTTTAACACCTAACAAGGCTTATTTAAAATAAATATATGTTTCAAAATAAACTAAAAAATAATATAACAAGTCTTAAACAAATATAAATAAGTCTCAAATAAGTTAAAGGTTGAAATAATATAATAAGTATTAAATAAATATAAGTCTCAAATAAATTAAAGTAATATAAAAAATCCTAAAAAAATTAAAGAATAAATCACATAAGCCAATTAAAATCAATATTATTATAAATAACATATGCAAAATGGTGTCAATACAGACCGATTTGTTGCGAACCAAGCAAAATTCGAGGCAGTTAGGCCAAATTTGTTGCTGGCTACGGGTTGCGGCCAACCCATTGGCCAATATTATTTTTTTAAAAAAATTCTTTAATTTTCAGCATTTAAAAATTTCATTCATATGCTTAATCAATTGTTTTTTCTTTTGCATTGCTAAAATCTTTTCAAACATCAAATAAATAGTTTTTGTTATATAAATATTAATTTATATTAGAGCATAAGGGTAAAACCCTTCACATATGATATAAAGTATTTGACAATACTCCAAATAAAGAATAAGACAATGGGTCATTGGGTTGGGCTACACTTGGCCAAGTTACGCCAAATTTTATTTGTGTTTAAATTTTTTTAGCTAGTTTATAAATTTTGTCAAGTTATTCGATTTGGAATGTTGAGTTAGGTCCATTTTAATATCCCTACAAATGAATTTTTGTAATCATTGACTTCATTGTTAAATTTTTCAAAAAACTTGTTATCCAAGAAATCCATCAATTTTTTTATCATAATAGTATGTAAGATGTCTTATTAATTTCTTACCTCTATTTTATTTGGTCATATTACCAACATAACCATAATGGCTACACTTAAATTTAATTAGTTGCACATGAAAGAGAGTAGAAAACATTCTGAAATGATACCAAGGATCTCTATACCATGACTTTGCATTATTTTTTTAAAAAAAAAAAAAATCAATGTGGGTTTGGTTGGATTTTGTGGATTAGGAAAGTCTCAACCGCAACTCGACCCATTAACAAGATATTGAGTATTTTTAACCAAACCTAATCCACGAACTTAAATCAACTCACTATTTAAAACTAAATTGAGTCAAAACTTATAAATTTGTGAGTTAATCTAACCAAAAGACACCCCTAATCCCAAATAAAAAAGTAACTGCAGTTTGATAAAGGGTGTGTTTGGGTAAATTTTTTTTAAAAAATTGATTATAAATAATTAAATTTTTTTTTGAGATTTTTATGAAAAGTAGATGTTTTACGTTTAAAAACAATTATAAAAAGTATGTTTAAATAATTAATTTTCTCTCTCTTCTATTACCTTTCTCCATAATTGATTTTAAAATAGTATAAATAAATGATTTTTTTAGATATTTTTATGAAAAGTAGATGTTGTTTTATGTTTGAATACAATTATAAAAAGTACTTTTTTATTTTCTCTCTCTTTCATTACTTCTCTCTATAATTAATTATTTTGATAAGCAACTCATTTCTGTTTTGTGATAAAAAAAAAAAACATTCCCCATTTAGCTAACAAGCCAAACCTTGTTTGCATATTGTCACAACTGGAATAGCGATTAGAGGCAACTGAATTTTAAAATCCAAAAATAATGTGGAAGAGTAGTGATGGTATAATTAAAAGTTTCAAACCGAAGTGCAGGTTATTTCAAGCAATAAATTTTTGGGAGTCCGATGTCGATCTACAGGGAATTGATGAAGAGAAAATTCTTAGAGGTAAGGAGAAGATTTGTCACAATACTAAAGATGATGTAAGTTGTTCAAAGATGAAAAGAATTTGTTTGGGTTGAGAGATCCACTCTTGGTAATAAATTAAAAACGAGATTATTTCTTTTAATAACACAATTGAAATCATACATAATGAAGGTTCCAAACGGATGATTTAGCATTCAAAGTTCAATTAAGATTATATATGTAATCATATTATAGTTCCAATAATTATCTACCAATACTTGTAAATGGTCTCAAGCATCCACTGTTCCAACGTCTTGTCTATAATGAATCAAGATCTTCAATATACAGGAAGAGTTTCTAAATTAATCAGAAATAACATACAATACATATAATGATCACATAAAAATATATCATTTAAGCATAAGAAGGAAATTAATCTAACTTCAACTTATTACCAAGAGCTTCACCTTTTCACCCAAGTAAAATAAAAATTAGTTACTCATGAATCAAGAAGAAAGAAAGAGAGAAGAAGATGATGATGAACATAACTTCAATTAAGAACCATAGAAAAATACACAAAGGAAAACTAATAACACAATAGCATAAACTAAACTAAGATCAAAGATGATCTGAATGAACACCCAAGCTCCCTTTTATAGAGCTCAAGGAGTGTAAGAAGACAATGGAGTTATTTGATAATGAGAAGTAAAATAAAAATAGATGATGAATGAGCTAAAATTATAGACTTTCTTATCTCTGAAATGTCTCTGCTCTTAGCTCATGGCATGCGTCAAAATTCCATCAA
Organism: Ormosia emarginata; assembly: GCA_029884605.1. Lineage (NCBI taxonomy): Eukaryota > Viridiplantae > Streptophyta > Magnoliopsida > Fabales > Fabaceae > Ormosia > Ormosia emarginata. The sequence continues at coordinate 42,482,182 of JAQQTP010000089.1, read as the reverse complement.
GTGGTCTTCATGACAGTTCTAGAAAATTGTCTCAGCTTTCCATAGACACCTATTTCATCCAAATCCAACAATCACAGCCCGAGATATGACCTAATTATTGCTCATGGGTCAGGCCCAACTCTAGCACATCTGTTCTGACTTCCAAGCCCAATATCACCTTCAAGGAATCCAAACTGAAATTTGTATTCTTCATGAAAGTTGTAAAAATTTGTTTTAGCTTAAAAACAAGACCAAAATCACATCTATCGGATATTTGAAACTCAAATTATAGCCAGTTTACTGAAAAAGCTAAGTGAGAAGATTATATAATAAATGAAATATATTGCTATTAATGTGACTCTTGCTATCAAGTGAATAGTTATTAGAGATTTATCTAAACTTTCTAACAAGACTAGAATCACATTAATAAGATAATTGCAACTCAAATTGTGGTCACTTTACTTAAGAATGCAATCACCCAAATTCATGATAATTCAAGTAATAATTTCTTTAATGATCCAATTAAGCTTAATTTCATAAAATATGACAAAATCAACTTAATTAAGCCAAATTGAACCTTAAGAAGCCTAGTAAGAGGATTATAAAATGAATAAAATACATAGTTATCAAATTCTTCCACACTAAACTTTTGCACTCCCGGGTAATAAATATAAGAAAAAACTAGGAAATAAAGAAAAACGACACAGACTTAAAAGCTAAAAACTCTAAAAGATTTAATGAAATAAGAAGAGCAACTAGTCATTCAAGGGATCAAAGCATTTTTGAGATAATATTTCTTCAAATCTCAAACCATCAAGTAAGGAAACTTCAGTTAAAGAGAACAAATAAAGAATGAAAGATCCTCACAGGATTCACTATTAATCTTTCAAGCATTAAAAAGGTAAGTATTTCACTCAATTCAATCCATAAAAAATTGCACTATCATAAGCTTGTTTATCTTCTATTTCTCCACTGCTCAAAACACATGCACACAAAAATCATGAGGACTTTATTCAAGGTTGTAATGGGGTTATGGTAAAGGAGAGGAGATAATATGGATATGAGAAGATAAATACTAAAGAGAATAAAAGAGCATTATGGTACAGTTAGAGTGAAGAAGATATTTGAGAACATTCATCATAAAGGACAATGACCAATATTTGACTAATGTTTTGTTGAAGATTAATCCCAAATTGGTGAGTTGAATTCATTGTTAGGCACGAACATTCTCCTTCTCTTCCTGTTGTTTCCAAACATTCATCTTTATTCTAGGTATGGATATGTCACATGGTGTATCAGGAGACTCTAATAATCATTTGATTGCAGAGGTGGTAAGCTCTTTCTTTCTTTTCTTTTTTTTTAAAATATTTTGCTCACACACCCCCACACTTATTCAATAATAAGGCCAATGCTCTCTTATTCCCTAAGATTGGGTAAAAACATTTTTTTTTAAGTCACGTAATGAGCTAGAAACAAATAATGATCAAATAAGCTCAAAGTGGTTACACAAGGAAAAATATACAAGGATGACTATTTGGTCAAAATAGCTATTTCAAAATGCATCAATCATATTTATGTATGCATGTGAAAATGTAGCTTAAAAAAGAATCAAAGCAAGTTCTAAAGTAACAATTCCATGAGTGAAAATCACACAAGAAAGAAGAGAATAGTACAAATGTTCAATCCATTCATCAATAAACTCAAAATCTCACAAGACATATTTCTATCATTCTCAATCCATCAATTCAACATTCATATCCAAACATGTGATTTTTAAGAAAGAAGAAAAATTTATGCTATGATCCAAGATATGTTTTTTGCTACTTCTAAAATAATTATTTCCTCAACTAAGATGTGTCTCAAGAGTAAAATTACCTCTAGGGCAAAATTTACTCCTTACGCTGTCATCCTTAATTGGTTTTGTTGTAGGTTTCTGATAGTTATATCACTAAACATACTTCCCAACTTAAATGCGTCTCAAGAGTAAAATTACTCCTTACTTTGCCATCCTTAATTAGTTTAGTAAGTTCATGACAATTATATCATACTTTCCTACTTTTTTTTAAACTATCATTCCCCCCAACCAGATTACAACATTGTCCACAATGTTAAAATATAGATGAGTAAATGATAGAAGATAATACTTGTTGGAGAAATCTGACACAAATTTAAATAGAAACAAAGTACGATAAATAAAATCAAAGGTAAAGGAAAATTAAAGATGAAGTGTCAGATCTGGCTTTCTTTGCATGTTGCTTCCCCCACTGCTTCCTGCAGACCAATCTATCTGAGCTATTGCTTTATCAGGTTCATAGACAAAAGCTTCTAATTTATCAATCAACTCATTAATAGCGGAGGCAAAGATAAGAAGTTTTCTTGCTGAAGGTGTGATAAATTTCTGTTCCACAACTTTGTCAAGAAAAATTAACAAAAGATCAAAGAAATTATTAACATTCAACAAACCAATTGGTTTATAGTGGATGTTTAGTTAGGCCCAAGAAACAATTTGAAAAATTTCTTCCAAAGTACCAAAATCACCTGGTAAGGCAATGAATGCATCAGAGTTGTCAAGCATTGTTTTCATTCGTTCATGCATAAATGATACCTGAATTTCTTCTCCAACTGTCTTTCCAATGATGTTCTTTTGAGCTAAAGGTTCAGGAATGACACCTAAAACCTGACTGTCTCCTATAAATGCAAATAGTGATACAACCCCCATTAACCTACAACAACCCCCCCATTAACCCACAGCAACCTCCTCCATATATAACATGAATATTTCTCACAGTAAGTACTCGACCAAGAGTGTTTGCTGCGTTTACAAACTCTAAACCCTTCTCATAACTTGACCTACAAAAAACACAAACATTTTTAAGGTTACGAACAGGAGGTCTTATAATTTCACCTTCCCTCTGAATGATTATGAGTTGGATGAAAGTGAAGAAAATGAAGTGTTTAAATAGGGAAAAGAATGGAAAAAGTAATGATAACACCTATAAGGGTAGGTTGACTGTTGTTAGAAAAGTTTGAAATTAAGAAATATGGAATCTTTTTTTTTTTTGTTTTTTAACTTCAAGAAAACCATCAGGGTAAAGAAGTCTAGAAACCCCTGAAGGACCATGTTCAAAGGATCGTCTGTCCAAAAACCAAAATACAACAAAATCATACAAAGATAAAAGAAATATAATAACAAATAAGGACATACATGTATGTACAGTTTTCATGGCGTATCATTATACTGCGCGTCATGAATGCAGTAGTAGCATGTCTTTGAGTTGCGTGTCACTAATGCAACATAAGAACTCTACAAGGATTGCCGAACCGACAACAAGAACCTTTGAATCCTTTCCATCTTGCTTACGGAATAACAACCCTCTATCTTCCTGCAAACCTAATTAAAGATCTGTATTCTAAGAAGATGGTACCTAACCGCAGCCAGTCAGAACTTGCCAGAGAGACCTACTAATTAAAGTAAGTATACAGCTCAGTTAACAGTTTTTGTTCACTGTAAAGACGGGACACTTCTTTCTGTCCATCAGCACTACAGAGCCTTGGTTCCAAAAATTGGGAATGTAGCACGCGACTCTCTACAGAGCATGGCACACAAACCTTATTTATATACTGGCGTGTGAAGGTCTCCTCCTGAGTCTATGACAGGACGGGTCATCTGGCTGGGGCTTCTAATCTAATTAAAGACCAAGTACAACCGTAGTTTCGCCTTTTTTTCATGTTGTTAGAAACCTGATGAAAGGTGAGTGTATACTTACTTGAGATTGGGATGGAGGTAGTCTACTCTTTCGGCTTTGTGCCAAAGCATTGTTGACCAGTATTAGACTCATTCAAGACCAGCGCAACATAGGGCTCCAAAAAGGAACAAGTGGTCATAATGCGACTGACTGCCTCACATGTGAGATACAATCTACCTACTTTGTTTTTCAATTAAGAATGCTGAATCAGGATGCGTACATTTCCCCATTTACGTTTTGTGTTACCAAAGCTAAACCCAAGATGTATACATACTTTTTTTTCTTTTTCTCTTTTTTTCTCTTTTTTTTCTTCTTTTTTTTTATCTTTTTTATTTTATTTTTTTATGAACATGAAGAAGAAGAAGAAGAAGAAGAAGAAGAAGAAGAAGAAAAAGAAAAAGAAGAAGAAAATATGTACATGTTGTTATAGATATGACTCACATCTACCTCTGGTTTCACTTTCAAAAATGGCTTAAACGCCTTCTATGAGTCGAGGATAAGTTTCCCATCCAATTTTCTTATAAATTGGCAACCAGGATCTTTTAGAGTCAGATTTCCAAGACTGTATTACTTTTGTTTGTCCAAGAAGAGACCCCACAAATTAAAAAGTTCACGTTGCACAACTCCACAAGAATGCGTATCAATAGTCAATAAGAGATCATCTAATGACTCCTAACTCAATTCATTCTTAATGAAGAAAATTTATCTTCTTTGTTTGCGGAAACTATCCCCAAAGAATGACATCGCTTGTTACAATTCTATCGTGCACATATGTGATAGACTTGTAATCTTTTTACTCTTTTCCTTTTAGAATATGAACTTCTACCAAGACCTGACATGTATGAGTCAAATAAAATTGAAGACTCACCGCTAGCCAGACCTTTGCTTTAATTATCTAACGTATATCTTCCGGTATATCCTTGTGCATTAGCAATCTCAATATTTCACATCTAGTTTCGTAAATTTTTGTTAGAGCATTTTGAGGAAGAGAAGGAAAATGTTTTCTCATGTTTGAGAGAATAATATCCATTTTAAAGGAGAATGAATCAGTTATTTTGGAAAACTGAAAAAAACAAATCGACTTGAAAGTCACGGAATACCGTCTTCTGCCATTTAACCGGGGAGCTAAAGAATTGCAAAACAAAATAAAGCCACAAAATTGGAGTAAATTTTGCTCATAATAAGGATCAGAAAGGGAAATGAATTCCACTTCAGGAACTTGATTTTCCAGAAATAGTTTAAGTCTTTGTCCATTGACCTTAAACACATTACCATTTATAGGATTCTCAATGTCTATGGCCCCATAAGGATATATATGTTTGACAATAAAAGGGCCAGTCCATCTATATCTCAATTTTTCAGGGAATAGGTGAAGACGAGAATTATAAAGCAGAACTTTTTGACCAATTTCAAAAGATTTTCTCAAAATTGATTTGTCATGAAAAACTTTAGTTCTATCTTTATAAATTTTTGGGTTTTCATATGCATTATTTCTTGATTCCTCAAGTTTATTTATTTGCAATTTACGTAACTTGCAAACATCATGAAGATTTAAATTGAAAACTTTAATGGCCCAAAATGCTTTATGCTCTAGTTCTACAGGCAAGTGACAAGGTTTTCCATAGACTAACTGATAGGGTGACATGCTTAAAGATGTTTTAAAAGTAGTACGGTAAGGTCAAAGTGCATCGTTTTGTCTTAAAGACCAATCTTTACGATTTTGGTTAACCATTTTTTCCAAAAATTGTTTAATTTCCCTATTTGCTAATTCTACTTGTCCACTTGTCTGAGGGTGATAAGGGGTGACAACTTTATGGGTAATACCATATTTTTTCATTAAAGATTCAAATGGTTTATTGCAAAAATGTGTTCCCCCATCACTGATGATAGCTCGAGGGATTCCAAATCGACTCAAGACATTTTCTTTTAAAAATTTGAGAACAATTTTATGATCATTGTGTCGACATAGAATTGCCTCAATCTATTTTGAAACATAATCAACTACAACCAAAATATACACAAATCCTAATAAGGATGGAAATGGACTCATGAAATCAATTTCTCAACAATAAAAAATTTCAATGACAAGGATAGGGTTCAGAGGCATCATATTTCTTTTAGAAATAAAACCTAATTTCTGATAATTTTCGCAACTTTTGCAAAAGGTATAGTTGTCCTTAAATAAAGTGGGCCAATAAAATCCACACTGTAAGATTTTCGCAGTTGTTTTCTTTGAAAAAAAAATGACATCTACATGCTTCTGAGTGACAAAATTTAATGACACTACCTACCTCATTGTCGGGTATACATCTCCAAAAAATTTGACCAGGATAATATTTGAACAAATATGGGTCATCCCAATAAATTTTTTTACCTCAGTGAAAAAAAATTTCTATCTTGATGTGACCATTGAGGCAGCATCTTTGTTGTCACAAGAAAATTGACTATATTAGCAAACCAAGGCATGGAATTGACAGAAAACAAAAATTCATCAAGAAAAGAATCATTGATAGGTGTGCTATCAAAAGGTGAGCCTATTGTAAGTGTGGACAAATGATCTGCGACAATATTTTTGGCTTCTTTCTTATCTTTTATTGTGATATTGAATTCTTGAAGTAACAAGATCTACCATATCAACCTAGGTTTGGCATCCTGCTTAGATATTAAATATCTAATAGCAACATGATAAGTGAACACAATAGTAGAAGAATCAATTAAATGAGCTCAAAATTTGTCCAATGCAAAAATTACAGCAAATAGTTCTTTTTCAGTAGTGGTGTAATTCATTTGTGTACTATTTAAAGTTCTACTTGCGTAACAAATCACATGAGGCTTACCTTCCTTTCTTTGGCCTAAAACAACGCCAACAACAAAATCACTTACATCACACATTAATTCAAAAGACAAAGACCAGTTAGGGGATTGCATGATAAGAGCCGATGTCAGAAGACCAATTAATTTTTTAAAAGATTTTTGGCATTCTTCAGTCCAATCAAATGGTGTATCTTTATCAGAAGGTTGCATAATGGTCTAGATATGACACTAAAGTCTTTAATGAATCTTCAATAGAATCTTGCATGTCCTAAAAAGGAATGAACTTCTCTGACTGTTTTTGGGGGATGCAAATGAGCAATTAATTCAACTTTGGCCTTATCAACTTCAATTCCTTCAGAAGATATCACATGACTTAACACAATTCCTAAGGTAACCATGTAATGACATTTTTTCCAATTTAAAACAAATCCTTTTTCTTCACATCTTTTAAGAACTTTATGCAAATTATCAAGACAATTTTCAAAAGAATTTTCAAAAACTGTCAGATCATCAATGAAAACCTCTAAATAATGCTCAATGATGTCACTAAAAATACTTAGCATACATCTTTAAAAAGTTGCCAGAGCATTACAAAGACCAAAAGACATTCTTCTATATGCAAAAGTGTCAAAGGGGCACATAAAAATGGTTTTTTCTTGATCTTCTAATGCAATTAGTATTTAATTATACCCTGAATAACCATCAAGAAAACAGTAGTAGGGATGTTCTACTACTCTTTCCAGAATTTGATCAAGAAATGGTAAGGAAAAATGATATTTCCTAGTGGCTGCATTTAATTTTCTAAAATCAATACACATATGCCAACTGGATGAAACTCGCGTAGGTATTAACTCACCTTTTTCATTTTCATCCACTGTTATTCCAGATTTCTTAGGCATAACTTTTGTAGGGCTTACCCACTGGCTATCGGAAATAGGGTAAATAATTTCAACATAAAGTAATTTAAGAACTTCAGCCCTAACTACATCTTTCATGTATTGATTTAATCTTCTTTGAGGTTGTTGTGATGTTTTAGCATTATCCTCTAAATGTATTCTATGTGAACAAATTAATGGATTAATGCCTTTTATGTCTATTAATGTCCATCCAATTGCATTTTTATGCCTTTTAAGTACTTCTATCAACATACCTTCTTATTTTTCAGTAAGAATTGATAAAATTACTACTGGAAAGTTTTGTTCTTTTCCCAAAAATGTGTAATTCAACCCAGCAGGAAATGGCTTTAGTTCCAGTGTGGGTACTTCTTCATGAACATTATCATTCATGGGTTGTAACTTTTCGAATCTCGGCTTCCATCCCTTGTATTCCATTACCTGTGTACAATCAAGCAAAGAACATATTTCAGAAATATCACCATCTACTTGCATATCTAAATCAAATGAATTAATTAAACAAACTTCTAATGGGTCAGAAGAACTCCATTTTAGAAGATGATCATCTACAATGACCTCAATCTCGTCAACTTCTTCATTTTCATCATTGACTTCATGTGATTGCTTGCATATGTTGAAAACATTAAGCTCAAGTGTCACATTTCCAAATGTTAGCTTCATCACTTCATTTCTGCAATTTATCAAAGCATTCAATGTTGCTAAAAATGGGTGACCTAAAATAACAGGAATTGACTTGGAATTATTAACCATAGGTTCAGTTTCCAAGACAATAAAATCCACAGAATAAATGAATTTATCAACTTGCACCAACACATCTTCCACTATTCCTTTTGGAATATTAATTGATCTATTGACAAGTAGAAGAGTTACAAAAGTTAGTTTTAACTCACCCAGATTGAGTTGTTGATAAACTGAATATGGAAACAAATTAATACTAGCACCATGATCAAGTAAAGTTTGATCAATTTTATGTTCTCCAATAATGCATGAAACCGTAGGACAATCAGGATTTTTAAGTTTCAAAACATTATTACTTTGAATAATGGAACTTACCTGTTCAGTCAAAAAGGCATTCTTTTTCACATTTAATTTTCTTTTAACAGTGCATAAGTCCTTAAAAAATGTAGCATAAGAAGGAACCTGTTTGATAGCATCTAACAACAGAATATTGACCTTCACTTGTTTAAAAATTTCAAAAATTTCAGTTTGGTGGTCTAATTTCCTTGGTTTGCTTAATGCTTGAGGAAATGAGGGTGGAGGAGACGATAGTTTAGTCTCATTTTGGCCAGATAACTTATCAATTTCTTCCTTATCTTAAGGATTTGATTCATCATCTTTCTCACAAGGTTCAGAAATTTCTTTTTCAACAACTTTACCACTCCTAAGAGTTATCATATAATTGACTTGATTTATTTGTTAGTTTTCTGAACTACCCTCATTTAGACTATATTGAGCTTTGGGATTCGATTGAGGTTAAGAAAGAAATTTTCGTTTCTCATGAATAGTGAGTGCAGAAGTAAGTTTGGAAAGAGTGTCTTTTATGTTAATCATGGCTTGAGTGTTTTATTTATTATGGCCTCTTGCTTTTTTATGAATGCATTCAATATTCCTTCAAAGTTTTTCCTATATGGTGGGACATAAGGTGCATATCCTTGAGAATTTTGAGAATCCTGTTGTTCATAAGGAGGTGGTGGTTGCATAAATTGTGCTTGTTTATTATTCCTCCAACTGAAGTTCGGGTGATTTCTCCATCCTGGATTGTAAGAATTTGAAAAAGAAGAAGTGAATGACTTTTTAAAATTGTTCATTGCATTTACTTGTTCATGCACAACTTCTTTAAAAATAGGAATATTAAGACATTCATTTGTCAAGTATCCTAATTCATCACAAATGCCACAAATTTCTTCATTTTGCACAGATTTGACTTCTTTTACTTTCCCTAATTCTATGGATTCAACCTTTCTTGCCAGACTAACGTACCTAACATTTAGATCTTCTTCTTGACTAAGATGATATTATCTTTTACCAACATTTATAAAGTTATATCTAATTGAATTTTCAGAAGGATTAGTATCATGTCAAGTTTAAGAATTTTCAGCCAAATGGTTTAAATAATCTAAAGCTTCTTCGGGTTCTTTATCAAGAAACTTGCCATTACGCTCATTTTTACAAATTGTTTAGTTTCAGGTGTTAAACCTTCATAAAAGAAGTTTATAGTTCACCATTTTTCAAGATCATAACGTGGGCAAGAATTTAACAAATCTTTAAAACGTTCCCAACTTTGAAAATTCGCTTTATTTGAATTTTAAGAAAAATTTTAGATTTGTCTTTTCAAAGCATTGATTTTATGTGTTGATTTTTTTTTTAAAAAAAAAACTCACCTTGCATTTCTTGCCATGTGCTAATTAATCTTGGTTTCAAGACGTTAAGCCAAGTTTTTGCTTTATCTTTCAAAGAAAAAGGAAATAATTTGAACATAACAATCTCTTCAATGCAATTTTGATCATTGAAAGCAATACAGACTTCCACAAATTCTTTTAGATATAAATATGAGCTCTCAGATTCTAAATCATGGAAATTAGGAAGTAAAGAAATCATACTCGGCTTAAATATGAAATTATTAGTAGTGAGTGGAAAGATAAAACATGATGGACTAGAATTTCGAAATGGTTGCAAATATGCACGCATAGTTCGCAACGGTTGATTTTCCTGTTCAGCATGTACACTTTCATTTTCAGCTCGTTGTGTTTGAATTTCATGTTCAACATGTGCACCTTCAATTTCAGTCATTGTGTCAATTGTGTGTGATTGTGATTGAAACAAATCAATATATAAAGTACTAGGATTAATTTTAACCAAACGATTAAAATTTAAATCACGATACCAGTTAAGCATAAATAAATGACGTAAAATAAAAATAATGTACAAGTAGGTAAGTCAGAAACAAAAATAAATGACATAAATAAAAAGTTAGGTAGCATAAATAAATGACATAAATAAAAGGTTAGATAGCATAAATAAATGACATAAATAAAAAGTTAGATAATATAAATAAATGACATAAATAAAAGTAGTAAGTTAGTAAGCATAAAGCGCAAATAAAAAATAAAAGCGAAAAGCGTAAATAAATAAATAAAATGAAAATAAATATAAAAAAATTAAAAAATTAAAATAAATAACATAAATATAAAAGTTAGGAAGTTAGAAAGCGTAAATAAATGACATGAATATAAAAGTTAATTAGTAAGTTAATAAGTTAATTAGTAAGTTAGTAAATTAAAAAAAGTGAAAAGAGTAGAGGAAGAATATACCTGTTGGTGAAATTTATTTACAAAAAGAGAACCTCAATAAATTAGAACATCAAATCAAGTCCCTGATAACGACGCCAAAAACTTGATGGTATGATTAAAAGTTTCAAACCCAAGTACAAGTTATTTCAAGTAATAAATTCTCGGGAGTCCGATGTTGATTCAGAGGGAATTGATGAAGAGAAAATTCTTTAAGGTAAGGAGAAGATTTGTGACAATACTAAAAATGATATAAGTTGTTCAAAGATGAAAATGATTTGCTTGGGTTAGGAGATCCACTCTTGGTAATAAATTAAAGACAAGATTATTTCTTTTATTAACACAATTGAAATCATACATAATGAAGGTTCCAATCGAATGATTTAGCATTCAAAGTTTAATTAAGATTATATATGTAATCATATTATGGTTACAATAATTATCTACCAATACTTATAAATGGTCTCAAGCATCCACTGTGTCAACTTCTTATCTACAATGAATCAAGATCTTCAATATACAAGAAGAGTTTCTAAATTAATCAGAAACAACATATAATACATATAATGATCACATAAAAATATATCATTTAAGTATAAGAAGGAAATTAATCTAACTTCAACTTATTACTAAGAGCTTCACCTTTTCACCCCAAGCAAAATGAAAATTAGTTACTCATGAATCAAGAAGAAAGAAAGAGAGAAGCAGAAGATGATGAACATAACTTCAATTAAGAACAATAGAAAATTACACAAAGAAAAACTAATAACACAATAACATAAATTAAACTAAGATCAAAGATGATCTGAATGAGCACCTAAGCTCCTTTTTATAGAGCTCAAGGAGTACAAGAAGACAATGGAGTTGTTTGATGATGAGAAGTAAAATCAAAATAGATGATGAATGAGTTGAAATTATAGACGTTCTTGTCTCCGAAATGTCTCTGTTCTTAGCTCATGGCATGCATCAGAATTCCATCAAGTGGTCTTCATGAAAGTTCTAAGAAATTGTCTTAGCTTTTCATAGACACTTATTTCATCCAAATCCAGTAACCACAGCCCGAGATATGATCCAATTATTGCTCATGGGTCAAGCCCAACTCCAGTACCTCTGTTCTGACTTCCAAGCCCAATATCACCTTCAAGGAATCTAAACTGAATTTTGTGTTCTTCATGAAAGTTATAGAAATTTGTCTTAGCTTAAAAACAAGCCAAAATCACATCCATCAGATATTTGAAGCTCAAATTATAGCTAGTTTACTGAAAAAGCTAAGTGAGAATATTATACAATGAATGAAATATATTGCTATCAATGTGACTCTTGCTATCAAGTGAATAGTTATTAGAGATTTATCTAAACATTCCAACAAGACCAGAATCACATTAATAAGATAATTACAACTCAAATTATGACCACTTTACTTAAGAATGCAATTACCCAAATTAATGATAATTCAAGCAATAATTTCTTTAATGATCTAATTAAGCTTAATTTCATAAAATGTGACAAAATCAACTTAATTAAGCTAAATTGAACCTTAAAAAGCCTAGCAAAAGGATTATAAAATGAATAAAATACATAGTTATCAAGTAGCCGTCAACTTTATTTGGTTAAGAAAACGTTGAAAATGTTAGAACTAGAGCCAACGAGAAAGAAATAATTGAATTTTAATTATATTTCTCTACATTGAATGTACAAGGGAACCTCTATTTATACACAAAGAAGGTAAAACTAATGATACAAAGTCAAATATGTTAACATAAATCATACTGACAAATCATGCTGAATCTTGCAGCATAAATCATGCTGACATCCCCCCTCAAACTCAAGTAGGTGTGGAAGGAACTAACTTGAGTTTAGAAACTAGTGTGCGAAAACGACCTAGATGATGAGCTTTGGTAAAGATATCAGCAGGCTGATCGAGAGTGCCAATGGAGAGAAGATGAAGAGCACGACCAAGAATATGTTGGTGAATAAAATGACAATCGATCTCAATGTGCTTGGTGTGTTCATGAAAAATGTCATTATGAGCAATTTGAATAGCACTCTGATTGTCACAATAAAGATCAGTGGAAGAAGACTGAGAGACGCCCAAGTCATCAAGAAGCCAACAGATCCAGAATATTTCAGAGGTGGTGTCAGCAAGAGCTCGATATTTGGCTTCAATACTGGAACGAGCAATCAATGTCTATTTCTTACTGTGCCACGAGATAAGAGCATCACCAAGAAAAATACAATAACCAGTGGTGGAACGACGATCGATGGGATCTCCTCCCCAATCAGCATCAGAATAAGCTCGGAGGATTAAGGAGGAGTCGACAGAGAAATGAAGTCCATGAAACAATGTACCTTTGACATAGCGAATAATGTGAAGGACAGTAGCATAATGAGTAGAGCGCGGTGCAGACATGAACTGACTGACTAAGTGAACTGCATAGGAAATGTCTGGATGAGTAACAGTGAGATAAATCAAGCTACTTACCAACTGCTGATATAGATTGGAATTATCAAGTACAGTACCGTCCATAGGAGTAAGGCGAACATTGGGCTCGAGAGGAGTGGACTCAATGTGACTATCTGTAAGACTAGCTCGAGAAATGAGATTTGAGGCATACTTAGCCTTTGACAAGAAAAGTCCATCAGCAGAAGAAAGAACTTCAAGACCCAAAAAATAACTAAGAGGGCTAAGATCCTTCATTTCAAAGTTACAGCTCAATGAAGCTTTAAGATCCGCAATACCAGAAGTGTCATCTCCAGTAATGATAATGTCATCAACATAAAGAAGTAAAATTATAGTGCCTTGATCAGTCTGATGAATGAACTGAGTTGAGTCAAGAGGATTAGATGAGAACCCAAGCTGATTGATGGTAGAACTGAATTTAGCAAACCATGCTCGAAGAGCCTGTTTAAGACCATACAAAGCCTTACGGAGAAGACAGACCTTATTAGGTGGACAAGTATAACCTAGGGGTGGTCGCATATAAATTTCTTCTTCTAAGTCACCATTGAAAAAAGCATTTTTCATATCCATCTGATTAAGGGACCACTTTTGAGTAACGACAATAGCAAGAAGAGTGCGAACTGAGGTGATACAAGCAACAGGGGCAAAAGTCTCCTCATAGTCAATACTATACTCTTGAGTAAATCCCTTAGCAACTAAGCTAGTTTTGTATCGTTCAATAGAGCCATCAGAATGAGTCTTGATTTTGTATACCCATTTACATCCCACAAGTGCCTTACTAGTAGGAGGATCAACCAAGTTCCAAGTATTAGTATGTTCCAAAGCCTGTAACTCATCCTGCATAGCTTGCTGCCAATGGGGATCTATGGAGGCTTCTGGATAAGTCTGAGGTTCATGAAAGTGAAGCATAGTAGAAAAATAATGATAATCACGAAGATAGCTAGGATGATTTCTTACCCTAGTTGGACGCTCAAAAGGAGAAGAAGTAAGAGCAGAATCTCCGGCTGGAACAGTGTCATCGGGAATGGTTGGGACACCAGAAGCGTTTGGAAGCTCACCAGAGGAACCTACATCAGGATCACTGGGAAAAGAATTATTAGATGAGTTAGTGAAAAAATGAGTTGAGGTGGAAGGAATGAACTTGAACTTAGACAGAGAGGAAAACATGATATGTTCCAAAAAAATGACATAACAGGAAATACAAAGGCGCCGAGAGATGGGATCCCAACAATGGTATCCTTTGTGTTCTGTCCCATAACCAAGAAAGTAGCAAAGACGGGCACGAGGTTCGAGTTTGGTATATTCATGGGGTTGAAGAAGTACAAAACAAGCACAACCAAAAATTTTGAGCGAATTGTAATATGGAAGAGTATTATGAAGACGCTCAAAGGGAGAGAGATTACCAATGACAGAGGATGGAAGACGATTAATGACATAAATTGTAGTGAGAGCAGCTTCACCCCAAGCACGCTCTGGACAAGAGGAAAAGATAAGCATAGCATGGACAGAGTCAAGAATATGATGGTGTTTTCTCTCAGCACAACCATTTTGTTGAGAGGTTCCAGGACATGAAAATTCTGAGAAGGTACCTTGTGTAGCAAGAAAAGTCAAAAGTTTTGAGTCACGATATTCCATAACATTATCATGACAAAAAACTATAATAACTTTTCAAAATTGCGTTTTGATCATTGTGGCAAAATCAATGTAAATTTGAGGCAATTAATGACGATGTTTCATAAAATAAATCTAAGTAAAACATAAATAATCATCAATAAATAGCACAAAGTATCTAGACCCTCCCATTGTGGGTGTAAGAGCTGGTCCCCAGACATCAGAATGCACAAGATCAAAAAACGAATAAGAAATAGAAGTACTGTTAGAAAAAGATAATGCTGGTTGCTTAGTAATTTGACAAGAAGTACAATTAAGAGATTCATTATTGACTAAACCTAGAGTGCCCTGAGAGATAAGAGATTGCATTTTTTTTCTAATGAAGTGTGAACAAGACGTTGATGCCATAACTGAATAGAGGAGGAAGGAGAAGCAGCACAAAGGTTGGATACATGAGGAACATGAAGTCTAGTGAGCTCAAATAATCTTCCGATCTTACACCCAGTCCCTATGACTTTTCCTGTTTGTGGATCTTGCACACGACAACTAGAGGAAGAAAAGATGAGTTCATAACCAAGATCACACAATTGTCTCACAGAAATAAGATTGAAATTTAATTTGGGAATGAGATATGTGTTAGGCAAATTAAGGGTGGATAAGGAGATGAGACCCTTATGACTTATGTTCATAAGAGACCCATCAACGGTATATATGGAGTGAGCAGAATCATTAGTAGATAATGAAGAAAAAAGATGGGATGTAGATATCATGTGATTACAACATGCAGAGTCAAAATACCATTTAGGATTAGCTAGGGTAGTGGATAAAGCAACAGAGGGATTACCAGAAGTGGAAAGAATTTGCTTAAGGAGAGACTCGAGGTCATTGGGGGAAAAGGCAGTCTGGGAGGCAGTGGAAGAAGATGTTGGAGAGTCATTGGCAGCAGCAACAAGAGCAGGTTTGGTGGAACTGAAACGAGACAGAGTCTTATGCTGATCAGGCCTTGGTGAACGAGTAGGGCAGTGTTCGATCAAATATCCTGGCAGTTTACAGTATTGACAGATCAGAGAAGGGCAATTGGGTGCAATGTGGCCTTTCCTTTTGCAAGTATGACATTCTACATTGGGGCATTCAGGAAAAGCAGTCCCAAGATGACAATAGTGATGACAGTATTTTCCCTTTTTATCTATAACTGCAAATGTTGAATCTACTTTAGATCGTAGAAGACCCAATATGGTTTCTTCAGACTTGAGACGAGGAAGAGCATCCCCAAGAGTGGGCAAGGGATCTTGGTGTAGCAGAGATGCTCGAACAGGCTCATAGTCATCAGTGAGAGCCATCAAAAATTGGATGAGTCTAGTGCGATCACGATACTCCTGATACAACTAGATATCATTTTTATCCTTCAAGTGTGGTTCACATAAGGTCAATTGATCCCAAATAGCTTCCATCTGAGCCAGAAAGTCATATACATCTTGTCTGGGCCCTTGTTTCTGATTATTAAGTTCCTTCAGCAAATGATATTGATGAGATAAGTCAGAAATGGTGTATCGATTTTTCAAATAATCCCAAACTTCTTTGGCAGACTCGAAATGCCCAAACTGCAAGTGATTACTTGGAGTAGAGGTATTCCGAAACCAGGTGATGATCTGATGATTTTTACTGTCATAATCTTCTAATATGCCAGTATACTTTTCGTCAAACTCATTTGTAACTTGGGTCAGGATTTTTACGTCACCTGTCACATAGTCAATAAACCAACTAGTTAAAAAATATGTGTGAGTTGATTAATTATAATTAAAAAAATTAGAAAGTGCCCGAGAAAAAAATTATTTAACAACTAGTTAATTAAACAAAACAATATGTCAAGAACATAGTCAATCAAGGGAATTAACAAGACAAATTAAATGAATGATCAAAGAAAATAAACTAAACCAACTAATGAATTGAGTTTCTTTTTTATTTTCAATTTTCAATTTTTTGAGATTTTCTATATTTTTAATTTTATTTTTGATATTTTTGAAAGTCTGACTAATTCAAGCAGGTCCAACCCACTTAAGAAAAATAAATAAAGAAAAAACTAACCCACAAACTCACCTAAGCTTAATGGTTCAGGTCCAACTAAAGTCTTTAATCAACGAAATGAGCAAAATTTCTCACCTAAGTCTATACTAAATCAAAGAAGTTAACACAAACTCTTTAACTCTGCAACCCAAAGACTATGTATGGCCTGTTATGGGTAGAGATGATCATGTTTAGGTGATTTGATGTTGGGTGTGTGCTGTGAACTTTGTAGACTTATGGAATGGGGGTTGGAGTGTTCTAGTGTTGTTATTGTAATTCTAGCACTCAGTTGTTTTTTTTGTTGTAGTTTGGACTTTGGAGGTCTTGCTTCATGGTGGAAGGGAGGAAAGGTGCTTATGGTGTTTGATTTCAATGGAATAGGAGCGAGATGTGATTAGTATTTTTTTTATTATAATTAATTAATTTAATTAATCAAATGATGATCAATGGGAGAAGCTTTTAAGGACTGAGGGAGCAACTGCCCCTTACTTTTTCGACTTTTATATTACCCTTCTTAAAAAAGTATCACAATTACATGTATCAGATTATTCATTAATTTATGGCTAAAATTTAAAAAAAAAAACCTTTAAACTATATTCATTGTGTGAATTACCCCCTCAATTTGAAATTAGTGTAAGCTACCCCTTAACATTTTCACATTGTGCTAATTACCAGTTTCTGTTAACCATCCATTAATTTAAAACTTTATACACAAGATGGACATGATCCCGTTTTCCTAACTTGAAGATGCCACTCATGAAGAACAAGATTGAAGTTCACCATCAATTTCTTTCTGCGTTAATAATTGCTTTAAATCCCTCAAGATATTGAATTCGCAATCAACAAGAATGTTGCCTTCTCAACCCTTGGTGCAAGGTTTTGAAATGACCTGTGTACAGAATCTACAGATTCCGTTTGAGATTCGACATCGCAACAGTCCTATAAAATATTGTATTCTATATATGCCCTTATGTTTCGAAAAGGTTGTGATTTTTAATGAATAATTTGAAAGGGATAATAATAATATAATTAGATTCATTTTTTATTACTTTGCAAGGTCCTTAAAATGAAATTAGTAAATGAGTTTGAAATTTTTGGAAAGAATGAAGACAGGTTTATTATACTATGAGGATTGAAACTAAGCTGGGTATATGATCTCATATAAGAGTTTAGAAACAATACCATATAAAACAACTGATTATACTATGAATTATGACTATAACTCTAATAAGCTAAATAGAGACAGGATACAATTGTCCAATCTATCGTCTTTCTCAGCTTCCAATTTGAACCCACCTTCACCTATCCCCTTCTCAAGCTCATCATATGCATTTTGAACTTCATGCAACCCTGTCACCATTTGTCTGGTGCAGCTTCCCTTGCAAACTCACCATTTGCTACCAAGTTCTTGAATGCACCAATGTGAAACTCTAGAAAAGTACCTGTCGATGGAGCTTTCCTTTCTTCTTCCATCCGTGGAATTGATGGCCGACCCATCTGCCATGATATCTATTCTCCAGTTTGAGAATCATTGGTGGGGCCTTGTCATTTTGATTAGTTAGCACAATACCGTTAACGTTGTTAGACAAGAAAGGGGTTTTTAGCTCTAGAAATAAACTTCATGGGGGTAAATTGCACCTTTTTGAAGTTCCATAGGTAAAACACACATGATGTATAGTTTAAGTGGGTAAACAATATTTTAGCCTTAATTTATATATAAAGCACATGCAATCAGTATTTATAGCTTTCTAGTCTCTTTCCTCTCACTTTGGAATAAATTTATTGAAATGTAATTAGATATGGGAGAATTTTAATGATACATTAAATAAATACTTAAGTTGTGATTCTTATGAATCTCTTTTTAATATTTAAATGGTCATTTTTCATATCATTATTATTAAGAATCTATTTATAAAAATGTGAATATTCTAAATATTACACTTAACTTTCTTGTTACCTTAGGCTTGTGAGATCACTTGGCTATGCAAAGTAGAAAATATATATAAAATAAGGTAAAGATAAACAAAATATTAATTTTTATAAAGAAATTCTTCTATCAAGTTAATTATTAACATATTATTTTGTGAGTGAATGTATATGTAGTCATAAAAATGATAAAATTCAAAATATATATATAAAAAAGAATAACTGAAATAAAAATTTTAATTTTAGTTTTTGAATAAACAAAAAAAATCATATATTTTTGAAGATATTCTGAAATTCTTAAATTTGGGAGTGAAAGTAAAAGCATATTTTAAAATGGGTTGTAAACTAAGTAGGGACGTTATGATGCAAATAATTCAGCTTCAAGTGACCCATTGGGCCTTCCAACCAGTCCAATTACAAGAATAAGAAGGTTCAAAGAGGTATTAAATGGACTTATTCAAGACTTAGTGGCAAACCAAGGAGTTAATGGGTAGATTTAAGACTTAGTAGCAAACCAAAGAGTTAATGGACAGATTCAAAGCTTAGTAGAAAATAAAGAAGTTGAAGAGCATTCAAGAGAATTAGTCAATCTAATCCAAATTCAATGAAAGACTAAAGTTAGTGAAAGCTCTCATTCCAAGAATTGCATTTAATGTCATTAAAAGTTACACTCACTTAGTCATAATTAAGTGCAACTAAGTGTTCTTTTTATTTTATTTTATTATTTTTGTATTATTTTATGTCATAATTTAGGGGCCTTTTATATTTCTCTATTTTATTTATATTTTTGTTTATTTTAAGTCTAGTCACTTATGAGTCTATAAAAGGCTTTCTTTGAAGTTGTAGAGGGGATTATTTTTTTTGGGAAATCAATTGAAATACCTGTGAGGTTATTTCCTCTCAAGTTCTTTTGAGAACTTCTTCTTAAACTTATCAAGGATCCTTCCTTGTGGCGTTTATCTTTTTATAGCTTAGGTTCTTGATTCTCTATAATCAACGGATCTAAGTTTTGCTTCTACAAACTTGTTATAGCTTTTCGAGGTTGATCAAATCTTGTTGTTGGGGGGTTTTTGGGACTTTGTTTCCCAAGGGTTCACATCACGTTACTTTTTAACTAATTTCATTAAGTGTAAAACATATAATATAATCACTAAAAAATATTTGATTTAAAGTTTTGCCCCTCCAAATTTTTTGTTGAAGTTCCATCACTAATGATGTTTTGTCTCATTTACTACAACATTTTGTTTGATTTTTATTAAAACCCTATTTTGGTTCTTGAAATTTGCTATAATTTTCACTGTAGTCTTTAACATTTTAATTATATATATATATATATATATATATATATATGATAAACAAATATCTTTGTTTTTCAAATGGCAAGTGAAGAATAAAATAACATCATTTTAGATGTATCATCTTGTTACCTTTTATCAAGTTGTCATGCTAACAAATAATAATGTCACATCATTTCTAACAATAACATATCATTTTTATTTATTAGATAACAAATATATAGGTAGAGACACTAAATTAAAGTGAAAATATAAATATTAGATATTAAAGTGAGAAAAATAAAATATTAGAGACTAAAGTGAGACTAAAAACAAATGTTAGGGGTCAAAATAAGATTTGAGTGTTTGTTATATGTTTGGATTAGTATGACGCTTTGTTTGTTAATGTGAAAAGCAGTGTTTATTTTCTTTTATAATAACACCATTCTAATAAGCATTTGATTTTTTTTTTAAAGATAGTAGATCTAAAAAATTCTACAAATTTCAACTGATAATGTAAATTTCAATAGGTAATACAATACACTACTCAAGAACATACATATCAATGCATACATGCTACACTTGGGGAAAGAGGTGAAAGCAGGGTTTCATCAATATTTGACTTCTCCATTAAATTGATATCCTTAACTTCCATTCTGTTACACCTCAAGCATTCAAATTCTTTGATTTCTAGGTTTCCTCTCAAATGTTCAATCTACTAAGTTTACATACTCCAGCACTATGTCTAGAAGACGTATGTAACGCAAACAATGACAACGTTTGAGGATTAGTCAATTGCCCTATCCCACGTGACATACAAGTCAATTTATAACTGTCATGCAACTCAAGATGCCAAAGTGTTGTCAACTTCCAAAGATCTCTAGCCAACTTTCCAAAGTAAGGACTAGGTAGTACGCATGAAAACGGAGTATGTTAGATTAAGTTTTACTTAAATGGGTCAAACCTACTTTTTATTAAAATAATTTTTGAAATATCATTGGCAAGTGTAAATTAATTTATATCATTGATTTTTTAAAATTAATTCTTTTAACATCAATTCTTTTCTAATTAATAATATTAAAATTTAATCTAAACAAGCTTTATTGAATTAAAAAATATTAGATAACTTATAATATTATTAAAACTTGTAAGTTTTTAATAATGTAATATATATTTATATGTTTTTTTAACAATTTATAGAAAAACCTCCACCCATAGAGCTGCTATAATCCAGGTACAAATTAACAGAAAAAAGTTCTAAATAGCTATAAATATCTATAAATTATAAAATTTCAAGTTTGATATGATATTTACAAGCATAGCAATCTTTTTTTTTCTAATAAACAGTATCCAACTTTGATGGAAAAACCACAAGTCACTTGCTGTTTTCTTGTTATAGCATATATTATATGTCTTATCATATATATATATATATATATATATATATATATATATATATATATATATATATATATATATATATATATATAAAATTAAGAGATCCTATAACTCTCGTGTTTTCGGAGTAGAATAAAAATTAATCTTATAAATAATTCAAATGAATTGAATAGTAAGAATATCTCATAATTTCACTTAAAAAAAGACACAATTGTCATTAATTTAGACCTCTAATAATTTTTTACATCAATTTAGTTTAGTTTCTTAAATATGCAAAATGACATCACATTAGTCTCTTTGTGATGGTGCGTGTGAAAATCCTTTATTTGAGTTTGACATTACACGATAGATGCACTAGTGACACATTTATTGCCAGTAACTTCTACTTCCAGTGGTAATGTCTTTCCTATAAAGTGATTTTTTACATTGTATATTCATTCTCTTTATTTGCATAATTAACAGGAGTTACTGCCATTTGTATGTTCATAGAAAATGGGATGGAAAGCGAGAGAAGTTGGACTGTCCGAGAGATGTAAAAAAGTACCAATAGAATTTAAAGTAAAACAACCTGACATAATTTCGACTAGCTTTCGCTGAAATTCACCAGTATGCTCTAGCATTGGTATATATGTTTGAGCCTTTGTAATTGAGAACATAACAGTTGATACAAGTTTATCACCAAACTTTCATTATTACTCTTCTAATATTGCCTTATTAAAGAAAACAAAAAATTATACAAATGACCATGGGCAATAACCAACTATATAAAAAATTGAAATCTATCGCAATCCATAGATATTGACAACTTTGAAAATATAGAAGGCTTTGTTCAAGGGCAATCCTTGCATGATGGAGCAAGACTAAATCAGACTTAATAGATATACAATGGTCTGAGAAGAGGAGCCAATTCAGTTACTTCTTTATGTCCTCAAACTGTGAAATGCCAACAAAATGTATGACATAAATTTCTTAGAACTACAATTCCTATAAATGATGCTTTAATTATAGACAAGCGAAGTAGAGAAGTTATGATACTTAGAGTACATAATTCTATCTTCTAAGTACTATAACAAAAAAATATTTAAAAAATCATATTTTAGCAGCATGTTAAAAAAGAAAAAGAACACCTACAACTTACCATCATTAAAAGTGGGGTGTCCAACGGGTTAGGTCAACTCATAAACTCACAAGTTTTGATTCAACCCAACCTACAGGATCTGCAGATTGAGTCAAGTTGGATCCAACTTGCAAGGTACGGATTGGATGATGGGTTTGAAAAGTATTGACCAACGCAAATTGAACTCACCAAGTAGATTTTTTTTTTTGTAAAAGTCATTTAGTTATAGTGACAATTTATGTTGTTTTTCCTATAACTTTTTTGTACAGTCAATTAGATTTATGTGTAGGCATTGTAGTCACATTGAGAATATGACCAACAAAATAGTTATTAGAAACTCATAAAGCGTCTGACAGACTAACGCGATGAAAATCTCACTGATTGCTTGAATGATAAAGAGTATCATGAGAAAATTGAGAATGAAGTAAATAATTATGTCAATCCATATTCTATATGTGATGACATTGACTTCAATTAGCTAATGCGATTTGTTATTTATAACTTTTAAAACATGTTAGTTTGTTTTAGTTTATTTTAGATTTATGTTAGTTTAGTAAGACTTATTAAGTTTATTTATAACATTGACTCGTGTTCTTGAGAACAAACTTCCTGAAAGGATTAAAAGAACACAATAAACATAGAATCAAAATTGTGGAATGCATATATTTATATTTATATTTATAAACTAATTAAAGGGAATAAATAACTCAAACAAAATAATATGCTTGTTTTACTACATTTCATAACTTGATGAAGGATCTTATAGAAAATGTTCTCTTCTTATTAGGAAAATTTACACGGTAATAAACTTATAATGCATTTCAAAAAAGCTAGAGAATAGTAGCAAGGTAGAGGAAGTTTTCTTACAAGTATTTGAGTTATGACTAATTTTGTTTAGTTTATTCCAGACTTAGTAAGACTTGTTAATTGTTAATTTGTTATGCACTTATTGACTTATAGTGTTTAGTTTATTTAAGATTGAGACCTATTATGTTTGAGTAAGGTCGGTTGAGGCTTATGATGTTAATTTATTAGATTGAGATATATTATATTTGAGATTGAGACTTATGATGTTAATTTGTTAGATTAAGACCTATTACATTTGAGATTGAGACCTATTATATTTGAGATTGAGACTTATGGTGTTAATTTGTTAGATTTTTTATTTTGACTTTTTTTAAAGATTTTTTTTTTAAAATATGTTGGATCAACAAGTTCAATCCAACTCAACTCACTTTTGAGTAGGTCAGGTTAGGTCGGATTAAACGAAAAAATCTCATTCACCCAACCCACTATTCTGGTGAACAAGTCAAGTCTAAAAACACTGCTACCCCCATCCAACGAACACCCCTTATTAAAAGTAGAACATTTGTAGTGCTAAGTCTTGATTATTTACCTCACCATAACTTCGGTCCAACTACACATACAGGCAAGTGACAATTTTGATCAGTTTAATTAGCAAGCATATAAGCAACCAAGTAAGAAGAGGCATCTAAACCGTATGTAGGGCATCATAAACAAGCCTATGAAAAAATACGCAAATAGTAAGAAGTTGAATAATCTAAACTAAAATCAGCTATCTTCACAGATGAAAAGCAATTTCGAACTTTATATGGTAGCAAAATTTTACAATAAAATAGAGTATTAGTGGGCACCAGATGTTGCTCAATTTAATTTGGCTAATGGCCCATAAATAGTTGCATAAATAATATCTCTGACATTCTTTAACGTATAGTAACAAACTTTCAGAGGAGGAAGAGCCTTTGAATATTGATGTATTTTTCATTTAATGCATAATAGGAATCAACGATGCACATTATATAAAATTTGGAAAAATAAAGAGAAAACATAAAACAAAAAATAAGATTATTATTGTGTTAGATCATCTTGGATCCATTATAACATTAGTGAAAGAAACAAACTACTTAAGATAAAGTTGGTGTAGTATGATTATCTTGTCAATTCACTATTTATAATTGTGTATTTTAAAAAATCACTTAACTAAAAACTTTTTGTAAAGATGTAGGTTGAGAAATATCAGGTCTGTCAATCTCACTTATTAATTTGTAGATACAAAACAAACAGTCAACATTTACAAGTATAGGTAAGAGGAGTAAAAATAGACAAATACAATTTGCACTAGCAACTACCAAAAATACAAGTTAATGAATTCTACACATAAAAAAACATCAATATATAAATTCTGTTTCGGGAGGATGTTTTTGTATTGTATGTACAAAACACTAGATATCAACTTTCAATGATTGTACAAAGCATTAACGAAACTTCTGAATGAGAGGTTAAATTGATGTCATTTTTAATGAATGATTAACTAAATTGATATCAAATTTCTTTAAAAATCAACTTAATATCACCTGTATTTTTCAGATTAAAATGGGTGTTTTACTTTGAAAAAAAAGTTTGTCAGTATTTTAATTAGAGGTGTTTAAAATTGTGCAATTCAATTAAAATTTGATTTGATCAATTTTTCATTTTTTAATTTTAAAAACTAATCCAATTCAATTCAAATAAAAAATTTATATATTTTTTAAATAATTTTTTACATAAAAATTTATTATGTTACACAAACTTATTTAGAACCTTTATTATTTTACTTCAAGTCAAACATAATTTCATCTTTTGTTTCATAGTTTGGACATTGGATTTGGACATATTGATAATTAGTTTGGTCTATTTAGAATTTGGATTTGTATTTTGATGTATTTTTTTATGAACTAACTTGAACTTGTATTTATTATATTTTGATGAATTTAAATTTATATATTTTCACGAATATGTATTTAAAAATAATAATAATAATAACTAAAAAAATCAATCTAATCCAACCGAATTTATATTGAATTTGATTAAACCAATTTTACATTTTCAACTAACCAATCAAATCATCAAATGATAATATGAAAAAATCAATTATGTTGAATCTACTGACTTTTTCCCTTAAAACATATTCTGTATTAATAGTGTACAGCATTTGGGGTGGTATTAATACATCGCTTGCCTTGGAACAAATTATGCTGGATTTTGTTGACCAAACTGCTTTCATGGAATATTTCAGAGCATCCTGGGTGCCGACGATTGGTTAGATCTTTCTCCTATTCTCTCTTGCATGCACATAAAAAAAACACTGGTTTGGCTGAAGGCATATTGGCATGCATGCATGAAAACCATACATCACAAATGAATGTATTGAAAATTTTGCTTCTGAAGTTATGGGCTTACTCTGTTAATCATTGATTTATTAACTTGCTTTCTCCTTACCCTTCCTTTCCCCTGTTGTGCAGAAATGTGGCTTTCAACAATGAGAAATTTTCCACTAGCTAGCCAGGAAGCTTCTGGAGCATTAGAAGCCTATCATGTTAAACTGAAAGCCAAACTTTTTGATGATTCACATCTTGGAGCGCTGCAAAGAGTAGATTGGTTAGTCCACAGGTTAACAACTGAGTTGCATTCAAGCTACTGGCTTGACCGCTATGCTGATGAAAGTGATTCTTTCCAAAATGTGAAGGAGGAATACATTGCTTCTACATCATGGCATCGAGCACTTCAAATATCTAACTCTGCCATTACCTTGGATGATAAAGACCACCTCTTTGCCAAAGTTGAAAGCCAGAAACACAGCAGCTCAACACATTTAGTGTGGAATCCAGGATCTGAATTTGCATTCTGTGATTGTTCTTGGTCAATGCAAGGTAACATTTGCAAGCATGTCATCAAAGTAAACATGATTTGTGGAAATCTTCAAGGTTGTCAACCATCCATGTCTTTTCAGTCATTTGAAGAGGTTTTGACGGATCTATGGAGAAAACCAATGGATGATTCTTTTGCGTTGGATCTGTCATTGGCTTGGACCCATCAGATGCTAGATCAAATCCAAAAACTTGTTGAACTGAATAACTCTACTGACATTGGCACTGTAGTTAACAATATGCCTCTGAAATGGGTTTGCAAGAAAGGCAGAACCTACATTGGCAAACGATCGTCAAGTTTGGCTCTACCTCCTGGTAACAGTAACACAAAAAGTGTGGTTGCTCATAAGAAGAATCGGAAACGGAAAAGATTGTCACGATTAAGATGACTAATTTGTTTGATAGCTATGAAGTTTGATCTGGGATAACTATGATCAATGCAAACTGGATTTCGTTTAAAAAAATTCTGCAACTTTTAAATATCTGGCTTACTAGTTCTGTTGCCTCTTCTTGTCTTTGAAGTTGCAGCATCTATCAAGGATCAGCATACATCCTATCCCCATCAAAGAACTGTTATTACTATGATTATATGAGCATGGTTGGTAGTTGGAGATAAAATGCAGGAAACAAAAGCAATTCTGGTGCATATGTTTTGTTGAGCTTTCAGACCTGGAAACCCTTTCAGATACTTGGGATTAGAGTAGCGGTCAATTTTGCTTAAAAATTGGAAGTAAATCTTTAGCCTTTCATCATTATTTCCTCATTTTCATACAGCCAAATGCTAGTATAGTTATTTATTTATTAATTTTTTACATTGTACCATCTCCTTCTTTAGAATTTGAAACCCTTTTCAAGTACTCAGTTCACTGCGGAGGATAGATCATTCCATGGTTCATGTTGTTCTTTTCTTTTCGTTTTCTGGCCACGATATTCGTGTTCTTTGATTTACATATTATGTATATATAGAGACTAATTATTGGCATACTACTTGAAGTAAGTTGCAAGGTATATAATTTAATTGGTGAGAATTTTGAACTCAATTATTTTGTTATACATGATCTTCAGAGAAGCGTAGAGGAAACCAATATTGATCAAGGAATACCTGGCTAAACTAAGCAAAAATTGCGTGAAAGAAACAATTTGACAGCATTGTAAGCATCTCCACTGATACAACTAATTCTTGCTGTGAAATCTGAATAGCATGGATGGGCTAAAAAGCACGCTGCTGAATTTATCTCAAATTGTAAGAAGTGAAAATTCTTTTCACATTTTAGTCATAAAGTCGAAATTCCATATATTTAGTCCGTTGAGGGCCCCAGCTGAATTGATGCAGGGGCCTAGCCAGAAGAAAGGCCCTTGTACTGTCTTAAAAATACAACTTGGAATAGAATTACATTGGCCCATAAACTCATTCCAACATCAACATACACCCAGCATGCCTTCAATAATAAATAGTAAAATTGAAACAAATTGAACTAGTATTTAGGAAGTCATGAGACAGTAGTTTCAATGTCTAACAGTAAATGCTTTCCAATCCTGGAGAGGTCAAACTGGTAACACCATGAACTTCAGAAGCAGAAAGTGAGATGAGTCTCTTCTTTAGCTTGTCAAATGATTCCAATTTGGTGTCAAAAGCTGTAGCAATAATGGATATAAGCCCTGGATTTTGGCTGTTGAACACTGAGAAGACAGTGGCATCTTCAAAACCATGATTTAGATACAAGTGTAACAAACCCTTTGGGAACACAAAAGTGTCACCTACTTTGAGAAACTTTTGGAAAACCTGGTTTTGGGTATCAATAAATCCAGCAAGCAATACACCTTTAGTAATAAAGATCATCTCAGTAGCTCTAGGATGATAATCGAAGTTTACCAGGCCATCCACATCAATGTCAGTTCTTCCAATTGAGAGGCCAAGAGTATTCAGGCCGGGAAACTCAGCAGCAGTCACAATTTATAAGGACGCACCAAAAATGTCTGTAGAACCAGCGTTGCTCAATTCCTTGGTCTTGAAATCTTGAGCTGTTACATTAGCTGGATTTTTGCAGGGGAGGCCATTGATGAATATAGTCTGCTTTTGGGGTGGAACTGCTGGACAAGTGTCCTGTATATTATCAGTCTGCCAAGCAAACTTGGACGTTAGTAAAGGCAACAAAGAACATAAAGAAAAGGTAAGCAAAGAATTTAATCTTGAATCTCCACTTGTGTACTATTTCTTGTACCCTTTCGTGTTGGCTGAATTATCTTCAATATATATATATAGATATATATGTACACACATAAATAAGTTCTTGATGTTATGGAGTCTCTGCTAATATGAGTCTTGGGGTTGCAAGAAATGCAAGTAATGATTGTAGTTCACTTCTGGCTTTGCAATGAAGTATAATGTAAGAACTAAGAAGTGCTTTGCTTGAAACTGAAAGAAACACTATCCAATTCATTGAGTTGGCTCTATGATACCAAAATTACACCATTATTTTTGAAGCTTGAAGGTTGTGTTTTATGAAATACCATGTGTGAATAACCAATAGCATTCACTAGAATGGCAACAGTAGCTATTTGAGGAATGGCCTGGAGTTTGAATAATTATTAAAGATAGGGATCTGGTTTTAAATGGTCAAACTCAAATAAATAGCTATTAGTGCCATATTGATATAGTTTTATGAACAATCATATAAGCAACCAAGTCTAAATAAATAGCTAGGCTTTCTACAGTGAGAGTCATAAGAAGCTAGTAGGAGGAAAAAAAAAAAACCAGCATGAACGTTTTAAAATCAAAAGAAAACCACCAGATATCTGCATAAAAGAAGCAATTTTTAGACTTTATTTTGTGTCAAAAGTTTGCTCCAGCGAGCCTCAACCTTGGAACAACTGCTCCTATTATGCATCAACACTTAATTTTGTAACAAATTTTGAGAGGAAGATCAAGTCATAAATTCACCGTGCTTGAAAGCTTTCTGAGGATATAGGTCAAGTTATACTGTCAAGTGAATAATCAACTTACCATGGAAAGCACGTAGAATCTTTAGCAAATCTTCCATGTTCCATGCCTTATTTGTATGTGTCATGAAAAAAATTAAAATAAAATAAAAACACTTGTAGATAAATAAGACAAAGTGAAGGCCCAACTGGACAAGCATAGGAAGAAAAGGCTATAATCTGACTGTAATAATTCGAGCTAACTGATGTACGAAATGTTTAATCATAATTAATAAGATTTCATACCTTGTAAATTTTAAGATCAAATTAGATTGTAACTAAAAGAAAACTGAAGTTTAATATTAAGTAGATAACTCAGATCTTACCTCCCTAAAGAAGATTAATCCCAATTTGTTATAAACTCGGGGACATGAGAAATCTTAGGCCAATCCTCGCCCACTTCCTTCCTGCATCTTTCATATAGTTGCGGACATCGAAATATTCTCAGTGTTTGCAAAGATGTCAGACGGCGCATCCCTTCGGGCAAAGACGTCAACTTAGGGCAGTCGTCGATTGTTAAAAACTGCAATGATTGTCCAAGGCTGGCTATCCATTCCGGTAAATTTGTCAAATTGGCACAATCTTTAATTGAAAGCTCTCTTAAAGTGGTGACATGCTGAAGCCCATCGGGGAGAGACTCCATTTTGGGGATGCTTGACAACCACAACTGACGAAGGTTCTGAAGTTGCTTCCATTGCATACCATATGCACCATCCTGATCATTGCACGGATCAAGCTCCTCGCAATTACTAATATTCAATTCACGCAGAGCAATGAGATGCTGAAGGACTCCAGACAGGGATTTTAAATCATTTATCTTTCTTATGCGGAGGTGCTCCAATTTGAGTGTAGTGGAATGATTGATTGCTTGCTGTAATATTTTCCCACTCACCTTCTCAAGCACAACATGGCGGACAGATGGATGTAGTGGCATGAAAATTAGATTAGGACAATTGTCAATACGTAATACATCAAGACTCTTAAACTGATGACAACGGCCTCCTCGCATTCCTTCTTCACTACATCTCCACCATCCTCGAAGATTAGGTAATTGCCAAAGATCGAGGTGTTCGAGAGATGGAAAGAATGGTGATGAACTATCATCACTGTTATCCTTGTCAATCCACTCTAGACACAGCAAATTACGAAGTGTAAGACTCTTGATATGCGACAACAGATGCAATGGTGGCAGATTTTGCACTCTTTTGCAATCACGTATATAAATGGAAAGCAAATTTGTGTATGAGTAAATCCAATCAGAGATCGTCACACCACCAAATCCAGTTATATGTAAGCTCTTTAAGTTGTGATGAGGATGTAGGCCTTCCAGAATTATATTATCTTTAGCCACCTCACTATCATTCCCATCATGTTCCGTGTCCCAAGTCAATGTCAAACCATCAATATTCGACTTCTCCATTAAATTGATATCCTTAACTTCCGTTGTGTTACACCTCAAGCATTCCAAGCCTTTGATTTCTAGCCTTCCTCTCAAATTGTTCAATCCACTAAGTTCACGTGCTCCACCACTATGTCTAGAAGATGTATCTAACACAAACAATGACAATGTTTGAAGATTAGTCAATTGCCCTATCCCACGTGCAATACAAGTCAATCTGAAACAGCCAACCAACTCAAGATGCCGAAGTCTTGTCAACTTCCAAAGATCTCTGGGCAACTCTCTCAACATAAAACAACCTTCGAGTATAAGTGTTTGCAAGTTATATAACTTGGTTATTGACCCTGGGAGCACCTCAATCTGTAGATTCCATGAAAGATCAAGATACCGCAGATGTTTCAGCATACCAATACAAGTTGGCAGCATCCTTGAAGATAAGCAGTTAAGATCCATAACACGCAGTTGATCAAAACTTGAAATAATCAAATTACAAGCTGACTCATCAAGTGATCCTTCACTTGCTTGCTGCGGCAATAGAAGTGTTCTTAATTTGATTGCCTTGAGAAAGGAACTTGGAGCTTGCTCAGTAGAATGCAAAGGAAAACCAAATGAAAGATGACGAGTTCGTTCATCAATTTGTTGTCCTTTTTCATTGACTACGACACAATCATTTCCTGAAACAAGCTCTGCCAAGTCATGCACAAGATCATGCATGTTGCACCCCCAGATATCACCAGCATGCGGATCTCTTTGTAAATCTTGAAAGAAAGATCTATGTGCTAAATTCATGAAGTACTCATTGCCAACATCTTCTAAACATATGCTGTCATCCGATGACTGAACAAACCCTTGTGCCACCCAAAGTTTAATTAAATTTGTCCTCCTAATGATATTATCTTTTGGAAACAATGAACAAAATGAAAAGCATTTTTTCAAGTAGAAAGGCAGATGATCATAACTTATTTTTATAAGTTGAAATACTCTATTGTCACCTTGTTCATCAATTGTCACTAGATCTTTGTCCTTGAAGTTTAACCAATCCTTTTCTGACTCCTTTGAATACATTAAGCTTCCAATACTTCTGATTGCAAGAGGAACTCCAGCACATTTTCTTACAATTTCTTTGCCAATTGCTATCAAATTTTGATTCTCCGGCACTTTCCCATTTTCAAATGCTAATCGAGTAAACAACTTCCAACACTGTTCTTCATCTAAACCCTTTAGAAGGAGGGGCGAAGATGTGCCGGTTATCTTGGCCACCTTCTCACTTCTAGTGGTTATTATTATTTTACTTCCTTTTCCACCATTCTTCAACAAAGTCAATAATTGAAGCCAAAGCTCACGATCTTCATTCCATATGTCATCTAAGACAAGTAAATATCTCTTTCCCTCAATTATTTTGCGGAGTTTCACTTGCACTTGATCCATCTCATCATTAGTTTTAGATCCCATGATCTTCATAGCAATGGCTTTCACGTCAAAATCATCAGATACACACACCCACATTTTCAACTCAAAATGTCCTTGAACTGCCATATCATTATATACAAGTTGAGCAAGTGCAGTCTTTCCAAGTCCTCCAAATCCAATGATGGAAATAATGGAAACATTCTCTTTTATATCCATATTGGAGTTCAATAGAAACTCAACAACGTCCTTCTTCTCCTTCTCTCTTCCAATAACATCTTCTTCAGGGATGAAGGAATGAGTTTGTCTTTGTTTTACAACTCGTTGCTCAGGAGTGAGATTAGTAAAGTGGAACCTTTTTCCATCAACATTAATGGCCTTCAGTTTCTCCCTCACTTCCTTAATTTTATGAACCATTTTGAAAGAAAACACAAGCTGGTTGGATGATGAGAAAAAGATACGGAGCTTCTTTGCTTTCTTACCTCTAGTCAGCACTTCTCGTCTTAATTGTTCAGTGGAGAAGTCATCCAGCAAGTCATCAGCATCATCAACAGCATCTTTGAGTTCCTCCACCCAGACTTTAACTTGATCGCTGGTGTCCTGCTGCTTCTCTGCATCCCGAACCACAGCTTTGATTTCCGACATAGTAACCATGAGCCTTCGAAGATCATCTCTCACGTTCCAGCTTTCCAAAACCAAAGAGCCCAGCTTCCCCATCAATTTCTCGATGATGTTAAACAAAAGATCTTCAGCCATTTCTTCAGAAGTGAAGAAAGTTCACAAGTTTTGTGAGATTGAATGCACAACACAAGTTTTCAGAGTGAAGAGTGTTTCCTTTTCAAAGTGGTGATCTGTGTTTTTAGAAGATGCTGTTTTAATTAACAAAGCGCAGGTCAACAATGATGGGCTATACCTATATTAATTAATTCTGGGATAAATGGACTATATTAATTTATGCTGAAAAATCACCAGTGTCGGTAAAAAAAAAATTTATTTGGTGTAAATCCCCCCATATCACATGATGATGTTTCGTCTCATACGGCATATTCTTTTACAAAAACATGCCTATCAAACATGCATTGCATTCTTTTATAGTACTCAATTACGGCGGATGTTATTATATACCTGTCTATGTTACTGTAGTGTATGATACTCTATTAATTTTATTTTTTAATGGTGATAAATTTTGTTCGTAATAAATAATAATTAAAAAATTATCTGTAATTAAAAAAATAAATTATAGTAAATTAATATTTATTAATAAAAGTTATTATGAAACAAAATTTTAAATTTAATTTTTTTAAATTGAGTTAAAATAATATAAAAAAAAATTAAATAATTTTTTTGAATAAACAGTATCACGTGAGTATGTAAATTTGACCGTGAGACAATGTGGCAGGAGGCAAACCATTTGAAGATTTGAGGAACAGTGCCGCAGCATCATAAATTGACTGTTGCGTGAACAGTACAAAGAGGTGAACAGTGCAGGCATCACACAATCAAAGAGTGTGTAAATAGTACTATCAAATTTAATTTTTTTAAATCGATTTAAAAATTAAAAAATAATTTTAAAAAAAAGTTTTTTAAAAAAAATTAAAAAATGTCGCAATATCACAAATTAAGTGTTGGATAAACAATACTTTTAAATTCAAATTTTTTAAAAAATAAATAACAATAAAAATTAAAAAAAGACGTCGGACATCACAAAGTGATGCTGCGTAAACAGTACACTCCAATTCAACATTTTGAAATTAATGTGTTATGGTATCCTGTTATGATGTGTGCCGCATGAATAATTTTTTAATTCTAAAGAATTGTGACTTTCAAAAAAAAAATATTAAAAAAAATTAAAATATGATTTTGCAGAACATATCCCACTTTTTATTTCATCTATTATTTTTTTTTCATTCTTACTATTACTTATCTTTTATTATTGAGATTTTGGAGAAGAAAGTGGATGAAAAAAAAAAATCAAAGATGTCTGTTTCAGGAAAAGAAAAAGGTTCTTATTTTTCAATTACCAGAAAGAAGAACAAGAGTTAAATTTTGTAAAGACTTAAAATTAGATTGATATTTTATCTCATTATTAGAATTTGTGAGAGAAAGGAAAAGAGAGAGGAATAAATAAAGAAATTTTTTTTCATAAATAATTTATTTAATATTAACTAATTTATCAAATTTTATATAATTAATTTTTATTTTTAAATTAAGATAATATTAAATCAATAATTTAATTTTTAAGATGTATAATATCTGAGAATGTATATATTAGACGTCGTCCTCAATTACAACAGTTTGTGTTTTATGTTTTGACAATTGATAAACACGCCTGGCAGTCTGTCTGCCACCAATGTCTTTACATCGTCATGTTTTGTCTCATACGATAAACCAACTATGTTTTGGCACCGCACTTATCTTTATTGCAATTAATTCAATAATTTATGTTATTGCTCTAAACTTGAATCATCACTTTGGTTTATTAGAGAAATTTTTAGTCACTGCCTACTATTTTAATTGTTAACTACATCATTAAATGTGTGTTTTTAGAAAGTTGAACGTTTGTTAGATGTTATTAAAAGTTTTTTTTTGACTAAAAAAGATATTCATTCATTTAAATTGATAAAATACATCGAGAATAAATATAAATTTAACATCGTTAAAAACTGAAAAGAATGAATCTAATCAATAACAAACTCACAAAGACCTGCGGGTTAATAAGATAACACCAAAAAACGCCTATAAAAGTGATAAAATCAAAGTGGCCAAATAATACCCATACCTCCGGATCTGTAACGTTGACGCCCAAATCTTGATTGAATCTGTAATAGATCGAAGCTGATCTACCAATCTGAACCAATCGAACACCGCAACAAGACGAAAAATAACCGCAACAAGGTGGGAAATCAAACAATGCTGCATCAAAATGACGAACACAATACCGCCGCACGCAGACGACGAAAACATGAAAAAATACGAAAGAAAACTCAAAATCTATGTGAAAAAATCACTTATTAGATAAAAGGAGAAAAAAAATGATGTAGAGGGGTGATTTCAGGCCAAAAAATGGCCCAAATCACCCCCTCCGATAGATGAAAAGAAGAAAAAGAGGAGTAACTGGTGTTAGGATTCGCAAAGGAGAAGAAGAGGTTTATTGCTCAGATGTTATTAAAAGTTATGTTATAGTTGTTTGGATTTTTTTTTAGTTGGTATTATTTTAACATAATTTTGTCAATAATGTACATTTATAGCAAAGCAAAAAAATTTATTTTTATGATACAACAAATTCAGTTAGAGTATTTTTTAAATATTTATTTTATTAAATTTATTTTTGAGATAAAATTTTTAAATATAAATCATATTATTACAAACTTATTTTTAATTAAATTTAAGTTTACAAATATACTTTTAATTAAATTTAAGTTTATTAATTTTAATTTAAACACATATTAAATAGTTTATAGGTAAAAAAATATGTTTAAAGGTTAGAGTATTTTTCACCTGAGTCCAATAATTTTATATATGTTTAATGATAAATAGAAAGTCTATAAATAAACAGTATCTTTTATTTTTTTACAAAATAAACGGTACTTATAATAGAAAATACTTAATTAAAAATTACTCATACTACTAGAAATTCTCACATTACAAATGGCAAACCCATCGATAATGTAGTAAAACACCGTGGCAATTAAAATTACTGTATTTAAAAAATGCTCTAAACCACAATATTAATTACAAAAATATTTGTATAAATCTGTTCTACACAAATTATATTTAAAAGATGTTCTAAACCATAATATTAATTGTAAAAATATTTGTATAAATTTGATCTACACAAATAAATTAAGTTAATCAATAAATAATATATTATCATTTTTAATGTATAATATTTATATATAATAAAAATTTATAAAATTATTAAATATGAATTAATTTAATCCACTTAAATAAATAAACTTGAATATCTCTCTATTAATTGGCAAGAAATCAAAGAAAAATAAAATCAAATGATAACACATTGTATTGATTGGTACTACACTTAATTTTGTTGTGACAATTGCCAAAGACGTGTCATCTTTTTCCAATAAAGGCGTACACCACATGACAATAAAAATATGTTGGTTGTTTATGTGAAAATTGAAAATTAGATTTTTTTAAAAATAATCATCTCAATTTTAAGACATTTTTAACATCATTATTTACACTAATTAATAATATATAAATTTATATCTAATAATAATACATATTAATAGATTAATATATGTTATTAATTTAAATTTATAATTATTAATTTATATAAAAAGTAGTGTAAAACTTTATGTGAAAAAAATTAAAACTCTAAAATTTATTCAACTATACATAAACATATCATGAGAATTATTATAATTTATAAGCATCCGGTGAGGGCATCTTGCCACTTTGAACCAAAGTGCAATAATTGAGTGTATTTAGATTAAAGTTATAAATTTGAGATTGAGTTAATTTAATTTTATAAATTTAATTTTGATTAAAAAGATGTTTATAATAATATAATTTATGTTTAAATTTTTTTATTTTAAATATAATTTTAATAAAATGAATGTTATTTTAATGACATTAATCAAAATTATTTTTAAATGTCTAATTACTAAAAATGATATGAATTTTATATTGTAAAATTAATATTGCTCTTTTCTTTTATTCCATCATTTTTTAATATACTTAAATAACATATATATATATATATATATATATAGAGAGAGAGAGAGAGAGAGAGAGAGAGAGAGAGAACTAATATATATAAAAAAGCAACAAAATGCATAAATTATATTTATAAAAAATTATAATTACATTTAAATACACATAAAAATTATATTTATAATGAAAATTTTAAAATTCAAATTAAATCAAGAAAATGTTGAGGTCAAATTTAATGTCATATTGATCATAAATTAGTATTAAAATATTATTAAAATAATATTTAATATTAATTATAAAAATATATTTATTTATGCACACATAAAAAAAAAAAATTTCAACATAAAAGTAATAAAATATTACTTTTCTATTTTAGAAATTTAACTTAAATTTATACTCAAATTTAATTTTTTTAAAAATTATATATATATATATATATATATATATATATATATATATATTCTAAGATACAAACATAATTCTAAGATTGTAAATCCATATATATATAATTCTAAGATACAAACATAATTCTAAGATTGTAAATCCAAACAAACGTACGTACTGGACGAGATGCATTATGTGCATATCTAAAATCTATGAAGTATGAATATGTGTGTTTTTATGTTAGATATGTGTAAAATATATGAAGATATTTATATGATATATATATTTTATATATTTAAATGTATTTGATTAAAAAAATTATTATTTTTAATTTAAACACGTATCCGAATACGTTTAAACACATGATCTATTAATATTTTTTTTTTGAAAATATTAGTTTTTATTATTAACTTTAAATTTGTAAGTCTATAACTTATCCAAGTTCAATCATATTATTGATGTTTCAAATTATTATTTTCACATATTAGTATTTTAGATTTTATATCTTTACATATTACTTATTAGATTTTAAATTTTATCTTTTATACACTATTATTTTTATTTATTTTTTTTATATCTGCTTTCATATCAAGTCATTTATTTTTTCCTTATCGAAATTTATCTCACACCAATATTTTTTCTAGTTATTATTTTTTGAAGTATATATATTTATCTTGATTAATTTTATTAGGAGAAATTAATTTAAAAAATATCAATAAAAATTATATTTTATATTTTAAAAAAAAATAAATAATAAATATTAACATATATGATATATATTAAGATATTATAAATTTTTAAATTTATTAAAAATAATATTAATAAATTATAAATATTTTCTTTTAAATTTTGTAATTAAACCAAATTTTTAAATTTATTTTGAAATATATATATATTTATTTATTATTTATGTGTTATAATTTTTTAAATTTAATATGTTTCCGTTATATATATATATATATATATATATAGTATCCCATGTTGATATAGGTGGTTCATAATCTAAAAAATAAGCATTTGGGTGGGGGGCATCTTGCCATTAAATGCAATAATTGAATAAGGACATGGTAGATGAGATGGACCATGTGGGTGTGGCTCTCCATTATATGCAATTGGGTGGGGCGCCTGGGGGCATCTTGCCATTTTCCTACCAACGTACAATAATTGAATGAGGACTTGGTAGACTTGATGGATCAATTTCTCCGCCATCTTGAACACGAGCTTCAGCCTTTTTTTTTCAGACGAGTGACTGAACAAGGTTCTCAAATTTAATTTTTTTCTATTCTATCAAAAACTTATTTTATATTTTGTAAAAATATTATAATTATATACAATTTAATTTAATATTTTTTTACATAAATCTATAATATAAATATAATATATATATTTTTAAAAAAGAGAGATTTATTTATACTTAATATATAAAAAAAAAGTTTACATTTAATTTTTTATTTTTTATTTTATTATAATCATATAACTATTATTTTTTTATAATAACTATAAAATTATAATAAAATAAAAAATATAAAATTAAATATAATTTTTTTTACTTTTGTAAAATAAAAGTCTTTCTTATTTTAAATATACAAATAACATTATCCTATCTAAAATATAAGCATTTGGGTGGGGGCATCTTGCCATTAGGTGCAATAATTGAATAACGACATGGTGGATGAGATGGACCATGTGGGTGTGGCTCTCCATTATATGCATTGGGTGGCGGGCCTGGGGGCATCTTGCCATTTTCCTACCAACGTACAATAATTGAATGAGAATGTAGTAGACTTGATGGATCAATTTCTCCGCCATATTGAAAACAAGAGCTTCAGCCTGTTTTTTTTGTTTGAACTCTGCTTTTTTTTATTTATTTTTATATTATTTTTATATTTTTATTAATATTATTTATTATATTTTTTTCTATTATTTTTTTTACTAAATCACACATTTTTAAAAAAATTATATACAATATATATACCCCTTTATACATTCCTAAAAAAGATATATAATAATTTTTTTTTTCAGACGAGTGAGTGAACAAGGTTCTCATTTCCCAAGTTTTGCAAGGATGAATCCACCAAAGAGAGTGGTGATCTGTGTGCTATATTAATTAACACAGCGCTGGTGAACAATGATGGGCTATACCTATATTAATTAACAAATGAGTAAAGAAGGTGGGCAATCCCAAGTTTTGCAAGGTTGAATCCGCCACAAAGAGCAAAGAGGTGTTTTATCCTAGTCAACGTCGAATTCACACCAAAACAATGATTTTTCAAATTTCATTTGAGCACGTCACTTTTGTGAAGGATTATTTCCATCTCCAATAGCTTTTTTACCAAAAAAAATTATTGTAACATTAACTTAATATATCTAATAAATTCAACTTCAATTTTTATATAAAATTTAATGTATTTAAAAAAATTATAATATTAAATTTTAATTTATAATTTTAGATTATAAATTATTTTTTATATTTTAAAATATAAATATTATTTTTATTTTTAATCAAATAATTTTTTAATTATTTTATATTTATTTTAATAATTTAATACAATAAAAATATCTTTTATATTTATTTAAATAAAATAAATTAATTAAAAATTATTTTTTAATTAATATATCTAAATATAAAATTAATTTTATTATAATTAATTATAATAAAAAATTATATAATAATTAAATTTTAAAATAATCAAATTTTTATAATTATTTTAAATACACACTTATTTTAAGAAGAAGATTTGCGCATTTTTTGCACAAAGTACAATAATGTTTTATTTTTTATTTTTTTACATGAAGTGCAATAATTTCGTTGATATAAGCCAATGCCAAATGCACAAGCAAAGAACAAGTCCAATCATCAATGTTGTTAATTTTATTTTTTTTGTGTAAACCCCCTATATCACATCATGATATTTTATATGTGTTTGAGATAGTTGTGAAAATTTAATTATTTTAATAATTAAGTTATAAAAATTTGATTATTTCAATAATTAAGTTGTAAAAATTTGATTATTTTAATAACTGATTATATTTGAATATGTTAGTTAAAAAGTAATTTTAAACTAATTTATTTTATTTTAATGATATAAAAAATCACTTTTATACATTAAATTATTAAAATAGGTATAAAATAATTAAAAAAATTATATGATTGATTAAAAAAATTATTTAATTAAAGACAAAATAATATTTATATATTACTATTAAAAATAATCTCAACAACTTTTTTTATAAAATGCTCAACCATGAGCTGTTGCCTCCAACAGCTTTTTTCGTTTGATAAAAGTTGTTGATTGTTTTATTCAAACCCCCAAACATGACCACTTCTACACCCAACAGCTTTTTTGTTGAAAAAAGCTATTGGACGGCCAAAATAATCCGAAACAAACACCCTCTTCGTCTCATTTGATACAACACTTTGTTTTATAAGAACTTGTCTATCAAACAAGGATCATTGTTAATATACACTTTATTATGTTAAGATGTATAATATATTTTTTTTATTTTATCTGTAATAGTATGATTTTTTTGATAAGTTTCTTTTTTTTTAGGTTTCATGTTTTTTTTACACATTACTACCACTACTGTCGCTAGTCAACCACTGTTTGCCATCGACCAGTCATAGTTCAGCCACCGTTTGCCATCAGGTAGCCACCGTTCGTCGCCAACTGGCCACCATCTGTCGTAGGCCGGTAGTCTGGCCACTGTCCACCAGCCACCATCTGCCACTACCATTTTTTTTTATGTTATATTGTTTATTTTTTTTTAAGTATATAATTGTGTAAATAATATTAATTAAATTATACTAATTTTTATATTTTTTCATAAATAATTATACATACTAAAAATTTTACAGATTTTAACGATAATATTTATACACAATAATATTTTTTTATAAATAAAAACTTCTTACAGTTTTCTCCGTGTGTGTGTAAGGGGTTTTTAATATATATATATATATATATATATATATATATATATATATATATATATATATATATATATATATATATATATATTAATTCAGAATGTTATCGATTTTAATTGATAATATTTACACATAATAATATTTTTTTAAAAAATATTTTTTTCTAAAATCATAATTATGTATGTTAAAAACTTTATAAATTTTAATCGATAATATTTACGTAGTTGTATAACTTAAAAAAATAAAATGGATTAATAGGTTACTGATCATTCATCATAATCGTTGATGTGTTTTGATTCACAAGATATACCATACACCCTCTTTTAGAGGGTGCATATTAGAAATTGTCGTCAAACAAGCATTGGATTCTTGAAAAAAATTTACATGCTTATATAAAAATTTAGACATTCATATTTCTTTATCATTAATTTATAAAAATTTATATTTATAACTAAAAATTATTATATGTAACATATTTAATAAGTTAGTCAAAGTTATTAATTTATTAATTTATCTTTAAAAATAATTCTTTTCTTTATTTCTTTTTTTTTTCTTTCTTCTCCCCATCTTTGTCTCAGATTCATTTTCTTATTTTTCACTTTCTTTTCTTTTTCCTTCTCTTTCTCCATGTAGCAACTTCATTGCCCCTACTTCCATGAACACCAAATAACCTCCACCATGGCAACAGAAGCACTAAAGACTTCAATCCTGTAAAATACCACAAACCCACAATGAATAAACTGTTAGGGATTGATTCTTTAATTCTTTAATCTTTAAAATAAATTCTAGATGCATACACCCTAAAACAAAACGTCATAAGACCTATGATCTACATCATGCCAGATTATTAAGGATTCTTGAATTTTCATAAATACTTGAATCCATAGCTATTGATCACCAACTGTTACAGAATCTTTCTAGTACTCAATCACGAACAAAGGGGTGGTTTGTGATCTTCCTCAACAAAATCACCTTTCTCTACTGTGGATGATCGTCGTACCCTAGATACAGATGGGAAGAAGGAAGCGTATTATGATTTTGGTATATTGGGGACCATAATCGTTTCTGACATATATTAACCAATTAGGGTTCTCATAATCCCCTAATGGACCAATATGATATCTACTCATTAAGCCCACATCAAGTTATGAAGTCTACGGGTTCACTAAATTAGATCACTTAATAACAAGTCCAATAAATTAAATAGCTAATATAATTGTCAATTAAATATGACGTCCAACATTAATTAGGAAACGTAAATTTTCTAACAATCTCCCACTTGAGCTTCATATTATTCCAGAAACAATTATACTACAAATTCTTTAGGCATGCATCTGTATGTTATTTATCTTTAGACTTCTCCTTAATACAATATGGTTCATCTCATATATTAGTTATGGAACCACTGTAGCTTTTATCACAATCAAGTGTAACTAAACCACAATGATCACCATAACAATATACTTAATGACATAGATCAAATATGGATGAGTAGTGTGGAAATTACATGCAATGTGATCTCAGACATGCCTATTTGTAATTGGTCCTTCTTTAGTCCTTATTGAAATCAATCCAAAGTCCTTAAATGTAACACTAACGTTGCATATACAAAGCATAAACAAGTTCAAAAAGAGAATCATAAATCATCAACTTTATTCTGCAGAAAATCAAATAACACAATGTCTAAAGTAAAACATAGAACATAAAAAGATTCCAACTAAACTAAGGTATCTTTAGGAATAACACCTATATGAGCAATATGCTCATGAAAAACCTTAGATATCAAGCCCTTAGTTAATGGATCAGCTAGCATAAAATATGTCCATGTATGGTCTATAGAAATTTGTCTATCCTGAACTTTTTTTTTAACAACTAGAAACTTGATGTCAATAAATTTTGACTTCGTCGAGCTCCTATTATTGTTGGAGTAAAGAACTGCTGAGTTATTATCATAATAAATCTTCAGTGGTCTGTCAATGCCATCAACCACACGCAAACTAGTGACGAAGTTCTGCAGCCATATCTTGTGGTTGGACGCCTCATAACAAGCTATGAACTCTGCTGCCATGGTTGAAGAAGCTATAAGAATCTGTTTAGCATACTTCCATGAGATAGCTCCTCTAGCCAACACATAAATGTAGCCTGATATGGAGCACCTGCTATTTTGAAATCCCGCAAAATCGGAGTTAGAGTACCCGATGATCTCTAAACTGTCAAATCTCTGATAAGTGAGCATGTAGTCTTTTGTTCTCTTTAAATAACGCATCACACGTTTGGCCGCTTTCCAATGCTGCATACCAGTATTACTCAAATATCTTCCTAAAACTCCCACTATAAATGCTATGTCAGGATGAGTATAAACTTGAGCATACATTAGACTCCCTATTGCTGATGCATAGGAAATCTTCTGCATCTCTTTCATTTCAAGATCATTATTGGGGCACCGCTTGAGACTAAACTTGTCTCCTTTAGCAATTGGTGTGTCTCCTGGTTTACTATCTTTCAAGACGAATCTATTTAAGACTTTATCAATATACCTCTTTTGTGACAACCTAAGGATACCTCGAGAGCAATCTCTTAGTATCTGAATACTCAATACAAAAGAGGTGTCCCCAAGATCTTTCATCTCGAAATTCTTCGTTAGAAATTTCTTGATTTCATGCAATAAGCCTATATCGCTGCTAGCAAGTAGAATATCATCGACATATAATACCAGAAAGATGTATTTACTCTCACTAAACTTGTGATATATACAGTCATCAACGACATTTGCCTCAAAATCACACAAGGTAATGACTTGATGGAACTTGTGATACCTTTGACGGGAAGTCTGTTTGAGATCATGGATGGATTTCTTTAGCTTGCATACCATAAACTTTAGGTCACTCAACACAAAGTTTTTTGGTTGTGCCATATAAATCGTTTCGTCAATGTTTCCATTTAAAAACGCAGTCTTAACATCTATCT
The DNA here is from genome assembly GCA_029884605.1 of Ormosia emarginata. Lineage (NCBI taxonomy): Eukaryota > Viridiplantae > Streptophyta > Magnoliopsida > Fabales > Fabaceae > Ormosia > Ormosia emarginata. The sequence continues at coordinate 42,438,143 of JAQQTP010000089.1, read as the reverse complement.
GATGTAACTCCAAATCAAAATGAGCTACCAGTGTCATTATTGTCCTAAATGAGTCTTTCGAGGATACCAGAGATAAAGTCTCTTTGTAGTCAATGTCTTCCTTTTGAGTAAAGTCTTTAGCAATAAGACGAGCTTTATATCTCTCAACATTACCCGTTGAATCCATCTTAGTCTTAAATATCCATTTACAATAAATGGGCTTCGCGCCTTCAGGTAATTCGATGAGATCCCAAATGTCATTGTCCTTCATAGACTTCATCTCATCCTTCACGGCATCAATCCACTTTTGAGAGTTAGAACTGTGCATAGCTTGACAAAAGTTGATTGGATCATCCTCTGTTAAACCAACGTCATCCTCATGTTCTTGGAGAAAGACGATGTAATCATTTGATATCGCGCTTCTCCTTTCTCTAATGGATCTCCTTAATGGCACTTCTTGAGGTTGTTGAGTTTGTTCTATAGGTAGTGCTTGAGGAAGAACCTCATCAATGTTGCCTTGTTCTAGAACAATGTCAGGAATAATAACCTGAATATTATTGTTTAATACCAAAATTGTTTCTTGAATTGTGATAGGTACAAGAACTTGATCACTATCAATAACAGGTTTTTCTTCGAAGATAACATTCATTATATTTCTTTTTCCCTCAAACTCAACTTCCTCAAGGAATCTCGCATTTCCCGTTTCAAAAAAAGATCTTGATGTGGGATTGTAAAACTTATACCCCCGAGAGCGTTCAACATAACCAACGAAATAGCAACTAACCGTTCTTGAGTCCAATTTTCTTTCATGCAACCTATAAGGTCGTGCCTCAACTGAACAGCCCCGAATGTGCAAATGTCTTATGCTAGGCCTTTTGCCAGTCTAAAGCTCATAAGGGGTTTTCGTTACTGCTTTGATTGGTACCTTATTAAGGATATAAACTGTGGTCTTTAAAGCTTCTCCCCAAAGTGACTCTGGCAAGGAAGAATGACTAATCATACATCTTACTATATCCTTAAAAGTCTGGTTTCGTCATTCTGCAACACCATTCATACTGGGTTTGTCCGGCTTTGTGTATTGTGGGATAACTCCACACTCATTGAGGAAAAGCACAAAGGGTGTTGGACGTTGCTCTCCTGATCCGTCATATCTGCCATAGTATTCATCACCACAATCAGATTTGACAGCCTTAATTTTCTTTCCAAGTTGAAGTTCAACTTCAGCCTTGAAAGACTTGAAAACGTCTAGGGATTGAGACTTCTCATGTATTGAATAAAGGTAACCGTACCTAGAGTAATTGTCTATGAATGTAATAAAGTATTGTTGTTCATTCCAAGAAGATGTAGGGAAAGGATCACAAATATCTGTATATATTAGTTATAAGACATCCTTAACTCTTTCGGCACCTAATTTTCTTATGTTTGTTCGTGTTTTCCTAATACACTCAATACCGACTTCAAAGTCTGATAGATCTAAAGATTCAAGAAATTCATCCGATATAAGCCTCTAAATTCTCTGTTTGGAGATATACCTAAACGCTTGTGCCATAAGGCGGCTAAATTCTCATTTAATTTTCACTTTATACCTTTTGAACTTGTTTGCAATATTTCATTATAGGAACCAACAATGTCAAGCATATATAGATTATCAATCAAAGATCTAGAACTAACAATACATGAATTTTGATAAAGACTAATTTTATTATTTCCAAATGAATAAGAAAAACTTGATTTGTCTAAACTAGAAATAAAAATTAAATTCCATCTAAATGACAGTACAACAAATGTCTCAAATAAATCTAAATGAAATCCAATTTTCAATTGTAATCTAAAAGTTCATATAGCTTCTATTGTAACTTTATTGCCATTGCCCACAAAAATGAATCTTTCGTCATCACTTGGCGGTCGGCTCCACAGGCAACCCTGCATAGACATACTTATGTGAATAGTAGTACTAGAATCTACCCACTAAGTATCCTTAGGTACAAAAGCTAAATTAACTTCAGAACAAACTAAAGTGAGAAGCTCACCCTTCTTTACACATCAGGTGGTGTACTTGGGATACTCTTTCTTCATGTGTCCTGACTTCTTGCAGAAGTAGCAAGTGAATTCCTCATCTTGCTTCTTTTGATGAGAAGAACCTTCAGCAGTATCCTTAGCTCTCTTCTTTTTCTTGTTCTGAGAGGTCGAAGCCAAGTGAGCAATTTTTTCCTTATCTCTCTGCAGCCTCTTTGCCTCTTGCACACAGTGAGATATAAGTTCATTGAGGGACCATTTGTCCTTCTGAGTGTTATAACTCATCGTGAATTGCCCAAAGTGTACAAGAAGAGAGATCACAACCAAATGCATGAGCAAGTCCTCAGATAGCTCTAATTTGAGTGACTTGAGCTTTGATGCAAGATTAAACATTTTCATAATGTACTCATTTATTCCCCTTGACCCTTATATTTCATTGAGACGAGCTTGGCTAAAAGATTACTCGCCTCCGACTTTTCATTCTTGGCAAAATATTGCTCAATTTCCTCAAGAAACTTCTTAGCATTCTTGCTCTCAGCAATAGAGCCCCGAAACGCTTCCGGAATGGAGTGCTTCATGATCATCAAGCACATTCAATTAAAGTGATCTCACTTCTCAATTTTAACCTCATCAGGGTTTTTCAAAGTAGGAGTAGGTCGCTCTGTCCTAAGTGCCAGATCTAAATCTATACAGCCGATAATTATCTCCACGACTTCTTTCCAGGCTTTAAAATTCGTCCCATTAAACATTAGGATGATATTGACTTGAGCAGAAATACTTACAGTACTAACAACAAAAACTAGATAGAGAACAAAATAAATAAACATATTCACATAAATAAGTACGTCAATAAAAATAAGACATGAACAATTATCTGTGATTACCAAGCGATAATGAAAATGAGTTTTGATGATAACAAACATGAAGATGATGAGAAAACCAAGTCCAAGATCTTCAAGATTAGCTTTAGGATTTAGGATCTCTCTTGTACAGAGCCTTTATAGGATATCTCATTATTTGTCTTAAAAGATCTAAAAATCAATTTCTTACAAACTAAATTAAAGTTTTAATATAGCTTTGAAAGATCAAAAAGTTTGTAAAAATTCAGAAATCACCTGGTCTGTTTTCTAAAGTTTTCAAATAGCGTCTAAATAGTTTTTTTAATGTGTTTAAAATAGAGGTATTCGAATACACTTTTGTGGTATTCAAATAACCTGTCTTTAAACTATTTTTTTATAAGTCATGAAATCTGTGGTATTCGAATACCCCATGTTGGTATTTGAATAACCCACGAGAATCTGATTTAAAATTTGAATTCATACGTAAACGTTTCAGCTTTAATTATTATATTAAATGATTCCAACAAACACTTGTGCTCAAAGGCTCTATAAATAGAGACCTTGGGTCACTTCTGCAAGCCCCAGACATTCTGAAATTATTTTGCTTGTGCTAAAACGTGGTTTATAAATTCCTCTCTTATTCTCTGTGTTCTTTTAGTAAAAATCTGAGATATCCTTAGAGAACTCTATAGTGCTTCAACTTGTGATATTTACTCTTTATGAGAGTTTATTTTTTATCTATTTTCTGTTGGATTTCTGAGAGGGTGAGGTATCCCTCAAAGGCTTTGTAACAAGGGTGAGGTATCTCTTGAATGCTTGTATAAGGGTGAGGTATCCCTGACAGTTTAAGGCTTTAGCACAAGGGTAGAGTTTCCCTGTGTGTGAAAAATGCTCCTGATTGTAAAGGTCACAAGCACCTACTTTAAGCTTGTCTTGAATAGTAAAAAATCTTAAACGTGTTTAGATCATTTAATACGAGCGTAAATAAATAGTTAAGTAGTTAGTTAATTAACCAAGATAAATATCGTGTTTGCTTTTCTTATCCTTCTCTTTTATTTATCTGCATTAAATTTATTACTTCGTACAACTTATTTATTGGTTGTTCTTCTTCTCTTTTTTTATCTTCTCGCCCTTTTAATATTTCTAATTTAGCATATTTAATTTATTTATGCTTTTGCGAAAAGTTTTTTAATACTCAATTCACCCCCTTCTTGAGTACTGGAAGCCACTTGGTAACATTATTCAGAATTGAGAATCCATCATAAGATACCTAGCACAACATTAATTCCCAGTCTTTAGACAGAGAAATTAATTGTAAGTGACTCTCAATGCAATGATCAAATATTGACGATAAGTTTTATCAAACAACAACCTTTCTTTGGATCGACTATTGTTCACATGAAAAATAAAAACTTTATAATCGTCACATATTCACCACTGCAGGCATGTCATTATTTCGTCAAACTGTGTCTTCCTTTGGGCCGAGCATATTTCGCATAAATAACTTCACACAAACATCCATGTAATTTTAATCAAATTAATTTACACAACAAGGGTTACTTTGGCAACATGTTGTTTCAATTAACTTAATTAAAAATACTAGACCAACCAAGAAAAAACAAATGTATCAGTACATGTCATGACCATAATACTCAACACAGCCTGGTCGTGTTCCATTCTGTTAAGATTACCGGATTCAATCTTGACGTATTACAACCGTGGACCCCAACATGGGTAGACATATAGGTTACTGAAAAAAATTTATTTTTCGCAAAAGAAAACACATGTTTAGTGCAGATCATTCAAAACAATTTACTTTAAACATCAAATCCTTACTTTTGAAAAGAATTTCATAAAAGCTATTAAAAAAAAAGAAACCATTGCACGGTAGCCTTGTTTTCACGTACAAGAAGGCATTGTTGTTGAATAAAATATATAATAAAACCAAAACATTATTGGCTACAAGGAAGCCACTAAAACCAATTTGAAATTCATGCCAACACACATTCTCGGCTAATACATTCTTGTGCAGAAAAAAAAAAGAATAAAAGCCCTAAATTTCATAATTAGGGTTTATAAAAATTGGGAGAAATAATCATTATAGGAAGATCAAAAAATACCCTAACTATGCTCCGAAAAATACATAAATCCTAATAATCTAACAATGATGACCTCTCTGATACTACTTGTTAGAGATTGATTCTTTAATTCTTTCATCTTTAAAATAAATTTTAGATGTATACACCTTAGAAAAAAACACTATAAAGCTTATGATCTACATCATGCCAGATTATCAAGAATTGTTAGATTTTCATAAATACTTGGAGCCATAGCTATTGATCACTAACTGTTGCAGAATCTTTCCGGCAATCAATCACGAACAAGGGGCGGTTTGTGATCTTCCTCAACTAAATCACCTTAGCTCCTCTATGGGACCGTCGTCTCTCTTCCAGATGGAAAGAAGGAAAACTGTGTTATGATTTTGGTATATTGGGAACCATAACCGTTTCTGACGTATATTAACCAATTAGGGTTCCCATAATCTCCTAGTGGACCAATATGGTATTTACTCATTAAGTCCACATCAAGTTGTGAAGTCTACGGACTTACTAAATTAGATCATTTAATAACAATCCCAATAAATTAAATAGCTAATATAATTGTCAATTAATTATGATGCCCAACATTAATTAGGAAACGTAAATTTCCTAACATTAACCTCTATTATGTTCCTAAACCTATAAACAACAACCATCCACCAACAGAACGACTAGACTCAATGGTCACCGTAATTCTTCGCCTCACCATGGCACCAACTACCTGTTGTCATCACTGCCTCTGCCTCCAACCTTCACCATCAACTACAACCCATCTTTCTCATAAACACTTAGCCACCACAAACAGCCCCTTCAACAACCAATCTCTCCTAAAACCACTTCCACCATTAAACGAGCCTCCACTCAAACAACCACCAAAAACACCTCACCACCATGGACACAACCAAACAACCACCAAATACACCTTACCTTCTTGGACACCAAGCTTCCACCATGAACTTGCAACCTTATTATGCACCTAACTTATTCTCTTCATGTTCAACACAATCTTTAACATTATATATACCACTTAATTTCGTCTTCGACTAAACATTATTCAAAGTTTTCAATTTTTTTATTAAGATTTTTAATGTATAGATTTGAAATTAAAAAAAATAAATAAAAAATACTAAAGTTTTCTAATAAAAAAGAGAAAGAAAAGATTAAATAAAAATAATAATAAATTTAGGATTAAATTTATATTTACACAAAATTTATACTAAAAAACATATATTAAATAAAAAAAAATGTTTAAGCTACTACAATAAATAAATTTAACAAAACATCAATACTATAAATCATTTAAAAAACATTATAAACACCTCCTGAATTCTGTTATAGTACTCTATTACAACAGTTTGTGGTTTATGTTTTGACAATTGATAAACACGCATGCCAGTCTGTTTGCCACCAACGCAATCACATCATCATATTTGGTCTCATATGATAAGCCAACCATGTTTTGGCACCACACTTATCTTTATTGTAATTAATTCAATAAGTTATGTTATTGCTCTCCAAACTTGAATCACTTTGGTTTATTAGAAAAAAATTTAGTCACTACTTACTATATTAATATTTAATTATGATATTTTTATCATAAATAATATATATATTTATATTTTATTTAATATTATTTATTATATTTATTTTTTTATTACTTTTTTTAATTATATACTCTTAAAAAAAATATATACAATACTTACACTTTTAAAAAAATATAAGATCATTTTTTTCTTTAATTGTTACGTACATCATTAAGTATTTCATATGGAAAAAATATGTTTAAAGATAAGCATAATTTATGTTGTTGTTCTCCAAACTTGAATAATCACTTTGGTTTACTAGAGAAATTTTTAGTCACTGCTTACTATATTAATTGTTACTTACATCATTAACTAGTTCATATGTAAAAAAATATGTTTAAAGATTAGATTATTTTTCACATGAATCTTATAATCATATAATATATAAAAAAAATATACATATTTTTAATTTATGACATGTGTCATTTTGATATAGTAGTATATGTATAAAACGTTATCACGTAATAAATACATACTCTCAATAACTATCATGTGACATATTATGCTAAATTTAAATAAAAAATGTACATGTATCATTATATTGAAAAATCATGTCACGTTGAAAAAAAAAATTAAAGACTATAAAATAAGTAAAAATTTGAAATTTATTAGTTTTATTTTATTATGTTGTATTATTTCATAATTTTTTACTTTTAAATTAATATTATCCCGTTTGAGATAAACATTCTCTATAAAGAAAAATATAAGATTATTTTTTTTTACTTAATATTAATTTATTTATTATATGATCTTCAATATTATCCCAAGTATCACATAAACAATCATCATGCGTTATGCGAAACTTTAGACGTCGTCGCATGACGCAGTGATAATATAGTGTTAATAATAATAATAATACATGACGAATTAGAATCAAACAGGAACCATAAATAATTAAGTTGACTATTAAATTATTTCATCATGGAATTGGCAAATTTGTTTTTTAGTTCTTTGTGTGTTTTTTTAGATACATTGAGGGACCAAAGCCTAATCTGGCATATTTGTTTTGTTTTTACATTCTAGTGTCACCTAAGTGTCACTGTTGTTATATTATGCCCATCTTATACCAACTTAGTAGGAGAATATACAAAGCTCGATCAACCAGAACATCTGGATTAGCAACTTAGTTCAAATTCCAAGTGGTTTGTGGTTGGATATCGTAGTTTTCAACCATTTGTTCCAAGGTGCGCTCATATTCCTATTTGTTCCAAGGTGCGCTAATATTCCAGCGTCAATTCAAAGTGAACCACACCCACCCCCTTCACCTTGTCGCAGCTGCAAGGGACTGATATTTGCAACCCGAGTCCCACATGCCAACTGTCTAATAAGTTCACGTTAACATATTGGATATCATTTGAATCCACCAAACCCAAAAACACCTTTGTTCCTATATAAGAAATATTTCACTTGTCTTCACCTTGTACACGGGTGGGTTAGTGGGCTGACCCTGCGACGACGACCCGATGCAATTGCACTCAAAGTGGACCCGGATGACCCGATTCACCTCCACCGTGTAATTGTTGGGTCAGGTCGACTCCTGGAGGTCGTTAGCGGCGACAATGTCGACCACGCGAGTCACGTTGAATAGACTTTGGATGGCGCCAAAGGTGGTGGAGACTTGCGACTTGTAACCAACTAGGGTTCGATACGTGGAGCTCTCCCAACAGTTGAAGCCTGTAACGTTGATGTGTAGATTAATCATATAATAATATATAAAAAGAAGGTACATACCTACAAATCATGACATGTGTCACTCTGGCATGGCAGTATGTGTATAAAATATTGCAATATAGCAAATACGTACTCTTAATAGTTGTCATGTGACATATTATGCTACAATTTAAAAAAAAGTGTACATGTGTCGTTACATTGAAAAAATCATTACACGCTAGAAAAAAAATTTAAAAATTAGAAAATAAATAAAAATTTAGAATTTATAAGTTTTAATTTAATTTATTATGTATGTATTATTGTATTTTTTTAACTTTTAATATTATCATGTAGGAGTTAAATATTCTCTATAAATAAAGATATAAAATTATTTTTTATTTAATATTAATTTTATTTATTATACGATCTTCAATATTATCTTAATTATCACATAAGATAACTACATATGTCATATGAGACTTGTACGTGTATCACACAAATGTTAATATAATTTTATATATGTTTAATGATAAATAGAAGGTCTATAAATAAACAGTATCTTTTATTTTTTTACAAAATAAACCATACTTATAATAAAAAATGCCTAATTAAAAATTATTCACACTACTACAAATTCTCATATAACCAATGGCAAAACCCATCGATAATGTAGTAAAACACCATGGCAATTAAAATTACTGTATTTAAAAGATGCTCTAAACCACAATATTAATTAGGGAAATATTTGTATAGATTTAGTCTATATAAATTATGTGAATTAAATGAATTAATAAATAATATATTATTATTTTTAATATAAAATAATTATGGTACATAAAAAGTTTTAAAATTATTAAATATTAATCAATTTAATCTACATATTTCGAGAAACTTGAGTATTTTTATATTAATTTACAAAGAATCAAAGAAAAATAAAATCACATATTAACGTATTGTATTAATTGGTACACTTAATTATGTTGTGGCAATTGACAAAGACGTGTCATCTTTTTTCCAATAAAGACGTACACCACAGGACATTAATAAAATCTTGGTTTTCGATGTGAAAATTGAAAAGTAGATTTTAGAAAAATAATCATCTCATTTTTAATATTACTTTTTATATTAATTAATAATATATAAATTTATAGTTAATAATAATATATATTAATAAATTAATATCTGTTATTAATTTAAATTTATAATTATTAATTTGTGTAAAAAGTAGTGTAACTTTATGTAAAAAAAACTAAAACTCTAAAATTTATTCAACTACATATAACATACCACGAGGAATATGATAATTTATAAGCCTCGGGTGAGGGCATCTTGTCATTTTCGTATCAAAGTACAATAATTGAGTGTGTTTGGATTACATTTTTAAATTTGAGATTAAGTTAATCTGATTTTGTAAATTTAATTTTGATTAAAAAATTTATAATAACATAATTAATATTTAAAATTTTTTATTTTAAATATAATTTTGATAAAATAAATATTATGTAAATGATATTAATTAAAATTATTTTTAAATGTATAATTATTAAAAAAGATATGAATTTTATAGTATAACATTAATATTATCATTTTATTTCATTATTTTATTTTTTAAATATACTTAAACAATATATATATATATATAAAGCTAATATATAAAAAAGCAACAAATTAATATTAAAATATTTTAAAATTTAAACTAAACCAAGAAGATATGAAAATTAAGTTTAATGTGATATTGACCACAAACTAATATTAAAATATTATTAAAATAATATTTAATATCACTTATAAATATTTATTTGTTTATATAAATAAATTTTATTCAATATAAAAAAATAAAATATTATTTATTTATTTAAGAAACTAAACTTAAATTTACACTTAAATTTAATTAAAAAAATTACCAAACATATTAACATTATATTCAAAACTCGTTTAAAAAATACAAAACATAATTCTAAGATTGCAAATTCAAACGCACATCCGTGGTGGACGAGATGTACCATGTGGATATCTAAAATATAAGCATTTGGTGGGGGGCATCTTGCCATTAAGTGCAATAATTGAATAAGGACATGGTAGACGAGATGGACCATGTGACTCTCCATTATATGCATTGGATGGGGGCATCTTGCCATTTTCCTACCAACGTGCAATAATTGAATGAGGACTTGTAAACTTGATAGACCATCACAAACAGCTGGAAATTTTTTTTTGTTTGTATTATTAGTTGTTTTTATATTTTCGATTTATTTAAATTATTTATGAAATTAAGTTTTTATTTAATAAAAAAAGTAAAAGGATTATATGATTTATTTACAAAAATTATTTATTTAAAATTTGAACTCGTATTCTTATCTTAACTACTAATCCTCCTTTTGTTGGTGGGAGAATTTTTTTTTCTTTAATCAAATACAATTTGATTCGTTCGTAAGTTAATTAATTTAAGATCGTGTTGTGTATTACACATTCATTAAAAGAATTAACCTAATGAAATAAAATGTTAAAGTACAAAATTAGTAATTTTTAACACATAACAAGGCTTATCTAAAATCAATATATGTTTCAAAATGATCTAAAAAATAACATAATAAGTCTTAAGTAAAATAAATAAAGAAAAACTAACCCACAATTCAAGTAGGTCCAACCCACTTAAGAAAAATATTTTTGAAAGCCCGACTAATTCAAGTAGGTCCAACCCACTTAAGAAAAATAAATAAAGAAAAACTAACCCACAAACTTACCTAAGCTTAATGGTTCAGGCCCAACTAAAGTCTTTAACCAACGAAATGAGGCAAAATTTCTAACCCAAGTCTATACTAAGCCAAAGAAGTCCACACAAACTCTTTAACTTTGCAACTCAAAGACTATGTATGGCCTGTTATGGGTTGAGATGATCCTGTTTAGGTGATTTGATGTCTGTGAACTTTGTAGACTTGTGAAATGGGAGTTGGAGTGTTCTAGTGTTGTTGATTGTAATTCTGGGACTCGGTTGTTTTTTGTTGTAGTTTGGACTTTGGAGGTCTTGCTTCATGGTGGAAGGGAGGAAAGGTGCTTATGGTGTTTGATTTCAATGGAATAGGAGCGAGGTGTGATTAGTATTTTTTTTATTAAAATTAATTAATTAAATTAATCAAATGATGATCAATGGCGGAAGCTTTTAGGGGCTGAGGGGGGCAGCTGCCTCCTTACTTTTTTCTGCTTTTATATTACCCTTCTTAAGAAAGTATCACAATTACATATATCAGACTATTCATTAATTTATTGTTAAAATTTTTAAAATGTTGTATTCTATATGTGTCCTTATGTTTCAAAAAGGTTGTTCTTTCTAATGAATAATTTGAAATGGATAATAATATAGTCAAATTCATTTTTTATTACTTTGCAAGGTCCTTAAAATGAAATCAGTAAATGAGTTTGAAATTTTTGGAAAGAATGAAGACAGGTTTATGAAGAAATGGCTAAAATACAACCAAAGACAATTGATTATACTATGAGGATTGAAACTATGTATCAGATATGAGAAATGAAGAGAATCTCTGTTGAATGAATTGATTACTCAAAGAATAGAAAATATACATATATAGCATATCGCCAAGAAATATAATTAGGCAAAAACAAATTTGAGCAAACTAACCCAGTAACTAACTCTAACAATAGTTAACTAACTTAACTGACTAGCTAACCGTAATATTCCCCCTCAAGTTGGGTGTAAAGATGTCTAAAACACCTAACTTGGATAGTAAAGCAGAAAATTTACAATAGGGGAGATGTTTAGTGAACAAATCTGCTAACTGTTGGTGAGTTGGAAGATAGATCAATTTGAGGAAACCTGAGTTGACATATTGTCTTATAAAATGACAATCAATGTCAATGTGTTTTGATCTATCAGTAGAGGTGGGATTGGCAGCAAGCTGGATAGCAGATTTGTTATCACACATGACCATGATGGATGGAACATCAATTTGGAGAGAACGTAGCAGCTGCTGAAGCCATAAGAGTTCACTGGTGAGACAAGCCAAGGCTCTATATTCGGCCTCAGCAGAAGACCGAGCAACAGTGGGCTGTTTTTTTGATTTCCAGGAAATCAATGAAGAACCCAAGTAAACACAGAAGCCAGTGGTGGATTTTCGAGTGACAGTACAGTTGCCCCAATCAGAATCAACATAAGCAGAGAGTTTGAGGTTAGCTTGAGCCGGAAAAAAAATGCCCTGCCCAGGTGAAGATTTGAGATACTGTAGAACATGATGAAGTGCAGTGAGATGAGGAGTCCGAGGCTTGGACATAAACTGACTCAATTTGTTCACAGCAAAAATAATGTCTGGCCTGGAAATGGTTAAGTACATTAACCTGCCAAGAAGCCGTCTGTACATGGAGGGATCATCAAGAGAATCACCAGTAGTGTCATCCAAAATGAGATTGGCTGCCATGGGAATGTTGACAGGTTTTGAATTGATGAAACCAGTGTCTTCAAGAAGCTCCAATGTGTATTTCCGTTGGCTGAGATGAATTCCTGTTGAAGATTTTGCTATTTCCAAACCCAAAAAATACTTCAAGTTGCCAAGAACTTTTAGTTTGAACTGCTGCTGTAAATCAGAAATGACTCTGGAAATCAGAATTTGGTTGGGACTAGCAATTATGATGTCATCTACATAAACAAGAAGAAGAATGAGGGATTCATTTGACCCTTTATGGAATAGGGAATAGTCTGCTGTGGACTGATGAAAACCAAGCTTGTTTAGAGCAGTAGAAAATTTCTGAAACCACTGCCGTGAGGCTTGCCTTAAGCCATAGAGGGATTTATGCAACTTGCACACGTGATGGCCATTGGAAGAGGGATAACCCAGAGGCAAATCCATGTAAACTTCTTCAAAAAGATCACCATTCAAGAAGGCATTATTAATGTCTAATTGAGACATATGCCAATTCTGTTGTGCTGCCACTGCAAGGAGGACCCTGACTGTGGTCAGTTTGGCCACTGGGGAGAAGGTCTCCAAGAAATCAATTCCCAACTACTGTGTAAAGCCCCGAGCCACCAAACGAGCCTTGTGTCTTTCAACTGAGCCATCTGAGTTAAATTTGGTTTTGAAAATCCATCTACACCCTATGGTTTGCTTGCCAGGAGGTAAGGGTACCACAGACCAAGTATTGTTGGTTTCTAAAGCCTGAATCTCATCTGCCATAGCAGCCCTCCACTGAGGATATTTGATTGCCTGGTGGTAAAATTGTGGCTCATAGCTTGAGTCTACATTGGAAAGGAAGGTGTGGTAGGCGGGAGAAATGTGTTTGTAAGTGAGATGATGGTTTAAGGGATAGATGGAGGTCTGAACATAATCTTGAAGATACTGAGGAGGATTGTGTATACGGTTAGATCTTCTAGGGGGATTGTGTATATGGTTAGGCTCGGGAGTAGGTGTAGGGATAGGAGCAAGGTTAAGAGGTAAAGGAGTAGGCATAGGATTAGGCACAACATCTTTGATAGGAACAGGCAGAACAATGGCTTGGAAAGGATCAGGAGCATCATGTAGCTGTTCAGATTCAAAAGGAAATTGATTTTCAAAGAATGTGACATCTCTAGAGATGACAAATTGCTTGCTGGACATGTTGTATACTCTATAGCCTTTGTAACCAGGAGGATAACCCATAAAAACAGCAGGAAAGCTTCTAGGAGAAAATTTGTTTCTCTGGTGTACAGGAATGGCAGCATAGCACAAACACCCAAACACTCGGAAGGCTGTGTAACTTGGTAGCTTGTGATACAACAACTCATAAGGGGAAGCATTCTTCAAAGAGGGTGAAGGAACCCTATTGATCAAGAAGGTGGCAGCTGTGACACATTCACCCCAGAAGGGAATTGGAACCTTGGATTGGAACATCAAGGCCCGGGCAACATTTAACAAATGTTGGTGCTTCCTTTCAACCACAGAATTTTGCTCAGGACGATAAGGGCAACTAAATTGATGCATAGTGCCTTGCTCTTGTAAAAAATCGGTCAGTTGTAGTTCTTGTGCATTATCAGATCTTAGTTGCTTAATGTTCCTGTCAAAGTTAGTCTTGACAAAGCTGAAAAATCTTTTAATAACACAGGGTGCCTCAGATTTAAATTGCAGTAGATATAACCAAGTGAATCTAGTGCAATCATCAACAATTGTCAGAAAAAATCTCTTACCATCATGAGTGGGATGATGATAAGGACCCCATATGTCAACATGTACAAGATCAAATGGTTGTGCAGAAAAATGATTGTGTGAAACAAAAGAGAGACGCCTAAACTTGGATAAAGGACAAACTAAACAATCATTACAAGAAGTTGACTGGAATTTGAAATCAAGTTTATTACAAAAAAGTTTTAAAACTTTCTCAGAAACATGACCTAACCTTGCATGCCATAAGACATGATCAGGTGATTTAGGTTTATTGGTAACAGTATAAACGTGGGAATGGGGATGTGATGTTTGAACAAGTTTAGTAGGTTGAGGTGGACTGGGAGAGTGAAGAACATAAAGGCCTTGATGAAGTTCACCCTCTCCAATCGTCCTCTGGTGCAATGTGTCCTGGATAAGGAAAGAAGACTTGTTAATGATTACATGTACAGCAGAATGAGCATGTAAACTACTGACAGAAAGTAGATTAACATGGAAGGAAGGAATGTACAGAACATTATGGATGACTAAGTCAGGATTGATTTGGACAGAACCAGTACCTATAACTTGTACTAAAGAGGCATTTGGCAAAGTGACAAACCTATTCTTAATGACTTGAAAATTAAGAAAGACATTAGCATGACAAGTTATATGAGATGTAGCTCCTGAGTCAAGTATCCAACAATATGAATTCTTGAAAATGGGACCAAGAATGGACAGTGATGTTCCTAGAGACAACTTACCTACGAATGATCAATTTGATCTTGGACATTGCACACAGGAACTCTTGCAAGTTGTGCTTGTAACTGAGTAAGAATATGTTGACATTGCTGAGGGGACCAGGTAACTTCATCACTGTGATTAGAAATGTCCGAGATCTGATTAACAGAAGAAGAGGCTTGGTGTTTCTTATGGCCAGGTGGATAACCATGTAGTTTGAAGCATTTATCCTTGGTGTGTCCTGGAATACCACAATGAGCACAAATTGGCCTATCTTTCTTCTGGTTTTTTGTCTTGTTTGATGGTGCCTGAACCTGATAAGCAACTTCAGTGGAAGGAGTAAGATGAAAGCCAACCTCTCTCTGAGTCTCATCTTGGACAAGCAACGAGAATACTTGAGAAATAGGTGGAATAGGATTCATCAAGAGGATCTGACCACGAGTATGAGAGAATGACTCATTAAGCCCCATCAGAAAAGTCATGACAAATTCATCTTGAAGAAAATCGATCAAAGGTTGAACACCACTACAAGTGCAACTATGAACAGGTCTATATTCACCAAGTTCTTCCCATAAACCTTTGAATCTGGTGAAATAAGCACTAATAGAACTGGAATCTTGATTGCAATGAAGGAGTGCCTTCTTTAACTGAAAAATTCGAGGTCCATTCTTCTGTTTGAAACGATCTTCAAGATCTTGCCAAATAGCTGAAGCAGAGTTGGAATAAATCACACTGGAGCTGATTTCCTTGGTGACCGAATTCAAGATCCAAGAGGCAACGATGCTATCATTACGTTGCCATAGACGAAAATTCAGAGTCTCTGCAGGTGATGGTTGAGGAATAGAGCCATCAACGAAACCTAATTTGTTCTTGCCATCAAGAGCAAGAATCATGGAACGACGCCATGTGAGGTAATTGCTACCATCAAGAGGCTGAGAAACAAGGACCAATCCAGGAAGGTCCGAAGAGTGAATGTAAAGAGGATTTTGTTCTTCCATGGTAGAAAATTGCAAGATCGAAGAAGGAGAAGAAGAAGCCGAAGAAAAAAAACTGAGTGAAAGAGTAATGCGGAAGACTTTAATCTCTTGATACCATATCAGATATAAGAAATGAAGAGAATCTCTGTTGAATGAATTGATTACTCAAAGAATAGAAAATATACATATATAGCATATCAGCAGCTATAATTAGGCAAAAACAGCTGAGCAACTAACCTGTAACTAACTCTAACAATAGTTAACTAACTTAACTGACTAGCTAACCGTAATACTATGCTGGGTATATGATCTCATATAAGAGTTTAGGAACACTACCATATAAAACAACTGATTATACTATGAATTGTGACTATAACTCTAATAAGCTAATTAGAGACGGGACACAATTGTCCAATCCATCATCTTTCTCAACTTCCAATTTGAACCCACCTTCACTTATTCCCTTCTCAAGCTCATCATATGCATTATGAACATCATGCAACCCTATCACCATTTGCCTGGTGCAGCTTCCCTTGCGAACTCACCATTTGCTACCAAGTTCTTGAATGCACCAATGTGAAACTCTAGAAGAGCACCTGTCGATGGAGCTTTCGTTTCTTCTTCCATCCATGGAATTGATGGCCGACCCATCTGCCGTGATATTTCTTCTCCAGTTTGATCTCATCTTTCTTTCTTTCTTCTTCACAGGATTTTGAGAATCATTGGTGGGGCCTTGTCATTTTGAATAGTTAGCACAATACTGTTAACATTGTTAGACTAGGAGGGGTTTTAGCTCTAATTTCATGGGGTAATTGCACCTTATTGAAGTTCCATAGGTAAAACGCACATGATGTATAGTTTAAGGGGGTAAACAATATTTTAGCCTTAATTTATATATAAAGCACATGCAATCAATATTCATAGTTTTCTAGTCTTTTCCTCTCACTTTGGAATAAATTTATTGAAATGTAACTAGATATAGGAGAATTTTAATGATACATTAAATAAATACCTAAGTTATGAATCTTTTTTTAATATTTGAATGATCATTTTTCATATTATTATTATTAAGAATCTATTTATAAAAATGTGAATGTTTCAAACATTACACTTAACTTTCTTGTTATCTTAGCCTTCTGAGATCACTTGGCTATGCCGAAGTAGAAAATATGAAATATGGTAAAAATAAAACAAAATTTTAATTTTTATAAAGAAATTATTCTATCAAGTTAATTATTATCATATAATTTTGAGAGTGTATGTATATGTAGTCATAAAAATGATAAAATTCAAAATATAAAGAAAAATGAATAACTGAAATAAAAATTTAATTTTTGTTTTTGAATAAACAAAAAAAATTATACATTTTTCAAGATATTCTGAAATTCTTAAATTTAGGAGTGAAAGTAAAAACATATTTTAAAATGGGCTGTAAACTAAGTAGGGACGTTACTTTTTGACTAAGTTCATTAAGTATAAAATATATAATATAATCACTAAAAATTATTTGATTTATACTTTTGCCCTCCAAAATTTTTGTTGAAGTTCCGTCACTGATGATGATGTTTGTTCTCATTCACTACGGTACTTTGTTTGATTTTTATTAAAACTCTATTTTGATTCTTGAAATTTGCTATAATTCTCATTGTAGAGTCTTTAACATTTTAATTTAGTCGCCCTATCTATATATGCATTATTTAATAAATGAATATCTTTGTTTTTTAAATGACAAATGAAGAATAAAATAACGTCGTTTTATATGTATCATCTCCTCACTTTTTATCAAACAATCATGCTAATAAATAATGACATCACATCATTTTTAACAATAACACATCATCTTTATTTATTAGATAACAACTATATAGATAAAGTGACTAAATTAAAGTGAAAATATAAATATTAGATAGAAAAGTGAGAAAAATAAAATATTAGAGACTAAAGTGAGAATAAAAGTAAATATTAGGGGTCAAAACAAAATTTTAGTGTTTGTTATTTTTTTGGATTGGTATGGCACATTGTTTGTTAATGTGAAATGCAATGTTTAATTTCTTTTATAATAACACCATTCTAATAAGCATTGGATTCTTTTTGTTTTTTCAAAGATAGTAGATCTAAATTTTTTTTATAAATTTTAACTAATAATATAAATTTCAATCGATAATACAATACATTACTCAAGAACATACATATCAATGCATACATGCTACACTTGGGGAAAGGGGTGAAAGCAGGGTTTCATCAATATTCAACTTCTCCATTAAATTGATATCCTTAACTTCCATTTTGTTACACCTCAAGCATTCAAAGTCTTTGATTTCTAAGCTTCCTCTCAAATTGTTCAATCCACTAAGTTTAAATACTCCGACACTATGTCTAGAAGACGTATGTAACACAAACAATGACAATGTTTGAGGATTAGTCAATTGCTCTATCCCACGTGACATACAAGTCAATTTATAATAGTCATTCAACTCAAGATGCCGAAGTCTTGTCAACTTCGAAAGATCTCTGGCCAAACTTTTCAAAGTAAGGATTAGGTAGGACGCATGAAAACAGAGCATGTTAGATTAAGTTTTGCTTAAACGGGCCAAACCTACTTTATATTAAAATAGTTTTTGAAATATCATTGGCAAGTGTAAATTAATTTATATCATTGATTTTTTAAAATTAATTATTTTAACATCAATTCTTTTCTAATTAATTATATTAAAATTTAATCTAAACAAACTTTATTGAATTAAAAAATATTTTTAAAGATAACTTATAATATTATTTAAATTTGTAAGTTTTTAATATTGTAATATATATTTATATTTTTTTAACAATTTATAGAAAAGCCTCCACCCATAAAGCTGCTAAAATCCAGGTACAAATTAACTGAAAAAATTCTAAATAGCTATAAATATCTATAAATTATAAAATTTCAAGTTTGATATGATATTTACAAGCATAGCAATCTTTTTTTTTTTCTAATGAACAATATCCAACTTTGACGGAAAAACCACAAGTCACTTGCTGTTTTCTTGTTATAGCATATATTATATGTCTTAGCAAATATATATATATATATATATATGTATATAAGTAAATATTTATTCTTATCTTTAAAAATACAATTAGAAGATCGTATAATTCTTGTATTTTCAGAATCGAATAAAGATTAATTTTATAAACGATTTAAATGAATCGAATATGCAAGAATTCTCATAATCTCACTTAAAAAAAAGACACAATTATCTCCGGTTTAGACTTCTAATAACTTTTTACATCAATTTAATTTCTTAAATATACAAAATGACATCACATTAGTCTCTTTGTGATGGTGCGTGTGAAAATCCTTTAATTGAGTTTGACATTACACGATAGATGCACTAGTGACACATTTATTGCCAGTAACTTCTACTTCTAGTGGTAATGTCTTTCTTATAAAGTGATTTTCTACATTGTATATTCATTCTCTTTATTTGCATAATTAACAGGAGTTACTGCCATTTGTATGTTCATAGAAAAAGCGATGGAAAGTGAGAGAAGTGGGACTGTCTGAGAGATGTAAAAAAATACCAATAGAATTTAAAGTAAAACAACCTGACATAATTTTGACTAGCTTTTGCTGACATTCACCAATATGCTCTAGCATTGGTATATATGTTTGAGCCTCTGTAACTGAGAACATAACAGTTTATACAAGTTTATCACCACAACTTTCATTATTACTCTTCTAAAATCGCCTTATTAAAGAAAACAAAAAACTTATACAAATCACCATGGGCAATAACCAACTATATAAAAATTTGAAATCTATCGCAGTCCATAGATATTGACAACTTTGAAAATATAGAAGGCTTTGTTCAAGGGCAATCCTTACATGATGGAGCAAAACTAAATCAGACTAGATAGTTATACTCTGGTCTGAGAAGAGGAGCCAATTCAGTTACTTCTTTATGTCCTCAAACTGTGAAATGCCAACAAAATGTATGACATAAATTTCTTAGAACTACAATTCCTATAAATGATGCTCTAAGTATAGACAAGCGAAGTAGAGAAGTTATGATACTTAGAGTACATAATTCTATCTTCTAAGTATTATCAAGCAAATATAACAACAAAATATATAAAAAAAATCATATTTTAGTAGCATGTTAAAAAAAGAAAAAGAACACCTAGAGCTTACCATCATTAAAAGTGGGGTGTCCAACGGGTTGGGTCAACTCATAAACCCACGAGTTTTGACTCAACCCAACCCACAAGATCTGCAGATTGAGTCAGGTTGGATCCAACCCGCAAGGTACAGATCGGATGACAGGTTTGAAAAATATCGACCTACGCAAACTCAATCCACCCAAGTAAGTTTTTTTTTTTTGTAAAAGTCATTTAGTCATAGTGACAATTTATGTTATTTTTCCCATAACTTTTCTGTATAGTCAATTAAATTTAGGCGTAGGTATTGTAATCATATTGAGAATATAACCAAGAAAATAGTTATTAAAAACTCATAAAGCGTCTAACAAACTAATGCGATGAAAATCTTATTGA
This sequence comes from Ormosia emarginata, assembly GCA_029884605.1. Taxonomy (NCBI): domain Eukaryota; kingdom Viridiplantae; phylum Streptophyta; class Magnoliopsida; order Fabales; family Fabaceae; genus Ormosia; species Ormosia emarginata. Next base: position 42,417,601 of record JAQQTP010000089.1, on the reverse strand, counting down.
TCACTTGAATGATAAAGAGTATAATGAGAAAATTGAAAATGGAGTAAATAATTATGTCAATCTATATTCTATATGTGATGACATTGACTTCAATTAGTTAATGTGATTTGTTATTTATAACTTTTAAGATATGTGAGTTTGTTTTAATTTATTTTATATTTATGTTAGTTTAGTAAGACTTTATAAGTTTATTTATAACATTAACTCTTGTTCTTGAGAGCAAAGTCCCTGAAAGGATTAAAAGAACACAATAAACATAGAATCATAATTGTGGATTGCATATATTTATATTTATAAACCAATTAAAGGAAATAAATAACTTAAACAAAATAATATACTTATTTTACTAACATTTCATAACTAGATGAAGGATCTTATAGAAGATGTTCTCTACTGACTAAAAAAATTTACATGATAATAAACCTATAATGCATTTTAAAAAAGCTAGAGAACAAAAACAGAGTAGAGAAAGTTTTCTTATAAGTATTTGAGTTATAACTAACTTTGTTTAGTTTATTCCAGACTTAGTAAGACTTGTTAGTTATTAATTTGTTATGCACTTATTGACTTATGGTGTTTAGTTTATTTGAGATTGAGACCTATTATATTTGAGTAAGGTTGGTTGAGACTTATGATGTTAGTTTGTTATATTAAGATTTATTATATTTGAGATTGAGACTTATAGTATTAATTTGTTAAATTTTATATTTTGACTTTTTTTAAAGATTTTTTTTTTAAATATGTTGGATCAATAGGTTCAATCCAACTCAACTCATTTTTGAGCAAGTCAGGTTAGGTCGGATTAAACGAAAAAATCTCATTCACCCAACTCACTATTCTGGTGAGCGAGTCAAGTCTAAAAACACTGCTGCACCCATCTAACGAACACCCCTTATTAAAAGTAGAACATTTGTAGTGCTAAGTCTTGATTGTTTACCTCACCATGACTTCGGTCCAACTACACATACAGGCAAGTGACAATTTTGATCAGTTTAACTAGCAAGCATATAATCAACCAAGTAAGAAGGGATATCTAAACCGTATGTAGGGCATCATAAACAAGCCTATGAAAAAATACGCAAATAGTAAGAAGTTGAATAATCTAAACTAAAATCAGCTATCTTCACAGATGAAAAGCAATTTCGAACTTTATATGGTAGCAAAATTTTACAATAAAATAGAGTATTAGTGGGCACCAGATGTTGCTCAATTTAATTTGGCTAATGGCCCATAAATAGTTGCATAAATAATATCTCTGACATTCTTTAACGTATAGTAACAAACTTTCAGAAGAGGAAGAGCCTTTGAATATTGATGTATTTTTCATTTAATGCATAATAGGAATCAACGATGCACATTATATAAAATTTGGAAAAATAAAGAGAAAACATAAAACAAAAAATAAAATTATTATTGTGTTAGATCATCTTGGATCCATTATAATATTAGTGAAAGAAACAAACTACTTAAGATAAAGTTGGTGTAGTATGATTATATTGTCAATTCAGTATTTACAATTGTGTATTTTAAAAAATTATTTAACTTTAAACTTTTGTAAAGATGTAGGTTGAGAAATGTCAGGTCTGCCAATCCCACTTATTAATTTGTAGACACAAAATAAATAGTCAACAATTACAAGTATAGGTAAGAGGGTTAAAAATAGACAAATACAATTTGCACTAGTAGCTACCAAAAATACAAGTTAATGAATTCTACACATAAAGAAACATCAATATATAAATTCTGTTTCAGGAGGATGCCTTTGTATTGTATCTGCAAAACACTTAACATCAACTTTCAATGATTGTACAAAACATTAATGAAGCTTCTGAATGAGAGGTTAAATTGATGTGACTTTCAATGATTTGTTAACTAAATTGATGTTAGCTTTCTTTAAAAAATCAACTTAATATCACCTGTATTTTTCAGATTAAAATGAGTGTTTTTTTTGAAAAAAAATGTTTGTCAATATTATAATTAGAGGTGTTTAAAATTGTGCAATTCAATTAAAATTGAAAAAATTAAATCAAAAAATTAAATAAATCAAAAAACCGAAAATACAAAAATCTGAAAAAATAAATTGAATTTGATCAATTTTTTATTTTTTAATTTTAAAAACTGATTCAATTCAATTCAAATAAAATATTTATATATTTTTAAAATAATTTTGTACATAAAAATTTATTATGTTACACATACTTATTTAGGAACTTTATCATTTTACTCCAAACCAAATATAATTTCATCTTTTGTTTCATAGTTTGGACATTGGATTTGGACATCTATTGTATTGATAATTAGTTTGGTCAATTTAGAATTTGAATTTGCATTTTGATATATTTTTTATGAACAAACTTAAACTTGTATTTATTGTATTTTGATGAATTTAAATTTATATATTTTTATGAATGTGTATTTAAAAGAAAATAATAACTAAAACATCGATCTAATCCAACTCAATTTATATTGAATTTGATTAAACCGATTTTACATTTTGAACTAACGATCAAATCATCAAATGATAATATGAAAAAATCAATTATATTGAATCTACTGACTTTTTTCCTTAAAACATATTCGGTATTAATAGTGTACAGCATTTGGGGTGGTATTAATACATCGCTTGGCTTGGAACAATTTATGCTGGATTTTGTTGACCAAACTGCTTTCATGGAATATTTCAGAGCATCCTGGGTGCCGAAGATTGGTTAGATCTTTCTCCTATTCTCTCTTGCATGCACATAAAAAAAAACACTGGTTTGACTGAAGGCATATTGGCATGCATGCATGAAAACCATACATCACAAATGAATGTCTTGAAAATTTTGCTTCTGAAGTTATGGGCTTACTCTGTTAAGCATTGATTTATTAACTTGCTTTCTCCTTACCCTTCCTTTCCCCTGTTGTGCAGAAATGTGGCTATCAACAATGAGAAAATTTCCACTAGCTAGCCAGGAAGCTTCTGGAGCATTAGAAGCATATCATGTTAAACTGAAAGCCAAACTTTTTGATGATTCACATCTTGGAGCACTGCAAAGAGTAGATTGGTTAGTCCACAGGTTAACAACTGAGTTGCATTCAAGCTATTGGCTTGACCGCAATGCTGATGAAAGTGATTGTTTACCTTGGATGATAAAGACCACCTCTTTGCCAAAGTTGTAAGCCAGAAAGACAGCAGCTCAACACATTTAGTGTGGAATCCAGGATCTGAATTTGCATTCTGTGATTGTTCTTGGTCAATGCAAGGTAACATTTGCAAGCATGTCATCACAGTAAACATGATTTGTGGAAATCTTCAAGGTTGTCAACCATCCATGTCTTTTCGGTCATTTGAAGAGGTTTTGACGGATCTATGGAGAAAACCAATGGATGATTCTTTTGCGTTGGATCTGTCATTGGCTTGGACCCATCAGATGCTAGATCAAATCCAAAAACTTGTTGAACTGAATAACTCTACTGACATTGGCTCTGTAGTTAACAATATGCCTCTGAAATGGGTTTGCAAGAAAGGCAGAACCTACATTGGCAAACGATCGTCAAGTTTGGCTCTACCTCCTGGTAACAGTAACACAAAAAGTGTGGTTGTTCATAAGAAGAATCGGAAACGGAAAAGATTGTCACGATTAAGATGACTAATTTGTTTGATAGCTATGAAGTTTGATCTGGGATAACTATGATCAATGCAAACTGGATTTCGTTTAAAAAAATTCTGCAACTTTTAAATATCTGGCTTACTAGTTCTGTTGCCTCTTCTTGTCTTTGAAGTTGCAGCATCTATCAAGGATCAGCATACATCCTATCCCCATCAAAGAACTGTTATTACTATGATTATATGAGCATGGTTGGTAGTTGGAGATAAAATGCAGGAAACAAAAGCAATTCTGGTGCATATGTTTTGTTGAGCTTTCAGACCTGGAAACCCTTTCAGATACTTGGGATTAGAGTAGCGGTCAATTTTGCTTAAAAATTGGAAGTAAATCTTTAGCCTTTCATCATTATTTCCTCATTTTCATACAGCCAAATGCTAGTATAGTTATTTATTTATTAATTTTTTACATTGTACCATCTCCTTCTTTAGAATTTGAAACCCTTTTCAAGTACTCAGTTCACTGCGGAGGATAGATCATTCCATGGTTCATGTTGTTCTTTTCTTTTCGTTTTCTGGCCACGATATTCGTGTTCTTTGATTTACATATTATGTATATATAGAGACTAATTATTGGCATACTACTTGAAGTAAGTTGCAAGGTATATAATTTAATTGGTGAGAATTTTGAACTCAATTATTTTGTTATACATGATCTTCAGAGAAGCGTAGAGGAAACCAATATTGATCAAGGAATACCTGGCTAAACTAAGCAAAAATTGCGTGAAAGAAACAATTTGACAGCATTGTAAGCATCTCCACTGATACAACTAATTCTTGCTGTGAAATCTGAATAGCATGGATGGGCTAAAAAGCACGCTGCTGAATTTATCTCAAATTGTAAGAACTGAAAATTCTTTTCACATTTTAGTCATAAAGTCGAAATTCCATATATTTAGTCCGTTGAGGGCCCCAGCTGAATTGATGCAGGGGCCTAGCCAGAAGAAAGGCCCTTGTACTGTCTTAAAAATACAACTTGGAATAGAATTACATTGGCCCATAAACTCATTCCAACATCAACATACACCCAGCATGCCTTCAATAATAAATAGTAAAATTGAAACAAATTGAACTAGTATTTAGGAAGTCATGAGACAGTACTTTGAATGTCTAACAGTAAATGCTTTCCAATCCTGGAGAGGTCAAACTGGTAACACCATGAACTTCAGAAGCAGAAAGTGAGATGAGTCTCTTCTTTAGCTTGTCAAATGATTCCAATTTGGTGTCAAAAGCTGTAGCAATAATGGATATAAGCCCTGGATTTTGGCTGTTGAACACTGAGAAGACAGTGGCATCTTCAAAACCATGATTTAGATACAAGTGTAACAAACCCTTTGGGAACACAAAAGTGTCACCTACTTTGAGAAACTTTTGGAAAACCTGGTTTTGGGTATCAATAAATCCAGCAAGCAATACACCTTTAGTAATAAAGATCATCTCAGTAGCTCTAGGATGATAATCGAAGTTTACCAGGCCATCCACATCAATGTCAGTTCTTCCAATTGAGAGGCCAAGAGTATTCAGGCCAGGAAACTCAGCAGCAGTCACAATTTATAAGGACGCACCAAAAATGTCTGTAGAACCAGCGTTGCTCAATTCCTTGGTCTTGAAATCTTGAGCTGTTACATTAGCTGGATTTTTGCAGGGGAGGCCATTGATGAATATAGTCTGCTTTTGGGGTGGAACTGCTGGACAAGTGTCCTGTATATTATCAGTCTGCCAAGCAAACTTGGACGTTAGTAAAGGCAACAAAGAACATAAAGAAAAGGTAAGCAAAGAATTTAATCTTGAATCTCCACTTGTGTACTATTTCTTGTACCCTTTCGTGTTGGCTGAATTATCTTCAATATATATATATAGATATATATGTACACACATAAATAAGTTCTTGATGTTATGGAGTCTCTGCTAATATGAGTCTTGGGGTTGCAAGAAATGCAAGTAATGATTGTAGTTCACTTCTGGCTTTGCAATGAAGTATAATGTAAGAACTAAGAAGTGCTTTGCTTGAAACTGAAAGAAACACTATCCAATTCATTGAGTTGGCTCTATGATACCAAAATTACACCATTATTTTTTAAGCTTGAAGGTTGTGTTTTATGAAATACCATGTGTGAATAACCAATAGCATTCACTAGAATGGCAACAGTAGCTATTTGAGGAATGGCCTGGAGTTTGAATAATTATTAAAGATAGGGATCTGGTTTTAAATGGTCAAACTCAAATAAATAGCTATTAGTGCCATATTGATATAGTTTTATGAACAATCATATAAGCAACCAAGTCTAAATAAATAGCTAGGCTTTCTACAGTGAGAGTCATAAGAAGCTAGCAGGAGGAAAAAAAAAAACCAGCATGAACGTTTTAAAATCAAAAGAAAACCACCAGATATCTGCATAAAAGAAGCAGTTTTTAGACTTTATTTTGTGTCAAAAGTTTGCTCCAGCGAGCCTCAACCTTGGAACAACTGCTCCTATTATGCATCAACACTTAATTTTGTAACAAATTTTGAGAGGAAGATCAAGTCATAAATTCACCGTGCTTGAAAGCTTTCTGAGGATATAGGTCAAGTTATACTGTCAAGTGAATAATCAACTTACCATGGAAAGCACGTAGAATCTTTAGCAAATCTTCCATGTTCCATGCCTTATTTGTATGTGTCATGAAAAAAATTAAAATAAAATAAAAACACTTGTAGATAAATAAGACAAAGTGAAGGCCCAACTGGACAAGCATAGGAAGAAAAGGCTATAATCTGACTGTAATAATTCGAGCTAATTGATGTACGAAATGTTTAATCATAATTAATAAGATTTCATACCTTGTAAATTTTAAGATCAAATTAGATTGTAACTAAAAGAAAAATGAAGTTTAATATTAAGTAGATAACTCAGATCTTACCTCCCTAAAGAAGATTAATCCCAATTTGTCTTAAACTCGGGGATATGAGAAATCTTAGGCCAATCCTCGCCCACTTCCTTCCTGCATCTTTCCTCTAGTTGCGGACATCGAATTATTCTGAGTGTTTGCAAAGATGTCAGACGACGCATCCCTTCGGGCAAAGACGTCAACTTAGGGCAGTCGATGATTGTTAAAAACTGCAATGATTGTCCAAAGCTAGCTATCCATTCCGGTAAATTTGTCAAATTGGCACAATTCACAATAAAAAGTTTTCTTAAAGTGGTGACATGCTGAAGCCCATCGGGGAGAGACTCCATTTTGGGGATGCTTGAGAACCCCAACTCACGAAGGTTCTGAAGTTGCTTCCATTGCATACCATAAGCACCATCCTGATCATTGCACGGATCAAGCTCCTCGCAATTACTAATACGCAATTCACGCAGAGCAATGAGATGCTGAAGGACTCCAGACAGGGATTTTAAATCATTTATCCCTATTATGTGGAGGTACTCCAATTTGAGAGTAGTGGAATGATTGATTGCTTGCTGTAATATTTTCTCACTCACCTTCGTAAGCGTAACACGAAGGACAGATGGATATAGTGGCATGAAAATTAGATTAGGACAATTGCTAATATGTAATAAATCAAGACTCTTAAACTGATGACAACGGCCTCCTCGCATTCCTTCTTCGCTACATCTCCACCATCCTCGAAGATTAGGTAATTCCCAAAGATCGAGTTCTTCGAGAGATGGAAAGAATGGTGATGAACCATCATCACTGTCATCCTTGTCAATCCACTCTAGACACGGCAAATTTTCAAGTGTGAGACTCTTGAGATGCGACAACAGATGCAATGGTGGCAGATTTTGCAATCTTTTGCAACCACGTATATAAATGGAAAGCAAATTTGTGAATGAGTAAACCCAACCAGAGATCGTCACACCACCAAATCCAGTTATAGTTAAGCTCTTTAAGTTGTGATGAGGATGTAGGCCTTCCAGAATTATATTATCTTTAGCCACCTCACTATCATTCCCATCATGTTCCGTGTCCCAAGTCAATCTCAAGTCATCAATATTCGACTTCTCCATTAAATTGATATCCTTAACTTCCGTTGTGTTACACCTCAAGCATTCCAAGCCTTTGATTTCTAGCCTTCCTCTCAAATTGTTCAATCCACTAAGTTCACGTGCTCCACCACTATGTCTAGAAGATGTATCTAACACAAACAATGACAATGTTTGAAGATTAGTCAATTGCCCTATCCCACGTGGCATACAAGTCAATTTATAACAGCCATCCAACTCAAGATGCCGAAGTCTTGTCAACTTCCAAAGATCTCTGGGCAACTCTCTCAACATAGAACAATCTTCGAGTATAAGTGTTTGCAAGTTATATAACTTGGTTATTGACCCTGGGAGCACCTCAATCTGTTTATTCCATGAAAGATCAAGATACCGCAGATGTTTCAGCATACCAATACAAGTTGGCAGCATCCTTGAAGATAAGCGGTTAAGATCCATAACACGCAGTTGATCAAAACTTGAAATAATCAAATTACAAGCTGACTCATCAAGTGATCCTTCACTTGCTTGCTGCGGCAATAGAAGTGTTCTTAATTTGATTGCCTTGAGAAAGGAACTTGGAGCTTGCTCAGTAGAATGCAAAGGAAAACCAAATGAAAGATGACGAGTTCGTTCATCAATTTGTTGTCCTTTTTCATTGACTACGACACAATCATTTCCTGAAACAAGCTCTGCCAAGTCATGCACAAGATCATGCATGTTGCACCCCCAGATATCACCAGCATGCGGATCTCTTTGTAAATCTTGAAAGAAAGATCTATGTGCTAAATTCATGAAGTACTCATTGCCAACATCTTCTAAACATATGCTGTCATCCGATGACTGAACAAACCCTTGTGCCATCCAAAGTTTAATTAACTTTGTCCTCCTAATGTAATAATCTTTTGGAAACAATGAACAAAATGAAAAGCATTTTTTCAAGTAGAAGGGTAGATGATCATAACTTAGTTTTATAAGTTGAAATACTCTGTTGTCACCTTGTTCATCAATTTTCACTAGATCTTTGTCATTGAAGTTTAACCAATCCTTTTCTGACTCCTTTGAATACATTAAGCTTCCAACACTTCTGATTGCAAGAGGAACTCCAGCACATTTTCTTACAATTTCTTTGCCAATTGCTATCAAATTTGGATTCTCCGGCACTTTCCCATTTTCAAATGCTAATCGAGTAAACAACTTCCAACACTGTTCTTCATCTAAACCCTTTAGAAGGAGGGGCGAAGATGTGCCGGTTATCTTGGCCACCTTCTCACTTCTAGTGGTTATTATTATTTTACTTCCTTTTCCTCCATTCTTCAACAAAGTCAATAATTGAAGCCAAAGCTCACGATCTTCATTCCATATGTCATCTAAGACAAGTAAATATCTCTTTCCCTCAATTTTTTTGCGGAGTTTCAGTTGCACTTGATCCAACTCATCATTAGTTTTAGATCCTATGATCTTCATAGCAATGTCTTTCACGTCAAAATCATCAGATACACACACCCACATTTTCAACTCAAAATGTCCTGGAACTGCCATATCATTATATACAAGTTGAGCAAGTGCAGTCTTTCCAAGTCCTCCAAATCCAATGATGGAAATAATGGAAACATTCTCTTTTATATCCATATTGGAGTTCAATAGAAACTCGACAACGTCCTTCTTCTCCTTCTCTCTTCCAATAACATCTTCTTCAGGGATGAAGGAATGAGTTTGTCTTTGTTTTACAACTCGTTGCTCAGGAGTGAGATTAGTAAAGTGGAACCTTTTTCCATCAACATTAATGGCCTTTAGTTTCTCCCTCACTTCCTTAATTTTATGAACCATTTTGAAAGAAAACACAAGCTGGTTGGATGATGAGAAAAAGATACGGAGCTTCTTTGCTTTCTTACCTCTAGTCATCACTTCTCGTCTCAATTGTTCAGTGGAGAAGTCATCCAGCAAGTCATCAGCATCATCAACAGCATCTTTGAGCTCCTCCACCCAGACTTTAACTTGATCGTTGGTGTCCTGCTGCTTCTCTGCATCCCGAACCACAGCTTTGATTTCCGACATAGTACCCTTGAGCCTTCGAAGATCATCTCTCACGTTCCAGCTTTCCAAAACCAAAGAGCCCAGCTTCCCGATCAATTTCTCGATGATGTTAAACAAAAGACCTTCAGCCATTTCTTCAGAAGTGAAGAAAGTGCACAAGTTTTGTGAGATTGAATGCACAACACAAGTTTTCAGATTGAAGAGTGTTTCCTTTCAAAGTGGGGATCTGTGTTTTTAGAAGATGCTGTTTTAATTACCAAAGCGCAGGTCAACAATGATGGGCTATACCTATATTAATTAATTCTGGGATAAATGGACTATATTAATTTATGCTGAAAAATCACCAGTGTCGGTAAATTTTTTTTAAATTTGGTGCAAATCCCCCCATATCACATGATGATGTTTCGTCTCATTTGATACGGCACATTCTTTTATAAAAACATGCCTATCAAACATGCATTGGATTCTTTTATAGTACTCAATAACAACAGTTTGTGTTTTATGTTTTGACAATTGATAAACACGCCTGCCAGTCTGTACCAATGTCTTTACATCATCATGTTTTGTCTCATATGATAAACCAACTATGTTTTGGCACCGCACTTATCTTTGTTGCAATTAATTCAATAATTTATGTTATTGCTCTAAACTTGAATCATCACTTTGGTTTATTAGAGAAATTTTTAGTCACTGCCTACTATTTTAATTGTTAACTACATCATTAAGTAGTTCATAAGTAAAAAAATATGTTTAAAGATTAGAGTATTTTTCACATGAGTCCAATAATTTTATATATGTTTAATAATAATAGAAAGTCTATAAATAAACAGTATCTTTTATTTTTTACAAAATAAACGGTACTTATAATAGAAAATACTTAATTAAAAATTACTCATACTACTAAAAATTTTCAGATTACAAATGGCAAAACCTATCGATAATGTAGTAAAACACCGTGGCAATTAAAATTACTGTATTTAAAAAATGCTCTAAACCACAATATTAATTACAAAAATATTTATATAAATCTGATCTACACAAATTATATTTAAAAGATGTTCTAAACCATAATATTAATTGTAAAAATATTTGTATAAATCTGATCTACACAAATTATATAAATTAAGTTAATCAATAAATAATATATTATCATTTTTAATGTATAATATTTATATATAATAAAAATTTATAAAATTATTAAATTATTAATTATGAATTAATTTAATCCACTTAAATAAATAAACTTGAATATCTCTCTATTAATTGGCAAGAAATCAAAGAAAAATAAAATCAAATGATAACACATTGTATTGATTGGTACTACACTTAATTTTGTTGTGACAATTGACAAAGACGTGTCATCTTTTTCCAATAAAGACGTACACCACATGACATTAACGCTGTGTTTGTTTTGAGAGAAAAAGAAAGGAGAGAAAAGGAGAAGAAAATTCTATTTTCTCTTGTTTGACACAGCAGAGAAAATAGAAAAGATAGAAAAAAAATCGGTGTGATCCACATGAATTTTTTTCTCTCTTAAGATGAGCAGAAAATGAGAGAGAATGTGTGGTAATACATGAAATTACTATTATACCCCAAATTAATATCAGAATATGCATCTGACCCCTCCTCCTTCTTCTTAGGTTCTTGTTCGTACGGCGCGATGGGCTCCGCGACGGGCGGCGAGACGGGCGACAGCTGGGTGGCTGTGTTCACTGGGTTGGTGGGCGACGTGCGGCTGACCGGATTTGAGCCCAAACGGCAGCTTGGATCCGCGCAGTTGATCTGGGTCGAGCGGCGCACGGTTGCAGGAGATCGATGAGGTTGCGTGCGGTTGCAGGCCTCGTGGACGCTGCCGAAGGATTCGCCGGCAATAAACCATAGGACAGAGCGGGAGAGGCTCCGGCGAGAGACGAAGAAGAAGTAGGGGGTGGGGGTGGGGACTCTGCAAGGACGCAGAGGAGGTTGGGGACGAAATAGGTGGTGGGGTGGGGTGGGGACTCCACCGGCAGGGGGGCTGAGGGTGGGGACGTGGACGCGGCAGCGACGCGGATCGGGAGGCGGCAGGGGTGGGGGTGGGGGTAGGGGTAGAGGTGGAGATGGAGGTGGAGATGGAGGTGGAGGTGTATAATTTTTTTTTTTAACATAAAATATTTTTTAATATATTAAATTAAATTTATATACTAATATTATAGAATTATAAAAAAATAATTATGATTTTTTATTAAATCAAATTTTAAATCAAATTTGTAAGTGAATTTTTTCTATGAGACTATATAATTAATATTTATTATAAATTATAAATTAATTTAGGTAATTTATTAAAAAAAACTAGTTATAGATATAAAATAAAAATAATATATATTTGTATTTCATTATAATAAGGGTATATATGTAATTTTATATAATTATAATTTTTTTATTTTATTTTATTCTCTTAACTTTTATTTTCTTTCTCTTCATTTTCTCTTCAACTAAACAATACGAGAAAATGTATTTATCTCTTTATTTTCTCTCTTCTCTATTTTCTCTCTTCTCATTTTCTCTCTTCTCATTTTCTCTCTTCCCATTTTCTCTTCCCATCCAAACAAAGCATAAAAATATCTTGGTTTTTTATGTGAAAATTGAAAATTAGATTTAAAAAATAATAATCATCTCAATTTTAAGACATTTTTAACATCATTATTTACACTAATTAATAATATATAAATTTATATCTAATAATAATACATATTAATAGATTAATATATGTTATTAATTTAAATTTATAATTATTAATTTATATAAAAAGTAGTGTAAAACTTTATGTGAAAAAAATTAAAACTCTAAAATTTATTCAACTACATAAACATATCATGAGAATTATTATAATTTATAAGCATCCGGTGAAGGCATCTTGCCATTTTGTACCAAAGTGCAATAATTGAGTGTATTTAGATTAAAGTTTATAAATTTGAGATTGAGTTAACTTAATTTTATAAATTTAATTTTGATTAAAAATATGTTTATAATAATATGATTTATGTTTAAATTTTTTTTTATTTTAAATATAATTTTGATAAAATGAATGTTATTTGAATGATATTAATCAAAATTATTTTTAAATGTCTAATTACTAAAAATGATATGAATTTTATATTGTAAAATTAATATTACTCTTTTCTTTTATTCCATCATTTTTTTAATATACTTAAATAACATATATATATATATATATATATATATATATATATATATATATATAGAGAGAGAGAGAGAGAGAGAGAAGAGAGAGAACTAATATATATAAAAAAGCAACAAAATGCATAAATTATATTTATAAAAAATATAATTACATTTAAATACACAAAAAATATAATTAAATGAAAATTTTAAAATTCAAATTAAATCAAGGAAATGTTGAGGTCAAATTTAATGTCATATTGATCATAAATTAGTATTAAAATATTATTAAGATAATATTTAATATTAATTATAAAAATATATTTATTTATGTACACATAAACAAATTTTTTTTCAACATAAAAGTAATAAAATATTACTTTTCTATTTTATAAATTTAACTTAAATTTACACTCAAATTTAATTTAAAAAAATTATCAAATATATATTAATATGACATTCAAGACTTGTTTAAAAATACAAACATAATTCTAAGATTGTAAATCCAAACACACGTACGTACTGGACGAGATGCATTATGTGCATATCTAAAATGAATGAAGTATGAATACGTGTGTTTTTGTGTTAGATATGTATATGTGTTAAATATATGAATATATTTATATGATATATGTGTTTTACGTATTTAAATATATTTAATAAAAAAATTATTTTTAAATTTAAACACGCGTTTAGATATATTTGAACACAAAACTTATTAATATTTTTTAAAAAATATTAGTTTTTATTATTAATTTTTAATTAGTAAGTTTGTAACTTATCCAAATTTAATTACATTACTGACATTTCAAGTTAATATTTTCACATATTAATATTTTAAGTTATTATTAGGCTTTTAAATTTTATCTTTTATACACTATTATTTTTATCTACTTTTTTATATATACTTATATCGAGTCGTTTATTTCGTCGTTATCGAAACATTCGTCTCATATTAATATTTTTTTAATTATTTTTTTTAAAGTACATGTATTTATACATAATTAATTTTATTAGGAGAAGTTAATTTAAGAAATTTTTTAAAAATATTAATAAAAATTATGTTACTATTTTTTAAGAGATAAATAATAAATATTAATATATATGATATATATTAAGATATTATAAATTTTTAAACTTATAAAAATGATATTAATAAATTATAAATAATTTTTTAAAATTTTGTAATTAAAGCATTTGGGTGGGGGCATCTTGCCATGAAATGCAATAATTGAATAAGGACATGGTGGATGAGATGGACCATGTGGGTGTGGCTCTCCATTATATGCAATTGGGTGGGGCGCCTGGCGGCATCTTGCCAGTTTCCTACCAACGTACAATAATTGAATGAGGACTTGGTAAACTTGATGGATCAATTTCTCCGCCATCTTGAACACGAGCTTCAGCCTTCTTTTTTTTTTTTTTTAACTCTGCTTTTTTTACTTATTTTTTCATATTATTTTTTATATTTTTATTAATATTATTTATTATATTTTTTTCTATTATTTTTTTACTAAATCACACATTTTTTAAAAAAATTATATACAATATATATACCCCTTTATACATTCCTAAAAAAAAAATATAATGATTTTTTTTTTCAGACGAGTGAGTGAACAAGGTTCTCATTTCTCAAGTTTTGCAATGATGAATCCACCAAAGAGAGTGGTGATCTCTGTGCTATATTAATTAACAAAGCGCTGGTGAACAATGAAGGGCTATACCTATATTAATTAACAAATGAGTAAAGAAGGTGGGCAATCCCAAGTTTTGCAAGGTTGAATCTGCCACAAAGAGCAAAGAGGTGTTTTATCCTAGTCAACGTCGAATTCACACCAAAACAATGATTTTTCAATTCATTTGAGCACGTCACTTTTGTGAAGGATTATATTTTTTTTACCAAAAAAAATTATTGTAACATTAACTTAATATATCTGATAAATTCAACTTCAATTTTTATATAAAATTTAATGTATTTAAAAAAATTATAATATTAAATGTTAACTTATAATTTTACATTATAAAATATTTTTTATATTTTAAAATATAAATATCATTTTTATCTTTAATCAAAAATTTTTTAATGTTTTTATACTTTTTTAATAATTTAATACAATAAAAATATTTTTTTATATTTATTTAAATAAAATAAATTAATTTAAAATTATTTTTTAATTAATATATCTAAATATAAAATTAATTTTAGTATAATTAATTATAATAAAAAATTATATAATAATTAATTTTTAAAATAATCAAATTTTATAATTATTCTAAATACGTACTTATTTTAATAAGAAGATTTGCGCATTTTCTGCACAAAGTACAATAATGTTATATTTTTTATTTCTTACATAAAGTGCAATAATTTCGTTGATATAAGACAATGCCAAATGCACAAGCCAAGAACAAGTCCAATCATCAATGTTGTTAATTTCATTTTTTTGTGTAAACCCCCTATATCACATCATGATATTTTGTGTATTTGAGATAATTGTAAAAGTTTAATTATTTTAATAATTAATTATTTCAATAATTAAGATATAAAAATTTGATTATTTTAATAATTGATTATATTTAAATATATTAGTTAAAAAATAATTTTAAGTTGATCTATTTTATTTAGATGATATATAAAAAATTATTTTTATACATTAAATTATTAAAATAAATATAAAATAATTAAAAAATATTTAATTAATTAAAAAAATTATTTAATTAATTAAAAAATTATTTAATTAAAGATAAAATAATATTTATATATCACTATTAAAAATAATCTTAATAGTTTTTTATAAAATGCTCAATCATGAGCTGTTACCTCCAACAGCTTTTTTCGTTTGATAAAAGTTGTTGATTGTTTTATTCAAACAACCCAAACATCACCACTTCAACAGCCAACAACTTTTTTGTTGAAAAAATTGTTGAACGACCAAAATAATCCGAAAGAAACACCCTCTTCGTCTCATTTGATAGGACACTTTGTTTTATAAGAACTTGTCAATCAAACAAGGATCATTGTTAATATACACTTTATTATGTTAAGATGTATAATATTTTTTTATTTTATCTGTAATAATAAAATTTTTTGGTAAGTTTCTTTTTTTTTTTTTAAGTTTCATTTTTTTTACACATTACTACTACTACTGTTGCCAGTCAACTATTGTTTGCCATCGGCCAGTCATAGTTCAACTACCGTTTGCCATCAAGTAGCCGTCGTTCGTCCCCAACTGGCCACCATCTGTCGTAGGCCGGTAGTCTGGCCACTGTCGACCAGCCACCATCTGTCACTACCACTTTTTTTCACGTTGTATTGTTTATTTTTTTAGTGTCATGTTGTGTAAATAATATCAATTAAAATTGTCTTAATTTTTATATTTTTTCATAAATAATTATACATACTAAAAACTCTACAAATTTTAACGATAATATTTATACACAATAATATTTTCTTAAATAAAAACTCTTACAGTTTCCTCCATGTGTGTGTAAGGGTTTTTAATATATATATATATATATATAACCTAGTAATGTTATCAAATTTTAATTGGTAAAAAAATATTATCAAATTTTAACGATAATATTTATACATAATAATATTTTTTCCTAAAATCATAATTGTGCGTGTTAAAAAATCTTATAAATTTTAACTGATAATATTTATATAATTGTATAATTTAAAAAAATAAAATAAATTAACAGTTCTTGATCATTCATCATAATCGTTGATGTGTTTTTAACACAATCAACGACTATGATTCACAAGATATATCATACATCCTCCTTTAGAGGTGCGTATTAAAATTGTCATCAAACAAGCATTGGATTCTTGAAAAAATTTTACATGCTTATATAAAAATTTAGACATTCATATTTCTTTATCATTAATTTATAAACAATTTATATTTATAACTAAAAATTATTATTTGTAACATACTTAATAAGTTAGTCAAAGTTATTAATTTATTAATTTATCTTTAAAAATAATTATTTTCTTTATTTTTTTCTCTTTCTTCTCCCCATCTTTGTCTCAGATTCATTTTCTTATTTTCACTTTCTTTTCTTTTTCCTTCTCTTTCTCCATGTAGCAACTTCATTGCCCCTACTTCCATGAACACCAAATAACCTCCACCATGGCAACAGAAACACTAAAGACTTCAATCCTGTAAAATACCACAAACCCATAATGAATAAACTGTTAGAGTTTGATTATTTAATTCTTTAATCTTTAAAATAAATTCTAGATGCATACACTCTAAAACAAAACGCCATAAGACCTAGGATCTACATCATGCCAGATTATCAAGGATTTTTGGATTTCCATAAATACCTGAATCTATAACTATTGATCACCAACTGTTGCAGAATCTTTTTGGTAATCAATCACGAACAAGGGGGTGGTTTGTAATCTTCCTCAACAAAATCGCCTTAGCTCCTTTATGGGACTGTCGTCACTCTTCTAGATGGGGAGAAGGGAAACTGTGTTATGATTTTGGTATATTAGGGACCATAATCGTTTCTGACGTATATTAACCAATTAGGGTTTCCATAATATCCTAATAGACCAATATGATATCTACTCATTAAGCCCACATCAAGTTATGAAGTCTACGAGTTCACTAAATTAGATCACTTAATAACAAGCCCAATAAGTTAAATAGCTAATATAATTGTCAATTAAATATGATGTCCAACATTAATTAGGAAACTTAAATTTCCTAACAATTTCCCACTTGAGCTTTATATTATTCCTGAAACAATTATACTACAAATTCTTTAGGCGTGCATCTGTATGCTATTTATCCTTAGACTTCTCCTTAATACAATATGTCTATCTCTTATATTACCTATGAAACCACTGCAGTTTTTATCGCAATCAAGTGTACCTAAAACACAATGATCACCATAACAATATACTTAATGACATAGATCAAATATAGATGAGTAGCGTGGAAATTACATGCAATGTGATCTCAGACATGTCTATTTCTAACTGGTCCTTCTTTAGTCCTTATTGAGATCTATCCAAAGTCCTTAAATGTAACACTAACGTTGCATATACAAAGCATAAACAAGTTCAAAAATATAATCATAAACCATCAATTTTATTCTGCAAAAAATCAAATAACACAATGTCTAAAGTAAAACATAGAACATAAAAAGACTCCAACTAAACTAAGGTATCCTTAGGAATAACACTTATATGAGCAGTATGCTCATGAAAAACCTTATGTGTCAAGTCCTTAGTTAATGGATCAGCTAGTATAAAATATGTCCCTGTATATTCTATAGAAATTTGTCTATCCTGAACTATTTCTTTAACAACTAGAAACTTGATGTCGATAAACTTTGACTTCATCGAGCTCCTATTATTGTTGGAGTAAAGAACTGCCGAGTTATTATCACAATAAATCTTCAATGGTCTGTCAATGCCATCAACCACATGCAAACTAGTGACAAAGTTTCGATTATATCCTATGTAACACCCTTCTTAAAAGCGTTCACATTTTCGACTCACTTATAATCAAAATCAATTCGTAAAAGGTTTGAGTTATGAAAATATGAGTTTCAAAATTTCTTTCTTGTTGAAATATAAACTTACTTGAAATTTATATGTAATCTTGAAAAATATATATTAAAACAGATTCATATATCAATGATATTGACACTAATATATATTTAAACAGACTTTTTTTAACAAGAAGTAAACCCCATGACGGTCCTCTTAATAACACGATGCAACACTAACGTTAAAACTTAACATATTTATTCTCATTGTGTATCCATCTTGTTGCATCGACATCATTACTCTACATCCTGTTCTTTGTCAACACCGCACACCTTCAAGTCCCGAATGTCCACTCCTTATTGTTGTTACCCATCTCGTAGTATTCATTCTTGCCCGTTATGCTCTAAGACAACTTTCGATCCTTCTATTATTTAATTTTAACAAGATCTGGACATAAAAACAACATAACAAAAAGGTGAGATCACCTGTACACCAATACCAATGGCGGCGTAGAGATAGATGTAGATAACACAAGCAGCATATCATACAGATAGATCATATCACAATTATGACCATGCCATCAACATTAATCAACTTTCATCATCCAATCATTTATCAGTTCAATTATCATAAGCAATAATTACGATAATGCCCTCAACATTGTCTAATTATCATCATCATCATCCAAGTATTCAAAATAATTGTCATAGCCAATATTCCTCAAATAATATATCACACAGATATAAATGTCAGATTATGCGTATCTTGACTGATTTTTCAAAAACAACTCCATGGAGGTTTTCATAATTTCAGGAAATGAATCTTCTGTCGATTGTCAACTTTAACCCAAAGACAATCTTCCAAATTGTTGAAAAGAATCATGTTCATGTCGGGTATTGTCGATGCGTTGCTGGCCAATTGATCAGATCGCTAAGTGGCAAGATGAGGTACTTCGCTAAATTTGTCCCACTGGTCGACCGCCGACGCTACTCGACGCCCAAGGTCCATCATAGCGCACTATCAATTCTTATTCCCTCTTCAACCACAAGGTAATATATACAATGATCGAATATATCGGTCTAACCCCAAAGCGAAAAACAAATCTTTTCAATTTCATTAGTTCAATGTATCATATGCCTCAACGTGCGTGTTTTTCCAATGCATGTATAATGCACTTGTAGGAATCCAATCACAGATATCTTTTCAATGCATATAAATTGTATCAAATTATCTTTGTATTTTCAACAAAGAAAATCATATTATCACATTTTCATAGTTATAAAACACTTTTCGTCGTGTTTTCACAAAATTGCTTGCAATATTTTCGATTCGCTTTTCACAATTCCAAAACGTTTTGTTACGTTTTCAAAATATCGTAACACTTCATTACATTTTCAAAATCCGCAACTCTTCATTCACAGACTTTTAAATCACGTCTTAATTTTTCAACGTTTTTCTCAATCGCATAAAAATATACGCTTCTCAAATCCCATAATATTTTTCCACTGTTTCAAAATCGCGTAACTTAAAAATCATCCTTTTAAGTCGCGTAAATCATTTTCTTTCATTTTCAAAATATTTAAAACACTTTTCAAATCACATAATGATTTTTCGCTATTTTCACAATCACGTAAAAATAATTCATCACTCTTCCACCACGTAGTGATTTTTTAATAATAATTCAAATTACATAAAATATTTAAACGTAATTCAAATCGTGTAGAAATATTTTAACGTATTTAAAATCGCGTAGAAATATTTTATCAGTATTTCCAAATACTTAGAAATATTTTATCAGTATTTCAAACCATGTACTTTAAAATTACGTTTTTAAGATAATGTAAATAATTTTTTCACCACAATTTCATTACAAAAAATATTTCCCAACCTTCAAATATTCCTTTTTCAACTTTTCTTAAATAATATAACTTTATACTTCATGTAATCTATTTTCTTACTCAAGAATTTTTTTTCCACATTTCTTTACTCAAGAAATCCTTTTCCAAAATATAATTCATAAAATCACTTTTCCATTGATATAAATCAACGTTTCAAAACTTAACATTTTCTAACGTCTTTCAAAACTCAAAAATAAGTTATAATGTTAAGAACTTTTCAAATCACCATTATATTCTCCATTTTTCTCAAATCACTTCCAAAATCATTCTTCAAAATAAATTAGAGTTCAAACATGTTCAACCTCTCTTTGTCTTTCGTTTACAAAATTCTCTCAAGTGATAAAAACACTCTGATTCCCTTTCCAAATTTCATCTCGAAATTCTTCATTAGAAATTTCTTGGTTTCATGCAATAAGCCTATATCGCTGCTAGCAAGTAGAATATCATCGACATATAATACCAGAAAGATGTATTTACTCTCACTGAACTTGTGATATATACTGTCATCAACGACACTTACCTCAAAACCACACGAGATAATGACTTGATGGAACTTGTGATACCATTGACGGGAAGCATGTTTGAGATCATGGATGGATTTCTTTAGCTTGCATACCATAGACTTTGGCTCACTCGACACAAAGTTTTCTGGTTGTGCCATGTAAATCTTTTCGTCAATGTTTCCATTTAGAAACACAGTTTTGATATCCATCTGATGTAACTCCAAATCAAAATGAGCTACCAGTGTCATTATTGTCCTAAAGGAGTCTTTCGAAGATACCAGAGAGAAAGTCTCTTTGTAGTCAATGTCTTCCTTTTAAGTAAAGCTTTTAGCAACAAGACAAGCTTTATATCTCTCGACATTACCCTTTGAATCCCCTTTAGTCTTAAATATCCTTTTACAATAAATAGGCTTCGCGCCTTCAGCCAATTCGACGAGATCCCAAACGTCATTCTCCTTTATAGACTTCATCTCATCCTTCACGGCATCAATCCACTTTTGAGAGTTAGAATTGTGCATAGCTTGACAGAAGTTGATTGGATCATCCTCTGTTAAACCAATGCCATCCTCATGTTCTTGGAGAAAGACGTTGTAATCATTTGATATCGCGTTTCTCCTCTCTCTAATGGATCTCCTTAATGGCACTTCTTGAGGTTGTTGAGTTTGTTTTATAGGTGGTGCTTGAAAAAGAACCTCATCAATGTTGCATTGTTCTAGAATAATGTCAGGAATAATAGCCTGAACATTGTTGTTTAATACCGGAATTGTTTCTTGAATAGTGATAGGTACAAGGACTTGATCACTGTCAATAACAGGTTCTTCTTCGAAGACAACATTCCTTATATTTCTTTCCCCCTCAAACTCAACTTCCTCAAGGAATCTTGTATTTCCCATTTTAAAAAAAGATCTTGATGTGAGATTGTAAAACTTATACCCCCGAGAGCATTCAACATAACCAACGAAATAGCAACTAACCGTTCTTGAGTCCAATTTTCTTTCATGCAGCCTATAAGGTCATGCCTCAACTAGACAGCCCTGAATGTGCAAGTGCCTTATGTTAGGCCTTTTGTCAGTCCAAAGCTTATAAGGGGTTTTGGTTACTGCTTTGATTGGTACCTTATTAAGGATATAAACTGCGATCTTTAAGGCTTCTCCCCAAAGTGACTCTGGCAAGGAAAAATGACTAATCATGCATCTTACCATATCCTTAAGAGTCTGGTTTCGTCATTCTGTAATACTATTCATACTGGGTTTGCCCGGCATTGTGTATTGCGGGACAACTCCACACTCATTGAGGAAAAGCACAAATGGTCCTGGACGTTGCTCTCCTGATCCATCATATTTGCCATAGTATTCACCACTACGATCAGATTTGACAGCCTTAATTTTCTTTCCAAGTTAAAGTTCAACTTCTGCCTTGAAAGACTTGAAAACATCTAGGGATTGAGACTTCTCATGTATTGAATATATGTAACCATACCTAGAGTAATTATCTATGAATGTAATAAAGTATTGTTGTTCATTCCAAGAAGGTGTAAGGAAAGGACCACAAATATCCGTATGTATTAGTTCTAAGACATTCTTAGCTCTTTCGACACCTAATTTTCTTATGTTTGTTTGTTTTTCCCTGTTACACTCAATACAGACTTTAAAGTCTGACAGATCTAAGGGTTCAAGTATTTCATCCGATATAAGTCTCTAAATTCTCTGTTTAGAGATATAGCCTAAACGCTTGTGCCATAAAGCAGCTAAATTCTCATTTAATTTTCGCTTTATACCTTTTGAACTTGTTTGCAATATTTCATTATAGGAACCAACAATGTCAAGCATATATAAATTATCAATTAAAGAACTAGAATCAATAACACATGAATTTTGATAGAGACTAACTTTATTATTTCCAAATGAATAAGAAAAACTAGATTTGTCCAAATTAGAAATAAAAATTAAATTTCGTCTAAATGATGGTGCAACAAATGTCTCAAACAAATCTAAATGAAATCCAATTTTCAATTGTAATCTAAAAGTTCATATAGCTTCCACTGCAACTTTATTGTCATCGCCCACAAAGATGAATCTTTCGTCATCACTTGGCGGTCGGCTCCACAAGCAACCCTGCATAGACATACTTATGTGAGTAGTGACACCAAAATCTACCCACTAAGTATCCTTAGGTACAAAAGCTAAATAAACTTCAGAATAAACTAAAGTGAAAAGCTCACCCTTCTTTACATGCCAGGCGGCGTACTTGGGACACTCTTTCTTCATGTGTCCTGACTTCTTGCAGAAGTAGCAAGTAAATTTCCCATCCTGCTTCTTTTGATGAGAAGAACCTTCAACAGTATCCTTAGCTCTCTTCTTCTTGTTGTTCTGAGAGGTCGAAGCCAAGTGAGCACTTTCTTCCTTATCTCTCTGCTGCCTCTCTGCCTCTTGCACACAGTGAGATATAAGCTCATTGAGGGACTATTTGTCCTTCTGAGTGTTATAACTCACCTTAAATTACCCAAAGTGTGCATGAAGAGATATCACAACCAAATGCATGAGTAAGTCCTCAGACAGCTCTAATTTGAGTGACTTGAGCTTTGATGCAAGATTAGACATTTCCAAAATGTACTTCTTTATTTCCCATTGCCCTTATATTTCATTGAGACGAGTTTGGCCAAAAGATTACTCGTCTCCTACTTTTCATTCTTGGCAAAATATTGCTCAATTTCCTCGAGGAACTTCTTAGCATTCTTGTTCTCAGCAATAGAGCCCCGAAACGGTTCTGGAATAGAGTGCTTCATGATCATCAAGCACATTCAGTTAGAGCGATCTCATTTCTCAATTTTAACCTCATCATAGTTTTCCAGGTTGGAGTAGGTCGCTCTGTCCTAAGTACTAGATCTAAATCCATACAGCCAAGAATTATCTCCACGACTTCTTTCTAGGCTTTGAAATTCGTCCCATTCAACATTAGGATGGTATTGACTTGAGCAGAAATATTTATAGCACTAACAACAGAAATTGGATAGAGAACAAAATAAACAATCATATTCACATAAATAAGTACGTTAATAAAAATAAGACATGAACAATTATCCAGAATTGAGAATCCATCATAAGATACCTAGCATAACATTAATTCCCAGTCTTTGGACAGAGAAATTAACTGTAAGTGACTCTCAATGCAATGATCAAATATTGACGATAAGTTCTATCAAACAACAACCTTTCTTTGGACCGACTATTGTTCACATAAAAAGTAAAAACTTTATAACCGTCACATATTCACCACCGCAGGCATGTCATTATTTGGTCAAACTGTGTCTTCCTTTGGGCCGAGCATAGTTCGCATAAATAACTTCACGCAAACATCCATGTAATTTTAATCAAATTAATTTACACAACAGGGGTTACTTTGGCAACATGTTGTTTCAATTAACTTAATTAAAAATACTAGACCAACTAAGAAAAAAAAATTTATCAGTACAGGTCACGACCGTAATACTCAACACGGCCTGGTCGTGTTCCATTCTGTTAAGATTACCAGATTCAATTTTGACGTATTACGACCATGGACCCCAATATGGGTAGACCGTATAACTTACTGAAAAACATTTATTTTTTGCAAAAGAAAACACATGTTTTGTGCATACCATTCAAAATAATTTACTTTAAACATCAAATCCTTACTTTTGAAAAGAATTTCATAAAAGCTATTAAAAAAAAAGAAACCATTGCACGGTGGCCTTGTTTTCAAGTACAAAAAGGCATTATTGTTGAATAAAATATATAATAAAACCAAAACATTATTAGCTACAAGGAAGCCACTAAAACTAATTTGAAATTCATGCCAACACACATTCTCGATTAATACATTCTTGTGCAGAAAAAGAGAGAGTAAAAGCCCTAAATTTCATAATTAGGGTTTATAAAAATTTGGAGAAACAATCATTATAGGAAGATAAAAAAATACCCTAACTATGCTCCAAAAAATCCATAAATCCTAGTAATCTAACAACAATGACCTCTCTGATACCACTTATTAGGGATTGATTCTTTAATTCTTTAATCTTTAAAACAAATTCTAGATGCATACGCCCTAGAACAAAACACCATAAAGCCTAGGATCTACATCATGCCAGATTATCAAGGATTCTTAGATTTTCATAAATACCTGGATCCATAACTATTGATCACCAACTGTTGCGGAATCTTTCCGGCAATCAATCACGAACAAGGGGGTGGTTTGTGATCTTCCTCAACCAAATCGCCTTAGCTCTTCTATGGGACCGTCGTCTCTCTTTCAGATAGGTAGAAGGGAAACTGTGTTATGATTTTGGTATATTAGGGACCATAACCGTTTCTGATGTATATTAACCAATTAGGGTTCCCATAATCCCCTAATGGACCAATATGGTATCTACTCATTAAGTCCACATCAAGTTGTGAAGTCTACGGGCTTACTAAATTAGATCACTTAATAACAAGTCCAATAAATTAAATAGCTAATATAATTGTCAATTATATATGATGTCCAACATTAATTAGGAAACGTAAATTTCCTAACATTAACCTCTATTATGTTCCTAAACCCATAAACAACAACCATCCACCAACAGAACCACTAGACTCAGTGCTTACCACAATTCTTCACCTCACCATGGCGCCAACTACCCATCATCTTTGCCTCTGCCTCCAACTTTCACCATCAACTACAACCCATCTTTCTCATAAACACCTAGCCACCACAAACAACCCATTCAACAACCAATCTCTCCTAAAACCACTTCCAACAACCCATTCAACAACCAATCTCTCCTAAAACCACTTCGACCATTAAACAAGCCTCCACCCAAACAACCACCAAAAACACCTCGCCTCCATGGACACAACCAAACAACCACGAAATACACCTTACTTTCATGGACACCAAGCTTCCACCATGAACCTGCAATCTTATGCACCTAACTTATTCTCTTCATGTTCAACACAATCTTTAACATTATATATACCACTTAATTTTGTCTTCGACTAAACATTATTCAAAGTTTTCAATTTTTTGGTTAAGATTTCTAATGTATAGATTTGAAATTTAAACAAAAAAAAAATGAAATTAAAAAAATAAATAAAAAATACTAAAGTTTTCTAATAAAAAAGAGGAAGAAAAGATTAAATAAAAATAATAATAAATTTAGGATTAAATTTGCATTTACACAAAATTTATACTTAAAAAAACATATATTAAATAAAAAAATTAAGCTACTACAATAAATAAATTTAACAAAACATCAATACTATAAATCATTTAAAAAACATTATAAACACCTCCTGAATTCTTTTATAGTACTCTATTACAACAGTTTGTGGTTTATGTTTTGACAATTGATAAACACGCATACCAGTCTGTCTGCCACCAACACAATTACATCATCATATTTGGTGTCATATGATAAGCCAACCATGTTTTGGCACTGCACTTATCTTTATTGTAATTAATTCAATAATTTATGTTATTGCTCTCCAAACTTGAATCACTTTGGTTTATTAGAGAAATTTGTAGTCACTGCTTACTATATTAATTGTTACGTACATCATTAAGTAGTTCATACGTAAAAAAATATGCTTAAAGATTAGCGTAATTTATGTTGTTGCTCTCCAAACTTGAATAATCACTTTGGTTTATTAGAGAAATTTTTAGTCATTGCTCACTATATTAATTGTTACTTACATCATTAAGTAGTTCATATGTAAAAAAAAAAAGTTTAAAGATTAGAGTATTTTTCACATGAATCCTATAATCATATAATATATAAAAATATATACATACTTTTAAATTATGACATGTGTCATTTTAATATAGTAGTATATGTATAAAATATTGTTATATAACAAATACATACTTTTAATAACTCGCACGACATATTATCTTCTACAATTTAAATAAAAAATGTTCATGTATCATTATTTTGAAAAAATTATGTCACATTGAAAAAAAATTAAAGACTATAAAATAAGTAAAAATTTGGAATTGATTAGTTTTATTTTATTATGTTGTATTATTTCATAATTTTTTACTTTTAATATTATCCCGTTTGAGATAAACATTCTCCATAAAAAATATAAGATTATTTTTTTACTTAATATTACTTTATTTATTATATGATCTTCAATATTATCTCAAGTATCATATGAGACAAGTACATATATCATACGAGACATGCACGTGCATCGCACAAGTGATAATATAGTGTTAATAATAATAATAATACATGGTGAATTAGAATCAAACTGGAACCATAAATAATTAAGTTGACTATTAAATTATTTCATCATGCAATATATGTGACAAGTTTGTTTTTTAGTTCTTTGTGTTTTCTTTTTAGGTACATTGAGGGACCAAAGCCTAATCTGGTATATTTGTTTTGTTTTTACATTCTAACGTCACCCAAGTGCTACTGTTGTTATATTATGCCCATCTTATACCAACTTAGTAGGAGAATATGCAAAGCTCGACCAACCAGAACATCTGGATTAGCAACTTAGTTCAAATTCCAGATGGTTTGTGGTTGGATATTGTACTCTTCACCTATTTGTTCCAAGGTGCGCCCATATTCCTATTTGTTCCAAGGTGCACCAATATTCCAGCGTCAATCCAAAGTGAACCACACCCACCCCCTTCACCTTGTCGCAGCTGCAAGGGACTGGTATTTGCAACCCGAGTCCCAACTGTAAACTATCTAATAAGTTCACGTTAACATATTGGATATCATTTGAATCCACCAAACCCAAAAACACCTATGTTCCTATA
Organism: Ormosia emarginata; assembly: GCA_029884605.1. Lineage (NCBI taxonomy): Eukaryota > Viridiplantae > Streptophyta > Magnoliopsida > Fabales > Fabaceae > Ormosia > Ormosia emarginata. The sequence goes on along the minus strand of JAQQTP010000089.1, from coordinate 42,390,089 downwards.
TAAGAAATATTTCACTCGTCTTCACCTTGTACATGGGTGGGTTAGTGGGCTGACCTTGCGACAACGACCCGATGCAATTGCACTCAAAGTAGATCGGGATGACCCAATTCACCTATATCGTGTAATTGTTGGGTCAGGTCGACTCCAGGAGGCCGTTAGCGGCGACAATGTCGACCACGCGAGTCACGTTGAAGAGGCTTTGGATGGTGCCTAAGGTGGTGGAGACTCGCGACTTGTAACCAACTAGGGTTCAACACGCGGAGCTCTCCCAATAGTTGAAGCCTGTAGCGTTTATGCGCAGATTAATCATATAATAATATATAAAAAGAAGGTACATGCCTTCAAATCATGACATATTGTCACTATGGCATGATAATGCGTATAAAACATTGTAATATGACAAATACATACTCTTAATAATCACATGTACAAGATATCACGTTACTGATTTAAATGAAAAGTGTGCATGTGTGCCATTACATTGAAAAAATCATGCCATGCTAGAAAAAAAATTAAAAACTAGAAAATAAATAAAAATTTAGAATTTATAAGTTTTAATTTATTATGTATGTATTATTTTATATTTTTTATTTTTAATATTATCATGTGGGAACTAAATATTATCTATAAATAAACATATAAGATTACTTTTTTATTTAGTATTAATTTTATTTATTATATGATCTTTAATATTATTCCAATTATCACATAGAATAACTATATGTATCATATGAGACTTGTACGTGTATCACACAGATACTAATATAATTTTATATATGTTTAATGATAAATAGAAGGTCTATAAATAAACAGTATCTTTTATTTTTTTACAAAATATACCATACTTATAATAAAAAATGGCTAATTAAAAATTATTCACACTACTACAAATTCTCATATTACCAATGGCAAAACCCATCGATAATGTAGTAAAACACCATGGCAATTAAAATTACTGTATTTAAAAGATGCTCTAAACCACAATATTAATTAGAGAAATATTTGTATAGATTTAGTCTATATAGGTTATGTGAATTAAATGAATTAATAAATAATATATTATTATTTTTAATATAAAATAATTATGGCACATAAAAAGTTTTAAAATTATTAAATATTAATCAATTTAATCTACATATTTAGAGAAACTTGAGTATTTTTATATTAATTTACAAAGAATCAAAGAAAAATACAATCACATATTAACGGATTGTATTGATTGATACACTTAATTATGTTGTGACAATTGACAAAGACGTGTCATCTTTTTTCCAATAAAGACGTAAACCACAGGACATTAATAAAATCTTGGTTTTCGATGTGAAAATTGAAAAGTAGATTTTAGAAAAATAATCATCTCATTTTTAACATTACTATTTATATTAATTAATAATATATAAATTTATAGTTAATAATAATATATATTAATAGAATAATATCTGTTATTAATTTAAATTTATAATTATTAATTTGTGTAAAAAATAGTGTAAAACTTTATGTAAAAAAAAATAAAACTCTAAAATTGATTCAACTACATATTACATATAACATATCACGAGGAATATTATAATTTATAAGCATCGGGTGAGGGCATCTTGCCATTTTCGAATCAATGTGCAATAAAGTGTGTTTGGATTACATTTTTAAATTTGAGATTAAGTTAATCTGATTTTATAAATTTAATTTTGATCAAAAAAATTTATAGTAACATAATTTATATTTAAATTTTTTTATTTCAAATATAATTTTGATAAAATAAATATTATTTACATGATATTAATTAAAATTATTTTTAAATATATAATTATTAAAAAAGATATGAATTTTATATTATAACATTAATATTATCATTTTATTTCATTTTTTTATTTTTTAAATATACTTAAACAATATATATATATATATATATATATATATATATATATATATATATATATATATATATATATATATATAAAGCTAATATATAAAAAAGCAACAAATTAATATTAAAATATTTTAAAATTTAAACTAAACCAAGAAGATATGAAAATTAAGTTTAATGTGATATCAACCACAAATTAATATTAAAATAATATTTAATATCAATTATAAATATTTATTTGTTTATATAAATAAATTTTATTCAATATAAAAATAATAAAATATTATTTATTTATTTAAGAAACTAAACTTAAATTTATACTTAAATTTAATTAAAAAAATTACCAAACATATTAACATTATATTCAAAACTCGTTTAAAAAATACAAAACATAATTCTAAGATTGCAAATTCAAACGCACATACGTGGTGGACGAGATGTACCATGTGGATATCTAAAATATAAGCATTTGGGTGGGGGGCATCTTGCCATTAAGTGCAATAATTGAATAAGGACATGGTAGTCGAGATGGACCATGTGACTCTCCATTATATGCATTGGGTGGGGGCATCTTGCCATTTTCCTACCAACGTGCAATAATTGAATGAGGACTTGCAGACTTGATAGACCATCACAAACAGCTGGAATTTTTTTTTTTGTATCATTAGTTGTTTTTATATCTTAGATTTATTTAAATTACTTATGAAATTAAATTTTTATTTAATAAAAAATGTAAAAGGATTATATGATTTTTTTACAAAAATTATTTATTTAAAATTTCAACTTGTATTCTTATCTTAACTACTAATCCTCCTTTTGTTGGTGGGAGAATTTTTTTTTTTTTAATCAAATACATTTTGATTCGTTCATAAGTTAATTAGTTTAGGATCGTGTTGTGTATCACACATTCATTAAAAGAATTAACCTAATGAAATAAAATGTCAAAGTACAAAATTAGTAATTTTTAACACATAACAAGGTTTATCTAAAATCAATATGTGTTTCAAAATGATCTAAAAAATAACATAACAAGTCTTAAGTAAGCATACATAAGTCTTAAATAAACTAAAAGTTAAAATAACATAACAAATATTAAATAAACACAAGTCTCAAATGAACTAAAGTAACATAAAAAATCCTAAAAAAATAAAGAATAAGTCACATAAACTAATTAAAATCACTATTATTATAGATAGCATATGCAAAGAGGTGTCAATACAGAACAGTTTGTTGCGAACCAAGCAAAATTTGGGGCGAGCCAAGCTGGGCCAAATTTGTTGCTGATTGCAGGTTGTGGCCAACCAATTGGCCCAATTTTTTTTAAATTTTTTCTTTAATTTTCAACATTTAAAAATTTCATTATTATGCTTCATCAAATTTTTTTTTTCTTTTGCATTGCTAAAATATTATCAAACATCAAATAAAGAATTTTTGTGATATAAATATTAATTTATATTAGAGCATAAGGGTAAAACCCTTCACATACGATATAAATGTATTTGACGGTTCTCCAAATAAAGAATAAGACAATGGGCCATTGGGCTAGCCTACACTGGGCCAAGTCGGGCCAAATTATGTTTGAGCTTAAATTTTTTTTAAGTAATCCACAAATTTTGTCAGGTTATTTGACGACATATCGGACTAGGTCTATGTTAATACCCCCTACAAATGAATTCTTGTAATCATTGACTTTATTGTTAAATTTTTCAAAAAACTATTGGATTCAAAAACTTGTCATCCAAGTAATCCAACAATTTTTTTTATTACAATGGTATGTAAGATGTCTCATCAATTTCTCATCTCTATTTTATTTGGTCATATTACCAATATAACCATAATAGCTATACTTAAATTTAATTAGTTACACACGAAAGAGAGTAGAAAACATTCTGAAACGATACCAAGTATCTCTATACCATGACTTTGCACTGTTTTTTTTTTAAATCGATGTGAGTTTAGTTGGATTTTGCAAATTGGGAAAGTCTTAACCGCAACCCAACCCATTAACATCATATTAAGTATTTTTAACCAAACTTAATCCACAAATTTAAATCAACTCACTATTTATAACTGAATTGGGTCAAAACTTATAAATTTGTGAGTTAATCCAACTAAAAGACACCCCTAATCTCAAATAAAAAAGCAATTGCAGTTTGATAAAGTGTGCGCTTAGGTAAACTTTTTAAAAAAGTGATTATAAAATAGTATAAATAATTAATTTTTTTAGAGATTTTTATGAAAAGAAGATTTTGTTTAACGTTTAGATACAATTATAAAAAATATTTTTTTATTTTATCTCTCTTCTATTACCTCTCTACACAATTGATTTTTTTTATGAAAAGTAGATGTTGTTTTTTGTTTGGATACAATTATGAAAAATACTTTTTATTTTCTCTCTATTCTGTAATCTCTTTTCATAATTGATTATTTTGATAAATAACTGTCGTAACCAAGATCGCGACGGGACGACCCAAAAAGATTAGGTTTGTGAAAATCAATGGAGCTGCCACCAACGTTTATTTAATTTGAAAAAATATTAGAAAAACCTTTAAAATAGTTAAAACTGGTTTTTTTTTAGAAAAAATGAGTTTGGATTCGGAAGTCGATTACAGGTAGGGAAGGTGTTAGCACCCTATACTACCCGTTCTAAGAACGGTACCTTAAATTAGTTGTGCAAATTTTAATAATCTCAAATGTATTTATTTTACCTCTTTTAAAAAAGAAAAAAAATAACTAAAATATGAAAATTTATTTTTTTGTCTTGACAGAATAGAGATTTTGCTCCTACGTATTCCCGGGTGCAATGAAAAACTCAAAGTCACGTAGTTATGTAGAAAATAAGTATGAGTTAGTTAATTTTAATTAAAAGATTTTTGAAAAGAAATTTTTTTGTTTGAAAATAAGATCATTCTTACACGGGATTCAAGGTAGCACAAGGCTACTCAATAAACTCATATGATCCAAACGACGTTGAAGATAGCATCTGTTATTCAATCACAATCATTGGTCATTACATTTATTAAAGATTTTTTTTTATGTATTTTCATTTTTTTATTTTATTTTTTTTTTTTTTTTCATTTTATTTTTTATTATGCTTAACAATCATCTACATAAATAAATAAATAAACAAAACTTAACAAAAGAATAAGCAAAAATGAATAACACATGTATATAATAAAAAATAATAATACAAGAAAAAAAAAAACAACCTTACCTCCAAGGCGTATAAAAATGTTATACTCAAAGAAGTTGGTCACAAGTGAAGATCCCTTTGTGTTCTCTTCAAATCAAATCTTGAAGAGCAAATTTCACTTGCAAGAATTTTTTTTTTTTTATTAAAGTCATCGAACTCTTATACTTAGTATTAAGCCCAATGGTCTAAATTTTTTGAATGCTCAAAACAAATGAGAACCACCTCTTTATATAGGAGGAGGGGAGGGGGAAAGAGCATGACTTTTTCAATGTGGGACTTAGACACCTTAGTTTTTTTTCTTCAAATTTCTTTTTTTTTTAAATTATGAATTTGAATGACTCAAGCAACAAAAGTTTATGGACAAAATTGGGTATCAACAATTGCTCCCATTTGCTTTACATTTAAAATAAATGGGAAGCAAATAAATTGATTCAATTTTATCCATGAAAATTTCTTGAGCAATACACATCAAAACCAAGTAAAATGCGGGGTATGAGGACCCAGAAATGAGAAGGCAATGGGTACGGAGACCCGGAAACTAAAAGTGATGGGCATAAGACCCTGACTTGCCGTGAAAGCGATGGGTGTGAGGACCCGGAAAGGAAAAGGCAAATGAAGTTGGGTATCCGCTGAAGTTTGATAGGAAACCCAAAGCAGAAAAGGAAAAAGCTTGCGGAGTCGGGTATCCACCGAAACTTGACAAAAACTTAAAGCAGGAAAAGGAAAAAGCTTGCGGAGTCAGGTATCCACCGAAGCTTGACAAAAACTTAAAGCAGGAAAGGTAAAAAAGCTTGCGGAATCAGGTATCCACCGAAGCTTGGCAAAAAACGTAAAGCAGGAAAGGTAAAAAGTTTGCGGAGTCGGATATCCGCCGAAGCTTGACAAAAACTTAAAGCGGGAAATGGAAAAAGTTGCGGAGTTGAGTATCCGCCGAAACTTGGCAAAAATTGGAAAAAACTTAAAGCGAAGGGAAAAAGCTTGCATGAGTCAAGTATCCGTCAAAGCTTGGCAAAAACTTAAAGCAGAAAGGTAAAAAGCTTGGGTCGGGTATCCGCCGAAGCTTGACAAAAACATAAAACAGGAAGGTAAAAACTTTATGGTCGGTGTTTTGCCGAAGCTTGACATAAACCTAAAGCGGGAAAGGGTAAAAGCTTGCGAGTCGAGTATCCGTCAAAGCTTGGCAAAAACTTAAAGCGAAAAAGGTAAAAAGCTTGCGGAGTCGGGTATCCGCCGAAGCTTGACATAAAACTTAAAGCGGAAAGGTAAAAAGCTTGTGGAGTCAGGTATCCGCCGAAGCTTGACAAAAACATAAAGCAGGAAAGAGAAAAAGCTTGCGAAGTCAGGTATCTGTTGAAGCTTGACAAAAACTTAAAGCAGGAAAGGGAAAAAGCTTGTGGAGTAGGGTATCCACCAAAGCTTGGCAAAAACATAACAGAAAGGTAAAAAACTTCATGGTCGGTATCCACCGAAGCTTGACAAAAACTTAAAGCAGGAAAAGGAAAAAACTGAGTTGGGTATTCGTCGAAGCTTGACAAAAAGCGTAGAGCAAGAAAGGTAAAAAGCTTAATATTCGCTGAAGCTTGACAAAAACTTATAGCAGGAAAGGGAACATGCTTGCGGAGTCAGGTATCCGCCGAAACTTGACAAAAACTTAAAGTAGGAAAGGTAAAAAGCTTGCGGAGTCGGGTATCTGCTGAAGCTTGACAAAAACTTAAAACGATGGGTGCGAGGACCCAAAAACTAAAGGCAGAGGGGTGCGGGGATTCGGAAACTAAGGGCAATGGGCACAAGGCCTTGAGAACCAAAAAGAAAAGGTGTTTGAGCTTGTAAATGCATGTGATGCTTGAGATGATGCATGATGTGATGGATGCATGATAATACAATGGATGTGATGCCTGTGGACAGTGCATGTGATGCTTGAGATGATGCATGATGCGATGGATGCATGATAATGCAATGGATGTGATGCTTGAGGACAGTGCATATGATGCTTGAGATGATGCATGATGCAATGGATGTTCTACTATAGAGATTCTCATGAACAAATAGGGTAAACAGAACTGACACATCAGAGCTTTAGCTGGATCGCACTTGGTTCCACAACACTCTTAAGGACTTCTTCCCATAGTAGGATCAAGGTCGAACAGTAACGAAATTTGATTTATGATTTGTCTGGTTATTCTTCATTTTCTCATCAATACTCTAAAAGTGCCTTGAGCTAAAAAACTTTATGCAGTAGGCCTTGAGCCCAAGAACTTTAAGCAATGAGTCATGAGCCAAAGAAGTAATGTACTTGACAAAATATTTTTTTTAACCAAAGTTTTGAACCAAACGCTTCTTGGAAAAAGGGGGATCATTGCCAATCTCATCTTCTTCAATTTCTCTTCATTACATGTAGCTTGTGTAGAAGCTTCTGACTTTCTTCCTCCAAAGATTCCTATTCCACCGGACATACTTCAATCTGAATTATCCATTGAGGATGTCATTTCCTTCATCGATTGAAATTTTGGAGTTCTTTTGGCTTGAGTTATTCAACATGAGACTACCATCAGATGGTTAAGTTGTAGTATTGCACTCATGTTCACCGAACTTGAAGCGTCATGTACCAAATATGCATGGATTCAAAAGTAGAACAGGAAAGAAATCTACTAACTGAGTAATTTATTGACTGACTTTGGGAGTATGACTATACAAAGGGCATTTACAAAGGATAAAAACACCAGAAATGGAACAGTACGAATGCCAGAAGTGTTTTTGCCCTAGTTTGGATGTGATTGATCTTTACTTGACAACTGGATGACCATTCTTTCATCAAGTATCTACAAAAATCTGCCCCAGAGTAAGGTATTGAAAAAAGAAATTGACCCAAGATAAACCATTTGAGAATAAAGCTGCCCTAGTGTAGGCCACTTGACAACCAAAAAAGGCCCAGTGTGGGGAACTTGAGATTTTTTTTTTAGTTTTGCCCTAATGTGAAGCCAAATCAAACTAGAAAAAATTGCCGCAGTGTAAGGCTGAATTGAAAAAGATAGAGACTTGCTCTAATGTAGAGCCAAATTGAATTAAAAGATTTGCTCCAGTGTGGATCAAATCGAGCTAGAGAAATTACCCCAGTGTAGGGTCAGCTTGAACAAGGTGAAAACTTGCACTAGTGTAAGTCTTTTTCTTTTTTCATCTTTTTTTTACCTCCCTTGCGGGTTTTTAGTCTACCAGGATTTTTTTTAAGGAGCAATGAACTAAATACTTGTATGAGTACAATCCTTTTGTCTCAAAATTAAAACTTGTGAAAATAAAGGCAATCATTAATTAATCAGAATGGACTTTTTAAGGATTGTAATGTGGCCAACGCTAGTGGTTATGAAATGAAAGATATAAGGTTCAAACAAGTATTTAAAGGTTAAATGGAACCAAGGATCCTTGTTCAAACTTTAAGCTTTGTCACTTGCCTTTGCGCTTTCAAACACACTTTTCTCTTATTGTTCTCCATTTTACTTTCTATTCCTTTCAGTTTTCCTTCATTTTTTCTTTTTCATTATGCTTCAAAATAGTCACCATGGCAATCAACATTTATTTTGTGATATCCCCTAGTGTAGAGGTGATCTTTGTCCAGGTTTTATTGAAGAAAACTTTCAAGCTCAAAATGAGATAACGAGAGATAATTAAAAGAAAAAATGAATTCTTATGAAAGATAAAGAAAGACGGTCAATCTTCATTTCAAATCTTGAATGCGCATTTTTAAAATTTTTAATTTAGAGATAAAAGAATAATACACACCAAGTAATTACTTATTTGCTCTTTTTTTTTCCTTTTTTTTTTCCCTCTCCTTTAGTCTTTTTTTTTATTTTTTTATTTTTTTATTTTTTGCAAAGAACACCTGCACACGCGGGCTTCATGACCACCAATTTTTTTCTAGCACAAGAGTCTCATGGGATCCAGACCAAAAGAAAGCAAGTAAAGGAAAGAAAAAAATGACAAGAAAGATGTGACAAGGACATGAGTACCAAGAACATAAGAAAATGACACAAGGTATGCTGAGAGATCCATGCAAATCTATTACATCAATGCTTCAAGAAAGTTTACATAAATTCAAAATCGAAATGAATCACCACTAAGTTGAACTTTCTAAGGTTGCCCCTGATTGTTCACTCCAAACATTCGCTCCTATCGCAGATGATCATGCCTAGAAACATCTGACACTGCTTGCTTTTAGGTAGTCGTTGTCATCCATGAGTTTTATTGAAAACCCATTTGATTCATTTGACCTAAAGTCCACCCTTAACCAGTTCAACATTTTTCCATACTTACTTCTTCATCATTCATTTGATGCAATCTTCCCTTTTTCATTCCGCTTTCAATCCTTTCACCAATTATTATGATATTAGAGAAATTCGATGATACACTCCCAATCATATGATCATAGAATGACACGTGAAATGTATTGGTGAACATATTAACCATCTCTTTCTCTGACAAAGAGGGTTCTACTTGTGCAGCTATTTCCCTCCACCTTTGAGCATATTCCTTAAAGGTCTCAGCATCCTTCTTAGACCTGCTTTGTAGTTGTATTCTATCTGGTGCCATATCGATGTTATACTTATATTGCTTCAAGAAAGCATCAGCCAAGTCTTTGAAACATCGAATATGAGCACGCTCAAGATGTGTGTACCAATTCGAAGCTGTCCCAGTTAAACTGTCTTAGAAGAAGTGGATTAATAACTTGTCATCATGAGCATGGGAAGTCATCCTGCGGATGTACATGGTCAAATGGTTCTTTAGGCAAGTGGTCCCCTTATATTTGTCCAAATCTGGGACTTTAAACTTCGGAGGAACCACCACGCCTGGGACAAGGCAGAGCTCAGTAGCATCCCTGATGCCATAATAACATCCTCCTTCAATGACTCGTAATCTCTCTTCTAGAATTTTTAACTTCTCTTTGGACTAAGAGTTTTCAGCAGAAGAATTCAAAGGATATTGTGGCATGAAAATGAGGACAAAATGTTGCAATGATGGGGTTCCACTGATACCAGAGTAATGGACATGTGGTTGGGTTATGCTCAATGAATTGAAAGCAAACCCATTGCTGCTAGGGGAATTGATAGCGTGTTGTGGCACAAAGCTAGAGGGGATGCCATATGGTAGGAATGGTGGTAACTGAGCTTCCTGATAACTGGTGACTGAGGGTTGAGTTGTGTTGTTTGGATAAATGGTGAGCGGCATCACAACTCCTTGAAGATTAAAGCCTTGGTATTGCATAGAGGTTGGAGAGAAACCGGGAGGGTGAATAGGTGCGGCTAGATGTCCTTCGTTCGCCACTGAGGAATTCTCATCTGTGCTCTTTCTATCTTCCATGGATTGTAGTATCTTCATCATCTTAGACACTTGATCTTTGAGTTAATTCACCTCATTCCTCAGCTCTTGAGTTTGTTCTTTTTCATCCAAGATCCTAACTTGGGAACAAGTCTTGTAAGGGTGTCGCAGAAGCTGTCTTTCTACTACAGTGTCTACTCTTCTGCTTGGGGAAACATGATATGAGTATGCAATTATCAGTATGGACTGAACAACATGCATGTATACGAAGTATTGACTACTGATGCAGCTGGATTTTTTTTTAAATGCTATGATTGCCATGATATGGTTTTTTTTTTAAAAAAATGTTATGAATGTCATGGTAATGCAAGATGATGATTCTTTTTTAGAATTGATTTTTTTATAAAAAAAATGCGTGAATGAAAATGCAAAATGATATATTTTTTATTTTTTTTAATTTCTAAGAATGCTATGAATGACAGAAAAATGCAAGTTATAAAAAAAGATGCATGAATGAATGACATGAGAAAAAAAATAATAAAAAAGGTATGCTCCCTTTGTGCCCTAATCAGGTGGAACCTTAGAAGCTAGATTTCCTTAATGTCATGACTCTAATTTTGGCAGTCACTATGTTCAATCTATCAATGTAAGATTTTTAGGACAGATCTAAACTTCTAAAAAGTCACGGTCCTCGGATTGCTCTTATCTCGAAAAACAATGACTCAATTCATGAATTAATCACAAGTAGGGATAAACTCTCTCAATATGACTAATCCATGATACTGGTAACAATCTGAGTGGTGTCTCAACAAATGTCAAGTGAGCGTAAAGCCTCTCAATAACAAAAGTCGAGACCCCTCCTATTTCTCGGGTTCGCATGATTTCAGTATACACCCAAAAAGTGTGTGGAGTAAGTGATAGTGATGTATGTGCGAGAGAGCATACAAACCTGTACAAAAATAATTAAAAAGACCAAAATACCCCCAACTTGCAAAAATATATACAACAGCCAGCTAACAATGATCTATCCTAGGGTTTCAATAATTAAAGACAAAATATTAAAAATATATAAAAGTAAATCATGTAAAAAAAACATAGAATAATGCTAGCAAATATTTACATACAAAAATATTCACACACAAATAAAAAAAACAAAGACAAAAAGAGTAAAATAAATAAATAGAAATTATTAATAATTTGCACAACTAACATCAACAGTTCGATTCTCTAAATGTCCCCAATTGAAGTCGCCAATGTCATAACCGAGATCACGACGGGACGACTCAAAAAGATTAGGTTTGTGAAAATCAATGGAGTCGCCATCAATGTTTATTTAATTTGGGAAAACATTACAAAAAAATCCTTAAAATAGGCAAAATTGGTCTTTTTAGAAAAATGAGTTTGCATTCGGGAGTCGATTATGGTAGGGAAGGTGTTAGCACCTACACCGCTGCTTGCTCTAAGAACGATACCTTAAATTAGTTGTGCAAATTTTAATAATCTCAAATGTATTTATTTTTCCCCTTTTAAGAAAGAAATGAAACAACTAAATTATGAAAATTTATTTTTTTGGCTTGACAGAATAGAGATTCTGCTCTTACGTATTCCCGGGTGCAATGGAGAACTCAAAGTCACGTAGTTCTGTAGAAAATAACTGTGAGTTAGTTGATTTTAATTAAAAGATTTTTGAAAAGAAATTTTTTTATTTGAAAATAAGATCATTCTTACACAGGATTCAAGGTAGCACAAGACTACTCAATAAACCCATATGATCCAAACGACGTTGAAGATATCATCCGCTATTCAATCACAATCATTGGTCATTGCATTTATTAAAGATTTTTTTATGCATTTTCATTTTTTTATTTTTTATACTTTTTCGTTTTTTATTTTATTTTTTATTATGCTTAACAATCATCTACATAAATAAATAAATAAACAAAACTTAACAAATGAATAAGCAAAAATGAATAACACATGTATATAATAAAAATAATAATACAAGAAAAAAAAAAGCAAGCTTACCTCCAAGGCGTATAAAAATGTTATACTCAAAGAAGTTGGTGCACAAGATCCCTTCGTGTTCTCTTCAAATCGAACCTTGAAGAGCAACCCACTTGCAATAAATTTTTTTTTTTACTAAAGTCATCGAGCTCTTATACTTAGTATTAAGCCCAATGGTCAAAATTTTTTGGATGCCCAAAACAAATGAGAACCACCTCTTTATATAGGAGGAGGGGAGGGAGAAGGAGCATGACTTTTCCAATGTGGGACTTAGACACCTTAGTTTTTTTTCTTCAAATTTCTTCCTCTTTTTTTTCTTTTTTTTATTATGAATTTGAATGACCCAAGCAACAAAAGTTTATGGACAAAATTGAGTATCAACAACAACTCATTCCTATTTTGTGATTAGAAACATTTCCCATTTGGCTAACAAGCCAAACCTTGTTTGCGGATTGTCGCAACTGGAATGGCATGGAGACACAACTGAATTTTTAAAAACAAAAATAATGTGGAAGAGTAGCCATCAACTTTATTTGGTTAGGAAAAAGTTAAAAACATGAAAAAATTTGAAAAACATAATTTGCAAAACCAACATCAGATTTGGGAGCCAGTTATGTATAGAGAAAGATAAACTTAATCCCACTATACACTTATACATCTGTCTTTAAATTGTTACCTTAAAGTTAATTATACAAATTAAATAACCTAAAAATATTTAATTTACCCCATAAAATAACAAATAATGAATGATAAATAAGAATTAAAGTACAATATTTACAAGAAAAACATAATATAAAAATAAAAAAAAATTAAACTATTTTCAATTTAAGAAACACTAAAAAATAAAGACGAAACTATAAAAACTTATAGTTTGCCTTGTGTAAAATAAATATTTCTACATATCTTAAGTATAATGAAAATCTTAAAATCATATAGTTCTTTAAAAAATTATGTGTGAGTTGATTAATTTTAATTAAAAAAAATTAGAAAGTGCTCGAGAAAAAAAATTATTTAACAAGAAGTTAATTAAACAAAACAATATGTCAAGAACATAGTCAATCAAGGGAATTAACAAGACAAATCAAATGAATGATCAAAGAAAATAAACTAAACCAACTAATGAACTGAGTTCCTTTTTTATTTTCATTTTTCAATTTTTAGGCATTTTCTGTATTTTTAATTTTATTTTTATATTTTTGAAAGCCCGACTAATTCAAGCAGGTCCAACCCACTTAAGAAAAATAAATAAAGATAAACTAACCCACAAACTTGCCTAAGCTTAATGGTTCAGGCCCAACTAAAGTCTTTAACCAACGAAATGAGGCAAAATTTCTAACCCAAGTCTATACTAAGCCAAAGAAGTCCACACAAACTCTTTAACTATGCAACTCAAAGACTATGTATGGCCTGTTATGGGTAGAGATGATCCTGTTTAGGTGATTTGATGTCTGTGAACCTTGTAGACTTATGAAATGGGGGTTGGAGTGTTCTAGTGTTGTTGATTATAATTCTGGGACTCAGTTGTTTTTTGTTGTAGTTTGGACTTTAGAGGTCTTGCTTCATGGTGGAAGGGAGGAAAGGTGCTTATGGTGTTTGATTTCAATGGAATAGGAGCGAGGTGTGATTAGTATTTTTTTTATTAAAATTAATTAATTTAATTAATCAAATGATGATCAATGGCGGAAGCTTTTAGGGACTGAGGGGGCGGCTTGCCTCCTTACTTTTTTCTGCTTTTATATTACCCTTCTTAAGAAAGTATCACAATTACATATATCAGACTATTCATTAATTTATAGTTAAAATTTTAAAAATTTTGTATTTTGTACATGCCCTTATATTTCGAAAAGGTTGTACTTTCTAATGAATAATTTGAAAGGGATAATAATATAGTCAGATTCATTTTTTATTACTTTGCAAGGTCATTAAAATGAAATCAGTAAATGAGTTTGAAATTTTTGGAAAGAACGAAGACATGTTTATGAATAAATGGCTAAAATACAACCAAAGACAATTGATTATACTATGAGGATTGAAACTATACTGGGTATATGATCTCATATAAGAGTTTAGGAACACTACCATATAAAACAACTGATTATACTATGAATTGTGACTATAACTCTAATAAGCTAATTAGAGACAAGACACAATTGTCCAATCCATCATCTTTCTCAGCTTCCAATTTGAACCCACCTTCACCTATTCCCTTCTCAAGCTCATCATATGCATTCTGAACATCATGCAACCCTATCAACATTTGCTTCCCTTGCGAACTCACCATTTGCTACCAAGTTCTTGAATGTACCAATGTGAAACTCTAGAAGAGCACCTGTCGATGGAGCTTTCATTTCTTCTTCCATCCATGGAATTGATGGCCGACCCATCTGCCGTGATGTTTCTTCTCCAGTTTGATCTCATCTCTCTTTGCTTTCTTCTTCACAAGATTTTGAGAATCATTGGTGGGGCCTTGTCATTTTGAATAGTTAGCACAATACCGTTAACGTTGTTAGACTAGGAGGGGTTTTTAGCTCTCGAAATAAATTTCATGGGGTAAATTGCACCTTACCCTATGTTTGGATGTTTTTTCATTAACGAAACGGAACAGAATATGTGGGAATGGATCGGAAAGGAAAGGAATGGAATGGAACATAGTTCCCCCCTCTTTGTTTGGAAGATTCATTAACGGAACGGAATGGAATATTTGTTCCCCCTATTCCACCTCAATTTTGGGGGGAACAAAAATTAGACATTTGAGGGGAAGAGGGGGGAATTGATTCCCCATGTATTCTGTTCCATTCTTATACATTTTAAAACTTCCAAATACAAACTTATTTCCGTTCCCCTCATTTCCTTTCCGTTCCTTCCATTACCTGTCAACCAAACATAGTGTTATTGAAGTTCCATAGGTAAAACACACAAGATGTATAATTTAAGGGGGTAAACAATATTTTAGCCTTAATTTATATATAAAGCACATGCAATCAATATTCATAGTTTTCTAGTCTCTTCCTCTCACTTTGGAATAAATTTATTGAAATGTAATTAGATATAGGAGAATTTTAATGATACATTAAATAAATACCTAAGTTATGAATCTCTTTTTAATATTTGAATGGTCATTTTTCATATTATTATTATTAAGAATCTATTTATAAAAATGTGAATATTTCAAACATTACACTTAACTTTCTTGTTACCTTAGGCTTCTGAGATCACTTGGCTATGCCAAAATAGAAAATATGAAATAAGGTAAAGATAAAACAAAATTTTAATTTTTATAAAGAAATTAGTCTATCAAGTTAATTATTATCATATTATTTTGAGAGTGTATGTATATGTAGTCATAAAAATGATAAAATTCAAAATATAAAGAAAAATGAATAATTGAAATAAAAAATTTAATTTTTGTTTTTGAATAAACAAAAAAATTATACATTTTTCAAGATATTCTGAAATTCTTAAATTTGGGAGTGAATGTAAAAACATATTTTAAAATGGGCTGTAAACTAAGTAGGGACGTTACTTTTTAACTAATTTCATTAAGTATAAAATATATAATATAATCACTAAAAATTATTTGATTTATAGTTTTGCCCTCCAAAATTTTTGTTGAAGTTCCGATGATGATGTTTTGTCTCATTTACTACGGTACTTTGTTTGATTTTTATTAAAAGTCTATTTTGATTCTTGAAATTTGCTATAATTCTCGCTGTAGTCTTTAACATTTTAATTTAGTCTGCCTATCTATATATGCATTATTTAATAAATGAATATCTTTGTTTTTTAAATGACAAGTGAAGAATAAAATAACGTCATTTTATATATATCATGTTGTCACTTTTTATCAAACAATCATGCTAATAAATAATGACATCACATCATTTTTAACAATAACACATCATCTTTATTTATTAGATAACAAATATATAGATAAAGTGACTAAATTAAAGTGAAAATATAAATATTAGATAGAATAGTGAAAAAAATAAAATATTAGAGACTAAAGTGAGAATAAAAGTAAATATTAGGGGTCAAAACAAAATTTTAGTGTTTGTTATTTTTTTAATTGGTATGACACTTTGTTTGTTAATGCGAAATGCAGTGTTTAATTTCTTTTATAATAACACTATTCTAATATGCATTGGATTCTTTTTGTTTTTTCAAAGATAGTAGATCTGGAATATTCTACAAATTTTAAATGATAATACAGATTTCAATCGATAATACAATACATTACTCAAGAACATACATATCAATGCATACATGCTATACTTGGGAAAAGAGGTGAAAGCAGGGTTTCATCAATATTCGACTTCTCCATTAAATTGGTATCCTTAACTTCCATTCTCTTACACCTCAAGCATTCCAAGCCTTTGATTTCTAGGCTTCTTCTCAAATTGTTCAATCCACTAAGTTTACGTGCTCCACCACTATGTCTAGAAGACGTATCTAACATAAACAGTGACAATGTTTGTAGATTAGTTAATTGCCCTATCCCACATGGCATGCAAGTCAATTTATAACAGTCATTCAACTCAAAATGTCGAAGTCTTGTCAACTTCCAAAGATCTCTGGCCAACTCTCTCAACATATAACAATGATTGAGTAAAAGTGTTTGTAAGTTATATAACTTAGTTATTGACCCTAGGAGCACCTCAATTTTTAAATTCCATGAAAGATTTAGATACCGTAGATGTTTCAGTATACCAACACAAGTTGGCAGCGTCCTTGAAGGTAAGCAGTTAAGATCCATAACACGCAATTAATCAAAACTTGACATAATCAAATTACAAGCTGACTCTTCAAGTGATACTTCACCAAAATGAATCAATGCTTTTATTTGCTGCGGCAATAGACATGTTCTTAATTTGATTGCCTTGAGAAAAGAACTTGGAGCTTGCCAAGTAGAATCCAAAGGAAAACCAAATGAAAGATGACGAGTTCGTTCATCAATTTGTTTTCTTTTTCCATTGACTATGACAGAGTCATTTCCTGCAACAAACTTTGCCAAGTCACGCACAAGATCATGCATTTTGCACCACAAGATATCAACATCAGGCCAATCTCTTTTCTAAATCTTGAAAGAAAGATCTTTGTGCTAAATTCATAAAGTACTCATTAGCAACATCTTCTAAATATATGTTGTCATCTGATGACAAAACAAACCCTTGTGCCACCCAAAGTTTAATTAGATTTGGCCTCCTAATCTTATAATCTTTTGGAAACAATGAACAAAATAAAAAGCATTTTTTCAAGTAGAAGGGGACACACACCCAAATTTTCAACTCAGAATGTCCTTGAGCTGCCATATCATTATATACAAGTTGAGCGAGTGCAGTCTTTCCAAGTCTTCTCATTCCAATGATGGAAATAATAGAAATATTCTCTTATATATCCATACTGGAGTTCAACAGAAACTCTTCAAGGTCCTTCTTCTCCTCCTCTCTTCCATTAACATCTTCCTCACGAATGAAGGAATGAGTTTGTCTTTGTTTTGCAACTCATTGCTTATGAGTGCGATTAGTAAAGTGGAACCTTTTTCCATCAACATTAATGGCCTTTAGTTTCTTCCTCACTTCCTTAATTTTATGAACCATTTTGAAAGAGATTAGCGTGATTGATATTATATTTGATTATGATTGATTTTAGGGTTGATTGATATTGTAATTAATTTAGTGCATAATTATATTTTTTTCTGTACAATAGTCTTCTTATATAAATAAATGCTAACTCTTTTGTATACAATTTATTCAGAAATATACACAAATTTATCAGTATTTTTCTCCATGTTTCTATTTTTACCTTGGTATCAAAGAGTCTAGACTCTCGATCTAATCATTTCGCTCAACGACACCATCCCTGCCATGTGTTAGACCATAGGGGAGCCCAACAACAGAGGAGATCTCCATCAATGAGCTTAGTGAAGAACCACATAAATGAACTTGACACTACATCTTAACCCAAAATCTTAAGCCATTAGGTCTATGAGTCTTTTCCACTTCTATAACCTTTAACTTATCCATTCTTTAACAATGTAGGACTTCAACACTCACACTTGAATTTTCAATATTCTCACCCTCAAGTACGAGTCCACACACAGGGACATCACACACAAAGGACACTCACCTCGAGTGGAGTAACGGTCAATGGTCTTGCCCCAAAGTTAGCTTTATTTCTCTAATGAGATGAAATTTCTGTGAGTAACACCAACAACCAATAGTGATAAAGATCTTTCTCACCCAAACCAAACCAGCGTCATCCACACCAATACTTGTCCAAGCCGAATAATCGACTTTGATACCACTTGTTAGACCATAGGGGGAACCCAAGAGTAGAAGAGATCTCCATCAATAAGCTAAGTGAATAACCACATAAATGGACTTGTACACCACATCTTAACTCAAAACCTTAAAACATTAGGTCTATGGGTCTTTTCCATATATATAGCCTTTAACTTGTCCATTCTTTAACAATTTGGGACTGCAACACTTACATTTGAATTTTCAACATTCTCCCCCTCAAGTGTGAGTCCACACACAGGGACATGACACACAAAGGACATTTGTAATACCCCAATTTTTGATAAATTACAGTAACGACTAAATTGTACTGTTTTGTGATTTCTGTGTGCTATAAATTTATTTTAACTGTTTTGTGAATGTTTTTGATCTTTGTGTATGAATTGATCCGAGTAAGGAAAATAATAATTTTCCTAGGCCGGATGAATTTTTGAACTGTTTACGTGGGGCCGGGGGATCTTACTAAACCTGAAACCAGAAACAGTATTCGAAAATCTTCGTTGTTTGAAAATTTATCTAGATACGCGTTATTATTGAACCACAATAAAAATTTAACTTTTACAGCAGTAAATTTTAGATAGTAAAAATTAGTTTTTACCACAGTAATTTTTGTCAATTCGAAATTAACTACCAGTTAAAACTTACGTAGATAAATAAACGTAGGTAAAATCATAAATTTATTTACCTTAGGTAAAATCATAAATCTATTCACCTTAGGTTAAAGTTATAAACCTATTTATATTAGGATAAAGTTATAAATTTATTTACTGTCGATCAAAGTTATAAAAATTTATTCACCCTAGGTTAAAGTCATAAATCTATTTACCTTAGGTTAAGGTTATAAACTACTTACCATAGATGAAATCATAAACCTAATTACCTAGCCCTAGTAATTAAGTTTTCTATTTACCTAGATTCTATAATCATGTTAGCGGACCTAGTATGTTTAATTTAGAAACCAAAGTGGTAAAACACTTCGACCCACCTACAACTCATTATAACATGGAATGGAATTCTTTTGTTGGTGAATTCCACCAAGGCCACATGGCCATGTCCATCAAGAAGGCAAATGATTCTTCAAATAATGCATAATAATGCATTCTATCATTCATGATCACTTGGAGTCTAGTCATCATTCAACTACCTTGTCTCCCACTCAAATATTCAATGAATTTCCATCCATTCTCTCCAAGTAACTCCACGACAATTGCATGTGTATAGGTCATCTATTTTGATTCAATCACACTTAATCATACACTGTAGTGAAAGACGCATCACCAATTTGTCTCCTTGAGTCTTTCATCCACCAAGCAATTATCACAAATCATTCCACCCACTCCTCCAATGCACCACATGGCTATATATAGTGTAGGAGACCTCTCCACTTCATCTTCCATCACTCATATCTATTCTCTCTATTCTCTTTCTTCAAGAACACAAGAACACAAAGAAGAACTTCATCTTTTCTCTATTTCTTGAGCTATTAAATACACCACTCCCAAATCACACTTTCACTCTTCAATAATTTTATCCAACCTCATTTCCTAAAGCTAAACATCATTCCAAACATCTTTCATGTTGTGAGTTTCTTCAAAATCAACCATCTTGAGCTTGGAAATCAAGGTTGAAATTTCTACCCTATTAGGTAAAATTCTTGTTTCCTATTTCTAAATTTGTTTTTAAATTTGTAAGCCATGTTTGATCCATGGTTATTCTTTCTCAAGCTTAATTTTGTATTTTGTAAATTGTTTAAGCTTGATAGGTATTTCTTGGAGCCACACAAAACTCTCTAAGGAAGCTTTCAAGAAGAATAGTCTTCAAGAGGTAAGAGGGAGATTTAATCTCATCAACTATTTTGGTAGTATGAAAATGGATTGTGTGTGGTGAAGAATCCATGAAGATTCATTTACTTGATTATTTATGGTTTTACTTTAATGTATGATTGATTTTGATGTATGTGTTTTAAAATGCATGATTTGTTAAAGACATAGTAAATTTCAGTCATATGCCATTCAATATACTTTTAATCTAAAATTATTTTTCAAGTATAGATTTTAGAGGATTAAATAACAAATAATTAGATTAAAGATTTTTACCAAGGAAAATGAAAATGATTATATTTGGTTATGGAAAATAAATTAATTTTGGGCCAATAAGTCAACAATTGGTGTTTAGATTATATTATATATATATATATATATATATATATTAAAAGTAGTTTTAAAAGATTTATTTAACAAGAACTCAATTTAGTAATTCTTATTATGATAATGGAGAATACGTTTTAAAATTGATTTAGAGCTCTAAGTATTTTATTAACAAGGATGCTTAATTTTGAAAAGTTTCAAAAATTAATTTAGAACATCAAGAAATATTTTATATTGTGAAAAATAGTAAAAATACTTTATGCGTATTTAAAATGGTGATATTTAAATTATACGATTGATAAAATAATTTAAAAACGTTACGCGATTGAGAAAATGATTTAAAAATATTATGCAATTTAGAAAATGGTTGTAAAAACGTAGGAAAATACCTATGCTATTTAAAAATGTTGAAAAGTATTTACGTGATTGAGAAAACGTAGGAAAATACCTATGCTATTTGAAAATATTGAAAAATATTTACGTGATTGAGAAAACGTGAGAAAATACCTACACAATTTGAAAATGTTAGAAAATAATCATGAGATTGTGTAAATACGGTAAAATATTTACGCGATTGAAAATAACAACGGTGTGCTGTCGGGTTGGACCTGGTTATATTGAAAAGTGGTACTGTTGAGTTGTGGCACTTGACCATGTGATTTGATAATATTATGATATATGCGAATTTTTGAGCCTTGCACCATGCAATGATATATGTTGTTTTTGGTGTCATTGACGAGTTATACTTAAGAGGATGAATTACACCCCTGTTTGGGTGCGATAGACGTAGTGTTGTTCATTTATTGAACTTGGAGGCATTGGTGTGCGAAATTCCACATGTGGATAGTTGGTAGCTCCTCTGAGCCGTGGTATCGGACATGACACACTAATGATCTCGACAAAGTACTATTCTTAATCACGATCTTGTTGGGGATGGTCTTGTAGAATGCCTGTAGTACACGATGAGTTTGATTGTGTACTGTGCGAGCCATGACGAATTTGACTGTGTAGCACGTGGCCTGCGGCAGCCGAGTTGACAGACAGGTTCTTCCGGGATCATTCCCTCTGATTGTATTACATATGTTGTGATAACATGTATTGATGATATATCTGTTTGTATTATCGTTTTCTATACTACCTGATGGTAATGATGACAAATTGTCTCACCTCTTTGTGTGTATTTCTGTGTTATTATTATTATGTATGGTAAAGACGGTGAAGATTATCAACCCCTTAATTTTCCGTAAGAGAAGCAACAATCCGAGGACTAGCACGAAGGAGGCGAGCCGTTGGATCATCCTTACAGGTTGGCTTGATTGTTTTGTTTTGGTTATGTCTGTACTATATTTTTTTGGGTTTTTCTTAGTCTGTTGGACTTGGGCAAGTCTGTTATCTACTCTTTTGTGTCAAACAGTTTATGATTTTATTTACTTTTATTTTAAAACAAAACCATATGGAAATTATGGTATGTATGTAATAATGTATTTTATTTTATGTTATGTTTTTATTTTATTTAGTAATATTTTTCGCAAGAAGAAATGGCCATAAGACGAATGTTGAAACAATAATGGAAGATGATAGGATGCTTATTGATCTTCTTAAAATACATAACTAAAATTATACAACTCGTGTTGTATTTATTATCAAACGATTTATAACTTGGGAAGGTTTTTATTTTAATTTGTCATAAATGTGACGCCCTACATCGGGGTGTTACAACATTCACCCTTGAGTGGAGTAACGGTCAACGGTCTTGCCCTAAAGTTGGCTTTATTTCTCTAATGGAATGGGCTACTATGAGAACACCAACAATCGTGATAAAGATACTCTCACCCAAACCAAACCAGCATCGTCCACACCAATACTTGTCCAAGTCAAACCATCGGCTTTGATATCACTTGTTAGACCATAGGGGGAGCCCAAGAACAGAGGAGATCTCCATCAATGAGCTAAGTGAAGAACCACATAAATGGACTTGACACCACATCTTAACCCAAAACCATAAGGCATTAGGTCTATTGGTCTTTTCCACTTATATAACCTTTAACTTGTCCATTCTTTAATAATGTAGGGCTTCAACACTCACACTTGAGTTTCTAACATTCTCCCCCTCAAGTGCGAGTCCATACACAGGGACATCACACACAAAGGACACTCACCATCGAGTGAAGTAACGGTCAACGGTCTTGCCACAAAGTTGACTTTATTTCTCTACTGGGATAGGCTACCATGAGAACACTAACAACCGTGATAAAGATACTCTCACCCAAACTAAACCAGCGTCGTTCACACTAATACTTGTCCAAGCCGAACCATCGGCTTTGATACCACTTGTTAGACCATAAAAGGGAGCCCAAAAGTAGAGGAGATCTCCATTAACAAGCTAAATGAAGAATCACATAAATGAACTTGACACCACATCTTAACCCAAAATCTTAAGGCATTAGGTCTATGGGTCTTTTCCATTTATATAGCCTTTAACTTGTCTATTCTTTAACAATGTGGGACTTTAATACTCACATTTGAATTTTCAACATTCTCCCCCTCAAGTGCGAGTCCACACACAGGGACATCATACACAAAGGACACTCACCCTCGAGTGGAGTAACGGTCAACGATCTTGCCCCGAAGTTGGCTTTATTTCTCTAATGAGATGAGCTACCATGAGAACACCAACAATCGTGATAAAGATACTCTCACCCAAACCAAACCAGCGTCGTCCACACCAATACTTGTCTAAGCCGAACCATCGGCTCTGATACCACTTGTTAGACTATAGGGGGAGCCCAAGAACAGAGGAGATCTCCATCAATGAGCTAAGTGAAGAATCACATAAATAGATTTGACACCACATCTTAACCAAAAACCTTAAGGCATTAGGTTTATGGGTCTTTTCCACTTATATAGCTTTTAACTTGTCCATTCTTTAAATGTGGGACTTCAACACTCACACTTGAATTTTCAACATTTTCCATCTCAAGTGCGAGTCCACACATAGGGACATCACACACAAAGGACACTCACCCTCGAGTGGAATAATGGTCACCGATCTTGCCACTAAGTTGGCTTTATTTCTATAATAGGATGAGCTACCATGAGAACACTAACAAATGTGATAAATATATTCTCACCCAAACCAAACCAATGTCATCCACACCAATACTTGTCCAAGTCGAACCATCGGCTAAGTGAAGAATCACATAAATAGACTTGGCACCACATCTTAACCCAAAACCATAAGGCATTAGATCTATTGGTCTTTTCCATTTATATAACCTTTAACTTGTCCATTCTTTAACAATGTGGGACTTCAACACTCACACTTGAGTTTCTAACATTATCCCCCTCAAGTGCGAGTCCACACACAGGGACATCACACATAAAGGACACTCACCTTCAAGTGGAGTAATAGTTAACGGTCTTGCCCCAAAGTTGACTTTATTTCTCTAATGGGATGAGCTACCAGAGAACACCAACAACTGTGATAAAGATACTCTCACCCAAATCAAACTAGCATCATCCACATCAATACTTGTCCAAGTTGAACCATCGGCTTTGATACCACTTGTTAGACCATAGGAGAAGCCCAAGAGTAGAGGAGATCTCCATCAATGAGCTAAGTGAAAAACCACATAAATGGACTTGACACCACATCTTAACTCAAAACCTTAAGGCATTAAATCTATGGGTCTTTTCCATTTATATAATCTTTAACTTGTTCATTCTTTAACAATGTGGGACTTCAACACTCAAACTTGAATTTCTAACATCGTGTTCCTAGTTGCCACTATCATTGGGAACTCACTTCCTTCCAGACACGACTCTAGATCGCCTCTGTTCACCGCTCTGTCACTGTGCACTCTATCACCATACACTCCGTCACTGTGCGCTCTGTCGTTGTGCACTCCATCATCGCGCTCTCATTGTTCGCCGTCGTTGCTCAAAAATCTCTGTCACTGTCGTTTCTGGTTTGTCGCTCCTCGGACCTCCGTTTTCGACACCGTTGGAACCACCGTCTGTCGATCTACCGACCATCAACTTTGACTATGAAAAATCTTTACTTTCAAACAACTGAAAACATGAGATCAATAAGACTTTAATACCAAATTGATGTATGACTAATGGAGAAAATAAACAAAGAACCCTTGGGTTTCCAAAGGCCAACACTCGGTCTTAAGAGACTTTCGGTTTCAAAGTATGAATATAATCCACTAAATTCAATAATTAATAATCAATCATCTTCTAAAATTGGATAGGAATGTATTTATAGTCCTCTTATAAAATAAATCAAATATACAAAATTAAAGATAATATTTGGGATTTAATAGAATTTTATTAAAATTAAAATTCTAATTATAAAATATATAAAATCCTTAAAAATATAAAAAGATAAAATCTCTAAATAATATAATTATTTATAAAATTATAAATTATTAAAATCATAAATAATTCTAATTTATTATGCATTACCACGAGAAACTGCAAGCAAAATGGAGTCCAAGCTAGGTGGGGGTAAGCTCCATTGAACAATCTTTTCTTGATTTTGAGCACTGAGTTTGGCTAGAAAGCCAGCTATAAAGTTGGCTTTGCGATGGACATGGCTAATGAAACAACTCCATTGACGTTGAAGCAAGTTCTTAATGTCATCGATGACCACACCATATACAGGGAATGGATGAGTTACTTACGAATTCACCAAATGAGCGGCTTCGAAGGAATCACTTTCGTAACTAACACACCTAAAGCCACGATCCGAGGCAAGCATAAATTCATGTTTAATGACCAGCAACTCCACATGAATAATATTTTACCAGTTGAGCTAATCGATAAACAATGATTTATGTTGTGTCAATTGATAAACACGCCTGCCAGGCTGCCACCAATGTAATCTCATCTAATCATGTTTTGTCTCATTTTATTGAGATACCATGTAATTCTCTAATTGAAACACTTCTTTTTTGCACCACCTTTATTTTAATTGTACTTTCTTAGTTTTTTTTATCTTTTTATTTAATTTTATTTATTTATCTATAAAATTAATAAGTCATAAATTATTCTTTAAACTTTATTCTTAGTATTAATGAGTGGAGATAAAATTATTAAAATAATAATTTTTTAAGTATTTTAATGAAAGTTAATTTAATAAAATATAATTATTTTTCTTTATAATCAAAGTTATTTAATAATTTTTTAATTCGTATGCAATAATTTTAACAGACAAATAAAAATAAACGATAATAGTATTTAGTTCAATAATTTATGTTACTCCAAATCCAATCTCAAATCACCAATATGATTAATTTATCATGAATTCTTAAATATTAATACAAACAACAAAATCACATGGACATTAATTAGATGTAGCATCTTCACCCAGAGTGCATTAATTTAATGGACGTCGTTGATTTGACAAGACCATCCCAGATGCACAAACCATTTTACTTAGACAAAATTTCATCAAAAACAGAAGGAATAATTTTAAGGGTCCTGATGGAATTAAAACTAGTAGGTATTAAATGTAAAAGAACATTTTTAATTTTTTTTTATTAAATACTTCATTTTTCATTTATATTTATTATTTTTATTCTTTAACTAGTGTTTGACATTCATTAAACAAACACTAATTTTAATTCTTTTTTTTACTAATCTTTTTAATAATTATTCTAATTACAAAATAAAAATTTTATTAAATACTTTTTATACTTTTAAAAAATTAAATGTATATATTAATCATTTAATAATTTTTTACCAATAATTGAAAAGATGATTATTAATATGTTTTAGAGTCTAACATTCTAGCAAACAAAGCAGCCGATTAAATTGCAATATATAGTCACTCTCAGTCTTATAATTATGGTTGTCAAACTCTCAAATTAACTTTTAAATTTGTACGAGTTTATGATCTTATGATACAAAAACAAATTAAATGTAAAATTCTCTTTTTTATCAAAATCATGTGAGTTTAAGTAAATTCTAGCACAATCAATAAACTTTATTCTATTAGCGAGTTTACAAATCTGAATTTACGTATGGTTTTGGAATCAAAATGCACAATTTTGTTGAGAACTTGAGTTTAATTGCCTTTGCTCTACAATATGTATTGGGTTTATAAAATTAATTTTATATTTTCATTATTATTTGTACTATTATATTAAACTGCAAAATAAGGTAAATGTGAATTTAAGTATATAATAATAGTTAAATCAAGTATTGAATTATATTTTTACTTGATTACTTTTTATTGCTTTGTTATAGAGTTAAAATGTTGAACTTTACTTATGAATATGCTAACTTATTATGTTTGATCACCAAAATATACTTTTTAAATAATATTTTTGAAATATGTAAACTCTTATGAGTTTACGATTCGAATTTACTAAGACTTCTCGAATTTACCTAAACTCTGGAGTTTGATTAACTACTTTCTTCAGTGAGCCCTTGTGTTGCCTTGGTGTGGAAGGGCTAGTGCATCCTTGCCTCGGATGGTTTCGTAGCTTTCTTTGTTTTTGTTTGTTGGGCAGTTCTCTGCCCCGATTTACACCAAAAAGAGTTTATAACATTCTTGAAGTCGCCAAGTTTTTTTGCTTCAAAATATCATTGGTGTCAACGACTGTTTTGTCCTGTAACATCTTTAACACAGCTCAAGTGAATATGAATTGATTGTTTGTGCCATGTATCTTTTAAACTATAATTTTAATAACACGTTTAAAATATCTACATTTAATTTTCTATAATTACCGTAAACACAACCAAGCCTAATAACCCAGGTAGATGTTTGTCAAGTCTTTTGAAACCAGTAATAGTTGGAGAATTTGCTGTTGGTCTGAGAATTGGATCCTCAATTGCGTTGAATTGTTGTTGTTGTTGTTTGGGTCTATTTGCAAAAATTAAACATATAACTTTTTTCAAGGGACTAATTTCCAACTACAAACTTCAACAAATTACCCTATGATCAGGTATCCAGTCATCGATTTCTGCCATTCATTTTTTTTTCTGCACATGCAACAGTTAAAATTATAAGCAACATGGATGCTCCTTTGACTACAAGGAGCACGTTAAAACGACCCTCAACAAGGTGGTCATTTTGACCATAATTGAGCCTGGTGGGTTATGGGTATCTTAACTTTCTCCATTGCTAAGTCACCTATACCAATCATCTATAAATGCCCCTCCACCTATATGAGATTTTATAAGCACACTAGTGGCCGAATCCAAAACAAGCAAAATTTCAATTGTAATATTTTGAAATTCCACCAGCCACCTCACTGCCTATTCCTACTCTGAAGTAAGTTGGTGCATTGTGCTTGAAACTATTCTAAATACTCTATTTGTGCTAGGACGGGTCATAAGTAATGTGTTTTCTCACATAAATAATTTTGCATTAATTTTACGTCATATTTGTTTGAGAAAATAAAAGTAGAGAGAGTATGTTGAAAGATGTATTTTTTTATTTTATTATTTTAAAAAAATAATGTAAAAATAATATAATTTTTTTTATGTACAAATATAATTATTTTATTGATTTCGTATTGATCCCCAACATCTTTTGGTGCTTAACCAACTCTTGCACCTGAAAAATGTGTGTGTATTTGTAGAAGTTTTTAAAAATAGAAAAACATAATTTAACTTCTTTCTCATGTTATTATCAACTTTATACCCTAGTGTAATGTGAGTGCAAGCCCTCAAACTTAATAAATTCTTAAAAGGGAATTACAAATAATTCACTAATAGAAAATCTCTAAATTCAAATATAAACCATACATTTATCATAGGAGAAAGATGACCAAGAGAACAAATTCTTGTTATCATTGGCCTATTTAATAAAGTCTAACCTATTTGATCTCCTAACCACATAAACTGTGCATGTTGAATAATATATGTTTGATACTTAAATAATATCTCATTTATTCGCATCATTTTTTAAAATTAAAATATAAAAAATAACTTTATATTTTACTTTTTAATTTAAAAATTATAGTTAAAATTGGCAGAGCTTCAAATGGTATTTTGAATAACACACAAAATAAACAGATTGAATTAAAAAATATTAATCCAAAATTTAAAATGATCCGATCTAAATTTGCAAATAAATGAATATAACCATTTTCAATCGGATTGGACTAAATTTCCACATTTACTTATAAAATAGCAGACTTGATTGACAAAATAGTAACCCAAAATATACATGATCCGATCTAACCCGATTCAAGCGGACTGACCTGATCCGTTTTGATAGCTCTACCGAAAACCACATAAGCGGCACCGAATTCACAGGACAGGAGGCAATAAAAAAAAAAAGAAGTAAAGCCCGGAGGGTACGTAACACGCGCACACGTGCGACGCGAGTGGTGAGACATGAAAACGGCGAGTGAAGCGATACGAGAGTCGGATTGGTTTTGGAAACCCTAGGCATTAGGATTTGGGGAGAAAGAAAAGGGGTGTTGGTTCACTCGCTGATGCCCCTCGCGTGAGATTTTGCAGTTTCAGTTTCTGATCATTCAACACACACCTTATAATCAAACAAATCTTCTTCTTTCAGACAGGTATACTCTTCCCTCCATTCTTTTCCTCGTTCCCTCTCTTCTCCTCATATTTAATTTAACTGCTTGTTCATTTAATTATTTAAATTCACTTTAGGTATTCCAAATAATATTTACTTCTAAGAACTTGAAATTCGTTGTGTTATGCTATGCCAGAATTTATAAAATATTTATGTGTGTGTGTGTTTTTATTATTATTTAAATTTAGTTGTTTGAAATTGGTGTTGCGGGTTGGCCATTATATGGAGTGTGCTTGGCAATTGGACGAGGTAGTAAGAGGTGATCACATGTGTTAGTTATACTAATGCTCTCAGTTGTGATGGTTGGTGATTGATTGGCATATTTTGATGGTCCCTGTGCAAGGCTTGAGTATAGGGGTAGAAGTACCTGTTTTAAATTCTGATGGAGGAGGTGGGTGGTTTTATGAGTGTTGGATGCTGTTGAAAGAACTTTAAACAACTATGTTATGTGTAGCTGATTTGGGTGGTTGTGAGATTCTGCTCTTCTGGTCTTTATTGCATCTTGGGTGCCTCCAGCTCCGGGGGGTAATCCACGTGCCACTTCTTTTTGGGATCCTGTTGTGCATATGATTCCAAGTAGAGTAATGCTAAATCCTCCTAAACAATTATCTTAAAATCCCCCTAATTACTTAAAACTGAAAGTATAATGAAAAGCTAGAAGCATTTTAATATCTTTGAAATCTAAAAAGTATTTAATACAGAAGTAATCCAGCTCCAGGGGGTAATCCTCATACCACTTCTTTTTGTTGATCTAATTTTTCCCTTAAATCATCCAGAAGTAATCTTTCATCTTCTTAAAAAATGGAAACAAGATCATTTTGATCACTTAAAGAACCACCGTCCTCTGTGTCTGCAGAACAAGAACTCCCAAATACATTCTTCTGGTTCCGCCCCTAGACCCTAGAGAAAACTCGAGACACCTCTACAGTGGCAGGAATGGTTTCTGCTTTATTCTCTTTGCCATTAGAAATCTGAACCTTATCTCTCACATCAGTTGAATTGAGATGAATTTCAATATTATCCAAGTTTCTATATATCTTTAGAACATCCACTGCTAAGCAATTAGGCGTGTGCTGAAGCATGGGAAAGGTTTGCGGAACAGGCTTGTTTTCTTAGCCTATGTGGTTTTGGGTACTTGAAGCGAGTTTCTTTGTCCGTTATGCAATGGGGTTGGTTTACTCATAATATACATACATAGCATAAAAATGCACAGTGAATTAGGATCAGGCTGTAAATTTTGCTGCAAGTTGTGTATATGAGGTGGCTTGGTGTGTTGTGACGGTGTGTAGTGGCATTATGTCCTGATAAAACGGTATCAAGTCTTGTTGATGAGAAGGGAAGAGTTTTCTTAAAATAGCATCCATTTTGATCAGGGTTATCTCTATTATAATGATCAAAGGAAAAATAAATCCCAATGCCATACATGGAGAATGTAACTTGTGAGTTTTTGAATTTATAATTATGTGTTTTGATAGTGTTGTCCCCATTGTAACCAAGCATAGTGGCTGTTTCGGTATGTGGAACTGCTGGACATTCTCTAAATAATTTTTCTTGGAATGATTTCTTTGAGAACTATGGAGTTTGCTTGCGACCTTGCTACATTTTGTTGTTGGATCAAGTTAAGCTTCTCTCTACTGTATAGTAAAAATGTTGGTTTCAAGACTGTGCTGTTCCATGGCCAAAAAATAAAGGACATGTGCTAATTTTTTTTTTTTTGTTAAATTAAGAATAAAAATTAAGAGAATTAAAATTGGAGGATAAGGAAGCTGCTTAGGCAAAACAAAAGCTCAAAATAAAAGAGACACTATTATAAAATTCATTTCAACTCTCTACACAAAAAAAAAAAAAACCAAGCCCGGAGGGTACGTAACAAACGCGCACACGTGCGAAGCGAGTGGTGAGAAATGAAAACTAAATCTTTTTAATGAAGCTTTCTTGATACGAGAGTCTAGATTGGTTTCCACCTCGAAACCCTAGGCATTAGGATTTCCTTAGTCCAAAGAAAAGGGGTGATGGTACCATCACTCGCTGATGCCCCAATCGCTACCCCCCGCTTTCTCTCTAATGAGATTCCTAATCCATTTCAGTTTCTGATCATTCAACACACACCTCATAATCAAACAAATCTTCTTTTTTTACAGACATTGAGTATACTCTTCCCTCCATTCTTTTCCTTTATCCTCTTTTCTATCACAATATTTAATTTAACTATTTGTTCATTTAATTATTTGAATCCTATGATTTAGGTCTTCCAAATTTTGTATTTGTTTCTAGATAACTAACTTGAAATACGTTTTGTTAGGCTATGCCAGAATTTATAAAATATTTATATGTGTCTTAATGTGTGTGTGTCATGTTTTTCCAAAACTTTTTTTTATAATTTAGTTGTTTGAAATTGGTTTGTGACTCTCTTGGCCATATATGGAGTGTGCTTGGCATTTGGAGGAGGTAGTAAGAGGTGATCACAGGTGTTAGAATTATACTAAAGTGCTCTCAGTTGTGATGGTTGGTGATTGATTGGCATATTTTGATGGTCCCTGTACATATCTTTGATTGAATATAGGCGTAGAAGTACCTGTTTTTCCAAATTTTCTGATGGAGGAGGTGGGTTTTTCCAAATCAGTGTTGGATGCTGTTTTGAACTCTCCATCAACTTTAAAGATAATTGCTTTCATGTTGATCCTGTAGCTAAAACCGATTTGGGTTATCCGAAATATGAGATTCTGCTCTTCTGGTCTTTATTGCATCTTGGGTGCCTCCAGCTCCTCCGTAATTTGCACATTTTATATATCTCCCTTATTCTTATAAATAGTAATTAAAATGTTTTTCTTCCATTCAACATTTTCTTAGATCTCATTATCTTGTTAAACTTCTTTGTGGGATCCTTTGTCTCTAGGTACTTCCAAGATAGGTATAATCCTCCTCCAATTATTTTAAATTATCCATCCTAATTACTTAAAACTGAAAGTTTTACCTCAAACTCTAGAAGCATGATAAAATGTTTTATTTTTGGTCTAAGTGTTTAAATGTCAAATCCAGCTCCAAAACCCATAATCCTCATTAAATAACTTCTAACTTTTTTGATCTATGTTTTCCCTTAAATCATCCAAGACTTTACCCTCTTCATCCGTAATGCATTTCACTTGATCCAAGTCTCTCATTTTCTCTACTTTTAGCAAGCTTGTAAATATTCTTTTCTCCGTCTTTGGTGCCCAAAGATTGATATAACCCGATTGAACGCTTTAGCTTTCGCCTCGCTCACCGCCTTCTTAGATCTTTTTAGGCGCCTTATATTTTTCCCAATTTTCATCGTTTTTACACACGTGCCAAGCTTTATAACATTCCTTTTTAGCCTTAACCTTATCTTGTACACTTGCATCCCACCACCAAGATTCATCCTCCGTCCAGATCCTCTTGATTCACCGAAAGTGTCTCTTTGCTACCTTTGCGAAATCTGAACCTATCTCTCCCATCAGTTGAATTGAGATGAATCTCTTCAATATTATCCAAGAGCATTTCTTTTTTTCTTATCTCACATCCACAAATCACATAAATAAACCTTCCAAAGAAGGCATGAGCAGAAATTTTTAAGGAAGCTAGAAAAGCATTTACCCCATAAAAGAGCTCTTCAATCCCTCTGCATCTTCTTTTCATTGACTCTATTTACTCTTCAACAAACACTAGGATTTGAACCTAGGATTTGATAGGTGTATATTGTAAATTTGTTTTTCATATTCTAACCTATTCTCCAAATGGGGAGATGTTTCGTCACACAGCCACTCTTTGGAAATCAAAAGCTCTCTCAGATAAATTCTTTCATTTGGACAGAAGTACTCAATAGGATCTATACAAATGACTTTTTGAAGAGTTGTGGGCTTAATAAATCTATTTCTCCTAATGTTTGTGTTGTGTTCACTAATTCTTACTGGCAATAATTTTTCCCTACATTGTTCACCTGCTAGATTTATCTGGTATGACTCTTTGGTCCTTTTTGGTAAATGTTGCATTTGTCCTGTTAGTTTGAAACCATTTTAGACCTCTAATTTCTGAGGCTTTGGGAAGAGTAAGGAGGGCAAGGGCTTTATGAGATGTCCAAATTTCAGAGTTTTGGTTTTGATAGTTGGAGAGAAATGCTAGGATTTTCAAGAACAAGTCTATGCTCTTACCCTTTATGTGGGACATAGTTTACATCTAGCATGTTTGGATTTGATTATTTTTTAGGATATAATCTCTTTCTTTTTTTTGAAAAGCTCTCTCAGTAAGATTTTGATTATAAGTTGTTTTGAACACAAAATAAGCTAATCCAAACACACATGAACGTTTCTTATTTATGGTGTTCAGCTAATGGTTTTTTGGAGTATTTTTTTGTTTGTAATTAAGAGGGATTTGAAAGCTTCAATTCTTTGATGAGTTTTTCTGTTTGTTTGTTCATTCTTGTTTTTTTAAAGAGAATTTTTTGTATTTCTAATTCTCTTTTTTCTTATTTTTTTTATCATTAAAAAAAATCTGCTTAAGTACTCAGCCACAAGGTAGCATACAAATCACAATACCACAAGCCTTACATTCCTTCCTTTTCCCAAAATGCTGATACTTTGTTGTAAGAGAATGCTAAGAGGTGCCGGGACACAACCGATTGCTCAGATAATGCTCAACAGATTGTGCCAGATTTGTTGAGCAACATTATAGTGAAAGGAAGAGATGGCTGCTAATCTTAGAACTCCAAAATCACATCACACTAATAACAGGAGATATAGCCTAAGTGGCCTGCAAAGCTCTAACATATCATTCGTGTTGATCCTGTTTAATACTGCAAATTAAATGAAAGCTTTAATCTTCCAGAAAGAAACATTAAGATCTAGATTTTTTACTAGGAGGCTGGCTGCACATCAGATGATGGAAAAAATAATTTGTAAGAGAAGGACCTAGAGAATCCAGGTAGCAGACTATCTTACCAGGATAAGTAGAAAAATGAAAATAATCAGCTATTTTTGGCAAAAATGTCATGTCTGAAGCTTCTCTATGACTAAGGTTCTCAAAGAAATGAAATGTTAGGACAAATTGGAAAGGAGCAGCACTTGAGAGTTGAGACTCTTTACTTTTGTACTCCATCTTTCAATAATTTAAGTTGATTGGTGTAAAGCGCCTTATTTTACAATTACAAAAAAAAAAAGTAAAGAAAGAAAAGGAAGAAACATTTTCTGCAAAATTACTCATCCCTCACAATAAGCATTATTATGAGTTGGACTAAGTTGATGAATCTTAAGAACAAGTTGCACCAGATATTTATGGAAATATAAGATATATATATATATATCATAGTGGTTTCTCCCCTTCTCCCCCTCCCCAAAAAAAAATATATGACTGTTAAGAGAAAAACATCAAGTCACGTAAACTTTAAGTCACATCACCATTTTAAAAAGTTACATGGCTTGATCTTTTAAAATTTTAACTTATGTACATTTCTGATGTCAAGATTCACTCATCTCATTCCTAACATAAGATTGACTTTCTCACTAGAATCATGCCCTATATAAAGCTCTCTGTGAGAGATAAAATTCTTTAAGATCTTAGATGGATTGTGAGGATTGGAAATTACTTAAAAGTCATAAAGTCACTTAGTCACATGACTTTATGTTTTTATCTTGACCATGAGAAATTCTTCTATAAACTTAGTGAATGTAGACTAAGCCAATAAAAACTTGACACATCATTATTTTAAGGATTTAATTTAGATCCTTTGTTAGTGGAAAAGTTTTTTTTAAACTATTTCCTAATCATATATTGACACATCATTGAATGAGTTTTACTATGATAACAACAACTTGAAAAGTCAATCTGATAGATACCCACCTATTAATAACAGAAAAGGTGTGCTGAGGAACAAGGGATCCTCACCCCAAGTAGGCATGGATTGTGAGCTCCAAACCATTTTAGATAACCTCTAATTGGTGAGGCAAGTGGGGGAAGGAGAGAGGGCAAGGGCTTTAGTGAGAAAAAGGGAGGATAAAATGGAGATGAAAGGGAGAAAAGGTTATTGGAGAATTAGGAGGAAATAGGAAGGGAGAGACCAGCCTCTCGAAAGTCTAATTATTCTACATTTTTCTTTCGGTGTTGTACTCTTTTTTCATTTATGCTATTGATTTCATGGATTTGATTATTTATCATAGAATCCGTAATATTCTTTCTTTCCATCTTAACTAGTTTCTATCAATTGGTATCGAACTCTCTCAGACTAAGGTTTTGATTATTCTAGTGTTTGACGAAAGGAAGCTTGCGGTGGTTGATTAATGTTGAACAACACTTCCAAACACACCATGAACGCAAGCCTTATTTATGAGGTCGTCTCTAATGGTGTCAATGGTGGGAATGGCGCAATCCGAATGTCACTTGGTGGACCTTTGTAATTAAGAGGCATTTGAAAGATTCAATTCTTTGATCGAGTTTTTCTGTTTGAGGAACTGTTCAAACGGAAATTGACCTGTGTTGGAGAAGCTTGAGGCCGAGAATGTTTTGTAAGAGATCGAATGAAGGTCTCTTTTGGTTTACCATTTCCAAGCCTCTCATTAAAAAGGAGCTCGTGGGGGAAATTGACGCCATGGAGGAGGAGATCAACAAGGAAGGTGAAGGAAAAGGTGGTAATGCCTTCCTTGGGTTAAACCAAACCACTCCGATAACGTTTCGAATGAGAAGGAATGTAAAGAGGTGGAGGTGGAGATCACATCGATTGCCCAAACAACGGTACATCGCAGCAGATCGAACCAACCAAAAAGGTCAAAGAATGGGGTGAAATTTCGTTGAAGTCACATTATAGTGAATAGGAAGAGATGGCCGCCATGGCTAATCTTAAGTGGTCTCCAAGCAACCACCATCAACACCGACTCTTCCATGGAGGTGAACAGGATTTAGCCTAAGTTAGGAATCTCGCACATGCAAAGTTTCCAACATATCAAGTTCTTGTGTTGGGACAATGGCCTGTTGTAAATGGGAAGGAGAAGGAAGGAGGGACAAATGGAATTGCGAAATTTGCCATTTTTAATCTAATGGGTCAAGCCCAAATTAGAGAAAATTATAGTTTAGCTCTAATGGGCCAAGCCTTTCATTGAAGAAAGAAAGAGGGTCTTGGAAGGAAGAGGGTGGCTCAATCCAAGAAGAGGGAAACCACCCAAGAATGATCCAGATGATGAAAAATTGTGGTGGAGTTCGGGCCACAACCCAATTTATCAATTGAAGTTGGAACAGAGGACTTCACTACCCATAGAGGCCCCACCCATTAAAACTATTGCAATGGATTTTGGGTCATGGCCCAAAACAAATACTAATTTACAACCATTGGGTTCTTCCATTGAACAAGCAATGACATCGAAATACATGGAAACAACACATGGTCTTTTGTTTGATCCAGGATGTAAAGAGCTTGCTCTCTCTTGGTCAAGTTGCATCAATTGTTGAAATACCTCCACCGAAAATGAACAATTCAAGAATGTAGAGGTGAAGAAAATTGAGGATTTGTTTTAGGATCAAAATGCAAGGAATCGGAAGACTTTGGGCACTTGATAGTTGAGTGTTTTCCTATTTTGTGTATCAACTTTTGCTAGTATTGGTATTGTTGATTGGTCAACTTAGCTACCAACTTACCCTATTGCATATTATCCTTTTATGAATCTCCTCCACCTTCAAGTTGGGTGCATTGGGTTTACTACCCATGTTGTAGTAGAAAGGAACCTACAACATATTGAACTATTGCAAAATCGGCATACTCATCCATTACGAGTTCAACTTGTTTATAATAGCCCTACATTATTATGAGTTTGCTACTACGTTTAGTCATGCTCAATTTTAAGAACATTGTGGGTACATGAGTGATCAAATTGATGAGTTCACCTCATGCACAATTCGTTATGATGCCCATATGGACAAAATTGGAGACCGCATAAACTCACTTGAAGCATCCAAATGTTGTTGTACTTGCTTGTGGTGAAAGTCCCCCCTCGCAAAAGAATTATAACAAAGAGAAGACTGGATGGGGCATAAAAGAAAAAGGGGACTAATCCAGTTGCAAGACATTGAGATAGTTCATGATTTCTTCTTATTTGACCCGGACGGAACAGATGTGGATTTGAGGTTGGATTGGCTGGAAGGGTTAGGGGAGATTAGAGCAAAATTCAGAGACTTGACCCTTAAGGTTGAGATTGCAGAGAAGGAGGTACTACTAAAAGGGGAAGCTTCTTTATCAACAGCACCAACATCACTCAAGACCATGTATAATGACATGTTTGTTCCGAGATGGATGAACACCGAACTAAAGAACTCGAAGGAAGAACTATCAGCTCTAAAGGTGAAGAGTGGAGCTGGGAAGACAGCATTCATGGTTTTTCTAGCAGGAGGAAAACCAAGTGACTACATTGAAGATGTGGCTATGGCAGCTTATGGTGTGGGATGTGGAGAAGGTAACTGGGACCCAGGTGGTAGTTCCTACGCCTCCTACATCACTGAGTCCTCGTGCTTCAAACAATGGGACCCTGGTGGCAGTTCTTTTAGTGGCTACAACATTTACCCCAACCTTCGCCTTGAGGACAAGGTGAATCTTTTGGGGGGAAGTATTGATAGATACCCACCTATTAATAACAGAAAAGGTGTGCTGAGGAAGAAGGGATCCTCACCCCAAGTAGGCATGGATTGTGAGCTCCAACAGCAGCATAATTGCCAATAAAAACAAGTGGGGGGAAGGAGAGAGAAAGGGAAATCTGTTAGGGAAATTTGTTAGTGGTAAAAAGGGAGGATAAAATGGAGATGAGAGGGAAGAAAATGTTATCAGAGAATTAGGAGGAAATAGGAAGGGAGAGACCAGGCCTCTCGAAAGTCCTGGAATTATTCTACATTTTTCTTTCAGTTCTTGTACTCTTTTCTCATTTATGCTATTGATTTCATACTGAAATCAGTACAACATTCAGTTTCTATCATAGAATCCGTAATATTCAGTTCCTTTCCATCTCTGTAACTAGTTTCTATCACAATCTTTTTAATTGATGTCAAAACATGATTTGATGATAATGTAAAAAACTTTACACTGATAGTGGCTAGGCTTGTGAGCCATGTTTGTGTGCTCCTCCTTTCTTCTCCCGTCTTTTCCTCTGGTCTGCTACTGTTCACAGCATTAAAACATTTCTCCAAACTGTTTCTTGCATTCGTGTAAATTTCCTGTACTTTTTCCTTTGTAACCTAACTGCTTTTGTAAAACTTTAGCTGGTGAGTCCTTAAAGGTCAATAACCTTTCCATCTTAACCTCTATTTGTCCAAATCTATCTTTTTGGTTGGAAGATTTGTAAATATGTATTATTAATCCTTATGATTGTCTTGCTATCATTAGACTCTGTAGTATAATCACAGCTAGAGAGTATTTGTTTTTTATTCTATGCACTCAAGTTATATTTCACTTTTAAAATACAGTTCAAAACTTGGATGGGTAGAGTTGAACACTTTCATGGTTGCGGGTTAATACCTGTCTCATATGGTGGTTATTGCTGTCTTGGATAACTCCTTTCTCTCTTTGCACACTTCTACAAAGTCTTCTTCACTCATTGTCCTTCATATTTTGTTTGTACTTTTTACAACCTTGCTGACTTGCAGCATATGCTGCTGGTGGGAATTTGATATGTTAAATGCGTATGATATTTGTCTTTGGTGGTTTATATATGAACAATCCTACTTCCTAATTGTTATCACACAGGGTCTTCATTGTTTCTGGATAGATTCTCAAGTCTGACACCTTTGCTCTTCACACTAGCTTTCCTTTTTAAGATTGCAACGCATGACATTCATACTGTTGAATTAGAAACTTAATAAGATTCATGGGAAAATTTTAAAGACTTTCTGCTTCATGTTAGTATTTACTATTGAGGCATAGAATTTCTTTGCTAGATACTTATAACCCTAAAACCAAAGAAAACTGATTTTTTCTTACAAGCTATGGCTTCACCTCTACCGTTGCTTTAATCAGAATTCATATATGGAGTGCATTTGTGTAAATTTTTTAGATGTTTTAACTTTTAATACTAAGGAATTATTTTGAAAACCTTTTTCCTTCCACCCTTTTTTACTTCTTTGTATTGTCAATTCTGAGGAATTTCTAAATGGCAATGGCTTCCTCAAAAAATGAAACATATGAA
Organism: Ormosia emarginata; assembly: GCA_029884605.1. NCBI lineage: Eukaryota > Viridiplantae > Streptophyta > Magnoliopsida > Fabales > Fabaceae > Ormosia > Ormosia emarginata. Next base: position 42,350,549 of record JAQQTP010000089.1, on the reverse strand, counting down.
CATTAATATCTAAGGGGCTATTATCTACCAGAGACCATATTATTATGATTGGTACTACTTTGATGAAGTTATACTGTCAGTTCTTTTACACGAGTTTGCTTCCATATGCCTTAGCACTAGTGGAATTATGCAATTGTTTTTCTATTGTTTGCAATTTCCTTATCTTATAACTCATTTTTCTCTTGGTCTGTGTTTTTTTTTTTTCTCTTCCTAGAAAACTCATTATCAACATAGGGAGGCAATGCATAAATGAATGAAGTTGAGCTGATTTACTTGATTGCTTGACATGATTTTTGTTCTTTCCACTTTTCAGTACCCTTGAAATCATCAGGCAGAAATCTATTCTTGTCATGGATATAGATCTTAGGTTACCTTCTGGTGAACATGATAAAGAGGATCAAGAAACAAATACAATTGATAACATATTGGATAGTGAAGATAAATTGCATAATGGTGATATAGAGGGCAGAAATATGGTTGATGCTGGTGTTGAAGTACATGCTCTAGATGGTGGAGACTTGAATTCGCCCACAGTGGATATGGTAATATTTAAGGAAGATACAAACCTTGAGCCACTTTCTGGCATGGAATTCGAGTCTCATGGGGAAGCGTATTCTTTCTACCAAGAATATGCTCGGTCAATGGGATTCAACACTGCAATACAAAATAGTCGCCGATCAAAAACATCAAGAGAATTTATAGATGCAAAGTTTGCTTGTTCCAGATACGGAACAAAACGAGAGTATGACAAATCATTCAATCGACCGCGTGCAAGACAGAACAAGCAAGATTCTGAAAATTCAACTGGTCGGAGATCATGTTCAAAGACCGACTGTAAAGCAAGCATGCATGTAAAAAGAAGGCCAGATGGAAAATGGATTATACATAGTTTTGTGAAGGAGCATAATCATGAGCTTATACCAGCCCAAGCTGTCAGTGAACAAACAAGAAAAATGTATGCTGCAATGGCTAGACAGTTTGCTGAATACAAAACTGTGGTTGGTCTCAAGAATGAGAAAAATCCATTTGATAAAGGTCGGAATTTGGGACTGGAGTCAGGGGAAGCCAAACTTATATTTGATTTTTTCATACAGATGCAAAATATGAATTCTAACTTCTTTTATGCAGTAGATCTTGGTGAGGATCAACGCCTGAAAAGTCTTTTGTGGATTGATGCTAAAAGTAGGCATGACTATATCAACTTTTGTGATGTTGTGTCTTTTGACACCACCTATGTTAGAAACAAATATAAGATGCCTCTGGCACTTTTTGTTGGAGTGAATCAGCACTATCAATTTATATTGCTTGGTTGTGCCTTGATATCAGATGAAAGTGCCACCACCTTTTCTTGGTTAATGCGGACATGGCTGAAAGCATTTGGTGGACAAGTTCCGAAAGTGATAATTACTGACCATGACAAGACTTTGAAGTCAGTTGTGTCAGATATCTTTCCTAATGCACGTCATTGTGTGTGTTTATGGCATATATTGGGGAAGGTTTCTGAAAATTTGGCTCATGTAATTAAAAGACATGAGAATTTTATGGCAAAATTTGAAAAATGCATCTATAGGTCATGGATGAGTGATGAATTTGAGAAGAGGTGGTGGAAAATTGTTGATAGGTTTGAACTCCGAGAGGATGAATGCATGCAGTCGTTGTATGAAGATTGCAAGTTATGGGCACCAACATTCATGAGGGATGTTTTTTTAGGTGGTATGTCTACTGTGCAGCGATCTGAAAGTGTAAATTCCTTCTTTGATAAATATGTTCATAAGAAGACCTCTGTGCAAGATTTTGTCAAACAGTATGAAGCAATCTTGCAAGACAGGTATGAAGAGGAAGCTAAAGCAGATTCTGATACTTGGAATAAAATGGCAACGTTGAAAACTCCTTCACCTTTAGAGAAGAGTGTTGCAGGGATTTGCACCCATGCAGTATTCAAGAAGATTCAAGCTGAGGTTGTTGGTGCAGTTGCTTGTCACCCTAAAAGTGAAGGACAGGATGGTACAGGCATTACTCACATGGTTCATGATATGGAAACAAATCAAGACTTCATAGTTGGGTTAAATAACATAAAATCAGAGGTATCCTGTATATGTCGGCTATTTGAATATAGAGGTTATCTTTGTCGACATGCATTGGTTGTTCTTCAATATTCTGGCCATTCAGTGATGCCATCCCAATATATTTTGAAACGGTGGACAAAAGATGCAAAGACGAGGCATATAATGGGAGAAGAATCTGAACATATGCTAGCTAGGGTGCAACGGTACAATGATTTATGTCAGCGAGCACTGAAACTGAGTGAAGAAGGATCTCTGTCTCAAGACAGTTATAGTATTGCATTCCATGCACTACATGAAGCATATAAAAGTTGTGTGAGTGTTAACAATTCTAGTAAGAGTCCTACTGAAGCTGGAACGTCAGCTGGTCATGGCCAGCTTTCCACTGAAGAAGATACCCAGAGTAGAAATATGGGCAAGTCAAGCAGAAAGAAGAATCCAACTAAAAAGAAAAAGGTTTGTTTTTGCTAGCAACTGGGCATCTACATTTTTATGTTGTTTCTATTATGACCTCTTTGAATTGCAGTTGAACTGTGAGGCTGAAGTGATGACTGTTGGGGCACTAGACAACTTGCAACAAATGGTTTGTCCTTCTACTATTAGTTAATCTAAGTGTTCAATCATATAATCAGGCACCTATGTTTGTAGAGGAAATACAGGCTACATGTTTGACTTTACTTGAATACATGTGTCTGCTTGCTTGAAGGAAACTGCTCTTCAGTTAAAAGGAATTGTATTTTGTAGGATAAATTCAGTGCAAGAGCAGCAGTAACCCTTGATGGTTATTATGGCGCGCAACAGAGTGTGCAGGGAATGGTATGTGAATATGATACCCTATAGTTCTCATCGTGTATTATTCCACAGCATTGACTGAACTCATTTCATTTGATGGTTCAGTTGAACTTAATGGGACCAACACGTGATAATTACTACGAGAATCAACAGACTATTCAGGGGCTGGTGCGTCATACAAACTCTGATTATTTAATGTTTAAATTTTTAGTGACAGTGCAACAATTTAGAAACTGTTTTATGTATGTAGGGATCAATAAGTTCCATACCACCAAGCCACGATGGTTATTATGGTGCACATCAGAGCATGCCTGGTCTGGTATGGTTCACTAATGCTAAGGATAATTTTCTGTTACAGTGTTTATGGTGAATTCATATTTGGTCCAAACTTGCAGGCACAACTGGATTTTTTGCGAACAGGTTTCACATATGGCATTCGGGTTAGTTTGATAATTTATTATTATTATTTTAAGGTAGTATATTCTTCCAGAAGATCACTTTGTAAAGGCATCTTCCTTGTGGCAGGATGATCCTAATGTAAGAGCAGCGCAGTTGCATGAGGATCAATCAAGGCATGCATGAGTGGCACCTGCCTATTAAAATAAGGTATTTGGACATTGAGCCAACCCTAATATTTTGTGGCGGTTAAATAAATATTTTCCTTGAATGTGAATAGTTGATGCAGTGATTCACATTGTTTATATTAATTAATAGGTTGGGGGAAACGAGTACTATGAGCTGCTTATCTGTGTAGAGAATGTCAGAATGGTATACATGCCTGATTGAAGTTACAACGGAAAACCTCCTAGTTCAGTATTTGCGATGTAATATATAGAATAACTGTTGTACAATATCTAACGTCTATTATAAATACTAATAGATGGTTAAAGGGTTTAGTTTGAAAAGCTCATGTAGAGTTGGTTGATTCTTTAGACTACTTGACATTGTAATTAGGATATATTTAAATTAGTAACAAAGTATTCATATGGTTATTTCCGTTACTGCTTACAAGAGTAAATCTCCTTCATTTATCATTTCATATTTTTCTTTGTTCCTCCAAATGTGTGTGTATATATATTCTGATAGGGAGATAATAGAGAAAGTACAATTAGGGCGAGAATATGAAGTATTTCTAAACAAGAAAACTTATATACAAAAAAGCACAAGAAACCTTAAAAATTCAGTAAAGTTATTAAGGCCCTCTTTGGATGAGTTTATTTTCATATTATTTTAGCTTATTTTAGCCTAGTTCCATCCATTCAACTCACAAGTCAAAAGAATTGGGTTTTTCAACTTAATTTTAAACAATTAGGGCGAGAATATGAAGTATTTCTAAACAAGAAAATTTATATACAAAAAAGAACTAGAAATATTTAAATTACAGTGAAGTTATTTAGGCCTTTTGTGGATGAGTTTATTTTCATATTATTTTTGCTTATTTTAGTCTAGTCTCATCCATTTAACTCACAAATCAAAAGGATTGAGTTTTTCAACTTAATCTTAATTAGGGCGATAATATGAAGTATTTCTAAACAAGAAAAATTATATAAAAAAAACTAGAAATATTAAAAATACAGTAAAGTTATTTAGGCCCTCTGTGGATGAGTTTATTTTCATATTGTTTTAGCTTATTTTAGCCTAGTGTCATCCATTTAACTCACAAGTCAAAATGATTGAGTTTTTCAACTTAATTTTAAAGAATTGTGTTAGTATAGACTTGTACTTATGATAAACCCTATATGCGGTAACATACTCACCCCTAAATTTTATAATGTGACTATGTTATAATTTTGAAATATATTTTAAATAGTGAATATATTATCACATATAAAATTCAATATAAACTTATAGTATAACATAAAAATATAAAATTATAACTCATTGAGTTATTGCAGCCTAAATATATGTTTGGCTGAATGCAGTGGAGTAAAGTGTTTAGTAATAAAATAGAGTGTTGAAATGAACTTAACCTATTACTTTGGGAAATTTTTAGGATAATGGATTGGAATTGTTATGGATTGGAATCCAAACCACTCCCTACTACTCATCAAATTTTCTTAGCCCCTAATTTGGAGAGTTTTGAATGGAATACTTCTCTCCTGTTTTTTGAGATGGTCATTTATGATTTATGATTGTATCCCTTACACTCCAATCCTTTTCCTAAGAAAAATTAAAAGGGTTATATTGCAAGTTAAATTTAAAATCTACTTCACTCCTTCATTAAAACTTTTGTTAGTAAAGAAATATGCTAGCAATATATTAGTAAAATTTTCATAGATGATTGGTTATTAACACACTCATTGATATTCATATATCTAATTATTTCCTTTTTATTTGTTGATTAGTAAGTGAAATTCTCTTATTTAAGATATTTTTTTAACTAATTTTTTTTTTATGACATTGATGTCGATACTGGTTAAATATATTTAATTTTTCTAATGATTATTATGTATCTTATAAATAAAACTTTAGGTTATTAGAAATTGTATATATTTTTTTTTTGTATGAAGAGGGGCCAATGCTCAAAAAAATAAAAAATAAAAACTACTAAAGCAAACTAGTATAAGGAAGCCCCGTAGAATTTAGCATGTGGGATAGGCAACAACTTCGCAGGGAGAGACTGGGTAACACATGCAACCCGCTTGCTAAAGAAAGATCCCACGAAGCTAACCAGTCTATATTGGTATTACCTTCCCAGTAGATAGGATCAACATATCTATATGGAGTTCTTAAGAAGATGTTCATAATAAATTATGATTTTTAAGTTATTTTTATTATTAAAATAAATTAATAATTTATATTAAAAGATTACTCTTAATTATATATTTAGATTTATATCAAATTTAATTAGATTATTTTTTTTTTACAAATAACTATATATATAAATAATTTATAAATTTTAATTGATAATTCAAAAATTTAATTTTTTTATATAAATTTACATATAAATATTGATAAAAAATAAAAATCATTAATAAACCCGAACTTATTATATCGATATTAGTATCCTCCTAGACATAATCCAACTCAATAAGTATTACCTTCACCCCTAATAAGTATGGTCAAGGATGTTGATCAATCTCCTATATTTCATTCAATCCATAAAATCTCAAATTCTGAAGCACGTATGTAGGCATCAATTTTACTAGCAAAGCCTAACACCCACACACCTCTATTAAAGGGAATGTCTAATATAAACCATCTACAAAATAATTTATAAATGATTATGTTTTTGATTTTAATTTATTATTAAAATCAATAAATAATTCATGTAAATCCTTTAATAATCCTAACCAGAGATAGTCCATGTCATAAATTTTAATTGATAATTTTTTTATACACTTAAATTCTGCCATAGAGGATTAGATTAAAAAAAAAGTATCAATTTTACAAACAAAGTTTAACACCATTTTTCACTATCAAATATAATGATAAAGTTCAACCATGAAAGAATTAATGCATTTTTTTAATATAAAAGTCAATAATAAGAAGAAGAAAAAATGGTATAGTTTCTACACCTTTATACTCGAAAACCCTAATTTAAATGCTTAAAGTCCAATAATCAAATATGAAGATAAGCAACCTTCAAAAAAATTTAAGAGCAAGATGCTAGTTTTAGACTTTTAAGAGTGTGACACAGAGACATAAACAAATATGAAAATACACATTATCTGACCACCTCAAAAAATCCTTTCAAGATCCGCAATTGACTAACGTATCTATATAAGACTATAAGTAAAAAAGAGTTATATTATGAATGCAATGTGCACCCAAATGTTAGCATTTAGGGAGGTGCCACTATTGGACAAAAGTACAGTCAGTTGGGAATAGGATAGATTGGGTCCATGCAGGCCGAAGCGGCTCTCTTTATTCTTTCCCTTCCTGTGAGTGTCTTCCCATGCTCTCTACGGTATGGTTTCAACCCAAAATGGTCCCATTCTGCCTACCATTAACTTAAAGTCAAATCGATTCTTATAGTTTATTCTTCATAAGTTACTAAAATTATTATGTTCACTTGTCTCTTATCATTAAATATTAAAATAAAAATCTGTAAATTAAAAATAATACACCGGATCAAGCAAGTAGTTTGACAATGGTCATTTACTTATTCTATTTTGGTGACCAAAAATTTGATGGAATGAAATTTATAAAAATAAATAGTATCCTGTTGTTATATTTGTATATATTTCTTTCCATCAAATAGTTATTATTGTACAGAAGTAGTTATTGAATAAACTCAAAACTTTTACTCTTATACAATTAATTAGAGTTTAAATAACAATTTGATCTATAAAAAATATTTTTTTATATTCTTGAAAAACAACTTGATTGAATTATGCTTTTAAAATTTTTAAATCTTTAATTAGATGTGAATTACATAGAATGCTAGGAACGATAACATAAACAAGATTGATGTGGTAAACTGGCAATCAATTTGTATCTTTTTTAGATTTTTTTTGAAGTATCTTTTTAAAAATTATTTACGTATTCACTTAAAAAATCATTTTCAATGCAACTATAGACATATGAATAAATAATGATATATGTACAGTCTTGTTGGCTGAAAGACGACATAGAAACAAAAACTGTGACAAATAAAAGAATAAACAAATAAACAGGCTTCTCTATTTCCTAGTTTCAGAAAAATTAAAATTAACCATTTGGTAGGTGGAGTTACGCAACTGGTAGACACAATTATCTCGTCAGTTGTGTAAAATATTTGAACCAAGGTAACGGGAAGACCTCATGATTACCCCATGAGGCTGCTCACATGCTACAAATTTTTCCTTTTATGTCCGAAAAACCAAAACTAAACTTTTATTTTTTTTAGAGAATTCTTATGATACCGTGTTTATTTTTTAAGGTATGGTCATATTTTTTAATCAATTGTTAAATATTTATTTACTGTTTGTTCTTATAAATTATTAGATTTTATATAATGAAAGTTAATCTAATATTTTGAATAAAAAGTAAAATTATATAGTATTCTATTTTTAGTGAGTACGGATATTTTAATGAGTTATTAATTATTTATTAAGTATAAATTTGGTATTATTTTAATATTCATATTTTTTAAAAAAGTGTAGATCTTTTAATTTATTGTTAAATATTTATTAACTATTTGTTCTTATAAATTATTAAATTTTATATAATGAAAATTAATCTAATATTTTGAATAAAAATTAAATTTATCTAGTATTCTTTTTAATGAGTACGGATATTTTAATGAATTATTAATTATTTATTAAGTATAAATTTGGTATTATTTTAATATTCATATTTTTTAAAAAAAGGTGTAGACTCTCTCCTTTAATCAATATAAGAGGATATTATCTTGTTCGAAGAGAAAAGACACAAATTTTATAGTAAAAAATAATCACCGTGATTTATGTAAAAACACACTAATTTTATTCAACATCATATAGTGACTTTGATTTAAAATAAAAAAAAAATTATAGTGACACACACTCTCTTTTTTGGATTTCGTGACCCTCTCTTCTTATCATGTAAAAGGAAATGATCTATATTGTTTAGTTGTATATTATACTTTATTGATTTCAAACATTTAATGTAAAATCAATAATTAATAAATATTTAATAATTCATATAAAGTACTTGTATTATGAGAAAAAAAACATTCAAAAAAGTATTATGAGAGAAAAAAAAAAATCAAGTACTATATCTTAATTCCCTTTCAAATTATATGTTATGAGTTTGAGATATTTATTATGAGAATCAACAATTAAACAATAAAATAATGTCTAAAATTCTGACATAACTTAACATATATAGGATGATTGTTAAAATATAATAAAGTGAAATGAATTACTAATTTATCTAATAAACATTGCAACTCATTAATCATTATGTCCAAAATTCAGACAAAAATGATTATTTTACCACTTATTATTTATTAAGCTACCGAGATTAATAATTAAAAAAAAAAACAAATGTATCAAGTATTCCCCATTTTTTATGTATTCTTTTTTTTTTTGTCTTTCCCATTTTTTTATGTATAAAAATTGGTTATTTGCCATTTGGTTGAACTATTCATTTTTTCTCTTACATCTCTCTTCTCTCTCTCTCTCAGTAACCCACCTGGGATTGTCTTTCTGCAACCAAGCACAACACAACATTGTACACACAAACACACACTTGTGAAGCTTTGTTCATCATCCTGCTTTCCCAAACGCTTCTGCTGACTTTGGGTCCACAACCCCATTGCTTCAATCACTCACAGAACGGTTTCAGATCGGTGTCTCTCTCAGACAACTAAAGGTTTTTTTTTTTCCTTATTTTTTTAATGAAATTTTATTCCTTACAGCACACTCTTTCCTAGCCATGATGTTATTCTCTTCAAATTTGAGATTTTTATCACTGCATGTGAGAAACAAATAATGGGTTTGATCTCATCCTTGGCTATTTGAAATATTTTTAGGATTTTTTTTTTTTGGGTTGTATTTCAACAGTGACACTGAATTGGTTGCATGCAAATGGGTCTTCTTTCAATTTATCTATTGAAAAATCTTGTTTTGAATTCTGGGTATTTTTTTTCACTATCTTCTGTTTCTGAATTGATCTTCTTCTAGTGAATTTGTCTCCCTTCTTTGCTTTTCATTGTTGTTGTCCTGTGTCTAAGTCGTGAGAAAATGGGCCTTGATATTTTCACCAAAGGGTTTTTGAGCTGAAGTTCCAAAGGGCATTTGTGTTTTTTGAATATGGGGTTTTGGGTTTCAATGAGAATTTAATTTAGTTAGCTGTGTCTTTGAGCTTGCATGCAAGGGATCAAAGTTCTAGTAACCCTTTTTGCAGTTAATCTGGAAAGAAATAGAGAAAAAAATTCTTTTTTATGTTGTCTTTAGGAAGGGTACCTGTAAGGTTTTTTATTTTCATTTGCTTAAATTTATTAGTGCTTCAGTGAATTGTTAATTTGACATGTTCTCTAAGTTTGAAGATTCATTTACATTTTGTTTCTGTCTCTAGATTTTCATTGTTTTTAATTATTTTTGTAAAGTGGGTAAAAGTGAAACAGATTGACAATACTGTCTTTTTTTTTTTTTTGGGATTTCATTTTTGAAAGGAAAATGAAATTTATCCTGCTGCTAAATTGCAATATCTCTCACTTTTCTTCTTGGTCTGGTTTGAAATTTGGATTTTACATGTAAAATTATTATCGTCAAAGGAAATTGCAGCTCTGCACCTGCATGCCTGTATGATATCTTGTTTGACAAAAAATATAAAAATTTCCTCTGTTCCCTTCAATTGACTCTTTCTTTTTGTGTGTGTTAGAATGCATGCTAGGCTTGTACATTATTGTTGATCATAAAACTTTCAGATTCTCTCCACAAAAATGGTGATTATGAATTTTGTATTTGTCATGTTCTAATTTTCTGGGGCAGGATTGAAGATTTGGGTCAGGTGTTTTCAGTCTTGTAGTGCTAAAAAGGTTTTTGAGTGTGAGATATGGAGTGAATTGCTAACAGCAATAATTGGTAAATGGGGATCCAAACTATGGGGTCTCAAGGTGGTGGAGATAGTAATGGGAAACGGTCACAACTCCAGCCTCTGGTGCGGCAAAACTCAATGTACAGTCTCACACTTGATGAGGTTCAGAATCAATTAGGTGATTTAGGGAAGCCACTAAGTAGTATGAACCTTGATGAGCTTCTCAAGAATGTATGGACCGTTGAGGCAAACCAGTCCATGGCTATGGACATTGAGGGCCCAGCACAAGTTAGTCAAGCTGCTTTGCAGCGTCAGGCTAGCCTGTCATTAACTGGTGCACTAAGCAAGAAGACAGTTGATGAGGTTTGGAGAGATATTCAACAAAGCAAAAATAATGTGGAGAAGAAGTCTCGAGACAGACAGCCTACTTTGGGAGAGATGACATTGGAGGATTTCTTGGTGAAAGCAGGTGTTGTTGCAGAAGCATCTTCTAATAGAAAGAATACTGGTGCTATAGCTGGAATTGATTCAAATGTAGCAGTACCACAGTTTCCTGCACAAGGTCAGTGGATGCAGTATCCACAACCACAATATCAGCATCCGCAACAAAGTTTAATGGGGATTTATATGCCTAGCCAGGGTATAGCACAGCCATTACACATTGGGGCTGGTGCTTCATTGGATGTTCCATTTGCAGATAGTCAGGTGGCATTGCCTTCACCTCTGATGGGAACAGTGTCAGATACGCAGACACCCGGAAGAAAAAGGGGCACTCCAGAGGACATGATGGAGAAGAGTGTTGAGAGGAGGCAGAAGAGGATGATCAAGAATCGGGAATCTGCTGCCCGTTCAAGAGCAAGGAAACAGGTGTTCTTTCTCTTTCTTTCTTTTTAATGCCATGTTATTTAAGTCCTTATTCTTTAATAAGTTTTTCCCTTAATAAAAATCCTAAGCCTGAATGATAAATATTATAAATAGGCATACACAAATGAATTGGAGAATAAAGTCTCGCGTCTGGAAGAGGAAAACGAAAGGCTGAGGAAACAAAAGGTTAGATTCTGCTTTGAAGTTCTCGTTTAATTGTTTTAAGTATGTTTTGCCGTTAATTCAAATTCCTGAATATACCTTCAATCTTAGGATTGAGTAGTTTCTCCTTTTGCAGAGTATATCTTCAGAATAAGATAGGAGACAATCTTGGTTTCAATTCTTAAATTAGTTCTTTGCATCATCTGGAGATAGGGAACTGTGCATATTATGGTTTTTTATTCAAGACCTGAATTAACAATAAGTACTAAGAAATTTTCGTTGACCATGAAATATGTGTTCCTCAACTTCCCTGTGATACTTTTGCTCACAACTCAAAGTGCTGTGCAGTAGGTGGAATTGTTTCTTACGAGGCTTGGGAAGTGTTGATTATTGTATATTCTGATCTGATTGTGATTAGATTAGGATTCTATTTTGCTTTGATTTTTCTGTTTAGTTGACTATACCCCTATAGTTTAGGAAACTCCTATTATTATGGGATATTGGTTGATCCCCTTTGTATTCCTTGCTGTATATATTGAATGAGTGCTGAGAGGATTTCTCTCAAGCAATTCCAGCACATCAAGTGGAAGTAAATCTGATATTTGAACACTATTAACTGCATGAGTTTGCAATCTGTATTTAGTGTATGATTATGGTAGCAGACAACATATACTCTTCAGAAACCTCTTGTTAAACGGTGTGGTGTGTTAATGGAAAAGGATATTCAATACACACAGAAAAATTGCTCGTTCTTTAATTTAGCTGGGAGGAAATATGAGTAGACGAAAATTCTAAATAAGGGGAAGAAAGGTGTCTCCTTTGTTTGAATACAAGTCCTTTATCTTTTGAGGTAATGATAGGGGGAAATGTATTTTTCCATTCATCTATTTTTCTTTAACTCGTCCATTTCCATTCGGATTTTTAAATGTGTAGATGCATCAGTCAATTCATTTTAAACATGAAATTTGCTCACCACCCCTTCCAAAGGATTAAACTAAGGAGATCAGTGTAGATATCTGTATATAACCTTAGCGGAAGCTGGATGTGATCCTCATCTTAGAAATCTTTAACATTAATATTCTGACTGGCAGGATGATCTAATCACATGATTATAATAATCTGACTATTATGATATTTCTTGATTTAGAGTTTGATTAATTTTGATTTGTAATTGGTAAATCAAGTAATCAGATGAATTTTCTCTACTTATGTCATCCAATTCTGGAATAATGTGTCACATGAGCATACCAGAATTAGCAAGCATACTTATCTTTGTGAACTAAAATATTTTGTGATTTATAGTGGCTTTTGGTTAATTGCACTTCTGCTGTACAAAATATAAATTTAAGTTGTTATCGCAAATCATTGATCTAACCCTGGGGTTTGTGACACTTGGAAGTTCCTTTTGACTCAAAATTGATTCCGGTAGATTGGAATGAAATAAGAATGGGGCATTGGTCAATGTGATGTGATATCCTTGATACACTCAGTAAAGATTAGTTAATACATTTGAAAACTTAGATTCTAGAGTTTTTTTTTTTCCCTCTTTTCTTTTTTGTTTTTTGGGTAAATCCTCTATGGATGATAGCTGAGCTTTGCAAATGGGTATCTCTCATTATGATGATTTTGATGGTTTTGAATACGTTGGAGTTTGAGTAGCTTTTAATTTGTCAGTCTTTTTACTCTCAGAAACATTAATCTTTTTGATGTAGTTAGACATTTCATCTTTAGTGGCTATATACATTAATTCATGGAACAATTAAAATTGGCTTCCTTTAGAAGGGAAAATGGCGGAAGAAGGTTGGAAAGGGCTTCTTTTCATTGAGCTTCATGTTGAGGTATCACAAGCAAGTCTTATGACATGAATGAACTCCATTGAATCATTACAAAATCAGTATTGCTGTCTTGATGTCATTTATTAGGATGCATCTGTCTTACTGCTACTGCTCTAGCTTGTACAAACGTATTAAGATTTATTCAGGAAAATATTTGAGTCAGGTTTAATTTTGTGATAAATAAACAGAAATGAACATGTAAAGTCTGACACAACTCTTGGATTATTCCCCTATGAAGATACTACAATGAATCTCACTTAGGGTTTACAAATTTACAAAATTTGCCTCTCGTGCAAATGCCTTATCTCGTGCTGTTTAGCTACTTGAAGCACCATAAGTTGTCACCCAACATAATTATTGCTTTCATGCACTTACATATCTTGAACTATATGCTTTGGATTTTCTGCTGCTTCATGTATTTTGATTTTTTGGGTATTGGGTGATCTGGACTTTGATTTGCTGGTGTAACATTCCTTGCCGCTTCTCCTACGATTGGAGTTAACTGTTAGGAAGATCTTGGATTATAAATCCTTCATACAGCCACACTATACAAAATCTGATTGCATATATTCAGATTGTGCCCATGATCATTTTTACCTGTTAAAATCATGGGTACAAATATATCTTTACTGCTCTTGCATACATGCTCCCTTCCTTTGTTCTTGCATATTAGACTAGTTTATTAATTTTTCTCCTCAACTTGCAGGAGCTAGAGAAGATGTTGCCAAGTGCACCCCCTCCTGAACCTAAATATCAACTTCGCAGAATAGCATCAGCTCCATTCTGAGATACATCTGTACCTATAAGTGGAGGTTTGTAGATATGAGTATCAAGGAATGCTCCTTTTGGTTTTACTGTGAGGTTGATACCTGCCTTTTGGTCTCTCAGGAATAGCTATTTGATGCATTTACATCCAATGGCTTGCTTTTTCCCTTGTTTAGGTTCTTTATAACTCATCTGAAATCCTTTGGTAAAAATTTTATGGGCAACACTGTAGTTTTACCATTCATTATATAGCCTTTTTAAATCATGGGTTGAGTTTATTTTGGCATGTTGGGGATGGCATAATTGTTGGGGCCTTGTCTTTTTTAAAGTTATAAGAAAACAGGGTCAATCTTAATATGCACTACTGAGATGAACATCAGCTATTACTAAACCATAATTTATTGAAGCTTTTTCTCAACTCCTTTTTCCAGTGAGGGAGAGAATCAGTACGCTGTTATGTCTAAAATAATGCATTTTGTTACAGTGAAGGAGATATTTAGGCAATTTACTCAAGAATTTGGAAGGGCAATGCAAAAAAGAAAAGATCTAACAGCAAGGTTTGTGAAATTACTATGGTACTCGTACTTAATGAGAAAAACTCTATTTTGGTTCCTCACTAATGCTTCTATTATCTATTCAGTCCGTCATAAATCAATTCTTGCAGTTTAGTCTCTCACTAAGTAAAATTAACTTCAATTTAATCCCTCTATTAACTCACCCTGAGCAAAAAGGATGAAATGCTTAAGCAAGTCATTGGAACAATGCACATCAGGTTTAATTCCATTCAATCTCATTTCATCAACTATCTTAACAGCTTCCGATATTTGACCATCAAGAATCATTCCACTCAACCTTAATCTATAGCTCACTACATCAGAATCAACATTCCGAGTCTGCATCAGTGCCTAAATCTTTTCACCCTCTTCAAATCAGATTAGGCTCCACACCCAACTTCTCCATCTCGTCAAGCTTTCAAGAGCTAAATCCATGAACCCATCCCACAAAACGCACGAATAACATTTAGTCACTAGATTGGGATTACCATGTTGCAAAATAATATTCTTACCTTTAAACTTAAAGGAATATGTGTTTTTCTTTATCTTAGTTAATCACGTCATGATCATAAAATCAAGGATGACTTAACAAAATGTGAACTACATAAATATGTAAGACATGACATAGATATAATCATTATATTTACCTAATTCAAGTGATAATTTGCAATTCTGGATAACTTCTACACAATCTTATAAAACAAGCTACCTTGGAAGGTTGAGGATGGACTTGAAGTTCAAGACCACATCTAGACAGTCCTATAGTAGAAGTAGGGGTGAAATGAGTTGGGTTAGACTTAAATAGGTTTAACCCTGTGTTTGGATTTTTTTTATTAATGGAACGGAACGAAATAGGTGGAGATGAACCAGAAAGGGAAGGAATGGAATATAGTTACCATTCTCTTTGTTTAGAAGTTTCATTAACAGAACGGAATGGAATATGTGTTCCCTCCATTACACCTCAATTTTGGAGAGAACAAAAGTTTAGCATTTGAGGAGAAGAGAAGAAAAATGGTTTCTCATGAGTTTCATTCCCTTCTCATATATTTTAAAATTCCCAAACAAGGGAAGTTATTCTCATTTCCCTCATTCCCTTTCCCTTCTCTCCATTATTTATCATCTAAACATAGTGTAAGTTTATTTTGTAACATGTCGATCTCTAAGTCTGACTTGTTATTCATTATAAATTTTTTTTAAGACTCAGTCTGACATGTTTATAAAAACATAAAAGTTTAACCTGACTCGAAAACTTATTTAAAGATCTATAATACATGAAGGTTTTTATATAGGTCAAGAAACTTAAACTTTTTAATTTTTAAATAGGTATTACTTTTAACAAAATTATCATATTCTATATAAAATAAATATTTTATACTAATATATAACTTGTAAATTATGTAAGTATTACAAATTCATAATTATATAATAAATATTAAATAAATAAGTCGACTTTATAAACTAAATAGATAAATTAAATAGGCTTTTTCAAAGTTTAAACCTTAACTCGCATAATTAAATATGTATTTTAAAAAGTTTAAATCTAATTTATTTGCTAACTAGATTAAGTCTATATAAACTAAAAAAAGATAGGTATGTGATAAGTCACTTGACTTGTTTCTACCCCTAAGTAGAAATCACATTTGTTGTGATTTTGTTGTGCTATCTCCATCTATAACTAGCTACATTTTTTATCCCCCACGAGTAGGTTTGCAAAATGCTAC
Source organism: Ormosia emarginata (assembly GCA_029884605.1). Classification (NCBI taxonomy): domain Eukaryota; kingdom Viridiplantae; phylum Streptophyta; class Magnoliopsida; order Fabales; family Fabaceae; genus Ormosia; species Ormosia emarginata. The sequence continues at coordinate 42,334,347 of JAQQTP010000089.1, read as the reverse complement.
TCCTATTCCAAGCATTAGAATCGATAAGGGGAAGAAAGACTGCATCTCATGACACAAAGGTGAATCAGATTTTCTACCCACTCTCGCTATTCTCATCAATGTCTCTGGATGGCGATCTTAGGCTAAAACATCTCATGAACATACTCAGGAATTACTTATTCTGTAGGAACATTATTTATATACTACCACAAAATGGGAATTAGTTCGGTACTCATCTATTTTCCATATATGCTAGTAATTAAAGTAAGTTGTTAAATATTTATTAGTTAGTGTGTTTGGGAACCCGTTTGGGTTTCCAAAAATGAGTTAGGATGTTTCGAATGTGGTATATTTTTGGGTTACTATACTTTTTTTCTTCCAAATGTAAGTTGGGACCCAAGCAACATTTTGTTGTTTTTGTGTTCAATTGAGCTTAAAAATAACTTTCCAAACTCACTTTTGAAATAAAAGTATTTATTAGTTATTTTTAACTAAACTTAAGTTTACCAACTACAATTAAAATACACATTTATTAGTTATATTTAACGAACTTCTAAATATTTATGGTAGTGCTAAGAAACACTCTTTCAAACGCACCCTTTCATGTATTGGTTATCATTAAAAATCGCATGAGTCTTACTTTTGTAACCAATCAAGAAACTTTATATATATTGTTGACCACTTAGCGCCTCAAGTTTAAAGCTCAAGCTTTTTATAGTAATTTCTAAACATTTATGGTGAAATTATCAACCAATAAATATTTAATAACTTACATTGGATACAGTATTCATGAAAGTACCATAACAACTTCCCACAAAATCACTTACACTAATGACTAAGGAAAAAGATATTTTTATATTTTTTTTTAAAAATATAAATATTATATATATTTTTTTAAATATGTGTGATTAAATAAAAAAATAATAATAAATAAATATTAAGTAAAATATAAAAAATATATATATATATTATTTATGATAAAAATATCAAAATTAAATGACTAAAGTCGTGCTCAAAGTAGGAAAAGCTATGGAGACAGTTGACAGCTATATGACCCCTAGCGTGACACCAACGACATTCTATTGAGAATACACTTACAGCACTAAAAAAACATAGCCTCTCTACGCGCAGTCAGATTAGAACTCTAATAAGAAACAAGTGGTGCATAAAAACTAGGATTAGGATCATAAAGTTGATAAAAAAAAGGATTAGGATCAGAAAATTTTCTAATGTCGACAGATTGGGTACATCACCAAACCTACGAAAAGGTTAAAAAAATTGCTAGAGTTAACAGATTGAGATACACAACTTGGCTCCATACTTTCAATAGACATAATAAAACTTAATTTGATCTTTTGAGCTCCGAGTCAGAAAAGGTTTTCATTTATAAACTATCTCTTTTTTGTACTGATTTTCACTTTTTTTTTCCTGTAGAAGTGTACACCGTTGAAACAGAATGAAAAATAATGTTCCTGTATCATTTTTCATAAAACATCACTTTTTACACTATTTTTAAATAGATATAATTAAATGAAACAAAATATTAAAAAATTTATATAATTAATAATATGAAAATAATATAAAAAATAATACGAGAAAAAGTAATATATATAAAAAAATAATAATTGAAACAGAATTAATGGTTTTTGAAGTGGTTGCTTGCTTTTTGGTGCAAGAACATATATATCTATTTTTATTAGATGTCTTATATACTCTTTATTGAGAGCTCATTCTATTACTGTGAGCCTTGGCAAGTGGCAACTCCCACAAACATTTTTTAACTCTTAATAACTCCAAAACCAAATTTAAAGGGTGTTGATTTTTTATTAAAATACCTAATATAATGCCTTACCTTTATCATATAAATTCGTATTTTGTGTTAGGAAATCTGGCTATTTCTATTGCTGTTGAGTTGTCTATGGCAAAACAATGCCTGCAACTGCCCACCTTTGAACATTTTTTTGAACTCTTTGCTCATCTGATAAAATTTGGTTCAAATACCAAATTTAAAGGGTGTTGATTTTTCGGTTAAACATTTTTCTAATATAATTTGCCTTAACCTTTTATCATATAAATTCGTATTTTGTGTTAGGAAATCTGGCTATTTCTATTACTGTGAGCCTTGGCAAGTGGCAACTCCCACAAACATTTTTTAACTCTTAATAACTCCAAAACCAAATTTAAAGGGTGTTGATTTTTTTTTTAAATACCTAATATAATGCCTTACCTTTATCATATAAATTCGTATTTTGTGTTAGGAAATCTGGCTATGGAGCTTGGATAGGTCAAATCGTTGATGTTGTCATATGCTTAAGCATAAACAATGCCTGCCTCTGCCGCCACCTTTGAACATTTTAGCCCCTTTGAACTCTTTGCTCATCTGATAAAATTTGGTTCAATTTATACCAATTGGTATTTTTTTTAAAAAAAAAAAGTGCTTAGGTGACCTTCGGTTATACATTTTTCTGGTTGAATTTGTTAACCTTATTACTACCATTTTAAAATGCTAGTTTTTTTAAAAGAATTCTTCAATTACAAATTTTGTTGATTTTTTTTTCTGTCTTTTGTTTAAAGAAAACCAAAGTAGTCATTTAAATATTATTTGGAGTGTTATATTGTAAATCTTTCTTCTTTTTGTTGTTAAAATGTTTCTAGCAGCCAAGAGAGGCATGTAATAGTTATGCCGTTTTAAGCATCTGTTTGTATTTGGAAAGGACAACTTTTTTTTTTAAACTGCAAAAGGAAAATGGCCCTGGGTACACATGAAGGCATCGCATATTCAAAAAGGAATAATAAAAAAAGAATAAACAAAGTTCAATCAACATTGTGCACAGTAATGCTGTCTACAAAATTCTCGTATTCACATTTTCACATAATTGTACATGTTAGTCTTGCTTACAGTTTTTTTCATATTAGTAAATAATGCATAGGTAACAACATTTAATAATGTACATGGTTCGAGGGTTGGAAAAGTTTAATGTGCTCTTAATTTTTTATAACATAATTGAGAGTATCCAATGTTCTAAACATTTAGAATCGTTGATTTTGATATAAAATTGATTAACGGTTTAAAATGATTTCTTGGTACTTGAACAATAGGTAAGTCTTTAAAGGCACCAACTAAGTTCAAATTATTAAACTCACAACTTACACAAAAATTATTATTTATTTTTCTCTTGTTCATCACTTATTTAATTATTAAATGAATTAATTTATTTATGATTTATGATCTGGATGATGAAAAATGATGACATATGAATAATGAAAACTACTGGTGATTAAAATTTATTATGTGATAATTTAAATTTTAAGTTTATTATTATTCTTAAATTAATCACCACTACTTATATATGAATCACTATTTATTTTTTTCTTGGTCAACACTTAATAATTTTCTTGGTCACTATTTATTATGTGATAATTTAAATTTTAAATTTAAGTTATTAATTGTTATTTATTTATTTTTAATCACCACTTATTTTTCTCTCTACCATATTGAAAAAGCATATAAAAAAAAGTCAATGAAAATTGACCTGCTCTTGCAGGTCAGTTTTTGGAAGCAAATTTTGCTCCAATGCCATTTATAAGTACAGTAAACGGCTCCTCGAGAGTTTAGGGCAGTATGTATTCTTCTTTAGGCCTATATATAAGAAGAGACGCATAGCTTTTAAAAGAAAAATGATACTTGCAAAGACTTTTCCCTTATAAAATCTTCCCGGACTTTATGGTGGATTCATCTAAGTCATTATGAAAAAATTACAATGAGATCAAGTGTTATTTAAAGGCTTAAATAACTATAAGGAGTTTGTGAGTACAAAATCTCAGTAAATGTCATTACTCTTTGTAAAGTGTAAATAAGAGTTTTTTGGTTTCCTTTTCATTTCGATACAAACAAAATTAAAGGCTTGCTTTTTTTCTAGCTAGCATGATAAGGTTACATAATAAAGGAAATAAAAAGAAAGCAGTCTCTAATTTTATCAAGGATCATAGGTAAAATCTTCAGAATGAAGATAACAAGAAAGAAAAAGAGGGAAACTGCTTTGCAAGTAAATTTTTTGTTTTATGTTCTTTTGGATTTGGTATACTTGACCTCTCTAGGATCCTCAGCTCATAGGATTTTAGAAATCACATGCTTTTCTCCCAACTTTCAATACCAAACATGTTTCCCATTAAATATTGAACTACGGCTGCACTTACTCCCTTCTTTAGAAGCTAAAATTGTTGTCTTAATGAAGAGTTTTTGCAATAATTCACCAATCTTTGATGTAACGTAATCCAATTTTCTTTGTCTTACTACCCAGTTGGGCTATTTGTATTTTGCATCCATTCCCTATCTTGTACTAAGGGACAGGGTGGCTAGTTTTATATTTTGGGCTTTTTTGGTGAATTTTTGTTTTGGGTTTTATTTATAATGAAACCTTGTCTTTCGGAGTTTTTTTTGAGTCATTTTTCGGCAAAATTCCATGAGAATCTTTCATTTTTTGCTTTTTTTTTTTCTTTTGAAAACATTTTACATTGTAATCATACGTGTAAATGTGCTTTTTTGAAAAATAATATTTTGCTGATCAACCTTTCCCATCCATTTGTTTTTTTGTTTTTGTTTTCTGTATAACTCATTTCATCAACTTTTTAATTGATCCCATGGGATTCAACTAATTAAATCTCATTTCTCATGTACGTCAATTCAATATTTCATTTGTATATATGCTTAATTATCAATAGCAATATTTTTCAATCAGAATTTTGTCACAATTTTTTGTTATCTTGTTTGAATCAAACCAAGATATAGTATACTCTGTAAACTAATAACAACCTATATAAATATATAAATAATAAGTTAAATATTATAAAATTCTTAGTTATATATGTAAACTGGCTAACTTGTCGGTTAAATAACCAATTTTAAACTTTAAAGGGTCAGGCCACGTAGTTAAACAAAATTCTTTAAAAATTTTATTTGACTTGTATAATAAATAGATCAAGCTACAAGTTTATGATATATCATTTGCCCTCTCACCCTACGGGGATTGATGATCATGTACATCATATGTTCTTGCACATAGTGACGGCAATGCCAACTTTCATAACTGAAGCTACCATTGAGAACTGTCGATCTCATAAACTACCAAGTGATAATAAAAAGTTCAAGCAGAAGAGTATATTTAATGGATTCAGATTTTCTATTGTTATTGCATAAATGTTTACGAAGGGAGAAAAAAAATTATAAAAAAAATTGAAACTCTTTTTTTTTTAATTCTCGCTCCCATTGCACTCACACACTTCTCTCCCATTGCACCCACACACTAATCACATTCAATTAATGTTTTAAAAATTGAACGAATGATTGAATTGACGAAACCTTCGAGTCATGGTTGAACCATAATTAAATCGTAGTTGAATCGAATAATGTTCGAATCAAAAACACAGTTCAACTAGTTCAAGCGACCGATTCGTTACAATTTTTAAAACATTGCATCAAGCTCATCTTGATATATTATCATTTTTCTTTATTTTTTTAATATCCCTATATAATGTTGATTTTCCGTCATGTAATTTTAAGAATGTTAATTATTTATGTATGATTATTGTTTTGAACGAGTTTCAAAGGATTACTTGAATGAGGATGATAAAGATGGTTTCTTCTATAACACGATGGTAGAGACGATGATGTAAGGGGTGAGTATCTGCAAAACGTATTTCAACACTCAAATTAAACTTTGTACAAGGTAGGTAAAGTATTTTAGGTTACATGCATACATTTGCTATCTTGTGTAGTATTTATAGGAACGTCATAATATATAATAATCGTGTTTAAATCTACATTAATTAATAATAAATATTATTAATTAAGATAAAAATTCATTAACTGATTTCTTTGTTTATGAGAAATTTTATTAAAAATTTATTTTTTATAAATAAATATATTTATTTATCTAAAAACACTTATAAATATCTAAAATCTAATTCTAATAGATCGAATTGTTCCTAAATTGCTAACTTAGAACCTAGTTCAGAATAGTAATTGCCACATGAACTGAACTTTAGGTGATTTGTTGGGCAGAATTTTAAGCAAAGCTCTTTATATCCATGAGATATTTGTTATTAATAACTAATAACACTGAAAATTGAAGTTAGCTTTTCTTTTTTTAATCAACATTATGTGTACATATTTTTATGGTTGTATGGTAAGGGCATTTGTGGTCCAGTTTTTGTATCAAATGTTGGCCTAAGGTTTGAACCTGAGTCATTAAATAGAAAATACATCTCTGACATCAACATCACGCCAGAGTTCTTAATTACTTGGATCAATATATCAATCGAGCTACGAGCTTATGCTACCTTAAAAATTTTATTATATTATTAATTATTAATCTTAATTGTTTTATTTGCTAAGAACTAGTAGAATTCAAATAAGTAGAATAATTTCTTGAGTTCGACTCTAAATATGGTTATTCAATGGTAAGTCATATAAGTACCACTATAAACTATCATTAAAGCTTATGCTGTATTTAATATTTATGACAAGTTTGTAGAAGTAATGTTAGTGCAACTAGCATGTCTTTATACCAATTTAATTACAGACTGAAGTCCTTCTTTTTTTCCCTTACTTGTTCTCGAATATTTTTTGGTAACCAAATTCCTACATTACAGATTAGGTGCGCCTGAGGTCGTAATTTTCTTTTGCCGTGACCAACCAGTTCTTCAAATTCAATTCTTTTATATTATTTTTTAGATAATAATTTAATTAATTCTTAGTAAACACTTGTATTTTACATAAGTTAAACAAATATTTTTTTAATTCTAAAATTGATATATACTTTTCTTGAAAGTTGCTTTTGTAACTAATAATGTATTTTTCAATCGCAATGACATCAAATCAAAACTAATGATACATTTGAAACAAAAAATTAATTAATAAATTAGATATATAATTTATAAATGATTATTTTATAAAAAATATAATTCCTTTATCTTAAGATTTTCTTTTGTGAACAACTATATTTTTTTCATTTTTCACTTGTCAATAAGGATATAAAGAAGAGTATATATCTTTTCTGACCGATCAAAAGCAAAATAAAAATAAAAATTGGTGTTCATTGAAATTTCTAAAACAAGGAGAAAAGTGAATGTAAGTCAAGCAATATCCAAGAGAATCTGTAATTTACTCAAGTTCTTATGTTATTTATGACAATCTAAATAAATTTCACTGCTTTAAATATAGTTCACGGCCTAACATAGCAATATAGCATCATGCTTGAGTACAACTACAATACTTCATAAATAATCAAATCTTACACAACTAATTATTTTTTCTTTTTATGAAAACAATAATGTAATGCCAGAAAGTAAAAGAATTTTTTTAAAAAGAAAAAAAAACTATATATTATGATATAGATTTGGTTAAAGAAATTCTTAAGATGAAATCAAGTCAGTTTTTCTAGTTTTTTCTTTTGTTTTATACTTTAGCCAGACATAGTTTTAATTTGAATTTGGCTAAATGGTAAACAGGGAAACTTATAATACAATGGTAACAGTTGACTCTCTCTTTGTCCATTCTAGAACAACTCCTACCCATTATTGTTTATTCTCTTGTACCTGTCTGAATTTGGTTCATATTTTATGTCATAAACAAATGCAGAAACTCTTATACAGGCTGATGTCAATCTCAGCCATTTCAATACGCGTTTTGAAGGCCCTTATCATTGAACATTTTACACATATATACCTGTTCTCTTCCTCACACTTTCTCTAGTTTCTTGTCTCTGCACACTTCCTGAGTCTTCAAAGATTCCATTTCAAAAGACTTCTGTGTACACACCACCATGAGACATGATGAAACCAGAAGGCTCTTAGAGGAGTACGAGGTTTCAGAGATCCTAGGAAGAGGTGGATTCTCTGTTGTCAGAAAAGGCACCAAGAAATCAAGCAGTGAGAAAATCCATGTAGCTATCAAAACACTGAGGAGGTTAGGTACCTCCAACAACCCTTCTGGATTACCAAGAACAAGAGGTGGTGGAGAGAAGAGCACAACAGCTATCATGGGGTTCCCCACATGGAGACAAGTCTCAGTCTCAGATGCCTTGCTCACCAATGAGATCCTTGTCATGAGGAGGATAGTTGAAAACGTTTCGCCACATCCAAATGTGATTGACCTCTATGATGTGTATGAGGACTCAAATGGGGTTCATCTTGTGCTGGAGCTGTGTTCTGGTGGGGAACTGTTTGATCGGATTGTGGCACAAGATAGGTACTCAGAGACTGAAGCTGCAACCGTGGTTCGCCAGATTGCAGCAGGGTTAGAGGCTATTCATGGAGCTAACATTGTCCATAGGGACTTGAAGCCTGAGAATTGCCTTTTCTTAGATGTCAGGAAGGATTCTCCTCTCAAGATCATGGACTTTGGGTTGAGTTCTGTTGAAGAATTTACTGACCCAGTTGTTGGATTGTTTGGATCCATTGATTATGTTTCACCAGAAGCTCTTTCTCAAGGGAAGATAACTACCAAGAGTGACATGTGGTCTCTGGGAGTAATTTTATATATCTTACTCTCTGGGTATGTAAATTTTCTTTCACATGTTCGGATTGTGTCAGTCCACATCCACCTTGTGCTTACTGCATTAAATTTAATATGGATGCCAAGTAGGGAAAGTCATCACTTCTCAACATGAAAATTAACCAGAATGCTATATACATACTTATACGCAGATCACCTCATATATATACAGTTTTCACTGTCTCATTATAATCGAGTCTATCTTATTTTTTATATATTTACATTTTGATTTTGACACTTAAGCAAATGTGGGAGATGTGAGTAAAAAAGTGATGTGCAATTAGCATTTTTCGAAAATAAAATTTATAACATAAGTTCTTCGTTAGAGTTTCATAAGAGTTAGTTTGGTATCACCTTAAAATTGGAGACTAAAAATTAAGGGATGAATATTTCATATAAAACTTATCTCTCAATTTTGCAAATATACTGACCCTAGCATTGTCCATTGCTTCGTAATACATCTTTCCTTCCAGGCACATTAATGGATGAAAGGTCTTCGTATATTTCTCTATGGTAACGAAATTAACATAGTATTAACCTCCTATAATTTTTTTTTTGCAGGTATCCGCCTTTCATTGCTCAGTCTAATCGCCAAAAACAACAAATGATAATGAATGTAAGTAACATCTGGCATAGATAAGAAGTGTGATTCCACAAAGAGAGAATGGGAAGTATAGGCAGAGTAGAATTAGCAATGTGTCAAGACGTGACATATGTTCATATACATTATCTATTTTCACTCTACTTCTTCTATTTTCTCATTCAACTCTAATATTCTTACCACAAATAGTGCATACACTACTTTTCACACCTCATCTAATATCATTCATCATACTTACTTTTTCTTATCACTTTCTCTCTCTCAATCACACACCCTTAAAAATAGTGTGTACAGTACCTACACCTCTAAAAGAAGTGTAGGATCATCTTTTTCCTTTCTCATTTATACTAGAGTGATGATAGTAACATAACCACTTTCACCACAAAAATAAGTAAATATAAAAATACACCATTTGCAAGCCACTGGACCTTTGCATTGTGCCAGATTCAATGTCCTGTACAGAGGTTTGCTGTTTTGCGTTGTATTGTTACATGCAAGACTACCATTACTTTCAGACTCCTAGAAGAAACATCTTCTACTAACATACGGCACGTTACATATTCCTTCAAGAGTTCATTTTGTAATGCTTTTGGTTTTTGCTTACCAAATAAAATACTTTCAAACAGGGGAATTTCAGTTTCTATGAGAAGACTTGGAAGGGCATTTCCCAATCAGCGAAGCAATTGATTTCAAGTCTTCTGAATGTTGATCCTAGTAGGAGACCTAGTGCTCAAGAGGTATTGTATACTCTTACCTACTTCATAAATCGGAATGAGGCATATCTACTATGAAAGCAGCCCTATGTAGTAGAAAATTGCCACAAAATCCCATTATATACCTGATGTTTTGCTGCACAAAAAACATGACTAACAATCATTTTGTAATTCCGTACTTCCTTTGTCCTTTTTTATTTGTCATTTTAAAAAACTGGCTTATTTTTATTTGTCAATTTAAAAAATCGATGAAGTATTAATTATTTTTTTCTAACTTTACCTTTTGGTATTAAAAAGTGAGAAAAAAATTAATAGAGTGATAATAATATTTTGAGTATTTTTATAAAAGATAATTCAGTCAAATATGAATATTTTTTCTTACTATTTAATAACTTCCTTAACTTTTGTGTAACAACTTTAAAAAGGGTAATTTGTATCTCAAATTCAGTGTTAATATTTCTTCAACATTCTGCATCATATTATTTCCAAGCAGAAAGAAGTTTAGAGATAGTTTATAAACATAATCAAAGAGAATAATAACCTCCACACACACATTGTGTTGTATGTCTTGGAACAGCTTGTGAGTCATCCATGGGTCATAGGTGACATAGCCAAAGATGATCAAATGGACCCTGAGATTGTCTCAAGGTTGCAAAGCTTTAATGCTCGACGCAAACTCCGTGCAGCTGCAATTGCTAGTGTTTGGAGCACCACAGTGTTCTTGAGAACCAAAAAACTGAAATCCTTGATAGGATCCCACGACCTCACAGAAGAGGAAATTGAAAATCTCAGGATACATTTCAAGAAGATGTAAGTACTCAGAACTGATCATATATGAACCACTGATTTAGCTCTGCAGTTTGAAAAGGAACCGTATATTTCTATACAGAGACAATAGTCTATGACAGTTTTGACTGAAAAAAAAAAATGCTCTTGTGCTATTCATAGATGTGCAAATGGAGACAATGCCACTCTTTCTGAGTTTGAGGAGGTGCTGAAAGCAATGAATATGGCATCACTGATCCCTCTAGCACCACGTATATTTGACTTGTTTGACAACAACCGTGATGGAACAGTTGACATGCGAGAGATACTATGTGGGTTCTCCAGCCTCAAAAACTCAAAAGGAGATGATGCTCTCCGTTTGTGCTTCCAGGTGAGTTTTTTTTTGGAGCTTATATAGTCAACACATACACACAAACAAGAATGCATATCTGTAGCAGTGAGAGTTTATTAATTTTTACGTCCATAATTATGAAGCAAAAATGCCATCTCATATATAAGAAAAGATAATAGTAGTACATATTTTTGGTGAAAGGATATAACTAACACCAATTACTGTGACAAGGATTTGGTTGTTAATGGATACAGTTTAAACCTCAATATACGGCATGTATACAAATAAACTAACAATTAGATTTAGATGTAGAATTAGCTGACACCGAATAAGAATTCATGTTTGACACTGAAGTCAAAAACACAATAATGCAATATTAGAATTTGTGTGTGGAAGAGAAAAACAACTCTCATTCCCAACCTACATTGAAAGTCATTATGGTCTCAATGGGAAAAACACACTGCATATATGATGAGTGTAAGAATTTTTTCTTGTGTTTACAATATAAATTTACTTGCTCATCATATAAAAAACTCATACACGAGGTCTACATATCACCACGGTCAATAATAGGCCTCATCTAGATGTGTTTATAAATGACTAATAACAAAAGTGATTACAAATAAGTTGAACAAAAATTGTTCAACAATATTTTACATTCAATTAATCTGACTTTTAAAAAACATGTATACAATTAAAATTCCAACAGAAAAACGAAATTATAATTATATTGTATCACTGTCACAATTTTCACCAACCTCTTAAGCTCACAGCAACTTTGGAAAAGGACTCTCCAACATACACAAGACAAAGAAAAGAAACAATTGAAAGCCCTTTATAAAACACAAACATAAAGAGCTGAACAAGATGAGCTAATTTGCCTCTCTGGTTTTCTTGGCCAACAGATGTATGACACAGATCGATCCGGGTGCATCACCAAGGAAGAAGTAGCATCCATGCTCAGAGTAATGCACCTTCCTTTCAATTATTTAGCCTTACCTTGTGAATTTCTTCTTTTTAACACAAATAAATTCACTGAACAGGCTTTGCCAGAGGACTGTCTTCCAGCTGATATCACTGAACCTGGCAAATTGGATGAGATATTCGACAGAATGGATGCCAACAGTGACGGAAAAGTTACCTTTGATGAATTCAAAGCTGCTATGCAGAGAGATAGCTCTCTTCAAGACGTAGTCCTCTCTTCGCTTCGCCCGCAATAGTTTTCCCTTCATGAATCATCATGTTATGGTATTTTTGGGCCATCCTTTTTCTTACGTATTCATACTTAAGAAGGATAAACAGGTTGAAAATGTGCCATCTAATTTTTGCTAAGACAATTAGGAACTTTTTGCTTTCTCGTGTCTTACTACAGCAAGCTACCTGAGTCTTGAAACTATCATTGCGTAGCATAAAGCTAACATGTTCATCTTAAATACTGTAATTTAACTGAAAGCCAACACTATTCAGTTGATGCAGCAAAAATACAGACCAAATATATGTGCACTACTCTACCTTCAAGAGTATTCTACACTAACATGTAAAAGAAAGGAGACTTGATCTTGCATATGATTTTTTTCTTGGACCTCCCTAATCCCCATTCTTGCATTCAAAAGAAGTATGATGCACTCAAACAAATTCTTCCACATTTATTTTTGTTTAGGTCAATTTATTTATGATTTATACATGAGTCTTGCACCAAACAAAAAGATTTGATTTCAGAACACATAGAAGGGACTTGCCCTGGGTTAACCCCTGAACCTTTCTACGGTTAGTATTAACCAATTCATTTTCAACCAAAAACAAATATGTAGACTCATTCAGTTTAGCGCTTAAATCTTAGAACTTGAAGTTTGGAAGGATTTGTAGGTGTTAATCACCTCTAGTAAAAGAATTTGACTAAGATGTCTTCTGCCTCACCACTTCACCTTTTGGAGCGTTGAGGAGGATCACAATGAGTGTGCTGGAGACATTAAGAATCAAAAGATATATATACGGGGGCGATAAAAAAGTTCCACTTCTTAATGCCTTATTTTACATCATATGTCAGTTATCAAGTTCTGGCGGTTACAATCCAAATCTTAGTGATATGTTGAGAAATTCTAACATGCTACTGGAGCACAGTTAATGTATGCTCTAGGAATGATCTTCACCATTAATTTTAGATAAATTTACATAAAATTTAAGTCACAAATTTAAAATTAATGATAAAGATCTATCTAGAGCACCTTATATTCGCATACCATAATACATCTCAATTATCTCTACCTCAATATACCAGTCCATTGATGTCTTAGTAAGATGCTGCTCCGGCATGCACTAGTCATCCTGATCATCCAACAGTGCAAGAGTTACAAATTCTTACCAGATATCTTTGCTCAGTTACTGAGGTTGCTACTTCCCACAAAGAGTTTTTCAACGGGATTCGAACTCTTAAAATTACAAATAAAACTTGTCTCAGCGGGGTTCTGGCTTATTTTATTACTTGAGTCACAACTTTGTGAGTAAGGTCATACCCTGTTTAATATTTACAGATGAGAAATTGTCAGGTGTTTTCATAACAAGATATTTTCTTTATTCTGTGTTATTAAATGGGTGTCGCATTAAATTTGTGAGTCATCCTTATCTTTCTTTTAAAATATATTTTTTATGTTATTATTAAATATTATTAAAATGTAATTAAAAATATAGTTTAAATAAGAGATAAAAATAAACTACAAAATTGATATGTCACTCATTTAATAATAGAGAACAATAAAAATGTCTTACTGCATCAGCATCTAAGAATTTTTCTTATAGATCATGGTAATTCAAGGAATGCCCTACTCATTTTGTACATTCAATTTTACTTGATGTATTAAGCATATAAAATACATATCAAACCTTCAACGAGACACTTAAGTGATTTTTGTAACAATTGTACACAAATTTCAAACAATAAGCTACGCCTACATATATATGTGTAAAAAACCTTTACCAAGGCATCCCACAATTATTTAACATTAACACTTCCTTTAATTTGAAATTTACAACTCAAATACTTAATTTTAAAGGTAAATTACACTGAATTCTCCAAAAAATTAGTGAAATTATATCTATCACTGTCATTGTTTGTACTTCTACATTGATCTTCCTTGAAATGAATATACATGAGAGATAAATGTAATGTCAATATAAACTTCAATGAGAGGTCAATATAATAACAATATAAATTTTAAGAGAAATCAGTATAATATAATTTCTGAAATAAAGAGAGTACTATGTGTTATTAGGCCAAACTTTAGGGGAGACCAGTGTAACTTATCCTAATTTTAATCATTTATTCATAATTATCTCAACAATTATGTAATCAAACAATTTAAACAAAATTCATAAGAAATGAATCAAGTGATAAACAAGCGTGAGTACGGTTGAGAGGCTTATCCTCTTTTTTGGTTGGGAAATGTTTAAAGACAAACTTAAGTCTATTTCTTTATATCTATTATATTCATTTTATCAATCAAGTTATGATATGTGTTCATTAATATTCTCTTTTCTATTCTCTTTTTTTAAAACATGCACACATGTCATAGTTTGATTGGTGAAATTGATGTAATAGACATAAAGAAATGAATTTAAGTTTTGTTCAATGTTTAATACATAAACACTCCTCACCTGTGCACCCATAAGAACAATAAGAGAGTGGAGGGAAAAAAACAAAAGCAATGATTGGTGCTGGGTAAAAGCTTGTGAGAGTTGTAAGTAGGGCTGCACAACCTGACCCGCGAACCCGCGAACTAGAACGACTCGACCTGACCTGACCATATATATTTGGGTTGGTTCGAGTAGACGGGTTAGTTCGGGTCAGACCCGATAAACCCGTCTAGCTATCGGTTCGGGTGACGGGTTTGGTGAACCAACCCGATGACTCAAATACGACGTCGTTTTGAGTGATTTCTATTAGAAAATGTTCATGGATCGGTCTAACCCAACCAACCCGACCACTTAACCCGATCAACTCAACCAACTCGATTACCATCGGGTTGGTTCGGGTCGGGTTACATGAAAAATCAACAAAATCTGACCTGACCACAATTAATTAGCTTGAACATTTTTTTTCTCCAAATCTTACCTAACCCGACCCGTGTGCACCCCTAGTTGTAAGCTATATTGCTCAAGTATGAATATGAGTATTCAATGCGATACAATACTCAAATAGGATAATTTTTTTTAAAAATAAGATATGAGTATGATAATAAATATATTAAATAATATATATTTATACTTGTAAAAAGATAAAATTAAATTTATCTATCTATGATCAACTTAATTTAAGTCCTTTATTACTCTAAGTGGTTTGGTTGTGATGAAAATATACTATTTTATGTGATAATTTTTAGGGGAGAATGCAAGAGTAAAAGTATACTTTAGGGAAAGTAATTGATGAATATTCACAAAAAAAAAATAAAGATATGTCAAAAATACAAATACAACAATATTATATAAGTATTAATATGAGACACAAATGCAATACGATATGAAAATGTAAATATTTATGTGTATAAAATTTATTTACATGAGATAAATATAACGAGTTTATGTGGTCTTTGATCAAGGAATTTTGAGAAGCATTAATATAAATTAATCTTGAGATTGGAGTTAGTAGTTATTAATTATGTGCATGTTTGGTAAAAAAAATTTTAGCTTAGATTAGTTTTTTTTGGAGGAAAAAACTGCTACAAAGTGTAAAATAAAAGCTTTCTTTTTATAACGAGTGATTGATGGAGTCAAATTTGGTTAACTCCACACTTTGATTATTTCAATAATCGATTATTGATAAAAACTTTTTGTTATAATTGATTATAATCGATTTGTTTTTATTTGGATATATTAAATTTGAAAAGTGATTTTAAATTAATCTATTTCGTTTGGTTGATATAAAAAAGAATCGATTTTATCGTTAAATTATCTTGATTAAAAAAGTTATTGGAGTTATTTATATATCAAAATGTAAAGAATAATTAATTATATTATAAAAATTAGGCAAAAAGCTCTTTCGTAAAGTAATTAAAACATTTTTTCCAAAAAAAAGGTTAATTTAAGAATCTAAGTTGAAACAAACATGCTCCTTATGATTAACTTATAGATTATTCTTTACATTTTGATATGTAAATACTTATTTTTGTCTCAATTAAATAACGTTTTTAATCATTCTATACTTAATAATTTAATACATAAAAGTAATTTTTTTATATCATCCAAACGAACAGTTAATCACTTTTCAAATAATATATCCAAACATAAAATTGATTCGATTATAATCAATTATAATCGATTATAACAAAAAATTTTTATACAATAATTGATTATTGAAATAATCAAATTTTTATAACTAAACCAAACACACGTTATGTAAAACTCTCGTAAAGTAATTATTTTAAGATTCGAACGTCAACTCCACACTCTATTATTAGTGGAAACTTATATAATATTGACACTTCAAAATAATCACCATATCAGCATCAAATTAATATTGTATCAAATATTTTGATGTTTTAAAATACTTTTTAATTTTATATTTTTTAATTATGTTTTAAATTTTTATCGTATCAACTTATGTGTGATGTGTATCCGGTATATGTTGTTCCTTGGGTGAAAACTGCAAGTAAATCACACTCTGAAGAAGTATGAATAAACGTAGAGATTAACACAAATAGAAGAAACAACAAACAAACAGAATACTTCACCTCATCCACTGCACTTCTCAATCTCAATCTCACTTGGTTCCTTATTAGGGTTTTCCTTCCAATTTCCATGGCCGAGGTCATCAACATGCCCCCTGATTCTCTCGACAAATCCCAATCACCCTCCTCTTCCGCTCCCCCTCCCCCTGCTCCACCGCCCCCTACTTCCGCCGCCGCCGACGATCTCCCTCCTCCGCCTCTCCCTCCCCCGCCCCGGAGGAGGGACAGGGATTCCAGGGACAGGAGGGACGATAGGGACTTCGATCGACACCCTAACCGCCGCGGAGGAGGCGATTACTACGACCACCGGAACATGTCACCGCCGCCGCTGCCGCCTCCCAGAGACAGAGAAAGGGACTTCAAGCGGCGCCGCAGCCCAAGTCCTTCCCATCGCGACCGCCGTTATTCTCCCGCGTCGCGGCGCTCCCCTCCACCTTATAAGCGGTCGAGGAGGGGCAGTCCCCGGGGCGGTTACGGACCCGATGACAGGTGATGCAACTCCTCACATGAAATTTCAGTAGCTAGAATTGTATTAATGTTGCAATTATAAGAATTGAATTCATATGATTAGCTACTTGCAATGATCTTAGTTAGGTTAAAAAAAAACTGAGGAAATTTGTTTGTTTAGGTGTTTGTAGTATAATCTAAGTAATTGGGTAATAAATAAAGTAATCTCTATCTTATTTATCAAGACGGCAGATTTATGCAAATCGATTTAATTTGGATTTTGGGCCAAGGAATAAAGGCGTGGATATATAATATATGTGTTAGTTTCTGGGGGAAATTTGTTTGCATTTGTTGACACGTCTTGTTCTTTGTTAAGTAATTGGTACATTCCTCAACTTTGTCATCTGGTTGGGTAAGGCACAGTGGATGTGTTGGTCTATTTTTGGGTGCCTTCTCTTTCATAATGAGGGTTTTAGAAATCTTCATAGATGTTATAGAGTTTTGTGTTTACTTTAATTGAAATTTATTTGCAATGGGAATAATGTGTATATGTTGTGGATAACTAGAAAAAGAAAGAAAAATCAACTCGTGTGTCTGTTTGGATCTTTTAAAAAGGCTTAGCCATATGGCGCTCGGTCATTTTTGCAGTTTTAAGTTATTAGGGTTCAGATTGAAGAGCTTTTATTGATTCTTGTATTTTGTTTATTTGTTTTTTTCTTTCCCTTGACCTGATGTTCCGGGTCATTCTATTATGTTCTCCCTTTTAGATTTAAGTTCTATTTTAGGCCACAACCCGGCCCACCCCACCACATACCACATAGTGACATCTTCCTAGGTCTCTTTGAATTGTGACCTTAGTAAATTGATGAACTTGAAACAGTCATAGGCTTATAGCAAGTAGAACTATTGATAAACCTACCGTTTTAATCAACAATACATGGAAACTAGGCCCAAGTCCTTAGGAGCCTAGTGGTATCTGTTGGGAAAACTGAGAATGCTGAATTACTGATTACTAATTCTGAAGTTTTAAAAGAGAAGTTCTACCAAAGCACCTGAGTTCTGTAGGAACTATGAGAAGACTCTGGAAAATGAAGACAACTGCTTTTGATGTTTTATTTAGTGTTGTAATTCTTGTTTTAAACTGGCAGTAGTCTCACCATGTAGAAGAGGAAGAGATCATGTTAATCCAATCAAGTTTCCTGACGAATAACAATGCCTTGTTAGAATCTGGGATTTATTGGAATTGAGTGTTTCTTCTGTGAATGCTTTAAAGAAGTCATACAAGTTGCGCAAAGAAAATTTGTATATCTTCTATAGTTCTGACACGCTACATGTAGTAATACCAATGAAGCTGAGGGCATACTGACTTTTATGATTTCTAATACGTTAATTATTGAAAAAATACAAATTACATGATTTTAACTTGACTACTTGAGGATGAATTGTTATGTGTGGAGCGATTTAGTACTGTATATGCTCTATCATGTTATTTGAACTGTTTCTATGAGAGACATAAGACATGGTAGGAGTAGGATATTGTTCTTTATGTTGTAATGGACAAATCTTTAGATATAATGTTTAACATGTTTTTGTTTCTCTCTGCTAGTTGAATTTAGTTCCTTTTCTTCTCTTTCCTCCCTTGTATACATCATACTTTATCAAATATGATTTTTCTTACTTTACCTCATTATCTGATTACAGCAGATTTGGATATGATTATTATGGCAGCTATGAACGGGGAGTCGGTGGAAGAGCTGGTTACGTAGATGAGAAGTCTTATGGCAGGTTTGGACATCGTTCTGCAGGGGGGTATCAAAATGGGATTTCCGGTATGTTAATAGTTGCTACTAATAAATAGGGTTTTACCTATATTACTTATTATATTTTATGGTATCATGTTATAAAAAAATTAATTAAAAAAATTGTAATTATATAATATATTTTGAAATAATTAAAATAATATTTTAAAATTGCAATTGGAACTGGGTCTGAGCTCGAGCTTGGTTTTTCAAGCTTGATAAAGGCAGCTTGATCTTGAATATAATAAAACATTATTCCATCTCTGCTTGAACATATGTTTAAACTTGACTTGGCTCAATTCCACCCCTAATAGCAAACCTGGCACTGTTCTCTTTCATATATGTTTGGACTTTGATTGGTTTTGCTCATATTTATTTATAATGAAATTATCAAACTGGTTTACAGGTAAATCCATGGTTATTCTGATTGAAGTGGTCAATCTGTTTAAGCTTTTAGAACATTATATATGTAATACTTAACTCTTGTCTATTACTCTGTAATCAGTAGTCACTGTCTGTATAAGATGCTACTATGAGTATTTATTGTGCACTGGTTTATAATAGCCAAAGGCATTAGTAAATTGATTCATTGCTGCCTTTGTCTGTGTTTCAGACTGTATTGTTAAGTTGCAACTTTACAGTCCTTTTTATAATTTAATTTGACAATTTAAGGATAATTTGTTCTGAATTTGTTCCAATTAGTGATAATGTCTTTTTCTTTTTTGTGCATTTCTAACTTCAATTTTGGCTTCATCCTTGGTCAAAGTTCATAACCTTGCTAGTTACTTGGAAATTTAAAAGAACATAAAATCACATATTTATTCAAGTTTTACCCAGATTTAAGAACAGAAAGGTTGGAGTGAATACAAGAAACAAACTCTGTTTAGCAACTGCAAATATTTTCATGTATTATTAAACAAATAGTCACCTTTTTTTTTTTTCTTTCAAAGTGAGGGGAATTGTAATTTTTTTCCTGCCCCCTACGTTTTGTTTCACATTTAGCTTTTCTTTTTCTATTTTTCAGTTATGTTGGTAAATTCCTAATTTTTGCATATAAATGTAGAACTATTGTTGTCCACTTAATTGAAAAACAGTACATCCTAACTCTTATGTGGTATCAAGATTTAAGTGTCAACATTTATTTTTGGGATTTAGTCAACTTAATGTTTATATGTTCTTATTTTTTTGGTACTTTTTGCAGATGTGGAATCCAATCGTGGTTATGCAGACTTGCCAACTGGTGGTGCACAAAGGTCTGCTTTGTAATTTTTCTTTTATCCAAACCATTAATGAATAAATATTACCTGCCATGTATCAAGTGTTTCTCGTCCAACATAGACAAAGAATTTTGTCAGTGGGAAGGTACTGAGTAAGGACATATGGCAAACACGCTATGCCTATATAGTATACTCTCAAAAGTCATAACCTTTCAGGACATGAAACTTGTGCTTTAGAGAGGTCTATGTTGTTGAGGAGTTTCCAAATAATCTGGGAACATGTTAACTTCACATCCAAAAGGGTGGCTTCAATTGAATATACACCTTACTGCAACAATTGGACAAGGCCAAGATGAGATCTCTGTTGCGATTATGGATGTTCTTAGACAGATTAGATGTTAATTATATATAAAGGATGAATAGAATTGGAGTCTGCTGTCAACACTCAAATTCTCTTTTAGCCATAAGTAATCTGTAATTCTGAGCCAAATCCTCTTCTGCAAGTTTGTTTTTACTGTTTTTATATATATATATTTCATTAATGACCATTCATTTAAAAAATCATGACAGGTTTTCTGTAGTGGGAAGTTTATTTAGAATACCTTGACAGCACTCCTATGTTCCACTCCCGCCTGGTACTCCTTCCTGTAGTTATCTACCCTCAGCTTTACGACAAACAATTGTCCGTCAAATTTTGCAACAAAAATGCCAAAATGTTAAATTTATCTCTCTCTCTCTCTCTCTCCCCCTCCTCACCCCTTCAGTTTTAAGTAAGAAAACCTAGCAATTGGTCATAATATGTATCCGTAGTCAAATGCAGAGCACTCGTGTAAGTCTTGCCTTAGTTTCTTATCCAACCGATTTCTATGTTTTTTGCAGCCATATTCCTTTCCTAACTGCACTATTGTTATTTTTGGTTTTCCACAATCCTCATATCCTCTTATATTGATTCTACTACAATGTTTTCTTTCCATATTTGGGCATACATAGGACGTGCCAAAATCATCTTAAATTGTTTTCTCAATTTGTCTTGAGTTGAAATTAATCTTATGGTTATAAATCTTTATATTTCGGTGTTTCTTTTGTTACAACATCTCCACTTTAGACTTCTGAATCAATTTGTTCTTTTTAGCCTTGTTGTAAATTTGGTCCACATACTTAGATTTTCTTTTATTTGACTTTGAATGAAGGAAAGGATATATACATGGTGTTCTTTTGGCAAATGCAGAATTATATATTGTTACCGTTTATAAAAGTGATTTTCAGCATGGCATCTATGAATACATTGTATCTAGTTTACCTATACATGTGCAATAAATATTGAGAGCCTTATAGGTAACTGAATAGAGATAACAGTCTCCTGAGCTTACTGTTGTTGATGGGAGTGGGTACTTGATATCAGCTATCAGCTCAATGCTAAATTTCTTTGTTACTGGTTGGGTTTTGGTGATGGCTCAATGTAACAACTAATTTTGAATTGCACTATTTTAATTTCAGGTTTTGATTCTAATTAACATTCTTGTCCTCATCAACTAAAGGCAGCATGAACTGTTGCTCCAGCTAAAGAAACTTCGAGAATTTTTTTTTCCATATTTTTAAAGCTATTATCTTCCTGAACTTTAGGGCCACCCAGCTCATTATTATTTTGTCTTGCCTTTTTTACTAGTCTGATTTTTTGCTTTCAACCTATTAAACTGTTGTGTTCTGTGCTCATTGCTGCATATCTACTCATGTGATATTTCTATACCTAAGTGTGTCTTCAGCTATGAGTTTTCCACAGTAAATGGCAAAAGTAACATATTACATTTATTTTAAATTTATATTCCTCTTTTTTCCATTCCCTTCAGAGGGGTTAGTCATGGAGGTTTGGCTTGAAAATGATGATTATGATATTGCTAGTTTAGTGATTCTATGTTGTCTTTATTTTACTCTGTTTGACAATAGATCTTTCTGGGAAAACATGTTAACATTAAGATATTTGTGAGTTGTTCCAGAGAGGGGTTAATGTCCTATAAGCAATTCATTCAGGAGCTTGAGGATGATGTACTACCAGCTGAAGCGGAACGTAGGTAAGTTCTGGAAAATAATATCATCCGCATCGTGTCTAAGCATCCAACTAACTTAAGAATTTTTGGGATATTGACAAATGACTTTTGCAATTGATTTTTCTAGGTATCAAGAATACAAATCAGAGTACATTTCCACCCAAAAACGAGCTTATTTTAATGCTCATAAGGATGAGGAGTGGTATGTGTTTTTTTTTCCTTGTAAAATTTGTAGTTCAATCTTGAAATGTTTACTATTTAAATTACAAATTACTATATTGTGTCAAGTTCAAGCGATCTGATGTTCTTTCCATTATTTGTTTTACTTTTTAATGTAGGTTGAAAGATAAATATCATCCAACAAATTTACTTACAGTCATTGAAAGGTGAGTTTATATCATTCTTACAGTCAAATGAAGAACTGAACATATTATCCTCTTAATGTTGATGGATCATTTACTAGATAGGCAAGTGGATTAAAATTTTCTTTAAGATATCTAATTCGTAATGAATCCTGTCTGGTTCATCATCTTTTAGGAGGAATGAAAATGCTCGACAGCTGGCAAAGGATTTTTTGCTTGATTTGCAGAGTGGAACATTAGACCTGTATGTTCTTGTCCTCTCCTTCCCTCCCTCTCTCTCTCTCTCTCTCTCTCTCTCTCTCTCTCTCTCTCTCTCTCTCGTATGTGTGTCTCCTTGTCTTCCCTTACTCCTCATGCTTTCAGTATTCTTCCTATTATGCATAATTTGTATTACAATCAATGCAGAAATCCTGGTTTAAATGCCTCTTCATCCAGCAAATCAGGGCAAGCTAGCGAGCCAAATTCAGAGGAGGAAGCAGACACTGGAGGTAAACGAAGAAGACATGGTAGGGGATCTAATAAAGAAAATGATTTCTCAGCTGCTCCAAAGGCTCACCCTCTCAGTTCTGAACCTAGACGAATACAAGTAGATATTCAACAGGCTCAGGCCCTTGTTCGTAAGCTTGACACAGAAAAGGGGATTGAAGATAATATTTTATGCAGCAGTGATCACAATAAAAATGATGATAAGGCTCACAGTGGATCTGCGGGTCCCATAATAATTATACGGGGCCTAACATCTGTTAAGGGTTTAGAGGGTGTTGAGCTTCTGGACACACTTATTACATATCTTTGGCGGATTCATGGTGTAGATTATTATGGCATGATTGAGACTAATGAGGCTAAGGGTTTTAGGCATGTGAGGCCAGAAGGAACAGTTCATGAAGAAACAGGTAAATCAGGGTCTGAATGGGAGAAGAAACTTGACTCATTTTGGAAGGGAAGGCTGAATGGTCAGGATCCCTTGGATGTAATGACTGCTAAGGAGAAGATAGATGCTGCAGCAGTTGAAGTGTTGGATCCATATGTTAGAAAAATTAGGGATGAAAAGTATGGGTGGAAGTATGGTTGTGGAGCTAAGGGCTGCACAAAGCTTTTTCATGCAGCTGAATTTGTGCACAAACATCTTAAGCTAAAACACCCAGAGCTTGTTATGGATCAAACTACAAAAGTGCGTGAGGATCTATATTTTCAAAACTACATGAAGTAAGTAATAACTGAGGCTTCTTTATTTTGGGGTTATTTTTGCTAGTGTTGGTGGAAATATCACTTATATTGGTCTCACTATTGTTGTAGTGATCCAGATGCTCCTGGTGGAACACCTGTCATGCAGCAACCTCAGGTGGACTACTGATTTTGTTTTACCATACAATTATATACCTAGTGTCATGAACCATCTCTCCTAAAAGTTTAAACTGTTAGGTGAAGACACATGAATGGTTTTATGTATCTAACACGCCCCCCTCATGCAAGAGCCCTTTGGGCTTAAAGTGCGGACAATGCGCAGGCCCATCTTTACCATGTGCTGAAATTTAACTTTTTATTTAGAAGAATGGGGCTGCAAGGATCAAACTCTAGACCACTTGGTCATAGAGGCTCTGATACCATGTAGAGAGACAGAGAAAAGAGAGACATATGATGAAACTATGTGTCTCAATCACACAAAGGAGGCTTATATATAATGTTAATGTAATAAATTACAACAATACAATTTCCTAATTACCATCGTTGAATGTGATGAAATGCTTAAGGAAACAGAGAAATCTCCTAATTACAAATCCTAATCATATACAATCTCTAATTATATACAATCCTTGATTTATAGGGATATATAATCTTAACACTCCCCCTCAAGTTGGAGCATGTAAATTATATGCACTAAGTTTGTTACAAATATACTGAATTCAAGGACAACGAAGAGACTTTGTGAAGTTGTCAGTCAGTTAATCACTTGAGTTAACAAATTCAATGATAATTTCCTTGGAAAGCACCTTCTCTCGAGCAAAGTGACAATCAATTTCTATATGTTTTGTTCTCTCATGAAAGATCAGATTTGATGCTATGTGTAAGACAACTTGATTATCACAGTATAACTTCATCTGTTCAATACTTCCAAACTTTAATTCTTGAAGCAATTGGTTTACCCAAATTAGGTTACAAGTAATTGCTGCCATAGATCGATATTTAGCCTCTGCACTAGATCGAGCAACAACATTTTGCTTCTTACTCTTCCAGGACACTAAATTGCCACCAACAAAAACATAATACCCTGAAGTAGACTGCCGATCAATAGCTGAACTAGCCCAGTCTGCATCAGAGTATCCTACAATTTGAGTGTTCCCTTTATCTTTATACAACAACCCTTGCCCTGGGGCCTTCTTAATATACCTCAAAATTCGCACAATAGCATCCCAATGATCATTATGTGGAGACTGCATAAATTGACTTACCACACTTACCGGAAAAGAAATATTAGGTCTGGTAATAGTGAGATAGTTCAGCTTCCCTACAAGCCTTCGGTATCTACCAGGGTCTAGATAAGGTTCTCCTTGGTCTGGTAATAGTTTGTTGTTAGGATCTATTGGACTGTCAATAGGCTTACAATCCAACATACCAGTTTCTTCCAATATATCTAAAGCATATTTCCTCTGTGAGACAGCAATACCACTCCTAGACTGAGCCACCTCAATACCAAGGAAGTGTTTGAGTTTACCCAAGTCCTTAGTCTGAAAGTGACTGCACAAATGTTCCTTCAACTAAGATATCTTCTCATTATCATTGCCGGTAGTAACTATGTCATCTGCATAAACAACCAAATAAGTACATCGGCCAGGTGAAGAATATTGATAAAAGACCGAATGATCAGCTTCACTTCGTCTCATACCAAACTTCTAAACAACAGTACTGAACTTTCTGAACCATACTCGCAGAGACTGTTTTAGCCCATAGAGAAATCGTCGTAACTTGCACACTAATCCTGACTCCCCTTGAGCAATAAAACTAGGTGGTTGCTCTATATAGATTTCTTCTTCAAGGTCACCATGAAGAAAGGCATTTTTAATGTCCAACTGATATAATGGCCAACGACCAATGGCTGCCATGGCTAGAAATAGGCGAACAGAGGCAATTTTAGCAACCGAAGAGAAGGTATCACTGTAATCAAGACCATATATTTGAGTATAGCCCTTGGCAACAAGCTGGGCTTTAAGACGATCAATGTTACCATCCGCCCCAACTTTGACAGCATACACCCATCAACAACCAACAACAGTTTTCCTGGGAGGGAGAGGGACAAAGTCCCACATATCACTGTGCTAAAGGGCAAGCATCTCATCAATCATGGCTTGCCTCCAACCTGGATGACCGAGTGTCTCACGGTATTTTTAGGGATGGAAACAGAAGACAAAGAAGACACAAAAGCATAATATGATGGAGATAAACGATGAAAACTCAAGAAATTATAGATTGGGTGTTCGAGTAGATCAAGTACCTTTGCGAAGAGCAATAGGAAGATCAGTGACAGACTCAGAGAGGTCCGTAGTAGGTGGAGGCGTTGGAGTAGGACATGATTCACTAGGATGTGTGGCTATCTCGAGTGCAGGAATGGTATCCTGTGGTTGACGCTGAGGTGGATCTGGGCAAGGCACCTCAGACAAAGCTGCTGGAGACTCTGGAGTATCTGCGGATGGTTCCTGCAAGACAAAGGTGGACCAAAATAGGGAACAGGTAAAACCTCAGAGACCACATTTGGTTCAACTGAAGAGGTAAAATATAGTGTTTCTTCAAAGAAAGTAACATCAACATATATATACCAACGATGAGTGATAGGAGAATAACAATGATATCCTTTTTGTAACCTGGAATACCCAAGAAAGACACATTTAATAGCACAGGTAAATAGCTTATCTTGACCAGGGGAAAGATCATGAACAAAACAAGTACATTCGAAGACACGAGAAGGAACATGATATAAGGGGCCCTTGGGAAAAAGGATTGAATAAGGAATCTGGTTCTGTAGGATAGATGATGGCATACGATTAATCAAATAACATGCAGTTAAAACATCATCACCCCAAAATTGTAAAGGCATATGGGCATGTAATAACAGAGTTCGAGTAGTTTCAATAAGATAACAATTTTTTCTTTCTGCTACTCCATTTTGTTGGGGTGTATGAAGACATGTTGATTGATGTAAGATACCATGAGATGACAAAAAAGATGAAAAAGCAGTTGAAAAGTATTCTTGTGCATTGTCACTTCGAAGTATCTTAATTGTTTTGCCAAATTGAGTTTGAATTTCAGTACAGAAGGATTTAAATATAGAAAATAACTCAGAACAATCTTTCATTAAAAACAACCAAGTACAACGAGAGAAGTCATCAATGAAAGTAACAAGACACACGACTTGGACCCCACTCATCAAAATGAATAAGAGAAAAAATAGACTTAGTTTGACTTTGGACCTGACTTGGAAAAGAGGCCCGAACATGCTTCCCAAATTGACATGACTCACAATTTAAAGACTCTAACTTTGTAAGACTAGGAACCATCTTCTAGAGTTTTGATAGACTGGGATGACCGAGACGTTGGTGGAGAAGACTTGGAGACTCAGTCGCAGCACAAACCACTGGTGGAGATGACTCGAAATAGTAAAGTTCATGTGCTTCATGTCCTATGTCAATCGTCTGTCCTGTACCACGGTCCTGGATAACAAAGGAATTAGAATTAAAGGTTATTGAACAGTTAAGAGAACGAGTAAGTTGACTAAGAGAAATTAAATTAAAAGGACATCTAGGCATGAATAAAACGGATTTTAAAGACACAGATGCAGTAGGTGAAACACAACCAATACCTTTGGCAGTGACCTTTGAGCCATCTGCCAAGGTGACAAAGTGTGGAAAATTAGGTGTAGAGAGAGAAGTAAAAAGGGATCGATTACCAGTTACATGATCAAAAGCACCCGAATCAATTATCCAAGGACTTGAAGTATTACCAGTATGAGAGATACAAACTATAGGATTACCCGTATGAGCAACTGTGGTAGTGGAGGACTGAGATTGCTTGGCTGCCTTCAACTGAAGATACTCCTGGAACTTGGTTTCAAAAAGTGTAATGAGTTGTTTTCCTGATAAAAATTCACACTTTTTCTCCTCTTCATGAACCGAGTCAGATTGAGTGACATTTATAGTTCTCTCTGGGAACCCATGAATAGAATAACATGTGTACTGAGTATGGGGAAATATCAGAGACTGATTTCTCCAAATGATCAACAAGTCCCTGACCTAAAAATCAAAGTTCCACAGAGGCTGACCAAGCCAAATAATTCTTACTATTGAGCTTTTCCGACGTGATTGTGGGTGAACCGGAAAAAGCATATGTAATAGGAACATTACCGGAGGAACCTTTTGTACCCGAAGGAGACTATGAATGACCTGGGGTAGGTATTTTAGATTCAGACGTAGTGAAAGACATTTTACCAAGAACGGGAGCACGAGACAGGGGCTGTGACCGCGAGCACTCAAAACGACAACCCAGCAGTGTGCAGCTGAAGCTGGCAACCACTAGAAACGACTCAGGGGGCGCCGACGAGCTGACTGGTGCTATCGGTGAAGTGATCCGACCACCGGAGGGTGGCGCATGGCTCACACACCCCGACAGAGGAAGATGCACGTGGCGGCGGGTGGATGAGTTTCTAGTGACGTGCTTCCAGGGGTTGGCCGGTCGGACCCTTGCGACCTCACCTATTTCTTCTCGTGCTCAACAACCCAGCCTTGACGGTGGCTGGAATATCTTGGACGGTGGCAGTGACGCAGCCTTGACGAGACGTAATGGGTGATCTAGGGTTTGACAGCCCCAAGAACGACCCGCTCTTGATACCACGTTGAATGTGATGAAATGCTTAAGGAAAATACTCCTTAGCAGCTGTATATTTATATTGAAGTTAATCTACACTAAAAAAGGAAACAGAGAAATCCCCTAATTACAAATCCTAATCATATACAATCTCTAATTATATACAATCCTTGATTTATAGGGATATATAATCTCAACAACCATAATTGCCTGATTTGGTTAGACTTTAGGCATACAATGAATCTAGACACTAGAAGAAAGATATTACTAAAAATAATGCATGAATTTGATAAAACTATCTTAAATGTTATGTTGTTTGAGAATTCTTGAATACTAGGAAAATGCAAGAAAGTGTGGCAGAGAAAAGAGAGAGAGAGCGCGCGAGAGAGAGAGAAAGAGAAGAGAGAAAGGTTTTGGAAACTGAAATTGAAAACTGAATTAACTAACTAACTAAAGGTACACAGCTGTTTATTTATACAGCTAACAGAAACCTAACTTTGTAGAATATTCTATCAGAATATTCTGCAGTATAGTAACTAACTCAACTAACCTGTTCTAGTACTTTCTAATCTAACACTTAATACAATATCAAATACTCTAATACTTCGCCCTCAAACTCGGTGGGTTTTGCAAAGCAAACTGATCAAACACCCTGAGTTAGTGCCTCAAAGTACAAAATCTGAGATTAGACGAAGATTTAGTGAGCAAATTTACTGTCTGATCTTGTGCTGGAATGTGGGAAACCACTAGGCTCTTATTCAGGACTTTCTCTTGGACAAAATCTATGTCCTAGTCCATATGCTTGGTTCTTGCATGTAGAATCGGATTATGAGCAAGTAGCACTGTACTTAAGTTGTCACAGTGAACAATTGGAGCTGGAACAATGACATTAAGTTCTCTTAGTAGTGACTGAATCCAAATTAACTCTGTTGCAGTGGCTGCAAGGCTGCGATACTCAGCCTTTGTGCTGGATCGAGCTACTAAGGTCTGTTTCTTTGATCACTAGGACACAAGATTAGGACCCAAGAAAATGCAAGATCCAGAAGTTGATCTTCTATTATCTGGATCTAATGCCTACTCAGCATCACAAAATGCATGTAGAGTGAGTGAATTAGGTGACCTTGTAGGTTGGAGGAGCAAACCATGAGTGATAGTACCTTTAAGATACCTTAAGATCTTTTTATCAGCCTTCCAATGATCTTCTAGTGGAGCATTGAGAAACTGGCAGACTTTATTGACACTGAAACGGATTTCAGGTCTAGAAATTGTTGCATACTGCAATGCACCAACTACTGACCTATATAGATGTGGATCGTTAACGTAATTACTTCCAAGTTTGGATAGTTTGCTACCTGTTACCATAGGAGTATTGATCCCTTTTGCATAAGTCATTTTGGCTTTTTCCAGCAAATCTCTGATATACTTGCTTTAACTGAGAAGTAGAGATCCATTGGACAAATGCTTGACCACTATTCCAAGGAAATAATCAAGTTTCCCCACTTGCTTGAGTGAAAATTTCTCATTTAGTTTAGTTATCAGCTGCTGCACCAAAATGGACGAGCTTCCAATCACAATGATATCATTAACATAAACTAGGACATAAGTAGTATGCTGTGCACCAGTCTGGAGGAAAAGTGAGGGATCACAGCGACTAGATTGAAAGCCAAAACTGACCAAAGAGGCTGCCAACCTTTCAAACCAAGCCCTAGGAGCCTGTTTTAGCCCATAAAGTGCCTTGTTCAGCTTACAAACTAGACTCTTATTGGTGTCTTCAAAGCCTGGAGGCTGCTGCATATACACTTCCTCGTGCAAATAACCATTGAGGAAGGCATTATTTACATCCAACTGCTGCAATGTTGACTTTTGAGTAAGAGCTAGTGTCAGTACAACCCTGATTGTTACCGATTTGACAACAGGTGAAAAAGTCCCTGTTTAGTCAAATTCGGGTTGTTGATGAAACCCTTTGACTACTAACCTGGCTTTATACTTGTTAATTGAACCATCTGGGTTTTCCTTAACTCGAAGATATGCATCCAATTGCAGTCCTATTAGATGGAACAGGAACAATGTCCAAGTATTATTCTTATTCAGTGCATCATATTCTGCAGTCATAGCTTCATACCATTTGGGACTGTTCAAGGCCACTTGGACAGAACTTCGTTCAAGATGAGTAAGAAGAAGAGTAGGTGTAATTCTGGGTTTAAAAATACCAGACTTGGACCAAGTTTGCATAGGATGAGTTGATGCTGAAATGGGTTGAGGATTAGAGGAAAACACAGGTTGAAAATCAGAACCTGAAGTGTTAGAAGGAGAAGTACTTGCAGGTTCTGACTCAATGGGACTAGAGAATTCAGCAACCTCAGTAACTGCAAGAGGAGAGCTGCTGATACAGAAACTGAATCCGTTGACTCTGTGGATGCAAGAGTAGGATCAATCAAATTTGAACCAGAAGCAGAAGAGTCAGCAGAACCAGGACCAGACACAGCAGAACCAGAACCAGACACAGGAGTAGTATGAGACATGTCAGAAACAGAACCAGAAGATTCAGTGGATAAGGACACAGCAGAAAGAGAAGAATTATCAGTTATAGAAGTTAAAGGAAAATGAAACCTAGAAATAGAGGAAGAAAGTAAAGGAGAAAAAGATTGAATTTCAGAAGTAGTTATAGCTGAAGATGAATGAGACTCTGAATATGGAAAGCGAAACTCATTAGAAAGAACATCTTTTGATTTAAAATTTCTACCATCTGAGGAAAGGCATTTATACCCCTTATGATTAGAGGAATACCCTAGAAAAGTACACTCACTAGATCTAAATTCTAGTTTGTGTTTGTTATAAGGCCTCAAGCAAGGATAATATGCACACCCAAACACTTTAAGAAAAGTATAATCAGGGGCAGCATGAAAAAGCTTAGTGTAAGGAACTTCATTTTGGAGAGCTGTAGTGCGCAATCTGTTTATAAGATAGACAGAAGTAAGAAAGGCATGATCCCAAAATTTAAGAGGCAAGGAGGCTTGAGCCAACAAAGTTAAACCCATGTCAACTATTTGTCTATGTTTGTGCTCAACACTACCATTTTGATGGTGAGTGTGAAGGCAAATAAGACAATGATGAATGCCTAAGTCAGCAAGAAATTTGGAAAAGGGTCTAAATTCCCCACCCCAGTCTGTTTGGACAGATTTAATTCTTTTATCAAACTGCAGTTCAACTTCTGCCTTGAATTGTTTAAAAACAGAAAATGCCTCAGATTTGAGTTTAAGAGGATAAAGCCAAGTAAATCTTGTACAAGCATCAACAAATGAGATGTAGTAAAAATAGCCACTTGAAGATTGAATAGGAGCTGGACCCCACAAATCACTAAAGACTAATTCAAAAGGCTCTTGATAAACAGTGGTAGAGTGATAAGATAAACAATGAGCTTTACCAAGGCAACATGCTGTACAAAAATCTGAGACAATTTTATTATGAACAGGAAAATTACGGGAGTGTAATACAGACTTGACAACTTCAAAGTGGAGATGCCCTAATCTACAATGCCATAAGGTGTAAGATGTAGGGGCATTATTTACAGCTGTAGAAGTATTAGAAGACCTATTTACAGTGTTTACAGAAGAATCATGATTTACATTTGCAGAAACATCTGAACCTATTTACAGCAGTATGTATAGTATTTACAACAGGCTGAAATGAAGAACAACTTGAAGCAGAAGATGAAGAACAGCTTGAGACAGAAGATGGAGATGCTCCAGTTTGTGAAACCACATGGGGCAAGGACAAACTGTGGAAGGTGTACAAACCGTAAGGTTCAAGAGAACCCTCTAACAGTGTCTCGTTTGTGGCTTGAGATTTCACAGAACAATGAAAGGGGTGAATTTCAAAGTAAACAAAATTATCTTGAGCAAACTTACTAACACTTACTAAGTTCTTGGTAATGGAAGGAGCAAGAAGTAAGTCATTTAGAGACAAAGAGACACTAGAATTAAAAGGGGACAAAACTTTAGATGAACCAATAGATTGAATCTGAAGGCCTTGACCATTACCCATTAAGATTTGGTCTGAACCTGAAAACTCTTGTCTTTGCAGCAAATTTGCAAGGTCTGCAGTGACATGATGTGTGGCACCTGAATCAGGATGCCATGCTTGATTAGGACCTTGCGTAGAGGTTATCATGGCCATAGAATTCATCTGTTGTGCTGTATAGCTTGAAAAAGAGTCATTAGAAACCACCATAGGCATAGAATTGAGAGGCTGAGTAGAATACTGATAAGGACCAGTATTAGGATGGAAGGACTGAAATCTTGATGAATAAAATAAAGAGCCAGGAGAAGGAGAAGATTGCAGCAATCTAGGCTGCAGCAACTGTGAATGTACCAATTGAGCTGAATAAGGTTGCAGTGGTAATTGCTGCTGCTGTAAAGGCACTTGTGACTGAAAACCTTGCTGAAAACTACCCTGACCTTGCTGAAAATTATCATAATTACCTTGTCCTTGCTGCTGAAAAACTTGACCATAATTATGATCAAATCTGTAGTAGCAGACTGAGGCTGAGTGACCAGGCTGATCACACACTCGACACACTACAGAGCCTCTGTAATTGGACCCAAAACGGCCACGACCTCTGCCTCCCCTGTTACCAAATCTGCCACCCCTACCTCCTCTATTAGAGTTTTGCTGATAGGCATGATTACCAAACTGATTATTAGAACCAAAATCAGAAGTAAACCCTGATTGAAACCCTTGTCAAAACCCGAGGGTACTGATTTGGATTTAAAGCAAAACCTGGTGGAGGTTGAACTGAACTTGAAAGATTTTGTTCCAAATTTGGGGACGGCTGATTCATAGAACTAAAGGATTGAGGAGAAGGAACAACAACTTGCTTTGTAGAAGAATCAGGCAGAGGATTACCTTCTTTAACTTGAGCAACATTAACCCAAAAAGCATAAAAAATGACGAGATGATTCTTCTCTATTCTAGCTTCATGAGACAGCAACAAAGACTCTCTATCACCAATAGTATGAGGATCAAGTCGACTTGCAACTGAGGCTACGAATGCATCATACTCCTCTGGAAGACCCTCAAGGATAACATTGATATGTTCTTGTGGTGAAACCGGATGACCAATAGAAATGAGCGAATCAACAAGTGCTTTGATTCGCAGCAAGTATTCTGAAACAGATCGTGAACCTTTCTTTGTATTGTGAAGTTCAGATCAATACTGATTAACTTTTGCTCGATTTTGAGATCTGAAATATGCATGAACTTCATCCCACAACTGCCACGAATGGATACATCCAACAACACGTGTTCGAAGATTATCGGAAAGAGAAGATAGCAGCCATGAGAACATCATTTGGTCTTGCTGTTCCCAATCCAAATAAGCATCATTGATGCGACCTACACTACGATCTAAATCAAACTGAAAACTTGGAGGAATCTCTAGATCAACAACGAATGTCTGCAACGGATGAGCCTTGATTGTGGCTTCAATCTGTTGCCTCCAGACGAGAACATTCTTCTCATCTAGCTTTACCGAGATTGCATGAGAGAAACTAGCTAGAGTTGGAGATCGCGAAACTGGAGTGGTGGAGATGGGTGGGTCAATCGAAGAAGTAGCCAGTGTTTCCATGATGTTTGGATTGGAACTCAGCTTTGTGATACCATTTGAGAATTTTTTACTACAAGGAAAATGCAAGAATCTGAGAGAAAATGCAAGAAAGTGTGGCAGAGAAAGAGAGCGCGCGAGAGAGAAAGGTTCTGGAAACTGAAACTGAAAACTGAATTAACTAACTGAAGGTACACAGCTGTTTGTTTATACAGCTAACAGAAACCTAACTCTGTAGAATATTCTATCAGAATATTCTGCAGTATAGTAACTAACTCAACTAACCTGTTCTAGTACTTTCTAATCTAACACTTAATATAATATCACATACTCTAATATGTTGTGAGAACCTTTTGGTGTCTAAGTTTTGGTAGTTGTGTATCCCTAATTTGGCATTTTGGCAACGTTGTAAATGGGTTCTGCACAGCTTGTCTAATAGAAGTTTTTGAATTTTCCTCTAAATGTATGCTGCATGTGTGCAAATAATCTGATGTATCAACCTTTTGTTTGAGTTGCATATTCTTATGGTCCATTTTTGCTCTATTGGTAGAAAGACAAGCCTTTAAAGCGAAGATTAGGTCTTGAGGGCCGATTAA
The DNA here is from genome assembly GCA_029884605.1 of Ormosia emarginata. Taxonomy (NCBI): domain Eukaryota; kingdom Viridiplantae; phylum Streptophyta; class Magnoliopsida; order Fabales; family Fabaceae; genus Ormosia; species Ormosia emarginata. The sequence goes on along the minus strand of JAQQTP010000089.1, from coordinate 42,299,742 downwards.
GAGATGATCGTGGTAATCGGCGAGACCAAGATCGGAGTGACAGAATAAATGATGGAGATAGGCCTGAGAATTCCCCATCCCGTGATAGGCAGTCTAAAGCACTTGAGATGGGAAACCATGATGAAACAATGTATGATACATATGCTGGGCCTGGTGTACCTCCATTTGCCTCAGACATGCCCCCTCCTCCACCAGTGTTGATGCCTGTTCCTGGTGCTGGGTTGGTTGCCCTTCCAATTTTCCTTCCTCTTCACAATCTTATGCACTTCTTTAATTTCTTAAGATTTGGTTAGTGCTTATATAATTTGTAACTCTACAGGCCTTTGGGACCCTTTGTTCCTGCTCCACCAGAAGTTGCAATGCAGATGTTAAGAGAGCAGGGAGGACCATCTTCATATGATGCCTCTGGAAGAAAGATGCGGTCTGGACCTCATATGGGTGGACCAGCTTCAATAATTGCTGTTCCTCCAGCTTTTAGACCAGATCCTCGACGGATGCGAAGGTAAATGTTCTGCATGACCCTTTTTTGATTTGGTATCTCCAGTCAGCCCCTTCCCCACTCATTTGTGTGATCTTATAGCATTATATTTTTGTGTCATTTTTACTTGGCCTAAAAATGCTTAGTTGATACTTCAGTGCTCAGCTTATTTGTCCATAATCTGATATATTGAGATAGTGCCTTTTATTTATTTATTTATTTTATCTGTGAAAGGGAAGTTCATTTAAAAGAAAAGTTCTTTTATTCTTTCCTTAGCTATTATGGCCAGAAAATTAGAAAAAAGGACTTTGTAACTAGCAAAGGTCAGAAGGATATCCAAGTAACAAAAAAGAATGTGCCTGCCAACTGATGAATGCTGATATCAATTTTCTAGTTGCACTTCACAGATATGGCAAAGTTCTTACTTTTGTTTGTGATTGACTTTGTATGATATACTTACTTATTTGGTCAATGGTGGTGCAGTTATCAAGATCTGGATGCCCCAGAGGACGAGGTCACTGTGATAGACTATCGGAGTTTGTAGGTGTCATTGGGGTGGGTGGGTTTCTATAAATTTAATGAGATTGATTGGGCGGGCAGCCTGCAAAGTTGAAAGCTGATCCCGTCAATGATGTTTTACTTTTTCGGCGAGAATAGCAGTCTGCCATTAATAATGGGATCAGGCTCTATTTTCTTCTGTGAATTTGTTGGAGAATTTTATTATCTAACTTGCGGAAATTCGTGTTCTGGGGAAGTAACATTAATACTGTACTAGAGTTTAGATTTGTATATTTGTTTCTTGAACAAATTTATCTTACTTTTATTATATACTAGTTCGGTACCCGTGATTTTGTACGGAAATGTTCCCAATTAAATCTTGAAAGTATTAAGATACATATGTACCTTCATCTTTTACATTTGAAATTATAACTTTTGCATCCTTTATGTTAATAATATTTATATGTTCTAAAAAATAAAATTCATAACTAAAATATCAACATTTTTAAATAATATTTATTTATATAAAAAAGAATTATAGCAAACTATTTACCTTTTTTTATATGACAACTGTATTCATTGGCTTTATAAGTCTTATCTAGTTTTCATGTATATATATATAAACAATAAAAGGCATTTTAGGAAAAGAAAAAAATAGTTAGATGGAGAAGTGATAATAGATAATGCCATACAAAACATATTTTTATCAATAATTTGAGTTTGCATTACATAATTTTTTCTTCACTCTAAATTTATTACCTAACTTGTTATTATAAAAAAAAATAACTATTATTTTGAAAACAAAAGTTATAAATATTACTAATCAAGCACAAGCACCCACGAAAAGTGTAATTTTTCATTAATAGTATGGGGTGATTTCTTTGCACATTTAGTGAAGTTTAAGGAGAATCTTAACCATTTTTAAAACTATAAATCGCACATCCGTCAAAACTGAGAGGGATTTTTTTTTTCACTTTACCATTTGGTTTATTGTTGTAATTTGTAATTGCTTGTCTGTTAGAGATATTATATATTTGGATGGTTTTGTAGAATGTTCTCGGCTTATGTTTTGTTCACTTGTACTACTACGAAAACGAGATTTCTTTGATATTTTTCATTGCTGAAACTTGAGATTTCTTTTATATTTTGTATTACTGAAACTTAAGGTTTCCCTTCTCCTAAGACTTTATAATATACAATAATGTTATCTACAAATAAAAAGTTCTTTACAGATTTCATTATCGCATTATAATCTTTCACTTTTTCTATATTTTTGTGAAGTTTCTGTACACATTTTTTTGTTGCAAATATGGGGTCAAAGAGCCGAAGTTTCCGTACACAAACCTCTGGGTCAATAACTTTTTCGTAGAATACATATAAAAACCATAGGAAAATAAAGATATGCAAGAAAAGTATATTAATTATTAATATGTGCCCATAAACATAATTCCGTTATTGGAAGTAACATTTAGAGGGTATTGCCATTTTATCCCCTTGAGACAGCGAGGGATAATAAAGGCCTTTTTGTTTTATGTTTGCTTTTTCAAGTTTTAGATAGGTAGCATGCAAAATACACTCAACTGAATATTTGGTTTGAAAACCTGCTGCAAATTTCTCTCATGCTTCTGGTAAACTGAAATGTACTCTCTAGCATTCAATAAAGAGAAAATAGAAAAACGTTAAAACTTGCAGGTTGAGTCGTTGGCCATGCAAATTCCATCTGCCAAAACCATATTTTGATTTTGCATCAAATATATGATTATACTTGAAGTGCGAGAGATTATCATATTTGGTATTATACTGTTCCCATTGCTATTCCAACATAAAGGTCTTTTGATGAAATAAACAAGATTATCACATTTTATAAAGGGTTTAGGGTACTTAATTGTGCACTACCGAAATGGTGGATCACCAATTAAAGCATGAGTTTGAAATAGTAGTGCTGCTGGTGGTGGCAAATCTTCATAAACAAAAATCAGTGGGTTTGAAGTTTGAACTTTGAAAAAGTACAAAAGCGCATCACCATCTCCCATAGGCAAAACAAAAGTAGACATCTACAATGCTCATAAACATAAATTCTGTATCTTCAGAACTCCATGTACAAATTAAGTTTCCATAATGAAAATGGTGTATAATCTATAAGCTGGAGGAGGTGAGGGGAAGGAAAGCAGAAAAAGACAAAAAGGTAATTCTAGTATAAAAAATGTTGCTGGATTAAATACAAGAAATTCCTAACTGCTTACACGGTTACATCATATAATATTGAAGGGTCACTAAGTACATGAATCATGAATGTTAATCAACATGGCAGACCTTCAAAAAATAATATATCCTTTGGAATATGGATCTGAGAGTATCCACGATACGCACTAGTACAGTTCCATCATGTCTAGCAGTCCAAAATTTATAATAACTGACAGAAAAAAAGGTTAAAAAAAAGAGTAAGTGATATGTATCTATTGAAATTCATGTTACAAACAGTCTAACACAGAAACTAGAGACAGCAGCTAGCTGTGAGTAAGGAAAAAAAAAGAAAAGAAGAAGAAACACAGATGTATTGTAACCAGCACACGTGCAACAGAATTAATAGTATAGCTATAAAAAGACATTCTCTTTTTCCCCTTCTATCCTTGTTAATGATGACAAGGATGACAATGGCGAAGACAATAAAGACAATTATTATTATTATTATTAAAGTTGAATTGATGGAAAAAAGAGAACAAAGAGCTTAGAAATAAAAGTATAATTTTATCCGATAATCTTAATAAAGATGAAAGAGAAGAGCTGGAAATATAATGCTTACAAGTTACAACTCTTATAGCTGTTCCCGGATGTAGGCCATAGATCTCAGCATGGAACCTAGCGTATCTCTAGAAACTTGGAATTTCACCTCTGTTTTCCCAGTACTTGTCTTTGTATCCTGGAGCTGAAAGAAGTAGAACAGTAAAAATAAGCTAAAATACCTTAGAGTTTAGACACAATCTTATAGAACACAAAATGATAAATTTGCTTAGGTTGCATAATATTGCATAATTAAGCATACATGTACAAGGAATTATAGAATTGAAATAAAAGAGTCAATATCAGGTCCAAGAATAATATCACAAACTATTGGACCATCTAAAATTACTAATATTTTGAATTCTATAATCAATCAAAACCTATAAATGTTTGAATCAAAAACAGTTTTATTTAGCATTTCAAGATATCCTTTACTGCAGTATTAACTGTTGGATGTTCCCAATTCAGATAGATGTCCTATAACTGAATAACAACCATGTAGTTGTTAGATTGTTTGGCTTAAGTAAATTTTGTATGCCCTTATTGTTCAGAAACTTGAGTTGTTCATAAGCTCCAGTTTTTCACATATATCCTTTAAGACAAAACAATGAAAATTTATTAATTATTCACAACTCACAAGAGGTCAACTGAACTTCTAAAATCAAAATGGGACTTGGTATTATATACTATAACACTATAATAAGGGCACTTCTGGTGACAAGAAATGCATAAACTTTAATTCTAAGGGCACTTATTTCCCCTTAAGTATACAGGTGAATAGTGAGAAAGCTTGGGTCCTAGTCCGATACATATTCAGAAAGGTTCTGCCGAGCAAAATTTCAAATTAAAATCCAGAAACTTCAAATTCTCAGATACCTGCCTCCCATTCTGAGGTTTCATTGATATGAAGTGAGAGAATTTGGAGGAGTAAATTATTACACCCGTAAAACTTATAGTTGACTGTAAAATGGTTAGGAACTAGGAAGAGAGAGTAGACGTCCATGATCCAAGTTCACATACCTTTAGATTGATGACAGCAACTCTATTGACTGGTGTAGTGAGCTGCTGACTGATGTAAGTCATAGACCTCAACATAGGCTCCAAACTGACCCTTGTCACCCTGAATTGCACTTCTGTCTCTCCTGAAGGACTCCTGCCATAATCTAGCAGCTACAGGAGGGAGAAAAAAATAATTAACAGGTAGATAAGAATGTTTTCAGCAATATGCTAAGAGAAATAACCTAGAGTGTAAAGATTTTCTGCAGAGAGCAAGAATGTTAAATGGAGATCTGGAAAGAGGTTGATCTCTTCCAACTACAGAGCACTTTGATGCCACATTAAATTTAATCAGAGTATCAGACATAGGAGTTATAAATATCTTCTTCTCGATAAATAAAAGATGCAAAGACTGCAACTCAGAAGAGAACATAGGTTGCAGATATAGAAAGCACCTATATATATACCTTCATGTTGATGACTGCAACTTTACTGAACGAGCGTGAATTCTTATTTTCTATAACCCAAGTCATAGACTTGAAACAAGTAAGGACAACCTATATCAATAAATGATAGTTAATTAAAGAAATCACCAGCATAAATTAGGAGCAATAATAATAAGGGCAATTCAGAACAATACAGTGTTATCTGGAGGGCCACCATCCCGGTGAATAGAAACAGGAGCCATAGTAGGATGATTCAGATCATTAACAGGAATCCCAATGTCATTAAGATTAAAGCGATGTGTCACTGAATCTTGCCAAGGCCATAATGATGGGCTGACTTCAGAAATTGATGAAGGGCTCTTCTTGCTATTGTCTTCCTGAATGCTTCCATTAGTCTGAGTGCTTGGAGGTGTGACTTTTGCAACATTTTTCTTTACAACAGCAACTCTTTTACCAACCTCTCTTAAAGCATTCATAGCTGCATTATAAGTCTCCACAGCTATTGCCCCTTCTTCTGCAAGCTTAATGGCTTCTCGACATAAACTATTAAAACGTAAGGTGAGATTTTCAATGCCAAGTGGATCTGGTATTTTTTCATCTGTTCCAATATTGGATTTCGCATTCCTTGTCCATCGCTTTAAAATGTAGTGCAATGGAAGGGTAAGAACATTTGTAACAGTGAAGACAGTCAATATATGTCGACAAAGAATGCCTGAGTATTCCAACATCTGACAGCTGCAATTTGCCTTCATTTCAGAAATATCTAATGTGACCATGTATGCCTTGTGATCATGTTCATATTTTGCAACCCTGTATTTACTGACCACACCATCATCCTCAACAATATTTGCGGTATACACAAAAGTTTCCACCAGTTCCTCCTGAAACTTTGCAAAAATCTTCTTAGTATACAGATTTGCAGCCTGTTGTTCCATTGGTGATGGAGTCTTTAATAAAGGAGTTGTACAAATGGTATCGTAATCTGCTTCTATTTCTTTTTCCAATGAATGTTCAAGAGCTCTTTCATACTGCTTAAAGAATAAAGGTATGGTTGTCTGTTGATTTACATAGCCATCAAAAATGGAGCTAATACCATGGCTTGGAGTAAGTGCAGCAAAGAAAGTACCATGAAAGTAAACAGGAGCCCATTGTTTGCGAGCATTATACACTGCCTGAAGCCAATCATTTTTCTGGAGATCATATTTATCTAGGAGAGACTTCCATGTTGATTCAAAATCCTCTATAGTCTCCGAGAAATTGATGCAACCATATAGCTCCCCATAGAATGAAGGATGAGCAAGGTAAATATGAGCCAGTCGTTCTTGACCTTCTCTCAAAATGTGCCACTTACAAATACAGTGGCGAGTTTCTGGAAACACCTGGGCAACAGCTGCTTGTATGGCTCGGTCTTGGTCTGTGGTTATGGAAACAGGTGGTTGATCATTCATAGCAGATAGCCACGTCCTGAACAGCCAAGTAAAGGAAGACTCAGATTCGTCTAAAAGTAATGCACAACCAAATAAAACCATCTGACCATGATGATTGACACCTGTAAAGGGAGCGAATGGGACTTGATATTGATTTGGTCTATACATTGTGTCAAAAATTACCGCGTCACCAAAGTAATTATAAGCTGTTCTTGACCTTGCATCAGCCCAGAATACATTGGTCATGCGGTTCTCATCATCAAGCTGTATTGCATAATAGAAGCCAGGGTTTTCTGCTTGCATCTTCTTAAAATAATTCAGAAGATTGTGAGCATCTCTTCCAAGGGTCCTCTTTCGGGAAGATCTTACACAGGTAAAAGGCCCAATGTTTCTGGTTGGGTGACATTTTTCTACTGGAGAGGAACTCCTTACTATACTAATAGGTTCTAAATGACTACCATCAATGGAAACATAGGTATCATTACTAGTGTCACATGTCTCTGTAACATTCCTTGTAGCACCTGCAAAATGCCTACGGGGTCGAAGGTGGTGCACCTTACTAGGGGAAGCCAGGGAATGGTTATGGTCCTCAACAAACTTTGTCACTATCCAGTTTGCATCTTTTCTCTCTATCCTAAGCATTGCATTGCAACTTACCACCTTCTTCCTTTTAAATACCTCCCTAGAACAAGCAAAGTCCCAAGTTATAATTGGACCATCAGGCTTAGCACGACTAAATTGACCAACATGGGTGCTAAATCCTACATGCCTTGCATATGCATCATAAAATGTTTTTGCAGCATCTTCAGATTCAAACAGCATGTCCACTTGTGGTTTCCTATATACATCACCATCCTGATTATTTACTTGTCTTTCAGCCAAGTTTACAGTCATAATTTGTCTCTGGCCTTTTTCAGTTTCAACATTTTCAGAAGCAGGTCTATCACTATTTTCCCCTTCATCAACTGTTTCAACATCCATGACAGTGTAGCTAATGATAAGAGCAATTCAATGGCTTTCTTTGAAAGGACTAGAAAAAGTGACTCATGCTTAACCTTTTGAAGCAATGACAGAAATTGCCTACATTATACCTGCACGAGGCATTGGTTAAGAACATCATGTCCCGAAAAAATCCTACGAAATATATGATTATGCACATAGGAAATATTTTTCTAATTCTAGAATCCAGAAGAAAGATTGATTGCTGGAAGGGGAGTAAGAAGTAATTAAGATGAAGGAATTGCCAAAAGTTTAAAATGCTAAATCATCAATATTGTCAAATGCCAACTGATTACAGATATTAATAGATCCTTCAGCATGCAAATACTAGTTTATTCAACCCCTGGAAGGGTGGTTGTAGGCAGCTTGGCTAAAGTAATTAAAGACATCTAACAGTTTTGGTCAAAGACCCACTAAAATGCTGAGGTTTCAAGCTTAACTCTGATGACAAAATCACAATTTTGATAATATTTGAGAAAAATAATATTTTATATATGCTCAGAAATCCCTTAATTTGAAACTAGAGAAGCATTGCCTTGTGGAAAGAACATGCTAACCAAATAAAAATTCTGGAAACTACAAAGTAATACGTCTACCCTATAATCAATTTTTCAGAACACATGCCAATTAAGGCTTCAAGAAATATAGAGAAACCATTCAATTCAATAACCCATTATCTTTAATAAAGAACAAATTGAGAATATAACATTATCACCAATAAATAAAATAATTTTCAGTTTCACTACAATTGCTTACCCAAAATCATGTTTACAGTTTCAAAATTCTCAAAGAGCATTGTCATTACAACCCATTGACAATGGTTTGATTACTTGGCTCTCCCTTCACCCACTTCCAACAAAAAACAAAGGAAAAAAATGGTAATTATTACATTACAAAATAAATTTTAAAAAAAAATATCCCATTCTCAAATCCAAGCTTTTTGCATTCGATGTTGTATTCACCAACCTGAGGGCCAGAAGAAGAGTTGGGTTGAGGCTGAGATTGTGAGTGGAACCAAAACGCAGCGTTTTTGGTCCCAAAACCCGTTCTGCGAGTACCCTTTGTGTTGGTGATTAGGGTTGTTGAGTTGAGAGGAAGAAGAGCTTGAATTTCAGCGTAGCAGCTGAGTGAGGCCGAGTTACGAACACGAGTTGTAGTAGCCAAACCCAGAAACAAACACGGTTTGTCTCTTCTTGTAATTCCACTTTTTGTTGCAGATGACACTGTCATTTGCTTCCACCCCTTTTTCTTATTTTTTTTTATAATTTTTATTTGAAAGTTTAATTTTCATACAACTCACGTGCAATTTTTTTTTTTTTTTATTTATGATTTACTTATGTGTTATTATATTCTAATTTAATTTTATACTATATTATATTAGAATTCAATTTTAATTTAATTTTATATTATATATTATATATTATATTATATTATAATTTAATTTTAATTTAAAATAATTAGATGATAATAATAATTATCTAAAATGATAAACTCTTTCCTAATAATCTTATATTTATGAACAAATTTAAAACATTTTAAAATATCATCTTAATAAATTTTATAATTATTTAAGGAAAAATAAAAAATAAAAAAAGTTATTCACCAAAAACAAAAAGCATATGCGTGTAATGCTTTTGAAAGTTTTAAAATTGCCTTTTAGTCTTTTCTTTTTTATTTTAATAATAAAAATATTATTATGCAAATATTTTAGGAAGATTTAATATTAGAAAATATTAGTTGTACATAACTTTTATACACATAAAAGGTAAAGAGTGTTTTTTTATGTGAAATGTATCCTAGATTAATATTGATGAATAAAAAGGAAAGATAGTGTTTTTTGATGTGAAATGTATCTTGGATATGTGGCTAATAATTTTGACATATAGGTAACCAATTTTTAGATTTTGATCTCGTATTTGGAATTTTCTTTAACTATTAAAATATACAGAACTATATATATATATATATATATATATATATATATATAAAAAGAATAGAAAATTATATTAGTATAAGTTAAAGTTATTTTTATATTATTAAATATTTTTTATTAAATAATTATATATATTATTTTATATTTATATAATTTTTGTTATTAAATATTTTATTTTTTATACACTTATATTTTAATTTTATTAGCTCATGATAATATAAGAAAATATATATAGTTAAAGTGAGAAATGTTATTTGCCCATAATTTAAAGTTAAAACTAAAGAGCTCCGACGTCAAGATATACAGTATGGCTTATACAAGGTGTGGATCCCAATGTAATTGGTCCCATTCAGAAAATATTATATACACTTTATTTTGTCTTAATTGGGTTCTATCTTGGCTATATTAGTTAGGCTCTATAGTCACACCCTAATTAAAATATGAGATAATTAGCAACAAGGGTCATGGTGGAATTGGCCCCAACTTACGTGTCAAGTTATAGGAGCGTCTCGGTTCAATATTTGGATCAACCACGTGGAGAGACTTAAACTAGTTCTTTAGCTTGGTGGAATTCAACATATCTCCGCTATTCCTTCATGGGTAAGGCTAATAGTAAATCGTAAACTTAAACATACGTCGTGCCTGAAACCGCTTGCCGTGGGGTATGTCACTATAATCTTTTTTTTTTTTTTAAATATATATATAGAGTTTATTTAATGAGATAAATATTTATTATAAAAAATAAGATATATAAATTTTGATCATTTAATTTTATATAAATAATTAAAATTAAAATATAAATATATGTAATTTTTTAAATAATTAAATTAATTTTTAAATAAATTTTAATATTAATAATCCATATAGTTAATATTTTTTTTTTTATTTTATAATAAAAATTTTCTTATTAAATATGTTTTTTTTTAATAATTACTATGTCTTTGTAAAACTTTATGCCTTTGTACAGTTGTTAGGAGGTTTTTTTTATCATTCTACTTTTAGTGATAAAATTATTTATCAAATTATTATATTTTTAAAATTATATATTAAACGGTCACACATTTAACAATACGTTAATTTTATTATTATTTTTATGTTCACATAGATAACGTCAAAGATAGTGACGTTATCATTACAATTAAGTCAACATACTAGACATTATTTATGTAGACACGTCATAACACTTGACGTTATTCACGTGAATACGTTATGCTCTCCGACACTTTCTTTAATTTAACACCAAATGTATTGGTGTATCACGTGGATAACACCAAGAGTGATAACATATTTACGTGGACGGCTAAAACTTTGTTTGAAGCACAAATTTTTTAATTTTTTTCTTGAAATTATGAACATCTATTGTAGAGCGAAACTTTGTTTCAGTCGCACACAAATTTAAAGCACCCTAGATATGACTCAGTAAATTTTTAAAAAAATGTGAAAATAATTTTATCAAAAATATCATTCCACAAATACTTTTTAAAACACCAATAGCATTTCAAGGATCGCATATATCAATTTTAGGCCAATATATATACGGACAGCTAAAGATGATACCTTACACAATTGAAAATGTACCAATTTCGCTAGTAATATATGGAGATTTAGATTAAGTCGAGTTGATTTGGATCAACCTTTAGATCTAAGTAATTGGTGATCAGACACCAATGTAATAGACGTTTACAACTTTAGGAAAAAAATGAAAAAATTGTGCTTCAAACAAAGTTTTAGCCGTCCATATGGATACGTCATAACACTTAACATTATCCACGTAGATACGTCAATATATTTGGCGTTACATTAAGGAAAGCGTCAGATAGTCTGACGTTTCTACGTTGATAACGTCAAACATGATGATGTATTCACGTGGATAATGACTAGTTTGTTAGCGTAATTGTAATGATAGCACTATTATTTTTTACGCTATTTATGTGGATGTGAAAATAATAAAAAAATTAAGCGTGATCAAAAGTATATTAATTTAGTATATAATTTTAAAAGTATGAAAATTTAGTAAATAGTTTATTACGGAATGATTAAAAAGTCCTTGTTAGGAAAATCCATATATATATATATATATATATATATATATATATATATATATTGTAAGATTGTGAGATGAGTATTTATTGTAAGATTGTGAGAGGAGTAAATTTTGACCATACATGTATGGATGGTCAAAATTGGAAGTTACTTAAAGGTCATGTGACTACTTAAAAAAATTACATGCATTTATATTCTAATCTTAACTTTTCATATAAGATCCAATTGTCAAGACTCATTTCTCTCATCCTCTCACAATAAACTCCTCTCACTGAGAGGAGTGTTTATTGCCAGAGAGTGAGATAAGTGAATCTTGACCATACATAGATAGTCAAGATTAAAAGTTACTTAAAAGTAATGTGACCACTTAAAAAAGTCACATGTATTTATGTTTTAATCTTGACCATTCATGTAAGATCCAATGGTCATAATTCATTTCTCTCACCCTCTTAAAATAAACATTCCTCTCATCTAATACACTTCATATATATATATATTCCATCTTGGCCAATTAAGTAAAAAGACTTACATTCAATATTATACCTTTATTTTATTGTAATTTGTATTCCATTTATCTCTTATCATAACCACTCACAATAAAATAAAGCATAAGATCTCAATTTTATTACACTTAATATATCCTCCTATATATATATATAAAAGGAGTGTTTATTGTAAGATGTGAAAGGAATAAATATTGACCATTTGATCTTACATTAATGGTCAAGATTATAACATAAATGTATGTAACTTTTTTAAGTGGTCACATGACCTTTAAGTAACTTTTAATCTTGATCATCTATATATGGTTGTATAGTCAAGATTTACTCATCTTACCCTCTCACAATAAATTTTTTTCTCACTAGATATGTATGTATGTATATATATATATATATATATATATATATATATATGAGAAAAGTGTTTATTATGAGAGGGTGATAAGAGTGAGTTTTATCTTGACCATCTATATATTGGTTGTATGATCAAGATTTATCATATCAGTTCTCACATGATAAAAATTCTTACCATTAGATATATATATATATATATATATATATATATGAGGAGGATCAATTCTACAAGTGTAAGTCTTTTTTGACTTACATTCATTTTTAACTGTTAGATCCACTTTTATCTAATAGTTCTTTTAATGAAATAATCTCAACCATTAGATGAAAGTAGATCTAACGATTGAAAATGAGTGTAAATCAAAAAAGACTTTTTGTGGCTCGATCCTCTTATATATATATATATATATATGAAGTGTATCATGTGAGAGAAGTGTTTATTGTGAGAGGATGATAAGAGTGAGTTTTGACAATTGGATCTTACATAAAATTAATATTAAAACATAAATGTATGTGACTTTTTTAAGTGGTCATTTGTTGATAATTTCATCAACGTATATATGATCATATACCCTCATGATTTTCCTAACAAGGACTTTTAATCATTTCATAATAAACTATTTACTAAATTTTCATACTTTTAAAATTATATACTAAATTAATATACTTTTGATCACACTTAATTTTTTTATTATTTTCACATCCACATAAATAGCGTAAAAAATGATAGTGCTATCATTATAATTACGGCAACAAATTAGGTAGATGGTCAAGATTGAAAGTCACTTAAATGTCATATAACTATTTAAAAAAATCGCATATTTTATATTATAATTTTAATTATTCATGTAAGATTCAATTGGCCAATATTTATTCATCTCACCTCTTACAATAAACACTTCTCTCACTAGAGTAAAATGTTATATATATATATATATATATGGCAAGATATCTAATGAGATGAGTTTTTATTGTAGAGATTTGATGAAAGAAATCTGACCATACAACCATACATGATGATCAAGATTAAAAGTTACTTAAAGGTCATGTGACTACTTAAAAAAGTCACGTACATTTATGTTATAATCTTGACCATTCATGTAAGATTCAATTGTCAATATTTACTCATCTCATCTCTTATAATAAATACTCTTCTCACCAGAGTAAGATCTTATATATATATATGAGACATATCTAGTGAGAGGAATGGTTATTGTGAGAGGGTGAGAAGAGTGAATCTTGACCATACAACCATACATGGATGGTCAAGATTAAAAAGTTCTTAAAAGGTCGTGCCGACCACTTAAAAAAGTCGTATACGTTTATGTTTTAATCTCACCATTTACAAGATCCAAATATTTATTTCTTACTCTCTCAAGAAAACATTCAGCTCAAATGCTGATATCTTATATATATATATATATATGAAGTGTAATCAACTTACACTGTGATTAATTTCTACTCTTACATTCATTTTAAATTTGTTAGATCTACTTTCATCTAATAGATTATTTTAATGAAATAATCTCAACTATTAAATGAAAGTAGAATAATAGTTAAAAATAATTGTAAGAGAAAAAAAAAGACTTATAATAATATAAGTTGATCCTTTTAATATATATATATATATATATATATATATATATATGGAAGAATTTATTTAAAAAAAAATAAAAAACTAATTTATACTTAATTTTATATTTTTATTTTATTATAATCTTATAAATATTATTTATCTTTTATCATAATTATATGATCATGATAAAATAAATAATATAAAATTAAGTGTAAGTAGTCGCTTCTCATGTATGTACGTATATATACACACACTGTGTAGAAAGGGTCTCATCTTCTTCATCCTCGGGTAACCGGAGACAAGAAGAAGAGTCTCCATCGCTCACAAAGCAGAACCACCCCCACACACAACACACCTCTCTCTCTCTGTGTTCCCTATCTGATAGCTTCCCTTCCCATTCTTTTTTAAGTTATCCTGAATTGAAGTTCCTCTTTCATCGTTCTCTCTCATTCTCCACCATCACTGCAACCAAACAGCCTCTTTGCTTGCTTCTTCATTGCTTCATCAGACCCATTTCGGAGGACCAAATTTCAAACAAAATTGGACCCACCCTAGAGTTTCTCTCTCTTCTCGGGTCTTCTCGCTTCACTCCAAACTGAACTTCAAATTTTGTTCACTGGGTATCGTTCCTACATGCTTCATTTCATATATAATCTTATTTGTTTCCATTTTCGACCCCTTCGCTTGCTTAAGGTGTTTTGCACCTTGGTTTATATCTGCACACTAGGTGTTTGATTATTTGTCTAAGTGGGTTGCTAGACGATACACGCTGGAATATGTGCTGTTGGTTTATTTTGTAAATGCACCTAATTGTCAGGGTATACATGTTCATGATTCCAGAAATTGTGGGTCACAATGCTGTGTGTTCTGTACCATATTTGATTCCCTGACTTATCAATAAAAAAATTTGGGAATTGGTGAAGGGTCTGTTTATTTTGATTTTTTTTTTCTTTTTTTCCTTTTTGGTACAAAATGAGGGTTTAGGACTTGTGACACTTTGAATTTATCATTCCCTTTTACTGTTGTTAAGTTGATGATAATTGGTTTTGCATGTTTTTCTTGATAATGCTAATACGCTGGTAACTGGTTTGTCTTAGAATGCAGAAGGTGAGTAGTGAGTTTCCATTTTATGTTTTGATATTGGTTTGTGGCCGTTGTGTTTTTATGCCTATCATGCTGTTTAGAGATTGAATGATGTTAAATTGTTAATGATACTGAGGTTGCTGGCTGACCTGCAGAAGGAGAACAGTGAAAATAATATGAGCATGTTCGTTTTCATTGCCTCTCATGTGTGGGTTGGATCCATCTGCCCTGCATGCATCAGCAGGTTATTATTACTATCATTGTGACTCGTGAGTAACTCAATGTATCAAAGGACATAGCCTGCTTTCTTCCCGTGCATTTCCGGCTTTGTGATTTACCCACAACAGGAGGCAAAACTTTATGTAATTTTCTCCAGAAAGCAATTACTATTTTACCTCAAAACAGTAATGGAAGCAGCAAAGGTTCTTTCACACTCCAAGACTGCCCCTTTCGGTTTCTCTATCGTGAGCAACAAAGTCTCTCTGAGACCTTTCAACAAACGTTTTCATGCTGATGTACTTACTAACAGTTATCATTTTCACCCAAGATCCAAGTGCTTTAGTTTTCAATTGAATTGCTCCTATGGAAACCCTTTTTCAACAAGAAAAAGGGCTGATTTGCTACCTTCTCCCCAATGCTCAATTTCCAGTAAAGCCAGCACAGAATCTCATAATCCAATCCTAAAGTACTTCAGCAATCTTTCATTTGATTCAATAAAAGCTACTCTTTTGCAGTTGACTCCTATTGATATTGTGAAGTGGTCTGGGATATTATCCATCATAACTGCAGCCACAAAATGGACTATGAATATGCTCTTGAGCCCGTTCTTCTGGATGTATTTTAGCTGGACTTGGTTGTTCTGGCCATGGTTGGTGGCCGTAGTGCTTGCGATTTATGGGTTATATTGCTTTTGGAAACATCAGCTTGGTGAGGCAAACATATTCGAGCAATTGGCAATTGTTACATCAGTTTTTACATGGCTCACTCTTGTTCCAACAGGTCATTTCAATGGCTACCTTGAAGGCTGGCCTTTTGCTTTCTTTTTTGTGTATCATTATTTCTTTTTCTTCAATGTTAGCGTTCGAAAGCGGTTATATGGAGATTATTATGCTCGGCCTCATGACCCTAAATGGGATGTGAGCTTGCCGATGTGGTCTCGCCTTTTGTTCAGTGCAGGAGTCATGGTTGGCCATTGGCTTGCAGCATTTGAAGGGCCGGAGCTTCACCGCATACCAGGTGGGTGGAGCAATCTTGGAATCTGGGCTTTAATTATTTTAACTCTGCTAATGCAGTATAATGCCACATTGTACCTTGCCAAGTATTCAGAAAATGTGGTGGTGCCAACTGCTGTTGTGCAATTTGGACCTTATCGCTGGATTCGGCATCCAATATATTCATCTACGATGCTTTTGTTTGTAACATACTGCCTTGCGCTTCGAGCACCTTTGAGTCTGCTATTTGTTGTAGCGGTTTGTTTGTTGTATTATAAGCAGAAGGCAGAGATGGAGGAGGCTTTGATGGTTGAGGCTTTTGGTCAGAGTTACACAGAATATGCAAACAAAGTTAAGTGCAAGTTTATTCCTTTTATCTATTAGTTGGTCTCCAGAAATGTAGTTGTCAGTCATCAAAATCTGATTGGAATGTCAGGTTTAGGCAAAAGTGAGTGTCACTCCTCGAAATCCAATAAATTGTATTCCTTTGTTTACTCTTTACTCTGTTATCTTCAGTGTGTTTAACTTCTTAACCTTAATCCTCTGGCATCCTGATGCACTTCTGGTGATTGCCTTTTTAACATTGAGGTTTTCGTTTATGTATTCTTGGATATAGTGGACATGGTTTACTGTGTCTCTGTTCAAGACATGCAAACACCGGCTATTTAATTCTCTCGTCTATTTTGAGTTATGTGCCTTGCATTGGTGCTATGTTATACTCTGCCTAATTCATAGATGAGAAATGTTTTATCTTCTTATCAAATCTTTTTATTAATCCTTTTAATTATTAAATGAAGAAAGTATTGAATATTTTTTATGTTTTTAAAATATTAAATGTATTTATTTTTTCATTTAATACTTTTTTTATTTAATATTAAAAAGATTATTAAAAAAAATTTCTAAGAAGATATAACATTACTCTTCATAGAAACAATATTTTCTGCTATAAAGTTGCTTTCTGCCTTATGTGTTGAAACTTGAAAGGCCTTCCACATGCGTTTGCCTGTTGCATGCAGACAAAACAATCAATCATGTTTTACTATTTTAAGACCTATGCCGGCGCTCCTATGGATATGGATTTTGGTTATCGTTGGTGTGCATGCTGGAGTAACAATGTAGAGGGATTCTTGATCATAAATGGAGGTGGTTGTATGTGCAAATATAAGTGTACTATATGAATGAGTTGAACCATGCTCTACCCTAATACCTTGAAAAGTTTACAATACTCCTAAAAGAGTATGGAGTATCAATACTCCATTGACTTCACTTATTGTATCTAGTTTTTTTTTTTTTTACTTTTTTTTACCTATTTTTATTATTTATGAAAAAGCTCACTTTTATTTATTGTTCAATCTTTTATTTTTTTTTTCATTTTTCCTTTGTCCTCTCTCTCTATCTCTCTCTCCTCTATCGTTCGGGTTTGTGGATGGCGGGTCGTAGGTTACGAGTGAAGTAGCGGCGGCGTGATGGTTGGAGTGTCTGGTTCGGTTGAGGACGGCGGTTACAGGTGACGGATCTGGTTCAAGTTTAAAGGTTCAGTCAAGATCTTTGTTAGTTGTATGTTGCAGATCTAGGTTCATGGTGGCCATGGTTGACGGATCTGGGTGGTAGAGGTGGATGGCAGATCCGACCAATCTTTTTATTTCTTCATTTTCCCTTTGCCCTCTCTCTCTCTCTCTATGTCTCTCTCCTTCGCCATTCGGGTTCGTGGATGGTGGGTTGTGGATTATGGGTGTAGCAACGGCGGCGTGATAATTGGGGTGTCTGGTTCGATTGAGGATGGCGATTACAGGTGGCGGATCTGGTTCAAGTTTGGAGGTTTGGTCAAGATCTTTGTTGGTTGTAGGTCGCAGATCTGGGTTTGTGGTGGCCATGGTTGACGGATCTGGGCGGCACAGGTGGGTTCGGGCAACCATGGAGGTTGAACGACAGAGGATGTGGTGATTGGTCTAGACAACGGATGTATGTTTTCTGTTTCTATAATATTTTTGCAATTTTCTATTTTTGCAGGGAGTGAGAGAGAAGAAAAAGTATGAGAAAAGAGAGGATGTTTGTTTTCTATTTCTGTAATTTTTGATAAATTAAAACATGAATAATAAGAATTAAGGGTTCAAAAATAAATAACACAACTTTTTAAACAAGTGGCATGTGATAAGTTTTAACTCTTGATATAAAATTTAACTCACTCAATGATAAAAAAAAAATATTGGAGTATTTATGCTCAATACTTCATTATGTAGATTGTAAAACTTTCCTAATACCTTTTGTTATAGTAGACAGATTCAATTGTTAAAATTGATTCAAATACTTTCTATTAAAATGCTTGCTGAAATGGTTGGGGTTTTCATACCCCGTGCAGTCTCTATTGTCTCTTTTAAGTAGTTGTTTTTTCTAATGGAAATGCTAAATGTTGCGAATGAACATCTTTTTTTTATTAATTTTTATTTAATAATAAATAGCAATGCTGTTTTTCTAACTTCTTTAGACTTTTGCCCCTATTACGTAACCAAAACAAAAATAAGGCCTTTTTTTTTCCCAAGTACATAGAGGCTTATTAACTACTTTAACTACATATAACTAGCGAAATTGGTACATTTTCAATTGTATAAGGTATCATCTTTAGCTATCCGTATATATATTGGACTAAAACTGATATATGCGATGGTGTTTAAAAAAGCATTTGTGGAATGGTATTTTTGATAAAATTATTTTCACATTTTTTTAAAATTTACTGGGTCATATCTAGGGTGGAGTCTTTCCAAAAAAATTTACAAAAATTACTTACTTCATTATTGTATTTAACGAAAAATGGTATCAGTTAGAAGTAATAAACACACTTTATAGTTTATATAAAATTCATATTATATTGCAAACGAAAGCTTTAGTCAATCATACCCTTCTTTTTTGTTTAATATATCACATAAATTAAATTCAAATAAATATTGGCACAATGTGTCAATGATATATACAATCTGGGCAACTCTATCTTCTTTAATTATTATTATTTTTTTAATGTACTTTGATGGACATATAGAATGAACCCAAAAAAAAAATATGTATCAGAATTCATATCTCAATACTAACTACTAAGCTCAAGTCAAATAAAAAGGCAACAACCCATAAAACAGTATATGATTGAGAATGGAAAACTCAAATTGTTAAACAAAGAAAAAATGTCTTCGCAGTTTCCACCCAACTCACTTTTTCGGTTTTTGCTCATTATTAGGTCTACTACCTGTATCTGTGAACTAAAATCTAAGTCTAAAATGGAAGACAAGGTAGTGTGGAGGAAGGTAAAACCTAAAACCAATGAACACTTTCACAATTCACCCAATGTCCACACTCATCTACCTATCACAACAGATCCCAACAACATACAAAGCAAACCCAACAATCTACATAAACTTCCAAGTAGCTCTTCCAACACTTTCCCAAGAGATCATAGAGAATAGTTACAAAAAACTGAGGTTGTTGTAGATGAAGGTGAAGAAGAAGCTGAGGATAATAGCTTCTCCTGGTTGTTATTATCCACCATGTTTCCAGCAGCACCATCCATATCTCCACAGCCAATACTATCCAAAACTGCACTCAAATTGAAATCACTCTCACCAGGTTCTGTGTTGAACAGAAAATCAATGTCTTCCTCAAAGCCTGCATCATCAAACATTCCCAGTAAATCCTCACCTTTGCTCAAACCCAAGTCAGGGTCTTGAAAGTGAGATAAATCAGTATCCATGAAACTCCAAGGTAGGTCCTGCTCAAGAACATGGTCCATAATAGTAGCTGGTGAGGATTCCTCACTTAAAGGGACATGGGTATTTTGAACTTGGTACTGCTGTGGTTCACTGTGCAGATTTTCTGGTGGGAGTGGTGTACTTTTCTGTTCTACTTCTGCTTCTTCAGAATCAAAGGAGCTAGGAGCTGTTTCTGTTTGTGTTTCTTTTTCTTGAGATTGGTCATTTTTCTTCTTTATTTTGTCAATATAGTTGCTTATGTCAAAATTGGTCACTGCATTGAGTCCTCTGTGCTCTATAGCTGCCATATCATATGCGACAGCTGCTTCCTCTTGAGTTTCTTCAAAGTTCAAATCCAGCAAAAAACGATCCCAAAAGATTAGTAATAAGAAAAAAAATAATAATTAAAAATTGGTAGGAAACTAATTAATTCTTAAAAGAATAAAAATTACAAAAAGATAACTTTATGACACAGAATCTCATAAAGTTGATAACTTGTATCACAGCCAGGATTAGACTTCACGTGCCCACTGGGCTTTAAGGTGTTTGTTAGAAGTTGTTAGTGTCCCGTGTGCTTTTATAACTAAATATAAAAATATTTAACCAAATTTTCATTTTTATTGTGCATTAAAGAATGGCAATTTTTTAAATTATTACTTTTGACCGACAAGTTGGCAGGAGATTGTGCAGACAGCATGAACTCTGCATCATCATTCATGAACCAAGTACAAAGTCAAGGATCTGCTGTACCCTCCAACATGCTTGTCTACTGGGTTTAGGGATCTATTGTCAAATGTTAGATTGAACTTGGCCAACTAATTGTACGTGGAACATAGCTAATAAAGATTGTTTTATTGGGCGTCTTGTTGCCCCGTTCCTTTACCCAAAAAATAAAAAATAGCTAATAAAAAATACAATAACATTATACAGACATTTTTTTTTTAAAAAAAATTCTGCAATGAACAATATTTAAATTTAAGGGATGACATATAAACATTTTTCTATCAAGCTAATATCCAAATACATCTATAATATGTGACAATTTATGAAAAAGAAAAATTTCAGTATGTTTGCAAAATAATTAGAATAGTGGAAATGGGATCAACACAGCAGCTTTGGCTCCGTTAAAGCAAAGAGAAGAGCCCTTGCCCCTTATGTCTACACATCAGCCCCTCGTGGTGGTCACTTTGAACAAATTGGAACCATCAAGAAGGGGGGAAGGGGGAAGGCACGTGTCTTGCTGCTTAGTGCTTGGAGCTGTAGCTTTCCTATGCTTCCTATTTTTATGTGATACACATACTGTCAGAGCAGATATTGATGTATAGTGCAGCTAGTGGACAATAGTACCGCACCTACTGTTCATGCAACGAGCACAACTCACACAAGCAGCCTAAAACAGTAGCTTTAACGGAATTTATTGTCATTAATTATGAGAACTACAGTTTTCCAAGCTGTAGTGTTGTAAATATATACTATTGTAGTATGTGCAAAACTAAAGCACCCTACTGTTGATTGGGATCGGTTTGCAATGTCATATGTTTTTGACATAATCAATAATTAATATAATTATAATAATTATTTATTTAATAAGAAGGTTAAATTTATTATTTAACCATTTGCTAGAAACTTGTTATATGCTTGTATTTTAGAAGAAACAGTTTGGTTATAACACTTCCCTAGAACCCCAAAAGTGAGAAACAGTTTTAGCCTTTTAGGAGAAGAAATAGAAGAGAACTTACTATATGTCCCCAAGTAAAGGTACTTGTTACCACATACTCTTCCAATGCGAGCTTCCCAGCGGCCATTATGGTGATGCCTATCCAAATGTAAAGTTTGTGTTAGTAGCCCAACATTTATCTTATTAAGAAATTTATACCATTTGAGATGTTTAATACCAATGTAAATGGCAACAACCATGATATGTGCACATTACTAAAGTGATGTAAATTTTAAATAACTTCGATTTTTGTACAAGAATTGGTCCGCACCCAATCATCGTAAAAGTAGTGTAAAAAAAAATTGATGTACAAATTAGGGGTGTCAAATGGATGGATTGGTTTGATTTTGGATTGGATCATAATGGATGGATCCAAAATAAACCATTAATCCATTTAAGATCAATTTTTGTACAATTTTGGATTGGTCCGTCTTAATACAAATTTAGCCCAATAATTTGTTGCTAATTTAATGGATGGATATTCAATCGTAATGGATGTAGTGAAAGTGAAAGTAAATAATTAAAAAGGTAAAATACAATATCCAATTATTGGTTTTTATGTATCAAATATAAAATAGGATTATTATCTAATTGGATGTTGGATTTCAATGGCAATGATGGATTAAAAATTAATGGATTTTTAACATTGGAAATATAATTTCAATGCAACTAACCTAGCTACCCCACGATACTTAGAAACACCTCTAGAAAAACCACTGCTTTGCCGCCGCAAAGAAGCCAAGTATTCTTCTTTTGTGACCTTGTCCATTTCCTCAAGGTCCTTGGTATATGTTTCTATCTGCACAGCGCATCCACAATTAGTTAATTAGATACAATATCTTAATTATATTTTCTATAATACATACATAAAAAAAAAAAATTAACGTACCGAGAAATTCAAGGTTGCATCCTTCCTCCAATACTTAAGGGCTGCTAGATCATAGGTACGAGCGGCAGCTTCTTCAGTATCATATGCCCCTATATGAAAAGGGGGAAAAAAAATTAAAATAAGAGAATTGGGCCCAAGTGACCACATCATGATCAGAATCTTTCTTGACCTCAAAAATAATTTGGAAAAAGGGATATTGCATTAGATTTATAATTTAGAAAATTGAAAAGTTAACTAGGATTGTGTGAGATCCAAATGCATGAGAAGATACTTACCCAAATAAACTAAAGCAGCCACAAAAGTGTATGTGAACGTCGCAATGACAGAGATTATCAGGAATAAAACAAGGTCAGAATAGATAATAATCACCATTAGAAAAATAAACTGATTAAAAATAATAAACAAAAGATAATAGATCTCCTTGATTTTCTCACTTGTTTTTTTTTTTGGCTTAATTTAATCACAATTTTCTCACAACCCCAAAGAAAATTACCTTGTCGTCCCTTCTTGTTCTGAATGCTGTTCCATGAACTCTTATCCCATAGGTGAGCTTCAAACCTCCCAGTCCATCTATGCCTGTTGATCAAAGACATTAAAACACATGCAAATACAACTGAAAACCCATTTAGGAGAATGCAACAAGAAACTAAAAACAGTGACTGAAACCTGGTAACTCCTCTGTAAATGGAGCTTCTTCTGCCAGTGGTTTGATTCTGCTTACAAATTTTCTGTGACTTGAGATTCCTTCTTGGTTGCTTAGGCCTCCTTTTCTCTGATTGAATGGGAGTTTCAAACCCAACAGAAGATGATGATGATGATGAACAAGAAGGTGCATGAGACCTCTTCATTTTTGGCCTCACTATCAATGCCAACACACACCCTTTTGGCCAGAAAGAAGAAAGAACACAATGTCAGAAGGCACTTGGAGATGAATTAGACAAAAGTAACCTTTGAATGTGTTACCAAGTCTCTCTTTTTCTTTTCCCTCTTCTGGTAGGTTCTATGATAGCCTCTTTGTATTTGTAGTAGTAGTAGTAATCTGGTTACCTAAAGTGGTTTACCAAAACATAGAGAAAGAGAGAGCATGAGACAGAAAAATAAGGAAAGGAAATTGGGTGAGTCTTAAAAGGAGGAGAAATTATTTAAATATGCAATTCAATCTGTGATGCTGGGTGTGGTGTGGGAAGTGATGGGAATGACATAACCTTGGGTTGAAATTTAACTGGGTCAATTAACCATGGGTTAATCAAATGGCTTAAAATTTGAGCAACACTTGGCAAGGTGGTGCAGCCATGCTACCAATGGGGTTTTGTATTCTAAGCTGGCTTTCCTGGTTTAGGAATCTCAACCTTTTTTGTCAGCATCTTAAATTATTTAAAAAAATGAAGAAAGACTTGAAAAACTTACCTGGCTTGTATTGTACTGTGTCAAGTGTGCATGTCAGTTACTTCGAGTTTGTTTCTGAAATATAAGTAGGATCAGGGTATGTGAGCGGTGGAGAGATATCTTAATCTAAATTAGTTGGGAATGTTATGCAAAGGTCTTGGAATTCAACTAAATAATGGTAGGAAACAAATAGTCAGAGAGATTATGCAAGAACAGAAGACCCTTACTGTTTTGTTTTGTTTTGTTTGCTTTTTTTTTTTTTTTCCAGAGTATGTGTATATATATATATGGCTATTTTTCCTGAATATATAAAGCTTGTCAATTTTGTAGTGTGCAATGCAATTTACAAGACAAGGAAAGGTCAGTGACTTGGAAGTTGAATCATATAAAGCAATAGTCTAAATTTGAATACTTTGCACAGATTCAAACATCAATTAAATCTTCCGAAAAAATAATCAATTCAATCTAACTGTTATAATACTAAAACTAATTAGTTTGAATTCCATTTTTTTTTGGTAGCTGAATTTCATATTTATCGTCGACATTGACTACATGTTTTTACCTGTATGGCGACAAGTTACATAGCCTTTTGATAACTTTTTAATTTATGATGACACAGGAACCATTTTGTTTTGGGGGGGAAATGTAGTATTAATTAACCACGAAGATAGTCAATAAAGTAATATTTAAAATTTTGACATTTTAGTAATTAACATTATTTTCTATGGTATCTCATATGAAGTAATGTATTTATCTTAAATGATTTACGAAACTTCTTAAAATTAGCTTTGTTCATTAATTGACTTTGGCTATCTATGATTCATTTTGGCCAATTAGTTTGAGTTTTACATCTCCCCAAGTGATATCAATCCATGTTTGGCAATGAGTTACACATGTTTCATAACCTCTTAATATATGAACACATCAAGGAGTCTGCTCGGTGCCAACTTCGTTTTTATGAGGGCGGCGCGCGTCGTTATACATGCCTCCCATTTAATGTTTTTCAAAATCTAATAAGAATCCTAATTCTCACAATTATTTCTAGGAAAGATATGCGAATGAGTTGGGTACGATGTATAAATAATAAACGAGTAATGTTATATTTTTTTATAAATTTTTTAAATAATTTTTTTAATATTAAATAAAAAATAAATATATATTAATGTCTTGAGAATATAAAAAATATTCAATATTTTTTTATTTAATAATTAAGAAGATTAAGTAAGAAAATAAAATATTTCTCTTAATAAATTATTCTAAAATTGAAGTTGTACAATATTGCATTTTGAAAGATTTTTAGTGTTATTTAAGACTTATTTAGTATGGTGTATTAGATCGATAGTATAAATTAATATAATATATTATGACTTTATCAATTGTTTGATATAAATATTGTATTATATAAATTTATCTATCAATCATCTTTTATATATTAAAATAATAAATAATTTAATCAACCCTTAAGAGTGAAATTAAGCATGACTGAGTTTTGATGTATAACTCATAAAAAAATATTCGTTACAACTCTAAACATTCATATCAAGATCTTTTTAATTTTTTTTCTCTTAAGTGGTTAATTGTAAGAGAGAGAAAGACACAAAAAAAATTGAGTGTTGACTCGATTAAAATTTATAAAAAAAATTTTATAACATTATATTTTTTTCTCTCCTACAATTGACGACTTGAAAAAAAAATTTAAAAAGATCGTGATTCTTAAACATGATGATATTTTCAACTCTTGCGTAAGAGTGGGCTGTGCTTATCCATGGCAGGGTCCAACTCCTTTTGTTAAATGTACCAATAAAAAAAAACAATAGCTTGCTATATAAAACCCATTTAATTTGTTTAGTCAATTACTATTAGTTAGTCACTAATGCTGACCAATGCTTCATGTTTTCCTTAGGTGTCAGATATGTCAACTACTAAGGTTTTGAATTGTAGTCATTAATTATTTTAACTGTTTGTGATTTAAATGGTTGAAAGAAATTAGGTATTTTCGTTATGCAAAGTTATATTTATTTCAGTTTAGATTTATGGTTAATTTATTCAAGACTTATTATATTTATTTTATTTGAAACTTGATATGCATCATGAATTTCTACTTTTATTTTCTTAAGTAAAATTACTATCAAATCTTATATTATCAAGTCTAATACTATCAACTATAAATCTTGAACTTATGAATTCAACACAACTAAACTCAACTATAAAATAAAATAAATATAATAATGGGTTAGAAATAAATATAATAAATATAATAATTATTTTTTTTAGAAAGTTTTTTTCATTTGACCCACTCATGATAATAGTAGGTTGAGTTTAGTTGTATTGAATTCATAAGTTTAAAATACATAAAAAAATAATAATAATTCTTGAATAAATTAACCATAAATCTCAATTGAAATAAATATAACTTTGCATAGCGACAATACCTCATCTCTTTCAACCATTGAAATCACAAATAGCTAAAATAATTAATGACTACAATTCAAAACCTTAGTAGTTGACATATCTAACACAAGCATGAAGCATTGTTAAGCATTAGCGATTAACTACTAGTAATTGACTAAACAAATTAAATGGATTTTATATATCAAGCTACTATTTTCTTTTTATTGGTACGTATAACAAAAGGAGTTGGGGCATTATAGACCCTGCCATGGGTAAGTATGGCCCACTCTGGGATCTCAACTTTTTTCAGGTTAGGAGTGAAACACTATAGCCCTCCTTTCACAGAATTTACCTAGGAATTAAACACACGTTATTTCTCTAGAGACACAACTCACTTTCTCATGCTACTAGATTTAGTCATCTCCATTTCATCCATTTGTTCATGAAGATTAATGGATTTTATAGGAGCCCCTACTAATTTTAAACACAAATCAATACCTCAACAATAATTAAGATGCAAAAAATTATGAAAAAACTCACACTCGAATACTAAATGCATATTCAAATGAAATTATACAAGGGGGATTGTCGAGGTATCTTTAGCAATGCATGAAAGAATATAATAGTTTGTTGTATTCCTTCTCCTCCATTTCAAAATATCTAAACATTCATAATCATTCTCAATTTTGTTGTCTTCCCTCTTCATCTTTTATAGCAACTTTATTCTTATTGTTGTTCTTGATTTTTGTCAAAGTATTTAAGGTCAATCATGCGCAAATTCATTAGATGCTAAGTGGAATATCTTCTTATTTTTCAGCTGGATATATAAGTTTATTTTTTAAATGGTGTTAAAGGATTAAAATATTTCTTCTTTGCATAATCTGTAGCACATCTCATACCAATTTCTAAGCATTTATGCTTATTTCTATCACATTAGGAAACATTTGGATTATTTATGTGCTAAAGACACAAGGAAAATAGTATTCTAACATTTGTCTACTATATATTTTTTATACAAAATATAAAATAATACAAATAAATATTTACGCGGGTAAACAGTCAAAATATTGTTGGTCTGCCCAATATGTAAATCTCTTTTTTTTTAAGTACTTCAATATGTAAAATCTCTTTAATGAAAGCCTACTTAATAATGTGTTTTATTTATTGTAGAGTCATTGTTCTACATACATCTTAATTTATTTGAGAGTATATTACAATAATGCTAATTATTGTATTGGATAAATTCTTCAATTATTTTAAAATAAATTCACTGTACATAACACGGATACAGGTATAGTTTAGAGTTGTTTCATGACTATCGGGATAAAAAACTTACTAAATTAAGAACTTCGTCTATACAAATTCGGGTCGTGATTCGTGAGAGCAATGATCACATCCACAAGTTTTCAAGAACATTAATACGTGCCTTGGGAGAGGGGCGGATTTTTAAATAAACAGTACATTAGACTAATAAAAAAACCTCTTAAACATTTTTATTTTTGGTTCTCATAACATAATTATGTGCAGGCAAAAATCTCTTGCGTATATATGTATTAGGTTAGAGTGAATGCGTACTTAGAGAGAAACAGAAGAGAAGCCAACCCATTACAAGTGCAGTCAAGCATATGTACATTGAGATTTATATTACTTGTGAAAAGGACAAGGTCCAAATTACATGGCATATGTAAAAGTTGCTTAATTCATACTTCCTAGTCAGATCCCTATCCCACAAGATTTAGATGAAAATATGTTACCACCGCCGCAGAGTAACAAACTACCAGACTCAATTTTGCTTTTAAGTAGTACCCTGTCAATCAACAAACTTTCAGCTGATGATTGATAACTACACTCACGTAGGTCACAAAAATTTGATCTCATAGTTGGCAACTTGAAAACATTTTTTTCGAATTTTTTTATGTATTGTTGGATGTCTTGTTGAAGTTCAGAGGTTTCAGATGGCTTCTGTGCAAAGGAGAAGCAGGGTTTGCAACCAGTTTCTGTTCTGCCAGTGATTGAACTGACTTGACCGTGAATAGCTCCCAAAGTATCAATGCTGGCAGGTGGCTGTGAAATGTCAAAATGGATATTCATGGATTGTCCTCGAGTGCCCGATTCCTGTGAACATGTAAAAGATTTATTTTCAGAACATTCATTTTCATAATTTCTTTTAGAGGCGTGTAAGACCAACACATATAATATGTAATAATGTCGAGGAATTCAAAAACACCGTTCACATCACCCAGCCTTTCTATGCTTTCTTTGTTTGATAAATCCTCTTCATTCAATGGAATGGGAAAATTAATGAATCTGAATCAATATTAGCACATGAATTTGTCATTGAAAGTTGAAGCATCACATGAATTTATAATTGAAAGTAGAAGCATCTGAACTTTCACGATCCGATCTATGAAGTATAATAAATTCATATAATTAGTTTAAAAAAAAAAATAGAAAACCACTCCTCCCCTTAGTAACTTTTGAATAGAAAGATCTGCGTGCCTAACAAACCATTTGATAAGAGTTGCATGCTAGTAGAAAGGCATCTTCCACTCTTTATCAGTCAATTTTTCTCCCTTCCTTTCAAGTTCTCATCCTCAAAGTGATACCAGCCCCACAGATTCATCAAGTGATTTAAAACTAGCAACTTCCTTTAGCTAAATTAATCTGATTCATCACCGAAGTCACGTTTTTTGTTACCACCCTCCTCGCTCTCTCTCAGTGTGTGTGTAATATATATTTTACTGTCATACAATTAAGAAGCCTTATCTTGAATTTATTTCAGATCTGATCAAATGCATATCAGCATAAGAAAGCAACATTAAAAAAATCTAAAGCTTACAATCAAGCAACAACATTGTTGGCCAGTGTATAACATGCCACCATTGATGGATAATTATATAAGAATGCATTTATCTTAAACCTCATTCCCAGAGATCTTCAACTATGAAAGTATCTGATCCTTAATAATAACTCTGTATTAATCTCTTAAGCCACCTAGATAATAGAAGATTTCAAATGTTAACAATGGAATAAGTTTCAGTAAACAAGTAACTAGTATTATTATTTGATTAGTTTGTTAATGGATTCAAAAAAATATTATGCAAGAAAAGAAGATCAAGAGGGACCTGTTTATTAGTGAGGAAACTATTGATGAAATTAGAAACTGAAGCATTTGAACTTGCCTCGGGTAAACATACATAGCTACCAGATGGAGTAGGTGGACCAACCAAATTGAGTGGAGGATCCTCTTGGGATGAAAAGTCAGAACTATCAAATGTTGATAGTGATACACACTCATCAAAATAAGCCTTGGCATCTTCCGAAAGACGTTTTGACATCCTTCTTCTTTCAATGCTAGCCTGTCACCATATTTTGGTTCATTAACAATGGGATAGAAACAAATAAACTAAAAAGCATGCACACGTACACAAATAGTAAGCATTAATTCCCATATATCTGTCTCAACCACTACAATATTATCTTCACCCCAGAGAGCCAAGATTAATGAATTAAGATATGAAATGCATACAATCAAATTGTCCACATATATGATTGAAGACATCAACGAGGGAAATATTGATATCTTCAGCACTTGAAAAGGAGATGTGAGATGTGCTATTTAATATTTTGAAGTTAATGTGGTTAGAAATCTTATATTTCAAAATAATTATAACAAAACAAAAATGTAAAAGTTACAGTTCATCCATGACAAAGTCCATAGATGAAGCTGCATGGTTAAAACATGAAGTTTATGCTTGGTACAGGTTTAAAACAAGACAACTGAGGTTTTTCTCTAGCTTTCACTCTAATCTTTGCTGCTTTTCACCTATAGCCCTCCCAGGCAAATCTTTCCTCTCTACATATTAAGTGTAAAAAATACGGTCCATGTACAACACAGAAAACTTAAATGCTATATATGTGGTGATGAGCAAAGTAAAGAACTCACATGACAAGTATGAAAAGATGCATTAGACAAAATAAAATGTGAAAAGAACTTACTTTTCTTCCTGGACGAGACTTTTGTACATTAGGGGTCTTGGGATATGGAAGAACTTCTTTCAAGATTCTATCCAGTTCTTGTCCACGATGTTCTTCAACAGCCAGGTCTGCTCGAAGATTTCTAGCTCGCTCCTGGGACTGCAAGTATGACCAGGTCTACTTAATAGAGAGAAATTTAGAAGAGAGGAGAGACTAAAACACAGATACACAATATAACTGAAAGAGGATAAACACATTCAGTTAGGGGAAGATTTCCTGCAGTGATTTGGACATGAGATAAAAAAAGGGGAAAGGAATTGGTGGTTCCTTTAAGAGTTGCCATATAAAGCATGAAAGGACAATGACACCCTCCCTCAATGTCAACTATGAGATGACCATCTACTACGCAATAGAGGAAAAATGATTAAAAATAAAAAAGAAAGAGAAGTTAATCATACTCGATCTACAAGTATAAAAGGGAATATCACCTCTTCAAGCTTTTTGGTATACTCTCTTCTAATCTCTAAAACCAATTCAACAGCACCAGGGTTTACCAAGTCAGGAGGAATATCAGCCACGTTGGTAACAGCAATAGCAGTAGCATTACTCCTTTGGATAGCCTAAAATTCCAAAGAACCATAAACAAAATAGAGATTAGCATAAAACTTCCTTTTGCAATCATTGTAGTACATTTAAAATTAGACATACATGCATCAACAATTGAACAGCACTCAACTATTTAGACCTCATGATGAACAACAAAAATATGGAGTACATATGAAACTATAAATTAAGAAATAAAATGAGTAAATGACCTGTATGGGTATGCATACTCCCCCCCCCCCCCCTCCCCCAAAAAAAAAGGAAAAAAAAAAAATGAAATTCGCAAAAAATGCAGGCAGTGCTCCAATTCATGTAAAATGCAAAGTTGTATGAAAGTAAAGGACCTGGACCAGTGCAATTTTCACCTTTGAAAATGCATCAAGATCTGAGGAGTTTTTCCTCAAATGCTTATTGACTAAAAGTTTTATGATTCATTCCCAAAGAATGAACTGCCATGCCATGCTTTTTGGCTGCTTCTGTTATACTGTCAAACCTAAGCCTAAACCTTTTCAGCCTCTATTTTATTTTTGTTTTCAAAATTGGTGAAAGAGACTATAATTGGAGATAAATGCCAGAATTTTCAAGGATGATTTTTTGCATTTCGGGTAGCATTGGACATGGAAGAATATCTTCACGGTTCACTTTCAAGAAAGTTTCCTTCTCAATATGGAGAGGCAGCTACAAAGAAATTGGTCAAAGCAATGCATGAAAAATGCACCAGTGTTGTGGCTACCAGATTTTTCTAAGGTGTTTGAAATAGCTTGCAACGAGTCACATGGGGGCATTGGTGGTGTTCTCAGCCAAGAAGGTCATCCAGAAGTATTCCACACATGACAAGGAATTCTATGCAGTAACACAAGCTTTACACTATTGGCGAGCTTATCTTCTACAAAAAGTGTTTGTGATCTATTCAGACCATAAAGCTCTTAAGCACATTAATAACCAGAAAAGGTTGAACCAAAAGCATGGAAAACGGGTGGAGTTTTGGCTTTGAAATAAAGCAAAAGATTACGGTTGAGAACAAGGCTGCAGATGCACTTAATCAAGTGGTTTATCTTATCACCACCATGTATGTAAATGTTGTGGGATTGAAAAAATAAAGGAAGAGTACAGAAAATGCAAGGATTTCAGCACCATTTACACTAATATGTTAGCTGGGCAGCAAGTTGATTATCCAAGCTTCTCTTTGCAAAATGGTTATCTTTTCAAGAGTCATTGGCTTGCTTGCCATCTACTTCAAATAGTGATCAGCTCGTATGGGAACTACATGGAAGGGGTAACCTTGGGAGAGATAAGACTAAAGCTATGATGGAGGAACAATTTATATGGTGCAAATATGTAATATAAAACACGATATAAAAGTTCATTTATAACAATGACTAGTAAGTGTGATACCAATCTTTTTCTTTGATGGCTTTCTACATATTTATAACATCAATATTTTTTCTGGAAAACAAAATTATAACACTAATATTAATTACTAATCTTAAAGTTGGTTAAACAGTGGCATAATGTATCAATCACCATTGGTTAAATCATTTCAAAAAGAGCCAGTGACTTAAAGTTGGCAAAGAGAAAGTCAGGAGCTCATGGAACTTACACTCTCAAGGTCATTCTGAATCTCAGAAATAGCACGCCTCACTTCAGAACGAACTGTTTCATATATATCACTGGCTTCCGGCAGATCTCCTTGAACTGACTGCAGAAGAAGACAAGACCCAAACTTATACCAAAAAATATCTTTTTGTCACCAAGAAGAATTACCAATTTTCTTATAGAAGCATTAAATTTTCTCCCAATGAGGATTACTTTGTCATGGATTGAAATTTCCTCGATGTAGGATACTAGGATCTACATCAATCAACCATGGCATCAGGTATTTCTTTCAAGCACAGATGACAGCACGGGTGGATATTACTGGGAAAGACTACAACATTTTCCTATAACTCACCTTCATCTGTTCACAAACTGCTTTGATAGTTTTCTCATCAGAACCATATCCAGAACTTGCGGTCGAAACTGCATCATCATAGTTTTGAGTTTGCAAACCAGACTGCCAGACATACATAATCAGCAATGAACAATAAGTAAATTGTTCCTTATCTTGGTATCACATCTCAATTATTTATATATCCTGCAAATAGACCAGCTGCGAAGTGGGAACGTACCAAAGTTGCAGCAAAACAATCCGAAACCTCAATGGACGAATGCTGACTAGACCATGTGTGCAGATCTTTCACTTGATCCAACACACTATTATCACTTCCAAACAAACCACCTTTACTATTACTCCCCACTGACTTCAAATCATTCCCATCTTTACATTCAGCTTCGCTCTGCACAAATAACAAATGTGCAAATAAGTTGAATTCCTTTCATACCCTTCAAAATATTATCCACATCACATTAGTTCTTTATTTATAGTAAGTTGAGAAAACTAATGACATTAATTATCATTGAAGGACCAATTTAATGTCACTTATAAATGAAAGAGTCACCAATACGATGTCGAGAAACGTATACCTCGGAAGTCGAATAACTCCAATGCCGCCTGGAAACGGGACACTGCGAAGCCGAACGAGTGCGGCGACCCGTGTCCAATCTGGACAAGCTCCGACCCGTTTCCTTCCTACCCATCGCCGACCCTTTGGCTCCACCGGCTTCGCCATTTCGCGCCGCGGAGCGTCCTCTTGCACCGCAGCCAGTGTTGGAATCAGCAGAACTTGGTCCTCCCTTGGGATCCGAAGTGGGTGTAATTTCGTCGAATTTGGAAGTTTCTAGAAGATTCTTCGTGGATTGAGTTTCGTCGAACAGAGGGTTGTCCCTCTTGTTGAGGAATTCAGTGGAGATGTCCAAGTTGGTCCTTGAGAAGGCGCTCACGCTCTTTGACCTTCGAATCGGAGCTTTGTTGCGTGGTTCTTCGCGGGATGGTCTGGTAGATGATGATGATGATGATGAGGTGTTTGAGGGAGTGGAATATTGGTTTCCTCTTCGGGAAGAGGATTTGAAGGCTGCTACGGCCATTGAAGACGTTATAGAAAGTGCGTGAAAATGGAAGACAATGAAATATTCTTGTATTTAATGGTAGAGTAAATGAAAAGAGAGAGGTGGACTCCATCTTCGGAAGAATCGGAAGCCAGCAAAGCTTTTTAGTTTATTTTATTAGTATTAATTATATTTTTCTTAGTTGTGTGCCCTTTTTGACTGAATCTCAATTATTTAAGAAAGTATATTAATTATCACGGATCCAACGTTTTTTTATAGGAACCAAGTCATAGAAATACTTGCATTGCATGTGCTTGGCGCATTTCAGTTGGGCATTGGTGAAATACTTGCATGTGTTTTCGTTTAATGATTAATAAATAATTATTATAATTAATAGTATGGTTAATACGTACTATGTGGTTTTTTGACCAAAGTGTTATTTTTGGTAAAAAATATTATCAAAATATCACTTTTTTTAAATTAATTATTGAAATGTCACTGTTTTGATCACGGTGACATTTTTTATTTTTTGTTGGGTCACATAGAATACGCCAGAACTTGGCGTATTACGTAGAATCTGTGGAAAACAGGCGTATCATCGCGTGGATACGCCAAGTCTTCTGACGTATCCCATGACGTGGCTTTATCAAAGTTCAAAGTCGGATGGCAGAGAATGGTATATAATGAATCCAATTGGTGACCCAAATGGGTTAGGATTAGTCCGAATGGACCTGGACTCAAATTTGGTAAGCCCACCAAATGTATTGGGACTTTCCCGAATGAATTTGAGTTAGGGCCCACTGGCTCGAATAAATTGTAGAATCGACCGATCAGATTTGCCGAGATGGTGAGATGAATGAATATCTTGAACCTGGTTATTAGATGATCGAAAATTTGCGCTGACCCTACCTGGACGAGACGACCAATATGCCCTTTTGGCATATTTTTTAAATTTTTAAAATAATATAAATAACAAAATTAGCCTTGAGACAAAATAAAAATAAATTTTAAAATTAATTATTAGTATTTTATTATTTTAAATATTTTATATTTATTATACATTTTTTTTGGTAATCATGTTATATTATATTATACTTTAATTATATTATCTTTAAATCTCCTTATCATATCCTCATTGTTGAGTTCTAACTCACTTTTAGAGTCAAAATGGTAACTTTTACCGTCACCCTCCACTACAAAAGGATAAATTTGAATGGCCGAATGGGCAACTAAAAAAATAGGTAGGACGATAAGATAGGTGAAGATAGGATTTGATTTATCCTATCCTGTGGTTCACCAAACAACAATTTCGAGACGAGGATATAAAAATTGATTTGTCTATCTCTACAAAATTAATTTACTTTAATAGTTTAACCGATTCTATAAAAAATTTGACAGAGTTTCCCTAAAAATCGGACGTTCCCAAAAATATTTCATCCTCGTATAATGAAACATATTTATATATATTCAATTCATATCAAGAAAACACGTATAAGATGCATAAACATAACGAAAAAATCTAGTACATATAAATACATGTCCTTAATCAAGTAAATGTAATAAAATGTAGTACATATACATCAATGAGAAGGGCCAGGGTCAGAATGTAGGGGTCTGTGATGGGGATCAGAAGAAGGTCCTGCCTGTGATGAGTGAGGACATGGTGGGTAACCCGTATACGGTGGATATGGAAATGACGGTATCAGGGTAAAAGTATAAGGATATGGTGGGTAAGGGTAAGTAGGTGGTGGGTATGATGTAGATGGTGGATAACCTGGATATGGCGGGTACGAGGAAGGTGGTGGGCGAGACGGACGGTAAGTAGCGGTAGAAGTGGGCGGTGGTGAGTACCAGAGCAGGGCGAGAAGAACCGAGATCATCTGGAAGACGTGGTCGTGATCGAATTTGGCTAACCCTCTCCGTCTGCGCGCGTCGTTGCTCATCGGATTTGCTCGGATGGTCCGGGAATATCATCTCCAGGAGGAGCTGGACGTAGGTGATCTAATGTGATGCGATCATGCTCCTCACTCGCTGAGATAAGATGTCCTCCATGGAATTTGTTGAAGGCTAGCCATACTAAATCCCGAACTAGGGTTCCTAGCCGACGCATAGACGTTCTTTGCAAATGTCACCTAAGATACAAATATAACACGTCATTATCAATATAAAATACAAAATGTTCAAAACAAATAGTAGAACATATTGGTAAAAAGCTTACCACAAACCCAATGGATGCATCAATTCGGGAAATCC
This sequence comes from Ormosia emarginata, assembly GCA_029884605.1. Classification (NCBI taxonomy): domain Eukaryota; kingdom Viridiplantae; phylum Streptophyta; class Magnoliopsida; order Fabales; family Fabaceae; genus Ormosia; species Ormosia emarginata. The sequence continues at coordinate 42,263,484 of JAQQTP010000089.1, read as the reverse complement.
AACACCTGGTAATCCGTCTGTACCAGCGCATGTACTCAGACTGTGCAGTAAGAGGAGCTTCCAAAGGCCAACCAACAACACACCGTTCCCGCCGCGTATCTCATATGGCTATGTGTGGGAGGTGTGTGGCTCGCCAATCCACGTCGTGACGTCCGACCAATGTAATCAAGTGCAACTCGTCAGGTTGGTGTGGTCTCCGCGGTATTGGTTGGTCCAGATCAAACTGACGCATCACCCTGTCTGGCTGGTGCCACTCAACAATGTGGAAAAAGATAAGTGGAACCACTGCCAGATATATGTCTCTACCCGCGACACAGAGCGCTGGCAGTGAAGCCACAATCTCATCCGTATATGGCCGCCATGTTATCTGCAATCACAATTGTATAAAGAATTAGAATGCAAGACAATTAACTTATTTAAATCACTATAAACAGATACTGACCTCATCACTCTTCATCGATCAAAAAACTGAAGGTAATATGGAAGCACCCCCATCGGTGTCTCAATCAACACCTTATGTTTATGCCACCTATATATATGTCAAGGTTATACAATGTCAACACAAATAATATATATAATAAACTAATGTAAAGATATGTTGAGAAACTCACCGAAATCCCAGTGAACGTAGGGGACCACGGACAACAACGTAGGCAGCCACAAGAACAGGATCAGTATCATCCACGAGTGTAGGGACAACCATCAGCAGCTCTAAGACACTTAACAATTAGACGCTGTGTATCAGAATCCTCAACCTTGTAATTCTGATGTCTAATAATGGAATAATGTTTTAGGGCTAAATTGACAGCTTCTTTAGAGGGAAATTGTAATCCGACATATAATTCTTCATCTGGACTCCAAATACTACGAGAATCTAATTCACGAAGATTATCAGATGTATTCAGCGCATCCCAATTGATTTCAAAAAACTGAGGGCATGAAGACACATACGTAGATTCAGGAGCAACTACCAATAGAGGGACTAGTTGTTGTATATTTACTTCAGGGTCGGATTCATCTTCTTCTAAGTCGGTGTCTGTATCTTCACCCTCAGGCATCTCTCCTTCATCGTCGCTTGTGTCAAATAATGCATCTGCCATAAGCAGGTTATCGGTTTCAAGATCCAACCTAAATGAGCTCCCTTCAGGCATTGCAGACGTACCAACTTCTTGAGATTGTACTAGGACATGAGCATGTGTCATGGAGAATTGAGTGTTGATAGGGTACGATGATTCAACAAGATTAGAAGGACCAGCTTGTAACCCTGTTTCGAAGGAGCTTCGAAGATGCTCATTGTGCTTCACTTGTTTTCGTCTCGACATACAACTCCATAGAAGTTAAGTTAGGATCTTGATCAAAGCAATCAATCATGCAAGCAACATCTTCATCATCTTCTAATGGAAGAGCTATCCATCTTAGAAAATTACTCCATTGTGGAAACCTGTACACAATATTAGACACAACTTGATTTTCTTGGAGTCTTAATTTTAAATGAATTCTCCTTTTTAAAAGCTCAATAGTCGTATCACGTTGAATCATGATAGACTTGGGACGAGGACCTTGATACATTAGAACCTCTTTCACCTTCATACGTTCTCCCATTGTAATAAATGAGAACAACAAGGTGTTTTCTCATCTTGCACTTCAATAACACAACAACAACACAAATAATTTAATTTTGTATAAACAAATACTAAAAACCTACTAAATAACAATAAAACATATATCATACATACACAATTAGTAACAATAATAAAAGAAATAAACAAATACTAAAAACCTACTAAATAACAATAAAACATATATCATACATACACAATTTGTAATTTAAATAATAAAAGACATAATAGTAATAATAATAATAATAATAATAATAATCAATAATAATAGTAATCAATAATAATAATAATAATCAATTATTCTAACAATTAAACAAATATACATAATACATAAATAATATAGAAACTTAAAAAAATAAACAATAATTCTAACACTAAAACAAAGATACAATACACAATTAATATAAAAACTCAAAAACATAAATAATAATTCTAAAAATCAAACAAATATACAAAATATAATTAATATAATAACAAAAAATCATAAATAATAATTCTAATAATTAAAATATTTAATAATATATATAACAATAACAATAATAATCTAACGATAGAAATACTTACGAATATGATTCTCGACAACTTATAGCCACGGAGAGTTTTAGAGAGAGTTTAGAGAGAATGAAATCTTAGAGAGAAGGTGAAAATTTGATAAATGAAAGAAGTTGCGAGATAGGGTGAGGGGGGGGCGGGTTATAGGGGTTTAAGTGGAATACGCAGAAGCAGCAGCGTATCCACGTGGAATCGCCAGCGCTTGGCGTATCCTACGCGTGATACGCCAATGCGCCTGACGTATTCCACGTACGTCAACAAAAAAAAAAAAAAATGTCACCGTGGCCAAAACGGTGGCATTTCGATAATTAGTTTGAGAAAAGTGATATTTTGATAATATTTTTTGTCAAAAATGACACTTTGGTCAAAAAACCCGTACTATGTTTATACAAGTATTTTACTATTTCTCATCTAGTAAGGGTTGATTATATGAAATTTTGAAGATTCTTTAACTGTTATAATACATTATTTCTTAAAAGTTAAAATATATATATTTTTTGTTTCAATACATGATTTTATTTTTATTTTGATTATTTTTTATTCTCGCCATATTTTTATTATAACATAGTCAATTAAAATCATAATACAGGACCAAATTAAAAATTAATATGAAAAAAAAATCTAGGTTAAATATATTTTCAAGTACATAGACCACAATCCTCCAATTAAGCTAGAATTTGGAGTACAAACACTCGAGAATCTAATTTCACAATTCTATACTATTTATTTAACGTTTTCCCAAAGTGTTGAAAATCCTAAGCAGTAGAATAATAAAATGACAATTATAATTTAGGATATTTGGATGAAAATATTTCCGATTTAGTATGATTATAGTTCATACCAAATTGAAAATATATATGATCTCAAGATGTTCAAAAATTGCAATTCACCCTGAGCCATCGCCTCCATTAACCTTTTGAAGTAAGAAAATAATATTTTTATATTATTTTTTATCTCATATTATTTTTTATTATAATTTTTAATAATTATAATTAAATTAAAATAAAAAATAATATAATTATTGATACAGTAAAGTAATATAAAAAATTATGTGAGAGAAAAATATAATAAAAATATCAATATTATTTAAAGTTTGACATTAGCCTTGAATTAGTTCTTTAAATTTGGCATGAGAGGACCCACCAACCTGTATGTTGTCTTTTAAGCTGAACTATTTGGTCAATGGTTCATCGATGACCACCAAAATGATCAATTGTAACAAGTTATCTTAACTCAACCTTAATCTTAATCCTAACCTTAGCTTAATTTGGGAGTTTTTTGAAAAAAAAAAAAAGATTCCTCTATTCTTTCAGACATTTTTCGACGAGAATGCCATATTGGAACCAACACCATACCACACAATACACAGATTGTGTTTAGAATGAATAAAAAAGAGAAATAATTTGATTTGATTTGAATTGAATTGATTTGATTTAAAAATCAAATTTTGTATTTGAAACTTTTAAAAAAAATAAATTTTGAATTGATTTAAAAATCAAATTTTGTGTTTAAAATTCATTAAAATGAGAATTGGTTTGATTTGATTTTATTATTTTACATTTTAACTCTTATGAAAGGTTGTTAGAGATAGTTACTAAAGGTAAAATAGTCTATTTATTTCAAATCAAATCAAATCCTAACAAATCCTATCAAAATTAATAGAATTTCTAAAACAAAAAAAATGAAATCCATGAAATTTTAAAAAACAAATCATTTCTCATTTTTAAACATTCTAAACATAAAATTTAATTAAATTTGATTTACAAATCAAATCATTTCTTTTTTTTTAACATTCCAAACACACTAACAATGCACAAAAATGTGGAGCTCCATAGACATGCTCTCAAGGAGGCTCTATCACTCTGCTTTCGATCCCCAACCTACATCACAAGGTGTCACTACACTTACTGCACCAACCACCTTTCCTCATGGGAAGACTTCGACTTGGATCTCGACTCAGTAGCCCCTTCTTCACCCTACTTCACCCAGCAAAATCAAAGGGCCATCTTTGATCGACCCCAATTGTTTGTCTCTGAGAGTAAAACAAGAGAGAGAGAGAGAGAGAGAGAGAGAGAGAGAGATGTGTATTCAAATACTCTGCAACCCACCTGGTACTTGTTTCTCTGCTTGGATTGTTGTTGTTGTACGGGGTGCTCCGACACTAGAGCAAAGTTCTCGGCAAGTTAGACTCTTGAGTTTGTGATTTTGGGAAGTGTGTGTCAGCGCTTGTGGGAAGTCGCCTGATCACCTCCGTCCACTTGAAGTCGCTGTCATCTTCACGACTTCCTCTGCTGCTACCAACCTAGGAACAATGTTGGTGGCAGGTGGAAAGTTAGATAGCTAGAACTAAAAATCAAGATCTAATTTTAATTACGTGTTTAATTAATTATTGTTGCTAAATCCCAATTCATCATTATTATTATAATTAATCTTATTAATTTTATAAATTAACTTGTTGAAAAAGTAACTTTCTTTTAATATTTACCGTTAATTTAATTTTTACAACATTCAACGGTTATAGTTTGATGATCCACCGATGCACCATTAACTAGATAATCCATTGTAAATGTTCACTAGATATGCCCTTTGTGCGCCATCCTTCTTTATATTTTTTCCTTCTTCAATCTGCATCACTAAAATTCTTTTAATATATATATATATATATATATATATATATAAATTAAGATGCACACTTACGCTCCATTAGATGATATTAATTTCTTTGCAACCATAGTTTTCTTTCAATTTCAGCTTGTTTATATGAACTTTTAAAATAATTTTTTTATGTAATTTTTTAAAAGTTTTTTAAAAATAAAAAATATTTTATATTTTAAAAAATATTTTTTAATGATATAAAAAAATATTTTAAAAAAGCACTAAAATTTATCTTTAAAAAAACATAATTTATGTTTTTTTATTTTTTATTTTTTAAAAAATATCCAACTATGTTAAAAGTACATAAAAATACTATTTTTAAGGGGAAAAAAATTATTTTATTTAAAAAAACACATCTATACGATATGACATAATATACGATATATATATATAATTAAGATACACTTACGCTCCATTAGATGATATTTCTTTGCAACTATAGTTTTCTTTCAATTTCAGCTTGTTTATATGAACTTTTAAAATAATTTTTTTATGTAAATTTTTTAAATTTTTTTAAAAATAAAAATTATTTTATATTTAAATGTAATATTTAAAAAATATTTTTTAAATATTTTTTAACTTGAATAACAGACATTGAATCATTATACAGTTCAACTTCTACAAAGACCTTTGCTACACAAACTTATATTCTTGGACCACGAAAATGGTGATTTACTCATAACCAACCAAGTTGCGTGGGGTAGGAATAAGTTCCACGAACAACTGCACTAAGAAGAATAAGACGTACAAGATGAAAGAAACAAGGTAAGGGTATTCATCAAGGAATAGATGACTATTTTTGGTTAGTTCACGCATCTGTTCTTACCATTAAATTAATGAGAAAATACATATTACTTATAATATTCTCCCTCATCCCCAAATGCTCTCATCAACAGGTGCATAGGATGATTTAAGAGGATGTTTACACATGATTCATAAGAAAAATTATCCTATTATGCCAACTACAGTAATTCATGAGTTAAAGGGGGGAAAAACAGTTTGAATCGGACAATAAAAGGAACATTAAACACACACAGACAAACACATATACATTCTCCAGTTTAGATTAAAACGTATAGCAAGAAGCATGGATATAAGTATAGCATATACCTCAACTTCAATAGTACTAAATCCAAATCCAGAATTCCCTTAAACTGCAACTACAAGGCGACCAGGAGAAGCCAAATCAAAAATTTGATTGAGGCCATACTATGTAAAATTTGACAGAGAGCTATGAGATTTAGATTTGACCTGCTATACTTGTAAAAGTGAGAGAGAGCTCTGAGATTGAGAGCTGAGAACGAGCTGGAACGACCTGAGAGATGAAGAGCTGAGAACGTGCTACCGCGACCTAAGAGATGAAGCGAGAACGAGCAGAGAACGTGAGCAACAACGAGGTGAGAACGGAGGGAGAACAAGGTCAGATATGGAGGGAGAACATACCTGAACTACCACGAGCTCAGAGATGGAAACCAAACTAAGGGATGAGGGAACGATGTCAGAGATGAGGGAAGGAGAGAAGTGGGGCTTCTGAGTGGAGATGAGGGAACGACAGTAATGGAGTTCTGAGTGGAGATGAGGGAAACAGAGAAATGGGGGTTCAAAGTAGAATTAGGGCTCAGGAGAAATGGGGATTCTGAGTTAGAATTAGGAATTATTAAAAATATTAGAGACAGAAACAATATTCCGTCTCTAACATATTTTGACATTTTTAAATATTATTTTAATAAATAGAGACGGAATCTAGAGACGGAAAATTCAGAGACGGATACATTCCGTCTCTAAATTCTATCTCTAAAAATATTTGACTTTTTAAAATATCACATTGACTAATTAGAGACGGAATTAGAGACGAAAAAATCTGAGACAAATAAATTTCATCTTTAAAATTCATCTCTAAGTATATTTGACTTTTAATTGACCAAATAGATATAGAATTAGAGACGAAAAATTTTGAGACGGATAATTTTCGTCTCTAAATTTTAAATTTTATTTTTCTTCTCTAATTCATCAATTCCGTCTCTGTTTTCGTCTCTAATAGAGACGGAATTTTGTTCGTCTCTAAATTCCATCTTTAAATCGAATTTTTCTAGTAGTGATTATTGATTGTGTAACATTATGGCTATAACATTAAAAACTTAGTTAAAATGTAAGACAATAATGACTCATAAAACTAATTTTATAATACTTAATGGTATTAATCAAGATAATTGTCTTGTTCTAAGAACACCTAACAATATCTCATTATTGTAATCGATTATTAGTCTATTAATTAACCAAATGTTAACTAACAACTTATACATTATTAACGGGTGTAAAAAAGACGTAAGAATAGTGGTGTGCAATAATCATTTTTCAATCAATAATATATTATTTACATATCATTTTCATTTCACTATTCTTACACAACTTTATTTTTAATAATAAAATAAAAAAAAAACACACATTCCAACCGTTTCTTTATTTATTTTTTTCTTCAACGAAACAAGAAAGCGTAAAGATTGTATAACAAGTGTGATGTTGAAATAATAAAATTGATTACTAATAAATAAGCATGAACACCAATTTAAATTCCGGAAAAGCGAGAGATTGTTTGAAACATGGCACAAGATAATATTTTTTGCATCAGATAATTATAGAGTTCATGTTAATTTTGTGGATTATTATTGAATTGAACTTTAATTTTTATATTCAATCTCTTTAGTGCTAATTGTAGTTAATATCATGGTTATTATCTTAATTTTTTTTGGGTACAACGAAGTATCTTAGAGATTTTTAAAAAGAAAAAGAAAATAGAAAAAACTCATTAATATTAGCATTAATTAGATAATTAAATTTCGTTTATTAGATAAAGAGCACAGTATCAATTTCCTTAGATAAATGCTGCTTAGTATTCACACCCTCCCTCCCCCTTCCAAAAAAAAAAAAAATGCTGCTAAGAAAAATGAGAAAAAAAAAAACAAAAGAGGGACGTAACCCTAGCATATAGTATTTGTATAGTTGTCCGAAAACTTCCGCTAGAGTGGGATAAAATTAAGCATGGGTAGTCAAGAAGATGAAGCGCGAAAATCATGAATGAAACTTTGTTAATGGTATTAAGCTGAAATGAAAATTGTTACTAGAGCTTTTTTTTTTCTTAAGATAAGAGTCCCTTGTTGATATTAAGTTGGGGAATTTTTTTTTTTAAAAAAAATTAGGATGTGAGGGGAAGGAGCCCCACCTTCAACACCGAAGCCCTTGTGACCAGAGGCATTGCCACTACAAGGCTATTGGCATGCATTTATATTATTAGATAAAAAATAAAGTAATATATAAAAGAACAACCGTCATTTAATTTGGCATATTACAAGGATTATAGGGACTTAATCAGTATGTAAAAGTAGGAAAAATAAAGTAACATTCACATAAGTTTATGTTTCAAGTTGCTTGTAATGTCCCATGAAATTAGGTCAAGGTTTTTAATGTAGTTTATTTATTGTAGTTTTCCTCCAAAGTTAAAAACTTTTTACCCCTGGTACAAAATAATGCTACTTGTGAATCACATTATTATTCCACCCCACAATAGAATTTCACATGATACGTGTGGGAGAAATAAGTGCCACATCTATGTCACACGTGCACATATGTTAAGTGAAATAAACAAAGAAAACTTGATGTCAAGTTTAACTTGAATAACAAACATTGAATCATTATACAGTTCAACTTTTACAAAGACCTTTGCTACACAAACTTATATTCTTGGATTATTATTGATACATGGCACAAGATAATATTTTTTACATCAGATAATTATATTTGTGGATTATTATTGAATTGAACTTTAATTATTATATTCAATCTCTTTAGTGCTAATTATAGTTAATATCATGGTTATTATCTTAAATTTTTTTGGTACAACGAAGTATCTTAGAGATTTTTAAAAAGAAAAAGAAAATAGAAAAAACTCATTAATATTAGCATTAATTAGATAATTAAATTTCGTTTATTAGATAAAGAGCACAGTATCAATTTCCTTAGATAAATGCTGCTTAGTATTCACACTCCCCTCCCCCTTGCAAAAAAAAAAAAAAGCTGCTAAGAAAAATGAAAAAAAAAAACACAAAAGAGGAACGTAACCCTAGCATATAGAGGTGTAAGTGGGTGATTTGGTTCGGATTTCAAAAAAAAATAATTCCGAACCAATAAAAATTAATTAGTTCAATTTGGTTTGATTTTTATATTTTTTCATAATTAAATCCGAACCAAATCAAACTGAACATTTACGGATTAGTTTGGTTCGAGTGATCGAGTTGACCATTTTTTTTACACAAAAATTAATTAAATAATTAGCTTTCCATAACAAAAAAAAATATACATAATAAACCTATAATTTTTTTCTAGAAATAAAATTAAACTTATTTATCTAAATAAGCACACTATAAAGTATAATAAATAGATAAAGTCTAAACAAATAAACGTAATTAAAATATACGTAACAATGGATACTAGTATAAAGACAAGTACACAACAACACTCAAACTTAGTCCAAACATAATTAAAAAGAAATACAAATACAGAACATAATAATGGGTAGCACCCAAAATCAATCCAAACATAATCTAAACTCAATCCAAACATAAAGAAAGACATGATTCATCAAACATCATTCATCAAATTCAATTTATCTTTGAACTTCATCTACATTATGCAATAAACACAAATGAAAACGTTACGATTCTTCATCTTCATTTCAATAACCAATGTCCAAGGAAACAAATGGAAATGTTATGGTCCTCCAAGACCACTCTCAATACCACATTGACTTATCCACCTTATGAATAATCACTCACCTATCCTGTCACCTCCTATTATTTTATCCTACCAAATATCAATGGATAATATAACTCACCATATCTTATTATGTATTCACCGTAAGCTTAAGAAACCACAACACCAAAATCTCAAGCTTCTCGACTTTACCAACAATAAAAGAAACCTCACTGTGAGTTAAAATGTACACGAAAGAATCACTCAATGAGTTCCGAAAGAATACCTTCACCATAACAAAGAAAAGGGAATTGGTAAATTACATCGGCAATTGTAAATTGAGGTATGCCGATTACGAATAAATAAGATTAGACAGAGAATTATAGAGAGAGAACAGAGAAAAAAGTTATAACCAAATTAATTATGACTCACTTCCGAGGATTAAGCATTAATATATTATATTCAGTAATTGTGACTTCTGCAGATGGAGAGTTTTGAAGTAAGTAGTTCAATACTTCATCTAGTACATGTAGATCAAGTTCACATCTCACATTCAATGACATCAAGTTACTAAAGTTAATAAGTAAAGATTGAGAAGATCAAGAATAAATGATATATATATATATATATATATATAAGATATATATATATAATATATATATATATATATATATATATATATATATATATATGGTTTGGTTTAGTTCAGTTCTTGGATTTAAAATTTCAAATTCAAGAACCGAACTAATTAAACTTTATTTAGTTTTGAATTTTATCCGAACCAATTAATATATCCAAATTAAAACGAATCAATTTAATTAATTTAATTTGAATTGATCGGATTGATCAAGTTATTCGAACCAATTTATACCCCTACCAGCATATAGTATTTGTATAGTTGTCCGAAAACTTCCGCTAGAGTGGGATAAAATTAAGCATGGGTAGTCAAGAAGATGAGGCGCGAAAATCATGAATGAAAACTTTATTAATGGTATTAAGCTGAAATGAAAATTGTTACTAGAGCCTTTTTTTTTTCTTAAGATAAGAGTCCCTCGTTGATATTAAGTTGGGGATTTTTTTTTAAAAAAAAAATTTAGGATGTGAGGGGAAGGAACCCCACCTTCAACAGCGAAGCCCTTGTGACCAGAGGCATTGCCACTACAAGGCTGTTGGCATGCATTTATATTATTAGATTAAAAAAAAAGTAATATATAAAAGAACAACCGTCATTTAATTTGGCATATTACAAGGGACTTAATCAGTATGTAAAAGTAGGAAAAAGAAAGTAACATTCACATAAGTTTATGTTTCAAGTTGCTTGTAATGTCCCATGAAATTAGGTCGAGGTTTTTAATGTAGTTTATTTATTGTAGTTTTCCTCCAAAGTTAAAAACTTTTTACCCCTGGTACAAAATAATGCTACTTGTGAATCACATTATTATTCCACCCCACAATAGAATTTCACATGGTACGTGTGGGAGAAATAAGTGCCACATCTATGTCACACGTGCACATATGTTAAGTGAAATAAACAAAGAAAACTTGATGTAAAGTTTAACTTGAATAACAGACATTGAATCATTATACAGTTCAACTTTTACAAAGACCTTTTGCTACACAAACTTATATTCTTGGACCACGAAAATGGTGATTTACTCATAACCAACCAAGTTGCGTGGGGTAGGAATAAGTTCCACAAACAACTGCACTAAGAAGAATAAGACGAACAAGATGAAAGAGACAAGATCAGTAGAGGCAGTGGGCGATATCACCTTCATAGAATAGAGGAAACAGGAGGCAAAGTAAAGCATAGGGCCGAACAGTATATTGCGGAAATGCACACTTGGCGTTAGAAGATATATTACCAAAGTTGTTACAGAAAAGGAAACCGTATTCAAAGACCAAAAGACAATGAAATCAATATCATCCATCACTGATGTCCCTGGTGTAAAATCGAGTTGGAGGGAAGAAGTAGTGTTGAGATTATTATTAGCCCCAATGTCAGCTGGATATACTCCACCAGGAGGACTCAGTGATGTTTGATAGATGGCAGTTATAATAAGAGCAGCAACTACCAGCAAAGCGTTGCGTTTGTCCTCTGATAAGTCCCCTTCAATGCGAAGTTTGAAAATAAATAGTTTATCCACAAATGTGATCTTCGATCTTAGCTTGTCTGCAAGAGTAGGAGCATCAGTAACTGAGGAACCATGTTTTGCTCCTGCCCTCACTAATATTCTCTTCATCTCTGCAGTGGTAGCTATGTCTAGTGCTGTAAGGTTCTCCAAATTCTTGGCGTTTAGATCCATCTTACTCTTTATCATCAATTGAAGTGCCTGTGCAACCAAAAAGTTTATAACGAGCAACATAATTGTTAGTAGTTTAAATTTAATCCGATGTTAATCAATAAACAAGTATTTCCTCAATCCTTTGAGTGTGTTTGACATGAATAAAAATGAGAAATGATTTAATTTGATTTAAAAGTCAAGTTTTGTATTTAGAACTTAAAAAAAAATAGGATTTAAATTGATTTAGAAGCCAAATTTTGTGTTTGAAATTCATTAAAATGAGAATTGATTTTATTTGATTTTATTATTTTACATTTTAACCATTATGAGAGATAATTAGAAGTAATTATTAAGGGTAAAATAGTCTATTTATTTTAAATCAAATCAAATCTTAACAAATCTTATCAAATTTGATAGAATTTCTAAAACAAAAAGAATAAAATTTATGAGATTTTAGAAATTAAATCACTTTTTATTTTTTAACATTTCAAACACAAAATTTAATTAAATTTTATTTACAAATCAAATCATTTATCATTTTTTACATTCCAAACACAATCAAATTATATCTATTTTTTAATAATATTTTTTTACAAGGATTAAAAATATTATTAAATAACTTTAAATGTAGAGAAATATAGTCTAATATCACTAACTTACCCCTTTTGTCATTATATTAATTATAAATTATATGTAGTTATTGTATTTAATTGAGAAAAAAAAAATTGTTAAATTAAAATTTGTCTCTACAATTTTCACTCATTTTTAATTTAGTTCATATTTTTTTTTTTCAAATCAGTCTGTATACTTATAAATGTATGTTTTCAAAATTGTCCTTACCATCAATTTATATTATAACGTTATTATAACATCATCAATTAGCTAACTTAAAAGTATTTATTTGTTTAGTAAATACTCTTTTATATGTTTACTTTTTTGTAAAACATCCAATAAATATTCTTGCATTCCAATAAGTACTCATGTATGTACTTATTTCTTCTTAGTATATATATATACTCATTTGTTAAGTAAGCGCTTCTTTATTTCTGTAAAATGTTTAGTAGTAAGTAAATTAATGGTGTTATAGTAGAAATTAATATTAAGGACTATTTTAAAAACATTTATAAATGTAAGACTAATTTAAAAAGAAAAAATATATGGATTAAATTAAAAATGAATGAAAACTATAAGGACTAAAGTTTTAATTTAACCATAAAAAATAATGATAAAATTTGAAAGAATTAATTAATACTTTTTTTATATTCTCAAATTACATATAATTTGGCAAAAAAAACATGTTTTTTAAAAAGAGAGATGTAAATGACCGGTGGGAGTAAATGATATTTTCATATTAGCCATTTTAGCAACTAGAAGTCTTTAATTTAAAAGCATTCAAGTTTCTACAGTTGTTAAAAATTAAAATAACTGGCTCCATATTATTTGCTCAGTGTAGCAGATAGTCTTCCATGGACTAATTTGTCAATATCTAACCAGCATTGAAATCCTAATTATGGGTACCTGTGAATTATTCAAGAGTGCTGAAATGTGTAAAATGGTGTTGCCTGCCTCATCCTTACTGTTGAGGATGGTTCTTTCTAATTTCCAAGCACCAATCTTGTGAGTTTTCTTGAGCCAGCCAATCAGGACTTCAAGAGACTGGAACTGTTTATTTTTCACAGCAATATGCAGTGCAGTTTCATTTGTTACAGTCACATCTTCAATGGAATCTGGGCAAGCTTTGAGGAAGTTAGCTAAAAGATCAATATCTCCATTTTGACTTACAAAATGCAGAGGTGTTTGGCCTTCCCTCCCTTTGACTCGGACGAGTTCTTTGTTGATGTCTATAAAGCGAAGCACCATTCTCTTTTGTCCCTCTTGTAAAGCAAGGTGGATGGGGCTGAATCCTTGCTGATTTAGCTTCCAAGCAAATGAAGGTTTCAATCTCATAATCTCGGTGGCAAACTGGAGATTCCCTGCTTCTGCAGCAATATGCAAAGGTGTTTCAGCAAATGGTATCCCATCCACGTGCTCCAAAATATGTTGATCCTCCTGAATTAATTTGTAGAGACGGTCTATATCTCCATCTTGAGCAGCAGCTCTCAACTTGTCATTCATCGTCTTTGTTAAGCTTCTTTCTTTTGAATGTATCATGGATGTAATGGCCACTTTTGATAGTTATGCTGTCACTGGCTCGGTTATATGCTATTATTGCTAATCAATAACGTTTACTTATACTCACACATCATTTTTATATTAATTAATGATTTATCTAATCAAAATAATTAATTATGTACAAGTTTTCAATTAACAATGTATATTATTTAGTTAATCGACTAATAATTAAATACTATATAATGGGTTCCTAATATTATATCCCCCGACAACTAGTCAAAAACTATAAATATATCTTATTGTGTAGAGACCAATTAAAACTATGCCCTGGATATTAGTCACTATATTTTTCTTGCTTTAATAGCACCTAATAATCTTTATTATTTCCTTGACCAAATATTAACCAGCAACTTATAAATCATCAATGGCTGTAAAAAAAAATTTTCAAAAAAAGTGGTGCGTAACAATTATTTTTCAATACAATATTATTTGCACCCAATTTTCATTTTATTATTCATACACAACTTTCTTTTTTTTATAATAAAACTAAAACAAAACACATTCTAATAGAATTTCTCTATAGTATTTTTTTAACAAACAAAAAATGTAAATATTGTATAACAATTATGATGTTGAAATAATAAAATTGATTACTAATGAATAAGCACCAACGTGGTCCACTCCTCTGATTTGCATTCCGGAAATACAAGAGATTGTTTGATACATGGCACAAGATAATATTTTTACATCAGATTAGAGAAATTTTAAGGTGCTCTACGAATAAGACATTTTTTTACTCTATGTCATTGAATTGATGTTATGTCAATTTTGTGAGTTATCTTTATCTCTTATTTAAATTAATTATATATTTAACTGCATTTTAATAATAACATTAAAAATATAATTTAAGGGATGACTTACAAATCAAATGTGACACTCATTCAATGATATACAACAAGATAAATGTCTTGTTCTAAGAGTATCTAATTATAGAATGTTATGTTAATTTTGTGAATTATTATTGAATTTAACTTTAATTATTATATTCAATCTCTTTAGTGCTAACTATATTTAATATCATGGTTAGTATCTTAAAATTATTTTTGGTACAATGAAGTATCTCAGAAATTTTTAAAAATAAAAGAAAAAACTCATTAATATTAGGATTAATTAGATAAATTAAATTTCATCAATTAGATAAAGAGCACAGTATCAATTTCCTTAGGTAAATGCTGCTGAGTAGGCTGTCCATAGATATATGCTGTTTAGTATCGATTTCTAGCATGTTTGGTAGAGATTAATTCTCAGCCAAAATAGGTTTTTGTTTGAAAAAGGTTTTTTTCACTGTTTCAGTTATGTTTGACAATTTATATTTTAATTTTTGTACAAAATTTAATGTATTATAATAACTTTTTTTCATAATGTTGAAACTTGAAGTTTTTTTATTATAAATTATAGATTATTTTAAAAATCTTGATATGTAAATATTATTTTATCCTTAATCAAATAAGTTTTTAATTATTTATATTTTTTCGGTAATTTAATGAAAAGTAATTTTTTTTATATCATTCAAATAAAACAAATTATTTTAAAATTATTTTTTAACTAATATATCTAAATATAAAAAACACATTCTATTATAATCGATTATAACAATAATCAATATATAATAATCAATTATTAAAATAATTAAATTTTTACAACTAAATTAAATACACACTTAGATAAACGTGGCTAAGTATTTAGTCCATTTTTTGAAGAAGCTGGTTGGGTCAAATCATGGCAATATCATATTCGACTCATAATAAGGAATACAAAAAAGAAAAAACAAAAGAGGGACGTAACCCTAACATATAATAATATTAGTAATTGGAGTGATTCTTCTTTGAGGTTGCTCCTCGTATTATGGGTGATCTCGTCTAGCAAGATGTTGCTGGAGTGAGTCTTTCTAGGATGCTTCCTTATTGTGTCTTTGTTGGTTGGGTTTTTCCCCGTTTATTCCTTAAAAAAAAAGATATATATTAGTCGTTGTCCAAAAACTAAGCATGCGTAGTGAAGATGATGAAGCGTGAAAATCATCAATGGAACTTTATTAATAGTATTAAGCTAAAATAATAATAAAAAATGGTTAATGACTAGGGCATTTTTTTTTCTTCTACGATAAGAAGCTCTTATTGAGATTTAGGAGTTATGTTTGAATTGATGAAATTGAATAGAATAGAAGAGAATATAATATACAATAGAGATATGTTCTATTATTTGATTATGTTAAAAAATGATCCCGAGATCCTCCCTCGGTAAGTGGATGAGATAGATTCTTTTATTTTATCCCACAAAAATTATTAATTTTCTTCTCCTTAAATTTGGGAGGTATAAGATAGAATTATCTTTTTGATTATTATTATAATTAAGATTTTACTACATTAACCTCATATCTTAAAATTGATGTGTTTGCAATAAGGATAATTTTAAAAAATAAAGTTATAATTTTTATCATTTTATCAATTTTCTAATAATAGAATGATAATTTTACTTTATTTTATCTTAAAATATCAAAATAATAAAATAATACTTTTATCCCATTTCATCTTATCTTATTTCTTTTCATTCTATTTCATTTCATTAATTATTAAATATTCAAATATAACCTTTTTGAGGGAAAGGAGCCCCACCTTCAACACCTAAGCGCCTTGTGACCATAGGCATTAATATTGTCGTTAGACTACAAGGCTATTGGCATGCATTTATATTATTAGATAAAAAGACTGTTTGAAGCAATATATAAAAGAACAACCATCATAAAATACTGTTTACAGTAATATATAAAAGAACAACCATCATTTGGCATATCACAAGGATTATAGGACTGAATCAATGTGTAAAAGTAGGAAAATGAAAGTTTATTTTAGTTGCTAATAATATTAATCACATTAATTAATTTTATTAGTTTAGTGCTTATTCTTAATATATCTTTTAATGTATATGCAATAATAAGTTAATTTTAAAATAATAATTAATTATTATATAAATTATTTTAAAATTCTTAAGTACAAGACAGGATGGGTCGGATTGAGTAAAAATCTACCTCTACCTGTTCATTGCCAAGTCTGTCGATCACTCATATATTATATCCCAATTAATTTTTAACTTTTTTTCTTTGGGAGGTATACCTATCAAATGGCCTCACCTTCTCCAATTAAAAATGTTTTAGGAGACGAAGACAAAAGTTAAAATAGAAAGAAAACTCTTAAAAATAAATTTAAAATGAGTTTAGATTCAATTTACTGTTAATTACTGCCATCTAATCATCTATTAACTTGCCATTTAAAAAAAATGGTGTTTAATATTTTTATTTTTATTTTATATATTTTCATTAACAATTACAAAAACTCTACATTTTTTTATTCTATTTTATGTTTTTGAATTTTTGTAAAGAAAATGGTAAAAATAATATAATTATCTCACTGTTTTCTTTACAAAATTGAAAGTTTAAAAACATGAAACAGGATGAAAATAATGCAACATTTTGCTACTTATTAGAAAAACAAATCAACTAAAAAAATAAAAATAAATCAAGTATTCTATTTTTTAAGAAGTAACTTTCGTATTCAATCTCTTTTCATAATGTGTCAATTAATAATTTGATGATAATTTTAAAAAAGTTTTTAGAGTAAATACAAAGTATTTAAATATTTATTTAAAAAATTTCTCATCAAATTTTATTGTTCAGATTTTACAAACACCCGAAGAGACGGTTAGCAACCATAACAGTACATATATCCGATCCACACACCGAGATTATTCCATTCCTGTTATCTTTTACATTATATGTATTTTATGTTATGGAGTTGCAGTCATAGTGTTGGCCCATTTCTCACAAATAAACAAATTTTTAATAAAAACATCTTTTAAAAATGACGGAATGAAAATTTAAACTTATAAAAAAAATTTATTAGATATATGAATTCATTACTTTAAAAAAACAAAATAATCACAAAGTGTTGATTAGGGGTAAGAATAAAATAAGCGGTTTATTAGAAATTTACGACCCAATCTGCTTTTTCAGCCTTGTTTGAAAAGAAGTGCTATTTATTTAAGTAGGTCACTGTTAAAGCTTTAAATTTTAACTTAATAAATTTGCCAATAATACTTATATAATTTTTAATTAATATACCAATCATATAATTATATAATCATGATATATTATATAATATAAAAAAAATAAGCATGTGTCTTAAAATTTTTATATGTATCTTTTCAAGTTATTAAATAAGTACATTACTTACTTAACATGTAATAAAAAAATAATTAATATTTTACTATATGTCATCTTATATTATTATTTTTTACTATATTTGATCTGATGTAATAATATAAGACATATGATAAAAAAAATTCACATGTCTAAAAATCAAATAATAAATTAATTCTAAAAATATAAATCAATAAGTAGAAAAAATAACAAAAATAAAAAAGAAAAAGAAAAACCAAAACATATTTTCTTCTTGTATTTGAACGAATCAGTGTCGAAACGGTGAAAAATATTAAAGTCTGACATGGAAGAAGAAATTAAACGGCAAATCGAAACAATGACAAATACAAGGAAACTAATTTCTTCTTGAATTTAGAACCAATGTCAAATCAGTGAAAAGTATTAAATTTTGGCCTATGATGGTCGCGACAGATCGAAATAGTGGCAAGGACAAACAGATTGAAGCGATGACAAACATATTTTTATAAATGAAATATTTTCCAGCAAATTGAGTAAAATTGTTCACATTGTTATCCTATGTGCAATGTAAATTAACACTTACCAAAAAAAAAGTAAAACTAATGCTTGTGTTACTTATCTTCTTCGACAACTTACATAATTATTAAATTATATCAATATTTATCTCAATGACCTTGGACAATAGCTAAAAGTAATTTCTACGAATACTGAATTTGTGCTATACTCTTCCTTTCCACTACTTGTTAAAATAATGGGTAGCCTCTCCAACGATGATCCAAGCACCTTTTAGTTGCAGTAGTAGCTTCCCTCTACTAATCTTCACTCATTTCAAAATAAGAAATGATACAGTTGTGTACCATGAATCTTTAGAAACCTTTTGAACAAATTAAGAGAAAAACTATCATAAATAGAATAAGCTCCAAACTAAATCATAAGAAAAAGATGTATAGGTTATTAGAAACATGAATAGAGTCCCGATATTATTTTTGCCTAAGCATCCTTTTATCCTTTTTGTTCCATATCTAAGATCTAACACCATTATTGGTCAATTTCCTTCTCTCAAAACTCAAAACTCCAAGTTTTGAAATGATTGAGTGTGTAACATCCCCTAGAATGTCTTCTATGTAGCATAACAGAACAAATCTCAAAACTCAAAACTCCAAGTTTTGAAATGATTGAGTGTGTAACATCCCCTAGAATGTCTTCTATGTAGCATAACAGAACAAATGTTACATTGCTTATGACATACTGTCATGCATAATAGAATATAGGTTCATTTATATATGTAAATTAAACTAGTGTAGTTACCCGTGCAATGCACGGGGTAACCTTCCTATGTACCACGTTTATTCATCGATTATAGATTACTATCATAAAGACACGCAGTAGTTCATCCACAAACAGTACCTATACTTACATAAAACAACAAAATTTGATGAAAGTCAAACTTAGATATTCAAACAAATTATCCACATCATATCCTAAACAAGTATACACAAATTAAACATGGAACAAACCAACTATGTCTAGGCAAAGTGCCAATATTTAGACAACTATCTACAAAAGCCAAAAAGCAGAAGTTGTTCCTTTTCTCCCTGAGCATAACACAAAATATCCCACAATCTGGATCTAACAATCTACACTAATAAATGCATCCACGTTTAATAGTAAAGAAAATACCATCAGCGTCTCGTCCAGAATTTGACAACATCACCCTTATCCAAACGCTTGTATCGACAAAACTTGTACCAATTGAATCCAATTTTGCACTCAGCATCCATCCTACCGGCCGATAGCAGGCTAAAATTAATCCGCTGTCTATTTCCAATGATAAGAGAGACATTTGGTTGAAGGCGAACCAGCTCCAAGCGAACCAAAGTAGCAAGAATATTCTTCAGGCAATGAATTAAACCAAACATCACTTATTAAGGAGTATATTTTTGGTTTCCACAACCGATGCAGAACTTAGATCTTTTAGAATCGATAAAATATATAACTCAGTCCAACACACAAACCACAATTAAAAATAATCTAGCAATAATAAGATATACTAACCATAGTAAATTTTGGATAGAGAGAACTCATACAATTGGAAGATGATACATTAGTATCAGTTTTTTAAATTGGGGTAAATTTCTTACTCAATGATTCACCTGTGGAAGGAAAAAAATGAAAACGTTTTAACAAACTCAATAATATAGCATCACCCCATATAATAGTGCAAAGTAGGTATCATCAACCACGTATCACTAATCCCTGCATTCTGCTCCAGCTTTCTTTTTCTTTTTTCTGTGTTAGTTGTTTTCCTACTCGCTATTACAGCTCTAACATCAATATCACTATTCTTGTGCATGTCTTCAAATAAAGGCAAGACAAAAATGATTAACAATCCCAGATCAATGCCTACTCAACAGAGAATGATCGTATTTTAAGATAAGAGTTAAACCAATCATTAAACACTAAACTTCTAAACAATGTAGCTTTACATTGAATGGAGAAAACGGGACGCTATTCCACAATGTTAAATAGATACAGAGTTTTAAATATAATTTTAATTATACAGGTCTATTCTTTCAGGCCACTTAGAACAACAACTCACCCAGCTACCTAGTTTAGCACCTATATTTTTATGTAGGACGCTATTTTATAGAAAAGTAAAACAACGATCATCAAGTAAAAATAGTCCCCAAAGGTGGGGCAGTTCGATTCCCATCCCCATAGCCCCTTTGAAAATTTCATTTGGCAAAAGCTAGTTGCTCACATATTCATAAAAGTTAGCCATGTAATTGTAGATGCTACAAACCAAGGCAAAAGAGAATTGATAAAAACTGTAAAGTATAAGCATAAATGCAAGACTATAAAGGAAGCATTATGCAGTTGCATTCAAGATTAATCCATGCATGGTGCTATACTTACATATATATGCTATACTTTTCTTGCAAAATATATATATATATACACACAGACAGACAGACAGAGGGAGAACAATATTTAGTGCACACACTTGTGGGCACAACTCGTCAAACCCTTATTTAGTTGCCAAGATGACACAATGGGTAAACATTTAAGTGGGAAAGATTATCATCAAATGGTGGAAACTATACAAATTAGAGAAATTTTTTTCGATGTGTAGTTATAATTGAATATGGTTCTCTAGAGAATCTAAACATACTCTAGACAAATTGAGAATCTGGACATTTTGGGCAAATAAATAATCAACTAAAGCATGAAAAGAAAAACTATCACCATACCAGTATCAAAAAAACAAAATGATGACTCAATTCCATATATTGTCAAACACCTCTTTGTAAACCACATTCTTTGTCCAGCAAGAAACTTGGCCATTGTTGTTAGAAACTAAGATTTTCAAGCCACTTTTACACTTAACTCTAGAGACAGTAACATATCGTTGCCATGTGAAAATACTGGTCTAGGCAAAAATAAACCAACATGAGATAACGTCTGACCTTGACTTTTATTAATAGTCATAGCAAAGCAAAGACTTATAAGAAATTGTCTTCATTGGAATTTAATTGGTATTCATGGATCAGATGGGATCAAGTTCATTCAAGGGATGTAAACTTTCTCACCAATATAATTACCTGTTACAACTCTTGCACTGATAACATTACTACCCAACTCGACAACAATAAGTCGTGTTCCATTGCACAAACCAGATGATTGGTCAATATTTCTCAACAACATAACAGGAATACCCTTTTTCAAAATCAATTTATGCGTCGACAACTCCGAACATTTAACATCATTTAAGAATTCAGTGGTAATCCATGTAGTGTCAATACCAACATCTTCATCAAACTTGCATATGGAATCAGAACTTCGATACTCTTTTCCATCCCTAGGAATCAAAGACAATACAAAGTCATTAATCTTTTCAACAACTTCAAGTGTTGGTGCTAGTATTGCCCTATCTTCAAAAAATTTGTAGTTGCTCATATTGTCAAGCAAATTAGGAAAAGTGCACGAAACAATATTTGCAATGTGGTTTTGTGAGTCTAAAATTAAAAGGTCATCAGGAATTTCAATATCAGCTTCACCGTCATTCACACCTCCTACCTTCCCATCACCAATTTCAAGAATCCAATTTCCAAACTCTTCTATTTCAACAACATTAGAATTGGCAAGACCAGATTGCAACCTCATATTTTTTGTTAACTGCAAAACTTTGCAACATTTACACAACTTTGAGGAATTAATAGTTGCCATGACAATATCTGCTCTAGATGCTTTGGGGATAACTGGCAAGACTTGTCTAAAGTCTTCACCCAACACAACAACCTTACCACCAAATGGTTCATTGACAATATTGGCACATGAGAACCTCATAATATCCCTCAAAGTTCGATCCAAAGCCTCAAAAGCCCATTTATTAATCATGGGTGGTTCATCCCAAATGATTAAACTAGTATATTGAAGCAACTCTGCTTTGAAACTACCTTGCCTAATATTGCAAGTTGAATCTTCATTCAATTCTAAGGGGATAACAAATCTAGAGTGTGCAGTCCTACCACTAGGGAGGAAAAGAGAAGCAATGCCACTGGAAGCAACATTAAGCACAACTTTACCATCGGAACGTAAACTACTTGACAATGCTTTCTAAACAAATGTCTTCCCAATTCCACCATAATCATAAACAAAATAAAAACCACCTTTCCTAGTGACAATAGACCTCATAACTTGATCATAAACCAACCTTTGCTCTACAGTGAGCGTTGAGAAATATTTGTTATGATCATTAATCATTTCTTCTTTATCATACTGAAGCTCATTAACCAATAATATATTGTCAAAGCCATTATAAGGTGAATGATCAGGATATAGCATACCAAGAAAATCTTTCAATGACTTCCCATTTGAAAGCAACAATTTCTCAACTTCAGTTAAGCACAAATTCTTCAATTCTACCATTCCAATGTGAAGTTCTGTAAGCCAAAAACATAATCAATAATATTTATCTAAACAAAACTACAAAACATATTTAACACTTCACAACCAATACAATATTACAAATGGCAATATAAAATCATATAACTAATAATATATAAATGTTAAAACTTTAAAACGTAGTTTTATAAATACCTGGATTATTCAATAACCTCCTCCTGTCATATACAATACCATCCGACAATATCTCCCATGTCTGATCCCACACAATAGTAGGCTAACTCATAGAGTTAGACAACAACAAAGTGACAAATAGTTTCCGAAGATAGATACCAGAGGCCAATAGCGCAACTTCTTTAATTCCAACAACAAATTCAACATCATCAGCTAACAATCTCAGGGCACAACATGCATCTTGGAATGTTCCATAGATGACATTGTTAACGGTTCTTAGACTTTCATAGCTTGTACAACATCTTTGAATATTTAGTGGTAACCGCATGTAATACAATTCTCCCGTACCAGGTGGGAAAAAATTCAATCTTCCTATGGATTGACCTTGTTTTCGAGGATACCATTCACGTTTATCTTTAGAATAAACAAACCGAGTGGGGAACTCACCATAAGTCAACTCTTGACCATCAGGGAATAATTTATTAACTTCCATCCAAGCCAGAAACATGGTCTTTTTATCCTTGTTCTTATCAACAACATCATCAATCATCTCATCATCTCAGAATGTAATCACCTGTTGCTTTGGAAGATGGAAAACCAACCTTTGAACAAGAGGCTACCTATGATGGATATCAAATGCAAATAATCTCCAAGCTGATTCACATGGAGACAAATATTTGCAATCATAGTATTGTTTGATTTCATCAACCTCATCAACTATATTACCCCCATCTACTTCTAATGTCACAGACACGGTTACATGATCTGGGCCTTTATTGACATACTTGAATAAGTACTTGATAGAGTTTGATAGGTTGCAAAATTCCAAGTTAATGTGCGCTTGGTACTTCATCAAAAGGTTCGAATTATAAGGCACAACAAACCTATTATCCAATTCAACATCATTTCGGATGGTTGCAATACCTGTCTCTTCTTCGATATATTGGATATCCCTCTTCATCAACTGAAGTACAATCAACAAATTTTTTCGGAAAGAACTTAGAACACTTGCCATCCTTCATGCAAGGAGAATTAATTCTAGCAAAACCACGGGGACCATGCATCATGCAAGTTGACAAAGCATCAAAAAGCCGAGGGAATCTATTTTTATCAGGCAATTCAGCAGAGATAATACTATCAATAAACTCAGCAATTTGTGATGTGGTACTTTGTTGCAACCACAACAACATATGAGCATGTGGCAACCCTCGTTTCTGAAATTCCATAGTGTACATTCCTGTGAATAATAGAAAAACTATTATGTGACTAAAAAATTGTTTGTAGGTTCAAATAACCAATCATAAAGGTTTCTAAATGCATACTAGCAACTACCTTCCCAAAGAGGTGACCCTTTTTAAAATCAGCCATCATTGCATTTATCTTCATGTGAAATACTCTACATGCAATATCCGGTTGAACATTAGCTGTGAGTCCTCTTGCAGAAAGATAACGATTAATTTCTGGCCATTTGGGATTACATGTAAAGAGAATACCCTTAGAAGTCCCGGTAAGAAGAGTAGATCAGGTGGAGGATAGTCCAATAGCTAGAGGTGGAGGAAGACCAAGAAAGACTATAGGTGAAACTATTAAAAAAAATTTAGATTTGAATGACATTTCTGAAGACTTGGTTTATGATAGGGTACAATGGCGTCATTTGATCCATGTAGCCGACCCCACCTAGTGGGAAAAGACTTGATTATTGTTGTTGTTGGGATTACATGTAACCGTCATGAACAAATCAGGATAACCAAAACGTTTGCAAATCGCCATTGCATCTTGACAATTATTAAACATGTATCGCCTACCACCAGTAAATGAAGAAGGCAAAACCACACGGACTCCATTTGTAGCAGGTCCAATATCACCACGATCAACAGCCTCCTCCAAGCCTTTCAAAAATCTGATCTAATTGTACTTTGGTTAGTCCTTATGAATGACAATCTTTGTGCTTCAACCAGCAATCAACAATGAATTGTTGAAACAATCTTCTTCTCCTTAGAACAATACCTTCTTCAAAAACTCTTTCTTGAATCCTAAATGCAATGAACTCTCTTAAAGAAATTTGGAGCCTTTTTCTATTTACAATTCGTTCAAAGTTAAGGCTTAAATGAATGTCCTCTTGGTACCCATCTTCTCCATACAGAAATAACAAATGATATTGAAGAGGGATATAAGTAGTGTGTGTCTCATGGATTCTTTGCAAAACTCCATCACGACATTGAATAATAATATCCCTACCAACCTCAAAGCTATCAAAATCACCCACAATCAAAGCAGCAACTTCATTGACTATTGGTGTATTATACATTCTCGCATCAGAGGCTCGATGTCTTAACAACCTAAGATGTAAATTAATAGCCTCAGATTGATCAAAAACATCTCTAACTCTTCTAAATGATTGTGCAAGGATATTATATTGGTCAATCATTTGAATTAAGTCCTTAACCAAAGAAGGATCAATATTTCTAACCCCATCATGTGCCCTGCAATAAATTTAAAAAATAATTAGAAGGTACACATCTAAGTACACATCAATAAATTTCCCACATAGACAAAACAACAACACATATAGCAAAAAAGACTCAAGCTTTAAAAACAAATTGGTCAATCACCCATCTAAAGGAGGAAGCCAAAACAAAAAAGAGGAACTATAATGAATAAAATAATAATAATAATACCTGAAATGTGAGATCCTATTGCTCAATTCATTCCTTGTATCATATATATATAATTGTGCAAATTTCGGGTAGTCACCTTCATTGGGAAGCAAAGGTCCAATTCTGTGATAATTTTGGCCACTAAGGATAAATTGGGGCAGACCAAATCCATCATTTATAGAGGTGTCAACTTTCTCACCTAGGGATGTGAAGGAGAACTTACTGTTGTATAAGCGAATATTTTCTAAGAAGTGAGCACTTCTATGATCAACACAGTTGAAGACGTTCCACAACAGTTCAGGGGGCCTATTGAGGAAAGGTAGTTGAACTTTGCCTTTCATGCAGCAAATAGAAAACTCTGGATTACTTGAACAAATTGACTTCTCAGATCGTTCTTCATACCAAACCATTGCACCACAACATCAACAATAACAAACACAACCCCCAAAATCTAGACAATCTACCAACCAAAAAAAAAATCAATAGTGGGTAGACTTAAATAAAATAACTTAGCTAGTTTATTGGCTAATATTGTTAGTCACCTTGACATTCACTTTCTTCAAACAAAACATGATCAATTGAAATACCTACATCGCCCCTCAAAGTAGACTGTTCATTAGAATCATGAACTTCGTCACAACAATAAGCGACAGATGCATTATCTGTTTCATAATGTAACTTAAAAAACTCAGCACAAGAAAATGTTAGATCATTTATACAAAAGACAACTCCGTTTAAACAACATACCATCATTAATACTCTCATCAGAAGTGTTATTGTACTCGACGTCCAAAGGAAACATGCCAGAGTTATGGGAATCCATCATAGATACAACTGATGAGAAGGTAGAAGGGTCACCTGTAATGGTTGAAGAGCAAAATATTAGCACAAATCTCAGTCATGGAATACTCACAATTTCATTAGGAAACCCACAGCAACATACTATAGTCATGGAAATTGTTAGAAGGTCAACACCTTTCCTTGACCACAAAGCTTTAAAAGAAACATAAAACAAAAAAAAATGAATTTCGTAAAATATGATAATGCTAAAATATTCAATCTAAAACAACTTGTAAAAGGAGTTGATCGTTGTCTATTGTTGTGATTGATTTGCAACCCATCGAACTTGGAACACCATGCACTATTTCATCGAGTAGAAAATGGAAAAATGTCAAATGATTAGTCAAAGCATAATGCAAAAAAACTTTTTAAAAAGAAATTTAACAAAAGCAAACTTAACAAACCATTCTCAATGTTTGCGAGCGGAGACCTCAATCGAGATGCTAAAGCCTTAGAAGCATATTGAGAATAGACAGTGGTTAACTCACTGCACAAATCCACTACAAACCAGGGCCATGTACATGAACAAAAGTATTAAAGGTGTATGAATTCCACATGGCACCATCATGGAATACATAATGTGGACGAAATATGTAAAATATATTGAAGACAACAAAGAATGTCTACATAAGAACACTTTTTTTATAAAAAAAAAAACCTGCATTCTCTTTGTCAATACGCTTTCTTTTTCCCTTGATGTATGTTAATCTCTTTAGGCGAGCCACCTTTGGTTCAAAACTTGCGTTGTCGCCCATGTATTTATTTAAATGGGCAATCAACTTTCTTAGTTGGTAAACCTGTACAAAACAACAATTTTTCAGATGCGCATAACATCCAACAAATCAACACAAAAAGAAGAGTTAAGATAAGTTAGGTAAGATAAGATTTTGTTTCAGAATAAAAGTTTCAGCTTCAACATGCAAGGATACACTCCAAGAGTTTACAAAAAAAATCATATAGATACTATATGAGTGGTTGAAGATGTTTGGATAGTAAGTAGTAGGAAGAGAAAGATTCTTGTGCATTTCCTTGTTAGGAAGTAAATATATGTTTGTGAATAACTGTTTGTAGAGCACGTGTATCGCTCGATAGGGAAGGTGTACTTTTAGATTTGGTGCCACCGTCCAAACAAACAACCCACTAATTTTGGACATGTTAAATTTGAGTTTGTTTCTTTAAAGAATTGATCAATTTAAATTACCTCTCCAAATGTGAATTCTACATTTTTTTTAATCTCTCTGAATTCTAATATTTACCAACCTTTTTTTGAATTGTTTTTTTTTTTTGGATTTTTTTGTTTTTGCTATAAATAGTAACAATTTTAAAGAATCAAAGTTTTGGAATTTTAAATTTGTTTAGCTAAAGTAAAACATAATGACATAACTTCATCACATTAGTCAATTATTTAGGTAAAACCATCATGTATATAATTACCATAGAACATTAATCTTAATACCGAATAAGTATTAACAAATTTATTTGTTATTTTTTAAACTTATTATGAAGGACATGCAAAACAGATGCTTAGTAGGTTATGGTATATCTATAACAGTAGATGTAATAAAAATTTGTTGAACACAATGCCATGTTTGTGCACATGATAATTAAATAGAGTTTTTAATACAACACATGCAAGTAATAGAAAAAGGGCAATGTCAATAATTTATAATATTGATAGAGATTTTCTTTAGTTTGTCTTAAAAGTATAACAGTAATATTAAACTGAGAAGTAATTTAACTTTGTTTCCCCTAAAAGGGTAAAGCAAATGATCAATATGTAACATGATTATACGAGGGGCAGGTATGGCTATGATGGTTTAAAAAATTGGTCAAAACGTAATAGTTGGAAGCTTAGGTTCCTATTTGAAAGCAGGAAGGTTACGGGTGATGTTACCAAATGTTGAAGACCTTGAGTTTTGACAAATCATTCCGATCAGAAGGTAAAAAATTCTGGTGACATGTTGATTCCATTGACACAATCAAGTAAAAGAAAGCATTTGTTTCAGATGATTTGCTGGTTATTTTGTTATACATAGTACAAATTAATATTGTAAGCATACCTGGCTGTCAACATAGTTAGCAGACTAAGTTCTATTCCCTATAAGCATGACTGATGTCACACCTAATGGCTTTAAGCCTTCTATTGCGTCCAAACTGCCTGATTCCAAGTCAGTGGTAATGGGAATCTAAGGTTTGCATCCATTAATCTGATTTCTACTCTTCAGTTGCAAAAAAAGAAAAAAAATTTTCCAGTCAGATTTGAACTTTCTTTTATGGGAATAGTTTGAACTTTGAAAACAGGGAGTTTAAGATTATCAAAATTTACATAAGCAATTTTGGTAATATCTTATTATAATTATTAAGGTTTAAATTGTCTCCGTTTTTTACAACCAAATTAGAAATGGGAATGTCATGGCCAGTTTCTTTCTCTTTACAGCTAGTATGATGGCTTAACCTTGCACAACACGTGTGCCTATGTGTATATGCATGCGTGCTTATCTTATGAAAGGTAGCAGCACCAATCTGAAACCAGAAATGTTTCACATAATACTTTCAGGTATAAGTTTTTTTAAAAAGTAAACAATTAACAATGTAAATCTTAATCAGAATAGGTCAGCCAATTGCATGATTGATCTCACAAATACAGGTATCGTAACATGATTCCTTAGAAAAAGAGGAGGGGGGGGGGGGGGGAATCCTATATGTATATTTAGAAAAGGCATGGGTATAGAAGTGATGCTGCTGCCAATCAAATGGTAAAGAAAATATCATAACATCATACCTTAAAATAATGGTTTCGTGCAATCAGCACAGTATGGATCATTAACTCATGTCAACAAACAATTGCAACAATAATCTGCCCTGCCACCAAGCAACAGTATGTTTGAGAATTGGAATATGAGGCAAGTTCGTTGAGCTAAAGGGAACCACACACACAAAGCAATGAGTTAAGCATGGAATTCGTAATCCAGCTCACAATATGTTGGCTTCATCTAGATCATTGCTATAAAAAAAAAAAGGCATTACAAACCTAAATATATTTGATCCCCTGCAAATGCAAATATAATTTCCAGCCAACCGATAATAGAAGACCAGTCCAGCGTGAAATATCAACAAACCAAGTGCAATAAAAGAAATAAAAGGCTTCAAGCTGAAATGGATAGTCTATTCCAAGTTTAAATAATATGGTTGCGTGAAAGAAGTCCAGGTGAAAAATCAACAAACGAAGTCCAATAAAAGAAATCAAATGCTGCAAGTTGTAATAAATAGTCTATTCCAAGTTTTAATAACATGGTTGCGTGAAAGGCCAAAAAAGTTTCAGTCAAAACACTTTGCTTTGTTGACCACCTATACATTAAATGCAACGAGTTGTAGCAGAGCAAAAGCCATAGAGCTTATACATAAGACAGAAATGTTACCTTTTTAAGTGGGAAGTTTCCTGCATGTAAATTATATTTAAAAATATTAAGTTATATAAGCTGCATTCAAACTACACGAATCTTGATTAATTTGAAAAATAAAGTCTGATAAAGCAAACTGGACTAATATTACTTTTTTTAGGTGGGAAGTTCACTGCAGGCATATAAATTATATTTTAGAATGTGTAAAAATTATGTAAGCTATGTTAAAAATACACGCATTTTAAGTAATTCCTAAAAATAAAGCATGATAGATTAAAATGGAGAAATTTAGTTTTTTTGGATGAGAAGATCACCCGAGACATGTAAATCATCATTTGAGTTGTGTAAAATAACGTGACATGTATTAAATCATCATTATTATGTGGAAAGTTAAGTGAGCTGTGTTAAAAATATACATATGTTGATTAATTTTAAAAACAAAGACTGATAAAGTAGAAAAGGAAAAAAATTGCATTTTTTTTTGGGGGGGGGGGGGAAAGGTTCATTCCAGGCATGTAAATTATTTTGTGTAAAATAAGTAAAAATAATGTAAGTTGTGTTAAAAGTACATGCATGATAATTAATCTCTAAAAATAAAGGATGATAAAGTAAATTGGAGAAATGTTGCATTTTTTAGTAAGATGCTGACCCAACGCATGCAAATCAACATTTAAAATGTGTAAAAGTACGTGACAAGTGTAACAAATACACACATCTTTATTTATTAAAAAAAATAAAAGCTGTTAAAGCAATTTGGAGATATTTTACTTTTTTGAAACGGAAGTTCACCTCAAATTTGTTAATTATCTTTTAAAATATGTAAAAGTATGTGATGTATAGTTAAAATACACACCTTTATTAGCTTAAAAATATAAGGGCTAATGAAGTAAAATGGAGCACGAAAATACGGCTAACAGAAGAATCTACTCATCTTCTAGTAACTGTTGAGACTTTAAAGCATTAATTCACCACCCGGCTGCTGAAAACTGCATTAAGAAGACGACCTTTACTATTCAGTGACCAGTGGACAGTGGAAACAGGCAAAAAAAATTAATAGTACATATAAAGGAGACTCTGTTAGTGAAATTTCGTTGACAAAAGCGTTAAAGGAACTGCAAATATAACTGTGGTTTGATAGCAGCAGAATGTTTAAACGATAAGTAAATGAAAGATGAAACATCACAGTCAAGCATGTATTGTTGTCAAGAGTACACATTTCCATGTTGTTTTGTTCCCATAATCCTTTAACAGTATAAGTAATAAAGGCTCTTTTTTTAGTTAGTAATGGTTTCTATCAAAATCCAGAGCATCGTATTTTGAGTCAGTCTTACTTCACTTGGCCTTACACAAACTCCAATTCCAGAGTCAATAAACAACAGGAAATAAATAGTTTGAAACATAAAATAATCCATCCTTTCTAATACATAAACCCCAATTCTAAGATTAAGAAAAAATATAAATCTCGGTAACTTGTCATTTAAATAGAAAAATCAATGTCTTTCCAAACCCATATTTACACAAGTTGAAGTGGTCAAAACATTTCAAATCCGCTGCTTAAACTATAGACCCCCAAAACATGCATGATTAGACCAAACCAAAGATGTATTTATCCTGTTAATTGAGGGATGGAAGTGAACCAACAACCCAAATCAATAGTGACTTGTCCCTATGCATGCAACATCTGATAAGTATTGGTGAGTACTGAGTAGTGATTGAGTCTGAGGGCTGAGTAACTATCAACATCTGTGATAAACTCGCTGAAAACTGATGTATCCAGAACCCAAGCCCTGTGCCATAAACTCCAAAATCTCTCATGCCAATTCCCTCATAGCCTCTGTATAAGCACTCACAATAGAGATGTGTCATGGATTGGTATTACTGAATGGTGGAATGAATTTTGACATCCAATGTCAATTCAACTGTAAGGTTCAGATTCTGGCTTGGGCCTTGACTCCATTGTGCTGGTGGCATCAGTAGAAATCTTAGCAAGCAAAGCCATTGAAAAATTAAAGCCGCTCCCACCAAAACCTCTCAACAATTTGGAATACTTAACTTTAAAAAGAAGACATTTTGAGACCACCAATGGAAAAGCAAATTAAGGGAATTGAAGAGAATCACTTGTTGTGCAGCAACCCAGATAAAAAAATACAGAGGAAACAGGAAAGGGTGTGCGTACCTGATAACGTGAGGACAGAGAGGGCTGAGGAGGTAGCTGGAGCATGAGAACTTGAAGCCCAGGATGAGTTCCTCCATGACAACTTGATAGTAGAGGAGAGGAAAATAAATAAGGATTTGGGATTTCATAATGGAAGATGAATATTGAATAGTTTGGCAGAGAGGGGAAAGAGAAAGAGAAAGACTGAAAGAGAATGAAAAGTGACATGAAAATTTGATGTTGACAAAACGACGTAAAAGGGGCAAACGGGACAAAATAAATGAGGAAGAAAAACCACCAAATCATAAAAGAGTGGTGTAAGCAAAACTATCATAATGAAATAAACTGTTGTAAGCAAAATTATGACCATAAGCAACAGGAAGAACACTTAAAATTTGAATAATTTAAAATCTATATCTTTGAATGTAAATCTAAAAATGGATAATATGTGGTTTCTAGATAGAAGTGTGACTGATAATCTGATTTATGACAGGGTTTTAGGTAAGGAAATATCTGTTGCAGAAAAAAAAGAGGAAAATTCCAGAAATGCAGGTTCCATAGCAAGAAAAAGCCTCAAAGGCTCGTAGGTAGTTTCAAGGTCTTACCAATATGCTTTTCTGGTTGGAATTTGTTGTTTATAACTTGAACCAACCCATTTTTTTTTATTTTTGTCGAGAACATAAGGCCTGAGACACGCGAAGGGTGAAGGCAAACAAAATAATCAAAAGCCTCAAAGGCTCTTAAGTAGTTTCAAGGTCTTATCAAGATGTTTTTCTGGTTGGAATTTATTGTTGTATATAACCTGAACCAACCCATTTTTTTATTTTTGTCAAGAACATAAGTTTCTGTCGTAGGAAAGGCTCCTAAGAAATCACCTAGCAACCCCCCACTCTTTCCTCACCTTGTTACCCTCATCACTCAAAAATGTAAATGGTAGTCTGTACTTTTTGGCAAATGCCTGCATTCCATGCAATGCATTAAGTACAAAAATAATAGGTTAATTTCAAATAAATTGCAGTGAAACCTTTATTTTTACCTTGTGAGATGAAACATCATCACCACATATGCCAACAACCTCTGTTCATACTTTGTTGAACTCCTCACATGTTTCCTTGAAAGTGCAAGGCTGCATTTTAAAAAAAATAACAATATGACTATATCAGTAGCACAATGGTAAGGGGCAATGGTAAATAAGTTAGTTAGCACAATATTAGATCCATTGATGTAAAAGAAAGATAATAATGGGGCAAATCTCAATAGAGATATAGAGGTGAAGATATCCACATGAACTCGACACTGTAGTGACTGAATGTAATTGTTTATCTCATTTAGGGCAATTGCTTTACCAAATACCTGAGCAGAGTCTAACATGGAAAAAAAGAAAGCAGAAACAATAGTCTAACACTGATTTTGAAGAATTATGTTTACCCTGTTACATCAAGGGACTAAAGCTTGCAGAATTTTCATCCTCTCACTAATATTATCGCTTTTTGCCTGCCAAAGCAAGGGTTGTAAGCGGCATGCTCTTAAATAAATAATAAATACAACAACAACAACTAAGCCTTTTCCCACTAGGTGAGGTCAGCTACATAGATCAAACGACGCCATTGTGTCCTATCATAAACCAAGTCTTCAGAAATGTCATTCAAATATAAATCATTTTTAATAATTTCACCTATAGTATTTCTTGGTCTCTCTCTACTTGTAGCTATTAGACTATCCTCCACCTGATCTACTCTTCTTACCGGAGCTTCTAAGGGTCTTCTCCTTACATGTCAAAACCACCTAAGGTGAGATTCTACCATATTTTTCACAATAGGTGTTACCCTTGTTTTCTCTTTAATACATTCATTCCTAATCATATCTTGTCTTGTATAGCCACACATCCAGCGCAACATCCTCATCTCCGCGACACTGATCTTATGCTCTTGCTGGCTTTTTACCACCCAACATTCAGTACCATACAACATCGCAGGCCTTATAGCTGTGCAGTAAAATTTATCCTTAAGCTTGAGAGGTACTTTTCTATCACAAATCACTCCTGAAACACTCATCCATTTTGTCCATCCAGCTTGAATCCTATGATTTACATCTCCCTCTATCTCTCCGTCATTTTGTATGATAGATCTAAGATACCTAAACCATGTGACTTGTGGTATGATGTGGTCCCTAATTTTCACCGCTAAGCTAGTATTAGCACGCTTCTTACTGAACTTACATTCCATATACTCCGTCTTACTCCGGCTTATACGAAAGCCATGTTCTTCCAAAGCTCGCCTCTATAGCTCTAGCTTCCCATTTGTTTCCTCTCTCGACTCTCCAACTAAGACTATATCATCTGCAAAAAGCATACATTGTGGCACTGGCTCTTGGATATGCGTAGCAAGCACATCCAAGACCAAGCTAAAAAGATATGGACTCAAAGTTAACCCTTGGTGCAGTCCTATAGTTATAGGGAAATCTTTTGTAACCCCTCCTTGTGTTCTCACACAAGTTTTGGCCTCATCGTACATATCTTGGATTGCTCGAATATAAGCGATACGAACTCCTTTCTTCTCCAGAGCCTTCCACAAGACCTCTCTCGGTACCCTATCGTAGGCTTTTTTCATATCAATGAAAACTATGTGTAAGTCTTTTTGCTTCCTTCGATAACTCTCCATCAATCTTTGTAGAAGATAAATTGCTTCTATAGTTGACCTCCCAGGCATAAAACTGAATTGATTCTTTGAGATATGAGTCTCTTGTCTTAATCTCCGTTCAATTACTTTTTCCTATAACTTCATGGTATGACTCATGAGTTTAATCCCTCTGTAATTTGCACAGTTTTGTATATCTCCCTTGTTCTTATAAATAGGAATTAAAGTACTTCTCCTCCATTCATTTGGCATTTTCTTAGATCTCATTATCTCGTTAAATAGCTTTGTGAGCCAGCTTATACCTTTCTCTCCTAGGCACTTCCACACCTCGATAGGCTGATTATCTGGTTCGACCTCTTTTCCATTTTCTATCCTCTTCAAAGCTTCTTTTACCTCGAACTCCCGAATTCTACCATAAAAGGTTTTATTTTGGTCCTCCTCCCTAGTGTTTAGATTGTCCAAGTCCCCTAACGTCCCATGTCCCTCATTAAATAGCTTGTGAAAATAACCCTTCCATCGATCCTTGATGTCTTGTTCTGTAACCAAGATTTTACCCTCTTCATCCTTAATGCATTTTATTTGATCCAAGTCTCTTGTCTTCTTTTCCCTCCTTTTAGCAAGCCTGTAGATATTCCTTTCTTGGTCTTTGGTGCCCAAAGATTGATATAACCCATTGAATGCTTTAGCTTTCGCCTCGTTCACCGCCTTCTTAGTATCTTTTTTAGCTGTCTTATATTTTTCCCAATTTTTAACGTTTTTACACACGTGTCAAGCTTTATAACATTCCCTTTTAACCTTAACCTTATCTTATACACTTACATCCCACCACTAAGATTCTTTATCCTTGGGTCCAAAGCCTCTTGATTCACCGAGTGACTCTTTTGCTACCTTCTTAATCCCTTTAGCCACTTCGTCCCACATATCATTTGCACTCCCTTGTATCTCCCAAATCTCCTCTTCCATAATCCTCCTCTGAAAGAACATTTGTTTCCCTCCCTTTAGTTGCCACCATTTGATCCTTGGGACTCTATCTCGACAATTTCTCCTTACTCTCATATTAACCCGTACATCTATAACCAAAATCTTGTGTTGGGTAGTCAAGCTCTCTCCGAGATGATCAGGAAACACCTCTTCCATCATGCAAAACTTATTGAAGATAAGAAATATAGTAAGAGAGAAGTGAAATACTGTCTCGGCAAGACAGTGGTTATCGCTAGCTTGGCCCCTTCCTGCTAATACAGGTGCATATCCTTGCTTAAGTGGCTTAGAAGGTTTAGCACTTTGTTCAACAAACTTGTTAATTGCTGCTGAACTTGCATCTACTTCAGCTTCTTCAAACCACCATTATCATCCAAGGATTGTCCTACTTTTATATGTTTAATGCCAGAATCATTCTCTTCATATAAGGTAATTCCACAGTTTATAATTGTTTAACTCAGTTCATACAACTTTCAGATTTTTTTATTCCTTATTATGGATAAAAGCATGACTAATTTACGCTCCGTTTCAAAACAATTAAAGAAAGATGTGTCAATAAATAATTTCAAGAAAATAATACATAGTAATAAAACAAATACACTTCTCCAAAGAAAAGGCTAACTACTTAAGCTTGTCCATTCCTACGATTTTGTCCACAAATTCCATCACTGATACATGACATGAGGAAAAAACTTACTGAATCATAACAATGTAAGTTCCATCTAAAAACAATTCGGGTTGAGAATTTAGTCATGACTGCAAAGCAGGAATATACTTGATGAAAATTCCAAATATTCCTTAATAGAATAGACTCTACATCTCATCATCATGCCAGGGGAATAACCTCTATATATTGTAGACAACAGCAAACGAAAATACATCGCAGGAGAATATTCCTTTAGAAGATCACCTTCTTCGTAAGTCAATCAACTTCTTGATACAATGTCCTTCTAACGCAATGCATCAGAGCAACAAATAGAAGTGCATGACATCCAATTTAACTATTCAAATTATATAAATGCAACGACCAAACCAAGTGTATAATCAATCAAGTATTAAAGAAAGTGCAACCTGTTTTATTCCATATCATAAGTCAAGAGCTTTTAAGCCTTGACCAGACAATATTTAAATGGCAACTTAATCCAAAAAAGTTTTTAAATACATCACAAATAGCAAATCCGGAGGTATAAGGAAAAAGTCCATTCAGCTTGAAAATGACCTTCTACCAGTTGCGTTACATGCAAGTTGCGGTGAAACAACTTAACATGAATTGATTTCAATATCCTAGTGGATTTCTTGTAGCAGGTTTGATTTTAAGTCTCTTGCACCACCCTAACCTTGTCAGTTTGGTAGTATATTGTGCCGATGGTGATCAAAGTATACTGGTATATAAGTACATGGTGAATAATCATTAAGTGAACAAATATTTTGGCTTCTTTGAACATGAAGAAAAATATAAATAAGTACACAGCAGTTAGAGTACATAGCTCTCAAGGACCAATTGTTGGATTCAAATTTCAGGGAGCAGGCATTTAGTGATAAACTCAATTACAATTAACATTGATAAGTCTTACATGTCAACTTTCACCAACCGTTAGAATTTCAATAGCATGCTGATCATGATTATATAAAGGCATGATTATTAGACCACAACTGTGGAGCAAAAAGGAAGAAACCTGCAAGGTAGACAATTAGGATGGACGAATATATATAGACTTCAGGGTTTGAAATTTTTGAAATTGAGGGCGGAAATTACAGAAATTAGTATATTAATAAGATACGTACATTGCCAAGTTTCTTTTTTAGGT
This sequence comes from Ormosia emarginata, assembly GCA_029884605.1. Lineage (NCBI taxonomy): Eukaryota > Viridiplantae > Streptophyta > Magnoliopsida > Fabales > Fabaceae > Ormosia > Ormosia emarginata. Next base: position 42,225,730 of record JAQQTP010000089.1, on the reverse strand, counting down.
TCCAAAAAAACCATTGATTTAGTTTAATGTCTTACAGCAAAAATATTAAGTTCTCTTTGGTTCTATAACATGGAAAAGCTTTCCTGGTTAATGACAAGGAGTTAAATTGATAGCAAGCATTACTTACGCTGCCTCCAGTTGCAGACTCAATAGCTCTATCCCATTTTTCATGCTGGCAGCGTATTGGTGCCAATCTCCATCTTATTCTTTTGCTTGCTGTCATCTGATCACCGTTTCAATTTGCTGGTCTAGATTATGGTTTGCAGGAGCCGAGAGTTCTTTGCTCAAATCAATCAACTTCTAAAATGGAGTCCACAACCCAAATAAACTTTAGAGAAAGAAAGAATGAAAATTAAGAGTGATGCCACCACATATAAAGGGTTGACTAAGTGTATTGTAGAATAAGCCCTCTGAGGCTCATGACTCTATTTAAAGTGCCACATCCACACAATGACATTATGCGAATGAAATGTAAAAGTTGATTTTGTCAATTTCATTTAATTTGGAACACTGGAAGCATGATTCTGATCTCCCTGGATGGCAGAAATCAAATTTGCACAGCAGCATAAATAAATGTAGCTCAAGAGTAGCCTACAAAAACTCGAACATGTTGTTGGCATTCACTCTATAAAAAAGAATGAGTAAAGAAATATAACTTGAAAGATAAGATAAAATTGGTATAAAGGCAACATGCATTTTGAAGCATACATGTTGGGATCCTACATTTATCACATTTCAACCAACAAAAATAGCAACATTTGACACTTGTTGCAAAAGTAAAGCTGACACAGGCTAATCTTTCTATCAGGTTATCACCTGTAGAGTTAGGAATAGCCAATTTCAAAGGAGTTTGTATCCAAGTTCAAAATAACTTCCAAATAAACCTGCAAACCTTGTGGGATGCTTCCTGCAAACTCCATATTGGCAGCAACTAACCCAGCATAACTATGAATCACAAGCTTATCTTGAAGGATAACTTATTTTGACAAATATAGAAACACACCAGATAAGGAGTGTTCTGAAAACTGATCATCGTTGGAGGAAAATAATAGCACCTTGCACTTTGTGAAAGACTCAAAAGACATATAACAACAAAAAGAAACTCTATGTGAAGAATGTTATGGAGAAGGAAACTCAAAATTCTACCACCTCACATGTTGTTGAAGGTCACCAAGATTTATCAATTGAAAAGCACATTATATACATCATCCATTTACACATGCTAGAGTGTCAAATATTTGTGAGTACTTATAATATATACATAACTACTTAAACTTGATTACAAAGAGAGTAAGAAAGAGTAAAAAATGGGTATCAGATTACCTTATCATACCTGAGCATTTTATTTCTTCTCTTCTTCATTGTTGTAGTCACCAATGAACATAAAATCTCACATACTTTAATATGCATGCAGCATTTAAAGTTAACTATTATTATCACAAAGTTCAGCCCACTTTAGAACAATAGACTGAGCACAAATGTAGCAGCACAAATCATATAATATTGGGCACTCAGAAACAATCAATAAAGAAAAAAAAATGTGTACACAGATTCAAGTAGTGCAGTGAGGCTGTCAACATTATCATAGTTTCACATGTTATTGAATGTTTAACGCAGAGAGCCATATATATATATACAAAAGCTGCAAGCACTTTAAATAAAAGGGAAAGAGAAAGAAGTGGGTGGAATTTGTGGGTGTGTTGATTTACATTCATTTTTAATTTATGGGATCTACAATTTTAGAAAATGCCAAAGTAATCAAGCGAGCAACTTCCAGGGCATGTCAATTTGCCCTGACATACCATTTTATAAACAAGTACTAAAATAAACATTGATCAATTAGAGGTACAAAGGTAATGGTTACAATGACAATACAAATTAAAGACTTATAGTTTTCTCTATCAAACAATTATAATTTAGAAGGCAATCACATCAAAGTCTCCAGATATTTGTTAAACCTCATAAATTCAGTCTGAGTCAAAATACTTACAGTCCAATCAAAATAGGAATGCAGAGATCTTGGGTACCTAATAGAAAAAGTGTTGGTGTTTTTACCAGCAGATATCATCAAAATATAAAACTGTAATGCCAGAATTTGACTTCAAGTAGTATGAACTATTATAAATAGTACCATAAAAAATGTTTGCTTTTAGTATAGTGCTGAACCTTATGTGGGTATATGGTGGTTGCTGAACCTTATCGGTTCAAGTGAGGACTGACATATATCAATTCCTCAGAATAGGTAAGGGTAAGATATATGCTTACAATCTATTTTTACTATGCCTGCTGAACCTTATATATTCTTATAAACAGGACCGTAATTTATTGCTCTTTTAACCAAAACTTAAAGGACTCGTTTAAATAAATGTGTGAGGAAGAAATGACTTGGGATAATGGGTTGTTCGAGACAAAGCATTCAAAGAGGAAGGAGTATTTCTGAGCAACTAGTTGAAAGCCCTTGGATGGAGAGAAATGAAAATCATCCTTCAACCTTCGTTTTCTCAGCAAACCTACAAAACCAAAAAAGCATAAATCCTCTTCTTTTTACTACCACCTTCAAAATCAGCACTCATTCAGCTTTCTAGAATCCAATAACTCCAAAATACATTAATGAAGAAACTGGAAAAAAAAAATGTAGGGACTGAGATACAGTCTATATCTAACAGGTTTGTTTATAAGAATTAAGAAGCAACAATCTATTTTGCAAGGTAAACCAACCTCTAAAATCACATTTTAGTAGCTTTGCTCTCAAAGTGTGCAGAGATGTTTTCTTCCAGTCATGTAGCAACCTTTTGGTGTGAAATCATAGCCAACTTTGAAACCCTGAATTCATTCCTCTTCCAAATTTCTATACAATGACTGCAAGCTTTACTCGCCCAAACCCCGAGGTATATATACTCTGCAATATCAACCTATTTTGAGACAAAACTATTTTTTTAAAAAAAAATATCTCTTAACTATTAAGGATTCCATTTACCTTGTATGCATAAATAAAGGGAGAACTGAGTTGGTTCTTAAGATTTAGAGTCAGATGCCTTTCTTCTTTGGCATATATAGCAGAAATAAAAATAAAAAACCTTCTAATTTACATATTTGTTATATGTTTTTCCAACTGCAACGGCAGAAAATGTAATGTTTTATCTATTTCGTTTAATTTAGATTGCACCTAAAGGAAAATGAAGTAAAGTGGTTCTTAGTAAACGATGGGATAATTTAGTAGTGTAATAACATGTAAATCAAGATTAATCCAAATGACATGTGACCAAGTAACTTAAACATAACCTAAAAGATAAAAAAAAAAACTTAGTTGAGGTGTGGCCAAGTAACTTAAACATAACCTAATCACAATGTCAAAATAAAAAATACCGACTAATTTAAACCCAAAAAATGAAGGAGTTGAGAAATTCCCTCAATCAAAATATATTACAGATTTACACATTAGTTTCTTTATCATTTTGCATTTAGAGGTAAAGCAGGAGGCAGCAGGTTAACCCGAATAATGAACAAAATGAACTTCTAATCTAAATATACAGTCCCTTCCCTTCACGTATAACTCTCAAATTGCAACTCTGTGGTGCATTATGAAGTGTTTGATTAGGTATGCTATTCCCTTTATTTGATCTTGATTTTCTGTTAATAAAAAAATGTAAGTGCTCACATATGAAATGCTGATATAGACCTAAACTGAAGCTACAATCTACATTTAACAGGTTTCTCTGTAAGAAGCTACAATCAATTTGTTGCCTAATTTTGTAAGGACCCTGGTACAGTAAAAGATACATTAAGAGCAAGTATACTCTATCGCCAAGCAATATAAGATTTTTGAGTCCCAATTATTGATCCCACAAGAAATAAGTGATAATTACTAAAATTGTAAAACTCTTATGTTATTTAGACAGTCGAAATTGTATGTAAAATACAAATTAAAAATAGAAAATTAATAAAGACTATAAAGAACAATCAAATAAAAGATGATCAAAGATAGAGAGACACTAGGGCGCAAGGTTTACTTGAATCTCATTATTTGGATTTTTTTTTTCAATTATGAAATAGGTAACTTTTTTTCTAATATTATCTTATTTATTATTGAATCCCAATGGTCATGGATGAAATAATATTCTATTCTTAATTTAATCCTCTTATTTGGTCATTTAATTAAATTAATCGAGAATGCATTAAGTCCCAATTTCAAGATATGAATTAACATCTCATCAATTCTATTGGTAGGAGAAATTAATGTTTAGTCATTCACCAATATAATTCTAAGCTTACCATATAGATCCACTCATTGAGTGCAGATGGTCACCGGTCAAACAATGAATTAACAAATGTCACAAGTGATCAAGTTATGACAAGAATGCAAGTAATATGATAAACCCATAAAGAAATTACCATAATCAATTTAGAAATCAGATCCAAATAATTAAGAACACAAGATCTTTCATAGCCCTATCTTTAGTTATGTTCAATAACAAACCCATATTAAAACACCATTTCATGGAAAGAAAAATCTGAAGGAAAATTAAAAGGAAGAGAAACCAAAACTCGAGATTGAGGTCTTCTAGCCTTTGAGAATTAAGCCTTCTCCTCGGATTTATCCTCCTAAGTCTGCTTGTCCTGCCTGCTACATCTGCCTGCAACTTTTTCTCCAAAATTCTTCACCCCTTCTTATAGTAATTCTCCCATCAAGTTCAATAATTCTCTGCCAATCAAATATCCCACTTGCCAACCAAATACTCCACTTGCCAAACAAATATTCCACTTCCACTTACCCTTCTTCCCACTAATAATGTTTTTGCCAACTAATATTCTCCAATAATGCTCTCCACCAATTCCAATCAATTTTCTTATTATTTTTTTCCACAACCAATTGTACTTCCTTGTTTTCTTTGCACGACCCCACTACTTGTGCTTTTTCATCACAAACCATGGGTGACATTCAATTGGATTTTGCTTTCTTCCAAAATTTATTTGACAATGGGACCAACTTTGCTTCTATCTTAAATTTTTGTCTTTGCAATTTTTCTCCTCCACGTGAACAGTTCCTCAATTTCTTCTTTCAATTTTTTATCAAGTCCACCACTTGCTTCCTTTAATTTAATGATTGTTGTTCTTCAATTTCATCTTCTCTTTAATTTTATTTTCCTTAATTGTACACAACCTAAAATTTATCATAAAAATTAAATTAATGACTTCTTTTCATAATTAAATCAATATTATCACAAAGTCACTAAAATCAAATATAATGACACACAAATATCAAAAAGAGGTGAAAAAAAACAAGAAATTGAACCGTAAAAATATGACATATTGAAGGTTCATCAACTCTCCCACACTTGAGTTTTGCTTGTCCTCAAGCAAAGAATAGAAATAAAAAACAAGATCAAACTTAACTTCCAGAAACATGAATCAAGGGAAATGCCATAATTTAAAAATTCAAGTTCAGCAATCAAACTCAATCAAGCAAGATCATTTAGCACTTAAAACAATTAGAGGCTTGGGTCTAGCTTGCAATTTTTTCTCTTCACCAATCAATTGAGGTCACTCATCTTTCCATCGCTGAAGTGTTTAAGGACAAAGAGATCACTCAATTTTCTCTTGAAAAATGTAATACCATAGGCTTGCTTATCAATCTCATCTCCACTTCGAAGTTCACATACAACATAAGAATCAAAAGGACTTCTTTCTGTTGTAACGGAACCAGGAGTATAATAAAAGGTAAGAAAAAGATAGATAAGGGTAAAGAATGCTCATGGATAAATCGATACAAAGCAGAATCAGGCTGAAAAGATAAATAGAGCATGATGCACAAAGATTTAACCAATTCTCAAATTCAACCTAATATTTTCATTGTTCTTCACCAATAATTCTTTTCCTTTTTCTTACTTTCTTTTTTATATATATACCCTTGAAGATAAAACAAATTTTCAAGACTTTTCATTCAACACATCAGATGCTGTAAAAAATTCAACTTGATTATTTAGTCAGGTTTTCAAAGAAATCAATTTTCAAGCTCAAATGGGGCAACTAAAGTGTATTTTATCAATTCAACTCTGAAAGTCAAGAAAGAATAAAGCAATTATCTTAATCATATCCATGAATGTATATGAATCCTTAAAGCCTCAACAAGATATCAAAGTAAGTTCTAGCGCACATCAATCACGAGAAAACTCATTCCAGAAGAAAAATTCAATCATTAAAGCTCAAAACTCACTTTTTGTCTAAGTTGGTAAAGAAATAAAAAGCAAGCAGAAATGACTAATTTCTAACAAAGATGCTAAATTTCACTTTTCTTAATTGAACAGGATTGCTTCATACAAAATCATCTCATGATCATTGGATTCCCCTTTTAACAAATCTATATCAACATCAGAATAAATCAAGCATTTGACACACAATTCCAGCTTAATTATCAGCATTACTTAAGTGTTCATCAGTTGTGCAATTTTTTTTTCACAAAATACAGTACCCCCCACACTTAAGATAAACATTGTCCTCAATGTGAAAAAGAAAGAAATAAATGGGATAAAGAAAAGAGCAACACAACCTGATGAAGAGTGAGACAATGCCCGGTAGAGGAGAAGCGCAAAAGTCAGCGCCGCAATAGACCCTAAAAAACAAAAAGAGCAAAAATAATAAAACCAACTAAAAGAAGAAGCACATGTTGCCTCCTGTGAAGCGCTTGTTTAATGTCACTAGCTTGACGGTGGGCTGGTGCTAAGCCTAAGTGAGGCAAATAGAGTGGCTCTCAGTCTTCACTCATTTTTCATAGTGTTTTGCTTTTTGCCCATTTATCTTGAAAGGTTGTTGGCCTTCTTTCATCACTTCAAGCACACTATATGGTAACACTCCAACAACCTCATATGGTCCATACCATTTTGACCGCAGTTTACCTGGAAAGAGACGAAGATGTGAGTTATAAACAAGAATTTGATCCCCAATCTTAAACTTACACTGTTGGATATGCATGTCATGCTATTTTTTTTTTGTTTTCTCCTTATAGAGCTTGGCATTCTCAAATGCCGCAAGACGAAGTTCATCCAGCTCATTGAGCTGGTCACATCATTGTGCACCTATAGCATTCATATCGAAATTCAAAAATTTAAGTGCCTAATATGCTCTATGTTCAAGTTCCACAGGTAAGTGACAAGCTTTACCAAACACAAGTTTATAAGGGGGCATGCTAATAGGTGTTTTGAAAGCAGTTCTATAGGCCCATAATGCATCATTTAACTTCAAAGACTAATCTTTATGAGATGCATTAACAGTTCTTTCCAAAATATTTTTCAATTCTCGGTTTGAAACCTCCACTTGGCCACTTGTTTGTGGATGATAAGGAGTGGCGACTTTATGGGTGACACATATTTGCTCAAAAGATTATCAAATTGCTTATTACAAAAATAAGTGCCACCATCACTTATGATTGCTCGGGGTGTACCAAATCGAGTAAAAATGTTTCGTTTCAAAAACTTGACCACCATCCGAGCATCATTAGTAGGCAATGCCACAACTTCAACCCATTTAGAAACATAATCCACAGTAATCAAAATGTATTGATTAGAGAAAGACTTTGGGGAAAGGACTCATGAAATCAATGCCCCAGACATCAAAAAGTTCACAAACCAAGATGCCATTCAATGGCATATCTTGTCTCCTAGAGATGTTTCAACTGCGCTGACATTTATCACAAGATCGCATAAATTCAAATGCATCATTAAACAAGGTTGGCCAATAAAAAACACATTGCAACACCTTGTGTGCAGTTCGACTGGGACCAAAGTGGCCACTAATTTCCCTAGCATGACAATGTTCAAGAATGGAATGACTATTACTACCATGAATGCATCTCCTAATAACATTATCAGCACAAATCCTAAACAAGTAAGGATCCTCCCACAAATAATGCTTAACATCATAAAAGAATTTATTTTTTTGTTGATAGCTGAGATCCGGTGGAAGGGTATTACCTGCGAGGAAGTTAACAAAATCAGCATACCATGGTAAAGGGGAAACTGCAAAGAGGCGCTCATCAGGAAATGATTCATTTATGGCTCGCTCAGTAGAGGGCTCCAACACTTCCTCATCCAGTCGAGATAGGTGATTAGCTACAAGATTCTCTGTCCCCTTTTTATCATGTATCTCAATATCAAATTCTTGTAGCAAAAGAACCCACTGAATCAGTCTTTAGCAAATAAATACTTAATAGCAGAATGGTCAGTATAACAAATAACCTTAGAAAGAATAAGGTAAGGGCGAAATTTATCAAAAGCAAATACTACCGCTAACAACTCTTTTTCAGTGGTAGTGTAATTTCTTAATGCCTCATTCAGAGCACAGCTAGCGTAGTAAATGGTATTGAAAACTTTACTTTTCCTTTGGCCCAAAACAGCCCCAACTACTATATCACTTGCATCACATATTAGTTCAAAAGGTAAAGACTAATCAGGGGCAACAATGATGGGTGCACTAGTTAACTTTTTCTTCAAAGCAAGAAATGCATTTAAACAAGAATCAGAAAAATCAAATGGTGCATCCTTCATTAGGAGGTTAGTCATTGGTTTGACAATTTTTGAAAAATCCTTGATAAACCTCCGATAAAAACCTGTATGCCCCAAAAAGCTTCGAATGACCCTAACAGATTTAGGTGGGGGCAATTTTGTAATTACTTCCACCTTTGCCGGATCAACTTCCAAACCTTTTGGCGAAATCTTATGCCCCAAAACAATGCACTCTTGTACCATAAATTGACACTTTTCCCAGTTCAAGACAAGGTTAGTGTTCCTGCATCTCTTCAAAATCAAACTGAGATTATGCAAACAATTATCAAAAGAAGGGTCAAACACAAAGAAATCATCCATGAAAATTTCAATACAATCCTCTATCAAGTCAGAAAAAATAGCCATCATACACCACTGAAAAGTAGTCGGTGCATTACATAATCCAAAAGGCATCTGTCTATATACAAATGTACTATATGAGCATATGAAAGTGGTTTTCTCTTGATCCTCAAGTGCCATAGGTATTTGCATATAGCCAGAATATCTGTCCAAGCAACAGAAAAATGCATGACCTGAAACTTTCTCTAACATCTGATCAATGAAAGGTAAGGGAAAGTGATCTTTCTGAGTGGCATCATTTAATTTCCTATAATCAATGCATATACGCCACCCAGTCACATTTCTAATAGTTATGAGTTCTTTCTTTTCATTTTCCACGATTGTTGTACCCCCCTTTTTAGGCACTACTTGTACTGGACTTACCCAAGGACTATCTGAAATAGGGTAAATGACACCTGCATCGAGCAGCTTTATTACCTCCTTCTTTACAACCTCTTTCATGTTTGGGTTGAGGCGCCTTTGTGGTTGCACAAGCGGCTTGTTCTGTGCCTCCGTGTGGATTCTGTGGGTGCAAATGGTAGGGCTGCTGCCCATAATGTCATGAATGGTCTACCCAAATGCTTTCTTGTTCTCCCTTAACACTCTCATAAGTTTCTCCTCCATTGGACCTGAAAGCAAAACTGAGATAATCACAGGTAAATTTGATGGAGGATCCAGGAAAGCATACTTTAAATTGGAGGGTAGGGGCTTGAGCTCAAGTTCAGGAGGCTCCTCAATTGAGGGTTTTAGGGTAGGAATGTTTTTCCTATCCAAATCCTTATAATACCCCCAATTTCTTCTATTGTCCACAGACATGCCAACTTCTAACTGCGTTGTCATTTCTGTGACCTCTTCATCATCCTCAAGGTCAGGGTTGACCATAGTCAGGATCTTTTCTAGAACGTCATCAGTCACTGAATCCTGCAAACATGAACTCACAACACTATCTACAATATCAATAGAATTAATGCAATTACATGAATCATAGGAACTAGGATGCTTAACTGAATTAAAGACATTAAAAACAACTTCCTCATTATTTAATCGCAAGGTTAACTTCCCTTGATGGACATTAATCATAGTCTTTCCAGTAGCAAGAAATGGTCGTCCAAGTATGATTGGGATCTCAAAATCCTCCTTCATGTCTAACACAATAAAAACAGCTGAGAAAATGAACTTATCTATCTTTACTAAGACATCATCCAATACACCACGAGGATAAGTGATGGATCTATCAGCTAATTGCAAAGAAATGTTAGTAGGCTTTGGTTCTTGTATTCCCAATTTCTTAAACACAGAGAAAGGCATCAAATTAATACTAGCACCTAAATCACATAATGCCTTATCAAAATAAGAATTACCAATAGAGCAAGGAATAGTAAAACTCCTTAGATCTTTTAACTTCAGTGGTAACTTCTTCAAGAGAATGGCGGAACAGTCCTCATTCAGTCTAACTGTCTCATATTCCTCAAGCTTGCATTTGTTTGAAAGTATCACCTTCAAAAACTTTGCATATTTTGGCATTTGGGAGATAGCTTTCACAAATGGAATGTTACTCTGTAATTTCTTGAATATCTCCAAGAATTTTGCAAATTACTTGTCTTGCTTGGTATGGATGGCTTTTGAGGCTCACTTACCTGTACCATGGGAGGTGCTTCACTGGTCTTTTTCTTTTTTGTAATATTTGGCTTATCAAGAGTATCTTCATGTTCTTGCACGTGCTCCTCCTTGTTCTTGGAAAGATCTCTAAGCTCCTTACCACTTCTCAGAGTGATTGCCTTCACCTGTTCGTTTGGGTTAGTTTCAGTAGCACTAGGCAAAGATCTTAGTCGCTTTTCTGACATCAGAGTGGTCAACTGACTGATTTGAGTCTCCATGGTCTTCATTATGGCTTCTGAATTTTGCATATACTTCATTATAATATTTTCAAAATTTTGTTTCTCCACAGGTGCTTGAAAACTTGGAGGAGGTTGTGGAGCTCTCTATTGATTTTGTTGGTAGCCTTGTTGATTTTTTCATTTGAAATTAGGGTGGTCCTTCCAACCGGGATTGTGCGTATTGGCATATGGATTGTATTGCTGCCGGTTGGAATTACTAACAAAATTTGCTGCTTCAGGCTCCGGGGCAAAGGGACTACCAACTTGACAGTTTGAACTTATATGACCATGACCTCCACAGGCGTCGCAAATAATTGGTGGGGCTACACTGTTTGTTACCATCAAAGTTTCCATCTTCTTTATCAAAGCTTCCAATTGGTTCAGAATGGTAGTAGAAGTGTCAACATCATGCACACCTACTTGTTTCTTAGGAATTTGACGCTCATTTTGCCATTGATAACTATTTAGCGTCATTTCTTCAATCAGTGCTTGGCTCTCAGTAGGTATTTTCCTCCATATTGTACCTCCCGCAACAGCATCAATGAGTGAACAGTTTGTAAACGACAAACCATTGTAAAAAGTCTAAACTATACATGAAATCCATGGTGTGGACATCTCCTCAATAGCTCTTAGAAATGCTCCCAAGCTTCATAGAGAATGTCCATGTCAAACTGCACAAAAGAAGATATGCCATTTCTTAACTTAGCAGATTTAGAGGGAGGAAAATACTTAGCCAGAAATTGTTGTGTCAATTGGCCCTATGTAGTAATGGAACCCCTTGGTAATGACGTTAGCCATTGACTCGCCCTATCCCTAAGAGAGAACGGAAAGAGTTGTAATCTAATTGCATCATCTGTCACTCCATTGTACTTGATAGTATCACACAACTGCAAGAATCTAGCCAAATGCTTATTTGGATCATCTAAAGGTAATCCACCAAACTGTACAGAACTCTGAATCATGGAGATTAATGCTGGTTTGATCTCAAAGTTGTTTACCGCTACAACAGGTCTTATAATACTTCCTCCATACCCTTCAGCAATGGGCATGGAGTACTCAAGCATGGTCCGCTCTGTTGGGATAGCTCGTTCATCATGATTCCCCTCAATTACTGGTCCTTCCATCTTGTTTATGTCTTTTGTCACAGCTACAATATAAGTTTGTTTCCTTAACCTACGAGTTGTTTTTTCAATTTCTGGATCAAATGTTAGGTCAGGAAACTGAGAGCGAGTGAGCATAAACAAGAAAAATGAACAAGTGACAAATGTAGTGAAAAATAAATTAAAAAGACATAAACATAAACAAAAAAAAGAAAGAAAAATATAAACAAAAATAAAAAAAAAAAGATAAAAATGAAAATAAAAAAAATAAAAAATACAAATTAATAAAAATAAAAATAAAGATAAAAACGGAAATAAAAATAAAAAGTAAAAATAAACAGAAAAATAGAAAAATAAGAAAATAAAGATGGATAAAATAAAAATAAAAAGAGAACTTGACAATATAAACAAAAATATAATAAAAAAATAAAAACAAAAATAAAAATAAAATAATTAAACAAAAATAAACAAAAATGAAAATAAAAAATAAAAAAAATGACAAAATAAAAATAAATAAAAATATATAAAAATAAGATAATAAAGACAGATAAAAATAAATAAAACTAAAAACAAATTAAATAAAGATAAATAAAAATAGAACAAAAAAATAAAAACAGATAAAATAAATTAAAATAAAAGTTTGTCTAAATTAACTAGAATTTTACGTCTCTAATATTACCAAAATTATTCTCCGGCAATGGCGCCAAAAATTTGGTACGTGCAAAAGATGCACTAAGAGCAAGTGCATTTTATCGCCAAGTAATATAGGACTTTTGAGTCCCAGTTATCGATCCCACAAGGAATAAGTGATAATTACTAAAATTATAAAACTCTTATGTTATTTAGACAGTCGAAATTGTATGCAAGATACAAATTAAAAATAGAAAACTAATAAGGACTATAAAGAACAATCAAATAAAAGATGATCAAAGATAGAGAAGCACTAGGGCGCAATGTTCACTTGAATCTCATTATTTGGATCTTTTTTTTTCAATTATGAAATAGATAATTCTTTTTTCAATATTATCTTATTTACTATTGAATCCCAATGGTCATGGATGAAATAATATTTTATTCTTAATTTAATCCACCTATTTGGTCAGTTAATTGAATTAATCGAGAATGCATTAAGTCTCAATTTCAAGATATGAATTAACATCCCGTCAATTCCATTAGTAGGAGAAATTGGTGTTTGGTCATTCACCAATATAATCCTAGGCTTACCATATAAATCCACTCATTGAGTGCGGATGGTCACCGGTCAAACAATGAATTAACAAATGCCACAAGTGATCAAGTTATGACAAGAATGCAAGTAATATGATAAACTCATAAAGAAATTATCATAATCAATTCAGAAATCAGATCCAAATAATTAAGAACACAAGATCCCCCATAGCCCTAGTTATGAGTTTAGTGACTCATGTTCAATAACAAACCCATATTAAAACACCATTTCATGGAAAGAAAAATCTGAAGGAAAATTAAAAGGAAGAGAAACCAAAACTCGAGATTGAAGTCTTCTAGCCTTTGAGAATTAAGCCTTCTCCTCGGATTTAGCCTCCTAAATCTGCTTGTCTTACCTGCTGCATCTGCCTGCAACTTTTTCTCCAAAATTCTTCCCCCCTTCTTATAATAATTATCCCATCAAGTTCAATAATTCTCTGCTAATCAAATATCCCACTTGCCAACCAAATACTCCACTTGCCAACCAAATATTCCACTTCCACGTTATCCTACCTTCCTTCCCACTAATAATGCTTTTGCTAACTAATATTCTCCAATAATGCTCTCCACCAATTCCAATCAATTTTCTTATTATTTTTTTCCACAACCAATTGTACTTCCTTGTTTTCTTTGCACGACCCCACTACTTGTGCTTTTTCATCACAAATCGTGGGTGACATTCAATTAGATTTTGCTTTCTTCCAAAATTTATTTGACAATGGGACCTATTTTGCTTCTATCTTAAATTTTTGTCTTTGCAATTTTTCTTCTCCACGTGAACAGCTCCTCAATTTCTTCTTTCAATTTTTTATCAAGTCCACCACTTGCTTCCTTCAATTTAATGATTGTTGTTCTTCAATTTCATCTTCTCTTTAATTTTATTTTCCTGAAATTTATCATAAAAATTAAATTAATGACTTCTTTTAATAATTAAATCAATATTATCACAAAGTCACTAAAATCAAATATAATGACACACAAATATCAAAAGGAGGTGAAAAAAAAAACAAGAAATTGAATCGTAAAAATATGACATATTGAAGGTTCATCAGACCCTGTAGGTGTTTTGATCAAATAACTAAGCTATATCAAGACAAAGTAGCAACACAAACAAACTTTCTTTGTAAAATAAAGCTTTAAACTATATTGATGGCATGATAACTAAAAAATAATAGGTAATTTATATGAGAAAAGAAACAAAGTTGAGAACCTAACACAGGAAAAGTGAACTAAACTGAGGAAGACTAAAGATTTCCACTCTTACCTGCTTAACTTCAAACAGAACCTAATGCCTTTGTGCCTTAACCTTGAACACATGATTAGATGAATAATGAAAATGCAGAAAAAAATGTGCCTAGTTCCTTGTACTATAGCCTGAGTCTTCATTGAAAAGCTATTTCCAAAATCAAACCAGATGACAAAACAGTACATAGTCTTCAATATTTACTTAATTAATAAATAATACTTATGAATACCTTTAATTTTGATCTTCAACTCACAACAGAACACACTTGTAAACCTTTAACTTCTTGTTCAATGAGTTATATGTAGTGTTGCAAGTTAAAATATGGGCAACTCAAAGCAAATAGGTACGTAATTTACATACTAAGGAATTTTGTTGTAACTGATAAAGATACAGGGAACATTTCTCAAAGCCTATATGAAAAAAGGTAAATAGACAAATATAATTGCAAGACAACATCTCATTGATATCAGATTCACTTTACAATGACAAGTATCTGGTGTATTATACATCAAAAGTATTTTCTGACAGACTGAGTTCTAAGCAACTATACATTGAACCTTATCATATAATTCTATCAAATACAACACAAGGCAATCCAAAAAAAAAGAAAGAAAACCACTAGATTTATTTACACATACTAATAATAGATTGGACCACTATGTTGAAAGCCAATGACACTGTCAAAGTCCAGGTCCAGCACCCAAAAAAGGATAGTCACAAACTGCTACGACTTCTTCATCTTCACCACCTTCAACATATTAGCAATGGGAGCATCAACAGCGGACTTCATAGCTTCTTTAAGTTTTCTCTTTGCAAGTGTGTTCTTAACATTACCAGAAGGTTCAGCAGATCCAAGACAAACAACTTTATCAAGCATTTGGGAGGAAAATTCCTACAGGTGACAGAACACAATTGTAAACTTCCATTTATCATAAGAAATAAAGACTAAGTTAAAATGTAAGGGGTGAAGACCTCAGCAGCAACTGAAGCATCTTCAAATTCATCACAGCCCAGGTTACAAACCTCAGGGAATGGCAGATTAAACAGGGCCTACATCCATTACATAGGCGGAATGAATTACATAATCTAATAATTAAAGTTTTAGATAAAAAAAATCATATACAAAACAGAAGCAAACACTTCAAAAAAACCCATAATGAAGATGAGGATAAAAAGTACAAAGTAACAGCAACCTTTGTAGGAGTCATCTCAGCCCTAGGAAGTTGGAACATGCCAACAATGGTATCATCATCACAGACACTTTTGACCTTGTATGTTCCATCATATTGGCTTGTTGAAACAGACTTGGTCTCAGTTTTAAATAAGAGCTTCTTCCCCATCAGAGAATTGAACACAGGGGTAGCTAGCAACACCCACACCCTTAAATAAAGATCAAATGAGTAACAATCTATAAGATATCAATCACAAACCATAAACATGTAAACTCTAAAAAACATTAGTATATAAAGAACTAACCCTCTTTGCTTCAATTATCATCTCGGCACATGTTCTCTTAAACAGCAGCTGTCCATCACAATAAAAAAGAACTAATACAGCAGTGACAGTAGCATCTTCAACTTCAATTTTGACCCTATACCTAGAACACTAGGAAGAAGTGGTCATGATGGCTTCAACTATTGTTTACCGGACAAAAAGAATAAACAAAACCATATGGAATAGTTTATACAGACCTAGGGATGACATTAAACACATGGGTGAAGCAGACATCATAGTAGTACATTCCTGAATCAGGTCTGACAGCCCGCCCACAATTGCATGCCACATACCACCACAAATCACCATCTTCAACAATTCCTTTCACAGTGGCCATAACAATGAAATGTCCATCCTTTAAAATCACAAACAAACATTGTCATCAATTAATAACAAATAGAATATTAAATAAAAAACAATATAGATGAGACACACCCAGACTGAAAAGATATGATAAATGTAGCATACGTAAGCTAGTTTGTTAAGGAAGAGCAGAAAAAACCAAATGGGCACCAACCTCTTTAACCTTTATTAGCTGCTGCAAAGACTTTCTAAGATGTAGCTTCATAAAGTCATCCTCAAGAGATACCCATTCGCCATCAGGAAGAAAATTGATTGACTGAGAACCAGAACCAACTAAGTTGACGGCAACAAGGCTATAAAGAATTAAATTAAAAAAATGCATACATTAGCAGATCAGATAACAAAAAAAAAGAAAAAACCAAAAGTGAATGACAACTAACCGACTACGTAGATCAATAGCCTTAGCCATATCAAGGTTGAAAATTAACTTCGTTGCATGCATAACATTTTGTATCACCACCTTTCCTGTTCAAGGGTGAAATATTTGTCAATAAGTTTTTTTTTTTCAAATTGAGGAGCACAACAACTAAGACTAATGTGTGTAGCATGATAGTGCAAACCTTTAAATGTCTTGACCTTTGCAAGCTGAATAATAACTATAGGTTGGTCCATATCACCATTAGCAATAAAGGCAGTTAGAGAATCCACGTACTCTCCAAACAAAGCACAATCAAGCTTCCCACTATAACAAACAAAAGGAAAGTGGTTAACAAAGTGCAGACAATGAAGTATAATTGCATAAAAAAAATTTCACCGAATAGAGTTTACTTAGTTTACTATCCTGTTAACTGAATCTATTGAAAGCCACAACCTGTCATCAGTCAGTTCCACAACAATCATCCTAGTAAACTTTCCCTCCCTTTCGTATTCTTTCTTAGCTGACACCCCAGTAAGTTGGCCAATGACATCTACACCAACAAAAGAGAAAAGCACCAATAATGCATTATGCAAACACATAACAGTAGACTGAGACTCAATCAATACATACACACCTTTAAATGCAAACACTCAAGCAAAGAAGCATCAAAGGTTTTTCATTCGTACACAATTAAAATGGCGAAAAGATTAATAGCCCAAACAAAAACACATTTAAAACTCAAGTCTAAGATCAAAAGGAAATTTCACTTCAAATGCAAAAGGGATCAGAAAATTTGAAGCAAAAGTTTGATGCAACAATACCCTTTCTGAGATAACCTGCAACTACATTCACTTATATGGACTCCCTCTAGTTTTTAATTCTTCTTCCTTGCATACACATATTGGGTGATAATAAGCTATACAATAAAAAGAAATGGGGGGGAGTCAGAGCCATACAATGTAAATTGTAGCCAACAATGTTGATAAGAAAACCAACGGACAGATCTTATGCATTCTCCTCGGTGTTAGCTTCAAGTGGGCTTGACGACGGAGAAGGAAAGGAAAACACCCTAAAAATTAATAAGCCAGATGCGAAATCAGTGATCAGAGAAACATAGATTTACAAATTCAAACAATGAGAAAAAGAAGAAAATAGAAATGGAATTGAAACAAAATTTGAATGACAAAGGTTTGAGCAAAAGCAACTCCAATCCCAATGTAGTAGAGAGTGGCGTGGTGGTTGGGCAGAAACAGAAAATCATAGTTTAGAAAACAATTAAAAAAAAGGTAGCAAATCCCAATCTACATCACATCACCGATAGATAACTGAGAAGATTATGCAATTAGGAGCTTCAGAGAGAGAGAAAAAAGGGAAAACAAAACCTAGCTAGACAAAGGGGTTTAGGGCCATCGTTCAACCACTTCCGCAGTGACCTCGACCTCGACGACATCCAGCTTCGGGTTCCATTTCAACTCCACCAAGGGGCACAAAATGAAGCAGTAGACGATTGAAAAAGATGAGGAGTGAGAAGCAAATGAGAACATGTTGACGGCAACCCTTCTATGTCTTTCGCTAAAGCAGCACTGTTTGCAAGGAAATGAAGATCCCCACTGCGGCAACCTCGACCTCGACCTCGACAAAGATCCAAATTCGAGATCCATTCTAATTTCACCAAATAGCACAAAAAAAAGCAAAAAGAAGAAAGAGGGAATGAGAGGAAAAGAAAAGAAAAGAAACAAAGAAGAAATAGGAAAAGAGTTACATATTAAATACAGGAGATGGACTGTATGCATGAGAAAAAGATTGAGGGAGCAAGGAGACAGAGTGTTCGCAAGAGATGGAGTGTAAGCAGGAGAAAAATATTGAAAGAGAAATAGTAAGTGTGTGTTTGGATTGGAGTTTGCAAACTTAAGTTTGAGTCAACTTGAGTTTGCAGACTTAAGTTTAGTTAAAAGTGAGTTTGCATAAAGAATACATGATTTATGTTTGGGAACTTTTATTTCAAAAGTGAGTTTGACAAAATGAATGTTATTTGGATGAAAATAATCAAAATCACTTTTAAATGTGTAATTACTAAAAATGGTATAAATTTATATTACAATATTAATATTACCTTTTATTTTATTTTATTATTTTTAAGAGTATATGAACAAATTATATAAATGTTATTATTATTTTTTACTTTTAGTGATAGAATTAAATTATAAATAAAAAATTATAACAAAATATTAAATTATATGCATAGCTGAATAAATTATATAACAAAATGTTAAATTATATGCATAGTTGATCCGATAAATGAGTTTCATTGTCTTTGAAAGGGTTTCCACAATGCCTTTGCCTTATGAGTTTCATTATCTATTGAAGGGGTTTCCACAATGCTTTTTCTCTTGTTGTTACTCATTGATCTATTACAAAATAAAGAACAAATGTGTTATTTTTTCTATTGAAGGCTTCATTGCACATGATATATACAATCAATCTTGTAGGTGAATTTACTATATATGTAGTCATGCAGCATTTTCTTTCAAATAGCTTATTTAGCGCAAACTTAACAAGATACAAAACTAAACTTTCTCAAACTAAAAAAAGGACCTATTCTAAAGCTCACAAGCCCAAAGAACCTGCAGCCCGAATGAGGTTAAAAAAGGAAAAAAAACTAATAAAAAAACTCAGTTAAATAAATTAAAATGCAACAAACATAAGTCAAAAGAAACAAATTGGCTCTGGTCTCGTAAAAAAAACGCAGTGGAGGTTGGGGGCAATTGGGGTAAGACTTACAGCAGAGACAACAATAAAGGAGAGCGACGGTGATGGTTCAGGGCGGTGGTTTGTGGTGGTGATTCACGATGACATGGGTGGTTTTGGGTGGAGAGATTTAGGTGATTGGGCGTTCTGGTGGTTGGAGTTTCCGATGCATTGTGACGAGGTGGGGACAACGGTGGCGCAACTCATGGAGGACATTGGAGGTGTGTGGTGGCGCGACGAGGCAGAGGGGTGTTCCATTCAGGTGATAGCAACGATGGTTCACGAAGACGACTGACAGTGGCGTGACTCCTGGTAGCGTGGCGGCTCTGGAACGGGGGAGGGGGCTTCTGTGCAAGGTGCAACAAAGGCGGGGGAGGCCGAGGTGCGGTGGTGGTGGCAAGACAACAGAGATCTGGTGGCTTGGTTGATGGAAACGATGGAGGACAACGATGTCGGGTCGGGCGGGGGGGTGTCTGGCCGGTAGATGCACGAGGGGGCTGGGGGAACGATAGGTGAAGGGGAAGTCACAGAACTCAACTCTCAACACAACAAATCAAATCACGAAGAAGAAGAAGGATACTTGGAGCAACAAATCAGTTCTTTAGATCACAAAGAAGAAGAAGGATGCGAACGAATCTCCGAAAAACAGAGGCCAACCGAGAACAACAACTGAAGAAATATGAAAGTGTGACGAGAATATTCTGAAGAGAAGAGGGAAGGTTAAAAGAGTGAAACTGTAGTTGGAACCATTTAATTTTTCAGTTAATGCTCTCAACAGATAAAAATTGAATGCAAAAGCAAGATATTGTTGCTTTTGCCTGAATGTAAGTTAGATACTGAAATTCAGTTGAAGCAAACGTAACAAGAAAGAGCCAAACGAAATTTCAACCGTTTAAGGAAAGACCAAACGTCCGTTCAAAATGCTCAACTGCAATCCCAACACATATTAAGAATGAAACCACCAACTGAAAGGAAGTAAAGTAAAGCTTCACGTGATCAGCTTGTTACAGTCAGGAAAAAGTGAACTTTAAGAGTAAGAATAAATGTAGATTGCCTCCCGATTGACGCGTGTCCATGAACATGAGGTTAAACAGTGGAAAAAGAAACACTATAAGTGTATCGTATATTGATATTAATTGATATTGATATTGATATCCAGTGAGTAAGATAATAAGTTCATAAAGTAATAAATATAATGAACACTGAAACCATGTTGCAGTAAACCTACAAAAGTGGCTCTGGTCCTAATGTATGACCAAGTAATCAGGTCTTGGTATTTCTTTCTATGTATAATCCCACCTGAAAAGCAATCATGAATAATAATAGATATACCCATATGAAAATAAAAGTTTATTTTCTGCAGCTCATCTGACTTTTGTAGTTTTAAATCAAAAGAAATTATCTTAAGAGACTTCTTATTTTTCATAACTTGATTGATTTATGGAAATGTGACTTTAATTATGTTATGAAACGCAGCGGGTAACATCTTAAATCAAAGTTTTCTCTAAAAATAAACAGAAATGGATACCATTTGGTGTTGAAATCTTTGGCTTATGAAGAATTAATTTTTAAAATCTAGAATCAAGCTCTCATAATCTGTATAGCAGTTGATTGGGTTAATATAGGGCTCATTTGGATAAGTTTTTAAAATAATATCTTTTTTTATGTAATTTTTTTATAAAATATCTTTAAAAAAAATAAATGTTATTTTATGTTTGGATGTAATATTAAAGAAGTAATTTTTTTAATATTTGAATAATTTTTTTATGTTATATAAAAGATCTTTTTTGAAAAGTACCAAAATCTAACTTATAAAAAAGTACAATTTATGATTTTTCTAGTGCTTTTTCATTTTTTAAAAATGTTTATCTAAACATGCTAAAAATGAGTAAAAGAACATTTAAAAAAAAAAAAGATTTTTTTTATATATTTAAAAACACACATCTAAACGAGTTCATAATCTTAGATTTTGTATTCTAAACTAAACCCAAAAAGAAATTTATCTAGTATAGATTTTTAGGTGTAACAGTTGAATGAAGTCTGTAAGCTTAGGCACTTGCAAATACTACATGGCATGTTGATTTGTATTGTAGGATAAGCATTTGATTATTATTTTGTTTTATCTGACATTTGATTACTATCATTACTTTGTTAGAACAAAAATCTTACACACCACGCGCTTACACTCATCAAAATCATTTGTTATTTGCTGAGAAATTCTACACCTCTACAGGTTTCGTCATTGCAAGATGAACATGTTAAAAGCTGAAATTCCCAATGGGTTTGATAAATCCCTCCTTGAATCCCTCCACTTCGGCACTGCCCTCATGGGTGAACCTCCCACAAAATTAACCCGGTAGTCATTAAAGTTAGATTGCATTATGTTCACGCAAAATATCATTTGAAAGACAATACTTCATCGTTGATTTGAGTAGAAATGATTTAAATCTTTTAAATATGTGATATTTAGAAAAATAATAATGTTAAGAAATATTCTTATTTAAATATCTAATGATATTATGAAAAATTATTCTCTTATATATTGAATGAGAGGATATATCGATAAAAAAAAATCTCAAATCCACTCACCCAACTTTTTTTTTTGGGTACAACCAGTTACCCAAGGTTTTTTTTTGGTACAACCAGTCACCCAAGTTATTTAATCAAACATACGTTGCCACTAGGGATGGCACCCGTGTAGAACGAGGGCGGGGATGGAAAGTACCTCCCTGCTCTTCGTCCCCACACCCCAACTCTCTCTCCGTCCTCGGTTCCGTTTCCCACCGCGGGAGAATTTTTCCCTCATCCCCGTTCTCCGAATCCCTGCTTGATATCCACGGGATTCCCACCATATCAAAAAAGAAAAAAGAAAAAGAAAAAGATGAAATAAACTATTTAAATATTTTTAATTTTAAATAAATATAAAATTTAATAAAAAATGAAATTACTAAAATACATATATATATATATTATAAAAGAAATTGTAGGAATTTAATGGGGAGGGGAACCCCACAAGATGGAAAGTATAGTTCCCGTACCTGAATATATTACGAGAAGATTTTTTTTCCTGTCCCGTTCTCGCGGGGAGAGAAGCTCCGCATTCGAAACCCCATTCGAAATCGTCTCTACGAAGATCCCTGTCTAACTGGGAGTTTTGCCATCCCTAATTGCCATGCACGATGAGGCAATGGTACACTGTATGAAGTCAGCACAACTATTAGCATTTTCATAAAAAAAAATTAAATTAGTTGGAAATGACCAAGTTTATTGCTTCAGAATCTCAGATATAAGCCAGAATTTGGAGTACAAACAATTGAGAATATAATTTCACAATCCTATGCCATTTATTCAACGTTTTCCCAAGTGTTGAAAATCCTAAGCAGTAGAATAACTAAATAACAATTACAAATCTAGGATATTTGGATGAACATATTTCTCATTTAGCATGACTATATTTCATACCAAATTGAAAATATACATATGATTCCAAGATACACAAAATTGCAATTCTCCCTAAGCCATTGGCTCCAATTTGTGGTTGACCTTTTGAAGTTTGAATGACTTAAGTTCCTGAATCAGTTCTTTCAATTTGGTGTGAGAAGACCCCCCAACCTGTATAGCTTTCTTTGCAGCATCACTGAGCACTTTGGCTCTTCTCCTCATTTCTACAGCCTCTTCTCCACTACCCATCAAAAAAGCAATTGCCTTTCCTATGTCCTCCCTTTTCACTACCTCATCCCCAAACTCATTCCAGTTTCTCCATTCTTTTGCTCCAACTGGTACCCCAATTCTCAGCACATCTGCCAGCAACTTCTCATTATAAAATTGCTCCGCAAACAAAGGCCAAGTCACCATTGGGAAACCTGCATTGACACTTTCAATAATGGTGTTCCACCCACAGTGAGTCACCAGACCCCCAATGGCTGGATGGTCCAGTATGAGAAGTTGTGGTGCCCAACCCCATATTAGATAACCTTTGTTGCTTGCTACCACTCTCTTCTCAAACTCTTGCAGAAAACTACTGCCAACCCCATCTTCACCTTCATCAATTTTCCTAACCACCCAGATGAAATCATGGCCAGAATCTTCAAGGGCATGTGCTATTTCAACAAGCTGAGAAGCAGGGAACTTGGTCATGCTCCCAAAACTCACATACACAACAGAGTTCTCTTTCTTGGAATTAAGCCATGTAAGCCACCCTTCTTCTTTTTCTTCTTCCTTTTCACCTTGCCCTCTATCAGCTTTATCAGAAGCATCTTGATTCACCCATAATGAAACTGGTCCCACGCTCCAACTCTTAGTCCCCATGGCTTTCTTGTAATGCTCCTCATAAGTTCCCTCAAGCTCATAAAAGCTATTAAAGAGTGATCCATAGCTCTTTTTCTCTGAATCTTTCATCATCTTCATTAAATAAGTGTAACGAGTTGGTGTTCTAAGCCAATCTGGTAACTGCAAACGAGTCATCTCCAATTTGTTAGGCAACCCAGGAAGCAAAAATTTCTCTGTATCTGAATCTACATTCGTGTGAGGTGCAAATTGTTCAATGGAGTTCTGCGCAGAGTGAGCAAGGTAACTTCCACCAACACAAATCAGTCTTGGAATGCCTAGTTTTTGTGCAGCATCTGCAGTCCAAGGGTAGAACATGTCAGTGACTATGAAATCAGCTTTGAGGTCATGGAAAAGTTGTTCGTATTGGTCTTGGAGAATGGACAATCCCTGATAGATTTTGGAGACCATGTCTTTAGGAGTGGCAACGTTAAAACTCTCTACTCCATCTGGCAAACCAACTTGTGCGGATGGGAACTTGACAACGTGGGTTTTAATGGAGTGGCCACGGGTGGAGTCACGGTCTATGGAGGTTTGGAAAATGGCGGCGTTGGCTGGTGTGGTTATAATGGTGACATCCACGCCATACATGGCAAAGAGCCTTGCTATGTCTACTAATGGGATGAGGTGACTGGTCGATACGAAGGGTACAAAAATAGCCTTGAGCTTATCATCATCAGCTTCACCTTCAAGAGGAAGAGAGGACTCCATGGGAATCAAGTTTTGGTTGGTTAATTAGAAGAAAGATTTTAGTCCAATATTTGCTAATGTTAATGTTTATATATAAAGGAATTTTCTCCTAAGACTTGTTCTACGTGATGTTACCTGTCCCTGACTTATTTGTTTCCGTACTATGATTCTAATTTTATGAATATTTAACTCTCCACGGGTGACGCACGTTAATAATTTATTATGAATATTTAACTCTCCACGGGTAACGCATGCGGAAACATATGATTAATATTAGTGTTGGTTTCACTTTAAAAATTTAGGATAGAATTAGAGTTTAGAATTGAAATTAGGTTTTTTATTTTTAATTTTTATATGTAGAATATTATTTAAAATTAAAATTATATTTTTAGAAACTAATTTAATAGAATTGAAAAATAATAAAGTTTAGTTTTTTTAATTTTAATTTATACTTTAAGAATTATTAATTTTTTAATTTAAAAATTAAATTTTTTCTTTCTTTACTTTTATTTATGAATAATCATATTTATTGAGATTTTATATTTATATAAAAAATTATTTTTATATTTATATAAAAATTATTATAATAACTATTTATTTTTATAAAAAAATGACATTATATTATAAAAATATTATTGTATAGATATTTTTATTAATTTTAATTTTGTAAATAATTTTTTAATATTTTAAATCATATATTTAAACAATAAAATTATAATTGAATTTAGAATTATAATTTTTTATTATAATTTTTTGACAATCTAAAACATAAAATTTAATATTCTGAACTAATTTTAATTTTAAAAGAATTAAAATTAAAATTAAAATTTTATATTTTAATTCTAATTCATTATTTAAACGGATTCTTAAAGTTATCAAAATATTCTTTCACGTTACCTTTTATAATATTATCAAATGATTAATAGAATAAATATTTTTTATTTAATAGAGCTCCTTTAAATTTTTATTTTTTTTAAATTAAATAAATATTTTTTTATTTTAATAAATATTTATTTCATTTAAGTAGGTATTTATTTATTTAATAAGTTCTATTTTATTTTTGTAGATATTTTTTTTCAATATGTATTTTTTTAGATATTATTTTTTAGTGTTAAAATGTATAATAAAAATTAAATTAATGACGTTTGGATGAAAGTTAATGACGTAAAATATTTTAAAAATTTTAATAAGTATAATGATTAATTTAAAAAATTAAATTAAAAATAAGTGTAAATTATAATAAAAAAAACTTTAATTTAACTATTTATCAACTATTCTATAAAAATAAAAATTTATTAACTAGTCTATAAAAAAAGTATAATTTATTAACTAGTCATCGCACGGGCTCTTTCTTTCTTTTTTACTTTCTGAATATTAATTATAGACACTTCATGCACAGATTGTCCAATTATATTTTGCAATAACTAAAAAATATTTTACTCACAAATTAAATCATAACTTTCATATAATACTTGGCGGAAAGTAAAGAATTGAATATAAAAAAAAATTGAAGGAAAAAAATACTTGGTGGAAAAGCTTTTAAGAGGAAAAAAATGCAAAAGACAAATTAAAATGGGTGATGCTGATTTCATTGAGAGAGGGGGAAAAACCAAAGGAATGGATTTCTGAAGCTAATCTCGTAGAGAGTGAGAGAGAAAAAAGGAAAAAATAAAAAAATAAAAAGGAAGAATTGGCAAGTAAGTTGAGAGTTGAGAGAAATGAAAAGGCGAATAATGAAATTTCTCATAATATAATGAAATGAAATGGTAAAAATGAAATAAAATAAAATATGTTATTTTATTATTTGAATATTTAATGAATTTAATTAATGAAGGGAATGAATTGTTTAAGTATTTCTTCTTTTATTTTTTAAATTAAAAGAACAAAAAATAAGGAGTTTTAATAACAAAAAGAGACTTTAATCTTCTATTATTATTTCACTCACTCCTTTAAAATAATTTCTAAACAAATTTTATTATATTTTATCATTTTATTCCCTTTATATTTTTTCAAACAAAGCCTAAAGTTTTAACTGCCTCAAATGTTAGAGTCATAAAAGAAGTAAGTTAAAAAAAAAAAAGCTAAATTGAGATACAAATTTAAGCAAGAAATTTTGCAGCATGGAAAGGCCTGTATTTATATATTAAATATTAATTTTTATATTTTTATATTAAATAATATATACATTATTTTTTATATTCTATTTAATATTATTTATTATATATTTTTATTATTATTTTTTCTTATTCAATTATATTTTTAAAAAATAATATAAATAATATATACACTATTAAAAATAATATATGAATATTTTTTTCATTAAATATTAATAGATAGATTATTTTATGACTAAACATTAATTTTGCTCTTTCACGCAAGCAATTGTGAGAGGTTAGTTGAGACCTGGCAAGTGCCGGTTAGCTGTCACTGGCTTGGAGAGATTAGTATATTATAATTTTTTAATAAATAATTCTAAATTCTCTTATCAACTTTTTTACTAATATTTTAATTTATTAAATAAAAAATATTAAATATTAATTATATTTTAAAGATATTAAATATTTTTTAATATAATAAAACTTTAATTTAACTTCAAAATCTTAATCTTAATTAAGTTCGATTTTGAAAACATTAATAATTACATCTTCTTAGTGTGCTACTTGGATTATATATTTATTTTAAAAAATGTTAAATTAAAGTTTTGATTCTTATAATTCACACTTATTTTTAATTTAATCTTTATAAAAAAAATTCAAATCAGTCTTTACACTTATAAAAAAATTTAAAACAGTCTCAACTATTAGGAGTGCAAATAGGTTAGGTCAAGTTAGACTTTACCTTAAACAGACCTGACTTGTATCACAATTATAAGATCTTAATCTGATTTATGAGCTTGTAATAGGTCGATTTTTAATGTCTGATATGACTTTTTTAAAAGTTTGACCTGACCTGAAAGCCTATTTAAATGCCTACTTTGCAATGAGACCTTTAAATAGACTAATAAGCCTTTATATATACTAACATATCTACCTTTAAATATGTCAACATGTCTTTATATAGGCTAACATGTCTATCTTTAAATAGGTCAACATGTCTTTACATAGGCTAACAGACTTAAGCCTTGAAATAAGCTAACATGCATACTTAAGGGTAATAGGTATTTGTTATAACTTAACATTCACCTTCTAATTTTATAGATACTCATCACTTTTTTACTCTAGTCTTTGGTCGATGTGAAACTTAGAGATATACCAATAGCTATGTTATATCTTCAAGTCCCATATCAATCAAAGATCAGAGCAAAAAAGTAGTAAACATCTATAAAAGTAAGGGTGAATGTTAACTTATTATTTTCATTCTAATAAATATATTACATTAAATATATTAATAAATATGTTATTTCTATTCTAATTTACTAATTTAGGTTTTAGTTATTGATTTTTATTAAAATTTAATAAAAAATATATTAATATATTATAATAAATTAATTATTATAATTATAATTATAATTTATAATTATTATTATAATATATATTATATTATATATAGATAAACAGTCTATTAAATTATCAGGCTTAAAAGGCGTATTATGTGGCTGAGACTTTGCTTTTTAGTTAAACAAACTTTTAAAAAAACCTTACTTTAGTTTGTTTAGTAATATAAATCGTAAAGCTATAATGACGAGCAAGCAAATTTTAATTATTTCCACCATTACATATCATTAACTTTCGTTTTAATAACATTAATTTAGTCCTTACTCGACATTTTATAAAATAAAAAGAGCATCTAAAATAGTACCTATTAGAGACAAAATATTTACTCTGAATAAATGAACACATACTAAAATGAATGAGTATATATTAGACAAAAAAGTACTTACTTAGAAAAAATAAACACCAACTATAACGAAGAAGCACATATTTGATGTTTTATAGAGAAAATGAACATCTAAATAAGTCATTATTGGATAAGGAAACACTTACTTTGTTAGCCAATTGATGACGTTATAAGATAGTTATAACAAAAGTTAATGACAGCTGTTGCGACCGTGATCGCGGTGGAAGCGACGAACAAAATAAATTTTTAGGAGTCGCCACTAATTTTATTTAAATTACGAAAAATTCAATTTTTTTTTTTAGAAAATGGTCTTTGAAACTAGATTGGATTTGGGAGTCGATTATGCATAGGGAATAGTTGAGACTTATCCCCACAGCACTCTTACACATTCATCCTAAAATGGTTTCCCTAAATTAATTATGCAAAACTTAGTAATATCATAATATATTTGTTTTACCCCTTTTATTAAAAAAATTAAAAAAATAAATAATTTGTAAAAATTTAAAATTTGACTTGACAGAATAAGAGTTTCGCTCCTACGCATCTCCTGTTACACTGAGCAATTCAAAGTCATGTAATTCTTTATAAAATACTTGTGGGTTGGTTATTTTTATTTAAAAAAATTTGAATCATCAAGCTGTCACAACTCAAATGATTACAGAAGTTATAGGATCAAAGAACTGTTATAACTCAGATGATTACAAAAATTACAAGATCAACAAGCTGTCATAATTCAATTAACCCCATTTTATTCTTTAAAAAAATTAATTATTTTTATATTTTTTTACTTTTTTTTAAATTTTATCATCATTTTTTAATCATTATTTTTTTAATCCTTTTTTAGTTTGGCCCAATAAACTCATTCACTTAAGCACAAAAAAAAACAACAGAATTAAAGAAACAAAACAAACACAATAAGGCTTACAAACAAAAAAACACAAGAACAGGGAAGTTTCTGTTCAGAGATTTTTGCAGGTGGTTTGGGAGTGAAGAAGATGAAGGGCGACCAGGTGGGTTCAAGCAAGCGACGAGGGAAGCAGATCGGGTCTGGAGGTGCGGCGACTTGCCGATCTGCCAGTCTGACGTGGGTCGTGCTATGTTGCGGATTGGAGCAGCGTGGTAGTTTGGGTGGCGATGCATACGGCGTGATTAGCGGCGGCGACACGTGCGGTGGAGGTGGCTTTGGGCAGGACTCATAATAGCTCGGTTCCGACGGTGTGAGAGTCAATGGGTTCTGGTGTCGGGTCGACGCAGTCCAAATGAGTCATGCGGACCGGGTCCCGCGCAGTTTGATCTGGTCAACGGTGTGGGTGATGTTGGGACTGGGTCGGCGAGTCTGGCAGCTTAGTGTGGTGTGATAGGCGTCGTCTAGTGAGTCAGTGGTGGCTGACGGGTCCAACTTAGGTAGGTTGTTTGGAGAAGATGGTGGATTGTGGTGGTGTTTGGTTGATGGCTTTTGGTGAAGGTTGATGGGTTTTGGTTATAATGGGTTGTTTGTGATGTGTTGTAAAATGGTGGTATTGAGGATGGTGGGGTTTGGAGGTTGAAGATGGGTTGAAGGTAACAAAGAAGAAGATTATGAAAGTGGTGGAGGTGGTATTGTGTTGGGTGAAGGCTGCGTGGAACAAAAAAAATGGTAGGCTTTGTGTTTAGTAGGCTAAAGTCTTAGTTTTAGCTGAAAAAGTCCTATTTTTTGTGTGTGGGTTATGGGTTAACATAGGAATGGATTAGGGTGAAGTGTTTGAGTTAAAGTGTGATAAGGATTTGTTTAAGATGAGTGTTGGGATTTGTTTAAGATGAGTATGTTTAAGATAACTGATGGGATTTGGTTAGGATGAGTTTGTTTAGGATGACTATTTAGGATAACTAATGTGGTTTGGGATAAGTTTAATGATATATGAGTTGGATAATGGGTCAATAGGTTGGATAATAGATCAATGAGTAGAAGTTAGATCCTTTTCTTTTTTTCTTTTTTTAAAACAAAAAGCCCCGGCGAAAATTAAGTGTTCACAGTTGCCCCTCTTTACTTGTTTCTTACTAGATAAAAAAAATAACCATAACTTTTTATTTTATCATGATAAGGAACGAGTAAAGACATGAACTCAAATTTTGTATGAGAAGAACAATGCGAGAACAAAAATGTGAAAAGTCAATTCACTCAAAAGAAATTAAAACGCAAGGAGCTGATGAAGCTCCAAAGCAAATGACAGAAATTAAAATGCAAAGACTGATGCACTCAGAAATTAAAATGTATGGAGCCGATGCGCTCAAAAGTAAATGTCAGGAGTCGATACGCTCAAAAAAGTAAATGACAGGAGCCGATGCGCTCAAAAGTAAATGACATGAGCTAATGCACTCAAAAAGTAAATGGTAGGATCCGATGTGCTCAAAAAGTAAATGACAGGAATTGATGCGCTCAAAAATTAAAATATAAAGAGCCGATACGCTCAAAAAGTAAATGACAAGAGCCTATGCACTCAAAAATTAAATGACAAGAACCGATGCACTCAAAAATTAAAATGCAAAGAGTCGATGCACTAAAAAAATAAAATGTAATGAGCCGATGCGCTCAAAAGAAATAAAAGAAGTTTTAAAAGGCATGGAGCCAATGCGCTCAAACTAAACATGAAATTAAAATCTTTTTTCTTTTCATTTTTTTCTCTCTTTTTTTTCTCTCTCTTTTTTCTTTATCTTACACTTTTTCATTTTTTTCATTTATTTATCAAAAGTCATTTGAACCATTGGTGATCTTGGAAAACTTTAATCAATCAAACCCTTGTTCACCTGTTTTCTCTTCATCAAACCCTTTGGTTAGCTCGGAATCCTTTTGACTTACTCTTTTCCTTTCTTCATTTCTTCATTCTTATTTTTATTAATTCGACTCTTCCTTTTCTTCTTGTCAATAAAGGCTTATGTGACTAGTACTGAAATCATTTCCAATAAATGTCATATTGCAATTTGTACTTTGAATTAGTGAGATCTTTTATCCGACTCAATCATTGAAGGATTGCTATAGAATTGTCAAAATCAAACTGTTGACCTTAAATTTATCATATTTGAGATATAACTTAATGAGTTAAACATGCATTCATGAATGAACAAAAATTCATTGGATGAACAAACTTCCTTTTATCATTTTGATCACCTGATGTGTAACACCCTCTCTAGGGCATCACATTTTCGATTCCCGACTCATAATCTGAAAAGAAATTCACACAAGTTTGAGTTATAAAAATATTGGTTTAAAAAAAACTTCTTTCTTTACTGACACGTAAATTTACTGAAAATATTAGGTAATCATATTTCAATTACTCATTATCCAATAATGACACACAATTTAAAGAGAAATATAAATTGACAGACTCTTTTGTTCTTTCTTTTTCCACAGTAGCAAACCCATTACGGGTCCTACTTAATAGCACCTGTAACACTAACGATGAAAACTTAACATACTTGTTCCTTCTCCTGTATCAAACTTGATACATCAGAACTCTACTCCTTGTCAACACTGCTCCCCATCGAGTCATGAATATCCATTCCTTATTGTTGTCCCCAATCTCAGAGTGTTCATCGGAATGTCCATCTTGAAGCATCGACATTTGTTCTATGTCCGTTCCTTGTCCTCAAACATCTTTTCCGTTTCAACACCGTTTCAAGAAGGTCATTCTCTCGATGTTGTCTCCAAACGTAGAGGTATTTGTCACCCGCTATGTCTAAGACAACTCGTTCCTTCTACCGTATAATTTTAATAATACGTACATAGCAAAAACAACATAACAAAGAGGTGAGATCACCTACACCAAGACTTAACATGGCAAAGACAGAGATAACACAAACAACAATATCATACAGCTTATATCATCTCATAATTACAATCATGTCATCATCATTATGGTTATCACACGTATACAATATTAAAATCATGCTATCAACATTAATCAACTATCATCATCCAATTATTCAAAACAATTGTCATAGCCAATATTCCTCAATTAATATATATCACACGAGATATAAATGTTCGGTTTATGCATGTACACAAGACTCGATTTCCTACTCCATGGAGCTAAACTCGGTCGGAGAAATGATCGAAAAGAATCATGTCGGTACCTCATGCCTCGCACCACGTGCTATAATCCTCATTTTGATTTTTGCACATCTAGCATATACACGACAGCCTTTATCGATCTTGATTAAGAATAGTGTCTCGGTCAGATCATCGGTGTGTCGCTCGGTCTAACCTACGGTTCTGATGAGAGCGACTCACCGTCCATTGTAGGCAACCCGCACCCCGATGCCCCCAAGGTCAACCAAATGACCTACACTACGCATATCGCACCCGCTCGAAGGTGTGTGTTTCTCCTAGGCAATCAGCCATATCTAGTCCTCATCGGACCATTCCAATGCATGTATAATGCACCAAATACCAATCACAGTATAATACCAATCACAGGCTTTAACAAGAATCATACCGTATTTTCAACAAAGAAAAATCATGTTATCACATTTTCATAGTTATAAAACACTTTCGTCGTGTTTTTCACAAAATTGCTTGCAACATTTCCGTTACGCTTTCACAATTCCAAAATGTTTTTGTTACGTTTTCAAGTATCGTAACACTTCATTATGTTTTCAAAATTCTAAAACGTTTTGTTATATTTTCACAATACCGTAATACTTACATTACGTTTTCAAAATCCGCAACTCTTCACATGACTTTTAAATCACGTACTAATTTTTCAACATTTTTCTTAAACACATAAAAATATACGTTTATCAAATCCCATAATATTTTTTCACTGTTTCAAAATTACGTAACTTAAAAATCTTTCTTTTACGTCACGTGTCACGTAAATCATTTTCTTTCATTTTCAAAATATTTAAAACACTTTTCAAATCACATAATGATTTTTCGTTATTTTCACAATCACGTAAAAATATTCTATCACTATTCAAATCACGTAGTGATTTTTCAACAATATTTCAGTCGCGTAAAATATTTAAACGCTTTTCAAATCGTGTAGAAATATTTAAACATTTTTCAAATCGCGTAGAAATATTTCATCAGTATTTCAAATTGTTTTTAAGATACGTAAAATATTTTTCAACATTTTTCAATCACATAAAATATTCCTCAATATTCCAAACATTATTTTGGACTTAAATAAATCAATATCATTTTTAACACATTGGTCAAAATTGCGTAGCTTAAAAATCACGTTTTTAAGATACGTGAAAACATTTTTCATCACAATTTCATTACGTAAAATACTTTTAACCTTCAAAAATTCCTTTTCAACTTTTCTCAAAATAATATAACTTTATATTTCATTTAATATATATTTTCTTACTCAAGAAAATATTTTTCTACGCTTCTTTACTCAAGAAATTCTTTTTCAAAATATACTTCACAAAAATCACTTTTCCATTGATGTAAATCAACGTTTCAAAACTTAACATTTTTCTAACGTATTTCAAAACTTGAAAATAAGTTATACGTTAAGTAAATTTTCAAAACACCATTATATTCTCCATTTTTCCCAAATCATTTCCAAACACAACCTTCTTCAAAATAAATTGAAGTTCAAAACATTTTCGTTTATAAAAACTTGATTTTCTCAAATGATAAACGCTCTGATTCCCTTTCCAAAATCCTTGTATTAAATCCAGTTACGTTTCCACTTTGAAATTTACTTTATTCATAAAAATCAAGGCATTACAAGCCTTAAAAAAAATGTGGACATGACTATTGAAACCATCAAATATTTTTCCTTTTAAATTGATATGGTTTTACACAAACAAAACCATTAAAAATCCTTTACAAAAACGTAAGACTCATAGTCTTTGAAAAATCAAATCATTTGTTCATTTTTAATTTTTCACTTTCTTTGCAAATCCATTTTCACTTTCTTTACAAATCCTTTTTCACTTTCTTTGCAAATCCTTTAAATCAACGTTCGTCTGTTTCATTTCAAAACTCATGTTTAAAAAAATATTTAGGATCTTTTTACACAAAATAAATCAATAAAAATC
Organism: Ormosia emarginata; assembly: GCA_029884605.1. Taxonomy (NCBI): domain Eukaryota; kingdom Viridiplantae; phylum Streptophyta; class Magnoliopsida; order Fabales; family Fabaceae; genus Ormosia; species Ormosia emarginata. The sequence continues at coordinate 42,191,555 of JAQQTP010000089.1, read as the reverse complement.
CTTCTAAAATTGTGTTCATGTTCTCTTGAAAAATAAACCCTTTGTTTATTTTCCATACTCTTCAAATTAATCCAATTTCATCTTTCATGAAAACATTAATTTGTGAACACCTATTTTGAGGTGTCTTGTTCGAAATCCACCATGTTCTAAGTACTCAAAAATCAATTCTTTTGTTCTTGAAATTTTTCAACATAAACCCTAATCAAGGGCATCAAAACCGTAGCTCTTCCTTGGCTATTGGAGCCAAAAACCAATTTCCTTTCCACCATCAAGTCATGGCATATACATATATATTTCATCATAAATAATATAAGCATACCATCAAAGCCATAAAAGCATGTATAGCATATCAAGCATATCATCAAAGCTATAAAATCATGCAAAGCATATCAAGCATAGAAAATTAATCAAAGCTCATAAACACCCACAAATTAATTACATGACCATGGATATGAATCCTCACATGGATTCAACATCCATCAAATAAAATACCATCTCTCACCACCATGCTTGGTTGGTGAGATGGATCTCCTCTTACCTCTTGAAGATCCTCCAAAGGTTCTTGATTTGCTTCTTTTTCCAAGTCCTTCACCACCAAGGCTTCTCAAATACAAAATAAAACACACAAATAATTAATATACAAGACTTGAATAAGAAAACCATGGATTAGAATCATGGTTAGAACCTTGAAAATCAAAAGAAAAGTGAAGAGTACCAAATTTCACCATTAAAGCTTCAATCTTTAGCTTGAAGAACAAGGTTGAAGATGAATGATTTAGAGAAAATCTCCAACATGAAAGTTGCTTAGAATATTATGGAGATTCAAGATCTAAAGTTGGATGAAATTAAAAGAGCTTGGATGGTGATTTTAGGTAGTATGACCGAATGGTGTATTTTGAAGAACAAAGATGAAATTTTTGATTTTTGATAGAAACTTGAAGCTTGAATTTGGAGATCAAGATGAATGATTTTGGAAAAACTCATAACTAGAGATGTTCTTAGAATGGTGTTTAGGTTTAGAAAATCAAGTTGGATGAAATTTTTGAGTGATGGAAGGTGCTCTTGGAGGGCTTGGCCAAAATCTAGAGAAGAAAGGAGATGGAGAGAAAATTTTCTAAGTTTCCTTCTTGAAAATGAATCAATGAAGACCAAGGAAAGACAATATATGAATGACTAAAGCATGCAATTATGGTCTTCCAAACTCCTTCATGCAGCACCAATTTCGTAGTCCCCCCTTCTTGCATTCTTCTTGAGTGCAAAAAATCAAAAGTAAGCCATTATGATGTCTAACTTGACCAAGACATGCAAAAATGACATAAAGCTTGTCTCTTTGTCTTCTAAACACTCCAAAACCATCAATTTCTCTTCATAATGCATTCAATAAAGTTGTCTTCATTATTTGCCACCATTTGAAGCATTTCTAGCCATTGATTAATTCAATGGTTAGGATTTAGGTAGATTTAGGTAGGTTAGAAGACTTAATCTAGGCCATTGGATTTTTCTCCTTTAAATTCTAACCATTAGATGTGTCTCCAAAATTAATGGTTAAGATTACTCCTTCAAACTTTTAATCCAAGGGTTCTAATTAGTCTTTGCATTTTTAGAAGACCAAATTTCCACCATTGATTAATTCTTCATCCAATGGTCATAAATGGTCTTTGTTACTTTTTAAGATTAAATCTCCACCCTCGATTTAATCTAAATCCAATGGTTATAAATGGTCTTTGTCATTTTTCAAGACCAATTCTACACCTTTGATTACATCTATGGTTGATATCAAAGCCTTCCTAACTAAGCATTCTCACACCATTGATTAAATCAATGGTTATTATCCAAGCTTCTTTATTAAGTTTGTTTCTTAACCTTTGATTAAATCAATGGTTAATATTCAAACTAAGTATTCTCATCCAAGAGGTATAAATCAAGTCAAGCTCTCTTTGTTAACTACGCAGATAATATTTATTACAGTATCCTACAAATAATATTTTTACTTGTATTTTTATCATCCGATAATTAAATACGATATAAAATACAAGATCAAAAATTTTCTAAAAGCTGTTTCCTGATTCAGGTTTAGTAAGATCCCTGTCTCCGTCTAAACAAGCATCTAAATTTTTCTATGCGTAGAAAAATTTTCATTTTGTGGGACCCACTGGGCCCACGTATACCACCTGGCCCACATACCTTATGGGCCCACAAACAGGAAAAAATTTCAAAATCATCCATAAAATCACAAAAATTATAAAATGCACAAATATCAAATCGACACGTAAAATAATTACCTAACGGTAAAAATTAAATTACGTAACGTTTTCTTGCCCTACCAAAATTTTTATTTTCCTGACACGGAGTAAATCACTCAAAACGATCAAATAAGCTGATGGAATAAAAAAAAATAATTTTACAGTGCACAGAAATTACTAAACAGTAAAATTCTGTTAACTGTCAAAATTACTGTTTAAGAGATTGGAAATTTTGGGGTGTTACATGATGGATATGGACATTTGGTAAGACACATGCATAGAAAGAAAATTGCAAGGAAAAGAAAAATTGCCCCAGTATTAGTTCCTTATTCCTCATTCAATTGATTCCCTACAACTATTTGATAATTCAACCACTGTCTCTATGGCTACTTTATTCAACACATCTTTCCCTTAATCTTTCAGCAATTTTACCCCAGTATAGCCAATTGAATGCAAATAAAAATTGCCCCAGTTTGGTGAATCTTTCAAGGAGTTCCAGATCATCTTTCTTTGAGATTTTGCCTATTTATTTGCCCTAACTTTTGCTTAGGCCGCCCTTTCAGGTTTTCAACCTAATAGACCTTTTTTATTCTTTTTTAATTGCTCTAACTTTTGCTTAAGCCTCCCTTTCGGGTTTTCAACCTAACGAGCTTCTCTTTTTTATTTTTCTTTTTTTTAGGCATAAAATCTCTTGACGGTATCAGTGTTTACGGGCCTTGGCAATTCTTCTCCATCCATGTTCTACAAAATTAATGTCCCTCTTGAAAATGTCTGCTAGACTATGTAAGGGTCATTATAACTCGAAACCTATTTTCCTCTAGCATCTTCTTAATTAAGGAGAATCTTCTTCAAAACCAAATCTCCTGAACAGAATTCTCTAAGACGAACTTTCTTGTCAAAGGCTCTAGCCATTCTGCCTTGATACAATCGTCAATGACAAATAACTGTAAATCTTTTCTCTTCTGTCATATTTAACTACTCATACCGAGTCTTTACCCATTCATATTCCTCTAACTCTACTGCCATCAAAACCCTTAGAGAAGGAATCTCAATTTCGATAGGAGAGATAACCTCCATCCCATACACCAAAGAGAAAGGTGTTGCCCCAGTACTTGATTGTATATTGGTACGATACGTGTGCAAAGCATAGGGTAATATTTCATGTCAGTCTTTGTTGTTCACAACCATCTTAGCAACAATTTTCTTGACATTCTTATTTGCTGCTTCGACTGCACCATTCATCTGAGGTCTATAAGAAGCTGAATTATGATGCTTGATTTTAAACATTTCACAAAACTTCTGAATCTCAGCACCATTGAGATTAGCAATATTATCTATTATTATCCTATCTGTGATTCCATATCTACAGATAATGTCCATTTTGAATAATTTCAAAAATACTTTTTGAGTGATATTGACATATGAGGACGCTTCTACCCACTTAGTGAAATAGTCAATTGCCACCAAAATGAAGCGATGACCATTGGAAGCTTTGAGGTTAATAGGCCCGATAACATCTATTCCCCACATCGAGAAATGCCATAGAGATACCATATTGTGCAAGGAGAATGGAGGTGCATGGACTCGATCTGCATATATCTGGCACTTATGGCACTTTCGAATATATTCCATGCAGTTTGTTTCCATGGTGGACCAATAATAACGACTCCTTAGAATTTTTCATGCCATCATATGACCATTAGAAGGAATCTGTGTGAGCTTCACGAGCATCCACACATCTAAGCAAAGTGTCATCATGGTTTCTTTTAAACAAAACCTTCCCATTCAAGAAAAAGGACATTGTCAATCGACGGATAATCTTCTTATTCACCTTACTTTTTCCAGTTGGGTATTCTATATACTGATTCTACTGCTTGATATCATGATACCAGGGTTTACCATCTGACTCGACTTCCACATTGACACAATACGCATGCTCACTATGTGTCTTTACTTGAATGGGTTGAACATTATTGTGAATATCCAACTTGGTCATTACAGCCAAAGTGGCCAAGGTGTTTGCAAACTGATTCCTGTCTCGAGCCAGATGGGAGAAAGTTACTTCTTCAAACTTCTTAATCAACTGGGTCAAATACTTTTGATAAGGCACCAACTTTGGGTCTTTTGTTTGTCATTCACCGTTCACCTGATAAATGATGAGCGCCAAATCTCTGAATACTTTTAGCTGCTTAATCCCTAAGTCAATTACCACTTGTAAACCACTAGCACATGCCTCGTATTCCATAACATTATTGGTGCATTCTAAATCCAGCTTAAAAGCGACCGAGTATTGCTTTCCAGTTGGTGAAACAACAACATCTCCTATGCCACTACCATACATGTTGACTACTCCATCGAAATACACCTTCTATACGGGCTCATCGTCTCTTTCTTTTTCTCCTTCAACTATCAATATTTCTCCATAAGGGAACTCAAATGTTATTAGTTGTCCACCTTCAAGAGAGTTTTCAGCTAAATGATCAGCAATTGCACTTCCTTTGATAGATTTTCGAGTCATGTACTTGATGTCAAATTTTGATAACATCACTTGCCATTTTGAAACCCTTAATGATGGATGAAGGCTTTCAAAGATGTACTTCAGAGGGTCCATTCGAGAGATCAACCAAATGGTGTAATATAGCATATACTGCCTTAGCCGTTTTGAGGTTCATACCAAAGCATAACAAGTTTTCTCAATCGCTATGTATCGGCCTTTACAATCGTTAAATTTCTTACTCAGATAATAAATCATTTGCTCATTCTTTCCTGATTCATCATGCTGCCCCAGCATCGCTCCCATTGAGGTTAGCAATACAGTTAGGTACAATATCAGAGGACAACCCGCTGTTGGGGGTACCAATACTGAAGGATTCGTTAAATAAGCTTTTATCTTGTCAAAAACTCCTTGACATTATTCATTCCATTCTCCAGGCTGATGCTTCTTCAATAGCTTAAATATAGGCTCACGAGTGTTGGTCAAGTTAGCAATAAATCTAGCAATGTAATTAAGCCTCCCGAGAAAACTTCTCACTTCACGTTCTGTCTTAGGAGGAGGCATCTCTTGTATTACTTTGGCCTTATCCAGGTCCACCTTTATTCCCTATCCGCTAACGATGAACCCGGGCAATTTTCATGTAGATGCTCCAAATACACATTTATTAGGATTAAGTTTCACCTTATACTTTCTGAGTCTTTCAAACAACCTCCGCAAGACTTCTACATGATTTTCCTCTTCTTTAGATTTGGTCATCATATCATCTACATAAACTTCAGTTTCTTTATGCATCATATCATAAAATAATGCAACCATAACATGTTGATATATAGTTCTAACATTCTCCAATCCAAAGGACATTACTGTGTAACAAAAAGTTTCTCAATGGGTAATAAAAGTTGTCTTTTCTTTGTCATTGACATTTATGGGAATCTGATTGTACCCAGAATACCCGTCCATAAATGATAACCTGTGATTTCTAGATGTATTGTCAACAAGAACATCAATATGAGGGAACGAGAAATCGTCTTTTGGACTGGCCTTATTTAGATCCTTATAATCCACGCATATCTTGACCTTCCCATCCTTCTTAGGTACTGGCACAATATTTGCTACCCATTCTGAGTGTCTCAACACCTTTATAAATTCGGCTTCTAATTGCTTGGCCACTTCTTCCTTAATCTTTAGTGACATATCAGGATGCATTCTTCTTAATTTTTACCTTTTCACTTCTGCATTTGGATATAATAGGATTTTATGTGATGCTATCTCAAGGTCTAATCTAGGCATATCTTTGTACGACCATGCAAACATATCGAGATATTCCTTAAGTATTGCCATCATTTCTACACGCTCATGATTATATACTATTTTCAACTCCTTCTTGTCTTTTTTGGTTCCCATGTTAATTACTTCTATTATCTCATTATCCACATCAAATTTTCTCTTTGAATATTCCAGTATTTTTTCAAATTTTTTCAACAATCTTTTCCTCTTCATCAAATCCAGGGTTTTCTTCATCAAATATTGCAAAGGAATCAATTGACAAGTTTTCAAGGTCTCTTTCATGAGGTGAACCTTGTACAAGACTCAAATCCCTAGAAAGCAATTTGTATGAAGTTGGAAAGGTAAAAGAGAATAGAAACAATGAAATGAGAGTGAGAATTTTTTTTAATAGAAACGTAGAAAAAAGAAAACTGGTAAATGCAAAGAAGATAAGCCAAAAGTGTGACAATGAGGAATGTTGAATAAACATGCAACTTTATTTTGTTAATGTCTCAAATAACATAAATATAAGCTCAAAACATAGCTAAACTCAAATATCTGCTTGTTACAAAATAAGTAGACAATTACTTGGAAACAATAACATCAATTATTAGTTCAGATTGCCACTTCTTCAATGGCTCTTCAATAGTAAAAGGACGGATTGCTTTGCGCTCTTCTGGGCTTTTTTCATACGGTGCACTAATAATGAGATGGTATCGGGGACGAATGACTTCTTCAGGCATGATTACCTTGACTGGTGCCAGGAACGTTTGTTACTAAGTGGCCTCAAACTGAAGAGGGGGGTGAATTGAGTTTATTAAATATTTTCGCAAATCTTTCACAAAGCACTTATTTATCAAATTTTTGTTGAAGTTATTGTTTAATTGAAATAAATAGATAAATGAGATCAAATGAATCACTTACAAATAAACAACCCAAGATAGAAAATATACAAGCAAAGCAAGATATCAAACTCAACTCAAGCATATATAATTAAAGCATAAAATAAAAGGATAGAGTTGAGAAGAACAAACACAAGGATTTATCCTGGTTCAGCCACCCCTTGTGACCTACGTCTAGTCCTTAAGCAAACCACCCGAGATTTTTCACTAAACTTTAAGCTTGAACGGGTGCTTGAAAACCTTTACACAATAGAGCACTCACCATACCTTGGGATACCTCACCTTTTTGTGCTTGAGCCTCAAAATCGGGATACCTCACCCTTTTTCACTGGAGGGATACCTCCTCCCTTTTACAACCTTTGAAGGATATCTCACCTTCTTTATAACAAGGGATACCTCTCCCTTTATAATCTTTGAGAGATACCTCACTCTCTTTTCTCTAGAGGGATACCTCACTCCCTTTACAAAGAATCAAAGTGTTTACAGGATGAAACTCTCACAAGAGTAGATTACACAAATTGAAGCCCTATAATGCTCTTCAAGAATATCTCAAATATGTACAAAAACAGAGCACAAATGATTCAAGGATGATTCTCGGATTATAGTGATTGAAAGATGTTTCTTAGTTGTTAGTTAGCCATATATGATGCCCCAAGATGTGTATTTATAAGTTTTTAGATCAATAGAGCCATTGGGGGCCTAAATGGGCAACATTAAATGCCAAATAATATAGTCGTTGGGCATGTCAGAACACTGGTAATCAATTACACACTCTTGGTAATCGATTACATGGCTGTATGAACGTGTTCTTGGCTTTCTGGCTTTGTGGTAATCGATTACTAGACCTGTGTAATCGATTACACACCCTCTGACTTTCTAGTAATCGATTACATGGTTGATGTCATCGATTACAAGGCTTCTGTTTAGCTTGTAATCGATTATCACATATGTGTAATTGATTACTTTGCACTTTGAACATATTTTTCAAGCCCAATTAAGTCTACAGGCCATTTTTATCAATGAAGTACTTGGACTAAACAAGATTTACAAATGTTTAACATAATCCAAGATTGAAATCAACATTTCTTTAAAATATGAACTTTGAAAAACAAGTTGATTTATGAGATCTTTGAAAAATCATTTGAATATAATTGAGATACCTTGAGAGCATTTCACATTGATGTTCTAAGACCTATATCTAATATACCTCTTTTGATCTTAGTTTTCTTCTTTTGGTCTTGGCCTTTTCTTTTGATTTTGGTCTTCATCTTGACTTTGTTATCATCAAAAAACTCATTTGATATGCTTCAAGACATAAGCATTCACAACGTTTCCCTCAGATGAGGAATATGCTTCATTTTGCCCTTATCATTCCTCTTTTCCAGAGTTATATTCTTTATTGTTTCTTCTAGAAATGTTTCGTACCCCAACCCAAACTTGTCTAACTTTTCTGGAAATGACATCAGTGATTGAGAACCTTGCAGTTGTCAGCCCAACCCTTTTCCTTTCTGGTACCTATTGTCAGCCATCATTAGAGCCACCACCTGATTCACACTTTGTGTTGGGGATTCATTCCTATCGAGTCTAGTCTCTATTACTTCGAAATTGTGCCACAAATTCTCCTTATCTTTCTCTGCACTCTCCATATATGACACTGAACTGGTATTGAGAACATAATTTCTTCCTCTCCGTGTACGCTAATGATTAACCCATTTTCAATATACTTAACATTCTAGTTATCGCGACTGGGATCATGATGAAGTAGCAACTCACGGGATTTTAAAATGATGAAAATGAAAAATGGAGTCGCCACCAATTTTATTTGAATTTGGGAAAATTGAAAAATCTTTCTTGAAAAATAGTTTTTGAAAACCAAATTGGATTCGGGAGTCAGTAATGCATAGGGAAGGGTGAAAACTTAATCTCATAGCACCCCTAATACACTCGTCTTAAGACGGTACCTTAAGTCAATTGTGCAAAAACTTAATAATCTCAAATTTATTTATTTTACTCCTATTAAAAAGACTTTGTGACTATTATTTTTATTTTTATTTTTTTTAAAAAAAGAAAAGAAACAACCAAATTGTGAAAAATTAAATTTTGGCTTGACAGAATGAAAATTCTGTTCCTACGTATCCCCGGATGCAGTGAAGAACTCAAAGTCACGTAATTCTGTAGAAAATAAGTGTGAGTTAATTTATTTTAATTTAAAAAGATTTTTTTGAAAAAAAGATTTTATTTTTTAAAACAAAATCATTCTTGCACAGGGTTCAAGTTAAGACCGGGCTACTCAATAAACCCTTATGATTCAAACGACATTGAAGATAACATCCGCTATTTAATCATCATCGTTGGCCATTGCAAAAAAAAATTATATATATATTTTTCATTTTTTATGTATTTATTTTTTGCATTTTTTATTTTTTATTTTTTTAATTATCTAATCCAATATATTTTGTCCTTACATTTTTTAAGTAAGCCTTTAAACTACTAAACAAACTAACCTTAACTCAAGTAAAACAAGAAATTTAACTCACTAATTAAAACACTCATCCAATATCAACTCCTTTTTTTTGTTTTATGTGATTAATTTTCTTTTTTTTTGTTATGAACCGCTCATATTTTCTGAGTGGCCCAAAAATAAAAACTTGAATAACACCTCCTTAAGCCCAAACTCAACTTAGAAACAAGTCTTTTGCTCTAACCCATTTACAGCCCATTAACGAAATCAACATTTGGCCAAGACCAAATACATTTCAAAACCAAAAACCAAAAGGAAGTCTCAGAAGCTAAACACCAAGAATAATGGACAGAGAAAAGAAAGTCCCAGTCACATGGATGGGGATTTGATTTTCGGAGTTACTAGAGAGCGAAGGTAGAACGTCACTGGTTGTTTCTGGAACGACGAAGGTGATAGCGAGGTGGCGCGGTGGGTGGTCTGGATCTGGTCTTTCGGGGAGCGACGACGACTGGTGGAGGAGTGGGTTGCGATAGTTTGAGTAGGTCATGGCGGCGTGTTGCGTGGGTCATACGGATTGCGGGTGCTGGTTTCAGTTGGATTTGGTGCGGGCATGTTGGTTAGGTTTGAGCGGGTGGAGGTTATGGCTTGGTTGGAGCAGCGCACAATGGCTCCGCGCGTGTGCGGCATGACGGTGTTGGTGGATCCGTCGCGGGTCGGTCTGGGGTGGGTGATCTCGGTTTGATGGTGGTTGTGTGAGTGGGTGGGTTTAGTGGTGGTATTTGGTTTAGTGTGGTGGTTGTGGGTGTTTTGTTGAAGGTGGTGGTGTTTGGTTTAGTTGATGAAGCTTGGTGGTGAATGGGGGTTCAAGGATGAAGGTGAGGATGATGAAGGTGGTGGTGGGTTGAAGCTTGGTAGTGATGAAGAAATGATGAAAATGGTGGCTTGAATAGAGTATGGGTGAAGCTCTGTGGTGATGAAGAAAATGGTGAAAATGGAAGGTGATTCTTAGTTCGTTGAAGATGGAGGTTAGTTAATGGAGGAAGATGGTGAATAGTGAAGGTGGTGGTTAATGAGTGGAATGAAAATGGTGTTGTTGGTGAAGGTGAGAAATGGAAAAATAAAGATGGTGAAGGCTGCCTCTGTGTTATACGTGGGAAGGAAAATGGTGAGAAAAAAAAAGAGTGTTGTGGTTGTCTCCCTTTTGCTGCTACTTACTTGAGGATTTATAGGGAGATATTAGAGTTTTTATTTTTCTTTCTTTTTTCTTTTTTTGTTTATTTATTATTTTTTCCTTTTTTTCATTCTTTTTTTTTTAGCCTGGTCAAAATTATGTGTTCACAGTTACCCATATTTACTTGTTTCTTGCTAGATAAAAGAAAAACTGTGGTTTTCATATTATCGTCATAAGAAATGAGTAAAGACATGAACTTAAATTTTATCTGGCAATGTATAAGATGATAAATGCAAAACAATTCGAGAACAATAAAATGTGAAGAGTCAATGCGCTCAAAAGAAATGACAAAAATTTAAATGTAATGAGCTGATGCGCTCAAAATAATTGACATGAAATTTAAAATGCATGGAGTCGATGCGCTCAACAGAAATTAAAATGCAAGGAGTCGATACGCTCAACAGAAATTAAAATGCATGGAGTTGATGCGCTCAATAGAAAATTAAAATGCATGGAGCCAATGCGCTCAATAGAAAATTAAAATGCAATGAGACGATGCGGTCAACAGAAAATAAAATGCAAGGAGCCGATGCGCTCAATAGAAATTAGAATGCATGGAGCCAATGCGCTCAAAAGTAAATGACAGGAATTTAAAATGCATGGAGTCGATGCGCTCAAAACGCATTTGTGCTAGTCAAACATGGAATTAAAATCTTTTTCTTTTCTGTCTTTTAATCTCTTTTTTTTCTTTTCATTTTTTCATTTATTTATTCAAAGTCATATGAACTGATGGCGATCCTAGAAAGTTTTGACCAACGAAACTCTTGTTCAAGTGTTCTTCTTCATCAGATCATTCAGTTGGATTGGAATCCTCATAACTTGCTCTTTTTCATTTCTTCATTTCTTCCTTCTTTCATTCTCCACCTTTTCTTTTCAGCTTTCTCCTTTTTCTTCATTTCTTTTTTTTTCTTTTTTTTTTCTTTTTTCTTCTGACACCTCATCAGACCATAGACGTGGAGCTTTGTAAAGCCATCAAGCCGAAGACTTGGAATTCTTTTTTACATCATCATCATCATGTCACAGACCTGGAGTTTTGTGAAAGCAATCAGGCCAGGACTTGGTATTCTTTTTTTTACACCATTATCAGGTCATAAACTTCCATCTTTTTTGCTCGGGTACTTCTTGTTTCTGGATTATCCTTTGACATATCATTTCCTCCTTCAATTGGAACTTCCAAGTTCTTTTTTATCTGAATTTTTCATCAAGAGCTTATCATTAGATGGTCAAATTATAGTGTTGTACTTATGTTCACTTTATCTAAAGCATTATGTAACAAACATGCATGGATTCAAAAGTATAACAACAAAGAAATTGACCAAGTGAACAACTACTGGATTGGTTTTGGAAGTTTGACTATACAAAAGGATATTTACAAATGATGAATACATGAAAAAAAGGCACAAACAATGATATGGGATTCAAAGAAGTGTTGCGCCAACATGGATTGGTTTGACTTTCATGAAAATGATTTTTAGTTGCCTAATAGGCATTATGGCTAATGATTTCCTTCCGCTAAGCATGTACATCAAGACAAATTGAACCAAGGAAAAGAAAAAATTGCCTCAGTTTGGAGTCGAATTGAACATGGTAGAAACTTGTCCTAGTGCAAGGTTAAATTAAACCAAAGAGAAATTTGCCCCAGTGTAGGTCAAATTGAACCGAAGAGGAATTTGCCCCAGTTTAGGACTACCAAGTACCTCTTATTTCCCTTTTTTTTCCTTTTTTTTTGTCTTTTTTTATAAGAGCAAGGAATTGAAAACTCAGAAGAACACGAACCTTTTGTCTCAAAATTAAAGTTAACGAAAAAAACAACAATCCTTCATAATGGACTTTTTAAGGCTTGTCACGTGGCTATGGTTAAGTGTTATGAAATGAAAGATATAAGACTCAAACAAGTGTTTAAGGGTTGAATGGGACCAATGATCCTTGTTCAAAATTAAACCTTGTCAACTGAATTTACGCTTTCAAGCATGCTTTTCTTTTATTGTTCTTCATTTCTTCTCATTCCCATTTCATTTTCTATCTTTTTTTTCACAGAAATCACAATTTTCACTGTGTTAACCCCTAGTGTAGGGGTGATCATTGTCCAGGGTTAAATTAAAGAAAACTTTCAAGCTTAAAAAGGGATAACAAGAGATAATGAAAAGATGAATTCTTATGAAAGATAAAGAAAAATGACAAATCTTCATTTCAAATCTTGAGTGCTCATTTTCAAAAATTTTAATTTCGAGACAAAAAAAGATAATGCATGTCGAGTGATGACTTCCTTGCTCCCTTTTATTTTCCTTTTTTTGTTTTTTTTTGCATTTTTTTTGTAAATAACACCTACACATGTGGGTTTCATGATTACCAAAATTTTTCCAAAACGAGAATCTCATGGGATCCGAACACAAAGAAAGCAAGAAAAGAAAAAAAGGAACGACAAGAAAGACATAACAAGAATATGAATGTTAAGAACATAGGAAAAGGAAACAAGGCATGTTGAGATACATACAAATCAATTATATTAATGCTTCAAAAAAGTTTATATAAGTTCATCATGATAAAGTTTAAGATGACAATCTCATCAATTGACGCCTCAGATCATTAGTTGTTCAGAGGTTCCAATTCGCTAGAGGGCGATTGGTATAGACAGAGTGAGACAGTGGAAAACAGGGTTGTGAAGGTTTCTAATTTTGTATGTAGCTCACTTCTAACTCTCTTTTCTTAGGGAAAACTCCTTCTTCAAAACCACCTTCATTGTTGTCGGTTGCTAATTTGCCAGCTTTTACTAGAACTTCAATCCTCTCCCCAACAACTATTAATTCAGCAAAGTCTCGATACACAATGGTCGTCATTATCGCAATATATGGAGCTCCTAAAATCCCCAAGAAGTATGAACACATTTCTGTCAGAGTCAACGGTGGTTGCACTTGTGCTGCGAGAGCCCTCCACCTCTGAGCATACTACTTGAAAGTTTCCTCACTTCCTTTCTGCATCGAGCTCAATTGTTCTCGGGTAGGTGCTGCACCCAGGTTAAACTTGTATTGATCCATGAATAAATTAGCCAACTTCAACTAATGAGAAATTTTATAGCGGTCTAATTGAAGATACCACTCTAAAGTAGGGTCTCTCGTGGAAAAAGCTAATAAGGACCTTATCATCCTTGGACCAAACAACCATCGTGGTTCCATAACTGATCAAATGAAACTGAGGGTTACCACTCTCGTCATACTTAGCAAAATCAGGAATCTTGAAACCTTTAGAGATTATGACATCGGTGGTAGGACACAAATCTTCTATTCTAAGACATCCATAAGCGTCGGGGCCCTTGATTGCCTTGATCTGTTCCTCTATTTTCTCCATCCACTATTCTTTCATCTTGTCTTTCTCAGTCGTGACATGGTCATTTTCAGAGCAAGGCATTGTCACATGCCTTGGAACAGACACATGAGGTTGTTCCCAGGCAGGACCAGGATAATCAGGAATTTCAACATGAGCGACTTCCAAGGCGCGATACCCTCCCCAATAGGCATGACCATTGATGTCATTTGAGGTGGTTACTCACGAATCCTCATAGCGATGCTTGAGGTTACAGTTGATAAAATCAGAGCAATCACCGATGACACATTAACATATACTTCAACCCCATTTGTACCTCTAAGTCTATTGATTAAGCAGAGAGACTCCTTCACATCTTGTAATGTTGCTTCTATCCTTGCTTAGCTCTCAAACATCTCATTCATTCTCTTTATCATTTCATCGATTTATCTGCTCAAGTTTCTCCCTGTCTCAGGATTATTTGCAGCCATTCTGGTTTGAGATATGGTATTATGAACTTGAGTTTGATTAGTTTCTTCTTTCTTAGGCCGCGCAATGGTTCCTGAACCAGTTTGATTTATTAAAATGTGATAACATTAAACAAAGAATGAGATGAAGTGGATGAGATGCATAAGATTGAATGAATGAGATGCATTAGACGCATAAGGTGAAATGAATGAACTTTAAAAATATTTTTTTATTTTTTTTAAATGCTATGAATGCCTTGAAAATGCAAGATGATGTATATTTTTTTTTTGCTTTTTCAAAAAAAAGTTATGAATGACAAGAAAATGCAGAATTTTTTTTATACTAAGAATGTTATGAAAATGCAAGACATTTTTTTATTTTTTTTAGAATGCAAGGAAATGACAAGAAAATGCAAGATGAGGTTTTTTTCATTTTTTTAAAAAGGAATGCAAGAATGAATGACATGAGAAATAGATAGATCAAGAAAAAGTATACTCCTTTTGTGCCCTAATCAGGTGAAACTTAAATGTTGGATTTTCTTAAAGTCACGACTTAAATTTTGACAGTCACTATATTCAATCTTCAGTGCAAGGTTTTTAGGACAGATCTAGACCTCTAAAAGTCATGGTTCCCAGATTGCCCCTATCTCGAAAGACAAGGATCATATTCATGAATTAATCACAAGTATGGATAAACTCTCTCAATATGATTAGTCCATGATACTGGTAACAATTTGAATAGTATCCCAACCAATGTCAAGTGAGCATGAAGCCCCTCAATAACAAAAGTCGAGATTCCTTATATTCCTCGGGTTTGCACATACTCGGGTATAGAGCCCAAAAAGTATGTGAGGTAAGTGATAGTGACGTGTGTGATGAAACATACAAACTTGTACCAAAATTTAAAAAGATCAAAATTTACCCTCCCAACCTACAAAACATATATACAATAGTCAGTCAACAATCATCTACCCTAAGGTTTCAACAATTCAACGCACAAGATAATGTTATCAAATATTTACACCAAAGTATTAAACAAAAAACTATTTACAAACAAATAAGAAAACAAAAAAAAAGTGAAATAAATAAATAAAAATTATTAATAATTTGCACAATTAACAACAACAGACTTAACTCTCCAAGTATCCCCAATGGAGTCACCATCTGTCGTGACCGGGATTGCGACGAAATAGCAACTCGCGGGATTTTAAAAAGATGAAAACGAAGTCGCTACCAATTTTATTTGAATTAGAAAAAATTGGAAAAACCTTTCCTTGAAAATAGTCTTTGAAAACCAAATTGGATTCGGAAGTTAGTTATGGATAGGGAAGGGTGGAAACTTAATCCCACAACACCCCTAATACACTCGTCTTAAGATAGTACCTTAAGTAAGTCGTGCAAAAACTTGTTAATCTCAAATTTATTTATTTTAATCCTATTAAAAAGACTTTGTGACTATTTTTTTATTTTAAAAAAAAAAGAAAAGAAACAACCAAATTGTGAAAAATTAAATTTTGGCTTGACAGAATGAAAATTCTGCTCCTACATATGCTCGGGTGCAATGAGGAACTCAAGGTCACATAGTTATGTAGAAAATAAGTGTGAGCTGATTGATTTTAATTTAAAAAAGATTTTTTTAAAAAAAGAGATTTTATTTTTTAAAACAAAATCATTCTTGCACAGGGTTCAAGTTAACACCGGACTACTCAATAAACCCTTATAATTCAAACGATATTGAAAATAACATCTACTATTCAATCATCATCGTTGGCCATTGCAAAAAAAATATTTATATATATATTTTCATTTTTATATTTTCAACTCCATTTTTTTTTTGTTTTATGTGATTAATTTTCCTTTTTTTGTTATGAACCGCTCATATTTTCTAAGTGGCCCAAAAATAAAGACTTAAATAACACCTCCTTAAGCCCAAACTCAACTTAGAAATAAGTATTTTACTCTAACCCATTTACAGCCCATTAACGAAATCAATATTTGACTAAGACCAAATACATTTCAAAACCAAAAACTAAAAGGAAGTCTTGGAAGCTAAACACCAAGAATAATGGACAGAGAAAAGAAAGTCCTAGTCACATGGATGGGGATCTGATTTTCAGAGTTACCAGAGAGCGAAGACGAAGCATCACTAGTTGTTTCTGGTACGGCGACTGCGATAGTGAGGTGGCGCGATGGGTGGTCCGGATCTAGTCTTTCAGGGAGCGATGATGACTGGTGAAAGAGTGGGTCACGGTAGTTTGAATGGGTCACAACGGCGTGTCGTGCGAATCGAGCTTCGTGGGTCTAGCGAATTGCGGGTGCTGGTTTCGGTTGGATCTAGTGCGGGCCTGCTGGTCGGGTTTGAGCGGGTGGAGGCTGTGGCTTGGCTAGAGCGGCGCATGGTGGGGCGGTGACGCATGCAGCACGACAGTGTTGGTCAGATTTGGCGTGAGTCGGTGCAGGGGTAGGTGATCTCGGTTTGATGGTAGTTGTGTGAGTGTGTGAGTTTGGTGGTGGTATTTGGTTTAGTGTGGTGGTTGTGGGTGTTTTGTTAAAGGTGGTGGTGTTTGGTTTAGTTGATGAAGCTTAGTGGTGAATGGGGTTCAAGGATGAAGATGAGGATGATGAAGGTGGTGGTGTTTGGTTTAGTTGATGAAGCTTGATGGTGATGAAGAAATGATGAAAATGGTGGCTTAAATAAAGTATGGGTGAAGCTCTGTGGTAATGAAGAAAATGATGAAAATGGAAGGTGATTCTTAGTTTGTTGAAGATGGAGGTTAGTTAATAGAGGAAGATGGTGAAGAATGAATGGGGTGGTTGATGAGTGGAGTGAAAATGGTGTTGTTGGTGAAGGTGAGAAATGGAAAAATCAAGATGATGAAGGTTGCCTCTGTGTTATACGTGGGAAGGAAAATGGAGAGAAAAAAAAAGAGTGTTGTGGTTGTCTCCCTTTTGCTACTGCTTACATGAGGATTTATAAGGAGAGATTAGGGTTTTTATTTTTTTTTCTTTTTTTTGTTTATTTATTATTTTTTCCTTTTTTTCATTCATTTTTTTTGGAGCTTGATCAAAATTGAGTGTTCACACTAGTGCAGGGTGGAAGGAACAACACCAGCAATATGGATACATGGTTTCCCTAGGAGCATAGTGTAACCAGGCTCTATATCCATAACTTGGAATAACACTTGAAAATTACTTGGATCAATCTCTAGTGGCAATGTCACCTCTCCAAAAATGCTTCTCTTATTTTCATCAAAGGCTCTCACCACCATTTCTCGAGGGGACAGCTCATCCTCACTTATTAACAATGAGATTATAGTTGACTTCGATAGGATATTCAGTGCGGACCCCCATCGATCAGAACCTTTGCAACTATATACCCTTTACATTTAAGGGTTATATATAAGGCTCATGAGTTTTTCTCAGACCGAGAGGAAATCCCTTCATTAATAAATATGATCATGTTAACATGCTTCACGGGATCCACCATGCTAACAAACATTTTTAGGAGTAACATCGGGTTTGACATAGGCCTCATTCAGAACCCTTAGTAATATTTTTCGATGCAACTCAGATGTCAAGACGAGTGACAATAGAGATATCCTTGTTGGAGTATTGTTCAACTGTTCAATCACATCATATTCACTTTGTTTGATGATCTTCAAGAATTCTCCCTCCTCTTCTTTCCCTCTCTCCTCTTCTTTTGAGCTTCCCTCTTTCCTCTTCTCTACTTCTACTGGGCCATAGCATTGCCCACTCCTTGCAATTATATTAGTAATAGACTCTTTATCCTGGTGTATTTCAGCAATTCTGGCATCTGAAGTCTCTTCCCTAACTCCCTTCGTCTTTACCTTGGCTTCATAATTCCATGACACTGAATGAGTATCATTATAAGCGAATGACGTTGGCTTCTTGACTACCACATTTACTTTTCCTATTGTCGGGGCTCGGTTGAGAGGTGGCACCTTGAGCACAAAGCGTTCAACCACATTAACCTCTTTAGAGGAAGCTACCCTTTGTCTGGCTTGTATTACTCCCAAAGTGAGTAATCCTTGGACTTGAACTTTAAAGTCCCAACAGATCTTAATATCATGACCTATTTCCCCACAATGATAAGCACAACTTGATTCTTCATCGTACTTTTCATCTTCTTTCATTAATGTAGCTGGTGTAGTGATATTGTAACATGCTTTCTTTAATCCCTCAAATATTTTAGTCATTGGTGTACGCAAGCTCATTACCTTTTTATTTGTGGTTCTTCCATCTCCACAACATTCGCCTCATTCCTTCCACCATGATTAGGAATTGAGTTGCTGACAATACTGGGTCCAGCCTCCTCTTGAATGTCAAGCTTTTCATAAGCAATAAGCTTCTTTACTGCAGTCTTAAAAATCTTACAATCTTCAATTGAGTGTCCCAAAGATATCCATATGGTATTTTCAAGTAAAATTCAGGTTGTACCAAGCTGGAAATGGTGGTTGTAGGGGACGTACATGATTTCTTGAAATGAGGTGAGCATCAAACAACCTTTGGAATAAATCTATGTTTGAAATGGATAGTTTTGAGAAAAAAAGGTAGGTTTTGGGAATAGAAATGACCTTGATTTTAGAAGTTTGGTCGAGGTTGCGGGTGATTTGGAAAATTTTATAAAGGTGGAGGATATTGGGTATAGATTGGGCGATATAATTAAGGAACAAGAATATTATTGATTTGGAGTTGCGGGATTTGGGGTGTATTAATGGGAGGAACAGTTAGGCCAGATGGATGAGAAGGTGTATGTGTTTGATAAAAAGGGTAAGTGTTTGGGTTATATGGAGGTGCTTGGTATGTAAGGTAAGACGACAAATATCGGGGTTGCAAAAGGATGTAAATTTTGCACGTAACTCACTTCTAGCTCCTTTTTCTTAGGGGGAAACCCCTTCTTAAAACCACTTTCATTATTACTAGTTGACAATTTTTCAACCTTTACCAAAACTTCAATTCTCTCTCTGGCAGCAATTAAATCAGCAAAGTCTCGATACACAATGCTTGCCATTGTCCCAATATAGGGAGATCCTAAGGTCTCCAAGAAGTATGAGCACATTTCTGTCAGAATCAACGATGGTTGCACTTGTGTTGCGAGGGCTCTCCATCTCTGAGCATACTGCTTGAACGTTCTTCATTTTTCTTCTGCAGTGTTCCTAACTACTCTCGGGTTGGGGCTGTATCTAGGTTGAACCGATATTGCCCCATAAACAAGTTTGCACAGTCATCCCAGTAAGAGATTTTGGAAAGGTCTTGTTGGATACACCATTCCAAAACAGGCCCAGTCAAACTTTCATGAAAGAAGCTGATGAGAAACTTCCAATCCTTTGACCAAATTGACATTTTGGTAATGTATGTTTTCAGGTAAAAGAAATGATTGGTGCTCCTATCATATTTGACGAATTCTGGAATTTTAAAATCCTTGTGGATGATGATGTTAGCAGTATGGCACAATTCGTCTATCACAATAAGACCATATGTGTTAGGACCCTTGATCGCTTTAATTTATTCTTTCATCTTTTCCAATCATTCTTCTCTCATCTTGTCATTTTGGATGGCCGCATGACCAGCCCTAGCAAGAAATCCTATTGGCATTGAGATGGACATATGTGATGGTTCCCATGCACACTCAACATTGCCATGAACCTCATTTTGAATTCTTTCTAAAGAATGAAATCCTTCTCCGATAGGAAGTACTAGTGATGCAACATTTGATGTTCCTCCCACAACAGGTATCTCAGTAGTGACCCCAGGGTTTGTCCTCGTAGAAGTGATATTTAGTGGGTGTAAATGTGCCCCAGTTACTCCTGTACCTCTGACTACCTCCATCAAGGTGAGGGTCTCCCTCATGGCTAACAACATTTCTTCTATTTTTCTCTGAGACTCCGTCAACTCATTCATCCTTCCTTTTACTTCTTGTACTTCCATACTTAGATTCTTTCCTTTGTTTTCGGTTGCCATTCCTGCAAGCTTTGTTTAAGACTTCGTGTTGTGAACTCGGGTTTGATTGGTGTCTTCTTTCCTTGGTCGCACAATAGTTCTAAATTTCCTGTGAACAATTAAGAAACAATTTATTAGAAACCACCATGATTATTATTGATTTATTATAAAATCACTATTAATTTGTGCCAAATGAACTTGAGTGAGTATCTTTGATTCTTGTCATAACCGATTCTTAGAACGTCTTGTTTAAAAGTATTAGTCTCAAGTAAACATGGGATCAGAAGAGCAAAAATGTATATTTTATTCAATTGAAAGATCATCAACATCATTGAGAGTAGTACATAATTTTCACCCTATTGCATCATTGTCTAGCTATTCTCAACCGAATACACCTTGATCATCTGCTTCATTTATTCAATAAGATTCTTACAATATTCAATGAAATCACTAATCTCTGTTGGTGTCTTAAGAGGATTGACCATCTTATTAGTCATTTTTAAATAATATGGGATGTATGCAATTGTCGTGTTGGCTAGGCATACTAGTCTTGTGAAGCAGTCCATCCAAAATTAGGCTTCTCCGTTCCATTCAATGATATCTTTGTTTTGTTATTTCACCCGATCCACAGCTTCTGCAAGTCATCTTATCCCTGTTGCAACGCTGCTTCATACCCTGCAATCTCATTGTCAGTGTGCAACCTCTCAATTTTGAGTATGTCTTCATATCTTGCTGACACCACCTTCATTTGTTGCCTCATACTATCCACTTGTTGAAGAGCATTCTTCTGCGTTGCTTTGATATTTACGAGCAACTCCTTAAGTTATTGATTTTCGGCCAGAGCCTTATCCGTTTCTTGTCATCGAAGTCCTAGTTCCTTATTTGCAGTTTCCAAACATCTTCTAATTTTTGACATACTATCTTGCTCTGTCCTTTGCCTTTTGTTTGCTTATTCAAGAGCATAACTTTTCTTAGAACTTTTATGCTTTAAAACTGCATATGCTTGATGAATTTTTTTTAACTATGCTTCTAATTTCCTATTTTCTTTATTAGTTTCTGCTAGTTTTCCTTTTATTTTTTCATCTTTTATCGGAATCAGAGGCAGAGATTTACTAACTGTAGATGTTGTTGGACTTTTGAAAAGTAACTTGACTTCCTAGGCCCTGTTCTTGACCCACTGCCGATAACCTTCTTTAAATCCACAACTCCTGACTCCTAGCTCTCTACCCTTTCTAACGACCTTCTTCTAAGCGTCTCGGATCTTCCTTAGTGTCTCAATACACTTCATCTGTATGTCGTAAATAAAAAAAGTGGTTTCCAATCTGAGGTGGCCTCATCATGGGATAACCAAGTTGTCGCAATGCCAAGACGGGATTGTAGTTAATGTACCCTCGAGTACCCATGAGAGGAGCATTAGAAAAACCTTCACAATGATAAACCACAATTTGCCCATCTTTTCGCCACAGGTACTATACATTTTTCCTTTCCTCAAGCTTGGCCAACTCCTCTGCCCATTCACGACCATTCATGGTCCTCAATTAGAGCATCTTAAGATCTGTAATGGGACATACTTCTTCGTAGCATCTCTTGAATATGTGAGTCGTGAGCCATACAAATAGCATCGGTAGACAACATAGGATCCCCTTTCTCTTTTTTTCGTGGCAGAAATTCAAAGTGTAGTAAACATCAGCAAGGATGACAGGGATAGGGTTTGCGGTACCATTTCTTCGAGCTAGGAAGACATCAATTGCTACAAAATCTATCAAGTCTTCATTACTCGGGAAGAGGATGATGCCATAAATGGTGAGGGCTAGCACATCTGAAAAAGTACTCCAGTCTTCAACCTTGGCGAGGCAATGCATGTGCTCTTCTAAATGCTTCCTCGGAAACCCTTATGTTCCTTTCCTATTTTGCTTTGCCTGCTACAGATCTTTTACATGAATCTTCAAGACATCTGCTATAGTTGACATGGATGCATAGTGACCTATATATTGATATGGTTTTTCCATTTCCAAAGGTAAGCCCAATATCTGCTCAAACTCTTCTAAAGTGGGGGTCAGCTGAAAATCTTAAAACGTGAAGCAATGTAATGGTGGGTCATAGTACTGGGCTAGTGCGGTGATAGCTTTTACCTGTACATCCACCTCTAATAGATTCAGGATCTTCCCATACTTTGCAGTGAAGGTCAGACATTGTGTTTTCTTTAGCATTCTGCCCAAACTCACTAAGCTCTCTGTTTCCACATTTTTGGCCTTAAGTTATAGGGTCCTTTTTGAAATTACATCCTTGTGATATGATCCTATGACACTTTCCATTATTAATCAAATATACTCACTGCTAGTCCTTAGGCACTTAGTTTCAAATGGCTCTCCAACAAACCTTGGAATGAACAATTATCTATGCATGTTTTTTTCAACAACAAAAAAAAATTTTATAATGTAATAATGAGTGAGTTATTAGTAACTTAATAGTGATTCACCTCTTCCTTTGGATTTTTTTTTATCAAGAAGGACACAAGTATGGTTCATCACATTAAGGGACTAAACAACTCAATGAGGCATACAGATAAGTCAAAATATAACGAAAGGTATCTTTCCTTTGTATCCTAATAGGATTTCCTTAAACTTGGGGATTTCTATCCTGAGGATCTATGGGTCTTTACTGATTCGTGAGGATTTTCATTGGATGACTCTACTATTCTAAAGATCTCTAGAGCTAAATCTCATTTCAGAATGTTGACCACAAATAGTGGGTTAACTACTAAGTGTGAGACATTGATGAAAAAGGCACACTATAGTTGAGGTTTTCACGATAACCAAATAGGATGTACATCCAAAATAGCTACCACTACACAACATTTACCTAACTTAGGCTTCACTCAGACCCGAGTATAGGGCTCCACTCGAATGTGTATGATAAACGGGTAAGTGCAGTGAGTGTAAGGAGCATACAAACCTTCATTATCCTAATGATTAGCCACATCCTACAAAACAAAAACAAATACAAAACAAAAATTCTCAAAGAAATTCTTTATCCTAAGGTTTAAATAACAAAATAATTAATAAAAATAATAATAAAACAATTTTAAAAAAAGAGAAACAAAAAAAAAAAAAAAAAAAGGTAAAACAAATATACAAAGATTACAAAATTTTACATAACAAACTTATATAGACTTGACTCTCAAGTATCTCAGTGGAGTTGTCATCTGTCGCGACTGTGATCGCGACGGAAGCAGCGAACAAAATAAATTTTTAGGAGTCACCACCAATTTTATTTAAATTAAAAAAAAATTAAAAAACCTTTTTTTAGAAAATGGTCTTTGAAACCATATTAGATTCGGGAGTCGGTTATACATAGAGAAAGGTGAAGACTTATCCCCACAACACCCCTAACACATCCATCCTAAAACGATTACCCTAAATTAATTATGCAAAACTTAGTAATCTCATAATATATTTGTTTTACCCTTTTTATTAAAATAAATAAATAATTTATGAAAATTTAAATTTTGGCTTGACGGAATAAGCGTTCCACTCCTATGTATCCCCTGGTGCAATGAGGAACTCAAGGTCACGTAGTTCTTTATAAAATACTTATGGGCTGATTATTTTTATTTAAAAACATTTGAATCATTAAACTGTCACAACTCAGATGATTACAAAAGTTATAGGATTAACAAACTGTTACAACTCAGTTAATTCTATTTTATTCTTCTAAAAGAAAAATTTAACGATAGTGGGTTGATTATTTTTAACTTTTGAAAAAAAAATTGAATCATCAAGTTGTCATAACTCAGATGATTACAAAAATTACAAGATTAACAAGTTATCACAACTTAGTTAACTCTATTTTATTCTTTAAAAAACAAATTTAATTATTTTTATATTTTTTTACCTTTTTTTAATTTTATCATCATTTTTTAATTCTTATTTTCATTTTTTAGTCCTTTTTTAGTTTGGCCCAATAAGCCCATTCACTTAAGCACAAAAAAACAAAACAAAACAAACACAATAAGGTTTACAAACAAAAAAACACAAGAACATGGAAGTTTCTGTTCAGAGATTTTTGCAAGTGGTTTGGGAGTGAAGAAGATGAAGGGCAACTAGGTGGGTTCAAGCAAGCAGCGTGGGAAGCAGATCGGGTCTGGCGGTGCAACGACTTGCCGGTCTGACGTGGGTCGTGATTTTCGATCTGCACTGGGTCATGTGGTGCTGCAGATCGGAGCAGCATAGAAATAAGGGTGGCGACGCGTACGACACAATTAGCGTCGGCGACGCGTGTGGTATAGGTGGCTTCGGGCACGACTCATAGCGGTTCGGTTCTGACAGCGTGAGAATCGATGGGTTCCGGGGTCGGGTCGACGCAGTCCAGGCAAGTCATGTAGACCATGTTCCGCGCATTTTGATCTGGTCGACAGTGTTGGTGATGTTGTGTGTGGGTCGTCAGGTCCAGCGACTTGGTATAGTGCGGTAAGCGGCATTTAGTGAGTCAGTGGTGGCTGATGGGTCCGGCTCAGGTAAGCTGTTTGGAGAAAATGGTGGGTTGTGGTGGTGTTTGGTTGATGGCTTTTGGTGAAGGTTGATGGGTTTGGGTGATAATGGGTTGTTTGTGATGTGTTGTAAAATAGTGGTATTGAGGATGGTGGGGTTTGGAGGTTGAAGATGGGTGGAAGGTAACGAAGAAGAAGATTATAAAAGTGGTGGAGGTGGTATTGTGTTGGGTGAAGGTTGCGTGGAACCAAAAAAAAAAAATGGTAGGCTTTGTTTAGTAAGTGAAGTCTTAGTTTTAGCTGAAAAATGCTTAGCTGAAAAAGTTCCCTTTTTTGTGTGTAGGTTATGAGTTAATATAGGAGGAGATTAGGGTGAAGTGTTTGAGTTAAAGTGTGATAAGGATTTGTTTAGGAAGAGTGTTGAGATTTGTTTAGGATGAGTATGTTTAGGATAACTGATGAGATTTGGTTAAGATGAGTTTATTTAGGATAACTGATGAAGTTAGGATAAGTTTAATGGTATATGGGTTGGATAATGAGTCAATAGGTTGGATAATGGGCTAATGGGTGAAAGTTGGGTTCTTTTCCTTCTTTTTTTAAAACAAAAACAAAAAGCCTCGAATAAAA
Organism: Ormosia emarginata; assembly: GCA_029884605.1. Lineage (NCBI taxonomy): Eukaryota > Viridiplantae > Streptophyta > Magnoliopsida > Fabales > Fabaceae > Ormosia > Ormosia emarginata. Next base: position 42,166,114 of record JAQQTP010000089.1, on the reverse strand, counting down.
TTGAGTGTTCACAACAATGACTATTTTAAAACTTTTATAAGTGTGAAGACTAATTTGAAAAGAAAAAAAATTATAAAGATTGAATTGAAAATGAGTGTATAATATAAGGACCAAAACTTTAACCTTTTAAAAAATATATAGAAAGAGACAACCAAGCCTCATTTTTACTACTAAAAAACTTCTATAGAAAGACCATGCCAACATATAACAATTAGAAAGCCATTTTCTTATGCATTTAGTTCTCTCTGGGCTTAACTAATATCTCAAGCAAATTCCTTCCTATTCTATTTCGAGACCAAAATGTACTTTTAAGGGTTTTTTTTTAGAGAAAAATGTACTTTAACCCTCTGAACTTTAGACTATATACACTTTAATCCTCGATGTTTAAAAATGTGTATCTTGATCCCTAACATTTCCAACATATGCACATCAACCCTTCCATTAGTTTTTCCATCAACTGCAAACAGAAGTTGTCACGTGAGTGCACATGCATTTTTTTGAGACCAAAATGCCCTTAAGTGAGTCACATGCTCCTCGCATGCATCTCACCTAACCCTAACCCCAATTCCTTCATCATCATCCAAAACTGAACCTCCATGAATAAGTATCAAACTTCATCCCTTGAACAAAAAATCTCAAAATCTCAAACTTTATCATCAAATCCTAGTAACAAGTTTCTCTACAACCACACAATACCTAAGCCTCAACCAAAAATCACAAGCTAACCCAATCTCACTCGTACCATTCATTGCCAAGCCTTTGTCGAACTAATAACAACAACCACCATCAATAGTCACTGCACCCATAGAACCTACAACAACCTTAACCCAAGTTCCTTCATCCCCACACTTGAAATCTCCATCACCCAAATCCAACCCTCACCTAAGCTTTGTCAACCACCACCACGAAACGACCTCAGCTCGCAGCCTTAAACCACAAAACCACCATAACTGCCCACCACAAGCCACCACACACCGCCCAAAACCAATAACCACCAAATTCAATCTTGAACCCATTCCCTCGCACCATTGCTCCACCATGATCAAACCTCCATGGCAATCGTGTCTCAACCACAACACAACATCCGTCACATGCATTTGAACAAAGGAATGAGGAAGGGGAAGGGAAGGGAAGGGAAGGGAATTGGGGTTAGGATTTAATTCTAATGAGAATGAGGGAATTGAGGTTAAGGTTATATGAGATGTATATGAGGAACATGTGACTAACTTAAGAGAATTTTGGTCTCAGAAAAATGCATGTGCACTCACATGATAACTTTCGTTAGCAGATGACGAAAAAACAGACGGAATGGTCGATTTGCACACGTTGAAAACATTAAGGATCAAGATATATGTTTTTAAACATTGGGATCTAAAGTGCACATGACCTAAAGTTTAGGGGACTAAAATACATTTTTTCTCTTTCTTTTTTATTTTATAATGTGGTCGACAAATGTGAGGGTCAACTTGCTCGTACATCAACTAATTTATCTCTTCAGTCTAATCAAAGGTAAGTTATCCACGCAAAAATTAAAAAATTTACAAATATATTTCTTACAATTTGACTCCAAGTAATTGACATAGCCATGATTGAAACATATAATCATATACCTACTCATGTATCACATAGTCATCCACCGCTTCTTAAAGTTTGTTTTTAAGGTGCTACGAGAGTATAAATGTCTATCGCTTGAGGTTTAAGTTTATAATTTTAATTTTACCCTTCGTTTTGCTTACAACTGTTAGGATGGGTTTGACCTGTTGGATTAACCATTTTATTTCATTACAATTTTTTTATAGGACAAAATTTAAGTCTATTTTTATATGTCTATTATATCTATTCTATCAATCAAGTTATGATATGTGTATATTTTAAATAAAAAAATAAGAAAAAAAATATTAATAAACACATATCATAACTCAATTGATAAAATGAATATAATTGATATATAAAAATAAACTTAAATTTTATTTTTTTTATATGTTGGGTTTATGGTTTTGTGACTTATATCAAAGTAGGTAAATTACGGTCGCGCTTATATGTCCACCAAATATACATCCAACTTTTATCCACCGTATCTTCCGTACGTATATTTGTCTCTCTCCATTTTCTGCTTATCTATATTTTGTTTTCCCTCCTTTCTTCCCTCTATTTCTCATTTCTTTCTTTCTTTCATCTCTGTTACATCTCCCTCTTCTCTCATATTCTCTCACTCACTAGGGTACCCACCCACAGTATTGTAATTCTTGTTCTCGTGTCCTCATTCTCTTTCCCCCATTTTCAGGCATCACTCAATCTCTTCTGTCACTCTGACTTTCACACGCACACGTGGGTTCGAGTTTTGTGGATTTTCTACAATTTCGGTAAGTATCCTCTACTTTTCTCCCCATAATATTTCGTGTTTTCTGAGATGGACACTTGCAATTTCTGTGAAATGTTACGTATTATGCTCTCTGTTTGGTGAGTTGTATTTTTTGTTGGGTACAAATCCATGAAATCTATTTTTGTTGGCTGTGTGTTGATTAGATGGGTAAATAGGAGAATGCTTGTTGGTTCATTCGTTGGTTTATTTGGTATATTTTGTTTCATTAGGAGGATTTAAAATGATTCATATAGCGAGAAATGGTTGGTCCATTGACATGGGTTGTGGTTTGTGGTGAATCTAAAATTAACTGGTTAATATGTTTGGAATAAGTGGTTAATCTTCACACGTTTCTGGTGAATCCAACAATGACTTTCTAACAGTAGGGGTAATTACTTACAAATGAACTAGTAGTGGAATGGAGTTGGGATGGGTTATGGGCTGGTTCATATAGCAGAAATAGTTGGTCCATTGACATGGTTTGTGATTTGTGGTGAATCTAAAATTAACTGGTTAATATGTTTGGAATAAGTGGTTAATCTTCACACATTTCTGGTGAATCCAACAATGACTTTCCAATAATGTGGATAATTACTTACAAATGAACTACTAGTGGAGTGCAGTTGGGATGAGTTATGGGCTGGTTCATATAGCAGAAATGGTTGGTCCATTTAGCATCCTTAATTTCTTACCTAAGCGTTGCTATAGAGGTAAAACATATCCTGTTTTAGAAGAGAAAGAGTAATGACATGTTTTGAATGTTGTTTCTATACACTTTAAAATTGCCACTTAGCCATTTGAGACTTATTTGAACACACGTGAAAGAAGATTAACATGACTACCATTGTACGCGATTTTGTTAACTAGATGATTTCAGGCTATCTTTTTAAGCTTTATTTCATCTCACAAAAGGTTAAGTGTGGCCTTTATAGAAGAGACCCATTCGAATGGGTCTCTATCCTCATTATCTATTGTCATTTGTATGTTTACTTTTTCACTGCCATTTCTTAACTTTCATAATAAAATGTAGATGTTGGTGAAATACAAAATATGTTTGTAACATGACAGTAGATACTTGATAACTTACAGGTGTGTGTAGCAACCCAAAACTGAAGTTGATGGAGGGTTCAAATAATCTCAATACAGCCGAGGCTATTGATAATGTGGAAGAAGCATGTGAAAGTGACTTCATTATAAGTGATGCGTTGGATGGCGAGTTTGAAAGTTATGAACCAAAACGAGGGATGTTGTTTGCATCAGAAGATGATGTTAAGGAATTTTATAGGAAATATGCTTACCAAAAGGGGTTTGGTATTGTAAATAGAACTTCAAAAAAAGGAGATGATGGTAAGGTAAATTACATTATGCTAGCTTGTTCAAGACAGGGAAAACATGTGTCAACAATACCAAATACTTTGAAGACACTTCCAACAAGACGGACAAATTGTGAAGCAAAAATTACAGTCAAGAAGATGAGAGATGGACGATGGTTCATCAAGACAGCTATACTTGAACACTCTCATGAACTTAGCCCAACAAAGGCGAGAATGTTGAGAGTTAACAAGAATCTTAGCATGCACGTGAAGAGAACAATCCAAGTGAATGATGATGTAGGGGTGAGAATACATAAGACAGTCCGATCTCTTGCTTATAAGGTGGGAGGTTACGAGAACTTATCATTTAATGAGCAAGATGCTAGAAATTATGTCAACAAGGAAAGACGTACAATTGGCAAGGAAGGTGATGGGAAGGCTTTGAAGAATTATTTTACAAGAATGCAAGAGGATAATAGTAATTTTTTCTACGATATTGACGTTGATGATGATTTTCATGTGCAAAATGTATTTTGGGCTGATGCTAGAAGTAGAGCCACCTATGAGTCATTTGGAGATGTTGTGACTTTTGACACAACATATTTGACAAATAAATATGACATGCCATTTGTTGCTTTTGTCGGTGTGAATCATCACGGCCAATCGCTTTACTTGGATGTGGTCTAATTTCACCAAGACACGAGTCATTTGTATGGCTATTTGAATCATGGCTTCGTTGCATGTCAGGTAAGGCACCTGATGGTATTGTCACGGACCAGTGCAGGGCCATGCAAAATGCTATTGAGATAGTCTTTCCAACTACTCGACATAGGTGGTGCCTATGGCATATAATGAAAAAAATTCCTGAGAAGCTGAAAGGTTGCATTGAATATAACAATATAAAGAATGCAATGAAAGTAGTCAATTTACGATACCCTAACAAGTGGAAGATTTTGAAGAAAAGTGGTCTCCTTCATCAAAGAATTTGAGCTAGAAGATAACAATTGGTTGAGTGGTTTGTACATGGAGAGGCATAGATGGGTGCCAATTTTCTTGAAGAAGTATTTTTGGGCAGGGATGTCAACAACACAACGCAGTGAGAGCATACATGCTTTCTTTGATGGATATATCAACTCAAAGACAAGCCTCCAACAATTTGTGAAGCAGTATGATAATGCTCTGAGAAGCAAGGCAGAAAAGGAATTTGAGGCGATTTCAAGTCAATGGACTCCACCATTCAAGTGGGTCAAACTCACCTATTGAAAGACAGTTTCAATTCGAATATACCCATGCAAAGTTCGTTGAGGTCCAAGCTGAATTCAGAGGAAGAATGGACTGTTTTGCGTCCATTAAGTGTGTGGAGGGAATGGTTTGTACTTACCATGTGAGGGCGGATATGGTAGTTGGAGGGATAGCAAAGAATGCTATTTTTGAGGTGGTATTTTATCGTGACAATCACGATATTAGTTGCAATTGCTTGTTGTTTGAGTTTAGAGGAATTATGTGTAGACATTCACTTTGTGTTCTTGGTAATGAGATGGTTCAAGAAGTGCCGTCAAAGTATATTCTACGTAGATGGAGCAAAAACATTAGATGGAGACATGCATACATAAAGAGCAGTTACGATGTGACCTTGTTGAAGCCACAAATGCAAAGGTTTGATAAATTATGCAAGCATTTCTATGAGGTGGCTGAAGTTGCTACAGAGTTTGAGGATCTCACAGACGATCACCACCGGGGATTATGTGAATATAAAAGCAAGATGCAATCGATGGCTGCATCTAAGCAAGCTATTAGAACAACATGCAATGGTGATGACTGTCAAAGGAAGTTAACTGCGGGCATTGAAACGGCTAACACTGGCATTCGTAGTCCATTACATGTACCTCGTAAAGGACGGCCACCAAGCAATAGAAAAATGTCTAAAGTTGATCGAGTAGTTTCTAATTTGAGAAAAAGGAAGCACCAAATCGCCAAACTTTGACAATTGATGTATGCATATATGCTTTTGCTAATTATAATTGTATGGGATGTTTTGGTTGTATATATGTTTTATTTAGACTGATTACGTCCCCTTTTATTTGTGCATTAAGTTACTTTATTATGAACATGTAGGAGTGCAATGTTGGAAGCTCGAGTCAGATGGATGGAAAGAAGTTGCGCATAGAGTCATCTATAGAAGTGAACAGCTGTGGAAAATGCCGTGATGATTGTACTATGGTGTGTCTATACACCAAAACTGTTTGTCATGTGTAATCATCGTTGAAATGTTTGTTAAGTTTTAAGCTACTTACATTTGAATTGTCATCTGTTTTAATGAAAAGATGTTTGGTATATTGTTGCTGAACAGTCCACAGCTATTGAGATGAGTGCAAATGTTGATGCACCAATGTGTGACGGTAGCTATTGGGTTTCGCAATTATCAAACAACTCATCAGCTGGTTTTTTATCATTATTAGAAGGAATTGATCATGATGTCAGTCAAAGGCCACGGCAGCATGTCCAACATATCTTGAACAAGTTCATTGTAATTATTGAAATTGACATTTTTATATGTTTTTTTTCAGGGTTGTCATAGTCAAATGTCATACACCAATTTTTTGGTTAGTGGTAATGCAGGCCAATTTGAAGATACTCAGGCTGGGAATCAGTGACATAGTACAAGTCTAAATTTGTATAAATTATATCGGGTAATTTCATGTACATGCTTCAAATTAGCACTAATCTAATCTACTGTTATTTTGCAGGTTGATTTCCTTTTTTTGGTATAGAGGATAATTTACATGGTCAAAGTGTGCTGACAAATACCTATTAGCAAATTGGTGAATCTCATGTTCACACTGCGATTTTGTCTACAACAATTTTTGTGGCAACTATGAAAATAGATCTTAGTGGATCATCAGGAACTCACTTAAATAGTTTTTTTGTCCTTTTAAGTGGATTGTTTCTGTGCTATAGTTATTTATGGTTCGTATGTAATGTGTATAGAATACATGTAACTACACGTAGAGGGGGAGGATGTATATATTTTCTTAGGGTGAATGGTAGGAATGTATCATTGCAATGCCACCATATTAGTGATGTACTAAATGGCTCTTTTGTAATTCAGGTGTATTTTTTATGTATTTTTTACTTGCAACTTTAAGAATAATTGAAGTTAAAAGAAATATCAAATCTACCCCTACCATTGGGAACTGAATTTTTGGATTATCCAAATAAGGGGGGAATCTAGTTGAAAACCAATTAATAGTGGAATGGACATGTGGAATGTTGTTTTTACCAAGTGAGAGTACAATGGCAGAAAACCATAGAAAAAAAGGGTGAATCTCATAGTTTGTGGAGTTCAAAAATAAGTAGTTAATACACAACGCATAAGTGGTTAATATGAACAAGTATCTGGTGAATCCAAACAAATTTCCAACCGAAGGTTAGAAACTAGTTAGACACGAATCAGTAGCGGAGTGGACTAGTGTAATGTTGTTTTTGCCATGTTGGGGGTAGAGTTGCAGAAAACCATTGAAAAAAATGGTGAATCTCATGGTTTGTGGAGTTCAAAAATAAGTGGTTAATACACTATGCATAAGTGGTTAATATGAACAAGTATCTGGTGAATCCAAACAAATTTCCAACTGAAGGTGGGAAACTGGTTAGACACGAATCACTAGTGGAATGAACTAGTGTAATATTATTTTTGCCATGTTGGGGGTAGATTTGCAGAAAACCATTGAAAAAAATGATGAATTTCATGGTTTGTGGAGTTCAAAAATAAGTGGTTAATACACTACGCATAAGTGGTTAATATGAACAAGTATCTGGTGCATCCAAACAAATTTCCAACCGAAGGTTGGAAACTAGTTAGACATGAATCAGTAGTGGAGTGGACTAGTGTAATGTTGTTTTTGCCATGTTGGGGGTAGAGTTGCAGAAAACCATTAAAAAAATGGTGAATCTCATGGTTTGTGGAGTTCAAAAATAAGTGGTTAATACACTACGCATAAGTGGTTAATATGAACAAGTATCTGGTGCATCCAAACAAATTTCCAACTGAAGGTGAGAAACTGGTTAGACACGAATCACTAGTGGAGTGAATTAGTGTAATGTTGTTTTTGTCATATTAGGGGTAGATTTGTAGAAAACCATTGAAAAAAAAAGGTGAATATCATGGTTTGTAGAGTTCAAAAATAAGTGGTTAATACACTACGCATAAGTGGTTAATATGAACAAGTATCTGGTGCATCCAAACAAATTTCCAACTGAAGCTGGGAAACTGGTTAGACACGAATCACTAGTGGAGTGAACTAGTGTAATGTTGTTTTTGTCATTTTGGGGGTAGATTTACAGAAAACCATTGAAAAAAAAAGGTGAATCTCATGGTTTGTAGTGTTCAAAAATAAGTGGTTAATACACTACGCATAAGTGGTTAATATGAACAAGTATCTGGTGCATCTAAACAAATTTTCAACTGAAGGTGGGAAACCGATTAGTCACGAATCACTAGTGGAGTGGACTAGTATAATGTTATTTTTGCCATGTTAGGAGTAGATTTGCAGAAAACCATTAAAAAAAATGGTGAATCTCATAGTTTGTGGAGTTCAAATATAAGTGGTTAATACACTACTATTGCCCGTTTGCCAGACTATGCAAGCGCACGTATCGACAAGTAATAAGAGTGAATATTCGAGTGTCGTTCCTATGAGGACTGTGTTGAAAACTATGCCAAGTATTAACCAATTACAACTTGTTATCTATTTCAGGCGATCGAATTGAATTGAGTGATTAGAAAGTAAAACAAATTAAAATAATAATTCCAAAGCAGAATAAAACTAAACAAATAAGAAACAATGAGTTGAGAATCTAGGGTCTAATTTCACTTATTATTTCATTTGATTTCATGTAATCCTGTCTTTACTCTTGATCCTACATTGATGATGCTAGTCAACACATTCAAACGTTTACAAACCTCTTTCGACGGCCTTGTAAACCTATGGAACTTAATCAAAACACTATATGTCTATGTGAATTAACAAAATTCCATGCATTGAGAACAAACATCAAACACTTGCTATGTAGCAAGTCTAATAGGTATATTTTTATTCTATTTGGCAAATCAATTCATTCATACAATTGAATATAGTTGAACATGCAATTCCAAATCTCATGGTCCAAACATCCAAATCCCTATGTCTAGTTCAATGTATACACCAAAACAATACAAATAATGGCCAATTAATTGTGAGCATTAAGCATAAAATTAGGAATTCATAACCAAAATTATCATAAGAGCATAAAAGGATTACAATCAATTCAACCTACATAATAAGATCCATTAGAACCCTAGAAAAGAAAATTTGAACATGATAGTTTCAATGTAATTAAACGCAAGGGAGAAAGAGAGCAACAGAGTCATAAAAAAAAATAAAGAGAAGATGCAGAGGAAACTAGGTTTCACGATGGAAGAGAGGTGTTGTGTCCAGCTTCTATAGCTCTTCACCTCCACCTTTCTCCTCTCTGATGATTCTCCAGAAGGCTCTTTCGCGCACCCCGCACCAGGACGTTCTAAAAGAAATAATCCTCCACTCTGAATCCCGCCTCCAGTAAATTTAAGTTTTCCTCCATGAAGTCCAAAAGATCCCCAATGCCAAAAACGCCCATCTACTTTCACCTCAATCACTTTTTGGCTGTGACTTTCCTCTTTTTTTAAGAGTGTTGCGGCATTTATGTAAACACCAAAATTTAACACTAATATGCAACAACCCAATCACCCCCAAACCTAGACATAACATTGTCTCTAATGTTAGATAAAACTGAATTTAAAAAGCAAACAAGGAAAGAAACACCCTTAAAGATGAACATCAATCCTCATCATCGTCTTCAGTTGGCGGTGGTATGTACACGGGAAACTGGTCCATAGGTGCTCCGCTGTGCTCAGCCTGGAATCGCATCATGGACACATTATAGTCAAACTGGGCTTGCATGGTTGTAGATAACCGTGCAAGCTGCTGTTCAAGGCGGTCAAGACGCTCTGATGTTGACTGAGATGTACGTCTTGGGAGGCGCAATTGAGGAGGTTGGGGTGGGACCTCATCTGGCTCGGCTAACTGCTTCAAAAGTCGCAAGGTCAGGTCCGCTTTGGGCTGAATTAGGTCCTCAGTTGAGGACCATATGACACCAGCTTTCTTGCATAAAGCAGTGATCAAGGAAGGGAACCATAAACCCTGGTGGCTTGAATTGGCAGCTGTATTAATCTGTGTGTTGAGCAACTGGCCGACATCAATGTTGAAGCTTTCTACAATGGCATATAGAAGAATGGCCCTCACCGTAGGTACATGTGACAAATGAGTGGTGGGGAGGAGGCGACAGGTAAGAAAGTGATACCAAGCCTTAGCATCGAGGCGCAAAGATGAACGAGGGACTGAGACATAATTATCACCTGTCATCGTCCATTGAGTACCCGACACACAGAGTCGGGTGGTCAATGCCTCCATATCAATAGCGTCATTTACCAAACGCTGAAAATCACACACTGTTGGAGGATTTGGTAAGGAACAGATTTCTCTGATAGTCTCCGGTGCAAACGACACTCGTTTCCCACGGACTTGCACAATGCTATTCACATGAAATTTGACATTGGCATAAAATTCTCTAACCAGTGGAATTACACCGACATCAGGGCGAGCACCCAATTTCTGCCAGCCGTGATGGGCAATGATAGCATGGAATTCACGGGCTCGCACAGGCAAGGTAAATCCCCGTTCTGGAATTATAACCTTTTTGATCAAAGACTGTTCATGACGTTCTTGAGCTTCTATTGATACAAATTGGTGACTATCATAAGAGGATTGCCCTTGGTAATTTTTGCGCTTGGGTGCCATTAAACCTGCCAAAGAAGATCAAAAGATTAATAAGAATTTTTAACATCAAAAAGCAGTTGCAGGATGGTGAACTGCAGTCATCAGATAAAGCACTTGCCAGAATGAGTCATAAGAATGAAAATGACAAAATATACCAATATGCAAATAGAAAATGCATGGTAACATTGACATAAAATAGAATTGATCTAATTTTTTTTTACAGCGAAAAAAAAGGATGGAAAAACTCAAACAGAACCCGGTACGTGGGTGAAAGAATCACAAAGGGAGACAAATTTTTTTTTTTTACAACTACACAAACTGTTAAGAAGGAAAAACTAAAAAAAATAAAAACTTACCAGGAAACACAAAAAATGGATGCAAGGAAAGCAAAAGGAGAGCACAATCACGGCCCCACCTTGCGAAATGAGGAGATGAAAATTAGTGAAACTAAGTGGAGAAGCAAAAACGGAAGATGGTGAAAAAGTGAGGGTGAAATGGAAAATGAAACAAGGCTACAGGGGAGCTACGTGAAGGCTTAGAAAGTGGGAAAAACATGAAGATGAGGGGAAACAAGGAAAGATGAGGACGATGGGGCGAAAAATGAGGGACGCGACCGTTTTTTTTTAATAATTTAAGAAGAAGCACAGGTTCTGGAAGATAAAGAGAAGAGAAAACAGGTTCTAGAAACAAGTGAAACAAAACAGATGGCTATTTAATTGGGAGGGCACACTGGAATGAGAAAACAAATAACAAATTTTTTTTTAAACCAAAATGAATTATTAGGAATTCATATGTAAGAATCAAGCCACGCGGCATTCACTTTCGTGATGCCGTGGCATAATTATTTCATTTTAAAAAAAAAATTTCAATAAATTTTTTTTTAAAAAAAATTTCAATAAATTTTTTTAAAAAAAATTTCAATAAATTTTTTTTTAAAAAAATATTTTTGAATTCAGAATAATTAGAACTGTTTCACGCATGATTCACTTTCGTGATCTTTATGGCATATATTTTTTTTAAAAAATTTGGTTTAAAATTTTTTAAAAAAATCGTGTTTTTTTAAAAAAAAATTTGATTCAAATCAAATTTTTAGACTGTCACGCGACATCACGAAAGTTAATGCCATGCGCATAAAAGTTTTCCATAAAAAAAAATTTCAAATTTTTTTTTTGAAAAAAATTGTTTTTATCAAAAAAAAATTATTTCGATTTTTTTTCAATATTTTTTTTAAAAAAAATTTATTCAAATCAAATGTTTGAAACTGTTCACGCGGCATCACGAATCGTGATGCCGCGGCATAAAAGTTTTCTATTTAAAAAAAAATTTTCAACAAAAAATTTTTTAAAAATATTTTTTTCAAAAAAAAATTTTAAAAAATATTTTTTTTCAAGAAATAATTGTTTTTTCAAAAAAAAATTTTTTTCGATATTACTTTTTTTAAAATAAAATTTTTTATTCAAATCAAATTTTTAGAATCGTTCACGCGGTATCACGAAAGTGAATGCCGCGGCACAAAAGTTTTCTGTTTAAAAAAAATTTTCCAAAATTTTTTTTTTCAGAAAAAATTTTTTTTAAAAAAAAAATTGTTTTTTTCAAAAAAAAATTTTTGATTTTTTTTGAAATCTTTTTTTAAAAAGAAATTTTGTCAAAATTTTTTTTTTGAAATTTTTTTTAAAAAAAAATCGAATTTAAAAAAAAAATCAAATCAAATATTTGATACTGTTCACGCGGCATCACGAATCGTGATGCCGCGGCATAAAAGCTTTTTATTTCAAAAAATTTTTTTTTTCAAAAAAAATATGTTAAAAAAAATTTTTTTCCAAAAAAATTATTTTTTCACAAAAAATTATTTTTTCGAAATTCTTTTTTTTGAAACTTTTTTTTAAAATAAAATTTTTTATTCAAATCAAATTTTTTTATTCCAAAAATTTTTTATAAAAAAAATTATACTTTTTTCCAAAAAATTTTTTTTTTGAAAAAAATCGTAATTTATATTTTTAAAAAATATTATTTTTATAAAAAAAAATTTTATTCAAATCAAATTATTAAAACTGTTCACGCGGCATTCACTTTCGTGATGCCGCAGCATAAATTTTCTTTGTCATAAATTTTTTTTTGTCAAAAAAAAAATTTTTTTAACAAAAATTTTTTAGGAATCAAATCAAAATTATTTAGAACTGTTCACGCGGCATTCACTTTTGTGATGCCGCGGCATAAATTTTGAAAAAAAATTATTTTTTAAAAAAATAATTTTTTATTTGAATTCTTACAAACTGTTCACGCGGCATTCACTTTTGTTAGGTCGCGGCATAATTTTTTTTTTTAAGCAAATTGTACAAGCATTTTACTCATAAGCTATATGCCATGTTCGGGGTAGAATTGCAGAAAATCGTGGAAAAAAAGCGTGAATCTCATGATTTGTGGAGTTCAAAAATAAGTGGTTAATACACTACTCATAAGTGGTTAATATGAACAAGTATCTGGTGAATCTAAACAAATTTCCAACCGAAGGTTGGAAACTAGTTAGACACGAATCAATAATGGAGTGGACTAGTGTAATGTTGTTTTTGCCATGTTGGGGGTAGAGTTGCAGAAAACCATTGAAATGTGGAGTTCAAAAATAAGTGGTTAATACACTATGCATAAGTGGTTAATATGAACAAGTATCTAGTGAATCCAACAAATTTCCAACCGAAGGTTAGAAACTAGTTAGACACGAATCAGTAGCGGAGTGGACTAGTGTAATGTTGTTTTTGCCATGTTGGGGGTAGAGTTGCAGAAAACCATTGAAAAAAATGGTGAATCTTATGGTTTATGGAGTTCAAAAATAAGTGGTTAATACACTACGCATAAGTGGTTAATATAAACAAGTATCTGGTGAATCCAAACAAGTTTCCAACCGAAGGTTGAAACTAGTTAGACACCTAATCAAGAGTGGAGTGGACTAGTGTAATGTTGTTTTTGCCATGTTAGGGGTAGAGTTGCAGAAAACCATTAAAAAAATGGAGAATCTCATGGTTTGTGAAGTTCAAAAATAAGTGGTTAATACACAACGCATAAGTGGTTAATATGAACAAGTATCTGGTAAATACAAACAAATTTCCAACCGAAGGTTGGAAACTAGTTAGACACGAATCAGTAGTGGAGTGGACTAGTGTAATGTTGTTTTTGCCATGTTGGGGGTAGAGTTGCAGAAAACCATTAAAAAAATGGTGAATCTCATGGTTTGTGGAGTTCAAAAATAAGTGGTTAATACACAACGCATAAGTGGTTAATATGAACAAGTATCTGGTGAATCCAAACAAATTTCCAACCGAAGGTTAGAAACTAGTTAGACACGAATCAGTAGCGGAGTGGACTAGTGTAATGTTGTTTTTGCCATGTTGGGGGTAGAGTTGCAGAAAACCATTGAAAAAAATGGTGAATCTCATGGTTTGTGGAGTTCAAAAATAAGTAGTTAATACACTATGCATAAGTGGTTAATATGAACAAGTATCTGGTGAATCCAAACAAATTTCCAACTGAAGGTGGGAAACTGGTTAGACACGAATCACTAGTGGAATGAACAAGTGCAATATTATTTTTGCCATGTTGGGGGTAGATTTGCAGAAAACCATTGAAAAAAATGGCGAATCTCATGGTTTGTGGAGTTCAAAAATAAGTGATTAATAGACTATGCATAAGTGGTTAATATGAACAAGTATCTGGTGAATCCAAACAAATTTTCAACTCGAGGTGGGAAACTAGTTAGACACGAATCACTAGTGGAGTGGACTAGTGTAATGTTATTTTTGCCATGTTTGGGGTAGATTTGCAGAAAACCATTGAAAAAAATGACGAATCTCATAGTTTGTGGAGTTCAAAAATAAGTGGTTTATAAACTATGCATAAGTGGTTAATATGAATAATTATCTGGTTAATCATTGGATTAGTTCCCAATAACGGGGGCAGACTATTTAGGAATGAAGTACTAGCAGAAGTTTACACTTGTAATGTTGTTTTGAACACATTGGGTGTATATTATCAAAAACCATGGACAAAGTGGTGAATCTCAAAGGCATCTATCCAATTATCATCAAAACTGCTATCTATACAAAAAGTGGCTAATATGTACAACTTTCTGGATAATATAAAATACAGTTCTAAATCAGTAGATAATCTAAAACAAGTTAAACAATGGGGGTAACTATACAACCTGGCTTTGCAATAACTGTACATAGGGCCAAGCTAAATAGTACGAAATAAAATTTGCAAATCAAGACAACAACTCCATGGCATTTGCAGCTCTCAAAACTTCTTCTCTGCACTCATTCTTTGGATGCAAGACCACCACATAATAAGTCACGTCGCATTTGTGTGACTTCTCCCTACACCAAGTATAGTACGAATAAATAAAAATTCTAACATAATGTAATTGTTGAATAAAAAATAATAATAATTTGCTCACCACTTCCCATCTGGGCATAGTCTTGTTCCCAAACATCTTGTGTACATCCCACAGCTCCATGTACTTGATAACGTAAATGCCACAATCATCCCTATTTCAATGACATACAAGCATAAGGGAAGAAATTAAACATCTATGCCTCAACATAACAATTAATATTTTTTGAGAAATGCAACCGTACTCACGAGTTGCATTGTCGGGGCAAGTCAACCTCCACTAGGTCTAAATGATTATCATTCATTCTGGTTGGACTAAGTATCTGTAACAATTCTTCAAACCGGCGCTTCTACAAATTCAAAGTACAATTCAAAGTCAAATTATATGGCACAACTAATACACTATCAATACAATGACATTAGAGGAGTGTGATACCGTCAGAACGTCCAGCCTAGCTTTTTCAGTGTCAATATGATTACCCATTGAATCCAACACATACAACTTTTTAAATTTCGGATGCAACACATAACACCACCAATGGCCGTCAAACACGACTGGAGCGAATATCTACATGAAAAAATGTGTACCAGTTCATTGCATGTGTTCCTTGTAATATGCTTACATAAAGTATTTCTATTCCTCAAATGGCTTTTTATGTCACATAGTTATTTGATAATGTAGACATATGATAGTGATGTGCATTATAGTTGGAACATAAAGTTTTACGCGGTATTAAGAAAATAAAACACTAGACACAATGATACTAGATAAATGATGGGTTTAACCCCAGATGTTGCCCAATAAAGTGTTTGCAGCCAAAACACATGTAATTTTTGACACTTAATGATTAAAAGTTACCAAGTTGCACTGAGTGATGTCATATCCCACTTCAAGCGTGAGGCATGAAGTCGTTGATACTTCGCCAGGGCTGTGGCGAACTGATTTGAAACGCTCTAGTCCACTTTTCACCAAATCCTAAATTTTTTTAAATAACCAACAATAAGTTAAGGTTGACATTGTCAATATGCATATAGTGATAAGTTAATTGAGCATGTTGTCGTTACCATGAACGTGGGACAAAACATGTGACGAGTCACTGTTCGTGATCGATCCATTTCATCTCCCACAAAAACCCTTGTAGCCAGCATAATAACCTGAAAGAGTGAATTAAAAAAGGTCCTTATATGTGAACCGACACAATTAAGTACGTGTGATATATATAATCTTAATTATGAGTTGAATGTCATTCGATCTTACCATATTGTTGACCCACCCCCTTGGTTTCATGCAAGAGGCATCTGCAATGGTAAGGAACTGATCGTATAGTTTGACCACCGCCCTACACCACAACCCAAAACAAATTGTTTAAAGACAATCACAAAACAAATTGCCTAATGCTAAAATTGCATAAGATGCAAATGACAAATGTTAGACCAAGTAAAATCAGTCTTAAACATATCAAGCATGTCACAATGGTAATTCAAAAACTTACTCGGAATCGTGGTCCTCTTTTTTAAGCACTCTGGTGCAATAAGTAAAAAGTTGGGTATACAGATTCGTTTTCTTCTGCTTATTCTTTTGCAGTTTGGTGTAAGGAGTTCGGGTGCTTTTCCCAAGCACCCGGTTCCTGGGCTGAGCCTTAACCCGAGTGCAAATGTTAGAGTCGGTGTTCTTTTTGATTGGGTCCATGTGTGTACCAGGGTAGCCAACAGGTGCTCCTGAAGGGATGGCATGTGCAAGCGGTTGTCTATCACTCGGCTCACCACCTTCACTGAATCCGTAGAAAGGAGTGCTCGCCACATCCAATGATTGAGTACCCTGGTCAGGTTATGGACTGCCTATAAGACAACGTGAAGGTGGAGGCACTGATTGATGTAATAATTGTTGTTTCACTGTGCTCATTTCCATTTCCAGAATGGAAATCCGTTTCTTCATCGAAGACATTATCAGCAACCACCTGAGAAACGTCCTCCATATCAAATAGCCTCGGCCGCCGATGCCCAACACTTAATTGCTGCACAGGTGCTATTGCTTCCCTAACTATGTCAATCTGGTTCTCTTCGCTCGATGCAACCAGATCTTCAGTTACCTACATGTCAGTAACCACCAGATACGTAGTTAAGTAGTATGGTGAAAATGGACTACTATGGTTAAATAACATAAATTTTTAAAATACAAAATCATTTTGATACAAATGTCGCAGCAATACAAACATTGTTTAAAAGTTGTAGGTTACCTTATTTTTTTCGAACGCTGTTCGCACTTTCTCCTCCCTCGCCCTGAACACGCGCCAGTTCAAGAAATGTGGGAAGGATTGAGCACTTATCACAGTTGATGTGGGGCACAGCGACATGTGTGCAAAAGCCCAAACCTTGAAGACAATAAGATGTATGGTATCAGAATGATGCAACAGGAAAATAACAAAAACAAAACTACAACATTGCATGAAACAATTATAACAACTAGGAAATAATAAAACATGTACCTGAAGAAGTGCAACACATCCCGTTAAATGGACTTGGCGGATATTTTTACCCTCGTGCACTGCACGTGCTACTCGGGTCAAGTCATCCACCAAAAAATCGTACACTGTCAAACCCCAGCTATACTTATCGAGGGAGTCTAAATCATCTAACAGGTGTGCGAAGACAGAATACACGTTGACACCTGTAACGGGAAAGTAGAACTCCGCGAAAGCAAGCAGGATGTAAAGTCGACAAAAATTATCGACATCATTGGCCCCTACATGGTGATACAACTCTGTCCAAATTGTGTCAATGGTTATATCGCCCCCCTTAAATAAGGACAAAGTTCGGCCCACTCCATCGTCACGTGAGGTTGTTCTTTCCCCAGCAATCTGCAATCCAAGTGTCAAGCACACGTCTAACGGACTGAAAGGGATAACCCTACCCCTGACTCGAAATCCCCCGTCTCTTTCAACCCATCTAGACGCCAACTCCCACAACAAGACACAATTGATTTCTAAATTTTTAGGCATACATAATAGTGATTTGAATGGGGTAGACTCGACGCGGGACTTCTGCGCATCCGTCAAAGTGCTATTCGCGTCAAGCAACAACCGTGGTGTGCAAACATGTCTCACTCGCACCTTCTGCATTAAGAGAACAAATTAGTCAACATATGTGCATAGCCAAACACATATAACAGATTTGTCTATATTAACCAAATTGGTTACCTGGTTGATGCTGGACAAATCAAACCTCCGTCTTCCCCGTGAGTTGTCCATGTAAATATTCTGCACATACAGAAGACCAACAATGAATTTTCTCCAGTCCAAGACGATTAAAAGCACAAATTCATAATCAATCGTGTTGGTCACAACTCATACACATGCACCAACTTCATCATTTTGAACTGAATGTGTCATTTAAAATTCCATAAGTCTAAAGAACAACAAATTTGAATACAACTAAACATTTTTCTAACTATAGGATTCACCCAGTAAGCAGGTTGCATGACCACTGTATCACTAACTGCAGACTTATGACATGTAATTGCATTGCTGTCAACCTTCAGTTGTAATCATCAATTAAATATTTCCATTCTGGCCAATTAAACCACACCATATTAAAGGACACCAGAAATCATGACGTAAAGGAACCACTAAACCTTTATCAAACATAAACCTAACATGAAGAAAATGGCTTAAGGACTACACTGATATCTTATAATTCACTCGATAAGAGCATCAATGCAATCCAACCCCAGTATCCTACCTATGGCAACCATAACTTAATTAGACACATTACATGGTTAGAGCTATAATGCATGCAAGCATAAGTTAATATTGGTTGACCAAACAATACAATGCAAACACCTTTTTAAATATGCATATACCTTTGTAAATATCTATACTTGAAAAGAGCCTAATAAAAAGTCTGCTACTTTAAACACAAAACATGAAAGATTTAGATTCATTCAGATTCTACTCAACATCTATCATTTACAATCAAACACCTACAAAAACAATGTGTATTAGCCATTCAAAGATAATAAAAATGCATAAGATTTGCAAAGCATACCAAGACATGTTGGAAACCTTCAAACTTAGAATAACAAAGTAAAGGCATTTGCTTCATAATTTATGGGTTATCAAGTTGATCAAACCAATGTATAAAACATAACTGCAAATAGTACGATACATAAATCGTGGAATAACGATCAATCTCATGCATATTGTTATTAAGCCTCAAAAGAAGAACAAACTAAACTCGAGCATGTAACATCCTAGGTTGAAAACCTAGTATTTCTAACATAAACCTGGTTAAACTAGTATTATCTAGGTTACTATTAACTTATTTTTAATCTATTCCATAACATTTATATCAATAAATGATTATGGAGAGCCTTGAGAAAATAAGTATCTGCATAAACATATACAAATTTGTCAAAATTTACATAAAATCTTGTGTTCAATTAAATTACATGTTTATACATAATACACAAACATTAAACTAAGAAACATAAAAGTAATCCAAATTGTCCAGTCTTGATCTTCTTCTTCTTGCCATGGACAAGCTTTCACCTGGATTTACATGGCAACACGTGAGTGAGAATTTACAATTCTCGGTAGTAATGTACCAATACCAAAGATTTGTTTTATTCACAATGAATATAAACAAGCATAAATAACGTTAAGTAAATCTAAAACGGCAATTAATTTACTACTTAAAACATCTTCAATAGAACAATAGCTAACCATCAAGTCATTACTCAATTCTCAAGGACCTAATACATTCACTCTCTAAGTGATGTTCCCAAGCAAGCTATACCTCTATATTAATTTAGATTTAGTACAATCAATGATATTATACAATTGCCCATACAATTGTAATTATCATTGAGCAAGCCACACAGATACACAAAGAATCACAAATACAATAGTACCAGGTAATGCAATGATGATATGAGTTATGATTACATTCAAACAAAGGTTCATAATAGTGTAATGTAATGTCATGAGATGTCATGAAACTCGACTATTCCCCTCTCTGTGGTAGGGAGGCCTTCCCCTACCTTCTGGTATGTGGACTGTTCCACTTTTTAACTGTTCTTAGGAATAGCAAGTGTGAGTATGTATGAATGTGTGAAAACATGTAGTGTTATGTCTAACTCTTACATAATCACCACATAAAACTTGTCTTTGTACTACTAACTCTACCTCAACTCTATGAGAGCTTTCATGCACTATAACACTCTACTATTGCCAAACACACTTAACACACTAAGCACATCTGAAACATTAAACTTTATTTCAAACTTGTCCTTAATAATGAATAGCAATTGTACCTTTTTGTTATCCAACTAATATATATACAATCTCCCATTATTAGATAAAATTGTTAGAATACGTATAGCTATCTAAACATATATATATTCAAGTCAAGTTTTTAATATTTACTTTCGAATATAATAGTTTTCCAATGTAATTACTTTCCAATATATATATATATATATATATATATATATACCAGAGTCAGGGTTCAGAAGATCACGGGAAAAACGGAGGAGAAGAAAGAGAGCAGGATAGAGAGAAGTAGGAAAGTAAATGAACGGAGTTTAAGTTTCTGTTATCTTATTGAACTGGATACTAACGTTGTTATGTTATAATGCTTTGATATTTATCTGATCTGTTTATCTCTTTATTAAATCATGCTTATAACCTGTTAAAACTGGAACTTAATTCTGGATCTGGAAAGTACGTAGTTTAATGTTACCCTATCTTGGATTGGACGGTACATAATACCCGTGTTGGATCTGTCTTGTGGGGTCTGTAGCAGTAAGACCCGGTGGTGAAGGGCAGTAAGTCTAATTCGACGATGCTTCCACAGGAGGTGAAAGTCTGGGTACAGTGGTGACCATGATCCAAGATCTGGTAAATGCTTGCGGTGGCTGTGGATCTGGACTTAACTAAGGACTTAATCGGTTAAAAAATGATTTAATAATTGATAATCATCTCAGATCTAAATCAAAGTAATAAATAACTTGGTAATCTTAAAATCTAGTTCAGAAGATAAAATTAACTTAAATTTCCTCATTTCTGCTTCTATGGATCTATATGATGGCGATGATATCGGGGGTTTATACATCTGATCTATATATCTGTTTAATTTGTTCTTATTTCTCGTTTCCTTACTTTATTCTTGACTTTATATTTTGTTCTAACAATGTTTCGATCCCTGTCTTCTGCAATCTCTAAACTGTCGGTTAGGTCATCCCAACCTTCATCTTCTTCTCTTTCTGAAGAAAATACTGTCTAAACTAAATCAAACATATTTAATGAAGAAATTCATTTTGAAGACATTAATCAAAACTTTGACAATTAGGAAATTCCTAAGATTTCCTCTAATGAACTCTACAAACCTGAAGGTAGTTTCTTTAGGAGTTCTGATTATGTAATTAGGACTGTAGAGAAAACAATCATAATAGAATCCGATGATGAAGAATTATTCTTATTATCTGAAGAATCTATTAAAAAACATAAATCAAAATACAATTTTCTGCATATTGGTTGTGTGCAGGTTGCAATCAAGCCTTTAATCCGCAAAGGATTAAACGCATCTGTTCTTCTCTGTCTCAGAGATACCCGACACAATGAATTCCACGATTCTCTTCTTGGAACTATCGAGACCAGTTTGGGCCACGGTCCAATCTATTTCAATTGCTACCCGGATAAAACGGTTAGTCTTCAAGACAAAAACATCCTTGATAGCCTTTTCCTCAACGTCAAGGTTAGTGGTCTAAACATGAAACCAGGATCTATTCCTCTTTCTCTAATCTATCGAATTCAGTATAAAGTAATGAATTCTTCTATCTCCAAAGTCTTAAAATCAAAAGAAAAAGGCTTTACAACTTTATTCTTAACTGACACCTCTAAGGCCAACGTTGTTGTCCCTAGATCTATCCGATGGGAAGACGTAACTCTTCCTGAAAAATGGACTATGGATGAAGCCGCACCGGCTTTGCCCAGAGAATCTCCTGAGATTCAAGAAATCATCCAACACCAATCTGGAAAAGTTGAACTTAGGTTTGACCGAAGAAATTCATTTAGTTCTACATCTTTTAGGTCTAATTCAACTAGATCTGATAATTTTAAGTCTGCCTTGTCTAGAAAATCCTTTTCCACTTTAGGATCTTCTTCAAGCATTCATCTGCAGGGTTTAGACACATCGTCGACCCTACACAAACCAATCTACCAACAGGAAGATAACCATGATCAGAGAACTATTCTCTCTCCAACTCACTCAGATATGAATGATGTCCATGATTAGTACACCGTTCGTAATAGATAAACCAACCCTTAAGAAAGACTTCTTTTCCGAGGCATGGACGCCTCAACGGGAATGGTTTTTCACCAATTATAAGGGTGATAGAAAGACTGAAATCCAGAATAAATGGTATACATTTATGGAAAACGTTCAAACTAATGTTCCTTTCTTTGACTGGTTCCATGCTTACTTGACTAAGAATGGAATTCCCTACCCATGGAGCATCGGTTTGATGGGAGATCTATCTGTTAACGTCTTAACAGTCTGGCATCGGAAGGATGACACTCTTGTCAAATCTGTTCTTCCTCCCCAAAGTTCTTATTTCCTGGATAAAAAAGATAAGAATAATAAACCTGTTGTCGCCTCCCCTTTTAAATCTAGAGCCGACGATGAACCCATAGGATCCCAAGATATTAAAGGTCTTATGGAACAAAATAATTATACAAATAAATATCTTCAAGTTTTAGGTGAGAAAATCTTGAATCCCGAACCTAAACTTAAAGAGAAAACTGAGAATCATACTTCAATTTCTGGAGTTAAGACTAATGTCCCTAAGATAGAAAAGCCTATCTTTAAGCCATTTAGAGTTTCTAAACAAGTCAAAGAGTCTATAAAACTCTTAAAAAACAAGAATTTAGGGAATCCTAGTTCTAATCCAAACACTGAGTTAGTCAGTGAAATTGTCTCTAAGCTCAAACGTATCCCGCCTACTGATGCAGTTATCCCGGATACTCCTCAATCTGAAGCTTCCAGAGTTTCTAAAATTGTCAACACAATCAAACATTCTGATTCACAATCTGAACCAGATTCTCAAAGTCAACAATCTGAGCAAGTCTCAGAAATCAAAGTTAATCCAGTTGTTTCTAAAGTCCTCAACTGGAAGAATCCCTCTAAACTTTACTATCAAAGAACAACTCCTCCTGATCTGTTGCTTGAAGAGCGTGATCCAACGTTCAAATCATTCAGCGCCAAAAACGTCTATGTTTAGGACATAGATGGAAAAACTGAGTATCAAATCCTTAATACTCTCCAGGAGATGACAATGGTCTCCACAGCCTATCAAACTTCTTATGACTGTTCCGACCAAATCATCTGCGAAGTCCTTATTGCCGGCTTCACTGGTCAACTCAAAGGTTGGTGGGATCACTATCTCACTGACACCCAGCGCAACGACATTCAGAATGCCGTTAAACTTGACTCAGACAATTATCCTATCCTTAGTGAGGGCAAACCAATTCTTGACTCTGTCAATGCATTAATCTTCGTTATTGTTCAACACTTCATTGGCGATACAACAATCTGGCGTGATAGATCTGCTGAGCTTCTATCTGAATTAAAGTGCAAATCTTTATCTGACTTTCGATGGTATCGTGATACCTTCTTAACCAGAGTCTACACTCGTGAAGACTGTCAACAACCCTTCTGGAAGGAGAAATTCCTTCCAGGTCTGCCTAAGTCTCTTGGCGATAAAGTCAGAGACAAGATCCGTGGTCAATCTCTTAATGGAGAAATCCCTTATGAGCAGTTGAGTTACGGTCAACTTATTGCTTTCATCCAGAAAGTTGCCCTGAAAATCTGTCAAGATGACAAGATCCAATCTCAACTGGCCAAAGAGAAAACTCAAACGAAGCGGGAGCTTGGAAACTTCTGCGAACAATTCGGTCTTCCTTGTGCGAAGAAAAACATAAAAAACAGATTCATACACAGAATCAGAGATCTAAATATTTTAAGCATAAAGCTTCTGCCAAACCAAGAAGACTTAAGCAAGAGTTTAAGTCAAAACCTCCCATTGACAATGTCAAGGTTCCAACAAAACCTGTCATCTGCTACAACTGTGGCAAACCAGGCCATATTAGCAAATACTGTCGGCTTAAAAAGAAGATAAAAGCCTTAAATCTTGATCAAGCTGTCGAACAACAGCTTAATAATCTTCTTATTAAATCATCCGAAGAAGATTCTGAAAAGGAATTTTCTGATAACTTAAATCAAATCCAAGACGAAGATATTCCTTCATCTGACGATGATTCTGACTCTCCTATGGTTAATGTTTTAACCAAAGAACAAGACCTTCTCTTTGAAGTTCTTAATTCTGTCGAAAACTCTGAAGAGCGCAGTATCTTCTTACAAAAGCTCAAATCAATCATAGAAGAATCTTCTTCTAAAAAACTTAAGAATCCAATTCTTAAAAACAAATATGATCTTAAAGAGACTATTAAGAAGCTTGAAAAATCTTCTTCCAAGAAACCCATTACTCTTCAAGATCTCCAATCCGAGATTAATCAACTTAAGGATGAAGTTAAAAGACTTAAAGAAGAACAACAACTTCATTCGTATATCATCTCCCAGTTAGGTGATATGCAATCTGAATCCGATTCTGAGAAATCTGAAAAGATTTCTGATACCTTAATCTTAGTTAACCCTAAGGTTCCCAAACAAGATGATGATGCCTTTTGTGACATCATTAATAAGCTAAGAATCCAAAAATTCTTTATAAACATTTCCATCAAAATCGACGATTTTGTTCTTAACACTGTTGCTCTGTTCGACACAGGTGCAGATTCAAACTGTATTTTGGAGGGTATGGTCCCGACAAAGTATTTTGAGAAAACTACTGAGCGGCTCAGTACTGCTAGTGGTTCTAAATTAAAAATACAGTACAAGCTTTCTTCTGCTGTAATTGAAAATCAGGGTTTCCAGGTTGAAACCTCTTTTCTCCTTGTCAAAAACCTCAAAGGCGAAGTAATCCTTGGAACTCCATTCATCAGGGCTCTCTTTCCTTTGCAAATCACCGACGAAGGTATTCTCACCCAATACCTTGGAAAAACTATCTGTTTTCCCTTCTTACGAAAACCAATTCTAAAAACACTTAATCCAATTGTTAACCTAATTAACAAAAAACAAAATCAAATTAAATATCTTAAGGAAGAAATTTCTTTTAAGACCATTGATAATCAGCTTTCTCAACCTCAGGTTAAGAAACGCATTGAATCTCTTCATCTTCAAATCCAAAACTCAATCTGTTCCGATCTGCCGAATGCATTTTGGGAAAGAAAGAAACATATGGTCGACCTTCCATATGAAAAAGATTTTAATGATCGAATGATCCCGACAAAAGCTCGTCCTATCCAGATGAACCATGAACTTGTCGAATTCTGTAAAACTGAAATCAAAGATCTTTTGTCAAAAGGTCTCATCCGACAGAGTAAGTCTCCATGGTCTTGCTCTGCCTTCTATGTCAACAAAGCCGTTGAGATCGAAAGAGGAGCTCCGCGACTTGTCATAAACTACAAACCGCTTAATCAAGCTCTCCAATGGATTAGGTATCCTATTCCTAACAAAAAGGATCTTCTTAAGCGCCTCCATTCTGCGAAAATCTTTTCAAAGTTCGACATGAAGTCAGGTTTCTGGCAAATCCAACTCAAGGAGTGTGATCGCTACAAGACGGCTTTCACAGTTCCTTTCGGGCAATACGAATGGAATGTAATGCCCTTTGGTCTTAAAAATGCTCCCTCTGAATTTCAGAGGATTATGAATGAAATTTTCAACCAATATTCAAACTTTACTATTGTATACATTGACGATGTTCTTGTATACTCTCAATCTGTCGATCAACATTTTAAACATATTAACATCTTTGTTAATGTAATTAAGAAAAATGGTTTAGCTGTATCTAAATCAAAAATTAATCTGTTTCAAACTCAAATCTGTTTTCTTGGTCATAACATCTACCAAGGAACTATCAATCCTATCAATTGAGTTATTGAATTTGCTGACAAATTCCCTAATCAAATTATTGACAAAACCCAACTTCAACGGTTTCTTGGCTGTTTAAATTATGTTGCTGACTTTTTCCCTCAGCTTAGTAACCTCATCAAACCATTGCATGATCGTTTGAAAGCCAATCCACTACCTTGGTCTGATATCCATACAGGTATTGTCAAACAGATTAAATCACAGGTAAAGTCTCTTCCATGCCTTTACCTTCCTGACCCTAACGCATTCAAAATTGTCGAAACCGATGCCTCTGACTTAGGTTATGGTGGCATTCTCAAACAAAGAGTCGCAGACAAAGAGCATGTCATTGCATATGCATCAAAGCATTGGAATTCTGCCCATCAGAATTATTCAACTGTTAAAAAGGAAGTTTTAGCAATTGTTTTGTGCATTACAAAATTCCAATCAGATTTATTAAATCAAAAATTTTTAATCCGTGTTGATTGCAAATCTGCGAAAGACATTTTATTAAAAGATGTTAAAAATTTAGCTTCCAAACAAATTTTTGCTAGATGGCAAGCCATTTTATCTGTCTTTGATTTTGATATTCAATATATCAAAGGAACCTCAAACACTTTGCCTGATTACCTTACTCGTGAATTTCTTCAGGGAAAGTAGCAGAATGCCTCGAGGAGGCTCATCTTCCTCAAACTTCCCTTCCCGTGGAAGGGGCAAAGGTAAGTTAATTCTTTCTGGATTAACAAAAAAATCTTCTTCTGTCTCTGGGTCTTCAACCCCATCTGAGTCTTCAACTCAGAACCCAACAACACAAACTGGGTTTTCAACTCAGAAGCCAGCCCAAAATCAACCAAAGAAGCAGACTAGCGATGACTATGCTATGGCTGTTCCTGCATATCCTATCCAAGTCCTACAGGCCTTTCAGCAACAAGGTCTTACCAAACTACCAAAAGAATCTTGGGCTGATATTACTGCTCAAGAGGACCTTGAATCTCAAATTCAAACCCTAAAACAAAAGGAAATTGTTATCCAATCTCCCAGTAGACAAATTGCCATGTCCAAACCTACCCAAAAACAAACTCCCTCTCAAAATGAATATTTTGAAAAGGAAATCACTATGCAGGTCTTCCAAATGGAACCGAGTGTTTTCCATGTCAACCCAAACATCGCAGCCCAAAAGATTTTTCCCAAAGGTCTTTTGTTCAAACCAGATACACCATTTAAAACCCGAGAGTTTTATGAATTCATCCTTATCGACACTGGTTCTGTCTCCATCAGACATTACAAAGACGAAAAAATCAGTGACCAAGAAGTCATTGATTACTCAACTTGCCAGATTCTGAAGTTCATCTCACCAGGTGAGTGGGGCAATAATCTTTATAAACCTCGTGCTTTCTCTAAAGCCTACCCAGTTGACTTCAATTACTGGGATTACTTAGACGCCTGGCTTTATACCTTCTGGTTTAAAAATATTAACGGAAAACATTCGTGGATGTTTTATTTTAAACATAATGTACAATATGATTTTCCTCACTGGTTTCATGAGTGGTGGGGATTCTTTGGACCTGTTAGAGACATCCTTCCTCCTCCAGCATTGGAAGGTCTTAACTATTTTGAGTCCAGAATGGATCTTGGTGCTGATCCTTGGCCGATTGAACTCCACTTCTGGTCAAAAATGTCCTTGGCATGGATTTTTTCTTGGCAATTCAAGTACAAGAAGAGTCTTTATCATCAAAAATGTCTCCCAACACTTGACAGGTACGCCTACGTCAAATGGTGGAAGAAATTTGACTTCTCGCATGCTACACCCGAGAGCCTCAGAAATTGGTTCTCCCTGAATCCCAAATTACTCAAAGCAGCTGATCATGAAACAAGTGTCTTTCTCAATAAGAGAGCTCAAGCGACTGCAGCACTATCCGCCTCAACTTCCAAAGAAGAATTTGAGAGAAATTTAAAGGTCATCCTTCGTCATCTTCAGGAAGACTCTCAATAAGACTCGGCAACAAGTTCTGATCCATTTTATCAGAATGAAGACGATTGCTTCGGCAAAGACATTGACAGTCAATGTGTCAATCTCAGTGATGATGAATAGTCATCCTTGCGGCTGGTTACTGTAGCAGGGTCACTATACACTGTTCACTGTAGCGGAGTGGCAGAACACTGTGCTACTGTTCACTGTAGCGCTAATTTCATTTTACTGTTTGTAATAGTAAAATTCTTGTCTATTTATTTTCTGTCTTCAGAAGTTGTAAGCATTCGAAAATTGCATTCGAAAATTAAGTCTCTCTTAGGTTTCTTAGCCTACTGAGTGTTCAGAGAAGTGAGTGATCCTCCCTCCTCTCTCAAACTTGTAACTTGTCTCCCAAATCAATAAAGTTTTAAGTTTTCTTATATGTAATTCATTCTTCTTTTCTCATCTCTTCGCCGGATCCCGCCGTCTCTGACGCGCTTTCGGTTTTCACTTTATGTTTTAAATATCATCTGATTTTGAAGCATTTCATTTATATGTAAGCAGTCCGTCTGCGGCCTACTTCTCTCTATCCTGCTCTCTTTCTTCTCCTCCTCCTCTGCGGCCTACTTCTCTCTCTCTCTCTCTCTCTCTATATATATATATATATATATATATATTCACGTTTCACGTTTTCACGTTTTCATATAACTATTATATATTCACTTTCTAACATGTATTCACGTTTTCATACATATCGAACACATTCACGGTTTTAATATATAAACAAGTTATTTGAATAGTCTTTATTTTATTATATTATTCAAGAATACGTAATAGCTATATATATATATATATATATATATATATATATATATATATATATTCACGTTTTCACGTTTTCACGTTTTCATATAACTATTATATATTCACTTTCTAACATGTATTCACGTTTTCATACATATCAGAACACATTCACGGTTTTAATATATAAACAAGTTATTTGAATAGTCTTTATTTTATTATATTATTCAGTAATACGTAATAGCTATATGAAAATGTATTATATTACCTACATATCATAATATCACTCCCATCTTCATTCTAACAAAAACGCAGCTTTCAAAAAAAAAACCCACTTTTCTTCCTCTAAAACTCAAAGGAAAACAAGCACCTAATCATATAACAAGCATCATTCATGATCCAACTATACTATCTTTAAGCCTAAAAGCTCAATAATCAAGCATAAAAATATTATTTAATCACTTAAATCCCTATGTAATGAGCTGCCAAAATATGTAGAAGAGAGGAAGAAAAGAAAGAGTACAACCAAGACAACAAACCCCCTACCTCAAGCTATGTGTTTGCCTTTGAAACCCCTCTCTATTTTCTCCTCTTTCCCTTCTTTTTTCCGCTGCCCTTGTGCGCTCTGTTTTTGTCTCCTCCTTGCTTTGTTTCTGCTGGAGAATGACGAGCAAAAAGTGAGAAAATTCTCACTTTAATAAGTAATAAGCCTCAACGGTAAATTAGTCTTATAATAAAACTTATATCTCTTAGGAACACTTTGATCTCATTGTTTCAAGTTTTCTAACCTCCTTCTTAAGTATTAGAATAAATACTAAGATTTATCTAATTACGAAATTCTTTATTTTCATTAATTTCTATATCTACACAAAGTTTTTTCAAAGATTAAAATACTTACTCGGTGTGCTTAAAAATACCAAACGAACTCAGTTTACCTTCAAATTTTATCTACATCTTACTTAACCCATTTATGACTTAAAAATAACTAATCCATATTTATTTCTCTTATCTAGGTAATTTATACTATTTTCTAAGTCATTTTAGGTTACTTTCCACATTCTGTGTTGCAGCAAAGTGTCTAAACTAACTCAATTTGTCATGAAACTTCACAGACATGTTAAACAAATATAAGGCTACCTCTAGAACCCTATACAAGCCTAACATGTTCTCAGAGATGTTACAGAGCACATATTCTGAACATTCATAGTCTATTAACCACTTAATTTTGAACTCACCCAATCCATGAGATTCACCATTTTTTTCATGATTTTCTGTCAATGTACTCCCAACTTAGTAAAAATAACACTACAAATGTTCACTCCACTAGTGATTCGTTTCTAACTGGTTTCCCACCACTATTTGGAAAAAAATTGAATTAACCAGATACTTTTTCATATCAACCAGAAACTTATTCATATTAACCACTTATTCATAGTGTATTAACCACTTAATTTTGAACTCACCAAATACATGAGTTTCACCTATTTTTCCATGGTTTTCAGCCAATCTACTCCCAACTTGGTAAAAATAACATTACACATGTCCACTCCACTAGTGATTCGTTTCTAACTAGTTTCCCCCCACTATTTGGAAATTTTGTTGTATTAACCAGATACTTATTCATATTAACCACTTATTCATAGTGTATTAACCACTTATTTTGGAATTCACCAAATAGTGAGATTCATCCTTTTTTGCATGATTTTCTCTGCCAATTTACCCCAACTTGTTAAAAACAACATTACATATGTTCATTTCACTATTAATTGGTTTCTAACAAGATTCCCCCCCATTATTTGGAACTTTTTTTTGCATTTACCAGATACTAGTTAATATTAACCACTTATTCATAGTGTATTAACCACTTATTTAAAAATTTTGTTGTATTAACCAGATACTTATTCATATTAACCACTTATTCATAGTGTATTAACCACTTAATTTGAAACTCACCAAATAGTGAGATTCACCATTCTTTTATGTTTTTCTCAATCTACCCTCAACTTGTTAAAAACAAGATGTAACATGTCTACTCCACTAGTGATTCGTTTCTAACTAGTTTCCCCCCCACTATTTAGAACTTTTTTTGGGATTAATAAAAAACATGTTCATATTAACCACTTATTTTTAGTGTATTAATCACTTATGGACAAGATTATTTCTCAACACATTCTCGAGTTAATCAATAATAATAATCAAACAAATAAATCCCCAACATTCTTTTATGACAGAATTAATCACCAACCAAAAAAATCCCCCAACTCCTCATCCATTTATTGTCAATTTTAATACTAATAAGCATACTATCTACCATTAATCACACATCAAATTTCAACTCATGAAATAAAAAAGGTCACAACATTAATATATAAAAAATACCGCTAAAGGTTATGCCAAACAATACATTATAATCCAATCACACAGAGACTAAAATGTGACAAAAAATCCAATCACACAAGAGACTAAAATACTAAACTCCAATGATACCAAGGGTCACAACATTAATATATTATCACATTCTAAAATATTATGTATAGTAGAGAGAATGAGAGAGGTACAGGTAATGTCTTCAGACGGTGGAGCACGGTGGTTCGGGTACTAGGTCACGTGGTTGGCGGGTCCGTGTGGCGCAGTACACTGGTTGCTTGATCCCGGTTTGCGGTTTGAGTAGAGGTTGAAGCCGTCTAGTGCTTTGGTTCGGTGGGCTTCTGTTTTGCGGCGCGAACTTGATGGTGGTGGGAGTTTGGGGGAGACCAAGACCGAGCGTGAGTGAAATGGGAGAAACCGAGTGTCGGATGAGGGAGAGGAGAGACGAAGTGGAGGGTGGTGGAGTTTGGGAGAGACTGAGACCGAGAGTGAGGGGAAGGGGAGAAACCGAGAGTGAGGGGAAGAGGAGAAACCGAAAGTGTGAGAAGGAAGTAGAGAAACTTTTAAAATTTCAGAAAGAAAGAAAGATACGAGGAGTGCAGAGAAAGGGAGGGAAGGAAAAGAAAAGAAATAAAGGAAGTGGTATACGGCCACGTGGTATACAGTGGAAATAAGTTGGAGCATAACGTTGGACAAGAGACTCAACTTACAAACCACCAATGACCCTTGTAAAGAACATACCACAACTTATACATTTTCATATTACGAACAAGAGACAAGACAAATTGTAATCAAGTTCAAAAATTTAGTTCACTTAACGAAGATGAGCATACAAGAACCAAGAGTGGCAAGATAATGAAAGTCAACCCAGACATTTTGTCAAGCAAATTGTTCCAATTCTAGGACAAACAAGACCATCAAATTCATTTAGAAGCAAATCATATTGTCATGGATCTTGAACCAAAATTATTGTGCCTCATTTAAATAAAAAACTGGAGACATAACAGAACTTAAACACAAAACATCAAAGATTTAGATTCATTCAGATTGCACTCAACCTCTATCATTTGCAATCAAACACCCACAAAAACAATGTGTATTAGCCATTCAAAAAATTAAAAAAAAATAATGCAGAAGATATGCAAACATACCAAAACATGTTGGAAACCTTCAAACTCGAATAACAAAGTAAAGGCATGTGCTTCATAATTTATGGGTTATCAAGTTGATCAAAACAATATATAAAACATAACGGCAAATAGAACGATACATAAATCGTGGAATAACAATAAATCTCATGCATCTTGTTATTAAACCTCAAGAGAAGAACAAACTAAACTCGTGAGCCCATATTCGAACATTCATAATCATGTTGTCTGAGGCTAGAAATTAACTCAAGATTTAGGTAGTACCAAGAATTCCAAATTCAAGAGTATCATTGAGGAAGTTATACTCAAATTAACCCGCACTAAATCAAATTAGCAACTGCACTAATTAAATCAATCAACAATACTTTATAATATCAATACCAAATGGTTATAGCAATTAGAAAATATAATCAGTGGGTATCATGTGGGTATCTTGGAAAATCATAATATAGATCGTATGGTAGGAAAAGAAAAGTTCTGCTATTGAGTATATCATAAAACATAAATCAAGTTTATGGAGAAAAAAAGGCATATGAAAGAAGAAACTTACAATCTAGCACGGTTTGCTAACAAACCAAATGACCTTGGTAGATCTCCTGTGAAATTATTATATGAAAGATCCTCAAGAAAGGAAAGCATCCTTTATGAGGTTCTATACAATGAAATTTGAACAAAACAACAAAGCATCTGCATTTTTATTGTATAACTTTCTCACAACTCAACCATTAATTATATTTTAAAACAATCTCAAAGCATAGTTTTCAGTCATGGCCTTAAAATCAAATTGAAAGTTAGTCCTTTAATATGCATTTCCGAGAATGAAAGAAAAAAAGTTCATTCACATATTTCAACCAAACTCCCATCCCTACACAATTTCCAACATGCATTAATCTCAGTTTCAAGGTTTTGCCTTGTGTAAACTAAAAAATGAAAGGAAGTATTAATCATACAAGTGCCCTAGTGAATAGGTTTGATAACTAATCACAGTAAAAGTCAGAGCTTTAAGCTACGGACTCCACCGAAACAAAAAGGATTAGAAGAACAATCCATAGTCCACAATACAACACATTTAGGTAGTCTCAGCTTCACCCATTTAAACCCACATTTCGGGTTCTTCTAAAAATCAAAAAATAAAAAAGAATACAATGCAATGGAGGCTTCCCCTTACAGCCCTCCTTCAAATCCTAAGTTCAAAAATGTCGAGAGAACAAAACTCCATCCATTTGTCAGTTTAACAAAAAATTTCAGTATCACATATGAAAAAGAGAATCATCGGATGATGATTTAAACTCGGTTTGTACGACATTTTGAGAAACAAAACTCAAAAACATAAAAGAAAAGATTTTTCAAACTCGGTTCAATATCCATCATTGATTTTTCAAAAGAAAAGATTTTTAAGAATAAAAAGATTAAGTAAACCATAGTCATGAGTTATAAGAGATGAAATAAGAAGAAAATGAGAGAGTTTTTATCTCCTCTTACCTTGAGAAGGTGTGGTTAACTAGAGTGAGAAAGTAGAATAAGGTTGATGAAGAAATGAAGAGTCTTGCTTCCAGTTGGTGAGAGTGGAACCTAGATATTTTGTAGTCTTTAAAATCTGATAACGAAATAAAGAAATGAGATGAGAGGGAGACGGGGGAGCCGAGATTGAGAAGGGGAGACGAGGGGGGACGAGATTGAGAGGAGAGACGAGGAGACGAGATTGAGATGGGGAGACCAAATTGAGAGGGATTGAGAGTGAAATGGAAAAGAAAAAACCAAATGAGAAGCGGGAAATGAAATGGAAAATGTTGGAGGCATACGGATGACTCAGCAAATATACATACGGTGGATAAAAGTTGGAGTATTTCGTTGGACGTCAAACGTTTTCCGGTAAATTAAGCCAAACCCAATTAGGTCACATGTCAGTGTTGACACAAGGAGGGGCCTGTCTGACTCGCAAAATTAAAAAAAGAAAAAAAAAACTTTTGCTTCTCATCTCTTACCCTTCTGCTGTTGCACTTGTTCTGCGTTCTGAGAGAGATAGCGCGCACGACGATGGCACAACACTATAGAGAAATTGATGGCACCACACCACAGTGAGGGACTACGTGAGCGACAATGGCAGTGAAGAGGAGCGATTCGCGATGCTGGACCTCAACAATGATGGTGTTTTGTCGCACTCAGAGCTCTGCACCGCCTTCGAATCCATGGGACAACGACACCACCAAAGTAGCTGACGCATCTCTGCAACTTTATCTTCGACAAGTTTGACGACAACGGCAGCAAAATCGTTGATCGCGAAGAGCTCAGGTAGGAGATGAAGAAGATCGTGCTTACCACAGCAGACGAGTTAGGATCTTTCTCAATTCGTATGGTATTTAAAAATTACTTAGAATGCCGCGAATCTCAAAGCTCCCATTGCCATCGTTGCTTGATCTAAAGCTTCACGTTCATGTTCAAAGACCTTTTTTTCTCACACTCAGTCATTTAGCTTTGCATTTCTTAATATTTGTTTTGGTTGATTTTTTGTTTCAGTTAATTTTCCAAAGAAACAAACAGTTTTTTTCTTTTTAAGTGAAGAGCGGATTATTGTGATTTGAGTAAAAATATTTTTTTTTCCTAGAAATTAATGAGAGAGATTTTCATTAATATGTTGTTTTGATTTGCAAGAAGACAGCAAAAATCAGATTAAATAGATTGTTATATTAAATTTAGGCGGGTTAACCCGTTTGACCCACTAGCCTATAATGGGTAGAGTGAGGCCAGTTTTCTCCAACCCACATCCAAATAAGCTAGCCCTACTAAGACCCATTTAGAGACAAGTTGAGGCATGGTGGGTTAAAAAGGGACGAGTCAACCTAACCTGTCTTGACCGCTTTAGTTTTTTTTGCTGCCATTTCTTAACCTCTCTTTCATATGCTGGAACGATTGTCGTTTTCGTAAAACCCCATAAACTAAAGGAAAAAACTTAGATAAAGTACCATATGTGCTTATAGTACTATTCTCTTATCATAGCATAACATGTGAATTATTTTTTTTATATCATTATCACTTAATTATTCATTTATAATCTTAATATTTTGATGTTAATATCAATGGTTAATTCTAAAATTTCTTCTCTATATTCTTCCTTTCCAGCACACTCCTTTTCCTCAGGCCTCTTCTCTATTGCACCTACGCCCTAACTCCATCCACACGTTCTAACGCTCTCACCCACAGCAAGCTCACACCACCTCTACAGGCGACGCTCTCATCCATTGCCACTGGCTTCTCTACCTCTATGGCATCTTTGTCACCCGTCAAAGCTGCTCATGTGTGGTCTTTCTCATCCACAAAAGTGTGCTCATTGTTCACGGCTTCACCCTTAATGCCAACCGACCAAGGCTGATAGTGGTGCTCCTAATCCTATTGGTTTTAATTCTATTTGTATGAGTTTCGTTTTTGCTCTTTCCTAAGTCATGCATTTTCTTCCCCTTGAATTTGCTTGTTGGAATTGTGTGGCCATCTCAGTTCATCTAATTGAGAAATTGGCCAAAAGTAGGTGGTGTTGTTTTTTCTTGCTTCCTTTAAAATCCTTTTTGTGTTGGTCTCCATATATACTACTTGTCTCATTTTTTGTATTCTTTGATAAAATACCTTAATAGCCCTCCTTTCATCTGTATTGATATGTGCAATGTAGAATCAGTACCGCAACACTAGTGAATTGAGTATTATTTGATTGGTTATTGTGTGATTTTCACTCTACCATGATTTGGGACCATGTGATCTAGCTCTAAACAAAAGTTGATCTAATTTGTGAATATTTGATCTCAATGTTTTGCTTGATTCTGTACTTGCTTATAACTTAATTTTGGGTTGTCAATAGTTATATTATTATGCTGATTCCTAATTTGCTATGAGTGTCAAGTTCCCACATCAACCAATTTCTTTCTCTTTTTTCTCACTATTTTTACAGTACTACAACTACTATGACAATTCGAAGCACCATCAGGAGGTTGAGGGAACCAATTGAGGGTTGAGCTTTTTGGTTTATGCCAGTTTTTGAGCAATTCAGACAATCAGACTTGCGAGAGATGCCCTATTTGAGAAGACTCTTTTAGTTTAATTGTTTAGGACTCTTTTTTAGATTCGTAATTTTCTTTAGTTCTTTGCAATTGCAAGTGGCTCATTATTTCTTGTCGTACTTGTTAAGCTAAATTTTAATGTACACTGGAAATGCTATACTCTTTAAAGCTCTATGCCTATGTTAATTTGACAACTACTTTGTCTATTTTAATTTAATGTACACTTTCAGTCATTTGCATTGTCCATTTTACTTTAAAATAAATGTAAGTGTTGAAATGCTCCTTATCAATCTAGGACTATAATCTAGATGACATCATAAATTTTGTATTTGTCTAATAGCCAAAAAAATCACATGGATCTTTGGGACTATAATAAGCATAAATGTTATTGTTGTTGATAAGTTAATGTTAAAAAACAATGTGCACCAGTACAGTAAAAGAATGCATAATTTGTTGTAATCAGGAAAGAAAGCACTAATATATTCATCAAATATCTTTAAAACTATGTGCAGTACAATTCTCAAATGATAATGTATTTTACAATTTGCTCTTTAAAATAATCTAATATACAATTTCCATTATAGCAAAACTTGGCTATAAGTTTAGTGCATTAAGCCTATGAATTATAATAAAATGTAAGCCCAATCTTGAATCAATGCCAGAGAATAAGAAATTTCCTATGTCATATATCCATCCATTTCACACGTTTTGCCAAATTAGAATGACACGAGACATTTTCTCTAAGGCCAATCACAAGAATTATAAATCCAACAACATGAAGCATATCTTCAAAAATTAAGGCTGAAAGGAACACTTCTCTTGCTTCATGAGTAAGAGATCCTGCACTATAAAAAATCAGGAAGCAATCATATGACATAAGGGTGGAAATAAACAAGACAAAAATAATTAGAGGAGCATTTATGCGACTTGTCAATTCTATAATCTTTATGAAAATTGACAAGATCCTAGCAAAGCAACCAGATAGAATATCGAAAACAAGCAGTGGACAGATCCCAGCAACTGAAAAGTCAATTACTTTTTCTCCAAAATTATTATTATTATTTTTTTACAAGATATACTTGTATCATATATAACTTAAGACTTATCTATTTTGCTCTAATTGGACATCTTGACATTGTTAATTCTAGACTAATTTGTTAAGTTAATCCATCAATTCTAGACTTATTACCATCCATTTGTCCACTAAACCTAGAAAAAATACCATGACTATGTGAAGTCCAAGATGATCAGATGATGATATAAATGTTCAGTAGTAAATTAACAAATTCCAACAAACAAGAGTACTTCAAACTTATTAAATAGACTCACTAAACTACACTGGATTTCTGACCAAATAACTTGACCAAGTCCATTGCTATAGCTCATTTTTTACTGTTAATAAATCATTAACGAGGCAACAATGAAATAATGTATCAGGGTTATACATATACTGTAATACTCCAAAAATTGTTTATTTTATGATAAATATTTATTTTATAATATTTGTGATTTTTAAGAATTTTTTTAGAATTACTTGATTATTTTAATATTTTTCTCGATTTACGTGTGAGCTGAGCGGAGCCCGGAAAA
The DNA here is from genome assembly GCA_029884605.1 of Ormosia emarginata. NCBI lineage: Eukaryota > Viridiplantae > Streptophyta > Magnoliopsida > Fabales > Fabaceae > Ormosia > Ormosia emarginata. The sequence continues at coordinate 42,128,280 of JAQQTP010000089.1, read as the reverse complement.
TAAAATATTTTTCCTGAGGCTGGTAAATCTTGAACTGTGGAAACGTCGATGAGGGATCTTACTAAACTCGATGTCGGATACAATTTACGAGGTTTCACGTTTCTCAAAATTTTATCTAATAAATAAAATTGCGGAACGTTTTGATAACAAAAAAATTTTCAGTATGCTCTATTATTCGTTGGACAATAAATACTGACTTTGCTAACTGTAATAATTATCTATTGGATAATATCTTGTAGTAGAAAATCCTATCACCTTATCCAAAAATCTACTTTATGCCCCATCGAGCTGACTTTTTAAGAAAAACCAACAAAAGCCTTTTTGGAGGAAACTTCCAAGCAATTTCTTCCAAGCTTGCATAAGGTTTTTCCCTCTCTTCTCTCCATGTGCGTCACGACTAAGGGGGGAAAGGGACCAAAATGTAACATTTTTATTTTACACTTACATTTCAAAAACATTACTATCACCTTCTCTCTCCACTTCACTTTCTCTTCTTCCATTTTCTCTCTTCTTCTTCTCCTCCTACCTCACGGCCACACCACCATAGATGCCCTCCATGTTTGCAAAAATTTCATTCACTCACGTTTTCTTGATCTTCATCACATTCTAAACACCTTTTTAGTTGAGATCATTTCCAAAAGCTTCCATCTTCATCATCTTTCTTCAAGAGCAAAACTTGAAGCTTTTGAGGTAAACTTTTGATCTTTATTTTCGTGTTCATGGTCTTCTTTATGACCATTGATTCATTTTTTTCAAGCTTAGAATATTGATTTTATGAGTTGAAATCTTTAGGGTTTTGTTGGAAGCTTGGACGAAATCTTCAAGGACCATCAAAGAGGCATTTTTCTTGTTATTTTCTTTGGTAAGAGGGAGAACATCCTCATCAACCACTCATGGTAGTAGGGGACGAATTTTGGTGTTGGTGGTGGAGGATCCATGTGGTGATCTCTCCACTTGATTGTTTGTTTTCACAACTTTATTACTATGTGATTATATGGTGTTGTTGTATGAGATTAATACATTATGTGTTATTGATATTTTATGATATGTTGTATACTTGAAATCATATTTGAAAGACCAAGAACACTTTGTTTCTTGATGTGTGGCTCACGACCTTATGACCTTAAAATGAGAACCAAAATGAAATTATTACCCTAAAATAGAACTTGATGAGTCAATGGATGAAATGATGAAAAATGTGGTCTTAAAACCTTGGTATAGGTCACGGCCGAGAAGAAGAAAATTAGGAAAAACTTATGACTAAATTAGTAATGAATTGGAACTTATAAGTTTAAGTGTAAAATGATTTGATTGAGAAATTAAAACGTTGGATTAAGAAGAAGAACATTAAATTCCATGAACCTAGGGTTCACGACCAAGAAGAAGGAAAAATGGAAGTATTGTATAAATCTTAAAGTAATTTGGAATTTAGAAAAATTAGGTTAAAAGTGAGTTAATTAAAGAATTGAAATAAATAAGCAAGAAGAGGAATTTTTGGAACTTAAGAATATTAGGGTGTTCGGACATTTGGGGCAATTAAGAGGAAAATTTGTAATCAAAGTGAGGTTTGAATAACTAAGTGATTAAATACTAAATTAGGAATTCATAGGATAGAAAAATAAAAGAAATGAGAACTTTAATGTAATACCATAATGACTTATGATCTTTAAAGGGAAAATGAGTGTAAGTGAGGCTTTGAGACTCATAAGACTTTAAATAAATAAATTTTATTAATGATGAAGAGAAACGTAAACTTGAATAAAGAAACAAGAATTGAAATGATAATGGAAACCATGGGGTTAAGATTAAATGATAAATGTTATCATCGTGCCCGTAAGTGAAATCCTGATTTATTGATAATTGCTATGAATTATGATGGTGTATGATCATGGATTGCATGACATTGATGATATTATGTATGTACGTATGCATTGAGGCATTCATCATACTTTGTGAAGTCATGCGGTATGTTGTTATGGTTGTATGAGCTTAGGAGTTGAATTACACCTTCGTGCGAATGTGATGGGCTTAGTGTAGGTCTTTATTGACCTTGGGGACGTCGGGGTGTGGAGTATCCACAATGGTCAGCTGGCAACTCTCCTGGGTCGTGGATCAGATCAATGTGAAGACACCGACGATCTAGACTGAGACACTCACCCCAATCAGGATCTGGTATAGAATGTCTTGTATAAAGCCTTGTTGCGCAAATATTGATTTTATTGAAAGCACTTGATTTATGGCTGACGAGATATAGACATATCTTCTGATCATTCTCTCCGAAATATTTGTCTAACTCCATGGAGTAGGAATTGAGTACATTGTGTACATGCATAGTGGGTCTGCATACCCTCATGACATTTCATATATGTCTATTTATTTGATATTGATTGACTTATTGAACTATTATATTGTTAGTATGATCCCTGCTGTTGATATTTGATATTGTTGATTTCTGTATTTGGATGGTAATTCTATCTATGTCGTCTTTACACTTCCTGTTGATAATGATGCCGGATTTCTCACCTCTTAGTGGTGTTGTGTTATTTTACTGTATGTCCTGATTAATTAAAGACCAAGGAGGACTCGAAGAGGAACTACCCCTTCTTTGATTGGCGATAGCGGCCGTACCAAGATGACGTCAAGACTGCGTATTTTGGGTTATGTTCGTGTGTACTTTCATGGTGGAGCAGACGCATGGTCAGTCAACTTGGCTAATGAGAGGGTTACCTACACTGGGGATCTGACATTAATTTTTCGTGGGGATCTTTAACATCCCCATGTCTTATCTTTTTCTGTATCTGTTCAGTTATTGTTTAACATACCTATTCGGGAATGGTGGAGTAACTTCCACTATACTCCTCAAGAGGACAGCGTAGTGTCCTCTGGGCGGATGCCTGTCCGTCAGGGTATACCTTCTACTGTGGTAATTTCTTCCAAGGAATCGGAAGAGGATCCCTCTGAGGACCTTATGGTTTAGGTATGTAGGACTTAAGCTAGTCGTGTCTTTTTGCTAGTCAGTCTTTCCTGATCATTTGTACATTTTTTAGTGCGTATATGTATTTAGAGCGCCATTCTTTTTGTAAGTATTTTGGGGTACATATTTATATATGATCCATATGAACTAGCTGGTATGAACACTCATGTATATGCAATATATATATATGCTTATTAACGATGTTATATGATCTATTTGTTTGTATGATCTGTTATTCGCAAGAAAAGTAGTATTTTACATTAAATATTATGATTTTAATAATTACTGATTTTATAACTTGGGTTAAAGTTCATTTCATATTCTGCGTTAACTTGATTGAAATTTTGAATTGACAAAGTTGTGGCGTCCTCCTCTTTCTAATGAGGTAAGGGGGCGTCACATATACAGATATGTTAATTTGGAGTTACAATAAAAATGTATTTATCATCAATTAAACTAGGACACAAGTGTATAAACTTGACTAGAGTATATTCAACCCTTCGACAACCCTTCTTACTCATTCTGATTTCTCTTGTTGAAACCACACTTCGAATTGCAATCTAATTATGAAAACAAATTCATATCATTGTAACTGAATCATATATAACTCAAGAACATGATATATCAATCAGCCAATAGAATGATTGTCCAATAAGTCATCTAAATTCTCTTTTTAACTCTACGACTGACATTTGAATATGCACAAAATGAGTTAAAGGAGGAAATGACATACTAGTACAGTAAAAAAGAGAAAAAAAGGTAACAATTAATTATTTGCATCAATATAGAAAAAAATTTGAAAAGAATGTAAAAATGCATAAGATATTTGCATAATCTTTACTCTATTAAAGAAAGAATGCACTAATATATTAAAATGTGTTGATTGCAACTTAGCAGTGCCTCACACATTTCGGTGCGTCAAATAGTGAACCAATTTTTGTACAAGCATATTTGAATTATAGAGAGTAATAATTATAAGTTTTATGCTTTAGTTTCAATTAAGGTGTTCTAAAATTTCAATTCACTAGTATTGCGGTACTGATTCTATATTGCACATATCAATATAGATGAAATGAGGGCCATTAAGGCATTTTATCAAACACTTGGAATACCAAAAATGAGACAAGTAGTATACATGGAGACTAACACGAAAAGGATTTTAAAAGAAGCAGGAATAAACAACACCACCTATTTTTGGCCAATTTCTCAAATGGATGAACTGAAATGGCCACACAATTCCAACAAGTAAATTCAAGGGGAAGAAAACGCACGACTTATGTAATACCCTCCTTAGGATGTCACATTTACGATAAATTAAAATAAAACCTTACCCAAATTATAAATCATTTGTTAACATATAATAATATAAGTTGTGAAAATTTTGTTTTGTACATCATATCATTAAATAAATTAAACAGAACATGAAATACAACAAACTATTAAATACACATCATAATTATACATATGATTTTTGTCTTTAAAGATACAAATATTTACATATCACAAATTATTTTATAAAGCAATAAACTGTTTGAGTTATACAAAACATAAACTAGCCCAAGTGCACATCTAGAAGTTCTGATCCTCCGAAGGATCCTCCTTAGGGAGATCATTAGAAGACAAAAACCCTGGATGTCGTGAAGCTCTACGGATAAGAGTTCGTGTTGTCGACACACTAATAAGCTCACTAGGAGCATGGAAACATCCACCCCAATAGCGCCTAATAGATAAGGGCAACTCAAGATGTACATATACAATAGTAGAGAACATCAGAACACCCTCATATTCTCTACTGAGGGACAGGGTCACTCGTCCCATATAAGTAACAGACTCTCTATCCACATGCAGACACTAGGCTTCAGAGCCTCCATGAAACTTCAGTTTCACGAATCCCAGAAAATCCGACACAGCCATAACAACCAAAATCAATCCAAGTGGTATGAATGATCTAAAGGCTCGCCCTCCTCGCATTGATCACTCAGATGATGTTCCTCCTCGTACTGACAATCTAGAGGTTACTCCTCTTCTTCTTCTTCTTCTTCAAAGTCTTTACAAAACATAAATAATAATACAGAAAATGTATACAAAGAGGTGAGATAATATACATCACTACTATCATGGCAGTACAGAAAATGACAGTACATACAGATATAACAACTGATACAACAATTCATATTATCACAACATACATAATGTCTCAGATCAAATATAAATAATCACATTATGATGCATACCACATATGCAAATGTACACAGACTCGTTCATACTCCATGGAGCTAAACAAAACATCAGAGAGAATGATCCGGAAGGCCTGGCCGTAGCTTCGGCTGCCCAGCCAAATATTACATAGTCAAAATGTTGTGTAAATAGTATACAGTCAAAACATCATATACAACAGGCATTGTACCGGACAGTCTCCACAAGATCCTCATTAAGAATAGTGCTTGTCGAGATCGCTAATGCGTTACTAGTTACCACGACCCAGAGAAGCTACCAACTGTCCACATGTGAAATCCTTCGCACATTAACGCCTCCAAGTTCACTCAATAAACCACACTACGCCTATCATATCCGCACTACAGTGTAATTCATCTCGTCAGCAATTTATCAATTTCAACCAAATTGACACATTTCTCAATGCATGTGCATGAGTCAAAATACACAAATAACTACATTAATAGTATTTTTCATAATAGTACGCCACCACTTGACAGTACCATTTTTTAATATATCCGGGTCCACTACTTTAACCCGACAAGAAACTACTATATTTTCAATCGCATAAATATTTTATTGCATTTTCACAATCACGTCACCTTTTTCCAACATTTTTTTTTAAATTGCGTAAATATTTTTTTTTATATTTTTAAAATCGCATAGTATTTTTAAATTATTTTTTCAATCGCGTAACATTTTAAATCGTTTTCTCAATTACATAGTTTAAAAATCATTATTTTAAATACACGTAAGGTATTTCTAATATTTTTCGATTACGTAAATATTTCTTTACATTCTAAATTATATTTTGAAACTTTCTCTATTATATATTTATTTCTAACTTTATTTACAAAGATTTCCTTTTGAAAATCATTTAAGTACTATTTTTTACTGTTTCCATTAAAAATTACCTTTCATAGTCATAACCAATATTTATATTTTGAAACTTGCTAACGCGCTTCAAAACCCAAATGGTGAGCTATATGTTAGTACTTTTCAAGTGTTCATTTTATTTCTCCTCCATACTTAATTTCTCTAATTAAGTTTCTAAAATAATTTCATTTATTTTATTCTCTAAAATCCATTGAAATCGAGTTCTCTTTAATTTAATTACATAGTCAACACTTAGAAAATAATTTTAGATCAAAGGTATCTCAAATGGCATGTTGGCCGAAATTCACTATGTCTTTTATAAATCATCTTTAAAATTATTTTCTACTATCTAAGTCCTTGTAAAAATCATTAATCCAATTAAATTAATTAATCCATGCTTTAGAAAATAGTTGATAACATTTTAGTTCTCTTTGTGGTGGTGAAGTCGTGAGCTTCATGTATTCTTTGGAACACTCATGCAATCCTTAATATGTTATTCCCATCCTACAATAATTATCATGCATCTATAAACACATACCAATATATATTAAAGCTATAGACATGCTTGCAAATAAAATCAATTACAAATAGAAAAAACTTTAAACAACCAAGTGAATGAATCCTTATGGATTCTTCACAACAATACATCCATTTTCTCACCACCAATACATGATTAATGAGATTAAATCTCCCTCTTACCTCTAAGGAAGACAAACTCTTCTTAGACTTCCTCCTAGTGATTTCGTATGGCTCCAAAGAAACCCTGACAAACTTAAAAAAATTTTAAAAGTCACAAACTATAGTTGAAAAAGAAAAACTATGAATCAATCATGGCTTAGAACTTCAAGAATCAAGTTAGAAACAAAAAACAATGATTTTTACCTTGTAGGAAAGAAACTTCAAGGTGAAAGATGTTTAGAATGATGTTTAGGTTTGAGAAGTGGTGTTGGATGAAATTTTAGAAGAGTGGAAGTATGGTTTGGAGATGGTGGCCGTGAGCTTCACAAAGAAAAGCAATGATGTTTTCTTTGGTTCTTGGAAGAAAGAGAAATGAGAGAATAAGTTTATGTGATAGAATGGATAATGATTAAGTGAAAATGGTCTCCTCCCTTATGCATTGTTGTGGAGCTCCTAAGGAGGTGGCCACCTTAGTTGACCACTCAAGACCTCCTAATAGCCTTAGATGAGATCAAGGGTTGATCTTCAAAGCTTTGTCTCCATGTTTGCTTCCTATTGGCTTAGAGAATCAAGCCATCAAGCTTCTTGATGCTTCTTGAAAGTGCTTGGCTGAATTGCTCCAAGGGAGAGCAAACCAAGTCTTGATCCATTTGGTTTCCTAGTTAGGTTTAGGTAAATCTAGTTAGGTTTCTTAGTTACTTAGTTAATCATCTAGTTACCTAGGATGACTAACCACCTTCTTGATTATGTTAGAACATTCTCTAATTAAGGTTTTAATGAATAGCTAACTAGGTTTGTTCCATTTAGTTACTACTTAAGCACTTTAGATTAACTTAGTTAGGTTTAAGCTAACTTAGTTAGGTTTTCTAGTTACTAACTAACTAGTCCAACCATTATTGTTGATTACTTTTCTATTGGTTTAGAAATTCAAGCCATTTTCGTTGATTGACTCTCATTGGCTTAGAAATAATTCAAGCTAGAAATGTTGACCAATTTCTATTGGTTCACTTAACTGTAAGTCACAAAGACTTTACCGGTTCCTATTGTCCATTGAATGGAAAGCTACTATTTCTTAAGTTAGTAGATCTTGTCCATCGGATAATAAAATAATATTAAAATATAAAATATTTTTATTTTACAAATAAATTCTAAAAATTAAAAGATTGATACACGTATCACTCGAAATTGAGTTTAATAAGATCTCCCAGCTCCAAATAATCAGATAAAGATTTTTCCTGACTCAAAAAATATTATTTTCTTGACTCAGAGTAAATTACACACAACAATCAAATACAGTCACGAAATAGTCAAAATAAAATTATAGCACACAGAAAATATAAAACAGTACAATTTAGACAATGTCGTAATTTAGCAAAAATTTGGGATGTTACAACTTAGGAAAGAGCAAAAACGAAACCCATACAAATGGAATTAAAGCCAATAGGATTAGGAGCGCCACTATCAACCATGGTCTGTTGGCATCGAGGGTGAAGCCGCGATCAATGAACACGCTTTTATGGATGAGAAAGACCGCACATGAGCAACTTTGACAGATGACAAATATGCCATAGAGGTAGAGCAGCCAATGGTGGTGGGTCAGAGCGTGGTGGCGTGAGCTTGCTGTGGGTGAGAGCGTTGGAGTGTGTGGGTGGAGTTCAAGCGTAGGTGCAATGGAGAAGAGGCCTGAGGAAAAGGAATGTGTCAGAAAGGAAGAAGAAAATAAGAGAAAAATTTTAAAATTAACAGTTGACGTTAATGTCAAAACATTAAAGTTATAAATAGATAATTAAGTGGTAATAATATGAAAAAAATAATTCACATGTTATATTATAATAAGAGAACAATATCACAAGCACATATAGTACTTTATCTAAGTAAAACTAAACGACTTAAATTTTTTAATCTCTTTAGAAGTGGGGAACTAAACGACACCGTTCGTTTGCATAGAAAAAAAAACAGTAACCGAACCGTACCTATGCTGTGATTTTCGTAGTATGATTAGTATCATCATGTTCTCTGCTTCAACTCGAACTAGAAAGAACTGAAAACTTCATAACGACGTCGAATCACCTCGCTCGCCGGCGTCCCCGATGGCCGGGAACTGCTTGCCGGACGTACAGCTCACCGGCAGCGGCCGTCCGGTGCTTCTCCCGACCGAGATCGAATGCTTCTTCCTCTCCTCCGTTGACCTTCTCTGCGAAGACAACGAACCCATCGTCACTTCCTTCCCTCATCTCAAATCGGGCCTCCTCATCCTCACCACCCACCGCCTCATCTGGATCTCCGATTCCTCCTCCGCCGCCTTTGCCGTCCCTCTCGCTGCAATCTCCCACATCTTCTCCCACAAGAAGTCCCTCAAGTCCATGTTCGCTTCCCCGAGGGTCCGCTTCCAGGTGTCGGTGTCGCCGGAGGGCAGGGTTTCGGTGTCGGGTTCGAGGTCGGTGGTGGCGACGATCGTGGTGAGGGGGAAGGGGGACTGTGACGCGTTCTTGATCAAGTTTTGGGAGAATTGGCGGGCAAAGGCGTGGGAGGAGCCGGAAAGTGCTCCGAGTTCGGGTTCGAATACTGCAGCGGCGGCTGCGTCTTCGAGCGGGATTTTTGCGAGTGACGGGACGGTGAGGATGGTGGGAGTGTCGGGGATATTGAGGAAGGAGCAGGAGATGTGGGAGAGTACTGATAGGAGCTTGCAAGAGGCCTTTCAGGATTTGAATGCTCTCATGGTAATGCGTTTATGTTTACTCTGATTGTGTGAAAATTTGTTTTGATAAAATAGAAAGTGATGATATTTTGATATTCTTGATATTTTTTTGCTTATAGGACTAAATGAGTGCAATTGAGGGTTATATTGAAGTTAGGTGGAAGGAGGACAAATTAGATGAATTGAATTCTGTTTCCCAAAACGCGTGTTGATTATGTAGTTGAGGGAGCTGTAATTATGGCTTAATAGGATTTTCTTCCGAATTCGGAAATGCATCATTTTCCAAATCTTTATGTTTATCATGATATGAGTTACAAGGGAATATTGGATAGCTGTTGCAATGTTTTTGCAGATATAAGCTGCATGTTTATCATGCTCGCAAAGGTATGCTAAACCATATTTCTCCTACAACGTAATTATGCAGGTTTCGGAAATTTTCCTTTTGTTTGTCTTGAAGTTTAGGCATTGTAAATTTTTATGGAGTAATTTGTAGAAAATGTGTTTCTTTGTTTTTTTGGGGCTTAGTTAAGCAAAAAGGAAACATCAGTCGATCTGATTCAATAAATTTCGTAAATTTTATGTTAATTGTATATTTGAACTTGTGAGCTGAGTTTTATCTTTATGTTGTGAAAACAGACATTAACTCATTGTTTCTTCTGCTTGGTTGTGACAATTGTTGTTAGGTCTTAATCAATTTATCCTTCAACTAGTTGTGTTTTTGGTTTGTATTAAGCTGCTTCAAGTTTTGGATTGATGTTGGATTTGCAGAGCAAGGCTAAAGAGATGGTGATGCTAGCAGAGAAAATGAGGCTAAAACTTTTGTCTGGCTCAAGTTCTCAAACTAATGCAACTAATGATGAGGAGATGGGTTCAAAGGAAGAGATGCAAGATTGGTTATTGAGTGTTGGTATAATATCCCCTGTTACCAAAGAGTCTGCAGGTGCTTTGTATCATCAACAGTTATCTCGTCAGGTTCTCTTACAATCATGCATTATTTTCTTATTCATCAAAAGATCATGCATATTGTAAGACATGCTTTTAAGTTTTAAGAAGGATTAGTTTTTTCCCCCCTTCTTCTTGCCTTAACATTTAAACGATTGATTTGATCTAAACAATTCACAGTTGAGGATTTTTTTTTTTTTTTAAATCATGGATCCTTTTATTCCTGCTATTTTTAATGGGGAGATTCTCAGGACTTATGTTGTTGAATGATTAAAAAAGGTAACGGTTTCCAAAGCTAATGGGGACATTTAAGTTTTGCTATTATGACAGGAATAATGAAATATTCATAACTATGATTATAGTGTTGAACCATATGTTGTCGAACATGTTGAAGATGAATTTGTCTTTGGTGATGACAATGAGGGACTGACATGGGGGTAATATCAAGGGAAGCTGGTGTCGGAGAAGAAAGTAGAAATACTAGAAACCAAGCCAAAAAGGCTAACATGAGCAAAGTAAGCAGAAGATTAGAATATCACGGATTAATTAGAATACAGAAGATCTTCTTCATGTACATAAAAGTATAAAACTGTGGTTGCAATCATGATGCATGCAAAAGATTGTAAGAGAGGGTATCCATTTCTTGTATTGCACAATTGTGGTCTTTTGACTTAATTGTTGTGTAAGACTTAAGCCTAGGAAAAACTGTCTCATTCTCTCACATTCCTGTCGAGGAAGACTATGAGTTGTTGGTTTTGTTATTTTGCTAAATAATTTCCCTTCAGGTTGTGTGTGCATATGATTTGATATGTTTTTCTTACTTGTATAGGAGTAATGGGAAAAACAATGGTCTCTTTTTGTTGTTAATGCTATGGATTTAATTAACAGTCACCTGACTGATTGCCTTCTGTTGTTGTTATTTTTCTATATGTTTAAAATATTCTAATCTGTCCTTGCTAATACTTAGTTGGCAGATTTTGTCAAAGTTCCACTTGAGAGAGCTGGGGGAATTATCAATCTTATTGATATTTATTGTCTATTCAATCGTGCTCGTGGCACAGGTTTTAATAATCTCTGTTCTGTGTACCCTTTGACTTGATTATCTTTCAATTTGTACATTTTGAATTTATACCTCCCTTGTTTTGGTTGTCTAATAAACAGAATTAATCTCACCTGATGATTTGTTGCTAGCATGTTCTCTGTGGGAGAAGTTTGATGTGTATGTATGACTTTATCTTCTATTTTAATTACTTATGTTACTGTGTATGGTAAATTGTGGTCATAGTATAGGAGAAATTCTAACCTGCTCCCAGAGTAATACTCTGGGGAGTTTTATGACCATAAATATTTAATTTAATAATATTTTATTTTTCCATCCAACAACATATATGGTTATAAATCACATGTGTTACACTTTTATTGGACTGATGTAATGCTTTGAGAGTGTACAAGAACTTCTCCATAGTATACACATGTAGAATAGGTGACTTCAAATCATACTCCTTGGGATTCTACCTTGTTTAATACTTTAATGCAATCCCCTTTTTAGTTTGTTGTATGGATACGTTGATTATGTTATTCAATTGTTTCAGCCCAATGGTTCTACGGAAGTTTGATAGTGGAGTCATGGTAATACAGAATAAGTCCCACAGTGATGAGGAGGTGAGTTCATTTTATCTGTTCGTTTGTGGTCATTTTTATAACTGTTTTAGGTTTTATTATTGTTATTACACTTTTGTCATTTTGACATCAACTTCTACTTATGATGAAATGGAAGGTGGTCAAATTAGACCTAAGTAACTAAATGCTGTTCATTTGGTGTAGGTTTTCACTAAAATCAAGATGCTTGTTATGAAGCCTGATGCTCTTCGAGTTGGGATAAGTGCTAGTGATGCTGCAATGACACTAGGAGTTGCCCCAGCAATGGCAAAGGAGCATCTCTTGTCTGCTGAGAGCAAGGGTACGCTGATGTACTACTTTCTTCAATACTTTTAGGCTTGATAAATATGTGTTCTGATTTTTGTCGAATCTTTTCTAGGTGTACTATGCAGAGATATAAGCCCTGATGGATTTCGCTTTTATATTAACCTGTTCCCTGAAATTGATCGAGATGATATGTATTTGTAAGTAAACTTTCTACTGCTTGATATGTTTTGTCTTATTGATATTCTGGTCAAACCTGTTCCCCCTTGAGCTAAATTTTTAATGTACTAAGACTACATTATTTGCTGTTTGATCAGTATTCCTTGTCCTTACTGTTTTGATTTTTCTTTCCCATGCTCTGTTCATTTTTTTGAAATTATAAATGAGATGAGATAATCGTTGAATTCCTTCACATCAAGAAATTTTATTTTCACTTTCCCACTTGAAATATATAGATAGAGTATGTTATGCTTCACTTTTGTTATCCAGTATCACTAACTTTGCAGTCCAGCTTTCTGCTTTCTAGCTGCTTAAGATTTTAATTACTATCCCAGTTCCTACGTCTCATTGGTTTCTAGTTTGATATATTTCAATGATAGATGATTTTGTTCATTGATTGATTTCATAAGCGTAGTTCTTTCATGATAAAGTGTTGCATACTGCCATTTATGCAGAGTTAAAGATCAAGGGATTTATGCCTCATGGGTAAGGGCAAACCATGTTCGTGCGTAGAGTTGCAAGCTTGTCCAATACAAGGTATGGACAAATTTTGAGTGCTGAGAACTGACTTGACTTGAGCTTTACTCCTTTCTTAGTTTAGTCATTCTCTACTGTACCATATTGTACATTTGAGACATGTTTGACCTCAAGATATTGGTTGGGATTCTTGCAATTTATAAACATTGCTTAATAGTTATGAACTTATCAAAATAAGAGACATTTTAAATCATGCTCTTAACAGACCAAATTATGTTGTTTCTATTTTATCAATTTTAAACCGTAAGTTTTTTAAATTATAGATCAACTTATCAAATAGGAAAACGACAAAGAAAGCTAAACTTAAAATAAAATAAAATAAAATAAAAAGAAGCATATAAATACAACAACAATAATCGAAGCCTTTTCCTATTAGGCGAGTTTGGATACTTAGATCAAACGATGTCATTGTATTGTATTTATCAAAAGTCAAATTTTCTAGTAGGTCATTTAGGTTTAATTGTTTTTTAATGATTTCACATAGGATTTTTCTTCCCTAATTATGAGGAAAATATGTAAAAATTTTCATTTTTAAATTTTAACCTGAGTTTGAATGTGATAAGTTTGGATTATAACAATAGATGACAATTGAACATGATGTTTATATATATATATATATATATATATATATAGATATAGACAACGGGGCATAAAAACCTAACTACGACACTACAAGAGGCTCAAAGGAAACATTACTAACATGTCAAAAAGGTAACTGAAAGCAAAGAAGGAAGCGACATAAGGAATTGGTAACGCATGGCCGGCTTAAGGGAGTTGGAGACTTAAAAGCCAAATAATGAAATGAGATTTTTTTTAATTAAATGTAATAATATTTTTAATAAAATTTGATTTTCTAATTCTATCTTTATGAGTAAGGAAGATTATTTGACATGTAATAAAAAAGCAATTTGTAAGGATAATAGTAAATAATAGAAAGATAAACTGAGAGGAAAAAATAACAATTATAAGAAACATTTATTGAATGGTCATCAATTATTAAGAAAGAGGGAAAATAAGTAATAAAAAAATTAATTAAGAGTTAAAAAAGTGTAAGAATATATTGAGCCTTAAATTAGGTTTTATTATTAAAAAATATATAATTTTATTTTCTAAAATATATAATATAATATATAATTAATATAACATTAAAAAAAATTTATGAAACTTAAAATAGGTTGGAGTCTAAGGCAAGGGCTTTATAGTCTTGCTCTCTAGCCGGCCTTGTGGTAACCACGAGCAAGGCCATGGCCAAACTTAGCCATCACATCACCACTTCCCTCTCTAATAAACATGATCGTAAGTGATCTCCCAATTTATTCGAATAAGCTCCTTCACTATAGCAAGAAGAGGAGCACATGAGTGCCAAGGGCCGCAACCTGAGTTCAGTAACTGAATAACGCATTTGGAATATGCTTCAGTAATAACCTTTCTATAACCCAAATCATTGGAGGTTTTAAGACCCCAAAAGACCTCCAAAGCTTTGTGAAAGTCATAGAACGATCCCCCAAGTTAATCACAAAACCCGCAATGTAAGCACCATCATGATTCCTGAACACCACCACAACAAAATGAGGAGGAGACCAAGAAATCTAGATCGTATGATAGCAAGGAACGACAGCTAAAGATGGTAACTCTATGAAATAGAGTTATTTGTTTTCTATTTATGCATTAAAGTTTGCAAAAATCCTTAATATGTGTGTTTGAGTTACTATTTTTTAGCTTTGTTTTTAAGTTTAGTATACTTTATTTGAAGTTTTTTGTGATTTTAGTTGGATCTTGTTTTGAATTTGTGTTTAATAAGCAGGGAATCATGGCAAATCTTCAAGGAAATTTGATAATTTATATTTTGTGTTCATATTTCTTATCTTTATTTCTATCTTTATCTTTATATCTTGGGATATTTCTCTATTAAATTAATTTTATTTTTTTATTTGTATTCAAGAAACACTACTTTCTTAATCACCACTTTTAACTTGAAATTACGTGAGAAATTTGTCAAAAACCAAAAGAAACACTACCTTGAGCTTTTCTAGGAGAAAAACGTGGCTAGGGGCGAAACCAGGGGAGATGTGTATGAGCCGTGGTTTCCTTCCAGCTTTGTATATATTTCATTGAACTCCATGATCTAAATGGATGATTTTAGTTGAACTCAGCTTCAACTTAACTCATAGTCGCCCCCAGTCGTGTTACGAACACTCTCCCTTCCCTCTGTCACCGTTTCTCTCATTTTTACTGTGATGGCGACGGATAAGCTGTTGGAAACAAGTAAAATTTTGTGATGGGAACCGATGAAACACTCTCGGTCCTTCCCTCTGGTTCCCATTTTACAAAATTCCCTTTACGAACAAAAGAGTACGATCTCATTTTACGCCGACAGAGATGAGAAACACTGCTGTATATACTCCCATGAAACACTCTCCCTTCCCTCCCTACATCTAATTTTCACTGTGATGGGAACCAGAGGCAAGTTCTGGAAACGCCCCTTCCGCAGAACCCAAACGACGTCGTACAATCGGCCCCCGACATCCCTCAAAAACCCTACCAGAAACAACAACAACAACGGTTTGTTCTCGAAGCTGGTGGTTGATCCCAATCCTTTAGTCCCAATCCCCTTAGGATTTAAATCCTAGCTCCACCCCTGAATGTGGCAATGCATATGGGAAAGTCCATAAAGAAAGGAGATAAGAGATTTGTTCGATGGTTACAAAATGATAAGAAAGAAATCTATAACTTTTATGTTGATCATCTCTCCTTATTATTTCAAATACTATGAGATAATTTTATTTGAAGTTAGCGCATTTTGGAGAACGGCTATAGCCCCAATATAAAAATTCTCCCACTTTAACTAGGATTTTAAGGAGGCTATAAACAGAATCACTTTAACTAGAATTTTAAGGAGGCTATAAACAGAATTTTTGGAGAATGTTTTGGAGAATTCTCTCACTTTAATAATTAAGATTTTGACAATGATATGAACCAATTCGAAGTTAGCTCGAGACTCAATTTCTTAATTAAATAGATAAACTTTGTGCATAAATTAACTCTCTCTCTCTCTCTCTCTTCTCTCTCTCTCTCTCTCTCTCTCTCTCTCTCTCTCTCTCTATATATATATATATATATATATATATATATATATATATTCAATCATATAATTTAAAAATAAATTAATTATAAAAAAATTGATTAATTAAACTAAATTATGAGCCAACTTATTAAATCGAATTTACGAGCTAATTAAATTCATTTGATTCATATTTTTTTATTTAAATTAAATATATTTTTAATCTTTATAAATATACAAATTTTTTATTTCAATCCTTCATTAATTTTATTTTTATTTTTTTTTAAAGTGTACCATTTTAATTAGAGTGAAGAAAACAGGATTTAATTTGTTGGGTTAATCCGTCAACCTATTATTTTTTACGAGTTGAATTCAAGATTTCAACTCACTTTTATTTTTCAACCTGCGTAACTTGCGGATTAAGCGGGAGAGGAGACTATTGATCCGTCGAGTTGAATTTTTTTAAAAGTGTTATAAATGAAGTTTTTTTTGTGTTTATAGTATTTTTATAAATATGATATTTATTTTATTTTATTTTTTTAATCTATGTAAATTATAATTTTTTTATTTTTAAAAAATATTATAATTTTTTTTATTTTTTATATATTTTATTTTTATTTTTTAAGTGAATTAACTCGCTAATCCATCGATTTTTTTTTTTTTTTAAGCGAATCAACCTACCAACTCATCATCTCATCGTAAAACGAGGTGAATCAATTTTTTTAATTTATTTTTCAAAATAGATCAACCTAACTTATCCTGTATTTTGACGAGTTGAAAGTGAGACGAGACGAGTTGTCCCGTTTTATCACCTCTAATTTTAGTTCTTTCAATTAGGAAGGGTTTTTGTTAAGAAGTGATATGACTAACAAAACTCCAACCCATAATAGCCACGTATCCTAATACTAACGTGTCATTATATCATTGGCCACCATTTGCCACGTCCCCACCCGTCACCGATCTCTTCTTTTTCCTCTGCTCTCAACCCCTCTTCTTCCTCTCCTCTCCTCCAAACCACAAGGTTACACCACGAATCCACCCACAAAATCCCATTAGTCCTCCATCTATGCAAGATCCCATAAGCCACCAAACCTGTTCTCATAGCTAGAATATCAAACAAAACCCCAAAACCTAAAATCCACCAACATTGAACCACCCATCTTCACTGCAAACCCCAGAGGACCAAAATCACCCAACAGAAGTCACCATTTCAGGAACAAAGCAACAACGACATCAACCCAAATCGTAGAGACGGCAGCAGAACCACCAAAGCCACCGCAAACCACTATTACTCGCAAGCAAATCCCTTGGTATAATAACACCTAGAGGAGTTGCAGAGCACCATCGTCCTCCCTCCACCCACGAGTTGCAGATTTGGGAGTTGACAAGGTGTGGGTCGCCAGCGATGGGGTTGATGGTGGAAGCTGGGTTGTGGCGGTAAGGTTGTTTGGTATATGGTGACTCTATGGGGTGAATGGTGGCTGGAACAAGAGTGGTTTTCTGGGTTTGAGACATTTTGACCATGGTGTTGTGTGGGCATTTGTTGAAGATGATGGCTAAGCAAGTATCTCCCTTTTAATTTGGACCTAAACTAATAGACTGAAATGAAAAGCTCACTTTTTTGCACAAAATAAAACTGGTGCTCTAATTGGAAAAAAATGGTGGGTTTTGTTTCTTTTTTGCGGAGAGGGAAAAGGGTGAGGAGAGGAGAAGAAGAAGATGAAGAAGAGGGGCTGAGGGAATTGAGTGACATGAGAAATGGTGACAATTGATTTACTGTCACGCGGAGTGCATAAGACATGTGAAAAATGTGATTTGAAATTCCATTAATCATGTCATCACTTAATATATCTTTGATATCGAAAGAGATCAAAAGTTCATTTTTTTTAAAAAAATTGAACTCAAATCAAAATTAATTTGGCACGTGGAAGCAAGCACTAAGCTCAAGGAGCACTGTCTTATCTCGCATCAATAATATTGCCCGTTCTGTTAGTTTTTATTATGAAATGAATTATGTAATAAAATTTGGTCAACACCCATGTACCATACAAGCCATAAAAGGTGATGCAAGAATTAGAAGAAATTAAATTGAAGTGCTAGAACTCGAACTGCGTGTTTGATGTGTACCCAAGTGCGTTAAGGTGAGTAGCCATGGCGCTATTCATGGGTGGTGGACCGCACCTAAGTATCTGCAAAAATATAACCATTTTTTAAATTATAAAGTGATGAATAATCTGACCAAGTAAAATAGGTCAACGTGAAAAAGAAAAATGATTCCATTCGTAATTGGTACGCTATAGGTTTATTCTAATTTCAACCTGGATATCAGGGTTTGGTTGAGGACAATTGGCTCGAATAATCTCCTTGGATATATACCCAACGCCACCATTCCATGGATTAGGAGGCTGCCAAGTGTTGAAAACATCAAACATTTTATTCTACAAAGACATTGATACCTATGAAGTATGAACTGAAACTTATTGTGATAATGAAGCCATTTATTTATTACTGACGAGAAAAGGTTTGTTAAAGATAAAGTGAATTAAAGTCACAAAATTCTTATTATAATTTTAGTTTAAGGCCACTTAATTTTAAAGCATGTGTATGCATAAAATAGATTATTTTCTTTAGGGATCGCATAATTAAGAGAGACAATTTTTTTTTCTGGAATTAAGAGAGATATTTGAAATAATGCAAGAGGATTATGCATATTACAAGAATCCTACAAATGTTTATGTTTTGGGATAGAGCAACCAACCTTATTAAGAACATAATATACTTTGAAACGGTCAGGATATGTGTTTGCAAACCTATCTAGTTCTTCCTGCAGTACCAATCAGATCACTCACAAATTAAGCGAATCCAACAGTTAACATTAAATTCAAATTATTCTTCTTTAATCATTTCCTCGATTTACACTTTTACCTGGTCAATGTATAGCATTTATTTTATGTTTTTGTTATTATTATAAACATTGAGAGAGAAGAGGAGACAATCTTATCCCAAAATCAGAGTATGTTGCAAACCATAACGAGATTTACAATGATATTATTAATAAGGAAACAAACTATACTGTTGTGAAAAAAGAGATTGTAGATATTAAAGTTTTATTAAATCTAATTAATCTCATACTGTAGGTTAAATTTTAGTGTCAAGTTTAAATTCTAAAACACGAGTACAAATCACAATTTAAGTGTCAAGTGTAATTCTCTAAAACACAATGTTTTCAACTCAAATATCCATCTTCCGTAATTTACTAGCTTTAATCGAACAGTTGAAACTATACCCACTATACCGCTAAAGATAATAGTTGAAAGTTGAAACTGCTGTATCATACATATATCTCTGTAGAAAAGATGGAAAAAAATACTACAATTCTTTAGTTGATTTGGTTTGTAATCAGATGTATTTGTATAATAACTTGTTTATTCTATTACTCACACTTACAACATTACCATAAAAACATTTTAAATCGAATAATTACCATTCTCTAAAGCAAAGATTTCGTAACGAGGTTACCTTTAACAGAATGTCTTCCACTGTCACATTGGCGTATACAAGGTACAACTTTGTTTCATCCTTAGGATTTTCTAGTATGGCTCTTATGAGCTGCAACAAAAGGTGGGAAAAAAGAAGAAAAATAAGCTCATTTTCTACCTGCTTACAAACACTTAAAAGGATTAGATAATCATGTCAAACTCCTTCAATAAAATTTTTTAGTTGAAGAAAGTCCATATGTGAGTTTGTAAATGCCTTTAGTAATATGGAGTATGCATAATGTGCTCATTAAAATTGCACCTTTTTCAAGTGCCTAAAAATATATGTACCTGAAACATTGGGGTAATGCCTGAACCTCCAGCAAGCATTCCAAATGCGCTAACCTGGCCAGGTTTGTAACTGAAACGTCCCTACAAGCTCGCGTGTATACCCATCACACTTACATTCCATATATTTATCGATAATAATTTTATATGATTTTAAGACTTCCAAGTATTTGAAAACTAAGCACCACTTAGAGCTTCAATTTTTTTTTATATATAAATTTTTATTTTGGCTAAGGAAGGAGGTACCTTGGGGCCCTTCACGGCCAAGCGGTCACCCTCCTTCATTTCTCTGAAGTGGTGGGACATCTTTCCATTTGGGTACATCTGCTTGCATATATACATATTTAAATAATGATCATCACAAATACAGTTTGTAGCAATAAATATACAAGGAAAAGATAAATTCATATATCCTTTTGCAAAATGTGTCCACAAAAATTGTACCTTAACAACCAATTCAAAGTAGCCAATATCTGAATCCAACGTGATTGGTGTATATGATCTTATAACTTCCTTTCCTTGACTATCTTTTCCCCTGCTTAACAGTTAAAATAAAATAGTACATGACTCTCTGGTATTTTTTTTATTATGATTATATTTCAACTTTAGGTGTTGCGTATAATAGAAGGAAAATATTTTTTATACATTAAAAATATGCACACTAATGACACTATATTTATACTGTATATTTATATAAAAAATAAAATATAAAAATTAGATAAATAACGAGATCATTAATAGAATAAGTTGAATGTAACGCTAGAGAAAAATGTGTGAAATCTTTTTCAAACCTGGCAAGTATATTTTTTCCAACAGGAAGGCCCAATACCGAAGTAGAAGTAGGAAGGGCAAATCTGAATCGTGCAACATTGGGGCTGATCTGGGTCTTTTCTAGAAGTTTAAATTCTTTGAATTTGTTGGGGTCCAAGCAACCTGAAAATGTTGTCATTTTGGTTGTCAATTTGTATGCAAAGAATAAGTCTAATTGCATTTAAAATTAGGGCGCCTTTCAATTGATAAACACTTTCATATTGCTTTAGGATTGTGTTTTTGTAAGCTCAAGGCCATAAGCATTTATAGCCTTTTTTTTTAAAAAAAAAGTGTTAATTAATACACCCTCATCTTAATGCCGTTTCATTGATCTAAAGGTTAGAAACAACGAGCGCTTATGTGCTCGAGTATTTTCTTGTAAATCCTTATTGTTTTATTGATTCAATTACGTAAACCATGGTTTATAACATAACCCATATGTTAGCCTATTATGATTCTTTATACATCAAGTTTAGGGTATCGAATTTATTAGACTGAGAAAGAATGAGACAAGTTTAATTAGGTGCTTTGCTTCTTAGGATGTTACTTGAAAAAAGACAAAAAAGTGAGAAAAGGGTCTTGAGATAACAAGACAATTAATTAAATTAAATTAAAGGACTGGGTTCTAAATAGGAAAATGTTTATCATTTTTTAGTCAAGATTATAGAAATTAATTAATATATGTAGTTATTAAGTTTAGTGGAGACAATAAAAGATGAGATTAAATTAAAAAAATAATAATTAATGTATCATTAAAAATTTTAAATAACAGATAAATTTGAAACAAAATAATTTTTTTAAAAAATATAAATAAAAAGAACTAATGTAGTACCTAATTTGGGTTTCTTGTGGAAGTAAATATAAGAAGCAGACGTACGGCAAACGGCAACAAGAGTAACTCATGAATAGAAGTATTAATTAATCGTTGGTGATAGTGCAATTGAAGAAGGTTTTAATGAGATGGTCAAATGACTTTGAAAATGTTACAAACAAATCAAATGTAAAAGAAGTAGTAGTAGTAGTGAAATAAAAACCTTTGGGGGGTTTCCTGCAAATGAAAAGATAAGCCGTAAGGCCAACGGCAACAAGAGCAACTGCGCCACCTAGCAGTTCAGGCTGCAGGTTCTCAGCAAAGGGTAAGCGCTTCAAATCCATTATGGGCAAGCGAAATGACATTTCGAATGGCAGTTTCAACATTTTGCATGAAAAATTGGCAAATCCACAACTGCTATACATATATATATATTATGTAACATGCAAACTGCAAGAGATATAATAATATAAAAAAGCTTCACCTTCAAATGATTAATTCTTTTCTTCTTCTTCTTCTCATCATTGTTCTCATCAAATGAAGCAAAGAATAACTCCAAACGTCTCACGGAGGACATAATATTCTATACTTATACATTTCTTAAATAAAATTGAGGATACCTTTACACCAAGGAAAAATAAAAATGAACATCTGCCAAATGAATATGTAATTGAACATTGCTGTTAGATATTAATTCTTTAATTCTTTAAAATAAAATTTAGATGCATACACTTAGAACAAAAGACCATAAGGCTTAAGATCTACATATTGCCAGATTATCAAGAATTCTTGAATTTTCATAAATATCTGGATCTATAACTTTTGATCACCAACAGTTACGGAATCTTTGCGGCAATCAATCACGAACAAAGGGGTGATTTGTGATCTTTCTCAACCAAATCATCTTAGCTCTTTAATGGGACCGTCGTCTCTCTTTCAGATGGAGAAAAGGAAAACTGTGTTATGATTTTGTATATTGGAGACCATAACTGTTTCTGACATATATTAACCAATTAGGATTCCCATAATCCCCTAATGGTCCAATATGATATCTACTCATTAAGTCCACATCAAGTTGTGAAGTCTACGGGCTCACTAAATTAGATCACTTAATAACAAGCCCAATAAATTAAATAGCTAATATAATTGTCAATTAAATATAATGTCCAACATTAATTAGGAAACGTAAATTTCCTAACAATCTCCCACTTGGGCTTCATATTATTCCTGAAACAATTATACTACAAATTCTTTAGGCGGGCATCCATATCTTATTTATCTTTAAACTTCTCCTTAATACAATCTGGTTCATCTCATATATTAGCTATGAAACTACTGCAACTTTTATCATAATCAAACGTAAATAAACCACAATGATCACCATAACAATACACTTAATGACAAAGATCAAATATATATGGATGAGTAGCATGGAAATTACATGCAATGTGATCTCAAACATGCCTATTTTTAACTGGTCCTTCTTTAATCTTTAGTGAGATCAATCCAAAATCCTTAAATGCAACAGTAATGTTGCATATACAAAGCATAAACAAGTTCAAAAATAGAATCATAAATCATCAACTTTATTCTGCAGAAAATCAAATAACACAATGTCCAAAGTAAAACATAGAAGATAAAAAGACTCTCTAAACTAATGTATCCTTAGGAATAACAATCATATGAGCAGTATGCTCATGAAAAACCTTAGGTGTCAAGCCCTTAGTTAATGGATCAGCTAGCATAAAATCTGTCCTTGTATATTTTATAGAAATTTTGTTTATCCTGAACTCTGTCTTTAACAACTAGAAAGTCGATGTCGATAAACTTCGACTTATCGACATCGTCGAGCTCCTAATTGTTGTTGGAGTAAAGAACTATTGAGTTATTGTCCCAATAAATCTTCAGTGGTCTGTCAATGCCATCAACCACACGTAAACTAGTGACAAAATTTCGCAACCATATCCTATGGTTGGACGCCTCATAACAAGTTATGAACTCCGCTGCCATGGTCAAAGAAGCTATAAGAGTCTGTTTAGCAGACTTCCATGAGATAGCTCCTCCAGCCAACACATAGATGTAGCCTGATGTGGAGTGCCTGCTATCTTGACATCCCGCAAAATCGGAGTTATAGTACCCGATGATCTCTAAACTGTCAGATCTCCACTAAGTAAGCATGTAGTCTTTTGTTCTCTTCAAATAACGCATCACGTGTTTGGTGCTTTCCAATGCTGCATACCAGGATTGCTCAAATATCTTTCCAAAACTCTCACTATAAATGTTATATCAGGACTAGTACAAACTTGAACGTATATTAGACTCCCTACTGCTGATGCATAAAGAATCTTTTGCATCTCTTTCATTTCAAGATCATTATTGGGGCACTGTTTGAGACTAAACTTATCTCCTTTAGCAACGGGTGTGTCTCCTGGTTTACTATCTTTCATACTGAATCTATTTACGACTTTATCGATATAGCTCATTTGTGACAACCTAAAGATACCTCGAGAGCAATATCTTAGTATTTGAATATCCAATACAAAAGAGGTGTCCCCAAAATCTTTCATCTCGAAATTCTTCGTTAGAAATTTCTTGGTTTCATGCAATAAGCTTATATCGCTACTAGCAAGCAGAATATTATCAACATATAATACCAGAAAGATGTATTTACTCCCACTAAACTTGTGATATGCACAGTCATCAACGACATTTGCCTCAAAACCACACGAGGTAATGACTTAATAGAACTTGTGATACCATTAACGGGAAGTCTATTTGAGACCACAGATGGATTCCTTTAGCTTGCATACTATAGACTTTGGGTCACCCGACACAAAATTTTCTAGTTATGCCTCGTCAATGTTTCCATTTAGAAACATAGTCTTGACATCCATCTGATGTAGTTCTAAATCAAAATGAGCTACCAGTGCCATTATTGTCCTAAAGGAGTCTTTCGAGAATACTAGAGAGAAAGTCTCTTTGTAGTCAATGTCTTCCTTTTGAGTAAAGTCTTTAGCAACAAGACGAGCTTTATATCTCTCGACATTACCCTTTGAATCCCTTTTGGTCTTAAATATCCATTTACAACAAATAAGTGTATATTGGTAAAGAATAGGTTAAGTGAAAAGTATATAAGTGGGAAGACCCATAGACTCATTGTTTCAAGGTTTTGGGTTAAGATATGACGTCAGATCCACTATTGTAGTTTATCACTTAACCCATTGATGAAGATCTCCCCTGCTTTTGGGCTCTCCCTATGGCTTAACAAGTGGTATCAGAGAGGTTATCGTTGTTAGATTATTAAGATTTGTGATTTTTTTGAAGCATAATTAGGGTATTTTTTTATTTTCCTATAATGATTGTCTCTCCCAATTTTTTTATGAACCCTAATTATGAAATTTAAGGCTTTTACCTTTTTTTTTTGCTGCACAAGAATGTATTGGCCGAGAATATGTGTATTTGCTACACGTTTGTTGCACAGTTGCTGCACGAAACTTGTGTTTTCTTTTACGAAAAGTAATATTTTTCCAATAAACTACATGGTCTACCCGTGTTAGGGTCCATAGTCGTAATACGTCAAGATTGAATCAGGTCATCTTAACAAAATGGAACACGCTAGGCCGTGTTGAGTAATACGGTCGTGACATGTATTGATAAAAAAAAATTTGGTTAGTCTAGTATTTTTTAATTAAGTTAATTGAAACAACATGTTGTCAAAGTAATTCATGTTGTGTAAATTAATTTAATTAAAATTGCATAGATGTTTGCGTGAAGTTATTTATGCAAATTGTGCTCGGCCCAAAGGAAGACACAATTTGGCCAAATAATGACATGCCTGCGGTGGTGAATATGTGACGATTATAAAGTTTTTATTTTTCATGTGAACAATAGTTGGTCCAAAGAAAAGTTGTTGTTTAATAGAACTTATTGTCAATATTTGATCATTGCATTGAGAGTACCACTTACAATTAATTTCTCTGTCCAAAGACTAGGAATTAATGTTGTGCTAGGTATCTTGTGATGAATTCTCAATTTTGGATAATTGTTCATGTCTTATTTTTATTGACGTGCTTATTTATGTGAATATGTTTGTTTATTTTGTTCTCTATCTAGTTTCTGTTACTAGTACTGTAAATATTTCTGCTCAAGTCAATACCGTCTCAATGCTGAATGGGATGAATTTCAAAGCCTAGAAATTAAGAAGTCGTGGAGATAATTCTCGGTTGTATGGATTTAGATCCGGCACTTAGGATGGAGCGACCCACTCCTACTCCAGAAAATCCTAATGAGGTTAAAATTGAGAAGTGGGATCGCTCTAATCAAATGTGCTTGATGATCATGAAGCACTCCATTCTGGAAGCGTTTCAGGGCTCTATTGTTGAGAGCAAGAATGCCAAGATGTTCCTTGAGGAAATTGAGCAATATTTTGCCAAGAATGAAAAGTCAGAGGCCAGTAACCTTTTAGCTAAACTCGTCTTGATGAAATATAAGGGCATAGGGAACATAAGGGAGTACATTATGGAAATGTCTAATCTTGCATCAAAGCTCAAGTCACTCAAGTTAGAGTTGTCTGAGGACTTGCTCGCGCACTTGGTTTTAATCTTTCTTCCTGCACACTTTGGACAATTCAAGGTAAGTTATAACACTCAGAAGGACAAATGGTCCCTCAATGAGCTTATATCTCACTGTGTACAAGAGGAAGAAAGGCTGTAGAGAGATAAGATATAAAGTACTCACTTGGCTTAGGCCTCTCAGAACAAGAAGAAGAAGAGAGCTAAGGATACTGCGGAAGGTTCTTCTCATCAGAAGAAGCAGGATGAGAAATTTACTTTCTACTTCTGCAAGAAGTCAGGACACATGAAGAGAGAATGTCCCAAGTAGGCCGCCCGACGTGTAAAGAATGGTAAGCTTCTCACTTTAGTTTGTTCTGAAGTTAATTTAGCTTTTGTACCTAAGAATACTTGGTGGATAGATTCTGGTACTACTACTCACATAAGTATGCCTATATAGGGTTACCTGTGGAGCCGACCGCCAAGTGATGACGAAAGATTCATCTTTGTGGGCGATGACAATAAAGTTACAGTAGAAGATATAAGAACTTTTAGATTATAATTGAAAACTATATTTCATTTGGATTTGTTTGGGACATTTGTTGCACCATCATTTAGACGGAATTTAATTTCTATTTCTAGTTTGGACAAATCAGGTTTTTCTTATTCATTTGGAAATAATAAAGTTAGTCTCTATTAAAATTCATGTGTTGTTGGTTTTGGTTCTTTGATTGATAATCTATATATGCTTGACATTGTTGGTTCCTATAATAAAATATTACAAACAAGTTCAAAAGGTACAAAGCGAAAATTAAATGAGAATTCAGTCACCTTATGGCACAAGCATTTAGGCCATATCTCTAAACAGAGAATTCAGAGGCTTGTATCATATGAAATTCTTGAATCCTTAGATCTATCAGACTTTTAAGTCTGTATTGAGTGTATCAGGGGAAAACGAATAAGCATAAGGAAATTAGGTACTGAAAGAGCTAAGGATGTCTTAGAACTAATACATACGGATATTTGTGGTCTTTTACCTATGCCTTCTTGGAATGGACAACAATACTTTATTACATTCATAGACGATTACTCTAGGTACAATTACCTATATTTAACACATGAGAAGTCTCAATCCCTAGGCGTTTTCAAGTCTTTTAATGCTAAAGTTGAACTTTAACTTGGAAAGAAAATTAAGGCTGTCAAATCTGATCGTGATGGTGAATACTATGGCAGATATGACGGATTAGGAGAGCAACGTCTAGGACCCTTTGCACTTTTTCTCAATGAGTGTGGAATTGTCCCGCAATACACTATGTCGGGCAAACCCATCATGAATGGTGTTATAGAACGACGAAACCGAACTCTTAAGGATATGGTAAGAAGTATGATTAGTCATTCTTCCTTTCCATAGTCACTTTGGGGAGAAGCCTTAAAGACCACAATTTATATCCTTAATAGGGTACCAAGTAAAGCAGTAACCAAAACCCTTTTATGAGCTTTAGACTAGCAAAAGGCCTAGCATAGGACATTTGCACATTTGGAGTTGTCCAGCTGAGGCACAGTCTTACAAGCCGCATGAAAGAAAATTGGACTCAAGAACAGTTAGTTGCTATTTCGTTAGTTATGCTGAACGCTCTCAGGGGTATATGTTTACAATCCCACATCAAGATCTTTTTTTTAAAAAACAGGAAATGCGAGATTCCTTGAGGAAGTTGAGTTTGAGGGGGAAGGAAATATAAGGAATGTTGTCTTCGAAGAAGAACCTGTTATTGACAGTGATCAAGTCCTTGTATCTATCACTATTCAAGAAACAATTCTAGTATTAGACAATAATGTTTAAGCTATTATTCCTGACATTGTTCTAGAATAAGGCAACATTGATGAGGTTCTTCCTCAAGCACCACCTATAGAACAAACTCAACAACCTCAAGAAGTGCCATTAAGGAGATCCATTAGAGAGAGAAGAAGCGCGATATCAAATAATTACATCGTCTTTCTCCAAAAACATGAGGATGCCATTGGTTTAACAGAGGATGATCCAATCAACTTCTATCAAGCTATGCGTAGTTCTAACTGTCAAAAGTGGATTGATGCCATGTAGGATGAGATGAAGTCTATGAAGGACAATGACGTTTGAGATCTCGTCGAATTATCTGAAAAGGTGCGAAGAGAAACCGTGTTATGATTTAATATATTGGGAACCATAACTGTTTTTGACGTATATTAACCAATTAGGGTTCCCATAATCCCATAATGGGCCAATATGGTATCCACTCATTAAGCCCGCATCAAATTGTGAAGTCTACGGGCTCACTAAATTAGATCATTTAATGACAAGTTCAATAAATTAAATAGCTAATATAATTGTCAATTAAATATGATACCAAACATTAATTACGAAACGTAAATTTCCTAACAATTGCAACCCCACTACGAGCCAGTACCAACAACCCTAATATACAATTGAGCTATAATCAGACTAGCTGGTGTACCGAGTTAATTGTGAATCGATATGCTCACTGGTCGTATCTGTTAAGAGTTTCATGTCGCAAACTTAAATATTTCAGGTGTGATTTATATATCTGTTGCATCACTTCACTTAATGTCAATTTGTTTTAGGTTAAAATCTCACATGGTATCAGAGTCGAGATCCTATTTTTGTTGCCTACTTCACTAGGCTCATCTGTTCTGTCCAGATATCTGTGAAAAATAGTGTTAAGAGTCTCATATTATCTGCTCAATATTAATGTCAATTAATTTTTTATTAGAACCTCACACTATCAAATCCTAAATGTAATTGGCAAGATTCAAACATGTGGGTAAGGTTCAATCTGGGCACCGTTCACAGCCATTATATATGCATGCTAGTGTTCTTTCTGGGTTACTATTCTTACATAATAATATCGTAATCTATGTTGCATAAACCTAATTAATTGGAATTTTTCAAGGAAATAAATATTATATATATTTAACTGATATTAATTATTATATTTTGCTATTATATAATAATATAAATATTTAGTGTAAATGCATCATGAATCATTTTTATCATTTTATTGTAAACTGAACAATATATCTAGCTGCATTCGAGGTTGGATATTTCTGTGATTGAAGGTTTCTTCTCCCTGTTAGAGTCCTACTATATGTCTAGCATCTATAAACAAGAGACTAGGGAGTGTATCATATGGATGTTGAGAAAGTATGGTGTGGCCGAGTCGTGGAATAAAAAGTAGTGTGTTAATTTACAAGAAGGAAGGAATTGGAAAGGTATTGGAACTGAGGACAAATGGTGTGGTTTTGGTGGTCCCAATTGGAGATGGAGAAACAGTGTCCTTGCATTCCTTTGTCCTCAAGACCCAAAAGATGGCGAAACTCGGAATCCAAAGTACAAAGCTAGGGTTCCGTGCTTGTACACAGCGAGCTTGGCTTTACTTGACAAAGAAAGCATGCAATTTCGTGCCCTATGAACGAGAGGCAAGCTAAATACTGATATTGTAGTGCTATATTTATTTGGCTAGAAGTCATTATATTGATGCTTACATTGATATGGAGTACCATAAGATTTGTGGTATCTCCTACATAACACAACAGAAATCTAGGCCATTCTGTTGTTCTTTTTGTTGTTGTTGTTGTGTTGTGTGTGGGTGGGGGGCAAAACCCTTGATCAATTGGTTATTAATTCTGATGTTCTCTTTAACTCTTGATTTTTTCTAGGTACGAGCTGTTATATTATGGTCAGTTATATAAAAAGTTAACAATCACTTGGCTAAGATAGATTTCCAGGACTTCCAAGCGAAAATGTTGAATATAAATTTACTTTAGCATGCTATCTTTTCCGAGTTTAAAACATAAATTACTGTTGCTAGTTGAGTCTATTTTCTGATATATGGCATCAGCCATCAAGTGTTATCTATCTATTACTAATATAAAGGGGATAACACTTTTTGGTGTCAACTTTTTTTTTCTCCATATTTACAACATCTTTTTATCTTTTTACATCTTCACGTCGGGATAAAGTTGTAAACATGGTCAGCATTCTATTCACGTTCTAAAACAATTTTTTTATCTCATCTTAACACAATCGTATTTTTAAATTCAAATTCATGCTCACATGCATAATGGAACTTCTAATAACTTCTACAGAGATGGACGGTTACAAAGAGATGGATAGTTAAAATAAAAAATGTGAATTTACAGGCACGTTACCTGTCAATCCACTAGTCCACAATAATGATCTTTTGGCTTGATTGATTACTCACTAACCTATCATTGTTTATGCAGTTGCATAGTGTGGGGGCAAGATGATAAATAAGAAGGAATGGATTCAGATGAGATTGATAGCAAAGAAGAAATGGGTAGTGAGAAAGTTCGGAAATCTCTGTAATTCTTTTTTTCATTTTAGCATTTGATGCTTTACTTATTTTACAATAAAGTAGTTAGAGAGATAAACTTTTGGATTTAACTATGTTGAACATGTTGCCAAAAGATGGTGGAGAAAGCATGATAGCAATTGCTATAGTTGCCCTAAATTTAAATAAATTATCGAGGACATCTACATCCTTATTGTAGTTTGCCAAGACTGATATGAGTTTAAGATGTTATCTAGTTAGGTCAAATTGAGCAAGATTAATAGGTGCATTATTCCTGGCATCACTTTCTTCCTAGCCTCTGGACTGGACGTAACATAGATTATTATTACCATTTAGCTAAGTCTTATTGTCCCAAATATTGGCCCATTGCCTTTCACTTTTCTATGTTTGTACTACTTGTAATCGAATTACTAGATTTAAATCCAGCTGTAGTGCTTGTTTATATTCTTCCATCCATCTAGAGATAAGTAGCTTAATACAAAAGCTTTCGAATACCTTTCCCTGATATCAATGTTTGTTCCTTTTCTTCTTCTTTCAGTAGTTTCCTTTTTATGAAAAATTTCAGGTGTTATCAAATAGTTTTTCTTTTCTAAACTGATATATTGAATCGACATTCATCACGAGTAAACCATACTCTCACATTACATTTGATATTGATGATATAGCACATACATTGTACAATATGAGTCATTGTGGGGAAGAATGGACTGTTTCCACATTGCTTATTTTATCAAAATGATAATTACACTTTGGATCATGAAATTTTAAAATGTAATGTAATTTTAGGCTGTAACTCATGGGTTCTCAGGGTTGGTCAATGGGATTCAAATTTGACTCAGAAATGTCTAATGTTTGCATGATATTTTGACAACACATAAGAAAAGAAAATGAGGGCAATTTGAATTCTCATTATGTCTAACATATTGAATTCTCCACTTCTTATATAAGTGACTTACAGTGATCAAGCTGCTTGAGTTCTCATTATTTTTTATTGGCCAGAGTGCTCTCAATTAGTTTTTATTGGCCATATGTATGCTTGACATAATTGACTAATTTCCTAAAATGAATTATCTGTGAAATTGGCTGGAATATGCTGCAGAATCAGCTTATAAGATTTTTGGATGAAAAGAAGAAAAAATACAAGGAATTTGGAGGACAAAGGAAAAAAAGCTTGTAAGTTTGATTCATTTAGTGCTGACTGCCGATGTTCTCTCAAGGGAAGAAAATTAAAATCTTTTTGCTTCCATTACTCACAAAAACAAGCTTGCATGTACAATTCATAGACATGTTATATCAAACATCAACATGTACGTCAACTCAATTATTTCTTTTAGGCTCTGTATTTTTATTTT
Organism: Ormosia emarginata; assembly: GCA_029884605.1. NCBI lineage: Eukaryota > Viridiplantae > Streptophyta > Magnoliopsida > Fabales > Fabaceae > Ormosia > Ormosia emarginata. Next base: position 42,096,441 of record JAQQTP010000089.1, on the reverse strand, counting down.
TCAAATAATCTTTTTAGAAAAAAGCGTATGAAGTTTTTGTTGGTTTGGTTTGGCACCTGCTACAGGATGCTATTAGTGCCTGTATAAGGTTGGTTTGGTTGCACAAATGTTATATGCTGTTGAACTGAGAGAAGAGTTAAGAAGCCAAGCAGTGTATATACTTTGATCCCCTTTTTTTCTTATTTTTTCTTTCCTCTCAAACTTAGTTGGATATGGCAAAATCTTTCTTCAGTGTAGTGCCTTTGTTTCTTTAAGACTAATTCTGCATACTAGAATCAGCCTTTATACATTTGTACAAGGATATTTTAAAAATGGACCTTTTGTAATGCTATTCATAGTCATTTTAACTATTTTTCTGATCAAATTAAAGATTTAAAGTATATTCTTTGTTAAATAGCTTGCTTGAAAGTAATGAAAGACGTTTCCATAGTTTTTGGGTAAGATAATAGCTGATGATAATTGAAATTATATCTGTACAAATTTCAATGGTATTATGAATTCTGCATGTTGATCAATTGAACTTACCATTCTAGTATTGGTATGGCGCCTTATGAAGCACTGTATGGCAGAAACTGTATATCACCAATCTATCGGATTAAGTCGGGAGAAAAGAGTCTCATAGGACCTGAGTTGAAACAACAAACTACAGAAAAGAAGATAATCAAAGATAGACTTATTACTGCTCAAAACATGCAGAAAAATAATGCAGATAAAAGAAGAAAACCTTTTGAGTTTGAAAAAGGAGAACATATATTCTTAAGCTTTAATCCAGATACTGGTTTAGGCAGATTTCTCAAATCAAGAAAACTCAGTCCAAGGTACCTTGGTTCTTTCCAAATTTTGGAGAAGGTTAGAACAGTCGCATATATATTAGCTCTACCACCAAACTTATCTCATTTTGCATGTATCCCAACTTAGAAAATATGTTCCAGATCCTTCTATTGTTTTGGAATATAAGTCAGTGCATCTACAAGATAACTTCACAATGCCAATTGAACTAGAAAACATGCTGGACTTCCAAAATAGGCAACTTAGAAACTAACATATCCCTCTTGTCAAAGCGTGTTGGAAGGGTTTTTCACCTGCAGAAGCTACTTGGGAATCTCAGAAAGAAATGAAAAGGCCTATCCTGAATTATTTAATTAAAGAAACTGAGTTTTGGAGACAAAATTCATAAAAGTAGAGGAGAATTGTAACATCCCCCAGAACGGCTATTATGTGATATCTTGGGAGTAAATGTTGCACAATTTAAATGATGTTAGCATGCTGAACATAACAGTAGATTACTTACGTGATATTGGTATATTATATTGTTCATAATAATTAACATCCTTCCCTTTCCTAGTTTTATAAACCCAATTAGCTACCTTAGGTAGTAACGAAGTGTAAACTTTTAGATATGAGATTAAGAGGAAGGAGAAATCAGTAAACAACTAGTTAAAAAGGGTGAAAGAAACTATAGAATAAAGAATTCAACAATGGAAAGAGTAAATTTTAGTTGGTAAGAGTGTGACTAAGCATCTACTCATAATAGAAGTATAAACTCCTAAGTGATTAAAAATGAGTTATTTAAGCATAAAAGCATCAAAAACTTCCTAATAAACTATCTAATGACACCTAAGAAGAGTAAGGGACACGTGCTGCGGTAAGTAAATTACACCTCTCAAATCACTCAAGACCCTCACCTGATGTCCTTCTTAGTTGAGCCTCTTACTTCTGCGTGTAGAAACTTAACATAAAAAAGCTCGTTTCAATAGCCATGAGAAAGAAAATGAGAGAGAGAGGGAGCTGATGCAGGGAAGAACAAAGAAGGGAAGGGAAATTAGTGTTGCATGTCTAGTGAGAAGTTTGATTTCAGACTTGAGAGTGAAAGGAAACCCGAAGCTTACATTTTGAGCTACAAGGCAAGCTCAATTGCTACACAAATTTGTAAAACTAGTACATGCAAGTTGTTTATTTCATGCATTCTTCTAAGAAGTGCAGTTTGAACTTTGTGATATGCTTCCTCTCATGCCTAATTTCGGTTATACATAAATTGCATGTATAAAGAATAATGGGAACCTTGACGAGGGCTCTTATTCTAGTGCTAGCCAGCAGTACTTACGGTGCTTGAACTGAAAATGGATTAGGGAAGATCATGCTTGCAGCTGTATTGCGAGGGAACACTACTGATTTATGCATGAATTCTGATCTATGGTGTGTTTTGCTCTCAACTGCATATTGAGGAATCTCCATCCTCATTGTTTTCATGTCACAATTTACAGGGAAGGAGTAGAAAGAATGAAAAAGGAGTGAATGCCTTATCCAGTGAATTTTATTTTTGATCATGTTAATATGTAATTAAGTGCTACTTGTTTTGTAAATGTTGACTCAAAGCTCTGTAAATTATGGAAAGACTTAATAACCTTATTCTTAAGGTCTCATGTAGTTCCTATATATGAGTCTGTCTTAATGTAGTCTTAGCTACTTATTACAGAATCCATAAGACCCTCTTTACTTTTAAATCTGAGGAGTGGTTTCAATTCTGTACTCAGTAACTAACCAGTTCACTACTTTTTTTCTTTGGTCCTGGAGGCTGGAAGTGATTACTTAAACATATAGTACTCAGAAAGAGTAAATTCCTTTAAGAAAAGTGATTGATTTAGGTCTTATGTTGTAATGACAGAAAATCTTACCTTTATTTTATGATTTGCTGAAAAACCAGAGTAGTTAATCAACTAACGTGACTCGCAAGAAATCTCTGCCTCTCCACTCATGTTTACACATTTCCTTAGTTCCCTGATTATTTATCCTTAAAGATTAACCTTAAGTTTAGTGGGAACTAATATTACTTAATAATATGCATCAGCATTTAATTTAGTCCCTTAAGAAGTCTCTCTTCCAAATGCTGAGTTGATGAATTGACCCAAGTATGCTTATAGTATTATGAATTCTCACCTTAGATTATGAGGTCTGAATGATCTCTTAATAGAAATAGAACTTAGCAAATTCACTTAGTATGTGCCTAGCCTAGTAATCTCACTGAGAATGTTTTCCTTAACCTTGTAATATAAAATAGTGAGTCTGAAATGTAAAATAAGAGATAAGTTCTTTATCATAAATACACCCTATGTAACATTGATATTTCAAAATAGTTTTAGATATTTTTAAATTTTTTACAGTATTAACCTATCCGTTTTGTGTTGTATTCGTGCTTCTTAAAATACACCTAATAGAATTTATCTTCAATTATGTGGCCACTTTCCTGAGACCTTTGTTTTATAACCCCACCACAACCTCTCATAACCTAAGACTTAATCTTTCATCCATGGGGATTGTTACGGTATCTATCTTATTTTTACAACAACCGACAAGGTTGTTAGAAATAGAGTTTTGGATTCAACTATGTTGAACATGTCTCCAAAAGACGGTGGAGAAAGCATGATAGCAATTGCTATATTTGCCTGAAATTTAAATAAATTATAAAGGATGACAACAACCTCAATTTTCCAGCCAATTATCTTTTTTACTTTTTGGCATTTGATGCTTTTCATTTTTTACAATGAAGTAGTTAGAGATAGACTTTTGGATTTAGATATGTAGAAGAAAGCATGATAGCAATTGCTGTAGTTGCCCTAAATTTAAATAAATTATCAAGGACATCAACATCCTCATCACGGTTTGCCAATACTGAATTGAGTTTGAGATGTTATCTAGTTATCAAATGAGCAAGCATATGATAATAAATTGAGCAAGCATATGATTATTACTTGAATCTAATTGAAAACTCTTCTTGTTAACAATCCTATTAAATTTGGGACGAACAATTAAAATGCTGACAAACCTTAATGGACTGTAACATAATAGTGTACTAGTTCCATTATAATTCTACTACTAAAATGAGAAAGAATGCTCGCAAAATCATTCGAGTATCTTTATCAGATAAGAAAGGACATGTCAAGTGTAAAAACGAATAACATAACAGATTATATTTTACTAATCACTATCACCATCCTTATAGACTGTTTTTGGTTAGATCTCTCGCCAAAAATCAAACTATAGTTGAAGATTAAAGAAATCAAGGTGCTAGTATCTCTAAAGTAGTGAAGGTACCAAAGGAATTCTCTTATTATTATTATTATTATTATTATTATTATTATTATTATTATTATTATTATTATTATTATTATTATTATTATTATTATTATTATTATTATTATTATTATTATTATTATTATTATTATTATTATTATTATTATTATTATTATTATTATTATTATTATTATTATTATTATTATTATTATTATTATTATTATTATTATTATTATTATTATTATTATTATTATTATTATTATTATTATTATTATTATTATTATTATTATTATTATTATTATTATTATTATTATTATTATTATTATTATTATTATTATTATTATTATTATTATTATTATTATTATTATTATTATTATTATTATTATTATTATTATTATTATTATTATTATTATTATTATTATTATTATTATTATTATTATTATTATTATTATTATTATTATTATATATTATTATTATTATTATATATATATTATTATTATTATATATTATTATTATTATATTATTATATTGTGTGTTATTATTATTATTATTATTATTATTATTATTATTATATATATATATATATATTATATATATATTATATTATTATTATTATTATTATATATTATATATTATTATTATATTATTATTATTATATATTATTATTATTATTATTATTATTATTATTATTATTATTTATTATTATTATTATTATTATTATTATTATTATTATTATTATTATTATTATTATTATTATTATTATTATTATTATTATTATTATTATTATTATTATTATTATTATTATTATTATTATTATTATTATTATATTATTATTATTATTATTATATTATTATTATTATATTATTATATATATTATTATTATTATATTATTATGTTATTATTATGTTATATTATTATTATTATTATTATTATTATTATTATTATTATTATTATTATTATTATTATTATTATTATTATTATATTATTATTATTATTATTATTATTATTATTATTATTATTATTATATTATTATTATTATTATTATTATATATTATATATTATTATTATGTATTATTATTATTATATATATTATATATATATTATTATATATATATTATTATATATTATTATTATATATATATTATTATATTATTATTATATATATATATATATATATATTATATATATATATATATATATATATATATATTATTATTATATATTATTATTATTATTATTATTATTATTATTATTATTATTATATATTATATATATTATTATTATTATTATATATTATTATTATTATTATTATATATATATTATTATTATTATTATTATTATATATTATATATATATTATTATTATTATTATATTATTATTATATTATTATTATTATTATTATTATTATTATTATTATTATTATTATTATTATTATTATTATTATTATTATTATTATTATTATTATTATTATTATTATTATTATTATTATTATTATTATTATTATTATTATTATTATTATTATTATTATTATTATTATTATTATTATTATTATTATTATTATTATTATTATTATTATTATTATTATTATTATTATTATTATTATTATTATTATTATTATTATTATTATTATTATTATTATTATTATTATTATTATTATTATTATTATTATTATTATTATTATTATATTATTATTATTATTATTATTATTGTGGTTAAGGTGATGTCTAGGATATTTTGTATTCACTATGAATAATTCATTTATTCGGTATAATTATGCATGCTGAGACTAAAAATTCATAAAAACATTCATCTACTTTTTAAATAATTAGTATAGATAGAATTTGAATTTGTAATTTTGTGTTATTCATACATCACATGCTCATATGCTACTCAACCAATCAATTGAAGCTAATTCCCATATTTTTCTTAATTGTAAAGATAAGTTTAAATAAATATTTAAATATGCTTATAAAATGTATAATAAAAATGTAAGGAGAGAATGTAACATTCTAGATAACTTTTTTATTTTACTTTATCTTGACTTACCCCGAAATCTAGATAATGATGATTTAACAATTATCACATATGCTTCAAAGTCCAAATTCTGTGGATTTATTAATTAAGAAAATAATTAATTGTGTGTAGTCTTAGTCTCCTAATTAATTAACAATGTAACCACGGAAGAACATAAAGGAATATTAAGAAAAATGGGCCCAATAGAATTGTGGTGTGATTCATGTTCCATGTTATGGCTGATGAATCTTTGCACTGATTTTAACATGAACATTATTTCTTTTTGGGTGTTGTTTGTTGATTGACTTGATTTTGTTGCTTTAAACTAGCATGTGAAAAATAATTTTTTAAATAACACTAGAGCAATAAGGATTGGATGTACCAATATCTTAAAAATTTAAGTGTAGGTAAAATATGTGGTGTGATCGAAAAAATTTCACGTTTAAAAGATATTGGATAATACTTAATCAGTTTTCATTCAATCTATTGTTAGTTAGTTTGTTATTGACAGCTCATGTACAGTTAGCATAGTTAGTTAGTTAGTTTGTAGTAGTTAGATGGCTAACGAGCAACAACTTCTGTTTCTTCTTGAAGCTTCTGTTTTTCTTCTTGTATATAAGCTGATTCTCTCAGATTTTTGTTGAATGAGAAATTCATTTTAACACATATACAATTGTTTTATGGTATCAGAGATCTCATCTGGAGAGCTCTGCAGCGCAAATCAAAATCCTAATTTCTTCTCCTTCAAGCTCTTGCAATGGCAGAAATTCTCAACACTGATGAAGTTCTCAATAATGAAGAAATGGTTCAACCAGAACCATCACCTCCACCAGTTGATCCTATTCGTAATCCCTATTACTTGCATCATGGAAAAAATCCAGGTATGATTCTTGTGTCACCACCTCTTGATGGCACCAATTATAATTCTTGGAGCAAAGCCGCAAGAAGAGCTTTAATATCCAAGAACAAATTCAAGTTCGTGAATGGAGTAATTCCAGTTCCTGATGAAAATGATCCAACATATGAAGCTTGGGAAATGTGTAATACAATGGTGATTTCTTGGATCACAAAATCTTTGTGTCAAGAAATTGCTCATAGTGTTGTTGAGTTTGAAAATGCTCAAGAAATTTGGGATGATTTGAAGAACAGATTCTCCAAAGGAAATCATTTTTGTACATCAGATTTGATGCAGCTTGCTCATTCGATGAAACAAGGAGAAAGAACACTTTCTGGCTATTATACAGATTTCAAGACAATTTGGGATGAACTTGAGTCGATGAGGTCAATTCCATCTTGCATTTGTAGCACAAAGTGCAATTGCAGTTATGAGTTAATCAAAGGCATTAAGAGACAAAGAGAAATTGAGTATGTGATTTGCTTTTTGAAAGGGCTTAATGATCAATATACTGTGATCAAAAGCCAAATACTTGCATTGGATCCATTGCCATCAATAACCAAAGCTTTCTCAATGGTAAAGCAGCAAGAAGGTCAACTAGTTTCGAGACTCAAGGTTCTGTTTAATATTGCGAGAATCAAATCAAAACTGGAAAGGACAAGGAAGAGGAAATGGAAATGGATATGCTAGCAAAGGAAGAGGAAGAACTAATGGCAGAGGTTCTGGTGGAAATTCATACAAAGTATGCACATTTTGTGGTAAGAATGGCCACACAGTAGATGCTTGTTATTACAAGCATGGTTTTCCACCAAACTACAAGTTCAAATTCAAGAACACTGCAAATGTGAAGAATATGGTTTCAAATGACTGTGAGACATCATTGGATGATCAATTGGGCACTTTTCCTGATGATGATAAAAAGGAACCAAGCATTCGTATCAGTCCAGAACAATATGCTCAGCTTGCAGCCTTATTTCAGAAAACACCCCAACCTCCACCACACATTATCAATCAAGTAAGCCATGCTAAGACTGATGAGTCTTCTACTCCTCAGTCACAACAGAATTCAGGTAATGCACCATGGATCTTAGATACAGGTGCAACAGACCATGTAACCTTTTCCCTTTCCAATTTCACTTCATACAAATGCATTAGACCTATTATTGTTAAACTACCAAATGGTGCAAATACTATTGCACATCATTCAGGAACAATTATTTTTTCTGATGCATTCCATTTACATGATGTTCTATACATACCAGATTTTAAGCATAACCTCATTTCAATCCATAAACTGACTTCATCTTTATCATGTAATCTGACCTTTGATCATTCTTGCTGTAAAATTCAAGATATGACTACCTCGAAGATGATTGGACATGCTGAAGTCCAGAACAGTCTGTACATTCTTGCTCCACCAAATCAACCTATCAAGTTCTCTCCATCCATCACTTCATTTGCTTTTACAAATTTTACAAACACTGTCAATTCTTTTGATCTTTGGCACTTTCGGTTAGACCATCCCTCACACAATGTCTTACACAGTCTATGTAAATGCTTTCCTTATGTACAATTCAATCCCAATAAAGTTTGTGATTTCTGTCACTTTGCCAAACAGGTTAAACTTCCATTTTTCTGTTAGCACAACTAAATCAGTTGCTGCTTTTGATCTTATTCACATGGATATTTGGGGGCCACTTGGTATCCCATCCATTCATGGCCATAAATACTTTCTCACAATAGTAGATGACTATACAAGACATACTTGGATCTACTTAATGAAGTTGAAATCTGAAACCAGAAACCTTATACAGAATTTTATTGCTTTTGTAACAACACAATTCAGTAAGTCCATCAAAGTCATTCGAAGTGATAATGGTTCTGAATTCATGATGCCTCAGTTTTATGCTAATCATGGGATTATCCACCAAACTTCTTGTGTGGAGACTCCACAACAAAATTCTATTGTTGAAAGAAAGCATAGGCATCTTCTCAATGTTGCTAGGTCTCTTTTATTTCAATCTGATTTGCCAAAATCCTTTTGGAATTATGCCGTAAGTCATGCTGCTTTTTTGATAAACAGACTCCCTACACCTATTTTGCAGCACAAGTCACCATTTGAAATGCTACACCATAAACCTCCCACTCTTTTGAATCTAAAAGTTTTTGGAAGCTTATGTTTTGTTTCCACTCTCACTCAAAACAGAACCAACTTAGATCCAAGAGCTCAGAAATGTGCATTTCTTGGTTTCAAAACTGGTACCAAAGGGTATATTCTTCTCAATCTTGAGACAAAAGAGACTTTCATTTCTAGACATGTTCTCTTTTATGAACACATCTTTCCATACTCCAAGCTTCGGGCAGAACACTCTCAGCCTGCACTTTCTTCCCTTCCTGATCCAAATACTTTTGATTTTTTAGCTTTTGACACCATTCCTCATAACTATAATTTTCATCCATCACATGTCCTCTCCACAACAGAAAATCATAAATCTTTCAATGACACTCCTCCTTCATCCAGTACTGTCAGTTTTCCACCCACTGCCACTCTACACTCTGATTTTCCCCAACTTCCTGACCCCATTCCATCTCTTCGAAGATCAACCAGAACTAGAAATGCACCTTCTTACTTGCAAGAATTTCACTGTAATGTTCTGCAGACTTCAAATGTTCCATCATCCACAGGTATCAAGCATCCTCTTTCTTCTGTTATTTCTTATAATTCTCTTTCCCCTTCTCATTTACATTACACCTTATCTATCACCAACCACATAGAACCTAAAACCTACAAACAGGCTTCCCAATCTCCCCTCTGGGTTAAGGCTATGCAAGTTGAGCTACTTGCACTGAACCAAACTAATACTTGGTCTCTTACTGATTTACCAAAAGGAAAGGTTCCCATTGGCTCTAAATGGGTTTACAGGATCAAATATAAATCTGATGGGAGCATTGAGAGATATAAAGCACGGTTGGTAGCTAAGGGCTACACACAAACAGAGGGCTTAGACTATCTTGACACCTTTGCTCCGGTTGCAAAGCTCACCTCTGTTAGGCTGCTCTTAGCCTTGGCTGCATCTCAAAACTGGTTATTACATCAACTTGATGTTAATAATGCTTTTCTTCATGGTGATTTAGATGAGGAAGTTTATATGGAGGTGCCTCAAGGAGTCAAATGTGACAAGCCAAATCAGGTTTGCAAACTCCATAAGTCCTTGTATGGACTCAAGCAAGCCAGCAGACAGTGGTTTGCCAAACTGTCCAGCTCCCTACACGCACTTGGCTATACTCAATCTTGTCATGACCATTCCTTGTTTTATAAGCATACTGGCCAGTAGTTCACAGTTCTCCTAGCTTATGTAGATGACTTGATTTTAGCTGGCAATAATGTTGCAGAGATCTCCTCGGTTAAAGCCTACTTGGACAGCAAATTTAAAATCAAGGATCTTGGTACCTTGAAATACTTTCTTGGCCTAAAGGTTGCTCGGTCTCATCTTGGCATCACTTTTTGCCAAAGGAAATATACCTTAGACATCCTTTCAGACACTGGTTTCTTGGCTTCTAAGCCAGCCCGCACTCCAATGGCAAGATCAACCAAGCTCTCCCACTCAGCCACTGATCTTTATGCCAATCCTGCTGAATATAGAAGACTTGTGGGCAGGCTGCTTTATTTGACTAACTCCAGACCTGATATCAGCTTTGCTGTTCAACAACTCTCTCAATTTATGTCTTCTCCTACTTCTGCTCATTATAAGGCAGCCACTCGGGTTTTACGATACCTCAAAGGCTGTCCTGGTCAAGGCCTTTTCTATCCTTCTGATTCTACGCTTCACTTAAAGGCCTTTAGTGACTCAGATTGGGCTGCTTGTTCTGATACCAGGCGCTCTGTTACCGGTTATTGTGTTTTTCTTGGTAATTCTCTCATTTCTTAGAAAACCAAGAAACAAACTACCATTTCTAGATCCTCTTCGGAAGCTGAGTATAGAGCTCTTGCTGCTACTGTTTGTGAAATTCAGTGGATCACTTATTTGCTTCAGGAACTTTCCATTCCATTCATTTCTCCAGCTTCTCTTTATTGTGACAGTGATTCTGCCCGTCACATAGCTGCGAATTCCGTGTTCCATGAACGCACGAAGCACATAGATATAGACTGCCACTTGGTTCGAGAGAAACTGCAGTCCAAGCTCTTCCACTTGCTTCCTATTTCGACTACAGAACAATCTGCTGACATTCTCACTAAGGCATTGGATCCTCAGCCCTTTCAGCATCTTCTCTGCAAGCTGGGAGTGATTAACATTCACTCTCCAGCTTGTGGGGGGGTATTGGATAATACTTAATCAGTTTTCATTTAATCTATTGTTAGTTAGTTTGTTATTGACAGCTCATGTACAGTTAGCATAGTTAGTTAGTTAGTTTGTAGTAGTTAGATGGCTAACGAGCAACAACTTCTGTTTCTTCTTGAAGCTTCTGTTTTTCTTCTTGTATATAAGCTGATTCTCTCAGCTTTGTTGAATGAGAAATTCATTTTAACACATATACAATTGTTTTAAAAGAGATGAACAAAATAAAGATAATATAAAGTGAAAAGACCTACAAATTTAATTTTTAATTTTTTTTTATTAAAATGTCGTGTGGATCCACTGGTGTAGTTTCTTCATAAGTCCTTTAATTATAAGACTTCTTCATGTTTACGAGTCTCTTGACCGCTAACAGCCTAACACAATGAACTTATAACTATTGTCCTTTTATATGTTTGCTTTATTAAAAAGAAAATAAATTAAGGGATCCTTTCCATGCTTATAACTTATCGTTGGATGAAAAATAAAGAGTTCAAATGCTGCTGCAGGTGCTACTGGACAGCACTTAGTGGAGAGAATTCGGATTCTTCCATGCTTCAAATTCTTTTTAGGGTTGAAGTTTTATACAAAAGACCTTTCAAAATGTCCTTGTCTTAAGGAAAACATTTTGTGATGTAGAGGTGTAAACGTAGGACTTTGGGGTATTTCACCTCCAATGGACTAAACAAAAAAATTGCACGACCATGACTTTCTTCATTTGAAGTTTATGAGCGTAGTCATTGGGAGATAATTCACACACACACATATACAGAGAATCCAATTAACGGAATGAATGACACAGGATTCAACTCACACACACATATATATAAAAAGATGAATCTCCACTTAAATGTTTAATTATATTTTAAAAATTAATCTTTTATCTATCGAGTGAGAATATTATAAAAAATTAATATATATATATATATATATATATATATATATATTTTAAAATTTATATTTTATCTGTGTCAATATGTTTATATGATTGAAGTTGAGATACATAATTACATGCTTTTAAATTCATATCGTTACTTGAATATAAATAATATGATTAAAGTAGAATAAGCATTCATTCAACCAAAAAAAGAAAAAAGAATAAGCATCCAAGCAGAAATTGAACCACTTTTAATGTATAAGAAGCTTAAGTTCTACGATGTTTGAAGTTTTATACAGCAGCAAGATTTTTAAGTAAACAGACACGCATTTAGATAAGTTTTTTTTTCTTTTTGGCTTTTTAATCCTTTCAAATTTAAGAATGATTTTTGTGGCGAGATAGAGTTGGAAATGGAGGACTTGGGTCATTTTGCCTTCAATGAACAGAGTCAAGATTGAAAATTGTAGTTGTGGGACCATGACTTTCTTCAATGGCCGAGCATTCAAGATGAGAATGGAATAAATGCAATGTATCGCACCATGACTTTCTTTGATGGCCGAACCTTCGAGATGATAATGGAATAAATACAAAGGTATATATATACACACACATCCACACACAAAAAATAATAAAATTATATACCGATATAAGATTTAATATTTTTATATTACTTAATAACTATTTATAAAATGTGACTTTTGTCAATTTAATCATTGAATTATAATTATTAACTATCTTGATTATTTGTATTAAATTTTATAAAAATTAAACATTAATAAAAATATAATCAAATAGTTCTTATTTTTATATATTTTAAAAATATATATTACGTTAATTTTAACTTATATCAATAAAGTATTAAATAATTTTAAATTAATATAAAATTTTATATTAATATTAAATTTTATAGATATGATCTATATAATAAAAAATTTTAATCTAATAGTAGATTTTGTAAGAAGATTATACAATAAAAAATTATTTAATAGTATAAGAGTGACTTTGAAATATCAATATAATTCGACATATCTCATATATATATATATATATATATATATATATATATATATATGGATTATATTAAGTAAGAATGATGTTTTATTATGAGAATAAGATAAATAAATTTTGATTATTAGATTTTATATAAATGGTATATATATTACATAAAGCTAATAGGGTCAAAGACCTAACAAGAAACAAAAAAGGTTGTCTAACCCTATTAATAAGCATATATGACCTTAGTAAAATAGGTTGGACCTAATGGATCTACCCATTCAACTTGCAAAAAATTGGCGAGTTGAGGTTACCGTTTTCTTAGGTGAATTATTTTAACCTGTCCTGTATAACTTGAGGAGGTGGAGTGGGTTGACTTGTCAGGTCACTTTTTTAAATAAAAAGAAAAACTATGGAGGGTTAAGCATGGGTCAACCAAGGTTAACCTGTTTAACCCACCTTTTTTTAGTTCTATTTTATGCAGGTTGACCAGTATAACCTGTTATATTTTTTTAAAAAAAAAATTAGGTGGATTGACGGGACCTATCATGAAACAGGGGTGAGTTGACCTTGCTAACCCACATTTCAAAAAAAGGGTCAACTTGCCCTATCCTTTTTTTCGTTGACTTGGGGTAAGTCAGTGTAAGTCAACTCGTTTTGCCACCTCTACCTGACTTGAGGCGTCGACCAAGAATAGCAAATAGATACAATGGGACAACTCATAATGGACATGGATACCCAACTAATGGTTATGGCTTTGGTAAGCAAGAATATTTGCACATGCATTAGCTTCTCTGTAACAATGTTGCTAGGCGAGCTCCCAATTATAGTTCACAAGAGTATGAATTTCGCGAAATAAAGGTACAGAGGGATGTGACTGAAGGCACCCCTTCTCAACGAGGTGGAGAGCACTATAAGAACTAGACTCAGTGATAAGTTATTGCATGTTCATTGACCAAGCAAGCCTAAGGCCTTGAAGGATGGCCCAAAGCTTGGCTTGAGTGATAGAACAAGAACCTAGATTTCCCATAAAACTATCAATGTGATTCCCCATCTCATTACACAAAATTCCACCATAACCTACATGCATGGAGTCCCTCCTATATGAGCCATCAATTTTCAGCTTAACCTACCCAATGGGAGGGTGGAACACTAAACCTTAATCCTGTATTTTTCCCACACCTACAAGCAACACCTCCTTTAACTCAAAAACAGTTATGCATTCTCGCATCCATGCTCATATCTTCATGACTAAGCCACTTTTCATTATCGTGGATATTTTCAAACACATGGAGACTTCTAATTTTCCATATGACATACAAAGCCATAGCAAAAATAAGGTTCTAGCTATACCTTATATATCGACCCCCATCTACGAACTAGGTTACTATACAACCATTGCATCCTGTCTTGTGAAAAGAATTCCTGCCAATGTTTTGGGTGATCCAACCTCTACCAAACTCATCTAATCATGCTACAATCTTAAAGCACATGAAGAGTTGTTTCAATATCCATTGTTTAAATGTATATCCATACCATATATGGATCAAGCATTCTAGAATGGATCGATAAAATAGCATCATGGGCAACAAGCCATAAAAAGGTACAAATTCTATGGACTACGCTATCTCCAAATCCTACAATAGACATTCTCATATGGTTGAGGCTCAATTCTTAAAAGTGACTCATATTCTAACTTAATAGAGAACTGACCATCATGGGAGTGTTTCCACGTTACCTGGTCTCGACCACCTTGTGGAGAATGAGGGTGTAATCCCACGATCTTTTGGCACGTCTCCTTCAGAAGCAGAGTTCAAAGCCTCATAAGGTCTCATCCCCTACTTGGAAAGAGGAGATTCATATTAGTCTTCTGTATCTTATCCTTCATCAATGTCATCGTGGTTACGTCCAAAAGAGAAAGCACTCTTAGCACCTAATGATATACTCAAAACTTATTGTAGAGCCATCACCTAGCCTCCAAATCTAACCCTATTGGACTTCCTTCCAATTGTTTGCAATGACATGCTAGAGGTTAGATAAGCTAGGTCTCCTTTAGAGTCATCAAAATTGGTCAAGCCCAATAGACAGGCCCGAATAGCCCAATAAAATAGGCGGATTGGGTTAACAAAATGTCAGTCGGAAACTAAAATAGCCCAAATGGGCTGACCAACGATGAGTTGGGCCAACCTGACCTGTTTACATTATATAAGGGCAGGCTGGATTAACAAAATATCAGTCCAAAACTCATATATCCCAATCTGGCCTAGTCCGAAAATGACCCAACCCGTTTTGACAACTATAGTTTGCTTCTCACATCCAAGATCATATCACTGTCAGCTCGATATTTAGATATGAGTACACAAGCCCATAAAGAGTCCTTTTGTTGGATTAATCCCCACCCATCCTTCATCATAAAGTATGAGTTCACCATCTTAGAATGTGAAGACCCTGTCTTCCAAAACTCTTTGGTTGGAAAACTTTCTCTCACTTAACAAGATGAATTCTTCTATAAGCAGTAGTATAGCCCTAAACAAAACTGCACCAACTTCTATAAACCTCCTCACATATCCTATGCGGCAAACTTGTAGATTGCATTACATACATAGGCAAGGCCACAAGAATAGACTTTATTAGAGTGACTCTACTTACCTGAGATAAAGAATGTATCTTTCACACACTCAACCTTTGAGAGACTTTACCCAAAATATATTGGTAAGTGCCACAAGTCACCTTTTTATGGTGCAAGGGGACGCCCAAATATTTACCAAGACCTTGAGCACATGGAAACCCTAGAGCTTCACTAAATTCCCTCGTTTGGTTATGATTTACATTATGAAAAAATAAACATTAAGAGTATCTCTAACAAACTCCCACCTCAATTAGTCATACATTAATTTCTCCAAGTCTATTTTAATCGTTATAAAGCCCTTCCTTCCTTTTGGCTTCTTCATAGAATGGATTAGGAGTGTCTAAAGGGTGAGTTTTGTCATTTGTGACATTTTTGGACTCAACCCGTTCATCAAACCAATGGATTGGGTAGAGAAAAATTCGCCTTCAACCCAATCTGCTCAAGAGTGGATTAGCTTGGGTCAAACTCGTGAGTCCAACATACATTAAATTTTTTTTTCCTCCTGTTGAAACAATTGATCGAAAATTCTAAACATAACACATCTTAATTAAAAACTACATATGTCCTGAATAAACTAAAAAGTCACATAATTAGTTTTATACAAACATAATAAGTCTCAAACAAGATAAATAAACATAATAAGTCTTTAAGTTAACATAAGTCTGAAATAAACTAAAGAAAGTTAACAAGTCCCAAAGTCATAAATAACAAACCACATTAACCAACTGAAGTCAATGTCATCATATATAATATATGGATTGACATAGTCATGTACTTTATTCTCAATGTTCTCAACATACTCCTTGTAATTCAAGCAATTTATTAGATTTTCCTCGCAACGAGTCCATTAAATGTTTCATGAGTTTTTCACCAATATTTTCTTGGTTAGACTCTCAATGTAACCATAATGTTTATACCTAAACCTAATTGGCTCTATAGAAGAGTTAAAGGAAAACAACTTGAAATGTCACAATAGTTAAATGACTTTTATATATATATAAATAGTTACTTTGGTGGGTTGAGTTTATGCGAATTGTCATATTCCAAGTCCACTACTTAATTATCTTGTGGGTTTAAATGTTTTTCAATCTGACCAACTCGTATTTTGTGAGTTGAATTAGGTCAAAACTTATGAGTTCGCATATTAACCCAACTCACTAGATATCTCTAAATGTATCACCTTATAAGCAATGTAAATGTTACTTGTACTATGATGTCCATGAACAAAACTACTTTGCTCAAGAGCAACGAGGCTATCCATCACTAAGTTGTAATGTACAAAGTTTCTATCTAATATGTTCAAATTTAGGAAATAGATTTTTTCATGTAAATTTTTCATTTGATAAAATCATACGAAGAGATATATAAATAAAAACTTTAAACATGATCCTACAAAAGACTATACCAATGAGACAATCTTTTTATATTAGTCTCTCTTCACATTACCTTATCATATAAAAAACTCAAGTAAAAGAATCTATTGATTTTCAAATTTCAGTACATTTGCAACTCATTTCATATAAGCATTGTTGATAACAAATAAAAAGGAAAGTAGTAAATAACAAGAACATATTTCGTCAAGAGAAGTCAACAAAGGGGCAATTGTGTGTTATCAACAACCATTAGTGAGCCATGCTTAAATCTCAGAATGCAGTAAGTATAAACTTCAAAAAAAAAAAATCAGCAATTAAAGCAGGGCCTGCCAATGTTATCGTTTAAACCATAATAATTGAAGGCATAAAACCATATATTTTTTTTTCACCTGAAAACTGTCTGTCTATATCTGAAGATTCATAATTTATTAGAGGCAAACGAAGCAACAGAGAAGCAAAAAGATACCCCAGTCAAATTCAGACACCCATCCATATGAAACAATAAATACTTTCTCAGCAGTCAATTTTGAACGCCTCATCAAGTTTCATTCATTTTTATGCATTGCATTTGCAGTGTCACACACAACAAAACCTCCCCCCTTTTCTCCGGAAAAAAAAAAGACTTTTCTTTCCTTCAACATAATTTTAATCAAGAGAAATTCTTACGAGGTATGTATGTGTATGATGTAACCACCACCATCTTAGTTAGCTATATGAATTACTATCTCCCTCAATTTAATATATTTTTAATATCATAATTAGTGTTACATATAACACATCAAACAAGAAAAATTTTGAGACCACTTAAAAATTTATCCAATAAAATGATAAACATTATTTTTACAAAAATAATATTTTTTCTTCATTATTTGAAGGAAGAATGATAAGAATATATTTTTATTATATTTTTTAATATATTTTTTAATTAAATCATATCATATATTAAAATAATACTTAAACTCAATTATTATATAATTAATTTAATTAATGTATAATTAAATTTGAATTGTGTGTAATTAATTTTGAATATTATTTTAATATATAATGTGATTCGATAAAAAAAATATTAAAAAAATATAATAATAAGTATATTTTTAATATTTTTTATTTTAAGAATACATATTCCACATCAAAATATATAAATATGTAAAAATAAAATAAAATAAAATTAAATTAAATAATAAAAATTATACAAATTTAAAATAATGTTTGTAAGTGTCACTTTACAAATAAAAAAAAAACATAGAAAATTATTTTCCTCTTCTTACACACGCTCTTAACATACGCTTTGGCTATCCTTTACTGACTTGTTCTTCCTTTCTTGCAATTACTGTCGTTTCTCGCTCTTTTTCTTCTTCTTCTTCTTCTCTCTCTACAATGCCTTTGACCTTGTGCAAATTCGCCACCTCTCTCTCACCAACACGCTTCTTAACCCACCACCATAACTATTGCATCAACAACACAACACGACCCATTTCTTATACCACTTTTTTCTACCCTCTCAACGTGCTACCAAGTTGAAAAAAAAAAAAAAACTGCTACCACTTTTGGTCTCAATTGCCATGACCTTTACTTCTCTGTGCACATTCTCTACCTGTTCATACTTTTCGTGATTTGAGGTTCTGGGGTTGTTCTGTTTTTTGTTTTGCAAGTTTTCTGTTGTCGTTTTTTGGTTGCTGTTAAAACTTGTCTGGTTCAACGTTGGAATCTGGGGTGTCTCATGTTTTTGTCTCTGTGTGTTTTCGGATCATGTGTTTTGAGTGTTACGTTCTTCTAATCCCGTCTCCAAGAACACCCTTATACATAAGAGATTCCAACAATTTCGGTTTTTTCAAGATCTAGCTGAGTCAAAGTAAAAATTTTCTGGCACCACTGTGATGGACACGAGAAACCCAGTTGAGAATTCATTCAATTTTGAATCTACCATGGACAATTCATCATCACGTAGGAGTGCTATGTCCATTCAGTCTAGGAGTTCTGGTAGGAATTCGACCCGAGAAGTGACTTTTGGACACTCAGTATCGAAGCCTGTGAGGTATGGGTCAAAGGGTGCTGATTCTGAAGCTCTCAGCATGTCCCAGAAGGAAATCAGTGATGAAGATGCCAGGTTGGTTTATATTGATGATCCTGAGAGGACAAACGAGAGGTTTGAATTTGCAGGGAATTCGATTCGTACTGGGAAGTATTCTGTCCTGAGCTTTGTGCCTAGGAATTTGTTTGAACAGTTTCATAGAGTTGCTTACATTTATTTCCTTATAATTGCCATTCTTAATCAAATCCCTCAGCTTGCTGTTTTTGGGAGGGGTGTTTCCATTTTGCCATTGGCCTTTGTCCTGCTTGTTACTGCTGTGAAGGATGCATTTGAAGATTGGAGGAGGCACAGGTCAGACAAAGTTGAGAACAACAGGTTAGCATCAGTTTTGGTTAGTGGTCAGTTTCAAGAGAAGACATGGAAGGATATTAGGGTTGGTGAGATCATTAAAATCAATGCAAATGAAACCATTCCTTGTGATATTGTGTTGCTCTCAACTAGTGACCCTACTGGGGTTGCATATGTGCAGACTATTAATCTAGATGGAGAGTCTAATTTGAAGACTCGGTATGCGAAACAAGAGACTCATTCTAAGTCGCCTGAAAAGGAGAGGTTTATTGGGTTGATTAAGTGTGAGAAACCCAATAGGAACATATATGGCTTTCATGCTAACATGGAAATTGATGAAAAGAGGTTGTCACTTGGGTCCTCCAATATTGTCCTTAGAGGCTGTGAACTTAAGAATACTAAATGGGCACTTGGTGTTGCTGTATATTGTGGCCGTGAGACCAAAGCTATGCTCAACAGCTCAGGAGCTCCATCTAAGAGGAGCCGGCTTGAGACTCGCATGAACTTTGAGATCATCATGCTTTCTTTATTTCTTGTAGCTTTGTGTACAGTTACCTCGGTTTGTGCTGCTGTTTGGTTAAAGCGCCACAAGGATGAGTTAAATCTCTTGCCTTATTATAGGAAACTGGATGTTTCGGAGGGGGAAGTGGAAAGCTATGAATATTATGGATGGGGATTTGAAATCCTTTTCACATTCCTCATGTCAGTTATAGTGTTCCAGGTCATGATCCCCATATCCTTGTACATTTCAATGGAGCTTGTCCGTGTTGGTCAGGCGTACTTCATGATCCGAGACTCCAGAATGTATGATGAGGCAACAAATTCAAGATTTCAGTGCAGGGCTTTGAATATTAATGAAGATTTAGGGCAAATTAAATATGTCTTCTCTGACAAAACCGGTACACTTACTGAGAACAAGATGGAGTTTCAATGTGCGAGCATATGGGGGGTTGATTACAGTTCTGCAAAAGCCAGTCTGGAGAATGAGCAAGTTGAATACTCTGTTCAAGGTGCATTTCCTTCTTCAAATATGTTAGACTGTTCTAATACATTTTCAGCATTATCTATAATACATTTGATCTTGTTTATGATTGAAATGACATGTTTATTTTGTGTCATTATTTGCTCTCAGTGGATGGAAAGGTCTTGAAGCCAAAGATGAAGGTGAAAGTTAATCCAGAGCTTTTGCAACTAACAAAAAGTGGATTTGGAACTAAAGGGGGAAAATGGATTTATGATTTCCTTCTAGCACTGGCAGCCTGCAATACTATTGTGCCTCTTGAAGTTGACACATCTGACCCTACAGTCAAGCTGATAGATTACCAAGGGGAATCACCAGATGAACAAGCATTGGCATATGCTGCCGCTGCCTATGGTTTTATGCTTATAGAACGAACCTCGGGCTACATAGTCATTGATATTCATGGAGAAAGACAAAGGTAAATTGATTTTTTTTTTTTTTTGATAATTTATTTCTGCTTCTTCTTCCTAAAAAAAACTTATATTTTTGACAATCCTGAACAATTTGGTGTTAATAGTTTAGTACTACTGTTTTTTAAGCCGAAAGGAAAGGGTGTCTGCAAATATTTTGTTGGATTTTCCTGTGTATTTTATGATTTTATCTATATAGTTACTGGAATTAAAGTTAAGTCTTGTATATGTGTTTGTTGTTTTCCTTCTTCCCTGGCTCTGTAGTGATGTAGTATGCATAGTAAGTTTACTCTTCTTGGTTGTTACTTGATAACATGAAACTTCCTTTACTTACGTCCCATGGTTATCCTCTTTTTAATGAATCTTCCCATTATGGGCAGTGCAGGTTCAATATCTTGGGTTTGCATGAATTTGATAGTGATCGGAAGAGGATGTCAGTTATATTGGGGTACAGTGACAATTCCGTGAAACTTTTTGTCAAAGGGGCGGATACATCCATGCTTAGTGTGATAGATAAATCATTGAACAAGGACATAATACAAGCAACTGAAAACCATCTTTACTCTTATTCCTCAGTGGGTTTGAGGACACTTGTTATTGGGATGCGGGACTTGAATGCTTCAGAATTTGAGCAATGGCACTTCGCCTTTGAATCAGCAAGTACTGCTTTGATTGGTAGGGCTGCTATGCTTCGCAAGGTTGCTAGCAATGTAGAGAACAATCTCTGCATATTGGGTGCATCTGCTATTGAAGATAAATTGCAGCAAGGTGTGCCTGAATCTATTGAGTCTCTAAGGACTGCAGGTATTAAAGTATGGGTGTTGACTGGGGATAAACAGGAAACTGCCATATCAATTGGCTACTCCTCAAAGCTCCTAACGAGCAACATGACTCAAATTATAATTAATAGCAACAATAGAGAATCATGTAGAAGACGTTTACAAGATGCCCTTGTCATGTCTAGAAAATTCATGGCTGCATCTGGGGTTACCAACAATTCTGAAGGAAGTTCTGATGCTGTTACAACTCCGATGGCCTTGATTATCGATGGTACCAGCCTTGTATATATTCTTGACAATGAACTTGAAGAAGAGGTAAGCGCCATTAAATCTCAGATGGTGTTTACAATGTATTTCATACTTATCTCTTATGTGCTGACTTTGCCTATTGCTGTTGATTCCAGCTCTTTCAACTTGCAAGTAGATGTTCTGTTGTTCTATGTTGTCGAGTGGCTCCATTGCAAAAGGCTGGGATTGTTGCCCTTGTGAAGAATAGGACGACCGACATGACTCTAGCCATTGGAGATGGTATGAAATCTTCTGTTTACTTGTTTCAGATTGTCATTTCCCTTGAAAAAAAATAAAAACAAAATACAAGAACATAAAAATGAAAGAAAGATAAACAAAAGGCACTGATAGAAAATAAAGATATAAATTTCCTTGGCCTGATTTATGTTTTATGTAAAATTATATTTATTATGCATGTGTTACAGGTGCTAATGATGTCTCAATGATCCAAATGGCTGATGTTGGAGTTGGCATCAGTGGACAGGAGGGTCGGCAAGCTGTAATGGCTTCAGATTTTGCAATGGGGCAGTTTAGGTTTTTAGTTCCTCTCTTATTGATACACGGGCACTGGAATTACCAACGAATGGGTTACATGATACTATACAATTTTTACAGAAATGCTGTCATTGTTCTTGTCCTATTTTGGTAAGTTATAATTCAGCAAATGTATATATGTAGATGTTTTCATCATGCAATTTTTAGTTTGAGAATGTGACAAACATCACCTTAATAAGTTTCTTAATTCTTGTTATTGGACCTAAAGTACTTCTGGGCATGTACTTCGTTGAACCTACGTGGTCATTTGGATAAAAAATGAATATTTCTTTTATGTTCTATTTTGGTGGCTTTTAATCTGTTCAAAACTCTGCTATAGTTCTGGGTGCAAATATGTTTAAAAGACTTTTGTGCTAAAAATGTGGTCATAATTGTATTTTGCTCTTTTTGGCTGTCAAGATTTATGCCTCCAAATTTTAGCATCTTAGTACTTTGGCCTTTGTTTTCCAGGTATGTGCTTTTTACAGCCTTCACTTCGACAACTGCTATAAATGAATGGAGCAGCACGTTGTATTCAATAATCTACACTGCATTGCCAACTATTGTTGTTGGCATTCTTGACAAGGATCTTAGTAAAAGAACTCTCCTAAAGTATCCTCAGCTTTATGGGGCTGGGCAGAGACAAGAGGTCTACAACAAAAAACTATTTTGGTTGACAATGGCTGATACTTTGTGGCAAAGCATTATTATCTTCTTTGCTCCTCTCTTTGCATATTGGGGAAGCACTGTAGATATAGCAAGCTTAGGAGATCTTTGGACTCTCTCAGTGGTTATTTTGGTTAATTTACACTTGGCCATGGATGTCATCAGGTGGAGTTGGGTTACTCATGCAGCCATTTGGGGGTCTATCGTTGCAACTTTCATTTGTGTCATGATTATTGATGCTATACCGGCATTGCCTGGTTACTGGTATGTGCTATCTATTCCCATTCTCTCTCTTAATTTTTTTTATACAAATAAATCTAATGTAGTAGCACGCATGGAAAGGATAGGCTTATTTGCACATGTCAGATGTTCAACGAATATGCTTGTTCTGCTGTATACATTATTAATTATTGCCATTTGCTGGTGTCACTTGTTTTTCTTTGGTGTTTATTTATTGTTTCTTTAATTTTCATGAGTTGTAGTCCAGTCTTAGAACAATAATACAGTATGACTACAGAGGAAAAAAACTTGGAAAACAATAGCATGTTTGGTATATCAGGAGTTTAAAAGAACTCTTGAAAAGTAGCTGTTCTAAGTCACAAGCTACTTTATCCGTAGGTTATATCTCTGCTCAATTTCACTTTATCTTGGAAAGGATACCTTTAAGTAGAGGTTAGGGTATTAGGCTGGGTTATATTTCTAATTAGGGATGACTAGATGTAGTAAATTATACTGGAGCTGAGTCTGGTGCAGTAAACGTGATGCAATCCTGATGGTTCTCCATGACTGCTAAATTGTGGTAATAGCATATACTGTATATCAATACTCTTCTTGTCCTTCACCTTCAGCTAACATGATCTAACACTTGAGACCTAGTCTGCTCCATACTAGATCTGCCTGCTTCCCTTCCAAAAGGAATATACAGATATTTACCACCAGAATCTAATGTTGAACCTAATAGAAAGCATCTTGCAATTGTTAGTCCTAAGAATGCAATTAATAATTCATTCTTTTGAATCTTTTCACATACAACCAACTTCTGTATTTGTCTTCCTTTCCTTGCCAATTGGATCTGTTTTTCTAATACTGACTGGTTGGATATCTGGAGTGCAGATAATTGCCTCAAAAATAAGTGATTTTATGTTTTAAAACCTTAGAAGAAATTACTAGTTTAGTACCAATCATAAACAAAACCATCTCCCATCCAAATGAATTCTTTGTTGTCATACAATGCATCTTAAGATTGAGAAGCCTTTGCAATCCTATTTTACTTTTATGCGTAAAATCTGACATTTGCATCTGCGCAAAACTTGGCAGGGCAATCTTTCACACTGCAGGCACTGGATTGTTCTGGTTATGTTTGCTCGGGATCGTGATAACAGCATTGCTTCCTCGTTTTGTTGTAAAATTTATTTATCAATATTATTATCCCAATGATATTCAGATTTCAAAAGAAACTGAGAAACTTCAGTATCCAAGAGCCAATGGAGGTGGACAGATAGAAATGCATCCCATCTCAGATGGTCCACCAAGATGACAGAAATGATCATGTCCCTTTATTCTATCTTTTCTTTTGTAAAGTTACATATTCTTTAGGCTAGGTCAGAGAATTTCTGTTGGTTGCCAGATTTCATTGTTTTCTATCCGAAGGATAGACTTTTTGTTTTCAGTGCAGAGGTTGCTTGTATTTTTATTCTTCTGTATCGATAAATTAGCCTGTTGTAAATTGACATTGATTATAGCGAAAGAGAAAGATGTTGATTACACGTTACGTATTAAATTTTAACATGAAGAGTTGAATTCATTGCCTCCTTGATAATGCTATGTTTTTTTGGACAAAACTTAGTTTTATTTTTTTTATGTTCATTACATTCATTCTACTAATCAAATTATGACATGTGTGTATTTAAAAAAAAAAAGAGTAGGAGGGAGAATATTAATCAATACATGTCATAATTTAATTGATAGAATAAATGTAATAGATATAAAGAAATAAAGTTAAGTTTTATCATTCCCCCCCCCCCCCCCCTTGAGCCTGCTTAGTGTTCAATTCTGGTTGGATGCAACTCTTCTGCAAGCTATGAAATTGTCTTTGTTTGTTTTGTTTTTCTCATTAGCTATGGAATAAGGTTGGCCGGTCAAGACAGGTTGTAATATATCCTAGGAAGTTCTATGTACCATGTGACTTGTGCTGGCCTAAGCCTTCTGGTCATATGATGCTTCAAGTCACACAAAAGAAACTGATCTACAATTTCGTGTGTAAATTAGTTGTGCATGGTGAAGCTCTTTTTTATTTTTTGTTTTTGTTTTTGTTTTTTCTCGGGTGGCCTTGGTGAAGGTCATTGTCCTTGGATTTGGAAACATGTGTGACAGTTACGCTGAAGAGAAGATCCAGAACAAAACTTACGACGGTTACAGCGGACAGAAAGACAAAACAAGACGCATACAACTTGTTTAGAAAGAAACAGAAAGGAAATGTCTCTCCAACGTAATTGTTATGTAACAAGTGGCTTTGCAAACATTATTTAGCACACCACAGCATATTCGCTATATTAGCTATATTAGTTTCTTCTGAAAATAATGATTAATTATAAACTGTAGAAACTCTGGTTAACCTTAGTCTAGAAGGGTAGATAAATCCTTTAATTGGTGTATGAAAAGGATAGATAAAACTTGAACATCTTTTATTCACTATTCATGAATAGAGAGGCTTCACATATCACAGGTTGAGTAATTGACAAGACAAGATTATACTTAATGGGATAAATTCATTATGATGACACTTAGCTGTTCTTATGTCACCTGACAAGGGCCAGTCTGACATTTGTTCATCTGCCTAAGAAAAAAACAGCGGGAACAAGGCAAAAGTCACGAGTGGGCTCATCTAAAGGAACAGAAAGTGGCTGTTCATTTTTGGAGCTAGAATTAGTGATTTAGATGGCTTAAAATGTCTTTGTCAAAGGAGAAATTTTTATATGGAGATAATTTATATTCATATACATATATATATATATATTATGAATTAAACAATCTTCATAGTTTATATAAAATCAGTAGATAGACAATTATTAGTAAATTAAAAGAATCAGTGCACTCATACAATGATCAAATAATAAACTATATATATATATAGAGAGAGAAAAAAAATGATATTTTAATCCTTTATTTTTATTTTTTAAATTAATTCTATATCATTTTTTCTTTGTTAATTTGGTCATTTATTTTATAAATTGTTTATAATATAATCTTTTTATTAGGATTCTGCACCTCTTTAATCTAATAGTAATGATATGACGATAACGTAATTATCATCAATCAGTGGCAATATCATCACTTTTATTAAGAGATAACAAAATTCTAATGAAATGATCACAATAAAAATGATTTGCAAGATAAGAAGTTAAATTGACAATAAAAAGATGATATGTGATCAAATTGAAAAAAAATAAAGATAAGAGATTAAAATGTTTATTTTACCTAAATATTTTATAACAATTTAGTTGCATAATATAGTTTGCCATTAATTTTTTTTGTGTGTGAATAGTTTGCCATTATTTTTAAATGAGGTAAAATGTATAAAAATTTTGGTTGATGTGTGATTTATCTCATCAATTCTAAAAATGGTTAAAAAATAATTTTAAACTGTACTAAATTAGCAAAATTCTCCTTCGTTCATCAAGCATTTATCCATCTATGTTGAATTTCATCCAAACCAAAATCAACTCAGAAGTTAACAAGGAAGTGGGAAAATTGAGAACCTTTTCCTAAGAGAAACCTGTTGGAGAGACAAAATAATTATATTGAATCTAAATAATATTATATATACACACTTATATACATATTATCTTATATTTGTAAAAAAATTTTAATTTGATTATAATTAAATCTAACTTATTTTCTGCACAATATATTTACACTCTAATTTGATCACCTATATAAATGTGAGAAAAATATGAAGAAAAGAGTGATGTATAATCTATTTCTATTATCTATTACTAAAGGAACTACTTCTAATTGTCACATGACAATCTCTAATTAAAATTAAGAAGAAATTATTCCCGCTAAAATTTTGACTTACAATTAGGAACTACTTCTTCTGCTTTGTTTAGTTTTCTATTATTTTCTGACTTACAATTAGTCGAATCTTTCCTCTGCCTTGATGTGGCTTTTTGCTTTTTTACTTGCATTTTTCTTTCTTCGGAACTTGCTGACGACGGAGTCTAATTCCGAAAACTTTGTTCATTTATAATTAAAATTTTCAGAACCACTCATTAAGTATATATATATATATATATATATATATATATATATATATATATATATATATATATATATATATGTTAATTTTATAAAAAATAATAAATAAAAATATTAAAATGTATTATTAACATAACTAAATTAATTTATCACCTAAATAAATATTAAATTAAAAATATTATATTAATACTATTATAATTTTTTATTATAACTAATCTTAAATCGAATAAGTAAAAAGATAAATGATAAAAATTCTCATTATAAATTAAAATTAAATTTTTATTATATTACAAATTTTTATTTGTCTCTCATTAGATAAATTAAGAGTTTCAAATGATGAATTTTAATTATAATTTAAAAACTAAATAATCAATACATTAAAAAGTTTTAAGTATTTTTTTAAAAAATAGTTTTTTCATAAAAGAAAAGATCAATTCAACTCTGTAAATTGTGATTGATTCAAATAAGTTATTCAAAATTAATTTTTATTTTTAAACCAATTTTTTAAACCTATTTTAAAGAATTAATTAGATCAATTAAAAGACCGATTCTCCATTTTTTCGATCCCACCTACGAGTCCACTCTAATTATGAAAACCCTGATCCTAATCGATAAAAATACCCACGCTTTAATTTTTTACTCCTCAGTCTCGAGGCTTAGTGGCTGATCTTAATTTTCAATTTTTCATTCACGGCGCCGTATAGCTTTTAGTTTTCAGATTCACTTTTTAATTTATTTTTATATTCTTTCTTTTTGTTTGTATTGTTTATTATATTTTTAAATTTTTTTTTTTTTCCTTCAACTCTCCTCAACATAATTAAACACGTTGACTATTTGAGTAGGTGATAAAAGGAGATTGAGATTAAAAAAAAAGTTTTTTTAGAAAAAAAGGCTTAATTTAATTAAAAAATCATATTGCTAAAAATGAGGTAAATGAATTAATTCTGAAATCTATTATTATTATCTTTAACAAATTAGACTACCTTAAATTATCATGTGTCATCTTTTGGTTTCAATTAAACCAAAATTATTCTCGCTCAAATCTGTTATTCCCGCGCTCTGTGCATGCTGCGTGTTTTCTTGCAACACTTGCTCTGGCATATTTGTTTGGGCCGAAAAGCTTTCCTTTTCCTTCGGATTCAAGTGGGTCAAGGCTTCACGTTTTTTTATTCTTTTATTTATTTTTAATTTTGACCTTTGTTTTTTCTTTTAAAAAAACTCCTTTTTAAATTAGAATAAAAAATAAATATTGTAGACAATGAAAATCCTCTTTTCAATTGTTGCCGTTGAGAAATTTCAAATTACCTGTTGAATTTGTTTTCTTAATAAAACAATTAAAAATTATTGTTTATTATTGAGACTCTATTTTTATTTGAAAAAAATCAACAAATCTGGTAAAACATATTAATAATTTATTTTTCGATAAAAATAGTTTTCTCTGAAATTTAAAATATATATATATTTTTTAATCTTTTTATTTCAAGTCTTACATATAATCTAATGTTTAGATGATAGTATACATGTAAACAATTTAAAACATGTTTATTAATAATTTTGATATTTAGAAAATCCTTTTACTTTTGAATTTTTTTAACAATTAATTTGTAACTGTTTTATAGTTTGTGTAGTATTAAAAAAATTGAATGCTTTAAAAAAATTCATAGAACTATTGTGCTTAATTGGTAGTTTATGTTTTTTTTTGTTATTTAAAAAAACAATTGTATTAAAAATATAACCTATTATCCTTAACATATTTTCTCTCTCTCTTTACGAATCTTAACGTCAGTTCTCTTCTTTTTCTTTCTTTTTCATCCATCGGAAGGAGTGATTTGGGCCATTTTTTGGTCTAGAATCACCCCTCTACATAATTCTTTTTTCTTCTTTTATTTAAATAAGTAATTTTTTCACATAGATCTGATTTTTCTTTCGTGTTTTTCGATGTTTTACGTCGTCTGTGTGTGGTGGTGTTTGGTTCGTCGTTTAATGCGGCGTCGTTTGATTTCCGTCTTGTTGCGGTGGTTTCGTCTTGTTGCGGTGTTCGTTTCTTGATTAGATTAGAGATCGAACTTGATCCATTCTGATTCAATCAAGACTTGGGCGTCAACGTTACAGATCCGGAGGCATAGGTATTCCGGTCACTTTGATTTTGTCACATTTATAGGCATTTTACCGTGTTATCTTTATTAACCCGAGTCTTTGTGAGTTTGTTCAGATTCATCCTTTTCGAGTTTTTGAAGAATGATGAATTTGTGTTGTTCTCGATGTATTCTACCAATTTGAATGAATGAATATCTTTTTTAATAAAAAAAAACAATTGTATTTATAAGTCTGTAACAATATAAAATAAATAAAAATACACAAAATATAAAATTAAAAGTATATTATAAAACATAAATGAATAATAAAATAAATAATTAATAAAAAATATCGTGAAACTGACGGTGAGATATAATATACTAGTTGAATTCTACTCTCAAAACCCCAAACCCAAATTAAAAAATGTGTTGTGTGATGCCAATCGAGGAGGAGTGGAGGATTATGTTTTGCCACAAAGGCTGTGTGAGAACAAGTAGTTTCACTTTTGCAGCTTTGCTCAAGAATTTTGGTGGTTTCAAGTCATCGTATGACATATACTTGACAATTTCATCAATGAAGTTAGTGTCAAATGCATAGAGGTTTTTTTTTTTTTTTTCTTTTAACATTTGATAAAGTCTGGGTTTCTTTTAACTTTTCTTGAAACTCAAGAAGATAAATTATGGGCTCGTTTCAATGAGTTTTAAAATAAGAAATTTTTTTATATGATTATTTTTTAAAAGTTCTTTTAAAAAGTAAATGTTATTTTATATTTAGGTATAATATTAGAGAAGCAATTTTTTTAATATTTTAATAATTTTTAATTTTATGAAAAAAATCTTTTTGAAAAACATTAAAATTTAACTTCTAAAAAATACAATTTGTACTTTTTTAATACTTAAAAAAAAATCATCTAGACATACTAAAAATGAGTAAAAGTAATCATTTTTTTAAAAAAAGATATTTTTAATCTAAAAAGACACATACAAACGAGCTCTATACATTAGCAGTTTAAATAAGATTTTGGTCCTTTTAATACACTCATTTGAGTTTTGATCTCTATAACTTTTTTTTGGATATTTGCCTATATTTTTACTTATTCAAAATTTTCTCCTTATTATTAAGGTATTGGTTTCTATATTTTTCATTATTTTGAATTTTAATTCTTATAATATCTACTCATTAAGATATTGATCCCTATTTTTTGTGAATGATTGATTCTTATAATTTTTATTTATTAAGATATTAGTTTCTCAGAAACTAAAATCTTAAAAATTAAAAATATAAAGACTAATATTCAAAAAATAAAATATAAAAATCCAAACTAAAATTAATGAAAACTATAAAAATCAAAATCTTATTTAAATCTATATTAGCGAAAGTTTACAAGGTGCTATACATTTTATCCTTCCAAGTATTAGTAGATATTAAATTTTAAATTTTCCCACGTTTGCAGAAATGATAATAAGGTATCTCACAACCTAGCCAAACTTGCTTCTTCCTTAGTTGATGCTGTTTGGTTAGAAGAAGCCCCTGATGTAATTAGAAATCTAGCTTATCTTGATGTATTGGGTTCTGTGAATCACTAAAATGTTACCTTTGCCAAAAAAAAATTATAATAAATTTGGACTTCTGATCATTTAACTCTAGACTAAACTCGCTGATACAGTAATAAATTATTAAAATTAACTCTTATAGTCCAAGGATAGTTGCTCAATTCTCGTGTATGGTAACATTTCTAAAAATAATAATAAAATAATAATAGGTACATAGAAATATTTACGTAAAATATTTTAAAAATAAAATATTAAATAAAAAATAAATATTTTATATTAAAATAATATGTATAAGATAAAAAATAATATTAAAAAGTAACAATAAAGTAATATATATGAAGTAGTAATAATAATGAAGTGACGTGGAACAAGATAATCAAAAATAAAAAAAGAATTAATGAAGATTTAAAAGTGACGTAAGAAGCTTAGAAAGATTGAGAAAGATAACTTCAGAAGATTGAAAAAGAGTTAGTACGTGAAAAAAAATTGAAATGACGTTAAAGATTAGATATAAATTCTCCGATGAGATACATAAAAAAAAATGAAATAACGTAAAAGATTAGATAAGACTATATTCTCTACACAATTAATGTATAAGATATAAAAGAAAAAAATCAAAGTGACGTAATGCAAAGAGATACATGAAAATTTGAACACTTAATGTAAGATAAAGATAAAATAAAATAGAAAGGGATGAATGAAGCAAATGAAGCAAGAGGGAGGTTTATAAAAAAGACTCCCTCTTTCAACAAAGAAAAAATGTTTTTCGTTTAATTAAATACTTTAATTTTTATCTATCATATGTTTTTGTATGTATATTTGTTAACTTTTTTGTATGTTAATATTTTCATTTCTCGCTTCTCATTTTCTTTTGTTAATCAGAAATTTATACTGATTAATCACTTATTCCTAATATATTAATCAGTTATTCATTATTTGAAATTCTTAGTTGGATTCACCAGAAATCTATATTGATTAACCATTTATTCCTAACATATTAACTAGTTATTCAATATTAGAAATTCTTACTTAGATTCACCAGAAATTAATATAGATTAACCACTTATTTTTAATGTATTAATCAGTTAATTTGGATCACCAATTAATGAGATTCACCAAAAACTTATACTGATTAACCACTTATTCTTAATATATTAACTAGTTATTCATTATTCAGAATTCCTAAGTAGATTCACCAAAAACCTATACTGATTAACCACTTATTCCTAATGTATTAACCTTATTTATTATTGAAATTCTTACTTGATTACCGACTATAGATTAACTTATTTCTAATGTATTAACCACTTAATCTAGATTCATCAATTAATGAGATTCACCAGAAACCTATATTGATTAGCCACTTATTTCTAATGCATTAACTAGAAATCTTGTGCTACGTCTACAGTGTCACTGTGTGAACAGTTTCAGCTTCAAATTTCAAATTTCAAAATTTCTCGAGTGAATCAACAAAATACAGAGGTGGATAAAAGTTAGAGTCTTTTAGATGGACAAATAGCGCGACCGTTCAACAAAGTACTAGAGAGCTTCAACGAAAAAAAAAGAGAGCTTCGCAAGAAAGCTTCGTTTTATCAAAACTTTTTCTTGATCTGGTAGGGGATCATCCTTTTTTTTCTCTCTTTTCTTCCTGTTATAATCTCATATTCTTTGGTTAAATCTCTGATCAAGTTCTTATTTTTCTTCCTTGATTCTTCATCTCGTTTTCTTGGTTAGAATTGAGTTTTGAGGACATGCAAGATGAATTAAGGACTTTAGATTGTTTTAATTCTGGGATATTTGTTTAATTTCGTTTTCTTGAGTCTAAGGGTTGGTAAGTGGTTTGAAGCCTTAGATAATGATAAAATAAGGGTGGAAAAGGAGGTTCTTGTTTACTGTAGCCCTCTAGGTACAAAATAGAAAGGTTTTGGACTCAAATTCTTGATGGTAATATATGTATTTTTTGCTACCTGGCATAAAACCTAGAAATTAGATTGAGCAAATGGAGACTTTTTTTTTAATGATGCTGTTAGCACTTTGTTACTTACTTGATAAGATTTTTGTTTGATCCTTTATGATAATTAGCTTATTTATATACTCTGCTACAACCTTTATTGTGAGATGGTATTATTTTGTGATTTCCTTCAAATTTTAGTTTGAGTGTGGATTTATTTCTATTTTTTAAGGAAAATAAATTGAATGAGGATTTGATCTTCTACTGATTTTGTTTCAAATTCTTTCTTATTATTCCTTTACTAATTTTATTAAAGTTGGCTGAATTACCTCTCTCTAGATCAGTTTACGTTAAGTCTTTTAATGCATAAACTAATCTTTGTATTTCATTTGAAATCAAACTAAATTGTGGTGGCCTATTTCTTGTGTCATGTATATTGCCGAGAGACTAACCGGTTCTTATATTTTTGGTACATCCAAAATGATGAAATTGATACTTCTTTAAATATCATGTTTCGGGTTTCTTCTGATAAACAAATGAAAAAATAAGTTGTTTTCTATCATAGAGGAAAGATGAGAAATTGATATCCCTATATAATAAGGACAAATGTGCAGAAATGCTTATGGTCATGATGAGAAATTCTTAGGGGACGTCCTGAGTAGATATGAGCTCATACAATGTGATATGTACATGAGAAATCAAGAATGAATATTTTGATATTAAAATCCTGAAATGGTGGTACAAGAATTAAAAGAGAATGAGAAAAGTTATTTTTTCATGAGTTTTCAAGAAAAATGCACAGTTCTTTTTTATTTGTAATTATTTAATATTAGTGTTAATTTTTACTTAATTTCTTTAATATAAACTGTTTTAGAGAGACTTATGAATTTTATATTATAGCATGATGGAAAATTGAGAAAAAGGGAAGTAATAAAATCATTTTCTGTACACGTGACGGCTGGAATATTATTAGTTAAAATATCATTTTTTTCTTACCCTTATTGAGTTATATCTCACTTATTTGGCGTGATATTTCAGATAATTCCAATTGTCAGGGTTTTCATTGACTTTCGAGTTGAGCAAACTTATATGCCAAATTTATGAGATTATGTGTTCATAGTAACCTTGAGAGATTTCTTCCTGATCATACTACTCTTTGATGAGTAGTTAGAAAAAAATATTTTGTAAATATATAAAAAAAAGAAAGAAAAAAGTGAAAAGTTGTAGTAACACCTTAAAGGCTTTGGTAAAGCCTAGTTTTGCTAAAATGATGATTAACTTAAAGAGTGTTGTGTTTGTATAACCTAACTTTTAAAGGGATATAATCCCTTATGTAAAATATCATATAAATTAATGAAAAACACAGAAGTTTGATATATAGCATTTTATTCTAATTTGAAACTTAAATAAATAAAATAAAATTAGAGTAGGACATTACATTATGATATCAGAGCAATTACTTAGACAAAGTGGTTTGGGAACCATTATTGCATTCTAACAAAAATAAGAAAGTTTTGCAGGAAAAGATATGTCGCAGGCGAAAAATCCTAACCCCGAAGATAGAGTAGATAGAATGATGGACACGCTCGTGAAAATTACCGAGAACAGACAACTATGACAAATTAATTTTTTCAGCATATGCAAGAACAAAGAGTTCCGGAACCAGGTGCTCTTGTAGTAAATCCAAATTTTCAAGGACTATCAAAATTCTGAAAAGCGAATCTGTCAACCTTTAAAAAGGGGTATGACCCAGTTATTATAGAAAACTGGCTCATGGAATTAGAAAAGATTTTTACTGCTCTAGGGTGTACCAACACCTAAAAAGTGACTTTTGCCACGTATATGCTATCTGGAGAGGCTGAATACTAGTAGTGTAGAACTAAAAGACTCTTGGAGACCCCAGATTCACCTATTACTTAGGAAGTCTTCCAAAACGTCTTTCTGGATAAGTATTTTCCTACTAGTGTTAAAAGTAAGAAAGAGTTAGAGTTTCTACAGTTACCATAAGGGACTATGACGGTCGGGCAATATGTTGCAAAGTTTGAAGAGCTAGCAAAATTTTCCTCTTATCTTCAGCTTCAACACAATGAAGAATGGAAGGCTATAAAATTTGAATCTGGTTAAAGGTCAGAGATAAAAAAAAAAAGATAAATAAGTTGGAGATTAAGTAATACTCTACACTGGTTAATAAATGTAGAATCGTAGAAAGAGATCTTCTAGAGTATAAAGCTGAAAAGGAGAAACAATTCCAACTTAAGCGTAAGCGAGAGAAGGATAGGAAAAGAATCGGAAATAATAAATTCAAGCTCAATGTAGATAAGGAAAAACAGGTTCAGCCTAAAGTAAATTGCCCAAAGTGTGGAAAGGCACATAGAAACAAACTCTGTCTATTTGGGCAGCGTATATGTTACACTTGCGAAAAGCCTAGACATATATCAAAGGATTGCAGATTCGAAAAAAAGGAAAATCCTACGACGAAGCCACAAATTTCATGAAGAGTCTTTATCCTTAATAGTCGCGAAGCATATCAAACTTCAGATCTGATACAAGGTCAGTGCCTCATAAACAATACTCTTTTAAATATATTATATAATTCAGGAGCCACCCACTCCTTTATATCTAATGATTGTGTGAAAAATATGAAATTACCTGTGATTGAGTTGTCTTATAATTTATTAGTAACCACTCATATTAGAAATCGAGTCCAAACCTTTTATGCATGCCTAAATTGTCTTATACTTGTTGAAAATAAACTTTTTGTTGCAAATTTAATTTGTATGCCTTTGCAAAAGCTTGATATTATCTTGGGAATGGATTGATTATCCTCTAACCGTGTAATACTAAATTGCCATGATAAATCTATTTCTTTTCCCTTAAACTCTGACAAAGAAAAATCTCAGTCTACCTATTTATCTGTTATTCAAGTTAATAGGAGTATAATGAAAAGAGTAGAAGTACATTATCCTTTTTTCTTCTGAAACAAAGAGTGAGCTAGATTTGGACACTATCCTTATAGTCAAAGATTATCCTGAAATTTTCCCTTCAGATATATTCAACTTGCCTCTAGAAAGAAAAATTGAATTTTCCATTGATCTGATGTCAGGTGTAGGACCCATTTCAATTGCACCTTATCGAATGTCCCATGTGGAATTAAGTGAACTCAAAAACCAAATTGAGGAGTTATTGGAAAAATAATATATAAAGCCTAGTGTATCACTTTGGGGAGTTCTAGTACTTTTAGTGAAAAAGAATGATGGTAGTCCTAGACTGTGCATAGATTATAGACAATTAAACAATGTGATCATTAAGAATAAATATTCATTCCCTAGGATAGATGATTTATTAGATCAAGAGCGTGGAGCCGTAGTTTTTTCAAAAATAGATTTAAGTTCATGATACCATCAGATTAGGATAAAATCATAAGATATTCCTAAGATAGCTTTCATAACTAGATACGATCATTATGAATATTTGGTAATGTCATTTGGTCTAACTAATGGACAGATGTATTTATGGATTATATGAATAGGGTGTTTAGGCCATATTTGGATAAATTTATGGTAGTTTTCATTGATGATATTCTGATTTATTCAAAAACAGAAGAGGAACATGCAATTCACTTGAAAATAGTGCTAACAATTTTAAAGAAAAACAATTATATGCAAAATTAGAAAAAAATGTTGTTAGATCGAGCGTTTACTATTAGGCTAAAAGCTATAGCTATTATTCATAGCGCAACTCTTTCTACTTAAGCTCATCAGTATACGCCATAGTTCGATCTGACTCTGACC
Source organism: Ormosia emarginata (assembly GCA_029884605.1). NCBI lineage: Eukaryota > Viridiplantae > Streptophyta > Magnoliopsida > Fabales > Fabaceae > Ormosia > Ormosia emarginata. The sequence continues at coordinate 42,059,550 of JAQQTP010000089.1, read as the reverse complement.
CCACCTGAGCCTTGCCAAGGCAAGATGTTGGCCTATAACCAACAATTCCTTTCCCAGCACCTGCCTCCAACAGTTCGTGCCTTTCCGGGAATCGAACCCATGATCTTAACTCGGATACCACTTGTTAGATCGAGCTCTTACCACTAGACTAAAAGCTATAACTTTTAGTTATAACGCAACTCTTTCTACTTAAGTCCATCAGCAAACGCCATGGTTTGATCTGACTTCAACCCTACCTGGACCTTGCCAAGGCAGGATGCTGACCTATAACCAACAAATGTGAATTTTGAATGAGAAAAATTAAATTTCTAGGACATGTAGTAAACAAAGAAAGGGTTGCAGTAGATCCTAATAAAGTGGAAGTAGTCATGCATTGGGAGCAACCAAAGACAATAACCGAAATAAAAAGTTTCTTGGGCTTAGCAGGATACTATCATAGGTCCATAAAAGGATTTTCTCAAATAGTTATGTCATTAACTAGATTAACTAGAAAAGGAACTCCATTTGTATGGACAAAAGACTGTGAAGAAAGTTTTCAGGAATTAAAAAAAAAGACTCACTACTGCTCCTATTTTAGTAATTCTTGATCCTTTAGGAGATTTTGTAATTTACAGTGATGCTTCTAAAAAGGAATTGTGGTGTGTGTTAATGCAAGAGGGGAAAATAGTAGCCTATGCCTCTAAACAACTTAGGTCTGATGAGAAAAATTACCCGATACATGATCTATAATTAACAGCAGTAGTTTTTGCTATAAAAATGTGGAGACATTATTTGTATGGGATAAAATTTTAGGTGTACACTGACCATAAGAGTTTAAAATATCTTTTTGATCAAAATGAATTGAACATGAGACAAAGAAGATGAATTGAATTTCTTAAAGATTATGATGTGGAAATTAAATATCATCCAAGAAAAACAAATATTATAGCAGATACTTTAAGTAGAAAATCCCTCCATTTGTCATACATGATGGTTCAAGAAATTGATTTGATAGAAAAGTTTAGGGATTTAAATCTTTCAGTAACTTTTGATTTAACTAAAATTTGTTTAAACACTTTATAAGTTACTTGTGATCGAAAAATAAAAATTAGGGAAACACAAAAAGAAGATCAGTTTTTGCAAACTCTTAAAAAATATATACCTAAGGAAAAACATCCAGATTTTTAAATTAATAGATGATGAAGTGGTTATATAGCGCAATAGGTTGTGTGTACCTAATAATTTGAATTTCAAGAAAGAAATCTTAGAAAAAAACTCATAAGAGTAAATATACAATACATTCAGGAATTAATAAAATGTATCAGGATCTTAAAAATTAATTTTGGTGGCCTAAAATGAAATCTAAAATAGTTAAATATATGTCACAGTGTCTGACGTGTTCGAAAGTTAAAATAGAACATCAAAGACCCTCAGACTTGTTACAACCTTTGAAAATCCAAAAATGGAAATGAGATAGTATTTCCATGGATTTTGTTATGGGCTTACTATTAACCAATTTAGGACATCATGTTATATAGGTAATTGTAGATAGATTGACCAAGTCTACATATTTTCTACCTATTAGGATTAATTATCCATTGAATAAGTTGGTCTAATTGTATATTAAAAAAATTGTAACACTTCATGGTGTACTAACTACTATAGTGTCAGACAGCTTTTGGAACAAAGCTATCCTTTAGTTGGAAATCGTTACAGACAGCTTTTGGAACAAAGCTATCCTTTAGTACTACTTATTGTAATGTCCTAGGACAGATATCTGGATATATCTGGAATATATAGAGATAAACAATACTAGTTACGTTACTTACTACGTAACTAACTACTAATATATCTATAACAACCATGCAAGTCATTATAAAAAGTCTTGAGAGAATGCAAAAAACTTTAACTTATACATATATATACAACCTTAGCTATAGAAAAGCTTATTGTAATACATACCTTTGAATATAACTACAAAGCAAATATAAACAAAATACATAAGCTTTATTTAAACAAGAAACAAGTAAAACTATACTATAATAGTTCTACTGTTTCTTAAACTTCTTACTCTATGACGATCTTTGACCTATTTCTACCATGAAAACACAGAAAGGGGTGAAAATATAAATATTCTCAGTAATAAACATATATTTCATGGCATAATAACTACGTAAACTGCATATATAATTAAACTAAACTCAACATTATACGATCACTCATACAATCGTATAACATTATCTATAATTATTATCTAGGAGTTTCCTCCACTATAACTGATAACTGCACAATACCTAGTAGTATAGTCAAACTGATAACCTACATACTGTTAACATAAGCAACCGCTCATACAATCGCTTATGTCAATAGCAACAGACAATTGCCCATACAACTGAACTGTAACTACAAAACTGACGATTTAACTCTACATTTACTTGTTCATTCTAGGAAACTCTAGTTCCGCGAACTCTTGCTAAGGTAGGGAGTGAGCTTATCACATCCTGGTCCTACCCGAGACAAAGAAAAATTGTAAACTTGCTCATAAACTCAACTCATCTTGTGAAAGAGTCTATCTTAACTAATGTATCATTTTGGCCTAACTTATGGAGTCAAATAAGCATGTATCTGATCTTTGCACACTTAACTCAACTCTACAGCAAGTGAGTAATTTGTGCATCTAGATAAGTAAATTATACCTATCTCATTTATATATGGCTCTTCTTACTAATGCACTACCTGTAGTGACCTGTGTTATACTAGAGCGCTCAAGGTTCCAAATACCTACTTTTGGTAACTCCTAATTCTTGGAATACCTAACGATTTGAACTTCCATACTTAACTTAGTATTCAATGAGGTAACTTTGTTCGTATATGCATCTCCAACTCAACTATACTACTTGAAGAGTTAAGCATGTTTCTGCTATACTCAATAAATATGACAAACTTTTGAGTCATAATTTATCATATTGTGTATTAAACAATGCACAAGATCTCACTTAATTAGAAAATTTAGTACACAACCACCTCTGATTAGGAACTAACACACAAACTTGACACCACTTGGGTGAAACTAACTCATGAGTGGTTAGTACTTATAACACCTTGTTGCTTAAGGTTCTATGTACCATTCCAAAGTAATCCACTACTCTTGAATATCCTAAGGCTCATACCTTTACCAATTAACTAGAGTAAATACTACTAATTCATTCTAGTACACTCGTATCTATTACACCATCTCATTACATCTTGTGTGATATCAAATGCAACACTAAATGCCTAGGGTGTTAGATACCTACCTATGACAATCCTTAACTATTAGATGCACAAATGGTTTAAACTTTCTCATCTATACTAAATGGTTGTTTCTTCTTTGAAATATCCCTAGTAGCATCCTAACACACTCCAAAAAGGATGTATAAAAAATTCCAACAAGTAAGAAACTTCATTTCAATGAGATTCATATCTTGACATTTCCTGGTTTTTCACCTAAAAAGACTTATTTTCATAGATGCAGCAAATGTACATCTTAACTTCTATAATTATGAAATTTTTACCACATAAAGTCTTATGTCTTAACTTTCAAATGGCTCTGGAATCAGGTTATTCCAATATCTACAACTCAAGTAATGGAACAAATAATACAGGTTATCAAGATGATGCCCTGTCTCACGCCTTGGCTTGGTTTTATCACGCCTAGGCATGACACTCTTTATCTTATCAATATCCAAAACTGACCAACCCACGCCTAGGCGTGGTTTAGTCACGCCTAGGCATGATCCCGCGACAAAATCTTTTACAGAAGTGTGGAACTGTTCCATTGGTGCCACACATGGAATTTGATTACTTCAAAACAGTTTCTTGATGATTTTAAGTCCCAAACAAGTTTACAAACATGAGGGAAATATAAAACACTAATTAATTTCATAAAAAATGGATCCAAACATAAAATCACCCATCAAAATCCTAAAATCTACACTTTGAGCATTTTAGGTCCAAATGGATAGACTTTAGTTTCTAATCTAAACCCTTAGCATGAACAAGTCATAAACAATACTTATAACTCATCTAAGCAAGAAAATCACTCAAAACACCATTAAATCTCAATTTGACCTTTTAAGCACCAAAGGTGCAACTACGGTGAAAATGATGGAAATGGGTGGAGATGAGCATAAAACCCCTACCTTTGGCACCTAAGATGATTCATCTACAAGTTCTATAATTTGATCTTGATCTACCATTGATTTCCTTCCGTTTTTGCTTTTGTTCCTCTTCGTTCTTCTCTTCCCCTTTCTCCTATGTTTTCCTTCTTTTCTTTTCTATTTTTGTTGGTTCTAGAATCGTGGATAGGAAGAGAAAATAAGAAGCAAATTCCAACTTTGTTACTAAAGCCTAAAGCTAAAATTTTATATCTGCTAAGGACACTTGAATTTAGCTAAATCAAGTTTTCTAACTTCTAGTAGCTTTGAAATAAATACTAAGATTCATCAAAATTATTGTTTCACCAATATCTTAATTTTTTATATCTGCTGCTAGTTAATCTGGCATTAAAACGCACAACCAATATGCCTAAAAATATCTAACTAACTCTTATTGTTCTCAAATTTTAACTACACCTTGTTCACCCTATTTGTGACTTAAAAACAAACTATCTGAATCATTTTAAGCAACTTTTCAACTTCTGGGTTGCAACTAAGTGTCTAAACGAATTCAGTTTATCACTAAACTTAACTGACATGTTATACAATTATAATAGTACATTTGAGATCATATACAAGACTAACATACTTTTTGGGATGTTACACTTATCATCCCCAAACTAATGGTTAAATTGAAAGAACAATTCAAACCTTAGAAGACATGCTTAGGGCCTGTGTTTTGAATTTTAAGGGAAGTTGGGATACCTACCTACTACTGGTTTAATTTGCTTACAATAATAATCATCATTCAAGTATTGGTATGACACCGTATGAAGCATTGTATGGAAGAAAATGTCAATCTCCTATATGTTGGTTTGAGACTGGAGAAAGAAATTTACTAGGACTATATCTAGTACAACAGACCTTCGAACAAATAAAACTAATCAAGGATAAAATGTTAGCAACTCAAAGCAGACAAAAAAGTTATGTTGATAAAAGAAGAAAACCTTTAGAATTCCAGTAAGGGGAACATGTATTCCTTCGAGTCACCCCAATAACTGGAATTGGTAGGTCTTTGAAAACAAAGAAATTGAATCCCAGATATATTGGACTTTTCCAAATCCTCAAAAGAATTGGTACTATTGTCTATCAAATCGCTTTACCTCCTAGCCTATCAAATCTTCACAATGTGTTTCATGTGTCTCAACTTTGAAAGTATTATTCTGATTCTTCACACATCATAGAGGCAGAATCTATACAGTTAAAAGATAATTTAACATATGAGGTACGACTTGTACAAATAATAGATAAAATCTACAGGTAATTGAGAAATAAAAATATTCCTATGGTCAAAGTTTTATAGCAAGGATAAGATGTAGAAGATGTTATGTGGGAAGCAAAAGAAGATTTTAAACAAAAGTATCCAAAATTCTTTTTTAGCAGGTACTATATACAAATTTTGAGGATAAAATTTTTTAAAACGGGAAGAATGTAACATCCCTAAAAATAATAATAAAAATAGCAATAGGCACATAGAAATATCTATGTGAAATGTTTTAAAATAAAGTTTTAAGTAAGAAAATAAATATCTTACATTAAAATAATATGTATAAGATAAAGATTAATGTTAGGAAGTAACAATAAAGTAATATATATGAAGTAGTAAAAATAATGAAGTGACGTTGAACAAGATAATCAAAGAGAAAAAAATTAATAAAGATTCAAAAGTGACTTAAGAAGCTTGGAATAACGTAAAAGATTAGATAAGATTAGATTCTCTGCACAATTAATGTATGAGATATAAAAAAATAATAATCAAAGTGACATAATGCAAGAGATAAAGAGAGATAATGAGAGACATAAGAATCTAAACACTTAAAGCAAGATAAGGATAAAATAAAATGGAAAGTGATGAATGAAGAATGTGAAGCAAGAGGAGGGTCTATAAAAAAGACTCCATCATTCAACAAAGTAACAGAGAGCTTCAACGAAAAAAGAAGAAGAGAGTTTCGTAGGAAAACTTCGTTTTACAAAAACTTTTTCTTGATTTGGTAGGGGACAATCCTTTTTCCTCTCTTTTCTTCCTGTTATAATCTCAGATTCTTTGGTTAAATCTCTGATCAAGTTCTTATTTTTCTTCCTTGATTCTTTATCTCATTTTCTTAGTTAGAATTGAGTTTTGAGGACATGCTAGATGGATTAAGGACTTCAGATTGTTTTAATTTTGGGATATTTGTTTAATTTCATTTTCTTGAGTCTAAGGGTTGGTAAGTGGTTTGGAGCCTTAGATAATGATAAAATAAGGGTGGAAAAGGAGGTTCTTGTTTACTGTAGCCCTCTAGGTACAAAATAGAATGGTTTTGGGCTCAAATTCTTTATGGTAATATATGTTTCTCTGCTACCTAGCATAAAACTGAGAAATTTGGTAGAGCAAATGGAGACCTTTTTTTTGAATGATGTTGTTAGCACTTTGTTACTTCCTTGATAAGTTTTTTGTTTTATCCTTTATGATAATTAGCTTTTTTATATACTTTGTTACAACCTTTATTGTGAGATGGTATGATTCTATGAATTCCTTCAAATTTTAGTTTGAGTGTAGATTTATGTCATTTTTTAAGGAAACTAAATTGAATGAAGATTTGATCCTCTACTGATTTTGTTTCAAATTCTTTCCTATTCTTCCTCTACTGATTTTATTAAAATTGGCTGAATTACCTCTTTCTAGATCAGTTTACGTTAAGTCTTTTAATGCATGAACTAATCTTTGTATTTCCTTTGAAATCAAACTAAATTGTGGTGGCTTATTTCTTACATCATGTATATTGCCGAGAGACCAATCGATTCTTATATTTTTGGTACATCCAAAATGATGAAATTGATACTTCTTTAAAGATCATGTTTCGAGTTTCTTCTGAGAAACTAATGAAAAATTAAGTTGTTTTCTATAATAGAGGAAAGATGAGAAATTAATATCCCTATTTACTAAGGTCAAATGTGCAGAAATGCTTATGGCCATGAGGAGAAATTCTTGGGAGACGCCCTGAGTAGATATGAGTTCATACAATGTGACGTGCACATGAGAGATCAATAATGAATATTTTGGGATTAAAATTCTGAAATGATGGTACAAGAATTAAAAGGAGACGAGAAAAGTTATTTTTTCATGAGTTTTCAGGAAAAATGCATAGTTCTTTTTAATTTATGATTATTTAATATTTGTTTATTTTTTACTTAATTTCTTTAATATAAATTTTTTTAGAGAGACTTATAAATTTTAAATTATAGCATGATGGAAAATTGAGAAAAAAGGAAGTAATAAAATCATTTTCCGTACACATGACGACTTAAATATCATTAGTTAAAATGTCATTGTTTCTCTTACCCTTAGTGAGTTATATCTCACTTATTTGAGGTGATATTTAAAATAATATCGATCATCAGAGTTCTCATTGACTTTTGAGTTGAGCAAACTTATATGCCAAATTTAGGAGATTATGTGTTCACAGTAACCTTGGGAGACCTCTTCCTGATCATACTACTCTTTGATGAGTAGTTAAAAAAAATATTTTGTAAATATGTAAAAAAAAAAAGTGAAAAGTTGTAGTAGCACCTTAAAGGCTTTACAGTTTTGCTAAAATGATACCTAACTTAAAGAGTGTTATATTTGTATAACCTAACTTTTGAAGAGATATAATTGATAACTCCACTTTGTGTAGTTATTTGTGCCTCATATCTATATTTCTTGATTGCTAAAGTCTTTGTATTCATGCATATTTGAAAGGTTTTATACTTCTATTTGTTATATCTAATTCGGATACATTTCCTGTATGTAATGGAGCAAACTGTGCTTATTGTATACATGATTAAGTAGACTTTGCATTTACTAACACTTTGGTAATTTTTCTATTGCAGGAAGAGCTGCAAAGCAGATTAGAAAGCCCAAGAGGAAGCCAAAGGAGCAAAATCAGCAGAAAACTGAGTTTGCTGCAGAATTATACAGCCTGACTTGTCACGCCACGGTGCTGGGGAAGCGTACGTAGCGGAGCGCCGCGGCATTGAGATCCCCTGCATCCAAAGTCAGGGGCTACGAAATATTTAACACCGCGGCACAAGGAAAACAAAGTCGCGGCGTCCTTGACCTAATTTGATACACGCCGCGGCATGGAAAGTGAACTCCTAGGCGTGCCTCTGTTTTTGCTGAGTCTATAAATAGATTTTTAATAGAATTTAAGAGAGAGCTCCGGGGGGAGCCAAGCTGAGTTTAGAGAGGCTGAGCTAGGAACTTCATTTCTGGGCTGATTGGAGGCCTAGGGAGGCTAGGTTGGATGCCATCTTCCACATGGAAGGAGATTCAAGCTTCAAGGATGCTATCCATGGATTCCTTCCTCTTCTCCCTTTGTTTCTCTTCTCTTCCTTATCTATTAAGCACTGATTTTATTGTAATTTCGTGTTCAATGTTAGCCAAGCTGTATTTAGGAATTACTGTTAATCTTTATATGATTATTGATGTTTATGTATGAATTTGAGTTTCTATTGATGTTTAGCTTTGTTCTTCCATACCTATGCTTAATGCTTGCTCTTGTTTGATCAATAATTGCATGATGTTAATTGATGCAAATGAACTAGACATAAGAATTTGTGGAGATGGACATGGTATGGTTGATACATGTTCGACGAGTTCAATTAGCTTGGATGAGTTGATTCGCTAATGGGATAGAAATATACCTTTTAGCCATATATTAGCATGTGTTTGATAATAGATCATTGATGTGTGTGAAATAATATCATATTTTGTTCTTATTTTGCATGCATTTTTATGCATTTTAGTTTTCCTTTTTTTTGTTTTATCCTTTAGTTCGGATAACTGCGGTGTTTTTGGTGTTGTTGTGCAGGATTGGTGCTTAATTGGCCTTGAAATGGATGGAAAGCTTGCACAATTGAAGTTGGAGATTAAAGGGTAGCAATTTGGAATAAAAAGCTCACTCCAAAGGGTACCACGGCCTGCCCGTGGACTGAATCACGGCCATGGATCGAGCAGCTGCGTAAAAAAAGCAAAGGGGAAGTCCAGAGAAGACCACAGCCTGGTCGTGGACTGAACCACGACCGTGGTTTTCAAACAGAGACAACCACGGCCTGGTCGTGGACTGAACCATGGCCGTGGAATGAATCACGGCCGTGGTTCAGGGTGCGTGTCAGCTGTTTAAGTCCGTTTTTCTCTTTTCTGATGGGCTTGGACCAGTTTTAACTCATGGGGTATATATAGATGTTCTGAAGACAACATTAGGGTTCGAATTTGATTTTGGAGAAGGCACATAGGAGGCTCTTGATCTTCATCTTCCTTTCTTCTCTCTTGGATTACGGGTTTGGATGTTCTTGAAGTTGAATTTCTGGTTTCTTCTTCTCCATGTCTGAGTAGTTCCTTTTGTTTCTAGGATTGGGCAATGCCCTTTGATACATTGATGATGATTAATTGATATTATTTTCTCCTTTTATTAATCTTGAATGTTGTTGATCGATCCTTATTGCGATTATTCATGTGAATTTGTTGGCCATTTATTTGCATCTCATAGATATCTAGGGATGTACTGAAAGGAGAACCTAGGTGTTGGAACCATAAGAATTGAACTTAAGGTCTAAATCACGAGAGTAGGTTTAGCCTTTCGAGGATTAATGAATTATCAAAAAGCGTAATGGGTTCAATTTAGATTCAATTACCACGAGAGTAGGAATTGGTTTAATTGGGTACGATTCTTGTATCTTGAGAGGGAACATTAAATAATTTAGGGTAATTCACCTTCAATTGAATTTCAAGTGTTAATAAGAGGATTGTCAATTAGGAGTCTTGTATCATTGTGGTTAACCTCAATCTTGGAAGCTTTCTTGAATCTGAAAACCTTTCCTTAACAATTGCTATTTTTGTTCTCAATTTGCATTTTGATATTCATTTATTTAATTGTTTGGTTATTACGTTCTTGTTAATCAACAATTATATTCCCTTTTGTTTAATTTAATTGAATTAATTAATTAATTGATATTCATAGACATAGTCCCTGTGGATTCGATCATTTTATTACTTGACGACGAAACCGTACACTTGCGGATTTCACACACCAAGTTTTTGGTGCTGTTGCCGGGGACTGTGTTTTTCTTGAATATCAGTTAATTTATGATTTAATTATTTTAAATCTTTTTACTACTTTCTTGGTTTCTCTTTGACTTTCCGCAGGTAATTTCTCTTGTTTATGCGAAGTACTAGACATTCTGGGTCTCTTATTGAAGCAGATCCTGAAATTGAAAGAACTATTCGTAGAAGGAGAAGACAACGAGAGGAAAGAGCAAGAGAAATACTAGAACCAATGCTTGTCATGGCTGCACCTGCTGATAATAGACCTCTTAAAGAGTATGTAGCCCCTAACGCTCGGGGTTTACGTTCTGGAATTGCTCAGCCAGACATTGAAGCTAGACAGTTCACCATACCACCTGCTTTACTCTCCATGATAAGGCAGAACCAGTTTGGAGGATTGCCATCAGAGGACCCAAACGATCATATGGATATGTTCTTGGAATTCTGTGAGACCCTCAAGATTGAAGGTGCCTCTATTGATGCTATTCGCCTTCGCCTATTTCCATTATCATTGAGAGATAGAGCTAGGGCTTGGTTGAAGTCAGTTCTCGTTGAGACCATCGCTTCTTGGGACCAATTGGAGCAAGTTTTCCTGAACAAATTCTTTCCACAATCCAAGACTACTCATCTGAGGACCCAAATCACGAGTTTTGTTCAGAAAGATGGTGAATCATTGTCGGAAGCTTGGGATAGATATAAAGCTTTGTTGGAAGCCTGCCTACACCATGGGTTAGAAAAATGGTTGATCATCCACACCTTCTATAATGGGCTAGAATATTCTTCGAAGGTGTCTCTAGACTCCGCAGCTGGTGGAGCTTTGATGAACAGACGACTGATAGATGCCTATGAGATCATTGAGAGTGTTGCCACAAATCATCACCAATGGGCAAATGAAAGAGGTAATAACCCGAGAAAACTCTCGGGAGGTAAGTTTGAGGTAGACGGGGTTGATTTAATTATGTCAAAATTTGATTCTTTGAATAAACATTTTGACATGCTTGAAAAAGCTCATATTAATGCCATAGGTGCTTCTAACAATTTTTGTGAGATTTGTGGAGCACAGGGACACATAGGTGCTGAATGCCAAGTTGGAATTGGCTTCTCACAAGGTGCACCGGTGGAGCAAGTGGAATCATGCCACAATTTCCATGACTTCAACTAAAAGGGGAGAAATGATCTATATTCCCAAACTCACAACCCCGGTTGGAGGTCACATCCCAACTTCTCCTACCGGAATAGTCAATACCAAGCAGGGCAAGGTAGTGCTAAACCCTCTTCTGGATTCCAACAGGTACAAAACTCTAAAGTTGAGTCTCTTCTTGAAAATTTTGTTGAGAGTCAATCTAAGCAAAATGAGGAGTTTAGGCAACATGGGCAAGTTGTGACTGAGGCTATTAGAGAGTTGTCATCTAAGGTTGAAAATTTGGCCATTCATAATAAGTTGTTAGAAACTCAGATTGCCCAACTTGCAGGCACTTCACATAGGTAACAAGGTAAGTTTCCTGGTCAGCCTGAAATGAATCCAGGTAATGAACACTACATGGCTGTTAGTTTGAGAAGTGGTAAGAAATTAGAGGATCCCAAGGGTAAGGAGGTGAGTGACAAAGATGGGGGGAATAAAGAAAAAGACACTAAGACACAACCCTTAGAGGAAGATGAAACTAATGAAAAGGTGTCTAAGTATGTACCCCCTGAATCATACTAACTCCCAGTGTCATTCCCTCAAAGATTGGCTCAGGCCAAGTTAGATATGCAATTTGGGAAGTTCCTAGAGGTCCTTGAGAAATTATACATTAATGTACCCTTCACTGAGGCATTGAAACAAATGCCTACCTATGCTAAATTTCTTAAGGACATTTTGTCTAATAAGAGAAAACTTGAGGAATATGAAACCGTAGCTCTAACTGAGAAGTGTAGTGCTTTAATTCAAAATAAATTACCTCCTAAGCTAAAAGATCCAAGTAGCTTCTCTATCCCTTGCTTGATTGGTAACACAAATTTTGATAAAGCTCTGTGTGACTTGGGGGCTAGTGTCAGTCTTATGCCCCCTTCTGTGTGCAAGAAGTTGGAGGTGGGTGAGCTGAAACCCACAACTATTTCACTTCAGTTAGCGGATCGGTCCGTCAAGTACCCTGTAGGCATCTTGGAGGATGTTCCTATTAGAGCGGGTAAGTTTTTTATACCCGTTGATTTTGTTGTGCTTGACATGGAAGCAAATGCTAAAATGTCGCTCATACTTGGGCGACCATTCCTCGCCACTGGAAGGGCAATTATTGATATCCACGAAGGGAAATTGACTTTGCGATTGAACGATGAAGAAGTAATTTTTAATGTTTTCAATTTTGAAAAAAATCCTAATTCATGTAATCGCATAGATGCTATTGATATTGTGGACAGAGTTGTACTTTCAGATATGCAGGAATCTGTGACTCATGCTATGTTAGAGGAAACCTTGCCCAAGGTTGCTTCCAAGTTCGAAAAGGTCAAGCCCTGCAAGAAAGGACCAAAGAAACGGGATGACAAATGTGTCAAGAAGCGTGAATTTAAACCAGGGGATAAAGTTCTTGTTGATAACTCGCTTCTACGTTTCTGTCCAGGTAAGTTGTGGTCGAAATGGTCTAGACCATATGAGATTGTTCGAGTCTTATCCTATGGTGTGCTTGAGGTGAAGATAGAAGGCCAGAAGACATTTATGATAAACGGCCAGAAAGTGCAACACTATGAAGAAGGAGTGGGGATTGAGTACCACTCCATTGACATTATCTGAGCATAGAACCAGCTCATAGTCAAGCTAATGACTATAACTTAGCGCTTCTTGGGAGGCAACCCAAAATTTTCTCTCTTTTCTTTATTTTCTTATTTTTATTGACTAACAATTTTCTTTTCTTTTTTTGTTTCATAGTTAGCTAATGTTGAGTCAGCTTTGGTGTCTCCCTGAGTTCAGAACCTTTGTAGGGGGATGTATATAGCCAATTTGTAAAAAAAAAAAAAAAAAAAGTTTTAGTCCGGATGTTCGAGTTCATGGCTACACATTTCCCTTTCCCACCACCACAGTGAGTTCTTTTCATTTATTCCTTCCATAGTTTTAGATTTTTACATTGGGGACAATGTAAAGTCTAAGCTTGGGGGGTATTTTTTCATTTTTATTTTTATCTTCATTATCATGCATTCTCATATTGCATTGTCTCATTGCATTTTCACACCATCATTTCTCTCAGCTTTTTGGTTGAACTTTGTACCCCTCTCTTTTGAGGATTTTGAGATGATATTGATTTGGAACCCAATTTGTTGATTCTTATGGTAGGCAACAGGCATTGTCTTTAATTGATAATGGAGGTGATTTCTTGATAGTTGATAATTAGCATATGTTTTATGAATTTGTGCTTCTCATTGATTTCTGAACCTCTAAAAGTGAGTTTTGAGCCTGTATGAGATTTATGCACTATATGACTTTTCATCCCATTCTTTGTGTTGAGTGAATATTCTTCATTGATTTTGTACTCTAGAACTTGATTTGAAACCATTTTGAGGCGAAATCTTAGTTTACATGCTTGAATGTGATTAAGGCATCTTAGGTATTTTTCTGGCCTTTAGAATTTGTTACACTTTCATCCACTAGTTGCCCATTTTGAGCCTAATGTATAATTATTTATTCTTGATGCCTATGATAATACATTATCGGTGATCATTTAGAATATTGAATGGAGCAGTTTGGGTTTGAATGTTGTATTGGGAATCATGTGTTTTGAAAATGAAATCTCTCCCCTATGAAAAAAAAACATGAGATGAAAGCTTGAAAAGAAGGAAAAGAAAAGGAGAAATTGTGAAGTTATGCTCTTGATTGAAAAATGCTTTTGCTCCATTTATGTTCTATTGGGTTTCTTGTGCTTATTTAAAATTTTGTTAGCCCTTTGTGCATACCTTCCTTTCTTTATCCTACCTGACATCATTCCCATGACCCCATTATAACCCTTGAAAGACCTTTTGATTCTTGTATGCATGCTGATTATTAGTGAAAATTTGGTTTCTTATCAAGTTTATGGAAGTGCTTTTTCTAAGAGGAATTTTGAGCGAATTGTCTTCACCCTTAAACACTTTGAGTGTGGTTAGCAGTCTGAACTTAATTCTGTGAGGATGCATAGTTTCTAAGAGCTTAGCCTCTAATTGGACTTGATTTTGATTACCTCTCTGCTTTTTGGTTTGCCTTTGCCTATTGCTTGGTCGGATGTTTCCTCGGGTTCCTCATTCATTATTGTCTTTTGATCCCACTCCTTGCTTTGGTCTTAGTTATTGCTTGGGGACAAGCAAAATCTTAAGCTTGGGGGTATTTGATGTGTGTGAAACAACATCATATTTTGTTCTTATTTTGCATGTATTTTTATGCATTTTAGTTTCCTTTTTTATTTGTTTTTCCCTTTAGTTTGGATAACTGCGGTGTTTTTGGTATTGTTGTGCAGGATTGGTGCTTAATTGGCCTTGAAATGGATGGAAAGCTTGCACAATTGAAGTTAGAGATTAAAGGGTAGCAATTTGGGACAAAAAGCTCATTCCAGAGGGTACCACGGCCTGCCCGTGGACTGAACCACGGCCATGGATCGAGCAGCTGCGTAAAAAAAGCAAAGGGGAAGTCCAGAGAAGACCACGGCCTGGCCGTAGACTGAACCACGGCTGTGGTTGTCAAACAGAGACAACCACGGCTTGGCCGTGGACTAAACCACGGTCGTGGTTGTTGTTAGCCATGGCAACCATCACCCAAGAGGGGGGGTGAATTGAGTGATTACAAATTTTAATGCACCTTTGAGAAATTAAGCATTTTGAATAACTCAATTAATAAATGCAGCGGAATAAGTTTAACAAAGGTGCAACTATTATAGATTTCACAAATACTACTTAGGCAATATGATAAATCAAGTAAATAAACTAGATATCAAATTCAACTCAAGCGTATATAATTAAGGCATAAATGTAAATAGATAGAGTTGAGAAGATCAAACACAAAATTTATCCTGGTTCGGCCACCAATCCACTTGTAGCCTACGTCCAGTCCCCAAGCTTAACTTGAGATTTTCTTCACTATCTCCTAGACTTCACGGGTGCTAGGAAAACCTTTGTACAAGCAAGAGCACTCCTCACACCTTGGGATACCTCACCCTTGTGCTAGAGCCTCCAACTCTTCAAGCTTCACAGGTGCTTGAAAAACCTTTACATTCAAGAGCACTCACAACACCTTTGGGATACCTCACCCTTTGTGTTTAAGCCTCACTACAAGGGATACCCCACCCTTTTCTCTCTTGAGGGATACCTCACCCTCTTACAATGATTTTGAGATGAAGAGAAAGATTATAAACTCTCACAAGAGTAGATATACAACTTGAAGAACAAAGTATGGATAATAAGAAACTCTCTCAAGAGTGGATAATACAAATTGAAGAACTATGGGTATCAAGGATTCACACTTTAAAGCTCAAAATATGATTTTGATGATTCAAGGATCAAGTATAGTGTTCTTGTGTTTCTTGGGATGTAAATACTTCAAATATCACTTATATATAGAGCCCAAATGATAAAATAGCCGTTGGTAGTGTTTAGAAATGATTTTTTATGAAAACTAGCCGTTTATAGCCGTTAGAAACGTTTACTGGCACTTGGTAATCGATTACACACTTTTGGTAATCGATTACACGGCTTTGTCAACGCGTTGTAATCGATGGATCAGATTTGTGTAATCGATTACAGCATTCTGTTTAAAGTGACTTTAAAAGGTCATAACGTCTTCATTTCTTATCCGATTAAAGCAAATGACCAGTCATTGGAAAGATCTTTGAGTCTATTTTCAAATGAAAGATTTCACAGCAAAAATCAAAGTATTTTGAAAGTTATGATCAAAAGAGTGACTAAAGGTCAGCTTTTCAAAACTCAAACTTGATTGTTTTTGTAAAACTGACTTTAAATGGTCATAACTTCTTCATTTCTTATCCGTTTAAAGCAAATGACCACTCATTAGAAAGATCATTGAGTCTATTTTCATATGAAATAAGTTTCAAAGCAAAACTCAAAGTATTTTGAAAGATATGATCAAAAGAGTAACCAAAGGTCAGTTTTGCAAAACACAAACTTGACTATTTTTCAATGGTTTGGCCTACCACCAAGACTAACTTTCCAGAAACACTTTGTTGGGCATTTAAACTTTTTAGAAAATACTTTTTAAAGATATTAAAACATGTTTTGAGCTTAGTGTGATTCCTTTTTACTTTTACACGATATCTAAGTCCTATAAGCTATTCTTGAAGAACTTTGGGACTTAATCTTTGCACTTTCAATCCTTTGGCTTCTTGATATAATCCAAGCTTCCGAAAATTTCTTCTCTTCAAAACTTGCAAACGCTTGGAACATCTTATCATTTTCATTCTTCTTGAGTTGAGCATGATTGTAATCTTTTGCTTTCTTGTTGCAATGCTCATTCTTGATACTTGGACTATCCTACAAAGTGTTGCTCACTTAAGCAAACATAGTTAGTCCAAATTCATACTTCAGTATCTTCATATGCATGATTTATAAATGTATAACTTTAGTTAGTCTATCATGCATACAAGACTTTCATAGACATATCCAATATTAATTCATTTATAACTCATATAAGATATTATTGGATATATTATATGATGAATGTTACATATATCTCTTTAAGCACATTTATGTAATATGATCAATATTCTTTTGTGATGCAATTGTCATCTATAAAGTACATCTATCAATCATATGCATCATTTTTTTTGTCTTGTATTTGTCATCATCAAAATATCATATTAAATCATTGGGGCAAACTTGTATCCACAGTTGTCAAACAGAGACAACCACGGCCTGGCCGTGGAATGAACCACTACTGTGGTTCGGGGTGCGTGTCAGCTGTTTAAGTCCGTTTTTCTCTTTTCTGATGGGCTTGGACCAGTTTTAACCCATGAGGTATATATAGATGTTCTGAAGACAACATTAGGGTTCGAATTTGGTTTTGGAGAAGGCACATAGGAGGCTCTTGATCTTCATCTTCCTCTCTTCTCTCTTGGATTACGGGTTTGGATGTTCTTGAAGTTGAATTTCTGGTTTCTTCTTCTCCATGTCTGAGTAGTTCCTTTTGTTTCTAGGATTGGGCAATGCCCTTTGATACATTGATGATGATTAATTGATATTGTTTACCCCTTTTATTAATCTTGAATGTTGTTGATTCGATCCTTATTACGATTATTCATGTGAATTTGTTGGCCACTTATTTGCATCTCATAGATATCTAAGGATGTACTGAAAGGTGAACCTAGGTGTTGGAACCATAAGAATTGAACTTAAGGTCTAAATCACGAGAGTAGGTTTAGCCTTTCGAGAATTAATGAATTACCAAAAAGCGTAATGGGTTCAATTTAGATTCAATTACCACGAGAGTAGGAATTGGTTTAATTGGGCACGGTTCTTGTATCTTGAGAGGGAACATTAACTAATTTAGGATAATTCACCTTCAATTGAATTTCAAGTGTTAATAAGAGGATTGTCAATTAGGAGTCTTGTATCATTGTGGTTAACCCCAATCTTGGAAGCTTTCTTGAATCTGAAAACCTTTCCTTAACAATTGCTATTTTTTTTCTCAATTTGCATTTTGATATTCATTTATTTAATTGTTTGGTTACTACGTTCTTGTTAATCAACAATTATATTTCTTTTTGTTTAATTTAATTGAATTAATTAATTAATTGGTATTCATAGACATTGTCTCTGTGGATTCGATCTTTTTATTACTTGACAATGAAACCGTACACTTGCAGATTTCACGCACCAATCGTTCATTAGTGGAGTTTACTCTAGTCCTCATGCAACCATAAGAACCATAGTGGATTAGGTAAATGACACCAGGGTTGATCGACCTAGACATAGGCTTTTGACTAAATCAGATTCTCAAGCTAAACTAACTAATCATTGATGCTGCTTATAAGGATTGCATATCATTAGTATGAAGTAGGAGGTGAAGAAGGATTTCCTAGATCTCTAAACCCTTATGTTATTGCTTTTGTAGTTTAGATTTAGATTAGTTATTTTTCTTTATTTTATATGTCCTTGGATAGAATTTAGCTAAGCTATTGATTGTTACTTAGTAATAGAAACCTTATCTTTGTGGGAACGAACTTTTACTTCGTATCTGTATTACTTGAACGACCCGTGTACTTGCGGTACACAAATGGTCTAACAAGTTTTTGGAACCGTTGCCGGGGATAATGATGTATTTCCAAAGTTTTTAGCCTTATTCCTTAGTAATTGCTGAGGGATGACGGTTAAATTCCATATTACTAATATCAACAATGAGTTTGGTTAGTTCTAATTCAAGTTGTAAATAATCTATGTTAATTTCAGTCTTCATTCTTTGTATATAGGAACAATAACTGGAGGATGAACTTACTCATTCGAGGCCTTTGAGGGAGCTCGAGAACCCCCAACGGAGAACCTCTATTTAGGCGAAGGAAGGCCTACCATCCAATCCATTACTTTTGTGATCAAACCGGCCATGATCGAAAGTGTTAGCGGGTTTGCCTGGTGAAAGTCTTGCCGGGACTATAACTCAGACCCTTCTTGGGAGGGAACCCAGGTTTTATTGTTTTTGTTAATTAGTATATGTTTAGTAAGTTTTTAGGTTTTTCTTTAGTTTAAAGTCTTAAATATGTTAGTGTTTTTTATTTTTGTATTCTTGTAGTTAGTATGTTAGATTTTAGTATCTTTAGTTAGCTTTACGTCTTATATATAATAGATTAGATTATAGTAAGTTTTAGTTAGTTTTAAGTTTATGTTTAGTTATAGGTTATATAGGTTAGTAAGTTGGATTTTGTAGTTTTTATATATTTTAGTTGTACGTATTAAGTTTTAGCCTTTTGGACAAGTTTTAGAGGTGTTGAGGACCTCTTTGGAGCAAATTGTGCAGCAAAATTGATTTTCTTCTGAGACCGTGCGGGCGCTTCTCACGCACGCCGCGCGTGAGGTTGTTGCACGCCGCGGCATGACAGTTATTTGATGCGCATTAAGCCAAAATCCAAGGACCTCAGCGTCGCGGCGTGGCAATTGAATGTTGCGGCGCTCACCTGCTGAACTTGTTAAAAAAAAAAGAGTTACTTGTTTTGGGTGCTACTAAAGGCACCCATTTTGATCAAATGTCGTGGCATGAATGCTGTGTGCTGCAGTATATTGGTATGTTGTGTATATATTTTGTTTATATTCATTTTTTTTCTTGTGCATATTTCATTCTTTTGTTAATATTATTATTTTTATTATTCAGCTCTCTAAATTTTTAGTATCTATTTCGACTCAAGAACCCTGGGTATCATGGAAAGTGAGGATGTTGTCTCACTTAAGTTTGGGGGGAGTATCTTTACATGCTTTGGCTAAATTTGATGTATTATATAATGCATGTGATGATATTTTTTTTAAAAGATACAGTTGTGATAGCCACCATGTTTTGATGAGTTTCTATTTCTGTGGTTATTACTGATGGGGTTTGCAAAGAAGTTTCAATTTTTAATCTTATGCAAATGATGTATGCATGTTATATTGAAAAGTTTCATTTATTTGTATGCATGCTTTGTTGCAAAAGGCTGCTAGAGTTGTCTTGGTTGTTCATGAGATGAAAGGTTGCTATTTGCCCCTTTGTGAGTGAAACCTTATGTGATCTTGAAGCATGTGAAACAGTTCAGTTGATTTTAATGTATGATTTACATTCTGCTTAGATGCAAGTATAATTTTGAGTATAATAAGAGTGCATGTTTAGACAAAGTTTATGGATGTACATGTAAAGTTTTGATGATCTTAGAAGTTGTTTTTAAACTCTCTTGAGGCGAAATCTTAGATTGTGTATG
This sequence comes from Ormosia emarginata, assembly GCA_029884605.1. Classification (NCBI taxonomy): domain Eukaryota; kingdom Viridiplantae; phylum Streptophyta; class Magnoliopsida; order Fabales; family Fabaceae; genus Ormosia; species Ormosia emarginata. The sequence continues at coordinate 42,039,427 of JAQQTP010000089.1, read as the reverse complement.
ACTGAGGAAATGATTAGGGCATTCTTTGGACCGATCGAGCCTTAAAAAGCTTATCCTAAATAATGATATCTCTAGGTCCCACTTTGAAGCCTGATAATTGTTTGGCCTTATTTGTTCTTCATTACCATTGTATTCGTTAACCTGTTAACCATTCTAATGCATGTGAAAGCATTGCATTTTCTTCCTACCTTAATGTCTGTTGAGTACATGATGTGTTATTTCTTGAAGTGAGTTCAGTGAGTAGGGGTATATGTGTTTAAGAAAAATGAGCCTGAAGGAACTAAATGCGATCAAAAGAAAAAAGAAAGTGCTTTGTAAAAGTAAAAAGAAAAAAATGAAAATGAAAAGAGAGAAAAGCAAAGCATTGAAAGAAAGAAGAAAAGCTAAAAATGAAAAGTATTGCATGGTTCTGGCAAGTTGTGATCCTTCACTGTTGAATACCCCGCTAGTTCACTTGTTCTCAAGCCTTTAAATAACATGTTTATGTTTCTCAATGTTTGTTATGTATCCTTTCCTTTCATTTCTTACGCTCATACCATTGGCCTAACATTACAAGCTATAAAGACCCTCTTGATCTTCAGTTGTGTGTGGTTTACATTAGTGGAGAAAGAGTTTAGGATCAATTTTGTGGATTTGATGATTCATAAGCATGTATGTTTATAAAGTCATCCGGATGTGTATGATTTGAATAGGAGAAGTTTATCTTGCATGTTTGTGGATAATGTGAATTGCATGGAAGGAAGCTGGATTGTTAGCATGTGAAAGATTGTGCATGTGTGAAGCTGGTTTTGGGGCATTTGCACTTTTTATGAATTGAAGTAATCATTACATACTAGTAGCTTTGTTTAATTGAAAAATAAAAAGATTGAAACTTGAAAGCTGCTGAATAATGATATGTCTAAATTGTTAAGTGAGTTTACTTGGTCATACTTTGTTTTGCTCGAGGACAAGCAAAAGGTTAAGTTTGGGGGTGTGATAACTCCACTTTGTGTAGTTATTTGTGCCCCATATCTATATTTCTTGATTGCTAAAGTTCTTGTATTCATGCATATTTGGAAGGTTTTATACTTCTATTTGTTATATCTAATTCGGATACCTTTCCTGTATGTAATGGAGCAAACTGTGCTTATTGTGTATATGATTAAGTAGACTTTGCATTTACTAACACTTTGGTAATTTCTCTATTGCAGGAAGAGCTGTAAAGTAGATTAGAAAGCCCAAGAGGAAGCCAAAGGAGCAAAATCAACAGAAAACTGAGTTTGCTGCAGAATTATGCAGCCTGACTTGTCACGCCGCGGCACTGGGGAAGCGTACGCCACGGCGTTGAGATCCCCCTGCATCCAAAGTCAGGGGCTACGAAATATTTAACGCCGCGGCGCAAGGAAAACAATGTCGCGGCATCCTTGACCTAATTTGATACGCGCCACGGCGTGGAAAGTGAACATCGCGGCGTGTCTCTGTTTTTGCTGAGTCTATAAAGTGAAACCCATGGCGTGCCTCTGTTTTTGTTGAGTCTATAAATAGATTTTTAATAGAATTTAAGAGAGAGCTCCGGGGGGAGCCAAGCTGAGTTTAGAGAGGCTGAGCTAGGAACTTCATTTCTGGGCTGATTGGAGGCCTAGGGAGGCTAGGTTAGATGCCATCTTCCACATGGAAGGAGATTCAAGCTTCAAGGATGCTATCCATGGATTCCTTCCTCTTTTCCCTTTGTTTTTCTTCTCTTCCTTATCTATTGAGCACTGATTTTATTGTAATTTCGTGTTCAATGTTAGCCAAGCTGTATTTAAGAATTACTTTTGATCTTTATATGATTATTGATGTTTATGTATGAATTTGAGTTTCTATTGATGTTTAGCTTTGTTCTTCCATACCTATGCTTAATGCTTGCTCTTGTTTGATCAACAATTGCATAATGTTAATTAATGCAAATGAACTAGACATAGGGATTTGTGGAGATAGACATGGTATGGTTGATACATGTTCGACAAGTTCAATTAGCTTAGATGAGTTGATTCGCTAACGAGATAGAAATATACCTTTTAGCCATGTATTAGCATGTATTTGAGAATAGATCGTTCATTAGTGGAGTTTACTCTAGTCCTCATGTAACCATAAGAACCATAGTGGATTAGGTAAATGATACCAGGGTTGATCGACCTAGACATAGGCTTTTGACTAAATCAGATTCTCAAGCTAAACTAACTAATCATTGATGCTACTTATAAGGATTGCATATCATTAGTATGAAGTAGGAGGTGAAGAAGGATTTCCCAGATCTCTAAACCCTTATATTATTGCTTTTGTAGTTTAGATTTAGATTAGTTGTTTTTTTTTATTTTATATGTCATTGGATAGAATTTAGTTAAGCTATTGGTTGTTACTTAGTAATGGAAACCTTATCTTTGTGGGAATGAACTTTTACTTCGTATTTGTATTACTTGAACGACCTGTGCATTTGCGGTACACAAATGGTCTAACAATAATCTCTTATGTAAAATATCATATGAACTAATGAAAAAAAAAAACAGAAGTTTGATATATAGTATTTTATTCTAACTTGAAACTTAAATAAATAAAATAAATTAGAGTAGGACATTACATGTATCATATGACACTAAATTTTCAATTAGATACTAGTATTTTGTATTTATGCAATGCAGATAAATTAAAAAATATTACAATAAATAAGAAAAAATATACTTAACTTAAAAATATGACATCTCTATTGATTTAGATAAATTTAATTAAGTTATAATTAATAAAATTTACATAAAACTCATTCAAATTTTTTTTGTTTTTGTTAATCGACTTTTCTAGTACTATAATAATCATACTATTTAACTTATCTCAATAAATATTTATTTATATAACCTTTCAATAAATAATTAATTTATTTAATTTTAGATAATTTTAATTTTTGATTTTATAATTTTTTTAATATTAATTTTTATGTGTTTATTCATTTAGATATTTAAAAAAGTATTATCCGTTAAAATTAACTCTTATTGTGCAAGAATAGTTGCTCAATCCTCGTGTAGTCATATGGCACTAAATCTTCAATTAAATATTATTCGTGTTCTTTTTTCTTGTCACTTCGTTAAAATAGTTTTAGCTGCATAATATTAACGAATGAAGATTATATTTTTTCTTTTTATTAAAAACGTAATATTAAAAAGTGCAATATTAATATTAGAATTCAAGATTATATATATTTTAATGAAATTTGTACCTAAAAATATAAACAATGAATATATTAATCTCTTAAAATATAAAAATTTCATCGTAATTTTTAAAAAATTATGAATAAGTGAGTGTTTGAGATAATTGTGAAAGTTTAATTATTTTAATAATCGATTATGTTTAGATATGTTATCTGAAAAGTGATTTTAAATTAATCTATTTTGTTTAAATAATATAAAAAAAATTATTTTTATGAATTAAATTATTAAAATAAATATAAAAAGATTAAAAAAATTATTTAATTGATTAAAAAAATATTTAATTGAAAATAAAATAATATTTATATCTTAAAGTGTAAGAAATAATTTATAATCTAAAATTATAAACTAAAATTTTAATATTATAAAAAAATTTAAAATATATTAAATTTTTTATAAAAATTAAAACTGAATTTAATAAATATAATTAAATACTGTTACAATAATTTTTTTTAAAAAAATTGTTAGAGCTGAAAATAATCTTTTCCGAACACTTTGTAAGTACCAAAAAATATTATGAATACACATAAATACTAAATACATTAATTCTTTGACATTAGACACATTAATCTGTGAAAAAAGATTAATATGACCTACATTTGTGATTGTGTATGACCTACATTTATGATTGTGTAGGGACTACAGTGAGATTTCATCGTTATCACGACTAATGTGTCCGTTCCAATATTATCAAGAGGAATTTGGGAGTTTATATATTTATTTTTATTAAAAATGTAAAGGATAATTTGAAAGTGTCGTTTCATTTTTCTTCTTTTGGCAAGTAAACAGTTTGTTTCCTAATTCCTACGGTTCTGGGTTTTGTTAATGCGCCATCTTCACTTTTTGGTTTATTTTGGGTCCTTCTTTTCTTATACTTACTGTCCTTTCCTAAGTGACTGGGTTACACCTGTGAGGCATGTTTCAAGTTAGAGATCCTGCAATAAAGCTTTTTGGAGATATTCATATTCATATTCCAATTGACCCAACCCACAGCATACAAGATTCACACCCTCTGACTCAGATTCATCCTCTGCCTCAACCCATCATGGTCATACCATTCAAACCTTCTCTATACTTTCATTTTCCTTCTCATGTTTTGTTTCTTTTCTTTCTGACATATTCATATTGTACTGCTCTTTTCTTTTCTATTCTTTGTGCTTTCTTGGGAAAATTTTCAGCATAATTCCTACCCAAGTTATATTTTTAAACTTCAAGATTAAAACCTGGAATTTAATTTGTCTTACTGAAATGCGTATCATTATACAGTTTGGAACTCCTGAGTGTATATGCTCTACGTGATTTTCTTTTTGTTTAAATGGTAGAAAAAACAAATTTATTTTCTGCCAATATTTATTTTATTTTTATAGCAAGTTTATATTTGTATAATTAATATTTCGATGTAGCCCTCATGCCCATTACCAAAAGTAAAAAAAAAGAAAAAAAATTAGTTTATGCTTCAGGTATCTGAAGGTGTTTGATTACTTGTGTTGAAGGTAGTAACACTTATTTTTGTTCCTGAAAGGGAACTAAAAAGTAGAAGAAACAAAAGCAGTGGTGGATTCTTGTGGGGGCACTATAGAAAATTAGTGGTGGTATTTAATTTGAATCATTTATGTTGGAATCTGATTTTAGCTTGGACTGAATTGTTTAACCAGCACAGGACTTCATAAAATTTGAATGAGACCAAATTAGTTGGGTGTGTTCTATCAAATGTAGCAATGGAATATGGATAGAGGTTTGGTGAAAGAAGATTATTATTCTTCTTCTTTTATGTTACCAGTTAAAGGTCAACGGCATTTTCAACTTGATTCTTATGTCCCTTGTTTTTAATCTACTTCTGATCATTGATGTTCTTTGCTGGAGCAGAACCATGTGATGTGCTTAATCTTTGGTTATTTCATGTTTGTTTACTGTGTAGAAATGCATATTTTATGCCAGCCTTTGTGTTCTGTCACAGAGTTAGCACTTTGTCTATTCAATGTATGCCTAGCTGACATAGTTTGGTCCTCAATTGCAGAATGGATATGAAGAACCAACAAGAGCTGAAATGGATGTGTCTTTGAAGGAAGTATCTGGCAAACACACTGATCCTCCAGAAGATGTTGATTGTATTCCAAACATTTGTAAAAGTCCTACTCCGGAACTGTTGTCCAAAGTAGTTCATAGAACTAATGAAGACAAGACTGCTAAAAGAGATATTGATCACCAAGAAAAAGTTTTAAAGAAGCCAGACAAGGTCCTGCCATGTCCTCGCTGCAATAGTTTGGAAACAAAGTTTTGCTATTTCAACAATTACAATGTTAACCAACCTAGGCATTTCTGCAAAAATTGTCAGAGATATTGGACAGCTGGGGGGACAATTAGAAATGTTCCTGTTGGGGCTGGTAAGCGCAAAAATAAGCACTCAGCTTTGCAGTGTAGTCAGGTACCTGTGGCTCCTGATGCAGTATCTGTCATCCAGACAGATTCCAACCCTGCTGGTGATATGCATCTCTCATCCAGTGGACTTCCTGTGACTTCAAGACCTGTTAATGGCATGGGGAACATCCCTAGTTTCAGGGATGATGCTCCTTTTAGTGAATCCTTAGACACTGTATTAAATCTCAAAGGCCAGAAAAAAATTGAAGTGGACTCTTCTACTATCAAAGATGATGGTGAGAAGCCTTCCAGCTCTTCTATGAGATCTGCTGAATCCAGGGAGAAGGAATATTCAGAAAATGGAGTAGAGCAGGTAGGTTTGACACAACATTGCAATGGTTTAACTCCTTTACATCCACTTCATTATTATCCTGTTCCTCCATGGACTTACCAATGGAATCCATGTTGGAATGCTATGGCGTTTAGACCCAATAGCATAACTTCCAGTCCTTCTTATATGGGTTCAGCAACCATGATGGCAGTTCCAGGCTTCTCCACACCAACAGTAGAATTACCAGTGGCACCTTCTTTGTATTGGGGTTGCATGCCAAGCTGGGCTGGCCAAAAGGAAGAGTCTTCATTGGTTGGATCCACATTTAGTGGCATCCCATCACCTTCATCTTCGGTTAGCTTTCATGCTTGTTCTGATAATAGGTCCCCAACCTTAGGAAAACATTCTAGAGATGGAAGTAAACCAGCAGAAGATACAATGAAACAGAATCTTTGGGTACCTAAGACTCTAAGAATTAATGATCCAGAAGAGGCTGCAAAGAGTTCTATATGGTCAACTTTGTGTACAAAGTCTGAACAGAACAAACCCATTATGAAAGGAAGTGTTTTTAAATCATTTGAACCTAAGTCAAATGCCAGTTCTCATATTTTAGATGATAATCAAATACTAAGGGCAAACCCTGCTGCTTTCTCTCGTTCTGAATCTTTTCAGGAAAGCATGTGAAAACTTTCATTCCGGCTTTATGTTGTGGTGAACTCAACCATGTGTTATTGGCATTTGTTGTTGGATGAAGCACAGAGGATTTCTGCAAGTACCATTCTGTCCTGTCTAATTCCATGTATTAATGTTACAGAAGATAGCCATGACAAGACCCTTTAAGGGAATTTCAAGCTTTATGTTCTTTGGTCGGTATGGATTCTCAATCTTGTGACAACAATTGCATCTTAGTAATAAATAATACTTTGTGCATTTGCACCTCAAGTTCGTTACCATGGAGAAAGAGAGTCATGGCAGTTCATGAAATTCTGAATTTGAGGTATGATACTTAGGCTTCAAAGCAGTTGCAATCAAGATATTACACCTTTGAGTTGTTTCTTTATTTCATTTGATCTTCATTTGTTTCATCATTTTTCCAGTCAATATTAGAAGTTTACCTATGTCATTGACTTCTTTGTGTGTTGTTTGTCAGAGTTTTCTAAGGATTTCTTTTATTGTTCTCCTTTTTCCAAAAGATTGGGCCTTTATTGTATTTGTCAAAGTTGGTTATGGCGAAAAGAAAAATGCTCAAAGGCTTATTTCTGTAGCAAAATTTCTTTCTTTTCTATCTTATCCATGGATGAAGTCAAAATGATGAAGTCAGGTAAAGTATAGACACTTATTTGCTTCAAGACATTAATGCATATTTTAGAGCACAATACATAATTTCTTTTTTCATTTCACCTTACCTCTTCTTTTCTTGTTCTTATTGCACAAAAGTCGATTAAGTTATACGTTTTTCTTCATTCTATGTTTCCCTTGATCAATAGTTTTGGCATTTTCACCTTGATCATAGTTATTGTATTTGATGACCATGATGAGCTAGATATGCTGGGAGAACTTTTTTGTTATTTTATTTTTGCCTTCCACAGTCCTTTAATAATGAATAACTGCTGAACCACGAATTCTTGCTATAAGATAAGAGACATTGCTTGTATAATTTGAAATTACAGTTTCCTCCTCCTCAAGTGTGGTTTTCTTTGCCAAAGGAATTAATTAAGCATATACTTATTTGAGATTAATAACATAAAAGTCTGTGCAATCATCTTATATGAGAGTCATTATATCATTGTATATCTAATTCCATTTATTTACAGCTCAATAGCTTAAACATTGTAGGAGTAATTTTCAAAATCACTTCAACTTTTCAATTAGAAAGTTATTCCGAATGAGAGTCAAGTCTATTAATTATATATGTTCACTATATCAGCCGCAGACCTCAACATAAAGCTTTCTACAATGATATAGTGACATTCTTGCAGTAGATAAAGGTGATCCTGAAAATGGGTAGTCACTAGCCTTATAAACCAAAGTGATGGCATGACAGACATCTATAAACAAGACAGTTTAATTATTTTCTCCAAGGGTGTAAAGTGCTGAAGTTTGTACTTATTGCTGTTGAGTTAGAGGTGGAAGATTAAGGAAATAGTGAAGCTCAGATTATTATCAGATTTGAGCATCGTGAAGGTAGCTTGTATATTTGGTTTTGCATGTCTGGCTGGCCAAGATGTTGGAGGAACAATTGATGAAAACATTTTCTTCTTCGCTAATCTTGGAGAAGACTTTGATCTTTGGAATGTTGAGTAGTGTGGCCTTTAAAGATGAACAAATTTGACATGTTATGAAGGGTAAAATCATAGCAATTCAAGAGTAATCAATAAGTCTTAAAATCCCTATGGAAGATCAATTTTGTGACGCACATAAGCATTCATGCAAGAGTTTGATGATGAACATTTGAAAAATTTCAGACACTTCACCTACTGGCAGTTAGTTTAGACTTTCACGTGGATGATGGCTTTTGACTCTGGAGATTCTGGCAACACATGAATTGGTTCATTGAACTCTTCAAGAAGTGTAGGCTGGAATGCAATGCTAATGGTTAGAAGCTTGTCATGTATACTGCTGCTTCTTACATCTTTCTTCAGGGGCAAATGGTAAATCTGCTGATGAGATCAGAGAAAAGATTAGTTGATATCTTGAATCTTGTTATCATTGGGCTTACCTTGAATTAATTCAGGATGCAAGTGCAAGTCATGCTGCTTTAGAAAGTATCATATTTTACTACCAAAAAAAAGTATCAGATTTTACATTCCACAAGTTCTCTTTGGAGGAGGTGGCAAGCCTCGGATCAGAGCCTTGAGTATGCATGACTTTTCCATTAGCTAGTGGGGGGGTTTTTGGACCTGAGGAATTATGTGTCCAGCATGATTTTACAGAAGTGGAATGGTGATGACATGCTTTCTGTCAGTCAAATGGTAGCAGTTGTGTGTCTAGGAATGGCCTGCTTATTGTCAAACGAGAGATGTATAAGCAACAAGGGGGAAAATTAATGTGAAAGATGGGAATGGATATAAATATTCTTGGGGCACATGCCTTACTTTACACTTAAATTATATGGCTTACTTTAAACTTAAATTAAGATATAGATTTGCCACATTGGGCAAGAGATATTTGGGTAAACTCTGTTTGAAGCAGCACGGTTGGTATAGGCCACTAAATGGTTCATTCACTTTCTTATTGATAATCTCGTGGTATGCCTCATTCATGTTAAGATGTAAGGCTGTGGGTTGTATGTCTTAACAAAATCGTTGTTTTACTGATTATTTAAGTTTGTTTTATCTTTAGGGTTCCTTTGCTTGAACAGATAAAAAATGTGACAGTGAAGAATTACCATTATACTTATTTATTATAACAAAAATATAAAATAACGAAAACTAAATGTAATTCATTTTCAATCTGAATCATCCTAACTTCAATGTGTTATCGATGTTGGAAGGTCTACTTTATGATGTGAGTCCATTGGTATTTTTATCTATTAGGTTTAATTTAATAATCCTTCTCTTTGAATGAATTTTGTAAGATTCTTTTCAATAATTTAAATTTTTATGTCTCTTAAGATTAAATATTCTTTTATATTAAATTTCTCATACACATGCAGCCAATTATAGCCTAACTGGGCATCAAAGATTAAATCGTTATGTAACGAGTGTGTAGTTAAATGTGCTTGAATTGTATCTAAAACGGTAAACAAGCATAAAGTAAAATAAGAATAATATTATTTATAGAAAATCTGAGGGCATTGTTCATGAAATAAGAAAAGTGATAGTCACATGCTATTTTGCTCACACCATTTTTATTTAGTAGTATGTATTGTTCGTTAACTTTTTTTTAAAATAAAATGACATGCAAGAGCATCACAATAGAGAAAGAAATCTCAATTAGGTTGGCACCTCAAACTCTATTAATCATTTGTAGCACACTAAAAATAGATTAATAACAAAAAATAAAGAAAACAAAAGCATGGGGGGGGATAACAAAAGCCAAAACCCAAGCTAGGAGAAAACATGTTTAAACTATAATTAGGAAGGCAAAATTTATTTCGATTAAAGTCTTCACTAATGAATCTAGGAATTAACTCCCACCAAGTGTAACACTTGGAATCCACCTCAAAATTTGCTAATTTATCAGTACAAGAATTTTCTTCCCTATAAATATGAGAAACTGCAAATTACATACTCTTAGTAAGGTGAATACAATTTCTTCATCTTGTCCTCAATTTCCAAGGGATCAATTCATAATAAAAAAAATGCATAAACTACTAATTGAGAGTCACATTCTAACCATAACATATGCCAGCTTTTTTTATAAGTAACTTCAATGGCAATCATGACTGCAATAACCTCAGCATGAAGAGAGTAAGATAAGCCAATGAAGGAAGCAAAACAACCAAGAACAACAACATTATTATCTCTAAAGATACCACTAGCAGCTGTAATGCCCAGAGAACCTCTAGTAGCTCCATCAGAGTTGCATTTAACCCAACCACAAAGTAGAGGAAACCAATTCACCTACTTGATGATAGGAGCTTTGGAAGACTGCCATGTAATTCGAAGCAGCTTTAAAATAGAAAATTCCCCAACAGAAGATGACATGACACCCTTTGATAAATTACCAGACGTAGAAATAGAGGCAAACACCATAGTTACAGCTGTATTCATAGAGATGGATCTATTATCAAATCTGTTTTTGTTCCTGCAATACCAAATGATCCAAATAATGTTGATAAGCCCTGACAAAATCACATCTTTTAATTGAGAACTCCAACTATGCTGACAGATTGAGAAAATTGATTAAAATGAGGATAAGTCAATAGGATAGTTTATAATAGAACTAAACCAATACCATATTACTCTAGCAAACTTGTAATTAAGAAAAAGATGAGTAGAAGATTCATCAGATAAACTACATTGACTGCAAATAGAGACAGTGATACAACCTCTCTTCCTTAAATTATCATCTGTGGGCATTTTACTGTGAATGAGTCTCCAAGCAAGAAATGACCTAGAAGGGGGAATAAAAGCAGACCAAATCAATTTACTCCAAAGAACATAAGACTTTGGAGGCTACAAATGTAGGAAGGCATCTTTAAAAGAAAGAGCTCTAGAATCAGTGCCATTTCAAACCAGTCGATCCACATCATAGTAAAGAGGGATAGGGACCTGAATAATATCATCAACAAAAGAGGGAAAATTATCAGCTAAAAAATGAGGAATTAGCCAACAATTAACCTTAATGAAATCAGATACCAAAGCGTACAAAGAGTTATGAAGATGCACAGGAGCATGAATAAGATCAACAATTGACTCATTAAGCCATCTATCCCTCCAAAAATTAATAGACTTGCCATCACCAAGCAACCAAGAACTATTAGATAAAACAGACTGAATATAAGTCTTTAATGCTGGTCAAATAGATGACTTGACATAATAAGCAATATGAGTTCTTTGCTTAAAAAATCTAGCTCTAATTAAACATGCCCGCTGCAAGTTAGAAGACAACAGTTCCCAGGAAAGTTTCAACATAGCAGCTTCATTCATAGATCTTAGAGATCTTAAACCAAGATCATCTTCATTAAAAGGGGAGCAAACTATTTTCCAAGCAACCATAACTACCTTTTTAACCGAAATATCTCTAGACTAAATGAAGTTTCTGATATATTTGTCTAGCAATTTCAACATACCAATGGGTCAAGCATACACATGGAAGCTATAAAGAAGCATTCCATGAATAATAGACTTAACAAGCTGAACCTTGCCCATGATTGATAGTAAAGATCCCTTCCAAGAAGCAAGTTTAGTTATAATTCGATCTGCAATAGGTTGTAAATAAATCCTCCTAGGCTTCTCTTTAAAAAGAGGCACACCAAGATAGTTAAAAGGCAGCTTCCCCATTGAAAAACCAAGAGCATTGGAAATTCTATCAATTCTGTTAGGAGAATGTTTTCCTGCAAAGAATTGACATTTATCATGGCTTAAAATCTGACCATAAGCGTGAAAAAGAGACATTAAAGTATTCAAATTTCTCGTAGTTCCCTTGCAAAAACCATAATATCATCTGCATAAAGAATATGACTTGGAGGAGGGGTGCCTCTAGGACCTGACATTGTCACCAAAAGGTCAGAAGAAACCAAATGTGTAATGTCTCTACTAAGAACATCTTCAGCAAGGCAAAAAAGAAGAGTTGATAAAGGATCGTCTTGCCTCACCCCTCTCTTGCAAGAGAAGAAACCAACAGAGTTACCATTAATTGAAAATGAAAGTTTGGCAGAGTTAAGAATTGTCTTAACTCAGTTGCAGAATTTTCTATCAAAACTAAAAGTCACCAGCACTTTGAGTAAAAAATTCCAATCCATAGTATCAAAAGCATTTTTTATGTCGAATTTCAATGCAAGATTACCACCAAAAGTTTTAGAATCAAACATATTAATTGCCTCTAAAGCAGAACAAATGCAGTCAGAGATCTGTCTGCCCTTTAAAAACCCTCTTCGCTGGTCTGAAATAACCTTGGGAGCAATAATTACCAATTTGTCAGCAAAAATTTTTTTGATGACTTTAAATTGATAATTAGCCAAAGTTATAGGCCTAAAATTTTCAATCTTATCTGTACTAGGGAATTTAGGGATAAGCACCACGAGATTGGAGTTAAGATTAGGGAGCAACCAATTCTGAGAAAAAAATTGAAGAACTGATTGACAAAAAATTAGTTTGTTAACTAAATAATACATGTTAACAAACAAAAAAAGTTATACATTATTAACCATCTAAAAATGATGTAGAAATTTTGGTTTGTTTGATAAAATAAGTGACATTGGGTCAATTACAGGGGGGTTAGAGTTGAAGGATTGTTGTGAATCAATTTGGATTTCGTTGTCTTCCATTACTAGTTTCACTTGTTAGTTTGTCAATAACATTAAACTTAAAATTATCATTTCTTAAAAAGAGTTTTGTTATATTCTTTTAAAATAATTTTTAAATACTTTAAAAAGAATTTTATTCATATAAATAAATAAATTATATATAATATAACTTTATATATATATATATATATATATATATATATATATCTAACAGTTGAAAATGAGTGTAAGTCAAAAAAACTTACACTCTAAGTGTGGAGGTTAATAATTTTTACATTTTGAGTTAGACAAAAAATTTAAAATATTTTTTTGTTAATTAAAAAATAATATATTTATTATCTTGAAAATATAAAAATTATTTAATATTTTCTCATTTTATAATTAAAAAAATTATTAAAAAATAGTAAAAAGATTTAGAATTATTTTAATCGAAATGAATTATGGATCCCCTTTTTTGAATGACTCCATGTTCCTGAGCTAGTCCCAAAAGTTTGGAGGCTGCCTTGGCAGTTGTGACAATCAAATTCCCCTATTTATGAACCGAAGAACTTCTGCATAAATTCATTGCTTGCTTCCAATGTAGTTGTAAACACTGTTGTTTGGACCAGATCGATAATATTGTGTGTGTGTGTGTGTGTGGAGGTTAATAATTTACACATTTTGAGTTAGACCAAAAAATTAAAATATATATTTTTTAAATAATTAGTCTTAAAAGTATTTTAATAATTTAAATTTAACTAACTTTAATGAAGAATTTTTTTTGACTCTTCTCATTAAATACAAAAAAATTAAAAAATTAAAAAAACAAATTTAATTTTTTTATAAAAAAAATTGCATATACATAAAATGTTTTTATAAGATAATTTTTTTTTTGGTACATAACTTTATAAAATATAAAAAATTTATAGAGCATACTTCAATGATGGAGAATGTTAAAGTATGTATATTACGAATACTATATTTATATTATTTTTTAAAATTCAGAATATTAAAGTATTACATATTATTTTCTAGATAAATAAAAAGTATTATATATTATTTTGATATGAGGAAATAAAAGAACGTATTTAATATTTGTACATTATTATAATTTTAATAATTAAAACGTTTGAATTAAGAGCCTTTTTAAATATGTTGGAAATTTAATAATTGGATTAAAATATAAAAAAATAATTTTTTTAATTAACATTATAAAATCATAAAATTTTAATTATATATTATTTTTAAATTAATAATAAGAGTCAATAGTGAAAATTTCTCTTTCATTAAAGTAATATTTCTCTATTTTCTCTCCTTATTAATGATAGGGTTTATTATTCTATTTTTTCATTAAATTTAATAATCCCAAATTAATGTAATATCCTCAAGACTAATTATTTTACCAAAGAAGAATTTTAGTCTTTTGGTCCAATTGAAAATGTGAAAATTGTTAACCTCTGTATAAAAGTGTAGAGGTTAGCAATCTTATATATATAAATAAAGATTATCTGATTTAATCATATAATTTAATCAGTTATACCAATTGAACTTAAATCAAATTTTTTATTATTTATTATTTGATTCGACTATATTTTTAAGTTGTAACAGAAAAGTTCGGATGCATATAGTCTACAGTTTTTTAAAAATTGGACACAATCTCAATCATAAAATATGTTTTATTTTATAGTTAAAAAATTGTAAATATAACTCAATATATATGAATTATTGGATTGATAACTTCACCTCATGCAGTTCTTTTGTTTTTTATTTTATTTCCCATAGTATCATCCTATTTAATAAGTGGAAGATTAATCTCTTGAGATACAATCAAACGCCTAAGTGTGAATTTCTTCTAATGATGTTATTTTTATATACATAAATATCATGATCAAACCTAAGACTACATACTTAAAGGATCCAAGTCATTACATGATCCTAGCTCAAAAGTATGTTTATTATTGAATAATACTATATATTGTTAAAGTATTCTCCTAATAACTCATTTAATATTTAATAAAAAAGTCTTAAATGAAAAAAATAATTAATTCAATTTTTCATTTGGTAATTAGATGAATTATTAAGAGAATTAATTAGGAAGATTTAGAAGGGAGTTGCTGTGATATTCTAATGGATATGGTACATATGGTAAGTTGTTAAGTGTTTATTGAATGTTGATTTCTTAATAAATGTTTAGGGTTAATGAAATATTTTATTATAATATAACCAACAGTTAATGAAATATTTGATGAGTACCATATACAAACAACAACCAAAGTCTTTTTTCATTAAGTTGAGTCGACTACATAAATCAAAGCATCGAATAACATTATTGTATTATGTTAAAAACCAAATATTCTAAGAGATCATTTAGATCTAAATTCTTTTTTTGTTGTTTTAATTAAAGTTTTTCTTAGTCTTTATCTACTTTCAATTATTAGGTTGTATTCTCTCTTATCAATTCTTCTGAGAGAAACTTTTATAGTCTTCTTCTCATATGTTCAAACTATCTTAGACGTGATTCTATCATTTTTTTCAATTAGTGCTACTCTTATTTTTTTTTAATATTTTTTTAATCTTATCTTTTTTTATATGTCTACCCATTCAATATAAACTTTTTATTTCTACCACACTTATCTTATGATCTTATTAGCATTTTATTACTCTTATACTTATCAAATGGGTACTTGATAATCACATATTTTATTCATTAAAAACCCTTATGTTTAGTCATTTACACTCTCCATATTCTTAATTGATTGAGTTTGGTATAATTTTGTGAGTTTGAAATTTCAAATTTCATTCTAATCAATATTTCAAAGATTATTGAGATTTGATACGGTTTCACGTATTTTAGCCATAACTTGAGTTTCTAATATCTGATGAACATGCATTTTACCTTGTAGGAAAGCTAAGAGGAAGATCTACAACTTTGATGAAGAGCTCAAGTCGATTCAGATGTCTAAGGGACCTAAGTTGACATGGAAGTCGAATACGGGTTCATAAGAGAATCCGAACAGTGTGCACTCAAAAAATCATATCTCAAGATGTAATAATGGAGATGGGCTGAAATTTGGATATTGGATAGTCAAGATCCAAATAAACAACTTTCATGAAGAACACATTTTGAGAAAAAGAAGTCTAGTAGGTCATTTTGAGCTTGCAAGTCGGAACAGAGGTGCTGAAGTTGGGTTTGATCAACCTACGGTATTTGGGACATATCTTGGGCTTAAGGAAGCCAAATTGGACGAACCAGCTATCCATTTTATAGCCAAGACAAGGATCTACAACTTTCATGAAGAACACTTTTCGTGGTTCTGAAGTATAGTGGGTCGTTTTTGGCTTCCAAGTCAGACACGAAATTTTCGTCCTCAACCACCCACTCATCCATCCACTAACCCACTCATCCACTAATCCATCCACTAATCCATCCACTCACCCATTCATGTCCATAATTTCCCACTCACCAAAAGTCCTTTGGCATTTTTCACTAATTCAACCACTCAACCATTCCACTCACTCATCCACTAAACCAATCCACTAAACCAACCCACTAATCCATCCACTCAAACACTCCACTCACTCATCCACTCATCCACCCACTTCCCTTTGTCATTTTGTTACCTTAGACTTCTATAAAAGACACCATTTATCATGAACAACATGTAATTCTCCTTCATTTCTCTCTAAGTTTTTTCTTGCTTCTTCATAGTTTTGTATATTTTGATGCTCCTCTTCATGGTAATGGAGGGCTAAGCTACTTTGGGTCAATTTAGAACTCTTGAAGAGATTGTGGTTTGGATTCTTGAGACCTTGGTTATGCATTGTATTTGATTTGTAATTGAATTCCTCTTTCTTCTTCTTTTTCTTCTTCTTGATCTTGAATGCATGAATGGTGATTCTATTTATGTTGATCTGATTGATCTTGGTTTAAGATTGAGATTTGTGATGAAACTTAGAACTGATTGATCTAAACTAATCACATAAATGAAGATTGAGATTTGTGATGAAACTTAGAACTGATTGATCTAAATTAATCACAGAATTGAAGATGTTAGGTTACTGATTTGTGCCTAAGTTAATTGAATTCGGTACTTGAAATTAACATAGATTTTCATGAATATGCGATTATATTTGTGTTTATCACTTGTTAATTGAATTCTAATCTAGTATGAATTCTGATTTGATGTAGAGATCTCGGTTAGATCCAAATTAACAATTCAATTGCGCTTCAAGTGTTTTATGAAGGGTCTATGATTGAATCCACCCAATCTTGGATAGGTTTCTAAATTGACTACTCTTTAATTGTCATTTCTTCCGTTAATTTTGTTAAGTACGATATTAAACTGTCAAACCCCCTTTGCTAACTTTCACTTGATTTGATTAAATTACATCTACGATCCTTGAGGAGACGATCCGGTGTTGTCACTGCTGTAGGTAATAACTTCGGTTATAATTTTGACCGAGTTAGGGCTCGTCAAGATTTTGGCGCCACAGCTTCTAGGGGACTAGTAAGTGTAATCTTTTCATTTTAAGTGTTTTTACTAACCTTTACTTTTTATTAACTTTTCTAACAATGGACCATGCATAATGGAGTCAAAACTTGAGGAGTTGACTTCTTTGGTAAGACATATAGTAGTGAGATAACAATTACCTGTGCAGGAAGCTACACTTGTGTGTAACATTTGTTTTTGTTCATCTCACCCCACATATGCATGCCCTACACTTCGCATGGTAGTTACTTTTTCCAGATCAATTTGTTTCAACAAATTGTTATTTTCCGATGAACTACGTTCAAAGAAGAAAGAACAGAGTTATGATCCCTTCTTCAACACATACAACCTTAGCCGGAGAGACTATTCTTATGGCTATGCGGCATCACAACAACAAAGAATCATTACAATATGATAGCCATTCCAACAAATAACAAGTCCAACAACTACAAAACTTGAGCCTTCATTAGAGGACTTGATTGAATTCCAACAAATTTCACTTGCCACTATTCAGATTTAACAACCCAAATTGAGCGATTGATCTATTAATGAACTAAGAAGTCAAGAGTCGACCAACTCTCTTCCCAAACAATTCCCAACTCCCTGCATTCTAATTGCCATATTGATTTACCTTATTTAGTTGAGGAAACTCATGATGAGTTGTGTGTCTTTGAATTTCCGATTTTATTGGTTTTAATGATTCTATCAATTGCAACTCATGTATTGTGACGGTAATATAGAATGTGTTGCATGTCTTTGAGATTTCTCGTATTTGAAAGTTGATGATTCTTCTAATGATATTGAAGGGTCTATCGAATGCAAATGCAGAGTCTACAACACATAGGGAGGTGGAGTTGAAGGCCATTGAGGAATTTTCAAAGAAGGAGGAAAAGCGACATATGACAAGAATTCACTCGAAGTGGATTTTGTTTTTGGGTCATGGTCCAATATAATCAATGAAAGCAGAATTGCCAAATTACACGTGTTGCATGCCATTGGTGAAGTCAAGGAAATTAAGAAAGACCAATGGGAACCCAATGGGAGCCCTCATGCTTCAAGCCTAACTTGGTCATTACACTTCAACCAATGGGACCCTAGTGAAAGCTATCATGTTGTGTCAACCATAACTTGGTCATCACGTTTCAACCAATGGGATCCTGGTGGAACCTTTTCACCAACCTCACTTAATAAGACCAATGGACACCATCTCAAGCCGGAAAATGTGGAAGTGAAAGTGATGGGCTTTTACCATCCACATTATAAAGATCACTAAGAAGTGTCCCAATGTCGAGCTAACGACGTTAAACAAGCGCTTATTGGGAGGCAACCCAACTAGATTTGCTTTTAAGAACTTTGTGGAAATTCTTCCTTATTTTTCTTCTTCTAGTGTTTTTGTATTTTAGTTTCAAATGCTACTCATGTGTTTTGTGAGTTTCCGGTTCTGCTGCATAGATTCTTGCGCATCTTTTCTGCTTGCCATTATCTCGCCCCTCATCAGGTTGTGTTGCTCTTTTCTTTCCGTTTTATTTATCACTTTCACATTGAGGACAATGTCTATATTAAGTGTGGAGGAGAGATTTCAGCATGTTCTTTTTTGTAAAAAAAAAAGAGGGTTCATTGCATGATTGAATAACTTTTCTCCCTTCTTGAACTGATATGCTTGGAGATGGATGATTGAATTGATGAATTGAGTTTGATGGATGCATACCTTGTGAGATTTTGAGCCTAATGGATGGATTTAACATTTATGCCATTCTCTTCTTTCTTGTGTGATTTTCACTCATGTTAATGACCACTCTAGAACTTGCTTTGATTCTTTTTGAGGCTACATTTCACTTGCATGCATGAACATGATTGAGGCCCTCTTTCTTAATTAGCTAGTTTAACCAAATAGCCAACCTTGTTTTCAATATGATATCAAGCACTCTTTTGACTTCTTGAAAATTCTCGATTCTTGCCAACCTTGTATATTTTCCTTTGCTAACCCCTTTGAGCTTATTTGACCATTCCTTGTTTCTAGCTCATTATGTGCCTTAAATGAGAAATCGTGTTCTTACTTTACCTTAGGGAATAAAAGAACATTAGCTTGGTTAATGGATGAGTTTTTGAACAAGTGTGGGGGTGTGTGTACAAAATGGTTGTTGAAAAAGAAAAGAGTGCCCAAAAAGATGAGTTCCTAATATGTATATAGTTATGTTCATATATATAAAAAAAAAAAAAAAAAAAAAAAAAGAAAAAAAAACCGTGTTTAAAAAAAAGAAAAGGATTGGGAAATGAATATGTAAAGGGATATACACTAGAGTTGGGATGAACTTTTATGCTTGTTATTTGAACTCACTCTCATTTGCTTTTATTCTCTTTAAAATTTATCTTCTCATATCCATTTTATCCTCTCCTGTTACCTTGACCTCACTACAACCTTGAATAAAGTCCTCATGATTTGTGTGTGCATGTGTTTTGAGTAGTAGAGAAGTAGAAGATAAGCAAGCTTATGGTAGTGTAATTTTCATGGGTTGAATTGAGTGAAATACCTACCCTTTAAACACTTAAGAGATTGAGAGGGAATCTTGTGAAGATCTATCATTCTCGATTCATGTTGAAGATACCTTGCTTGTTGGTTTGAGATGTGGAGAATTGTTAACTCATGAATGTTTTGATCCCTTGAACCTTTGGTTGTTCTTCTTGATTGTAAAATTTTGGTCTTGAGTTTTGCCTGAGTGCAAAAAGCTAAGTGTGGGGAAATTTGATAATCACATATTTTATTCATTAAGAAACCCTTATGTTTAGTCATTTACACTCTCCATATTCTTAATTGATTGAGTTTGGTATGATTTTGTGAGTTTGAAATAGCTCAAATTGGTCCTAATTGAATATTTCAGCATTATTGAGATTTGACACTGTTTCTGTATTTTGGCCATAACTTGAGTTTCTAATATCTGATGAACATGAATTTTACCTTGTAGGAAAGCTAAGAGGAAGCTCTACAACTTTGATGAAGAGCTCAAAGTCTGATTCAGATGTCTAAGGGACCTAAGTTGACATGGAAGTCAGAATACGGGTTCTGTCAGTAGAATCCGAACAGTGTGCACTCAAAAAAATCATATCTCAAGATGTAATAATGGAGATGGGCTGAAATTTGGACATTGGATAGTCAAGATCCAAATAAACAACTTTCATGAAGAACACATTTTGAGAAAAAGAAGTCTAGTAGGTCATTTTGAGCTTGCAAGTCGGAACAGAGGTGCTGAAGTTGGGTTTGATCAACCTACGGTATTTGGGACATATCTTGGGCTTAAGGAAGCCAAATTGGACGAACTAGCTATCCATTTTATAGCCAAGACAAGGATCTACAACTTTCATGAAGAACACTTTTCGTGGTTCTGAAGTATAGTGGGTCGTTTTTGGCTTCCAAGTCAGACACGAAATTTTCGTCCTCAACCACCCACTCATCCATCCACTAACCCACTCATCCACTAATCCATCCACTAATCCATCCACTCACTCATTCATGTCCATAATTTCCCACTCACCAAAAGTCCTTTGGCATTTTTCACTAATTCAACCACTCAACCATTCCACTCACTCATCCACTAAACCAATCCACTAAACCAACCCACTAATCCATCCACTCAAACACTCCACTCACTCATCCACTCATCCACCCACTTCCCTTTGTCATTTTGTTACCTTAGACTTCTATAAAAGACACCATTTATCATGAACAACATGTAATTCTCCTTCATTTCTCTCTAAGTTTTTTCTTGCTTCTTCATAGTTTTGTATATTTTGATGCTCCTCTTCATGGTAATGGAGGGCTAAGCTACTTTGGGTCAATTTAGAACTCTTGAAGAGATTGTGGTTTGGATTCTTGAGGCACTTGGTTATGCATGATTGTATTTGATTTGTAATTGAATTCCTCTTTCTTCTTCTTTTTCTTCTTCTTGATCTTGAATGCATGAATGGTGATTCTATTTATGTTGATGATTGATCTTGGTTTAAGATTGAGATTTGTGATGAAACTTAAATCGATTGATCTAAACTAATCACATAAATGAAGATTGAGATTTGTGATGAAACTTAGAATCTGATTGATCTAAATTAATCACGAAATTGAAGAGGTTAGATTACTTGATTTGTGCCTAAGTTAATTGAATTCGGTGACTTGAAATTAACATAGATTTTCATGAATGGTGCGATTCATGATTTGTGTTTATCACTTGTTAATTGATTCTAAGCGATCGCTAGTATGAATTAAATTTGATGCGCAGATCTCGTTAGATCCAAATTAACAATTCAATTGCGCTTCATTGTTTTATGAATTATGATTGAATTCACCCAATCTTGGATAGGTTTCTAAATTGACTACTCTTTAATTGTCATTTCTTCCGTTAATTTTGTTAAGTACGATATTAAACTGTCAAACCCCCTTTCTAACTTTCACTGATTTAATTAAATTACATCTACGATCCTTGAGCGAGACGATCCATTGTTGTCACCGCTACAAACTTAGGTAATAACTTCTGCTATAATTTTGATTAATACGTCATCATATATAGCTAGAAAAAAATATAGGCATCAGAATAATTCCGGATTTAGAATTATACTTCTTTATAATAAGGTTAGTAACTATGGCATGGCCAAAGAAACTGGCGTTTCCAGTGTACAGTCATTTAATAGGTCATAAAAGCAACCAGAAAATAAATAGGCACTCTTCCACTCTACATTGTTTTAGAAAATAATCTTCTTATATTATTTTTTATTCTACATTTATTTTTATATTTATCTTAAATAGATATAATTAAGTGAGAAAAAATAAAAAAAAATATAATAAATAATATTAAAAAAATAATATATATATATATATATATATATATATATATATATATTATTTGTGATAAAAAAATTAGAATTGATATTGTCCAGACCTTTGAGTCCTTAAGATTCTAAACTTTGAAGGAAAGTTTTATGACAGAATTGCCTGAAAGGTGTTAATGAAAAAAATTATCAGAAAGGTACTGTTCAAAAATAGGATTTTTGACCGATGTATTTTTAGTAGTAAAATTTTTTATCAATTTATCATCTTTTTAAAATTATTTATCAAATTATCACTATTTTTAACACGTTGATTTTTTTTTTTAATTCCACGTAAACTATATCAAAGGAGATGACGCTACCAATTAGAATGTGTCAACACAGTTGGTATATCCAACGTAAATACGTCAATAAGCATGACGTTTTCCACATGGTAATGTCACATGTGATGACATTTACACGTGAAAAATGTCACGCGTGTTGGTGTATCCATAAAGGATACACTAATCGTGTTGGCGATTCCCGCGTGAAAAAAAAAATAGCGTTACATGTGCAAGACACTTAACTCATTCTACGTGGATTTCTTGAGAAATAGTATCCAGAAACATATAATTTACATGCCTACTAAAGAGTGCACCATAATATTGAGAGACATCAGTTTCAATTAGCTTATTTATAGGTCAAATATTTATTTCTAATCTGTAAAGTAATAGATCTGTAAAGTAGCTTAACCCACATCGACTACTTTCCACACCAAAAGGCAAATACCTGACTTATAAATAAGTTAATTGAAACTGATGTCTTTCAATATTATGGTGCACTCTTTAATGGACATATAAATTGTATGTGTCTCTGAACGCTATTTCTCAAGAGATTCACGTAGAATGGGTTAAGTGTCCTGCACATGCAACGTGACGTTTTTTTTTCCATGTGGGAAACTCCAACGCGCGTGACTTTTTCCACGTGTAAACGTCATTACGTGTGACGTTACCACGTGGAAAACGTCACGCTTGTTGGCGTATCTACGTTGGATACGCCAACTATGTTGACGCATCCTAATTGACAGCGCCATCTCCTCTGCCATAGTTACGTGAAACGAAAAATAATAAAAAATTTTAGTATAACAAAAATAGTGATAATTTAATAAATAATTTAAAAAAATGACACTTTGATAAATAATTTTATCACTAAATACACATCAGTCAAAAACTCCAAAAAATAAGTTGATTGAGCAGAAAATTGGGATGCTGCATGTGAGTTTTTCATAGGTTTGTTATCTTTTTTTAAAAAAAATTTATTATATATTCTAAAAAAATATTTTAAATGATTTTTTAATATTAAGTAAAAAATATTAAATAAAAAAATAAATTCACTCAATATCTTAAAAACATAAAAAATATTTAATACATTTTTCTTCTAGTAATTAAAAAGATTTTTAAGATAATTGATTAGGAGAATTAAGAATTATTATTTTTAAAAACTTATGTTACTTGCAAGGAAAATATAAACTAATTCTATGCAAAATTTGTGAACCCCTACTTAAGAAGAAATAAACCTTTAAACTTAAAATTCTATTTTTTTTGGTTGATAAAATATATTTTTTTCACAACAAAACATTGTTATGTTCTTAGAGGATCCAAACCATTTTCCATCAAAATTAATGTGTAAGCACTAAATTTGGGTAATGGGACAAAGAAAGATTGAAATCCCAGAAAAGGTCTGATTTTGGCTTTCTGCATTCAGAGAGTTAGATTATAATAATAATAAATAAAAGGGAAAAATCTTGGGCACAGGTATTCATTAAAGTTGTGACAATCAAGTTCATGCGATCTGTATAAAATTAAATTTTTGTACATGTAGCATACACATACACTTTATATCTCCCGGGAGGATGATGTAGGCGAGTCTCTTCTCGATGAATTCTGAACTTGTGCAGCAAACTGCAAATTCCACAGAACATCGTCCACAGAAGGCCTATCAGTTGGTTCACTAGAGAGACACCTTACACATATCTCCATCATTGTCTTTAATGATTCATCTGAGCATTCCTTATGGACAGCTGGGTCTACAATACTCCTTCTAGCTATATCATCAGTTTTTAGGCTTACCTGTAACTGCATATGAACCGCACAAGCACATTGTTAGAATTAGATGGTACTTTACTAATCCTTGTGCTTAACACATCAAAGTTGGATTCCATAATTCTGATAAATTGCACAAAGTTGCTTAATGTCAAATTGAGAAACTTATTCACAACCTAGTCTAAAAGGTTTGAGTCCCAAAACTTGTGAAAGTAATACTCACAAGATCTTTTAATGTTCCAGCTTCATTGTGGAACATTAGTGGTCGTCCCAGAATGATTTCTAGCAAGATTACCCCAATATCATAGACATCATTCTTGTCAGCATCCTTTATCCTGCAGAAAGAATTAATTTAATAACCTCAACTAATGGCCAAGAAAAAATAACTAAAATTATTATAGGCTACCAGCAAGGCATCCCTTGTACAAGACTCTGGAGGAGATTCCCTAATTTTTTCCAAATGATTGTAACAGGTTAGGCCATTGAAGGTAGTAGTTGAAGCCGTGTGTTTACTAATGGTTTTTGATATTAGAGATACCAAAAGAAGGGTTAGCATTAGAAGAAGAGATATTTGGATCAGGATTGGGATTTAACTGAGGCGTGGAAGCATCGGACATTTAGGAAGGCAAAATGAAATTCTAGAGTAGCAATGTCCGATACTGTAAAGTGGTTTGACACTCATTCTCTTTAAGCAAAGTCTAGAGTTCGAGTCTTATGAATGGAAAAAACTAGCGTTGGGAGAACTTTACACCTTTGTAGTCTAATTTGGCTCGACTCCAGATTAGTCGGAGCCCAATGCGGCTTCCAGGGTTTACACCCAAAAAAAAAAAGAGAGTTTGAATAATAAAAGGTTCAAGGGTTGTGTTTCTCTACTCATGTTATCATGTATATATAGCTACAACAGCGTGGTTTGTTACAAAAGAATTGCAACAGAACACTGAATAAGTTTAGTTTGAAATACAAATTCCTAAGATACAGTAAAGCAGTAACTGAATAGTTACTGTTTTCACAAGACACGTAACATTATATTATAGTTATACCAATAGAAGAGAAGGAATAACAAACAGGTTTGAGTTTGAGCTGAAGGGGCCAGAGTAATTTATATGCAATTAATGCAAGCTATAGTCTCAGCAAGGGATCTAAAACCTTGAGAGAATGTTCAATTATAACTCCAACTTCTTGAATCAGCCAACGGATTTCAGCATAATTTTTTTTAAAGGGTAAGTCTTTCTTATAGGATCATGAAGTGTTATTAATTACAACGTACAGGGTAAACATGGCATGACTAATTGCAAGAAATTAGTTAGATAATGCTGCAGAAGTATGTTTTTATGACTAGATAGACATGTGGAGCAGTGTTTTTGAAGATTTCATAAAACAATGGGAATCAAATTATATCAATGAAATACTGTATCAAAAAGTATTGAGGTTTTGTCTAGAAAGCAGCATAGCTTAATAATAAAGCTTTCAAGTAATTGGCAGTTTGAAAATGATAGAAGTACAGGAATTTAATTGACAACAAAGATAGGCACAGCATCAACAAAGACAAACCTCCATCTAAAATGGTCTCACCCGCAGACATACCTATTTCTTCAACAAGTGATAGGTTTGTTTCAACAGAAAGCATAAGCTAAAATGAATGGCATAAGGAACTGCAGATAGATGAGCTACGTTTTCAAGAAGGAAACAGAAACATCCAAGGATATTGCACTCTCTTTGTCAAGACGTTAAATACTGTGTTGTGCTCAATTTGCTATATAACCCAAGACAAGTTTCACCTTAGCAACACTTTTAAGAGTTGAGATGACAACTCATACTTTCTTAGTAACTAAGATTATGTTCTATTACAATATTAGGAATTAATAATTTTTTACCTTGCTTGGACATGTCCTTTTAATCCAGGGGAAGTTCCATTGCTGACCTGAAAGTTTTGAAGCAAACAATTTTGCTGAGAAAATCAGAAACGAGTGAAGATATAGTAGTAGTAAGAGGCATATAAACAGAGATTTTATCCATTTACCATTCTTTTATTTTCAGCTGAGAGTGGCAGATTATAACTGCTTATTTTAATGTTAAGATTGTTATCCAAAAGAATATCTGTTATCTTCAGATTATTTGAATATAGTCCAGGCACTATCCCTGTGTGCAAAAATTGAATGCCTTTCACCACTCCAATTGCAGTTGCTATTCTCTGTGTCCAAGAAAGCTTTTCACCAGAAGATCCTGTTGAAAGTAAATGTTAGAGGAAATATTCATTTCCTTATAGGTGAAAATAAGGAAGTTTGGCAAGGACTTGGGTGCAATGTACCAAATCTTTCAAATTATGGTACACTAGAACATTAGAAGGAAGGTTGTGATTGAAAAATCTCCTTACCAGAGACGCAGCTTCTTAAACTTCTGTTTGGAACAAACTCAAATATGAGAAATATAGTGCTAACACTTGAATCATCCTGGTTGCACTCAAAAGAATGCCCAAGAGCACTAACCAAATGTGAATGCCTAAGTTTTGAAATCAACTCAACATGGTGCATATAGGTCTGAGGGCTGTGTCTCTTTCTCATTTTCAAACCTCTAATAGCAATATGCATTCCATCAGAGAGCACCCCTTTATATATCTGACATTATAGTTAAAGTAAATTAAAATTTTCAAGTCACAAAGATAAGGAAGAACAACTATTTTAAACAGTCAGTTGGCCAAAGAATTATATGTATAATCAGCAGGGTGAACTACAGAACCTGAAAGATACAAAAACTACGACAAAACTATCCAGTTACAACAGAGGAAAAATATCATGTAATAAGCAAATGTGAGTATGAAAGCATTCCAGAATATGTGTGGATTGATGCTTGATTCCTATTGCAGAACTGAAGTTTTGCATCTGGATTCCTGTAACATATCCTATTCTGTGGATAGGTAATCAGCTACTCAGAAAATATCATTTTCAACAGAAGTCATGCTAGAGATTAAATTTACCAAAGAAAGACAATACTTAGGCATCAATCATGTAACTAACAAGCTCTCTCAAATATTCCTATTCGTATAAAGCTATATGAAGCTCAATTTTTGCTGACATTCTCTTATGTGATATGCAGATTATTGACATAATTGATATTTGATTGTATTTTGGAGTTTCCAGAGTTGAGTGGGAGTTACCACTAACCACAAATTTATGGTAGACAAATATGATTCTATCACCCTTAAAAACTTCAAATGCATACCTGACCATGTGGGCCCTCACTTATGAAACATGATGCATCAAAATCATTTGTAGCTTCCTTAAGTTCCTCCAAAGCAAAGGTCCTATAAGCAGGAAGGCTGGCTCCCATCTTCATTGTTTGCGATATATGCCCTGCCAACGAAGAATATAACGTGACTATATGCTGCATGTAATACTTAATCGAAAGGAAGGTTTTGAATGACATTTTCTAATTTCCTGGTTTCATTAATATCTTCTGCACTTCACCACAATAAATGTGTCACTTATTTAAATTGATATAGTCTATTGTAGCAATGAGTCCAGAATTTTCTTCAACTCTAAATTTAAAATTTTCTGTATATATTGATATTTTTACAGCCACACAGACATACACTACCAGTTACATTTTTTTTCCCTAATGAAGTAGAAAAACTAAAAACGAGATAATTCCAATTTGCAGAGAGTTAATCTTGATGTACCGACAAGACAAAGGATTAGTGTATTTACTTGCATCTGTGAGTAGTTTTGCTGTGTTTACAGATGATACATGTTCTATTATGGACCTTGTAGATATCCTCACAACATGTTTGTTTTGTACCCGGCTCATGACATGCTCTTTTATGGATCTTGTAAGTGTTTTCACTGCATGTTTGTCTGGAAGCCTTTTCATGATATGCTCCATTATGGACCTTGTAGGTGTTTTCACTTCATCTTCATTACGTACCTGGCTGATAACATGCTCCATTGTGGACCTTGTATGTGTTTTCACTTTATCTTCATCATGTACCTGACTGATAACATGCTCCAATATGAATCTTGAAGGTGTTTTCACAACATGTTTTTTTTTAACCTGGCTAACGACCAAGATAACCAGTCCAACAATCAGTACTCCTCCAACAAAGCCTCCCATACTTGAAACAAGCACTGTTTTACCCGTTGTTCCCTTTTGCTTCTGTTGATAGGGTATGATTGTCACTGCCAGAGCCTCATTGTTGCAGAAGTTGGAAGGATGCTGATCCTGGTCCTCATTTGATAAACAGTTTCTAGCATACAAAACAATCCTGGTCTTTGGTTTTAAACAAGTGGGAAGTTCCCCTTTCAAAAGATTTGAAGATAAGTTTACAAAATGGAGATCATCATTGCATGACAAATTATTGAAAAGCATCCCAGTAAATTTATTTGAAGAAATATCAAGGTAATTGATGGAAGGCAGTGACAATAAGGATGGCAGAAAAGGCCCCACAAAACCATTCAATGAAAGGTCCAGCTTTTGAAGCTGATAGAAAGAGCTTAAATTAGAAGGGATACCAAGCCTAAAGCTGTTATTTCTAAGCACAAGGGAGACTAACTTGGTAGGAAGAGAAGGAAAATGAGGTCCAAATGTGTTGTTTTCCAAGTGAAGAACTTGAAGGTTTGCCAAATTGTGAAGAAGAGGTAGTTCCCCAGATAACTGATTATTTGATAGATCTAATACTCTCAGAGTTTGTAGAGCAGTCACTGAAGTTGGCAGACTCCCACTAAGCCAGTTGTTCTTCATACTAAGCACAGCCAAACCTTGAAGGGAGCCTACCCAGTCGGGAATTTGACCATTGAAATTGTTATCATCAAGTACCACTGACTGCAGGTTCCTCATAAGTGAAAGCTGGGCTGGAATGGCTCCATTGAAGTGATTTGAGCTAATGTTAAGTATTTCAAGTGAAGACAATTGAGCAATGCTTCCAGGAAGAGGCCCCCAGAGGCCCAGAGAAACCAAAGAGAGGACTTTCAAGCTTGATAGACTGCCTAGTGTGGCAAATAGAGTGTCTGAGGAGAAGTCTTGAGGCAATGGGGTAAACTCTTTGTTGCCAACAACATGCAGCTGTGTCAAGTTGTCCTCATAGCATTCTAGTGTCAAATATGGGTTAGGTTCAATGTTGCAGTAGTCTGTGATGCTGTTTAAGCTGCCTAGTGCTGAAGGGTAGCCAAGAAGGTTCTGGACTTTCAGAAGTGTCTGAGACTGAGAAAATTGCAACTGTTCTGAAAGATGGATGGCAAGAAACAAGATTAATAGGAGCAGATGTGAATGGGAAACTGGTTTTGCCATCTCCACTTCCAATGGATACAGAAAGACTTGGATAAATAAATCCACAAGAGGTTTCAAACAAGGCTTCTAGGACCAAGGTGCAACCTTTGCCATTCATTCAACACAAATGGACTCTCCTTTCACTCTAGTTCTTTGATTTTCCATGGCATGCATACAACTTGGAACTGTTGACATTTCTAGCACAATGCACTGAAAGATCCAAAACATTTTACAGTGGACCACACTTCATTATGTAAGGAGAAGTGTTTTATTTACGTCAGAATATGTATATTATTTATGTTAATGTGAAAGATATATTAAATTATATTATATATGAGTAATATTTTTGTGACATTTAAAATAATTTTATAAATAAATTAAATAAAAGTAAATATATTTTAATTTAAAAAATAATTAGACTAATTTGTAATGTACTGTATTTATTTTTTTCTGTTGGTTTGGCAATTCTTAATTTCTTATGACACACCACGCCAGTTCGGCAGTACCTATTATTATTAAATGTATATTCTATAAAACTGTGTACTTTTTGTTGTTGTTGCGTATCTCACAGAATTTTGGATGCTGTGGTTTGGCATCCATTGCTCTCTTGTCTCCTCTACGCTACCTAATAAAATGGTCCCTCCTTCGGATTAATTTTATTTATTTCTTTTTTTGGTTTGTAAATGGATGTGAAAATAAATTTTAACAGGGTAATAATGCTAGTTATACATATTTATACTTCTGTTTATATATTTTTAGCATATCTTTTTGAAATAGTAATTTGCTTTTATTGTAATAGAAAAAGGTTTAAAGCATACATATACATTTTTGCATGTGTACAGAGACTGAGTGTTATATAAAGGAGTTTTTTTTTTTTTTAAAGTATCACAATTTATTTAGAATTTAATTTTGATTTATTGTTAATGTAATTTTTTTATATTACTATCAATTAATTATATATAATTATATATATAATTTTTGAAATAAATATTATTAAAATTAAATATTTTTAATAATATAATAATACATAATTAAATAATAATATAAAAAAACTTTTACACTAATAATGTATTTAAATTAAATCTATTTACTTAACACCATACTAACACAATCATTTGACGTTACTGGTCTCACTATTTTTGTGGGTCTACATTTATGAGAACTATAAATTAAATAATAGAAATTGTTCCAGTATAAGATAAACTTTTTATAATTAAAATTGAAAAATATGCTTACTTAAATTTTTATGGAAAAAGTGAGATTTAATCTAAGATAATAATGTTTTTGTAAAACAAAAAGTCTTGTTTTCGATCTATTTATCTCTTTAAAAAAATTTGTCACCAAGTTCTACTATCCATAAATCTCTTTAATGTAACAATGTTAGTGAAAAATGTCTAATCATAAATTATTCGAGTTCTGCATTCCCGAGGCAAATCAGATTAAGGCATCATTAAATAATTGTAAGTGTAAAAAATTAGAGCACTGAAGTGAGCCACGTAAATATAAAAGTGGGTTTGTCTTTTACAAAAGAAGTTGCACACATTATGCCAAAATGCTTTTAATTGGGCCATACCTCA
This sequence comes from Ormosia emarginata, assembly GCA_029884605.1. Classification (NCBI taxonomy): domain Eukaryota; kingdom Viridiplantae; phylum Streptophyta; class Magnoliopsida; order Fabales; family Fabaceae; genus Ormosia; species Ormosia emarginata. The sequence goes on along the minus strand of JAQQTP010000089.1, from coordinate 42,008,409 downwards.
TTTGTTTTGTTTACTTAAGAACATTAGTCAATTGCTCACCATTTTCTTGTAATAATGCAATCAAAGAAGGTTATTTTTAATGAACATTTTTCCCGGGAATTTTATTTTAACGGCAGGCAAAGATTAATTTTTCATTTTTCCAAGAAAAATATATAAAATATTTAAAAACCGAGGAAACTTTTTGATCGAGAAGGGTTTGGTTTCAAGTAATTGTAAATTTGAAACTCACATGCTTTCTTTCTTTTTTTTGTATTTTTTAATTTTGTTAAAATACAAAATTACACAACAAAATAAAAAAACTCCTTTATAATAGTATACATTAAGAAATTTAAAAAGAGAAAAATAATATCATCAATAATAAAATGTGTTAGATGAGTTGGATGTCTATTTTTGTAAAATAGAGTAACAGATGAAATGGACATCAATCCACTGAATATATTATGAATATAAATTAGAATTTTCAATAAATCTTAAGTAAAGTAAGGAATTAAGGATTTACCCCATCCATTATTGTTTCAAAATTCATAGAATCCATGAACATGCGTCATGACCCCTAGGAAAAGTAACAGAAAGAATATCCTGTTAAGCTCGTGACACACTTGTCAATTGCATAATGCATCCTTCTACACCTGATGAGTGAAAGGGACAAATGCCCGTGGGATCAAAGTTCACGGGTCTGCGTCTGTTCTGTTCTTGGAAAAAGGATATATAATAAATGACTTCAACATAAAAAAGAAGTTACCACGGTTACACGGATATATGCATTGTCTCACTTATTCATGATGATTTTAGAGGGGATTCTTTATCCCATTTAGTAAGATTTAGCTAGTTTCTTCCTTCTGGGCTTCTGCCCCTGATTGTACCTAAAAAAAAATTGTAAGACGAAACCTAATCCTATAATTAATTATCATATCTAATCACAAACATACTACTTTCAATGACGTTTAGCTCTTCTTAACTTTCTCTTGTTTAATTTAGAGAAGGTTTGAATAGATATTTTTAAGAAAGATATAATTCACATTGTGCAGAAAATTGATGTTTATCACAGATAAAATAGTTCAAAGATCTATAGATTGTGTATATCTAATATGTATGTGCCAAAAAAATGATTTACATATTTCTGAGTCCTTTATGTAAATTTCAAATTAATATTTATACAAAAATTGAAATGATATAAAAAAAATTACAGTGTGCCAATATGATTATCCAAATTTTATAAGCTTAATTTTTGAGTTTTTCTTTTGTTAAAATTTTTGTTTGGCCATCAAATTACATGTCGAAAAACAGAAACTAAAAGGAGAATCGCATCTCAATAATTGAGGACTCTTGGGCAATTATCAGAAGCTGATATGGTCCATTATTCCTTTGTCTAGTTCGTTGTCACTGAGAATTTCACCCGTGACTTTTTTTTGGAGCTTCTCTCCAAAAAAGTACGCAATGCTTTTTAGAAACTGTGTAACTATTTAATCCTTAAATTATTTAAACCCATTTAATTTTAGTCCTTAAAATTGGTCAATTAGGGATGGCAAAAGGATCAACATGAAAAGAGTTTCAATAATTTAGTGATTGAGTACACTCAAATTAACCAAAAGGGTTAAGTGCGGTAATAAATGAACTGCACTTTTAGAAAGAAGATCATGGTTTGAACCCTAAAGAGAAAAATTGCTAGAAGAGTATTCTAGTCGAGACAGTGTCTAAGATGTTAATTTCATAGCAATACTTATGAAAATACCTTAGTCAAAGACCAAAACAATTAAGGACTAAATTATGAGTGAAGAAAATTTTCAAAAACTAAATTACTACTTTTCTTTCTTCATTCTTTAATCACTTTTTAAACTTCTTTGTGAAATTTGTTTACTTTTTGTAAATCCAGTTCACTTTCTATTGAGTACAGTCGTATAAGGTACTTGGCAACAAAGTTTTGGTAGAAAACCGCTGAACCCAATTTGCCCTCCAGTAGATATGGAAGGCACTATATGTTTCCTAAAACACTCTTTGAGTACCTCATAAGTGTACAAGGATTTTAGTTATTGCAATTATTCTTGTCGGCATGAAAAATGGGTTGAAATGACTTAGGGATTGGGTTGTAACGGGTTGTTTTAATATAGACCCTGTAGTCAAAAGTTCATAGATAGTCCATTTGACTTTACCTATTACATTAAGTTATAAAAATTTATAATTTTGCATCAAAATTTATTTTATTTATTTTTTCTAAATGCCTACAACTAATGCTATTTCTACACCAATCATCCTCTATGACCCACTCTTAGAACCTTCAACTGCCAGAATTCCGCCTGACCACACCATGAACCACCGCTTTACCTGGCCACCCACCACCGTTGCACCACCCATCCCCAAACAGCCAACACCACCAAGCCCTACTTGTGCCTAAAGAACACCAATTTTTTGCCGCCATAGATGACGACAACGAGCTTCTCATCAGCGACGACCAGTTCGAGGTGTTGACAGTCTCCTATGGCGACGATTGGCGACGCGCAAATCACCAACATAACCCAAATGTTTCCTAAAACACTCTCGAGTACCTCATAAGTGTACAAGGATTTTAGTTATTGCAATTATTCTTGTCGGCATGAAAAATGGGTTGAAATGACTTAGGAATTGGGCTGTAGCAGTTTTGGGTCAGAATAGTTGAGCACATGAAGAGCATAAGTTTCGTTGTATATTAGTGACTTGGGTGGAAGGGATTGGGGGTTTGGATATTAGTTGACTGAATACAAAAACCTTTGGTTTGCTGAGAATGGAATCAAATGCAGACAAGATCCATCATCCACAATTAGAGTTTTAGTTCATTTACATTTGAGAGTGCTAGTTCATCTAATGCCCTGTTAAGTTTCATTCTCAAAATTTTGCACAAGTGTAACAAATAATGAAGATTTTTCTTTATTCCCACATTTGCTGATATCGTTAGATGATTCAGTTGAAGTCAGTTTATTCTAGAGTCTTTCACCAACTAGAGCCAAGATTTTCCTGAAACTACATTCTACTCTTTTTTTTTGTCAGTATTTGTTACACATTCAGGTCCCTGGGCACCAATTTGGTGTCATCATCCCCCATGGTTAAGCAGAAAATCCCAACCAACATCCTTCGGCAATTGGCACATCTGGTAGTGGTAGGTCTCGAGTCTGAAAGTACTTAGTCCCTAGGAAATTGAAGACATACAAGCGTCAAGCGAAGATCAAATAGACATTCTACCTAGAAGACAGAACTGAGCAAGTCGACTTAGCCAACCATACGTGAATTTTAAAGGGGATCTCCTAACCCGAATAAGTGACCAGCACTGAAAGTGCCAGAGGAGTTGAGGCAAGGCCAGTAAAGATGATGAGTTGGAAAATTTTGTTGTCATTGATAGGTACTGGTATTTCACTAGGAAAATGTAAGGAAAACTCAAGGAGCAAAGCTCCGATTACACAGAAAATAGCAGAAAAAAGTGTAGAGACAAGTGTAGGTAGTAGAGAAAGAAAGAAAATCAGAGCTGCAAGTCACACACTCTGCTCCTTGGCCTACGCCACCCAAATGACTCCCCAAAATTCTGTTATACCTCTCCACTACCCTCCCCCTCCCCCTTATACACGTTCCTTCCCCTATCTCTCATCATTGCAGAATTATCCTCTCCAATAGCTGGTTACCAAGTGGACATTCTGTTACACACCCTTTTCCCCTCAACCTCCTCACCTTTTGCCACATTCTTCTTCCTTCTCTCATAAACCCGTATTACATCTCTCAGCCCAACTCACTCCAGCCTATTTTCCTTCTTTCTTCCTCTTTTCTTATACACGCGTCAACGGCCCATCGGTCATGCTATGCCTGACACAGAAACGGTGCAGCACATGATTGACTGTAGCCTGGGAGACATGTGGCCTCACTGATGACTGAGATTCAGGATGTCCTGAGGCTCATGATCATCAATGAATTGCAAGAACGTGAAAATAGAATAGTCACAGTGAATCAGCAGGTTAGGGAGGGGGAAGCCTAACAAAAGGGAGAACAAAGTGGCAAACATTTACCACTCATCAGTCAACTGCCTGAGGCTGATGGGCCAGTAAATTATTATGCCTAAATGTGTGTGCAGAAGATGGTAAAGTCACCAGAATTTCATCTATAGTTAGCAATTGCCTAAATGAAGCTCTGAGGAACTTGTGTTATTACCCATATCTACCCTCAAACTTGCAGATTTCAGCTTCACCGAAAGGGGAAAAATAACATCAAATGTTTAAGGAAAAAAAAAATACCAAAAATTGCACATGGCACCAATTTTTATGCTGTTCAATCTTCAAGAATGTACCGGTTCCTTCTTGCCCCGAATGCCAATCTCTGTATGGTAACAGAAAAGAAAGCATTGAGTTCTGAACAAGATAGAAATGCAAGGTTATGTTATGGAAAATGAGCCCACGCTCTAAAGAAATGATGAAATGTTAGTGCACTAATGTGATAATGCATGCAAGGGATGTTGACTATCTCAGATTAGGAGTTTTCTTAACTGAAAATATCTGGGAATACGCTTTCAAACCAGTGAGGAATCGAATGTAAGTTGGCTTCATTGATCCATTGGGAGGGATAGATCTAATGTTCGGAACTAAGTATTCAGCAACCTGCGAATCACCATAGCATTGGATAAAAATAAAGAATAAAAGGCACAAGAAATACAGAGAAAAGAGGAAAGCAAAAGATGTAACCTAGCTACAAATGTCATCCACATCCATGACACAGTAGCAATCACATATACCCATGTATATGATCATATTGGAAGTATATGGCTAAACAATTACTCTTTCACCTATTTTTCTCTTAAATATATGAATTTCTACAGAAATAATTAAATAAATGCTCCAGTGAAGAATGTAATCATCAAGGATTTACTTGGAATATTCTATGGATCTCTATATCACTCTTTTGCTTGAGTTTATTTGCATGAGGTTATTCAGAAAAGCTAGAAATTTATGAAACATGAATGAACAAATCACTTCTGATGATCATTGGGTGATCATAATGGTTTGATGGCAAACCATAGGGCACAGGGCTAGCTTATCTATTACCATTCCCTGCTATGAAAATCTTACCACTTCGGCTGGTTCAGCCAAGACATTAATGAAAAACTTTGCCTGCAAATAACAAAGAAGTAAGTCAGTCCAAAGCACTAAGAGGAAACTATAAGATAACTTAGTTGCATATCTACCTGCTTTGTGCTAGCACCAGACATGAGAAGATCCGTTGTGACCATTCCTGGCTGCAACACCAAAAAAGAAGGAAAAAACAATGAAAAACTAGCCATAACTGTCAACAAGAAATGAGAACATCAACCATCGAAATTCTGCAGGAAGTCCACCATAACGTGTTTTCTTAAGTCATCTTTAAGGTGAAACAAGGAGAAACAGAACAAAGAAAATATTAGAGCAAATAGACACGTGTAAATAGAAAGCCATGCAAGTAAGGTGTGTGTTCAAGAAATGAAGATTTTGTCTGGCAATAGCTTGCAGCTAGAAGCATTTGGCTTTGATGATTGTGTATATGTCTAAGCCTCCACTAAGCTTTAATATCATAATTCTCTTTAATCTGGTGGAGCCCAAGTTTTTCTTCAAGCCTTTTTCCTATTAAGGATGTTGGAAAGTATCTCCTATTTAGGGAAAATATCACCTATTTAGGAGTTGTATATTCTCTGTTATAGTTAGGATTTGATTTTTATTTTCTTTGATTTGTTTAGATTTTGTTTCCTTGTTTCCTAGAATTAGAGATTGTAGTCATATATATATATATATATATATATATATATATATATATATATATATATATATATGTATGTATAATATGTCTGCCGGGGATCAATTTTCCTCAGGCAATTCAGAAATCTGTGTGCCTACTTTCAAGTAAGGATTATATCTACTAAGCTCATGCACCAAAGGTATTTTTCTTCTTTTCGATTTCTTTTTCCTTTGTTTTTTAAAGTCTTATCAATTAAGCTTGCAAGACAAATTAAAATTAATAATGGGAGTAAGCCATTCAAAAAAATACTCTTTTCAGGAAATCAAATTCATAAGCATGTCCCAACATGATCTGCATATGCAAATATGTCATTTTCAAGTATGGTCTGCTCTTTTATAATTTGAGTAGGATCCTGAAAACCACTGTATTGCTCATGGGTTGATGGATCCAATAGGATTCGCACAACAGAATAACATGCTAAAATTTTCTAATAAATCTAATTTATTTGAGTTTCTAAGAGATCAGTACATAATACCATTTTGATTACTATAAGATCAGGAGATACTGATTGCAAGACATCAAATAATCCAAATATTTCACGATGTTTTTTCATAAATGGGTTACATTTATTGATCTAGGATCCAAACAGATAAATTTTTCATCAGACATATTAAGCTTAATTTGCTCTACCAAGTTTTTTTCAAATTTTTTTTTAAATTGTACAAAAAAACTTCAGTACCATAATTTTGTTTGACAGGTCAAAGACAAAAAGTAGGTTACATGAATTTTTTTGTGACTAAGGCAAACATCATTATCCGACCTAGTGGCATAACCATGGTGGTTGTTATTATTGTTGTAAGCATAACATAATTTTTCTTCAAGTTCCCTCATTACCAAGTTCCTTGAGAATGTACGAGGTAATAAATATGTATATGTTCATTATAAATTGAGCATATCAAATCCCGCAACTCAGTAAATGACACTGTAAATGTGAAGGGTTCATTCAGTTGCAGTAATGTGATAATGGGGACTACAATGACTCTGCAAATGAAAAAGCACGTCAAGTTATTAATTCGTTTTTGGAAGAGAATGATTAAATTTATTATATCAATAAGTAACTATAACAAAACTTAAATTGGAGAAACATGCAAGTTCTCATACTCATGTGGGCCCATCATTTATCAAAGGATACATAAAGCAAAACATACCGAAAGATTATGCACCATGACATTTTTAACATCTTGCATCTGCAATTCTGCCTGTGAAACATCAACAAGACTGTTTTATATATGCACACATGTATATCCATAGCCATAATTATAATTATTTAAAAACTATATTGGGAAAAGGAAGAGGAAGACAAAGGAAGAAACCTTATCTAATGGGGGATCTTATCTTTCCATATTATATTATACCTAAATAATTTTACTAAAGTTTAAAAGATACTTGAAATATGGCATTCCTGCATACCAAACGTCTCCTATATGAACACAACTTTACTAACATAAAACTCCAATGAATGGCTAGAAATGTCAATCCACCATGCAGTAAGCAGCAAAGAATTTTTGTAGAATAATGTAACATACAATTCTATTTTAGAAATGGCTCTGGCATTGTAGGTTAACTCAAGAGGCCCAACACATAATTCAATCCCAAATATTGTCTACCTTCACTGATTATTCAGCCATATTATGTTATATGCTCATTTCTCTTTGAAAACCAAGAATTACATTTAGAGACAGAACTACTACCAAGATCAAATGACAAAAAAGTCATACTGACAATTTTGTCTGCAATATAACTTTAAGGTATACAGAAATAGTTTTTGATAGAAATTTTGTGGGACTGATTTCGTCTTTTCTTTTCCATATACTAGTTCAAAGATTAGCATTTGTTTAACCTGATCAAGCTGATAAATATAGATCTCTCACATTTACAACTGGTAGTAGTCAAAGAAAGCAAGAATCAATAAGAAACAACACAAAATTAGCAACCTGACTTGATTACCAATAAGAATCATATATGCTAAGAACTTTTGAGCAACACATACACTAAATTAGCACCAGAACATGCATGGACAGGAAATGACTAGAATTGTAGACAAAGTGCATGAATAGAAATATTATTTTTTACATATAAAAACATCAACCTGTAATGACTTTGTTAAATGCACCACACTTCTCTTTGTTGCTCCATATGCAGCAAACCTAAGAAAAGAGAGAAATCAAGAATTTTCATCATGGCATGTATAAGACTAGTGATACTTTTGTAAGTTGACTGAGATTATGATACACAGTAAAATCTACGATACATGTTATTGGATTTCATCAATAAACTACCTTTTAATTGACACCACACATAATATGCTACCTCCTAGGCTTTGCAAGTATTAGTAGAGATTATAAGAAATTACTAAAGTGAAGAAAGAACTCATGATCTATCACTTTCATCAAAATGGGAGCCAAACCAATGTGACCGCACGAGACTACAGCATGGCTCACCAAATAAAAAAGAACTAATTTACGATGCGATAGTGATTGATTATTTAGCTTTGTGTACTATTTTTTGTGACGTTGCTAACCACATCATACTACAATCCAAAACTTTCAGCCTTAGAGACCACTATATAAGTGAACCTTTCTAGATTTGTAGAGCACATGAAGCAGTCCACCCATTAGAAACCATGACCAATTTGGTCCACATTAACAGATAAACAGCAACTTTCTAAAAGTATAACCAGAAAATTGCAACCAATCAACAAATGAAATACTTCAATAAAGTCAAAAAGTACCTGGGAGTTGGTCTTCCATCTGAACCTGCTCCATCAATATTGAAAATATGACCTCCGCGAGGTTGGCTCACCATCATCTTTATTGCCTAAATAGAAACTAAATATCTATGCATAACAGTGCACCTACTTTTTTCATAGTGCCTCTTAGATGAGAATATATTTTACCTCTCGACAACATATCATCAAACCAAGTGTATTTGTTGTAACCACCTCACTGCATGCACAGATGAAGAATTTCAAAGAATGAAAAAAATTGACAATGGGACATTTAGGGTGAAAGGTGTATCGTAGCTTACATAAGATCTTCATCTGAAGCCTCAGCAAGTGGCTTATAGCTATATGCATTTGATCCAGCATTATTAATCTGCACCATTCTCAACATAGGGTGAGAAAGAATAGAATTAGTATACTTTAACAATCACATTCAATGAAAAGCTGGAGTTGAAACTGTATAAAAAATCAGTATAGTTAGCTACAAGACAATGACAAGTTATAAACAGTGTAGCATAATGTTTATAATTGTGTTAAGAACAGCAGCTCACATAGTTTCTCAGACCATGACTTTAACAATGAGAACTAATTAAAATTAAATTCAAAAAATATTTTTTCCACTCATATATGCAACAATCACAAGGGAAAAAAGAAATCAGACATTCATACCCATATATCAATGTACTTCAGTTTTTCTTGAGCAAAGGAAACTAAATTCTTCACATCCTCTACATTTCTCACATCACATTTAGTGCCCTGCAGGAAACAAAACGTGAACAAGAGAACACATGAGCCAGCTATAGATTTATCATAGATGGGTTACTACTACAAAGAAGTTCAAGAGGAGGTACCCACACATGCTGCTCCCCAAATTCTACTCTCAGGCTCTGGACAGCAGTTTCTACCCTTTCATCTAATAAATGAAAACCAAGATATAGAGAAAGAGAGAGACAAAGAAATCAGATAAATAAAATTATAAAATCCCAGCCATTCAGTAACCAGTTGTAAAGCTAAGTTAAAATTTCAAGAGAAAGCACAAATACCAGGGACAAGGACTAACAATAAAAGAAAAGGAACAAATATCCATAAATGATTATCTGACAGAAAATAAATATTAGAAATGAATGCAATAGCAGTGATATTCCAATTTGAATGATATTGAACATGTATAAATCATGAAATACACAAATTGCATAGTTTAGTTGAATTGAAACACCAAGAGTTGCTCCGCACATGATCTTGAGCAAATTATGACATTGTCACCGGCTTTTAGAAACTCTTTTGCCAACGCATACCCTATTCCTGAATCATATTGAAAATATAACACACCAATGGAGAATAAGTTAGAACAAATGGGAAAAACAATTTTATTATGGTGTGTGTGTGTGTGACAATCACAGGCTACTTAAGCAAATCTTTTATTCATTTCAACGTCATTAGTGCAAGTGCTAGATCTTAATTTGAAACTCAAAATATAAGTTCAAATCTCAGGTTGAAGAATAGAAGTTGTTTTGATTGAGAAATTTAAGAAAGAAGCCTTCCATGCTATTCAAGTCACAACCTAGATGGTGCAAGGATCTTCTGCATTGAGTCAAAATTTCAAATGTCCCCTCCTCCTTTAACATACTGTTTTATCCAAATAACAATAATAACAATAAACAAGAAGCCATAAACTTTTGCTATGGAGTTCAACCTGAAATACAGAGCTTATCATGGTCGACATTGTCTTGTTTATGCCATGAACATCAAGGCCATGACTTTCACCATGTATTTATTGCACTGACATATGCATTTGCTTTTCACTGAAAAGCTCCCTAATCTTGTTTTAAAAATATATTGATATGTCATAACTCGCTTCACCTTTATGAAGTTTTTTTCCTTTTTAATGTTAAGTAAAATGGTAGTAAGGATAGGTTACTCCAGTACTTCCGGTCAAGGTGCCAATGACAAGCTTGGGATCCCAAAGAGGCAGGTAGAGGCCCACCTATAGGATTACCTTCAAAGATGTTTTTTCCCCTTGAACAAGGCTACTCATCTAGCCCCTAGGTGCTAGGGGATCTCCCTGGGGAGGGATAACCACCAAGCGGGACTACTAGTTGAATGGGGGATTCAAACCCATGTACATTAGGAATGCAGAGCCTTATTCAGATCCCTTCAATCAGCTGAGCCAACTCGCATTGGCAAAGTTTTATCATTTTGTTCTTCAGTTTTTCTCCTTAGCTGGAGGAAGGGTCAGCTTCACGACAAACCAACTACTGTATTAGAAGGCCATATAGTTGATTTACTAACAACACAATAAAAAAGCGTCCATTTGAAGATACTCTGTCACAGATATTATTTCATCATATTCCTCCATCAGAAATTGAAATTGATTTTTGTATCACGAAAGTTCCCCAAATTCTAATCATTATACAAAAGATCTGTACCCACATAACAACTTGAAACTCAAAAGTCCTCCAAATCTCTAAACATCAAGAGAGTAGGCTGATAGTAAGATATTGTTCAAGAATCTTGCTGTATTAATTAGACATCTCGTAATTTAAAATGAAAAGCAATTGTGAGACTAAATTGAAACAAAGTTAAAATAATTCAGGCACTGAATCATGCACATAGATTTAAATTAGCTGCTAAATTGTGAGTGAGTTACATTTTCAAATAACAAAATACTATTTTACCCAAAAGAAAAAGAAAAAAAAACTGACCTTTGGTTGAGCCAGTTACCAAAACGTTGTAAGGAGGAAGCATGGGCTGTGTGTCGAGGGAAGCCATAGGAACCGTTGGATTTCTGAAAGCAGAGAGGGTGGTGGGCACGCAGTGGCAGATATTTTGGCGGGAAGCAACGGTTGGGGAAGTGTAGCCGTTGAATTTGGGTGGTGGTGCTGAGAAGGGAGAGACCCAAAGTTGATGGTTCTTATTCTTAAGGAAGGGGGAATGAGAAGAAAGCGTTGGACATAGAAAGTGGAAGGAGGCAGTAACAGTGGCAGCCATTGATATGAATTATGATTATGGCAATTGGAAATTGGAAGCTAAACGAAACAACCAACCAAAGCAAGAACGGATAGTAATGCTTATGCTGTGCTTCTCCATCTTCAACTCGTACCGCTTTGTGGTTAACCCCACGCGCTTTGCATTGCAGCACTGCACGCGTGTACCTGTGCCACTGAAAAAGAGTTGCTTTGTTTTATACTTTGGGTTTGTAAGTAATAATTATAATTATTACAAAGCAAATATTTCATAATATCTGAGTACTCATATTAAATATGTACTTATATTTGTATTAAATATTTAGATGTTTAATAAATATTAGTTTAATTTTTTAATAAAAATTATATTTTCTAATCATACCTATATCATATCTAATATTTATATTTATATTCATGCATCATAAGTAAGAATATAGTTGAAAAGATAAAATCACATAAAATGTAATGAAGAAATTTAATAAAAATGTGTTTGAAAATTAATTTAAAAAATAAAATAAAATGATAAAGAAGAGTTAAAGAATCTCTTATCATTTAAAGCTTTTAATTTTTGTTATTTTAATATGAGAGGTGAAAAAAGCATAATTTGACACATGCTTCTAGTTAATCTCATTAGGTTTTTGTTACCCTCAATTTTTGTTCCACTCACAACATTCCCCACTCTCTGCTTCTTTTGTTGAGACATGCAGCTGGTTAATCTCATTAGGTTTTTCATTTTTTTTCTGGTTTGGGTTGTTGCCCTTTGGAATGAAGATTTTGGAACGGAGTTCAGTTTGGTTGATGGGAAATTTCAAGAAAAACCATTGCTTGTGCTGAGAAAAAAGAAACAAGAAAGGGATACACCGACAACTTTGTAATTTTTTCCCAAAACTCCATGCTCGTAAAATTTGTTGCGACACGTATGGCACAAACTGTATTGGTTCTTTTCTTATTGCTGCAAATTTACTAGTAATCAGGCCTTTTGCCTCTATGCTATCTCTCCCCTTTAACCGGATCACCCTTTACTGGGTAATTCACAATAGCCATAGATACAAAATTGAGACAATCTAACGGTTATCATCGAAGGTACATCCATGCTCCCTCATGAACAGGGAGCATGTTAGACATTGCCTCTCTAAAGTAACTAGTATCGTCTCAAGTTATGTAAAAATTTTGCAGTTATAATCCAATGATTGAAATTTATTAAATTATGTTACAAACTTAATCTTGTCTCAGAGCAAAACATCTTTTACAGCTAAAATCTTTCTACCGGTTTTCTTAAATTTTTTGAGGATCTTAATCCAGTTTAAAGTGAGTATGTTTATAAAATAAATAAATAAAAATATATTTATTATTAATTTAATCTAAAATAAATCATGATTTTAATTTATTAAAATTATGTTTATTTTACATTTTATATCAGGTTAAACGTCCATTAAACTAAAGTATAAATTTATTTATTTTCTATAAATATGTCTCGGGAAGTATTATTTCACATTTTCTAGTAAAAAATATTAACTAAACACGCTTTAATTGATTTAAGGATTTATACATTTTATTTATTCACTTTACAAATAAATTCAATTTAAAAGAATTTATCTAACTTTACATGTCAATATTTTTATCATTAAAAAATAATTTAAAATTACAATATTAATATATTACAAATTTTATGCCACTTCGCAATTATATACCTTCAATTAGTTTTTTCCCCCTAGTGTAAGGTTATCTTGGGGCTAACATTTTCGTCATCCAAAATTACCACACCCTATTGGCTTGGTACATTCATAGTAGTGTTAGGATATAGAACTTTAAAAATAGAATGTATTTTTAAGAAAATTTAAAATGATTTATCATAAAATATTTTGTTTGAATACGTGATTCTAGAATTTTCAAAATTCTACAGCATTTTTATTGGGTATTTTGTGCATGCAAGATGAAGAATTGAAATAACAAAATTAAAATAAATTTATTTTTTTAAAAAAAAGAATTGAAATACTGAAGGAAAAATTTGAAATCTTCTGCTATATTGTATCCATTCGTCTCTCCCCGCTCTCCTCTCTCTCCGATGACGTTTCGTGCATGCGTTTACTTCTAAAATTCTCTGTTCTCTCTCTCTGACCAAATCTTGAAGTGTGATGTGAGGTCATCTTCAGCTACTTCAAGATCGATGCCAACACCCATATCCCCAAATCATGGTTTCATCACTTTCTAGTAAGTCTCTAATGTCCACATTCTGTTGTTAATTCTCCTTTAAGGGAAGCCCATAGCCTTTAAAGCAAATGAAAAACAAAATCAAGCGTCTCTTTTTATTTTTTTGGTACTAAGCTCCACGAGCTTAGAGATAGAGCTATTAAAACGGGTCAGTTCGACTCATCTGACTTAACTCATTTGACCTGTTTTATTCAGATTAGATCAGTTTGGACTATGTCATTTTCAAATTAGGTCAAATTAAGTTATGTGAATTTTAAGTTGATATTTTATTAATTTAATCTGTCTTTATGCAATGTTAATAAATCGGTCCGGTCTGATTCATTGCAAGCTAGTTCATTTAAGTCAATTAATTTAAATTATTTTTAATTTTATATTTATTTTTATTAATCTAATTCGTCTATTTTATCGAATTATTTAGATTAACTTATTAAACTTGTCCCAATTTGATAACTTTACCTCCAGATGTCCCACAAAGGGGTCCCAACAGTGGGGAAGGGGTGAGGGGGAAAATGTGAAGTTGCATCAGTAATGGATTGAACCCCTTCCATTTAGCACAAGAAACCACATGCTCTGCCATATGAGCTAGAGCTAGAACTAGTGTGGGAGTACATGACAACAACCAAAAGTGAATAGGAGGGTTTAAAAATTTCATCTCCTTCCTTGCTTTTAGTGTTATTTATCATTTTTTTTAAATTCTGCTTTGATATTGCTAAATAAAGAACCCTTTTCTGGTTAAAAGAAAAAAAAGACATCAAAATTTCAAAAATAAAATTTGTTGCTTGTAGAATAAATCCATTTACCTTTTTTATGACTTTATAAGAAAATAATCATTCATTAGCGTTAAGACAAAAAAAAATTATATATAATTTTGATGGACAATATTTTTTTTGGTAAAGGCTTAAGAGTCATTGGTGGAGGAGCCCCTAATGATATTTTTAGATGGTCTCATAATAAAGCTAAGAGAGGAATGGATGATAGGAGAAGAAAAATTAAGATATAAAACATTTGCGAGAATTAAATCTTACTATTCTCTTTACATGTTTTTAATTTTCACTAACTGAACTATCAACAAAGGACATTTTAAACAATCTATTCTTGGGGATGTTCTCTCATCAGTAAGCATCTACCACTGCAGTACACTCTGCCTTGATTGTGGAGCGATATATTCAACTTTTTTTTTTCTCAACTAAACAAAAACTTCAAAGGGGTAGTCAGCATGCCAAGAGATTCTTGAGAGAAGACTTAGTCTACCAGGCAGCGTAAAGAAACAAAAAAATTCATGATATATTTTTTTAAAATTTAAAAACTAAATATAAACTTGAATATAAATTATTTTATTCATTAATAAACTTGTCAGGTAAAGATCACGGGTTCAATCCTGTGTCAAAGAACAACATCCCTCCTTACTTAGTGAAAAACGACTTAATTATTGTTGTATTAAAAAATTAGAAAGTTTTATTTAAAATAAGTAGATGAAAGTGATGAGTCTTTGTAATTAATTTATTATGATAATTTTTCATTCATTTCGATTATAATTAAAAACA
The DNA here is from genome assembly GCA_029884605.1 of Ormosia emarginata. NCBI lineage: Eukaryota > Viridiplantae > Streptophyta > Magnoliopsida > Fabales > Fabaceae > Ormosia > Ormosia emarginata. The sequence goes on along the minus strand of JAQQTP010000089.1, from coordinate 41,993,191 downwards.
TATTGGGTTAAAAAAAAAAAAAAGACATTAAACATAACCTTCTTCCTGTACATTTAAGGATCAAGCACTTTACTGACTAGTCCAGTTGAAGACTATGTTAGCCGTCCTTCGTGCGGCACGAATAAGCTATCTTACCAGCACTGGCCTAGTGGCCTTCTACTGGCTTCAGAAAAAGCGAATCAGATAGTTTATTACCAGAAAGAACATGCCAGACTCTATACTAGTGTTAGATCAAAGAGCAAAATATAAACACTGATTTCATTGAGTGTTGCTATAAGAAATTACATACCATGTCACTCCTAATTGACAATTAGTGTACAGCTTAAAGTATCTTGTACCCAAGATCAACAAAAAAATACTAGTGTACAGAATGAAAACAAAAAATTTTGGGTTTCGCTTGGAGGGGACGGCAAAAAGCCTAAAATATTCAATCAACTTCTTAAGTGCAAACAACTGTCAAAACTGAGCACCTTAAATTAACTATATTTTCCTTAACCATTTTCAACTCCACCAGAAAAGGGAGAAAATGAGGAAATAAAGAGAATCATAATTCCAGAAAGATAAATTAAGTCCCACTAAAATAATGCTTAGGAGGAACTCATGCCGGATCTCCTAAATGGCATTCTTTCACCATCATGCATTAAACGACATTGTTCAGGGCTACTAATCCGAGAAGACAAAAGGGTGAGATACAAACTCCCTTAAAACCATCTAGGGATGATAAAATGTCAACCAGAGCGTCGCTTTGATTTTCTACGTTTTCCTAGGAGTTTTAGCATGTTGTCAGTGACATCAGGAGGAGACTTATCATCTTCATGCTGATTATTGTCAGAGGTGTGAGTCAACCAAGCCAATGCCTCTAAAGCAGCATCTCTTTCTGCAAGCTGCTTGTTTCTCCTCGGCTTGCCAACAAATTGCATTCCTTTAAACTCCACCAGTGCCCTAAACTCATTTGTCTTGAGATGTTTCGTTTTGTATTTCGGTGGGGAGTGCCCTGCTCGCATCAACAGTGTTTGCAGCAAGCTCTTGGGGTTTGTCCCATCTTTTGTGAATTTATTCTCATCATTAGAGGCCTTAGGCTTCCTGCTTTCACGGCCAAATACAAATCTTCCTTCACATTGATCCCCTGAAACCAGTTCCTGAACAGCAAGCATCAAGTACTTCCCTTCCTTGTGAATGTCAATGCTAGGATCTTCTAGCTGCATCATTTACAAACCCATTATCACTCTAATTTATCTTCCACCAGCAATAACACATGAACGTTTTATTTACTTCAGTAAAACAATTACTTTTATTAGACAAAGTTAAAACTTACTCACATCATGCAGCAATGTCTAGTATTGAAAGTAAACAAGGAATATTATTACAAGGAAACCAATATCTGCTAACCTTCTTTTGGAGAAGCTTATCAAGCTCTTCCTTAAGCTTCAAATAGCAGTCAGCTAAATTAGGATCCATGAAGAAGTCAACATACCCATCCAACATTTTCAGATGCCCAGCCTAAACCCATCAGAGGGGAAAATTTATTTAAAATAAAAAAAGGCATGTTACAGTATAGAAATCCACGGAGCCTTATCTTCTACGAAAGATAATGTATCAACTACCAAATTACCTGCATCCCATTACTTAGAGCACCACCAAAAAGGATAAGTATTGAATCAGATACACCAGTGGAATCACGGATGAAAACAGCATTGACCTTTACTTTTTCACCAAAAACCAGCCATGGGTAAGCAATGGTCTGGTAACGTGCATTCACTGAATTCTGGCCAAAATCATAGACACTAATAAATAGCAAGAACAAGAATAAAACAGGGGTAAGGGGGAATTTATCTCTTAATATCTATGTCCTCTCTTTGCTAACATTTTAACAAATTGTCAAGTGGTTTTGCAGCTTTGGCACTCCAACAAATGCACATACAATAGGCACAGGAACAAAATACATTTGTTGAACTAAAGATGTCTTTTTTATATACAACCATATTATCATAGAAAAGAGCGTACAACTCAGCGATGATAAGATATCTTCCAAAATGTAAAAAACTAGATACAATAAGGAACATAAAACAAACAAAAGAATGCAACGAGTTTGCTCAATCTCTTTGCATATCAGAAACAGCAACTCCCTTGAAACAGCATAAGCAGAATGCGAAAGAGAAGTGATAAACAACATGCTATACCATAACCAGTTTAGGGGCAAAGATAAAGATGCAAGCATTCTGTTCCAACCAGGTGGACCAAAGGATTGCTGACAATGCATACTGCGATAAAAATTTTAGCCTCCTTTTCAACAAAACTTTTATGACGAACCAACAAAAACTGCTCCAAAGTAGATAGACATACCTAGTGCTCACAAAAAAATCTTGAAAAGATTGTTTCTAAGGAAAATAGCCACCTCAAAATGCAAAAAACAAGTGACCCACTGTTTCTGAACTAGATCTATGCATAACACATATAAAGAGAGAGCAACCAATCATTTCTATCAAACTATTAATCCTATTCAATACCACTATCCAAATAAAATACTTGACCTTTGAGGGGGCTTTCAACTTCCAAATGGGTTGTCAAGATTCAAGAAGGAATCTTTGATAGTTAGGAGAGTGAGTGAGAAACTGAAAGAAGGATTCACAAGTAAACAAACTAGAAGAATCCATAGTCCAGACTCTCCTATCTGAATTGGCAGAGAAATGAATAGATTCAAGTAAAAGCATATGACAGAGTAAAATCAGTTTCTACAAATTCGTTTTCAAGGGTTTGCAAGAAGAAGGAAAGTAAAATCCTTGGCAATGAGCTGTTTATGGGGTTTTATGGTTTTTATGGTTGGAAAGGAATGCCTGCATCTTCAAGGGTGTTTCCTGTCCTTTAAATTTGTAATGGGATAGAATCGTCTTCATGGTTTCTCTCTGGTGTTGAGCACATGGTCTTTTTAAGGATATCAGTATTTTGGATATGCAAAGGGATAGGACAGCTCCCCTACAGCTACACCTAGGGTGTGTTTGATTTAGTTGTGAAAACTTATTATTTCAATAATCGATTATTGTATAATCGATTATAATAGAATTATAGAAAATATATTTTTATTTCCTTGAATCTGTGGCTGATACATGGGAGGTATATATATAGAATACACATGACAGAAAAACAGCGATAATCTAGCCTAGAAAACAGGGGAATTGATCTCCCTATAAATGCTAATTCTAAATATGGTAAAGACAGAGATGACGGGAATTGATCTCCCTATAAATGCTAATTCTAAATATGGTAAAGACAAAAATGACAGGGGAATTGATCTCCTATAAATGCTAATTCTAAATATGGTAAAGATAGAAGTGACAACTAATAATTATTTACATAAAATCCTAACGAGCTGTACAAAACAGAATCTGTTGATTCTGTGCTGATCTTCAACACTCCCCCTCAATCTGGATGGTAGATATCTATCATACCCAGATTGGATCTGATATTCTCATATACATTCCTTGGTAGGGCTTTTGTTAGAATGTCTGCTGTCTGCTGGCATGATGGAACATGATTGACACTTATAATTTTATGATCAATTTTCTCCTTAATGAAATGTCTGTCGATCTCCACATGCTTTGTTCTATCATGATGAACTGGATTCTTCGCAATGCTTATAGCTGCCTTGTTATCACAAAATATCCTCATGGTGTAGTTGGTAGGAATTCTGATTTCATTCAGCATTCGCTTAAGCCATATTCCTTCACAAATACCATGTGCCATAGCTCTGAATTCTGCTTCTGCACTACTCCTAGCCACAACAGATTGTTTCTTGCTTCTCCAAGTTACCATGTTACCCCATACAAATGTGCAATATCCTGTAGTCGATTTCCTGTCAGATAGACATCCTGCCCAATCCGAATCAGTATAGACTTCAATACCTCTGTTTGAGTTCTTCTGGAAATAAAGTCCTCGGCCTGGGGTACCTTTAAGGTATTGGAGGATTCTATTCACATTTCTCATGTCAGTTTCAGTTGGGTTTGACATATAACGACTAGCCATGCTTACAGCAAAGGCAATGTCTGGCCTAGTATGAGTTAGATAGATTAGCTTTCCAACTAGACTTTGATATCTATCTTTGTCAGCTGGTACACTCTCCTCTTCACTCCTTTTGACTGGTTCTATGGGAGTATTGGCTGCTTTGCATCCAAGCATCCCTGTTTCTTGAAGTAAATCCAGAGTGTACTTCCTTTGAGAAACAGAAATACCATTCTTTGTCCGAGCAATTTCCATCCCTAGAAAATACTTGAGCTGGCCTAGATCCTTGACTTCAAATTCCTTGGCTAGAAGATTCTTTAGATGATTTATTTGATCATAGTCATCTCCTGTAATTACGATATCATCAACATAGACAATAAATAAAGCTATCTTTCCATCCACAGAATGCTTGACAAACATAGTATGGTCTGTTTGGCATTGAACAAAACCATCTTGCTTGACAACTTTTGTTAGCCTGTCAAACCACGCCCTTGGTGATTGTTTGAAGATACTCTGTCACAGATATTATTTCATCATATTCCTCCATCAGAAATTGAAATTGATTTTTGTATCACGAAAGTTCCCCAAATTCTAATCATTATACAAAAGATCTGTACCCACATAACAACTTGAAACTCAAAAGTCCTCCAAATCTCTAAACATCAAGAGAGTAGGCTGATAGTAAGATATTGTTCAAGAATCTTGCTGTATTAATTAGACATCTCGTAATTTAAAATGAAAAGCAATTGTGAGACTAAATTGAAACAAAGTTAAAATAATTCAGGCACTGAATCATGCACATAGATTTAAATTAGCTGCTAAATTGTGAGTGAGTTACATTTTCAAATAACAAAATACTATTTTACCCAAAAAAAAAAAAACTGACCTTTGGTTGAGCCAGTTACCAAAACGTTGTAAGGAGGAAGCATGGGCTGTGTGTCGAGGGAAGCCATAGGAACCGTTGGATTTCTGAAAGCAGAGAGGGTGGTGGGCACGCAGTGGCAGATATTTTGGCGGGAAGCAACGGTTGGGGAAGTGTAGCCGTTGAATTTGGGTGGTGGTGCTGAGAAGGGAGAGACACAAAGTTGATGGTTCTTATTCTTAAGGAAGGGGGAATGAGAAGAAAGCGTTGGACATAGAAAGTGGAAGGAGGCAGTAACAGTGGCAGCCATTGATATGAATTATGATGATGGCAATTGGAAATTGGAAGCTAAACGAAACAACCAACCAAGCAAGAACGGATAGTAATGCTTATGCTGTGCTTCTCCATCTTCAACTCGTACCGCTTCGTGGTTAACCCCACGCGCTTTGCATTGCAGCACTGCACGCGTGTATGTGTGCCATGAAAAAGAGTTGCTTTGTTTTATACTTTGGGTTTGTAAGTAATAATAATAATAATTATAATTATTACAAAACAAATATTTCATAATATCTGAGTACTCATATTAAATATGTACTTATATTTGTATTAAATATTTAATAAATATTAGTTTAATTTTTTAATAAAAATTATATTTTATAATCATACCTATATCATATCTAATACTTATATCTATATTTATGCATTGTAAGTAAGAATATAGTTGAAAAGATAAAATCACATAAAATGTAATGAAGAAATTTAATAAAAATGTGTTTGAAAATTAATTTAAAAAATAAAATAAAATGATAAAGAAGAGTTAAAGAATCTCTTATCATTTAAAGCTTTTAATTTTTGTTATTTTAATATGGGAGGTGAAAAAAGAATAATTTGACACTTGCTTCTAGTTAATCTCATTAGGTTTTTGTTACCCTCAATTTTTGTTCCACTCTCTGCTTCTTTTGTTGAGACATGCAGCTGGTTAATCTCATTATGTTTTTCATTTTTGTTTTCTGGTTTGGGTTGTTGCCCTTTGGAATTAAGTTTTTGGAACGGAGTTCAGTTTGGTTGATGGGAAAATTCACAAAAAACCATTACTTGTGCTGAGAAAAAAGAAACAAGAAAGGGATACACTGACAACTTTGTAATTTTTCCCCAAAACTCCATGCTCATAAGATTTGTTGCTACACGTATGACACGGGTCATTTTAACATGAACTTTGTAATTTATGGTCCATTTATGATCCTTGTTATATTAGGCATTGGATGCATAGAAATTAAAATAGACGGTAAAGATTGAGTACTGGTTATTTGATAATGAGTTAAAAAGAGTTATTTATGTAAATTATGTGAAAGCTCATTTAACTTATAATTATTTTTTTGTTAGTCCCTCAAATTTAAAAATACTTTTTTTCTCTCTCTCCTCTCTTCGTTAGATTACAGAACCAAAGCAACATCTACGGCTGTTGAAACCATATCCCGTGCTGGTAGCCATAAGGTGGTGCAGTTGTGGTTCGTTGTGCAGTGGCATGACTCCCAGGGGCTTGCCTCACAATTTTGAGATCCTTTTTATCTCTTCAGCCAGCGAGATCTGGGACGATCATCAGGGCATGGTGGTTTGGTTAGGTGGTTCTATTCTGGGTTTGACTCACAGGTTGCAGTGAGGCAGATCTGGTTCGAGGTGGCTGTTGGGTTGCTACTGTAATATCTTAATATTGATATCCTGCTATATATATATATATATATATATATGAGAGGGGATCTACTTACACATTAGTATAAGTAAAAGAGACTTACACCCAATCTTATACTATTCATTTTATTATGATCTTGTGACTATCATTTATCTCTTATCTTAGCCACAAGATCACAATAAATGAAGAGTGTAAGATTGGGTGTAAGTCTTTTTTACTTACACTAGGTGTAACTGGATCCTTTCCCTATATATATATATATATGCAATATTAGAATATGCCACTTTAACTCAAACATAAAGCTAATCCATAATATTTAAACAATTAAATGATCATGGAGAACCTTGTCGAACAAAAATCCACTTTTATACATATATTGTCCTATTAGAAATTAAATATTGTCCTGTATACAACTGATAACAAACCAAAATAAATATATACATGATGTACAAAAATTTAATTATATAAAACATAGAGTTAAGTAATCTTCGGTCTTCTTCTTGCCTCTGGATGATCTTCCACCTGGATTTAAATGGACACTCGGGGTGAGAATTTAAAGTTCTTAGTAATAATGTATCAATACCAGCATTTATAATATTCATTTTTTAATATATATAACCCATAAACATTAAATATAACTACATTGATAATCAAATTATTACTCAACAAATCTCATAGTCAAAATTATAAATAATATTTAAATTAATAGTCAAGATTTGGGGACGATTACATTTCTCACTTTTTGTAATGTCCCCAGATAAACATAATCTATTCTATTTCATACAAAGGATAAGACAACCGCTTATACAGCTGTCTGAGAATGTAATGGATAAGACAACTACCCATATAACTATCTGAATATACATATGTTATGCTAAAACATATGAATATGATGCAATGCGAGTTGTGTTAGTATAATGTCATGAATATCATTACTCCTTGTAGTGGAGAGGGAATCTGTTACCTCATTAACCCACTTTCTGAATGTCATAATAACTTAAACATACTTGAACCTCTCATTTGTATCATTTCTTAAGTCATAACTAGGTAACTCTTGGTTACTTACTTACTAATTTCCATCATATAAGGATCTAACACCCTTTTTATCACATCATCCTAACTCAACATTAGACAAAAAGAAAATAAAACATAGTTCACAAACCATTCAACCTCAAATTATCCCAAGCAAACCCAAGCACCTCTATATTTGTCTCAAAAAGGATAATTTTCAAAATTTCACCAAAGGTTCATCCTAACTTTAAACATTATGAAATTTTATAGGCATATAGGCTTACATGTTAGCTTTCAAATGGCTCTGGAATCAATCATTTCGATATCGGTAGCTCCAGTTATGATAAAAACACTACAGGCTGTCAGAAATAAGTTTTCTCTCTATTTCGAGTCTATTCAAATAACCTTGGTGTTATTCGAATAACACTCACAAAATTTCACTTTTCTAGAACTCTCTGTGATACTTTATTCAAATAGCAACCTTGCTATTCGAATAAGGCACTACAAAACAATAATCCTGGAGCAGAAAACACCCATATTTCCTATTCCATTAAATCCTAAACTAGATCCAATCCTCAACTCATGGATTCTAGGAGATTTCCAATCATAACTAAGGTTCCTAAGCACATAACAACCTTTATATGAACTCCTAACTCATCTAGCATGAATTATGGCCAAGAATCACAACTCAAATACCTATTTCTCAATATCCATCACAAGAAGTTTCATGGACACTCCTAGGATTTCAACTATCCACTATGTCTAGACTAGCTTAAATGCAATTATACTTCAAGTTTCTAATGAATTCATCTAACTCAAACTTTAAGAAATTCATCCAATCCCATTTTTCTATCTCAAATCCATAATCCTCATACATGAACAAAGGAATAGAAGATGAAGAACTAGATAACAAACACCCCTACCTCTTCGTGGTGTCTCTTTGTGGTGTTGATGTTTAAGCCTTGACCTTGCCTCTTTCCCTTCTCTTCCTCTCCTCTTCTTCTTTCTCTTTTCTCTTTTCCTCTTCTCTTCTCCCTTGTGCGTTTTCTGTCTCTGTCGTATGAAGGAAAATGAAAGGAGATAAGTCATTTATTTGACTTCTTTCTTAACTTAATGGATAAACATTAAAAACTTATACCTCTTAGGAACACTTTGATCTTATTAATTTAGATTTTTTCACCTTCATAGGTATTAGAATAAATCATAAGATTTATCTAATTACTAAATCCATCATTATCTTTAATTTTTATATCTGCGCTGAGTCCATTCGGTATCAAAACACTTACTCGGTGTGCTTAAAAATATCAAATGAGTTCAGCTTACCTTCAAACTTTAACTGCAACTTCCTCAACTTATTTATAACTTAAAAACAACTTATCCATAATTATTTCTCTTATATAAGTAATTTATGTCATTTTCTGGGTCATTTTAGGCTATTTTCTACATTCTGTGTTGCGGCAAAATGCCTAAACTAACTCAGTTTATCATGAAACCTCACAGGCATGTCAAGTAAGTATTTGACTATCTTTGAAACGCTACACAAGCCTGACATGTTCTCGGGGATGTTACAGTTGCTGTTCGCGAATTTGGGCGAAGCGAGGCGGAGTGGTTTGTGGTTGGGGCGTGGCCTATGAGTTTGAGATAGAGGCAGAACAAAGGGGGTACGGTGGCAGTTTGGGTCGCATACGTGGTTGGGTTCGAGGTTGCTATCTGGGTTCCGTGGGTTGATGTTTTGAATGGTAAAGATGTTGGTCGCGGTTGAGTGTTTTGGTGGTTTGGGTGACAGAGGCGTGGTGATCAAAGAGTCCCATTACGCCACCGATGAGATCTGGGACGATCATCAAGGCAGGTACATTAGGGCAGGTTCACAGTGAGTTGACAGTGTCTCAGTTAGGTGGCTGCCATGGAGGTTCAGGTCTGTGTTTGGGTTGCCAACGATGGAAACTGTTGGTAATGGAGAGGGAGTTCTGGAGTTTTTTTTTAAAAAAATTCAATTACTTGAAGGGTGCATAAGTAATAAAAAATTGTCATTTTCAATAAAATTATAAAACCTATTAGAATGAATAAAGTCAAAAGTCCATATATGAACCTTTGACTGGATGGTCCATTTTAAACCAACCCGTATAACACAAAATGTATTGGTTCTTTTCTTATTGCTGCAAATTTATCAGGCCTTTTGCATTTATGCTATCTATCCCCTTTACCGGATCATCCTTTACTGGGTAATTCACAGTAGCCATAGATACAAAATTGAGACAATCTAACAGTTATCATCAAAGGTACATCCATGCTCCGTCATGAACAGGGAGCATGTTAGACATTGCCTCTCTAAAGTAACTAGTATCGTCTCAAGTTATAGAAAAAGTTTGCAGTTATAATCCAATGATTAAAATTTATTAAATTATGTTACAAACTTAATCTTGTTTCACAGCAAAACATCTTTTACAGCTAAAATCCTTCTATCGATTTTCTTAAATCTTTAGAAGATTTGAATTCCGTTTAAAGTGAGTATGTTTATAAAATAAATAAATAAGAATATATTTATTATTAATTTAATATAAAATAAATCATGATCTTAATTTAACCAAAGTATAAACTCATTTATTTCTTATAAATGTGTCTCAGGAAATATTATTTCATCTTTTTTAGGGAAAAAAAAAAAATTTAATTTAAAAAAATTAACTAAGCAAACATTAATTGATTTAAGGGTCTATATATTTTATTTATTCACTTTACAAACAAATTTAATTTAAAAGAATTTGTGTAACTTTACATGTCAATATTTTTATCATTAAAAAATTAATTTAAATTTGCAATATTAATATATTACAAATTTTATACCACTTCGCAATTATATAACTTCAATTAGTTTTTTCCCCCTAGTGTAAGATTATCTTGGGGCTAACATTTTCGTCAACCAAAATTACCACACTCTATTGGCTTGGTACATTCATAGTAGTGTTAGGATATAGGACTTAAAAAATAGAATGTATTTTTGAGAAAATTTAAAATGATTTATCATAAAATATTTTGTTCGAATACGTGATTCTAGAATTTTCAAAATTCGACAGCATTTTTATTGGGTATTTTGTGCATGCAAGATGAAGAATTGAAATAACAAAATTAAAATAAATTTATTTAAAAAAAAAAGAATTGAAATACTGAAGGAAAAAATTGAAATCTTCTGCTGGATTGTATCCATTCGTCTCTCCTCGCTCTCCTCTCTCTCCGATGACGTTTCGTGCATGCGTTTACTTCTAAAATTCTCTGTTCTCTCTCTCTGACCAAATCTTGAAGTGTGAGGTCATCTTCAGCTACTTCAAGATCGATGCCAACACCCATATCCCCAAATCATGATTTCATCACTTTTTAGTAAGTCTCTAATGTCCACATTCTGTTGTGAATTCTCCTTTAAGGGAAGCCCATAACCTTTAAAGCAAATGAAAAACAAAATCAAGCGTCTCTTTTTATTTTTTGGTACTAAGCCCCACGAGCTTAGAGATATAACTATCAAAACAGGTCAGTCTCACTTATATGACCTAGTTTATTTGGCCTATTTTATTTAGATTAGATTAGTTTGGCCCATGTTATTTTTAAATTAAATCAAATTAGATTATATGAATTTTGAGTTGATATTTTATTAACTTAATGTATTTTTTTATGAAAATTAACAAATGATTTAACTCATTTGTTCGAACTACGTTCATTCTAGGGTCAATTAATTCGAATTATTTTTAATTTTATATTTATTTTTATTAATTTAACTTATTTATTTTATCGAATTATTTGAGTTGTTGAAAGATTTTGCCTCATTATTAAAGAATGTGTCTCTCAGCTTGATAACTTTACTTCCAGATGTCCCACAAAGGGGTCCCAACAGCGGGGAAGGGGTGAGGGAGAAAAGGTGAAGGTGCATCAGGAATGGATTGAACCCCTTCCATTTTGCACAAGAAACCACATGCTCTGCCATATGAGCTAGAGCTAGAGCTAGTGTGGGAGCACATGACAGCAACCAAAAGTGAATAGGAGGGTTTAAAAATTTCATCTCCTTCCTTGCTTTTAGTGTTATTTATCATTTTTTTTTTAAATTCTGCTTTGATATTGTTAAATAAAGAACCCTTTTCTGGTTAAAAGAAAAAAAAGACATCAAAATTTCAAAAATAAAATTTGTTGCTTGTAGAATAAACCCATTTGCCTTTTTTATGACCTTATAAGAAAATAATCATTCATTAGCAATAAGACAAAAAAAATTATATATAATTTTGATGGACAATATTTTTTTTGGTAAAGGCTTAAGAGTCATTGGTGGATGAGCCCCTAATGATATCTTTAGATGGTCTCGTAATAAAGCTAAGAGAGGAATGGATGATAGGAGAAGAAAAATTAAGATATAAAACATTTGCGAGAATTAAATCTTACTACTCTTTTACATATTTCTAATTTTTACAAACTGAATTATCAACAAAGGACATTTTAAACAATCTATTCTTGGGGATGTTCTCTCATCAGTAAGCATCTACCACTGCAGTACACTCTGCCTTGATTGTGGAACGATATATTCAACTTTTTTTTTCTCAACTAAACAAAAACATCAAAGGATAGTCTGCATGCCAAGTGTTTCTTGAGAGAAGACTTAAAATTAAAAAACTTGACTACACCACGCAGCGTAAAGAAACAAAATAATTCATGATATATTTTTTTAAAATTTAAAAACTAAATATAAACTTGACTATAAATTATTATATTCATTAATAAACTTGTCATGCAAAGGTCACAGGTTCAATAATCCCGTATCAAGGAACAATGACCTTCCCTACCTAGTAAAAAAAGACTTAGTTATTATATTAAAAAACTAGAAAAATTTATTTAAAAAAAATAGATGAAAGTTATGAGTCTTTGTAATTAATTTATTATGATAAATTTTCACTCATTTCGATTATAATTAAAAACATATTGGGTTAAAAATAAAAAGACATTAAACATAACCTTCTTCCTGTACATTTAAGGATCAAGCACTCTACTGACTAGTCCAGCAGAAGACTATGTTAACCGTCCTTCGTGCGGCACGAATAAGCTATCTTACCAGCACTGGCCTAGTGGCCTTCTACTGGCTTCAGAAAAAGCGAATCAGATAGTTTATTACCAGAAAGAACATGCCAGACTCTATACTAGTGTCAGATCAAAGAGCAAAATATAAACACTGATTTCATTGAGTGTTGCTATAAGAAATTACATACCATGTCACTCCTAATTGACAATTAGTGTACAGCTTAAAGTATCTTGTACCCAAGATCAACAAAAAAATACTAGTGTACAGAATGAAAACAAAAAATTTTGGGTTTCGCTTGGAGGGGACGGCAAAAAGCCTAAAATATTCAATCAACTTATTAAGTGCAAACAACTGTCAAAACTGAGCACCTTAAATTAACTATATTTTCCTTAACCATTTTCAACTCCACCAGAAAAGGGAGAAAATGAGGAAATAAAGAGAATCATAATTCCAGAAAGATAAATTAAGTCCCACTAAAATAATGCTTAGCAGAACTCATGCCGGATCTCCTAAATGGCATTCTTTCACCATCATGCATTAAACGACATTGTTCAGGGCTACTAATCCGAGAAGACAAAAGGGTGAGATACAAACTCACTTAAAACCATCTAGGGATGATAAAATGTCAACCAGAGCGTCGCTTTGATTTTCTACGTTTTCCTAGGAGTTTTAGCATGTTGTCAGTGACATCAGGAGGAGACTTATCATCTTCATGCTGATTATTGTCAGAGGTGTGAGTCAACCAAGCCAATGCCTCTAAAGCAGCATCTCTTTCTGCAAGCTGCTTGTTTCTCCTCGGCTTGCCAACAAATTGCATTCCTTTAAACTCCACCAGTGCCCTAAACTCATTTGTCTTGAGATGTTTCGTTTTGTATTTCGGTGGGGAGTGCCCTGCTCGCATCAACAGTGTTTGCAGCAAGCTCTTGGGGTTTGTCCCATCTTTTGTGAATTTATTCTCATCATTAGAGGCCTTAGGCTTCCTGCTTTCACGGCCAAATACAAATCTTCCTTCACATTGATCCCCTGAAACCAGTTCCTGAACAGCAAGCATCAAGTACTTCCCTTCCTTGTGAATGTCAATGCTAGGATCTTCTAGCTGCATCATTTACAAACCCATTATCACTCTAATTTATCTTCCACCAGCAATAACACATAAACGTTTTATTTACTTCAGTAAAACAATTACTTTTATTATACAAAGTTAAAACTTACTCACATCATGCAGCAATGTCTAGTATTGAAAGTAAACAAGGAATGTTATTACAAGGAAACCAATATCTGCTAACCTTCTTTTGGAGAAGCTTATCAAGCTCTTCCTTAAGCTTCAAATAGCAGTCAGCTAAATTAGGATCCATGAAGAAGTCAACATACCCATCCAACATTTTCAGATGGCCAGCCTAAACCCATCAGAGGGGAAAATTTATTTAAAATAAAAAAGGCATGTTACTGTATAGAAATCCACGGAGCCTTATCTTCTACTGAAAGATAATGCATCAACTACCAAATTACCTGTATCCCATTACTTAGAGCACCACCAAAAAGGATAAGTATTGAATCAGATACACCAGTGGAATCACGGATGAAAACAGCATTGACCTTTACTTTTTCACCAAAAACCAGCCATGGGTAAGCAATGGTCTGGTAACGTGCATTCACTGAATTCTGGCCAAAATCATAGACACTAATAAATAGCAAGAACAAGAATAAAACGGGTAAGGGGGAATTTATCTCATAATATCTATGTCCTCTCTTTGCTAACATTTTAACAAATTGTCAAGTGGTTTTGCAGCTTTGGCACTCAAACAAATGCACACACAATAGGCACAGGAACAAAATACATTTGTTGAACTAAAGATGTCTTTTTTATATACAACCATATTATCATAGAAAAGTGCGTACAACTCAGCGATGATAAGATATCTTCCAAAATGTAAAAAGCTAGATACCATAACGAACATAAAACAAACAAAAGAATGCAACGAGCCTGCTCAATCTCTTTGCATATCAGAAACAGCAACTCCCTTGAAACAGCATAAGCAGAACGCGAAAGAGAAGTGATAAACAACATGCTATACCATAACCAGTTTAGGGGCAAAGAGACACGTAAAGATGCAAGCATTCTGTTCCAACCAGGTGGACCAAAGGATTGCAGACAATGCATACTGCCATAAAAATTTAGCCTCTTTTTCAACAAAACTTTTATGACGAACCAACAAAAACTGCTCCAAAGTAGATAGACATACCTAGTGCTCACAAAAAAATCTTGAAAAGATTGTTTCTAAGGAAAATAGCCACCTCAAAATGCAAAAAACAAGTGACCCACTGTTTCTGAACTAGATCTATGCATAACACATATAAAGAGAGAGCAACCAATCATTTCTATCAAACTATTAATCCTATTCAATACCACTAGCCAAATAAAATACTTGACCTTTGAGGGGGCTTTCGACTTCCAAATGGGTTGTCAAGATTCAAGAAGGAATCTTTGATAGTTAGGAGAGTGAGTGAGAAACTGAAAGAAGGATTCACAAGTAAACAAACTAGAAGAATCCATAGTCCAGACTCTCCTATCTGAATTGGCAGAGAAATGAATAGATTCAAGTAAAAGCATATGACAGAGTAAAATCAGTTTCTACAAATTCGTTTTCAAGGGTTTGCAAGAAGAAGGAAAGTAAAATCCTTGGCAATGAGCTGTTTATGGGTTTTTATGGTTGGAAAGGAATGCCTGCATCTTCAAGGGTGTTTCCTGTCCTTTAAATTTGTTATGGGATAGAATCGTCTTCATGGTTTCTCTATGGTGTTCAGCACATGGTCTTTTTAAGGATATCAGTATTTTGGAGATGCAAAGGTATAGGACAGCTCCCCTACAGCTACACCTAGGGTGTGTTTGGTTTAGCTGTGAAAACTTATTATTTCAATAATCGATTATTGTATAATCGATTATAATAGAATCAATTTTATGTTTGGATATATTAGTTAAAAAGCAATTTTAAAATAATTTATTTCGTTTAGATGGTATAAAAAGAATCTCTTTTATGCATTAAATTACCAAAAGAAATATAGAATGATTAAAGAAGTTATTTGATTGAGAACAAAATAGTATTTACATTTCAAAGCTTTTGGAATAATCTATAATCTAGAATCATAAGCTTCAAGCTTATGAAAAAAAACTGTTATAATATATTGAATTTTACGCAAAAGCTGAAACAGAATTATCCAAACATGCATGAACAGTAAAGAAAGCTTTTAAGCCCAAAAAAAAGTTGTTGCTGTGGGAAATAATCCTAACCAAACATGCACTTACTAGATTTTAGGACCTCTTTTTTGTGAGATCACAAGATATTCCCACAGGTTCGGCCCATTTGAACCGCCCATAAGACTATTCCTAGTTCAACTACAGGAGCACAAGGGTTATGCAATATTCCCACAAGAGTTGCTTCTCTGGGATTTGAATTTGAATCCTCGTCCTAGAGATTCGAGGTTGCTTACCACCTCGATCCACCATTTGTGGGTACTAGTTTTTAGGACTCTTTCCTTTCTTTGTCTCTGTTTTTTTCTCTTTTTGTTTCATCTTTGTTGAGGATTTCTTATCCTCCAATCTTTTGTGCTTCTATCTCTTTCTTTCTCTAATAAAATTTCTTCTTTTATTTAATATATATATATGGCAGTGTAACTCACTAGCTTCCCTCAGTTAAGTCTCTATGAAAGTGAAAATCCCAAGTAAAATTAGGACCCTGAATAGAACAAAAAAGTTAGAATGGCTGAATTATACAAAGTATAGATGATATAGCTGAGGAAAAGAAAGGAAGGAACATTCACTGCCCAAGCATCCTCCTAAAGAAATCAAATGTCCAAAAACACCCCAACTGAGTTCAAAGATTTTCCAGATGAGCATATATTACAAACGAAAGGTATTCATACATCTGTTTGAGCATCCATGCATCTACTATCATAACCTTGCATCTGAAAATGATCAGAAACTCAAAACACCACTGATTCCTAAAGGAGCTTTTCAGCAGTCCTCCACGGCTTTAGTACCAAAAAGAACAAAGAGAGAGAGAGCAAAACATGTCTGGCATATCAACAAAACCTTAACAAAGGGAATTCCATCATTTTACTGGTACTTATAAGGTAAGTACCACCTCTGCCTTTGCTGTTTTGATGAATCCTTTTTTCCTTTGTTGTTTGTGTTTTCCTTTTTACATTAAGGAGGACCCCTTATCCTCTGAATTCTTTGTAATTATCTTCTCTTCTTAAAGAATTTCTTCTTTTATTTAAAATAAAAAATAAAAAATTACCACCTCTGCCTATTTTCCAGCCAACATTTTTGTTTGTTGCCAATTAATTTTAAAAAATTTCACAATTCTATTAAAGGTTTATTACCTAATTATAACTTTCCTTTTTATGCATCTAAATGTATTTTTTCTGTCCACAACATTAAGCCTCCCTTTTTTTTTTGGAAAAAATGTAATTCACTGACCAAAATGATAAGTACCAAAGCAGAGGACGAGAAGTCCTCTCAAAATGATGAAGGCATCAAGTTCTGAATTCATTATAGTATCAGCAATTAAGCCTCCTAGAATCTGTTCCCTGATTCTGGCAAGGAAACTACCAAGGTTATTCTACTTTCTATTACCTACCACCTCTATCTTGGGTTTTGTAGTACATCAACTGTATTTTATAATCTAAATATGCCCATGACTTCCCACACATTTGAAGCCAAGAATATTAGCTTTGGACTGTACATTTTATCTGGAATTAAATTCTAGACTTCTGCTTAGATGTTTGTTTCTACACCTAAAAGCTATTGGTGCCAAGGATGTCTCCTTGCCCTTAAATTTGCCTTGTGATAGGGTTATCTTACTTAGCCTCTCCCTCTGGAGTTCTGCCCAAGGTTGTTTTAAGGGCACCTCTGATATGCAAAGAGAATGGGCCACTTAGCTTCATTCCTAGTTTCCTTTATTAATGTTGTGTTGTTGGCATTCAGTTTTTTCATCGCTTGGAGATACCTTATATCCTCAACCCTATTGTACTTTCTTCTCTCATCTTTTAGTTAAACTTATTTTTCTATTATATAAAAAAAATGTCCTTTAGAATTTTGGTTCCATGAGAGTCTGGTGCCCATAAACTAACAAAGTGAAATGCAGAGCAACACAAGTCTGATGGTATTTTGTAAGAGATGGCCAAAATGCCAAATTCAAAATTATTTTAATTCATTTCACCATCAACAGAATATGGTTAACTCGGTCCCTGAAAAATCATCATCATCTAATGCACCAAATATTTCCAAGGGCATTATCTCCCAAAAATTTCCTTTTGGTCTTTCAAATCCTGATGAAATATAAAACAGAAGATATTCTCTGTGAGGATTAATTTCAGCCTTAATACTTCTAAAAGTAGTACAATGACAAAAAAGAACCCATGAAATGAAGAATGAATGGGAAAAATCATATTTCACATTAATGTGAGATGGACAACAATGGAAAGCAGATTTATATTGCAAAACTAAGGCATCAAAAAGTCTCTCCCAGCAACGTAGATATCTTACAAATTAATATATGTCATATTGCACATGAAAATTTAGATGCTCAACAATAATCTAGAATGCAAATAGGATATTCCATCGAATGTGAACCATATTATAACACAAGATAGCAGATGAACATTCACAGAAAGTGATAGGAAAAATAAGAATTGATTTGCTACTTACTGCATATAATAAAACCTGGCCGTCGTCCATTGTTTTAAATGACATGGATGTCTCCCTGTGCTGTACATAGGAAGAATTAAAAAAATAAATACATAAAACAATGAAAGCTCAACTTGTAAGCTAAGCATGGAAGTAATGAAATAAAATTTATAAGAAACAAATAGCTCACCACTACTGATGCTATGCCAGGAAAGAGTCCAGAACAAATGACAGCGCGCACAAGAGACTGATTGTGACTCAATTTGTTGTTAATGCTTGCATCTGCATCTACCAAACCAGCTTCTTTCAAGATGAAGCTAAACTGCTTCCGAAGTGAATGGATAGCCTGAAGAGTTTGGGCAGAGAGGAAATTTCTCCAGCAGTATTCGTAAGCAGATCCTTCTCTTTCTGCATCTTTCCATCCTTCAAATGCACGAACAAGAGCCATATGATCACTGTAATCTTTAGCAGAAAACCTAGACTTTGCTGTCCCTGCTAACTGAACACCAAGGCAAAAGCTATAATTAGTTTTCTCTAACAGTTTAAACCTAATATTGTATCAGTGCTTGAACCAAGCAATAATTTGTGACATTAGGAAAAGTAATATGGCATGTTAGAAGATATTATGTTATTAGTCTTAGTCTTAGTGTTAGTTGGCTTGGGCTTGTACACCTAAGTATTAGTATAAATAGGAGTATTAGGTTATAGAATTGTAACACATCTCATGCTATCCATAATATATTTAGTGTTTTATTGTCCCTCTTTTCCTTCTCCATAAACCCTAATCCTATAATTCTTCATCATGATATCAAAGCGGTACCATCCACCTTGATGGGTTTGCCTTTTCTACTGTGTTGAGTTCTGGTTCTGTGCAGCCAAAGTAGCTACTGTTTGAGGGTTTCAGGCAACCCGTGGGTGGTCGTTGGCGAGACTCACGCCGACCGGCTCTGGGAGGACGATTAGCGGCGGCTGAGTCGAGGTGCGGAGACAACTGGTTCGCGCGTTTGGTCAAGTGCACATCTGTGGTACACATTCTGTGACCCAGGAGCGGTCTCCAGTGATTGGCGGCCAAACAGTGCCAGAAAGACGACCGGTGAGGTTGGTGGTGGTCGACGGAAATGGTTTGTGTCTTCCCTATTGCAAAAGGCTCTGTTTTTGCGTATGGCAGCCTTCCGCTGCACTACTGTTCTGCTTTCAGGCGAGCAGCAACTGGCGGTGGGTCCTGGCCAGCCGTGTTCTGTCGGCACCGGGAGGAGGGCCAACGAGTGGAGTGGAGGTGACATCTCCTGTTCTCTCCTCTGCTGCTGAGTTGACAATGATCTGGATCCTTTTGGCACCATCAGTAATGGTCAGTGACCAGAACTTCGACATTGGTGTTTCAGTCTCCCTTGACTTAGTTGGCTGCCACTTCAATTAGGAGGAAGATTCTTATTCTGGTTTGCAGTTCATTCCTTCTTATGGCTGTAGTTTTGGTGCTTCTTGGCGTGGACCTATGTTGAAGGGTCATGTTCTTCTATGTACTTTCTCTTGAATCTGGTGGTAAATTCTGGGTTGGCCGGTGGTTACTCTAGAGACTCCTCTTCCTCTCTTATCAGATGAAACTTTTGTATTTCTCCTCCTCCTCGGTTCAAAATTGCTTCTATTCTTCTTGTTTATGCTATGCTGAGCTTATCTTCTCTTATTGGCGATAGCTTCCTACGAAAATGGGTTGCAATTTCTTCTTCTCCTCTGTGATGGTGGTCGTTGATTGGAGACCAGTTGTGTCAAACAGTGTTTAAGAAGGAATAGCGAAGTTCATCATTGTCAACCCACGTGAGGCTGCAACCAGAGCGGCAAGACTTGAGGAGTTCACGACGATGGTGTCCGGTGGCAATGGTGTTCTTGTTGATTGTTGTTCTGCCTATGTTTTGAATTGTTTGATTCCTGATTTGGCTCTATTTGGTTCTATTTGAGACTTCAGAGTAATCTTGCATGGTTTATGTTATTTGGAGATTATTGTTTGTGCTTTCTTTCTTTTGCTGTCAAGGGTTTGTAGATTGAAGACTTTGGACACTAGTAAAAGGACCCCATTTGTGTTACTGGGTGGTATAATACCTGAATCTGTGTTTCAGAGACCCAGTTGGAGGTTATTGCTGGGTGGTATGATACCCAACTCAGTATTTTGGAGACCAGTTTGGAGGTTGAGGAGGCCACTGAGGAGAAAAGTCGAAGACTCCAAAATAGGTCTCATTTGCTTGGAACGTGTGTGAAGGAGAAGCAAGGAGTTGTCTGCCAAGGACGTTACCAAGGTTTTGTTATTTAGGGGAAGTACTAGTTTCCTATGTTCTTTGTTGAGATCGGCTGAGTTGATTTAAATGTTGGTGGTGTTCTTTGTTTTCAGTTTATGCTTTTATGAGTTTTCTACTTGTAACAAGCTTAAGTTTAATAAGCTTAAGCTTGAGGGGGAGTGTTAGAAGATATTATGTTATTAGTCTTAGTCTTAGTGTTAGTTGGCTTGGGCTTGTAGACCTAAGTATTAGTATAAATAGGAGCACTACGTTATAGAATTGTAACACATCACATCCTATCAATAATATATTCAGTTTTTTAGTGTTAGCCGTTTTCCCTCTTTTCCTTTTCCCTAAACCCTAATCCTATAATTCTTCAACATGGCATATAACACAAAAGGCGAAAAAGGATCAAAGACTAGATAATCTTCAATGACCCACCATCATATCATATTATTACCATTATAGGACAGAGGAATCACAATATCAGATACCAAGATGAAAGGGTAATTATCTGCAGGAATGGAGTTCATACTTGACCCAAATTGGTATATGCACACCCAACCAATGAAGAAAGAACTACAAGTTCAAAACTGAAAGACCATATTTAGTTCCACATCAGTAACAAGCACACTTTCTAACACATCCCAAAGTTAACTACCAGTATGTTAGGCAGAAACTGATCAGTAAGGTGTACAGCAGAAAGAAGGGGAAGGGTTACAGGGGATAGGAGGCTCATGTGAACAATGAGGGGAACGTGAGTGGTAATCATTTTGGGGAATTGCATTGTAACAACCTGCACACATGGCAGGTGGGGCAGGGAGCAGATTCTGTTAAGAGGGAATGGAATAAGAAGGGAGGAGGGAGAATAGGGAAGGGGAGGGAAGTTTGAGTGAGAATTGGAAGGGAGGAAGCAGACCCCTCGAAGAATCTGCAGTGTCTCTGTCATTTTCCTTTTCTGCTGTGAGTGTTTCTTTTTAGTATTTTGTACAAATTCTTATCTGATACTGATATCACACTAATAACAGTAGCAAAAGAAGGAATTCAGTAAGTATTTTTTTTTTCAATTAAACAGTATTCTGATTCCTGTTTCCTATCACATTATGAAATGAAAGATTTTATCCATAAGGCCTAAGAGATTCATCTGAAGGCAGACAGTAGGATCAGAAGACATTTTTTTTTTACATGCCTTCAAAACTTCACATCACGTCAATACTGCCTTCACAATTCAATGATGCAACTATTGTGATCACCAACATGTTGAAGATGAGATTAACCGTTCTCCATTAAAAGTTTTTTTAATCACATTCAGAGAATTCTCATTTAAAATATCATAGATAATATTTACCAAGAAAATATCATATAAAATGATTGAAACTTCAGTTTGTATTCATTGCCTTGCTACATAGCCAAATTCATATATGCAAAGATTAGGTTCAACTGTGCACCAAAAGGTAATAAGCTGACTTACATCCCTCTTGTCTTGGGGCAAAAGGAAAGGATCCCTGACACTAAGGCCAGCAACTATCGTAAGAACAGGATCAAAGCAACGAAATATAGCTCCCATTATTAACATTTTTCCCAGCTTGGGATCTACTGGAAGCATCGAGAGAAACTTCCCTGATTGAAAGAAAACGGAGACAAAGAAAGGAATTACTTATAACCAAGAAAATAGCCATAGACACATAAGCAACTAATCAAATAGGATAGAAAATACAGTCTCACCAAGATTGGTAAGATTTTCTTTTTCATCTAATGCTCCAATCATCTTGAGAAAATCAATAGCATTTTGGACCTGTTCCATGGAAGTATGTGAGAACTTGGTATATTTACAAACTGTAAAACCAATCACCAAGTCTCAAATCTGATAGAAATATACAAAAAAAAGCCACATGAAATTAATGTTTTGATCAATGCATTCTCCTCTTTTGCCTGACTGATCATATTGACAAATACAGTCACAAAATAAAAGCAGGAATTTTGACTTATAAACTATCGATAGAGTCATATAGCTCGACCATACCAAATGTTCAAATCCTTAACACTTTAAACTTTAAACACATTTCAGAATTATATCAATGAAGCTCCCAGCTCCAAACCAATATCATTATTTAACATAGGAAAACAGAGCTCATACAAGTAGAGTCTACGCAATTCACAAATAATGAAGTTCCTATCATCAATAGAGATGATAGGTGGTAACTACATCATATTGGATTTGGCTCTTTGAAAGTGAAGGGTTCACTTTAGAGAGAAAAAGTGAGGAGTTATAACCATTGATGGGAAAATCAAAAGTTGATATCATGATAAAATACATGCACACTTGCACAGTATAATGAGCTATTGAGGCTGAAAAATCTAGTTCCTTCATTTTCTCATCAATGGTTACAAGTCCTCTCTTTTCCCTCTAAAGTGAACCCCTCACTTTAGAGTAGCCAAATCCAATATCATAAACATTGTTATTTCAAAACATTCAAAATGTGGGCACAGGTTCAGATGATGTAGTGATTATATTGTGAATAAAAAAAACATTCTAAAGTAATTAACATGAGAAGATAACGCCAATACAGGTGCATTCTGAGCCAAAATTTCATGTCATGTCAAATTAATCAATTGTTTCTTCTATCCAATAAATTAAGGAGTATGTAAGCTACAATCAAGGAGCATTAAATTAAACAAACCCCATATTAAGAAGAACGTGAAACTATGGATTGATGGAAAAAGATTATGATATATTAGGGTTTTATTGTGGTAAAGACAATTTAGGATTCAAGATGCCTTTTGCCTTCAAGAATAAGGTCGACCAAAAGAAAAGTAGCAGAAATAAAAATGAATATGAAAGTCACAAAAGAAAATAAGGATCAAGCATCATTGCAAAATTAGTTTAAAAAAACACCCTATTACACATATAAAACCATTCCTCGCCTACATTTCTACCTTTAGAATCTAAAGCAGGTTTAAGCAGTTGAGTTTGTTCATAATCTAAATTAATTTATTAAGAAAATAAAGAACTTTAGGTCTTAACAGATAAAAGTTATTAAATATTACTACTTAGAAATTGCTAGTTACATAAGAAAGTCACATGAACAGCAATTTTCTTATGATAGTGCAAATGATACTCCATACATTACCTTTATTTCCCAGTTATAGACCTATCAAATACAAAACTCAGTATGGTAGCCTATAGGACCATAACTACTAAGATTCACCCCCAACCCGTTCCAAACCAAAGTTATTGCGAGTAATACAACCAGAATAGAAAACCTTAATTTGACACCAAAGTGATCTCACCTTGAGATAAAAACCCTAATTTATTAGAAAGTCATAAACAACCAAGCTACTAAGGAATGTGCAACTTATGATAAATACAACTCTCACAAATAAGAAATAATTTTCATAACCTTAATATTCCTTTCTCATGTTCCATCCTTAATACTACTTATAGTCTTAAACTTATCCTATGCCTAAGAAGGAAGTTCTTAATTCAAATATGAGGTTAAAGGCATCTGTGGATTATTATATCCAAACTTCTACTTCTATGCAATGCTCTTAGGGTAACCGATATTATCTTTAAAAAATACAGATAATAGATACGGGAAAGGATTAAAAAAGGGGGATATTTACAAGAAAGGAATTCTTGGTAAAATTATTTCCAATTTATAAACAATTAACGACTCAAGTGGTTAATTAAGTCAATAAGTTGCTACTCATTAATCACTCTTGATCATCATTATTCATTAAACAATTGAGCAGCTAATAGTTCCTAAACTAGAAATATTTTACCCAGAATTTCATTTTTTGTAATTTTCCCTAAAGAAATGGTTATTCTTGGCGGTTGTTGACATATCCATCTCTTGTCATAAGATTTACCTTTTGATAGAACGTTTAATTAATACAAATATACAATGGAAGGGAAGTGGATATCAATAAGGAGCATTGGTACTTACAGTCCGTGGCTCTGGTGCCTGCAAAGCTGCTGATAAGAACTCTCCTATGCTCTCAACCTGCAAACTTTTTATTTGCAAGCAAAGAGAGTTCAAGGGCGTTCTCAGTAGCTCAGGAAGCTGATATTCAGGAAAAGCTTCATAAACACATTTGGGGTAAAGATGGTAGCATTCTCCTGGCTGCACACGACCAGCCCTACCCCTTCTCTGCAACCAATGAAGCCAACACAAAATAAGAAAGTTAGTTGAATGTTTGGATGAATAGAGTAAACAAGAATGCTGTATGAACATGCAGTATAAAACGGCACCAAAAGAAGTTGAAGGCATCCTAAAGTTTTCAAATAAAACAACTTCAGCATCCACCAATTCTAGAATATACAAAACAAAATGAGAGGAGAAAGGAGGAATTCAAATAACGGAAATCTAACCAAAGTGAAAGCTTAAAGACCTAAAGAGACTTAACAAAGAGAGATTAATTTGATGTTCTTTCCACTTCAAGCCCATCCCATGTTGAAAAAGAAATAACTTTTGGATGAAAACCCTTGATTTCTGCTCTCAAACAATCAAGTCAGGTTAACAAAGACATTACCCCTAAAGTCTCTTACCATCAAGGTTCCTGGAAAAATGGGGGAAAAAAATCCAGAAGAATTATAGGAAGGTTGCTGGCCGAAAGGGAAGAAGTGGGTTGACCATTATACCACAAGAAAGGAGCCAGACTGTGGTGCATCAAAGTAATGGCATTACCTTCAATCCAAAGAGGTAAAAGAATACTGAACAACACAAGATACCATGAAGCTTTACCATTCTCATTTTTGGAAAACCCAAGAAACCAGTCAGTGAGTGAGTAGTGACCAAAAGATCCTAGCGCCCACATCTTTGTAGTAATAGGAAAAAGCCTACACCACATACTCTAGGCCATTATATAAAGCAAAAACAGATCAGTACAAGCATCTGAACTTCTAGGACACAAAACAAATAAGACAGGAAAGAGCTGGGCATCTTTTATTGTTTCAGACAGAAAATGAAATATAATTAAAGAGGAAGGGAAAGTACAAGAGAGGATAAGAAATCCTCCAAAAGAAACACAAAGCTGAGAGAGAACAAAAACAAAAAACTCACACAAGAAACCACAAAACAGTCCCAACCCGTAAGACAAAACTGAAAAGGAAGCCACCACAACTGCCCCAAACACTAACTAGAAAACTTCCTAAAACAACTCTCTTAACCTCCAAAATAGAAGCCAATTTCAAGACTTCAATAAAACCCTGTTTAAGCCTTCTATTTCCTTCACACTCTCCTTTTTTTTTTTTTACAGTAGTGGCAAATCTTTGAAGTTCCTTTTCCACCTTCTTCACACTAAAGATCTTTGGTGAAAAAACCACCTTAACATCCTTACCCGATGGTTTAACTAACTTTAACTCCAATAAATCAAGAAATAATTGTGGATTTCGTAATTCACCAGCATTGTCTAATGACATAATGGATATAACTTCCTCCCTTGACATCCTCTAACTTTGACCAAAAGGCATCAGCTTTTATGGAATCTTGGAAGTCTAAATCAAAAGTTACATCAACCTCGGCATTTTGTTGTTGAAAAAAAAAAAACCTTTCACTCCCTGTATCTTACCATCAATGTCAAAACACCCTGCCTGAACGTCATGTTGATCATATTCAGCCCTTAATTTATTCAGAAGCAGACTTTCGTTGTCTTCATAAAAGGAATCAAGATAATCTCCATTACATAATAACCCATCCACATCAGTGCTCGCAAAACAAGTTTTCAACCTCTTCAATAAAGTTTAAATCTTGAATTACATGGGCACTATTAGTGTTAATTGAAAGTACTCCATCTAATCAATCTTTGAACGTAGAGAAAACTCTAGACACCTCCACAACTGCAGAAAATGCTTCATCATCTATCTCTTATTGGTCAGAGTTCTGATCTGAACCTTGAGGAGACAATTTTTTTCTTGTTTTGTTGAGTAGAAAACTGAGAAAAGAAAGCCTCATGTTGAGAAATTACAATTGTGCCCTCAAATTTTATTTTAGGAGAGGGCTTACATACTTTTCCACCTGCATTTTCTTTCTCCCTATTTTTCTACTCATCCAAACAAAGGGAAAGAGAAAGAAACAGAGCCATAAATAAATTCTTTGACAGCATTTTCAGTTTCAGGGTAAAAGGTCTCCCTTCCACAATTTCATTTTTTAAGTAAACAAATCCACACGTGCCTAAGGATTTCCAGATCTGACAATAAGGAAGTAACACAACCACAAACTCATGCACAAAGATATCCACATGCACAGGTTTAATAATATTAATCAAGTAAAGAAAACAGTATGCCTGTCTTAAAAGCAATTTCCCAGTGTCTAAACCAAAAGAAGTGTAGAAGACAGAGATGCAACCAAGGGCTATATTGTTTTTTACTTCAACAACCTATCTATATTTATCAGAAAGAAAGAAAAAAAAAGAGAAATGTGAAGGGCACTACAAAAGTATATTTAATAGGATTACGGATCATCAGTAGCCATGTGATATAAAAGTTAAAAGCAGATAACGTGAAGGAAGCTTAGGAGACATGGATACTTGCCTGCCGAGCAGATGCTTGTGAAATCCAAGAAGGTAGTAGACATGGCGTGTTATTCAAAGCATCATAAGTGGTCTCTTTTGCTTTTCCGCAGTCAATTACAAAAATTATGTCATTGATTGTAATACTTGCCTCTGCCATATTTGTGGCAAGTATTACTTTCCTTACATTAGGAGGTGGTTTCTCAAATATGAGTTTCTACACAAATATAAAACAAAAGAATAAACAATTTATCTAAATACAGTAAGATAAGATAGATTCAAATTAAATAACATGAAAAAGAGATAATCAATTATCAGCAATATGCTTTTAGAAATAGAACATGAAAATAAGGTCCTACAATCATTTTAGAACCTAGTATTAGTAAGACTAAAAATCTAAGTGTCATTGCCTACCATCAACTACTTTTTTAGTGAAAAAAAAGGTTATGAAAAGAGATAACTTCATTAATAAGAGAGCAAGAGAATGAACAATGGTGGAGGCTAGGGTATCCTCAAAAATCTATAGCAAGACTTGTTTTTGAACCCAAAACCTCTAGTCTTCCGATATGCCTATTATATGTCAAGATACAAAATGATAATTGGATACATACTCGTTTCTCTTTGTTGTTTTCTCCTACCTTATCCTCCCTTTAATGGTACTTTCTCTTTTCTCTCTAATAAAAATTGTTTTTCTATCCAAAAAAGGACAATGGGACACCAACAAAATCCAGCTGCATCCCATTATCTGTCAAAATTATGACACATTAAAAATAGCATCTCAGAAACATAATGACATAGGTTATAAATACATGCATTACAGCTAAATTTTAAGCAATTCAAAATTCTCTATGTTTACTTTTATTTTACCAGCCAAAATTTCTAGGTCCTTTTTATATGATAATTGTCATAAATCTACTTTGCAGTTTAGAAAAGAAAGCGATGCATGGCACCCAAGATTTTCCACGGAGAACGCCGAGAAAAGGAAACTTACAACAACGAAAAAATTATGACCTTCAAGAAAGGCTACAAAAGTGTCTCTTAAACTACACAGTGGATTATTTATCATTACATATACAAAAAACATTTTAAAGCAACAATCAAATTCATTATTATTTTAGATAACTCAATTTCAATTAAAAAGCATAAGATAATCTAATCAAATGATTTATTTGAGTATTTTCATTTGTTGCCAACAAAAAGACATGACAATTTTATCAGAAAAACAAATCACAAGAACGAGAAACAAAAAAGGTTTAGGAATACACGACAATGCAATGAGGCAGCCAAAAGAACCAACAAAGAAAATAACCAACCTGTTCAGAAGTTGCCATTGAACCATGACATGTTAGAAGCAGAACCCTATTGGGATCTCCTAAGAGAGGATGCGCCTTAAGCTGATCTCTTAAACAGCTTATATCCTCCCACCCAGTCATAAATACTAAGACAGCACCTGGTCGTTCCTTCCGACATATATGGCATAGAACAGCCTCAATGAGATTAAATCCTATGCAGTCAGGTGCCCATGATGCTAGTGAATCACGTGCCCTGGAACTATAGTTCTCAAAGCTCGACTTAGAAAGAGCATCCTGTTCAACAGTAAGAAAGTAAAAAAATTCATTTTTCCAACATAATGCCCTTTAAATGAATTTAGTTTTAGTTTCTAAAGCAAACATGGAATATCTAGACACTTCATCTGATTTTAGAGATAACAAGGGATTGCATGTTATTACCAAAAAAAAAGGGCAGGGGAGCGGGGGATTGCAGACAATACTATCATATCTAAGAGAAGTATACGTCCCTAGTTTCAAATGGTTAAGAATAAGCATGCAGCAAGGCACAGCATCAAGGCATCAGCATGCATTTGAAAGCTGACCTCAGGCCAAACAAGAGAATCAAAATTCTTTTGGGCCACACAGAAGTTAAACTTACACATAATTAAACAACAAGAACACTTTATAGCCGTCATTGTTCTGAGGGAAAATATTGGTGGCCAAAATTGAGAGGAAAAACAATTTGTTTGGCACCAAAACATGCCACAGTTGATGCATGGAAATAAGCCAATAAATCAAACAAAAATATATAAAAAAATGTATAAGAAATGAGAGGAGAGGACGAAATCAAGTGTTGATAAGATGTGAAAGACAAACTTCTTTCTTTATTCCTTCTTTAATCGTTATTTCATTTTCTTCATCTACTTCTCTCCCCTTGGCCCAATACACCAAGATATGGATGAAGAAACCCAACCACAATGAAGAGGACTATGCGATTTTGCTAACACTCTCATACATAAAATGTAACAGTGAATTAGCCTTCCTTTTGCAATTGATTTAAGTTTCAACAGTAATATTGTTTTAATGAAAAAAAAATCTATTACTGAAAAAGAAGGGGAGTGAGCAAAACACAACAGCTAAATGAGTACATCAATATCCATTTTCTGTGCAGCTCTGCATGTCTAACAAGGAAATCGCCTATAACTATCCATGGTCTGAGAATCAAAGTGAAGCCAAGTAAACAACAACAATAACAATAAAGTGAAGCCAACCTCTCCTTATATTTCCAATCATTACACTCCAATTCCAACCAAATGCACCAAACCACAACAATAACAATACATCTCCATTCTCCGCAAAACCTTGTCCTCCTTACTCCTACCCAAAACCTTTGAAATTTAATCAACAAAATATCCTCCAACTTCTGGCCTTCTGTGGAAAGAACCATGTTACCCTCCCATCCCCAAAGGTGCCACTCGCCTACTCCAAAGATAACAATCTGCAGGGTAATGTGCGTGTGTGTGTGTCTTAAAGCATCTTTGGAGTTTGTGCAGCATTTTCAATATTAAATAGTTTTTTCCATACATTTTTTGATTAAACAGATCTAACTTCCAAGAATCCACAAACACCACGAATAGACAAACACACAGAGAATCAGGAAGAAAGGTACATGCTTAAACATCATTTAAACTTATACATATTAAGGCCAAATTTTTAAGGTAGCTTCATACCTCAACAAGAGCAGTGATCTGATTTTTCCTTTTCCGTGGTGCTAGCTGCTTTTGTGTTTTCCACATTTTCTCTTGACCATAATCATCAATTTGGTTGAAGGAAGTCACCTTATATCCGGTCATTTCCAAAACATCTTCTAAAAAGTGAGCTCTCACAGGATAGGTGAAACCCTGAGCAATGAACAAATTCACTAAAAACACTTCTCTCTTCATGAATAAACAATGGAAACACAGGCAAAGCAGCTTACAAGAACAGATCTAGTCACATTGTTGTATTAGAAAGGAAGAGAGAAAGAGAAAGATGGCAGAATTTGTCTCCACAATCGAATAAATTATACCACCAATAGAATTCTATACATTGATCCTAATAAAATCATCATTAAACCACAAGGCATAGTACAAAATATCAACTAATCACATGTCACAAATTTTCAGGTAGAAAATTTCCATTGGTGCGCTATGCAGAGTGTCTGGGGATTGGTGTGAGATTTCTGATTTTAAGAAAACCATCTCCGAAAGAATCCATGAAAAAATCAAATAATGTTTGGGAATGTTATCCAAAAATGCTGAGGTTTCCAAACAAACATTGGTAAACAAAGTGATTTTGTGCGCTTTGGATTCAGTGTAAAGGAAATTTCTAAAGTTTCCCGAACACAATATTTTTTTCTCCAAAATGAATAATTTTATTCCCATTGCTAACAGTTTTGGGGCCTTAGGAAGCTAATCCAATTACACACTAAGCCCTATGTTAAGAATGGAATATAGAAACAACTATATATCGGCTTAAAAAATGTCTTCAATGCATTACAGATCAAGCACTGATTTGGAGATACAATTGCATGTACACACTAAACAACCCAATCACTCACCCACCTTCCCGCCCACCAACCCACACACCCACACATACAACAATTTCAGTTGGCACACCATAAACAATTTGAATTTCAATACTAATGAACGTCCAATTGCATATACACATCTAACAATCAGTCTAATTCAAAGTTCAATAATCAACACAAACAAATGCTCAACTAAAAACTAGAGGACCAGCTTACCGGAATATGAAATGTTGGTGCACTTCCAAAATAATTAGAAAAAAGCTCAGCATTCAAGGTGGCACTCATTAAAACCAATCTTAAATCCCGACGACGTGGAAGAAGATCCTTTAACACAATCAGTAAGAAGTCTAAGAAGAACAAAAACCAAAGTTGGAAAGCATAAGTCTACTTGGTTACTTCTTTAGCAATATATAAGGCGTTAAACTGATGTTAGTAGGGAATCTACCTTCATTCATGCCTCGCTCATGAATTTCATCAACAAAAACATGGGTTATACCATTCAGGTTTCGATCACTCAGCAACCTTCGAAGTAATATACCACTGGTACAAAACAGCAGATGGGTGTTTTTCCCTTTCATTCCTTCTAATCGAACTTTGAAACCAACCTATCAAAAAACCTCTGTTGTGGTATAGCAGCAAGAACAAAGATATTTCCAATTTTAAAATCTCATTCAAAAGCAAAAATAGTTTATAAATCTTCTAATTTCTTCATGAATAATAATGTTTGTATTCATGTTTCCCGTACAATTACATGCATTTGTGTTTTGGTTCATTTCTAGAAAATCAGGGCTTACTGTTTCACCAAGAGGCTCTCCTCTCTCAGCTGACACTCTCTCAGCCACTGCCATAGCCGATATCCTTCGAGGCTGTGTGCAAATAATGCTGCAAAATGCTCCACGACCAGACTCTATCTCTGACTCTAATACATATTGAGGAAGTTGAGTGGTTTTACCACAGCCAGTCTCTCCAGATATTACTATCACCTACATAATAATTACTCATAAAGATAAGGTATCAATTATGAGCATACATAACCCCAACTGAGTTCATGACATTCAGTTCATTACTACTGAAAAGCTACAGACACAGAGATAGCAAATTAGACCCAAAGATCACTAGCAAGTTTTGAATTAGGGGAGTTGGAAGTTTGTTCACTGATACATTTAAAATTACATAATCATAAGACGGGTGTTAAACTGTTAAAAAGCAACCTGCTGCTCATCACCAGGCTTCTTATCATGGTGAAAATTTATAGTAAGTACATAGCATCTATGAATATTAAATCAAAGGAAAACACCAAATTTATTGACCATTCAAGAACCTGGGGGGGGGGGGAGGAATTACGAATCAATTTTAGAAAACCATTTGACGCAGGACATGAGAAGACCAATAAAACAAAAGCTCAAATAGCTAACAAAAATTGAAAATATGGTCTAATTTGATATGGCTTTTCACCCCAATTTTTCCAGAGGCTATAGTGGTGATTTTGAGGACCTATTTGTTCATTTTAAGAGCTACTAAAAACATACTGATAGCTAATCTGGAAGACATCTAATGAAATACAATTGGCAAACATACCTGATTCCGTGCTATAGCTTGAAGTAAACCTTCCTTCTCCTTGAATGATGGCAGAGACTTCCGGAATTCCAGCATCTTCTTGCCTTCAGGTGATTCCTATAAATAAAAAGTACAATATATATAAATTTGATTTGAGGCCAGAAAATGTACAAATTATTCCAAGTATTTTCCACTTTATGAAATATAATTATAATTATAAGAGTAGCTCACCCAGTAAAATAGCTAGTTGATATTGTTTTAAATATCATCCGAGAATATCAATTCAATCTGGGCCTTTAGTTAAAAACCAACAGATAGAATAAGAGGTACATAAAGCAGACGCAATGGAACATACAGAAACCAAGTCAACCATACTCATATAACTTAAATGAGAGTTACTAGTTGCTAGGCATCAAGCTTTCACCATGTGCGAGTTGCTACTTGCCAGGCATCAAGCTTTTGCCATGTACCTTGACTCTTTGTGTGTGTGTGTGTGTGTATGTGTGTGTTTGTGCATCTGTACACCACCCTTTTTGAACTATCTGCTTTTAGGACGTTTGACGTTATGCATACATCTTTTCAAAGAATTTGGCCATTTTTCCAAAACAATCAAAGGTCATTTGTAACATCATTATTATCTATCAAAAAGAAAACCTGCACATCATCTACCAAATCAACCCTTCATTTGCAAACTTTAAACACAGACATGCAAATATCATAATTGGTAAGCCTTCTAGTGCAAAATTTACAGATAAATCAGGGATATACAATGTGGGTTTACAAACTCATTAACAATCAATACTATTTTCCTCCATTTCGCTTTACACAAGTTTGCAATAAGTGCTCCCAGCAATAGTATCATTTATTACCAATTAACCAAATTTATTATGACAAAAGAAAAGAAATATTGATATTTTCCCATACACAATTAAACTAAGACCAACAAATAAATAGCAACAGGCTACAAAAAGAACAGGACAATGGAGAACATAACTGCGGTTGACCAAAAAAAAATTGGAACCAAGGCTGCTTCTTGTAGCATTTAAGCTTCAAGTGAGATAATTTTTTTCCTTTCAATGTAGAAAGTAAGATATAATCTTCCACGATGAGAAAATGTATATTTTCATTTTAACTTAGAATAACTAACCAGTCTAATTAATAACTCAGATATGAGGTTGGAAAGGAATAGAAAATTAACAAACGTACAAGAATAAATGCAACAGTCACACACTTTTGATCGTTACTCACTAAATCGAGCATGTGATATCAAATGCAATATCCAACAACAGAAGAAAGAAATCAAACCAAAAAAAAACCTGCCAAGCTGTCTGCATATTACGCATCCTCAAACTCCTCTTCTGGAGAACTTTTTCCATAACAGATCCATCCACAAAAGAATCGGCATTTTCATCCACATCTAAATCTTTAACCTGATTTGTGGACTTCACATCATCCAGATTGTCAGTTGTCTTTTCAGAATTTAACTGAAGTCTATCAAGGTATTCCTGCAACAAACCCTCAACCCTCCTTTGCAAGCTTAGTGGAATCACCACCTGAGACAACGGAATGTAGAAGGTTTATTTTTCTAGGTTGACATCAATCTTAGTATAAATTGAAGTGCCCCACCCCACAAGTGCCACCTTAAGTTACTACCTCTCTTTGTGGACGTTTGTCATCCAAATCTGGTCGGTAATTAGGAAGAGGCACCTTGCTTGCAACAACCACTTTTCCAAATATCTCACTGTACAATATGATAAATGACAATACGAATCAATGATTGAAAACAATGGACAAAGCTTCATTTACAAATTTGAAGTAATCATTAAAACTTAAAAGTCAATCAAAGTGAAGATACTTCATGCAGCGAATCTGTTTTATTTCTTATTCCATATGGCATATGTAAATATGTATCTTTTTACCTGTAAAGTCCCATTCTTTTGGCAAGGTTAGCTATCTGTTCATAGTCTCTCCTATCTTTTCTGTCTCTAGATACAATCTCCTGATCCTTTTCACTGCGTAACAGCATGCTGAGCTTCCATTTCCACTCGTCCACATTGGCCACCGTGGACGATGCCTACAATAACCATTAAATTTTCTTAGAACTACTAAAATAACAAATAGAGGCCTTATGACAGAGCTGATCATGCTTTTCAGAAGCCACTGATTACAGAATAGATTGATAGAAGAATAAATCTAACTCCATAATTGATTCAAAGCAGTCTCAAAAGTAAATATTCATGATAATCAATAATTTCGAAATAGGTATTAATTTTTTTTATATCTCTTATAGAATAGAAATTGCAGAAAATATATCCAGAGCAAGGAGATTTCGGTAATCAACTGAATTATCTTCAGCCTAAAAAAAAAAAAGGGTAATCAACTGAATTCTAGTCAATTAGATTTCAGTTTAATTCAAACAATTAAAAACAGTACAATAACATAAATTTTTTTAAAAAAAATCCCAAATACCACTAAAAATACCTAAACAAAAATTATTAAAAATCATTTCCAGCAAAACCCAATAACTAAATATATTACAAAATTAAAAAAAATTAAGACAATTAAGAAAAAAATTAAAAAAAAAAACCTGGTGGTTCTCGAAATCACAGTCATAATCATCGTCGGAGAACTGCTCGAGGGCGTAGCCGGAGAAGTAGCGCGTGGCGACAAGGGATTTGGAATTAAATAGGGAAGAAAGCCAAGGTTGAAATTTGAAGAGTGCCCTTGAACTTGAACTTGAACTTGAAGGGATAGAATGGTGGTGGTGGTGGTGGTGAAGTTGCAGGGACTTGAGGCGTACTATGAGAAACGACGCCGCAGGCTTTGGATTATGCATTATTGTTGTTGTTGTACGAAATGAGGTTGAGGCATGGCGCTGTTTCTGTTGCTATGGGTTTGGGTTTGGGCACCTCCACCATTGAGTATTTGAGTGTCACGAAGAAATGGAGGATGGAAATCAAATAACTAGACTAAGTGATGGCAATGCTGAAAAAGGGATGGCGCAGAGGAAAATTGGGTCGGGTCCGGGTCGATTTAGTCCGACCCATAAATATTCGGGTGATATCAGGTTTGGATTAAATCCAACGTAACTGATTGGACCGGGTCAGATCAGATGTGGTGTGTGCTTTTCTTTGTCTAACCGGAAGAAAAAGAATAGATTGAAGTTTAACCTTTTTTTCATGCCTGTTGACCTACAAGCTCGTAGGTAATTTTAATAAGAATTAAATTATATAAAATATTTATATATATTTACACGTGGTGTCACTTGATCCTCTTGAACTTTTTTTTATGTCACTAAATTTCATGAACTTTAGGATAAAATAAAATCGTTATATTTTTTGTCAATTCTAATATCTCATTAAGTAATTGTTATCATCTCTTCAATAACTATCACTATGTACACTACTTGTCCTATACCCACCTCTTCCACCAATGCCACCGTCTCTGCTACCACCATATGCACCACCCATATGCTCCACCAGCTTCACCACCACTTCCATATCCACCTTCATGTGCTCTTGGATCATTGTAACATACTTCACCCCCATCACCACTTCCATCACCTCCTCTATAGCCAATGTCATGCCCTCCATCAAACGAAACTAACTCTCAAAACCATTGTCCAAAACTTATATTCAAAACCCACCAAAATTGAGACATATTTTTCTAACTAAAAAATAAAGCAAAACTAACTTCCCTAAAACTCCAAACCACCCACAAAACCTTCAAACAATCAATTACTCACCTAATCTACCCCAACTCAAAACAAAGACACATATGCAAGCTCCAACTACTGCGCCTCGACTTCAAGCCCCCACCTCCATGAACCACAACAAACCAAGACCCAAACTGCCCAAGCTTCCACCTTGACCAAAATAGCAAAGTACACACAACCACAACTAAGAAAACACATTATTTGCCACTATCGAACCATAGTAAAGTGAAGGCACCATGTTGGGTGCTGGGATTTTAATGCTTCTTGCATGGATGGTGCTTGGAATAGGAATGGTGGTGCGGCTTGGGGTGCTCTACATGGTGGGTAATGAGGCTTGATGGGATTCGACTAGGTTACAAACTGAAGAGTTGTAGGTGCATTCATAATTTCCTAAATTAACCACAATTTTAGGCTAATTAGCCATGGTTTTGAAACTATGACTATTCAAGTTTTTTTTTTATTTTTTGGTGAAGACACATGCTTGTCACATGGCTTATGAGACATTAGAGTTGACGATAAATGTAACAATTTCCCTTTACCCCAAAGTTTAGGAGGGTTTAGTGACACGAAAAATAATTTAGGGGGGGTTGAATGATTTTATATGAAAACACATGGAGGTAAAATGTAATTTGTCCATAATTAAACTAAAAGTAAATATGTAAAAAAATATTAATAGATATCAGTGTAAAACTGACGGTGCATACCACCTTAATTCTTTTAATTATTTTAAATAAGCTTTTAAAAGGAATCCTTTTTATATGATTTTTTTTAAAGATATTTTTAAAAGAATAAAAATCATTTCATATTTGAATGTAAAATTTAATAAGTAAGTAACTTCAATATTCAAAGTCATGACATTATGGATAAGATTTGTCTGGAATCGTAGTCAACTTCTAATTTACCAACCACTTTTTGGTATATTTGAACAACTTTTTTATGTAGGAGATGTATTTTTTTCATAAACATAAAAATCTAACATAATAATTTAGCATTTTTTTTAAATCAATATATAGCATATTATGGCAGTTGTAAATAGCCAATTTTACAAAATATTACAACAATTTGAACTGATATAATATATAAACCATAGTTTTCAGAATCAAACCGAAAACATTCTGATTTAGTCTTTCGATTGGTTCAATTAACTCTTAAAAATTGAATTACCAAAAACTGATTAAAAAAAAGAAATCGATCCTGAATTGATCAATCCGTTTGAACCAGTTACAATTCACACAGTTGAATCGACTCATTTAAAAAAATATATTTAAAACATTTTCAAGACATTAATTATTTGATTCTCAATTTATAACTAAAATTTATTAATTTTCCTCTTAATTTTTTCAATGTGAGACAAATAAGAATTTAAATACAATACGAGTTTGACTGTAATTTATAATAAGAAGTTTCGTCTCTTACTATTTTACTTATTCAATTTAAGATAAGTATATATTAGAAAATTATATTAGTATTAGTATAATATTTTTAGTTTAATATTTATTCACATGATTAATGAATTTAATTACGTTAGAAATACATTTCAATATATATTTTTTGTATTATTTATACAATTAACATACAAATATTATATTTTCCTTACCTATTAATATATATTTGTATAATATATATGTATATATATAAAATCTCAGTTTGACCCACCTTGACTCTCTCTCTTTTATAGTTTAATAATCGGTCTAATTTTAAAAACATTGCAAATGTAAATAATTATTTTATTCATTATTCATTACAACGATTTTTGAAAAACCATTGTATTATATCGAATCACGAACACAATAATGGCAATTTTATGAAATTGCTGTTGATGAAAAAAAAAATATGACTATTCTCAACTGTCGTTATATGAAAACAAAAACAAAAACAAAAATAAACAAGCAAACAAGGGCCATACTAAACCCTCCTTTTGTTTTAGTGGATGATTGTCAAAGACATATGACTTGTTGAAGCTTTGCAATTTCGTTACTCTGTGTTTGAATGTTTTTTCATTAACGGAACATAACAGAATAGGTGGGGATGGATCGGAAAGGAAAGGAATGGAATGGAATATAGTTCCCCCCCTCTTTGTTTGAAAGATTCATTAATGGAATGGAATGAAATATGTGTTCTTTCCATTCCACTTCAATTTTGAGGGGAACAAAAATTAGATATTTGAGGAGAAGAGGGAGAAAATGATTTCTCATGTGTTCCGTTCCATTCTTATGCATTTTATAACTTTTAAATACAAAAACTTATTTCTGTTTCTTCCATTTCCGTTTCGTTCCTCTCATTACCTGTCATCCAAACATAGTGAAGTCTCATTTTGAAACGTAAGGATATGAAAAAAAAAAGTGATGACCAATAAGGTAATGGTCCTATTAATACTATCACGTGAGTGTACTATTCCTTACACTACTGGATTTTAATCATTGTGGACTTGATGGATAATATTTGTGATTATGGATAAGTGTGTTAATGAGAATAACACATTGATCGCCTTATCCGATATTAGATATCAAGTTTAATAAAAATGTGTTAATGATGTTATTTATGGACAATTATTTTATATTGGGCCTATAAAGTTTTTCTTATTGTTATCAAATTTTGGTCAATTGCTCGTACGATTTCTTCTTGTTATCAATTTAGGAATCTAATTTTTTTTAAAAGAGTAAAAAGCTTTTGTCAAATAAATGCAAAATTTATTAATTTAACCCAAGTAGGAAAATGTTAAAAAAATCTTCATGTGAGCTTACATTAATAAAATAATTTTATGATGTATTCATAAAATGGAAAAGGATTAGCCCCAACAAATATGTGATATAAAGTATAATGAGTTTGACATCTTATTTTGTAAATCTAGTTGGACGATTAATTGTAGGCATAATAAGCAATTAAGTATCCAGGTCCAATGTTAATAAAGTCTATGTTGGGAGGATTTCAATAACATATATAAAGGTGTTAGATTCTCTCTGTAACTC
The DNA here is from genome assembly GCA_029884605.1 of Ormosia emarginata. Taxonomy (NCBI): domain Eukaryota; kingdom Viridiplantae; phylum Streptophyta; class Magnoliopsida; order Fabales; family Fabaceae; genus Ormosia; species Ormosia emarginata. The sequence continues at coordinate 41,954,035 of JAQQTP010000089.1, read as the reverse complement.
AATTTTACTTAATGAGGAAATACATTTTTATTAGACATGTCATTATGTTTTTTCTGATTGTCCCATTAAATAACCGTCATACAAAATTGGATATAAGAAGGAAAATCTTGCACAAGATCAAATGTTTAGCACCATGGCACAAGATATGTCTCTGTTCATTATACTTTATGGTTTAGTATTCTAATGTCATGTATAATGATATAAGGAATAAAGTTTGTATGGAAAAATCTTACAACATTTACATATTTGTCAATATACATGAAATATAGACATTTATTTACTTGCCTTTGTTAGTTCAATTTAAGGTTTATAATATTTTGTTATATCATTGGATCTATTTGTAACGTTAAATGATAGTTATGAAAACAATGATAACTAAAGTTTTAAATTATAGTTATAATTGCATTGTGACGTTGTGAGTTGACATAAACTAATGTGATTTATAAATATTATATGGAGTAGCGGTTGCATCAATTGAAATATTGCAATCACATTAAGTGATACAAATTGAGATTTAAAACTTTAATGATAATAAAGGATATTTTTTCAAGAGAGTAATTCTCATTATGCAAATTTCAACTCCGGTTCAAATTCATCTTTTTGCATCTAACATGAGAACAAAAGGAATTTTTAAATGTTTACCTTTAGTATTGCATACAATATAGTCAGAATTCTTTACTATTCCTCTAACGACGAAATCAAAACAATCCTCTATATAAGAAAATGTATAACAAGCCAGATAGTAGCAAAGGGAAAGAAACAACAACACCCTTATGCAATAACTCGGAACTTTGTGGCTCCTCTTCAATAATGGGCTCTAATTTGAAAGAACTTGTGGATCTCCGATAATTAGACACTAGGAGGGCTGGTGCAACTTCACCCCAGATGTGAAGGGATTTTACCTCTCTCACCATTTGAAAATGAATCTCAACTCCTTAGCAGAATAAGGTTCTATTAAAGAATTATTTGTAGCAAATGGTGAAGATCTTGAAGAAGATTGTTAAATGATGTTGAAGACAAAAGGCAATTGATTGACTATAACAAGAAGAAAACAAGAGTTATATATAGAGGATGCAACGATCTAAATGCAGTTTGAACATAAAAAGGGAAGGTCACATTGTTGGATGGGAAGACTAAATTTTCAATGATGAAAATAACTCCCCGATAATCTAGTTTGAATATTTCTTCCACGACAACTAGATATTTGGCGGCATTTACAATAATAGACTCATATTATGTGGAATTTTATTTGGGAAATCATTAACGTCGCGGGTATAGGAATGACAATTTTACTTGTCCTCGCAGGTACTCGCGAGTAATACTCATGATGGAAGTGGATAATATCTATTTAATTTTTTTCATATTATGTTTAATAAACGGAAAGTAGGAATTTTCTATAAAAATATTTTATATAAAATTATTAAAAATCTCATTATTTAAATTAAAATAATATGATATTATACTTTTTTTATTTTTTATTTTATTTTTTAATTTTATTGATTTTTTTATAATTTATTAGATCTCAAAATATCATTAACGTCATATATCTGCACAAATATAGTAGAGTATTATCTGCAGAGACGAGAATCCTGGCTAGTTTTTACCTGTCCCCGCCCCACCCTGTTGCCATCCCTACCCGAGTAGTAGGTGTCCCGATGCATCCTGACTAGTTTTCTTGTTTGACAGAGTTCCACAAGTTTTTTATTTATATTTTATTAAAAACAAAAGTAAATTGACATTATAGCAGAATCTGGCCATCCGAGACATCTACCATCCGGGACATCTAACAAGACCCATTTTCTTTTTGATATTATTGGTAAAAAGGATTCCGTTTTAGTTTTTACATTCTTTGCCTTTTTTTTTTTGGCACAAAACTGCATGTGGGCAAGAGTGGCACCTTAGAAATGTGTCAAAGATTGGACTATATATTAAGTATAGTTGGTGCATTGAATATTCGTCCAAAATAAAACTAAAGTGGATATTTGTATATAAAATGCGCGATCAATCATAATTATTTTATACCATTTCTTTTTAATTTTACTTCACTTAACCCGTTTTATGTTCATATTATAAAAAAACATAAACATTATATATGTAATATATAAAAAAGAAGAGAGGCTGATCTACATTCATTTTCAACTTATGAGATCCACTTTCATCTAATAAGATTATTTCATTAAAAGTTTTTTTGTTAGGTTATAAGTGTAAAATAAAAAAGACTCACCTACTTGATATTCTTCTAAAAAAAGAAAGTGATCTAATTATTTTTTTGTTAGGTTATCTCAGCTTGATAAAAAAAAGTGATTAGATTAAACTAGCTTAATTTATCCTATATAAATTAGCCTAGCCATGGGTCAACTTCTCAATTCTTTAGGTTGACCTAATGAAACACAAATCTAAATTTAATACGGTAACTTTGGCCCAACTAATTTGACAGACCTATATATGGATGTTTGTTTAATTAGGTGTTTTATTTACACATTAGTAAATAATAAATGAATCTTTTGACCATTTTTTAGTAATTAAGAGGTAAATTATACGTGAGTCATAATTTAAGATTTTTTTTGTATATATATATATTTATCCATTAGCTAGATAGACGTCTATCAAAGAATTTTTTTTCAATCCCATACATTTAATAAAAAATAAATAAGTTTTTTGACCTTTATCACTTTTCAAAACTAGATAGATAAGTCATAAATGACTTAAAATATGAGGTTTTTTTTTTAACATTTATACCAAATGATTTTAACCTTGTGATACTAATTTTGTGTTGATGATCATGATAAAGAAGAATATTATATTTTTTTAACTAAAAGACAAAAATGATGAAAAGAAAAATATAAAATAATAAAATAATTAAATATCATAAAAGAAGTGAATTCTTTTTAATCTAAATCCAATCTAATTCTTTTTAATTTTACCTTTCATTGAAATGAAATGCATTTCATTTTTATTCAATTCTAATTTAATGTATAATCTTAACCATTTGTCAGATTGTTTCCCAAAGCTAAATCAAATCTGTTGGTTTAAATTAGCTGCAATTAGAGAGAAAGCTCGGGCTAATCTGGATGGGCTTTAAAAAAAATTATTATGATTTTTTTCAAAATATTCTTACAATGTAAAATTTATTTGATATTTAGAGACAATATTAAAAAATATTTTTTATTGTTTGAAAAGCTTTTCAATACTCTCAAAAATTATCTTTTAGAAGCACAAAAGTTTAACTTAAAAAAACATAGTTTTTAACTATAAAAATATTAGTTTTAAAAATATTAACAAACACAAATTTAGATTTAGAATATGTATTCAGATTCTTTGTTATAAATAAAAATTATTCTTCATCACTTTTTCTTTTATTTATGGAATAATATAATTCACACATATTATCTCATATCTATATAATTTTTACTATTTAATTATATTTAATTTTATCTTATTTTTTATATTTTACACTTTAATTTTATCACTTAACATAAATGTAAAATAATGTATTTGATGCTAACATTCATTAAGCCATTCTTTTTATGTTCCCTATCTAAGTTAGGCTTAGTTTAGATAAATAGTTTAAATGCTTGTATAGATTTATATATATATATATATATATATATATATTTTTAAAAATAATTAATTATATTTTAGTATGTGTAGAAGATTTTTTTTCTCTTTAAGAAAAAATTGAAGCATTAAAAAACACATTTTGTGCATTCTGAAGAAGATTTTTGTGCTTATAATTTTTTTTATAATATGAAAAACAATTCAAACTTTAAAAAAAAATACTTCTCAAATGTAACATCTAAACGTAAATTAAATTTTATTTTTAAAAATAATCTTAAAAAAATAGAAAAAAATATACTTTTACATGACAAGTCCTAAATAAGTACTTACACGAAAAGACCAAATGTTCTTATGTCAGAAGTTTAAGTTATATTTTAGATAAAGAAGACTAAAAGTGTTTATTTAATTAGACCCTCTTTCTTACTCAATCCTTCAATTGTGTGGATCAATCAAAATTATAAACTTTGAATTAGACCGATCGATTTAACAGATTTATCGGCCAGGTAACCAATATAAGTGACTCGTTAGGCCAATTATGCATTAAGGGATGATAATTTTATATGATTCAAATTACATAGATTATTTAACTTACATTTATGATAACATATAATATCATTTATTTTTTTTAAATATAAATATTTTTTTCATTTATATCTATTTAATAATTTGATCAAAAGTGAGGACATGATTTTTTTAATACTGCAAATAAACAAAAATTTAAAATATTTTTATATCCAAATTATTAAAAAAAATCATTTATTTTATTATATTATATTTTTATATTTTATTTTATTAATTTTATTAATTTTTTTATAATTTATTAAATAACTACAAATATTTATTTGAATATTTATTTAATTTGTGGAAAAAAAATAAATAAATACCCATATATGATGGTTTAGAACAGGACTCCCCGTCCCCGACCCATCACAATGCATCAGACACAACGTGACCCTACAGATTATGCTTAAAAACCGGTGATTCGGGGTTTTAATCAAATCGGTTGAATCATGCACAATTTTAAAAAATAAATAATTCAAAACGACGTCGTTTGAATATAAACTTAAAAAAAAAAATTAATGTCAGCCTAACTAAGAGGGAAACTGGGTCTGGTATGCCATTCACGATCTGAAACTGAAACTCTAACTAACAGAAGAAACTCAGAAACCCTCGCGACGTCACGCCTCTGCCTCTCCACGATCTGAAGCCGCCGTCCACCACCGCTGCCGCGGCTCCACGTCCAGCCCGCGACGCTGCTCCTCCTCAGGTATGTCTCTGTCTCTGCCTCGCGCACACAGCCACGCACATAACTTCATTTTTTCATATTTGTGTCTGATTGACAAAAATGATTGGTATGTTTGGTTGATTGGTTCTGAGTTTTGAGTTTTGACTTTTGAGTATCACTTCTGCATTTTGGTTGGGTTTTGGTCTCACTTCTCTATGGTTTTGGTTTATATGAGTTTTGAGTAGTGAGTCTTTTTTTTTTTTTCTGGATAAAAAAAGAAATATTATTAGATGAGAAGAAGAGAGTACAAAGAAAGTGGATAAGGAATCCTCACAAAAAAAAAAAAGAAGAAACAACTAAAACCTATGTGGGAAAATCATGCAACAAGGCGTGCCAATACCTTTGCATGTCTACCAAAGAAACACCACTAAAAAGACCATGAGCAGAACACCAAAGGGATGCCAAAAGAGTAACCCTATCCCAAATGAAGTCTAGAGTCAAAAAAGAGTCCTTGAAGATTCTAGCATTCCTTTCCAACCAAATACACCAAAGAACAGCATAAACAGAGCACTGCCACAAGATCTTTGCTTCTTTACGAGCACCAAAACCTCTGAACTTGGTAAGGAGAAAAAGATGCAAATCCATCGGGCAAACCCAAGACTCTCCAAAGATCCCAAATAGTCTATTCCAAAGATAATTAGCCGCAGAACAATGCAAAAAGAGATGAGCCCCGGATTCCAAATCTGAACCACACATAATACACATATTTGGAGACAAAGTAGTGAGAGGCCTGCGTTTCATTAGTGTTAATTCTGTTAAGAATAACAGTCCAGACATGAGTAGTGAGTCTTTGGTTTGTTAAATTAAAAGAAAAAATAACTAAATAAGGGCAGAGAGTGAGAATGTGAGATACTAAGATTAATGGTTTTGGAATTGGTATGTTCTTTATGGCTTTGGTGTGATGATGATGCACAAGACAATACCATGCAAAATGCAAACCAAAATGAAGGCAATGTTGGTCAAGCTTCAGATTTATTTGATGAAGAAAGAGCACCTGAATTTGACACAAATTTGACTCCTTGGGCTTAATTGTGTTATAAATTGTAGTTGTGAACTTGTAATTTGTGAGTTGGTGTTGTGAACCTTTGTTGTTTAATTGTGTTTTGAACTTGTGATTGTGAACTTTTGTTTTCTAATTGTGTTTTGAACTTGTGAGTTGTGATTGTGAACTTGTGTTATTTATTTATTATGTTTTGAACTTGTTAAATTGTGTTAGTTATTTACTTGTGATGTGGACTTATGATTTTATTTGAATTTTAGTGTATTTTTTAATTTTTAATATAATTAAATATTTATAATATATATTTATTTAATTATATCCGGTTCAACTGGTTCAACCATTGACCTATTGGTTGAACCAGTGACCCAGTGTCCTAGTGCCTCAGCCGAGTCAATCATCGGGTCGAGTTTAATAACTATGAGATCAATCAAGCTTAGGTGACCCGACCCAGTCCTGGGTTTCTTCCATTTTCATCGTTTGTACTCTTCATGTATTGCTTTCATTCCTTGAGCAATCCTATACCTTTACTTCTTGTTCCTATTCATAAAATGGGTTTTGCAAACTATGAATCCTGAGTTACTTGTGATTCAGATATAATTTTCTTGCTATTTTCTTTCGTTTATAATAATATTGATGGGCCTCTAACCCATGTATACCACATAAGAGCAAGCGAGTAGGGAGTTGGGTTGAGAAGGGCAGAAATGATAAAGAGCTAAAAAAACAAAAGGCTGTTGTAAAGGAGAGAGAAGGGACTAACTGAATGGACACATAGCAGTTGGGGTTTGGTGTGGAGGATGCTGGAATCATGGGAGGGAACGTGAATATGAAGGGAGTAGAGGGTGGTGAGGAGGGTATTCAGTCATATGGATAGTGTGGGGTGGCTTATGCCATTGGGCAGAGATAGCACCTTGCTTCTCTGATTTTCTTCTTTCTTTTTCTACTGCTACACTTGTCTCTACATTTCCTATCACTTTAATTGGAGCTTTGCTCCCTGGTTTTCCTACCACTTTTCATAGTTAATACCAATACCTATCAAGTTGGTATCAGAGCTCCTGATCCTAGGGAGCCTCTAGATGGCATTGACACTCATGGATAGCTGCTTGGAAGCTGTAGAATGGAGGATGGACAGAATTCATGGATTGATCCAGGAAACTATTGATCAGAGGTTCGAGGAGATGCTGCGGTTGATGACGGAGCAGATTGCGGTGGCTGTTCAGATTGCGCAGGTGGATCCAAAAGGAGAAGGAAGCAATCGAGTTACCAGGAAAAGAAACGAAAGGCCTGCTGATCGTGAAGAGGTGCGAAGGGAGGAGAGGAGGCAACAGCCTGAGATGCCGTATTTTCAGGTGATGATCCGCACGGTTGGTTGTACCGTGTTGAACGGTACTTTGAGATCAATCAGATGCCGGAGGTGAAGAAGGTAGCTAAGGTAGTGGTTGGTTTGGAAGGAAGGGCGTTGAACTGGTTCTAGTGGTGGGAACCGAGGATGAGAGTGGTGACTTGGCTGACGTTCCGCTGGGGACTGTTGGGGAGGCTTCAGATTGCCTTGTCAGGAAAGGTGGAGGATCGATGGATGAATCGGAAAGTACCAACGTTGTCTGGTTGTGGGAGTCGCGAACACCACGTCCAGAACCATGCAGTGGGTGCTGGTGAGAAGAAGGTAGGGGCGGTGATGGAAACTTTGGACAGATGTGCGCCGGAGATGGTATCTGGAAGCTGGACAGACGAGGAACCAGAGAGGGATGAGTCGATCTAGCTGGGGTGGTTGCTGGGAAGAGTCGATGGCAAAGAACCAGGGTGGTGACGACATGTGGAGTGGCTGGATTGACAGTAATGATGGAAAAGGAGAGGACTCTGAGGAAGAGTGGGGTGAGAATAGGATGGTTACCCTTTCAGAACAAATGGGCCAGGCCTAACTCACAAAAGAAGGAAAGGAAATTATGCTGAAAGGAGAAGTAGGAGTATTTTATGGGTCCAACTCAAAAGTGGCCCACAAGGATGAGAAACCAGCCATATTACTTGGACCACAACCCAATCAGATTGTTTCCCCAATTTCTGCACCTGAAAATAGCGCCCATTGTTCTCCATCACTTTGGTCTCCATCATCTGTTTTTCTCGTGAAATTTTGGGTGAGTGTCACCACCCAAGATGATAGAATGCAGAACCAACAAAAGAGAGGGAATGAGCTTGCAGGGGAAGCTCTAAAGTTGTCGAGAGAGAGTTGGTGTGCAAGGAGCTTGAAGCCCAAGTTGAAGGTGTTGCTGAAGAAATGCTTCATCACAGGGAATATGTGGGAGCCAATTTTTCTTGCCCCTGAGGTTGCAGGAGTGGGACTCGAAATTAGAGCTATTGGTAATGATAAGGGTAAGAAAGGTTTCTATCACAGGATTTTGGGTCTCAATCAACAGAATATAAACCCCAATCAGTTGGACCATGCAGGGGAAGATGACAAATTAGAGCATGATCAACTGCTGTCCCTCATGTTTGAAGAGGCATTTAGGAATGCCAATGGGTTCCATGAAGGTAAGCAAGCATTTTTGTTGGGATTCAAACACAGAGACTTCATAAGGTATGCTCAGATTTTAAGCAAAGGATGTGCATGATAGTTAATTATGTTGGTTATCATTGGTCCTTCAATCCTAAAACTGCATTAGAAAAGAGCTTCTTTTCTCCTGAGAAAGCAATCTACTTGGCTATTTACTTAACTGTGATCCTATGGGCTCTAAAACACTTGAGAATCCTGTTATTGGTAAGGGTGAAAGCATCAGTGTAATTGATGGATCTAAAGTTGGAGTGGGTGACCTTAAAACCATTTTTATGGTGGAAGAATCAAGCGTTGTGCAGTCAAAGGAAAAATGTGTATGCTTACTTCTTCAGGAGCTGAATGATGTTGTTAAAGCAAAATTAGTAGACGAGTACCTAGAAGGAGTGTCAATTGAGACCAATCTATCATTCTCTTCTTAATCTACTATAGCTATGGCCACACAACTAACGGAAAATTTCATAATTAAGTTGGATGCAAGAAGCATTGTGGGTGTAACTGTTGCAAATGGAGGTACCATCAAGGGTATATGTTTCAATGCAGGTCATGAGATTGCTACAACCCCAAGTGCTTTGCAGGGGGTGGTTCTCTTCTTGTCTAGTAGAGAATTTGCATTTGTGATTCTTAGCGAAGTTGTTACTCAGGACATCATGTCTCTCTGGTTGACCTCTTTGCTGTTTCCTATTGTGGGAATTGAAGACAGTCCATGGGACCAAGGCAGAAATTGTTATTCTTCAAGCACCAATTGGTCACTATGGTTAAAGCAATGAGACCCCAGTGGATACTTCTTTCAGCTGCTACAAGACCCTTGCTCAATCCTTCACCTTGAGGACAAGGTGAAACTCATTCGGGGGGGTATTGATGGGCCTCTAACCCATGTATACCACATAAGAGCAAGCAAGTAGGGATTTGGGTTGAGAAGGGCAGAAATGATAAAGAGCTAAAATACAAAAGGCTGTTGTAAAGGAGAGAGAAGGGACTGACCGAATGGACATATGGCAGTTGGGGATTGGTGAGGTAGATACTGGAATCATGGGAGGGAACGTGAATATGAAGGGAGTAGAGGGTGGTGAGGAGGGCATTCAGTCATTTGGATAGTGTGGGCAGAGATAGCACCTTGTTTCTCTGATTTTCTTCTTTCTCTTTCTACTGCTACGCTTGTCTCTACATTTCCTATCACTGTAATTGGAGCTTTGCTCCCTGGTTTTCCTACCACTTTTCATAATTAATACCAGTACCTATCAAATGATAATAATAATAATAATCTGTTGTGGCTCTGATTTGATGCCAAGTTCCTTTTCTGGGTATGTTGAACTTGTTACAGATTTTTAAGTGTTAGCTTTGTTTTGCATCTTTTCCTTAGGATCCAGGGTTGGATTGTTGTCATATGGTTTGAGCTTGTTGGGATTCTTGTCTTGCTTGGTAATAGCTGGTTTCAGGTGTTCATTTATCTGCCTCTGTGATTCTGCCCTTACCCCTTTTCTTATGAGCGATCAAGTTTTCAATGTACTCTATGGCAGAAGGTAGAAATTTATTTATTTATTTTTTTAAAAAGTTCTACATTATACTGGGTTGTTGTCTGGTTATCTAATTCTCATTATACTTGTGCTTGGTATTTTCATTATTAGTTGAATTTCTATGTGGTATATTTTCTGTTTGTAGATGCTTCAATTGGTCTTCTAGGTTGGCTGTTTATTCTGTGATTGAACTAGTCTTGTTTAGTTTCATGACTTCATGTGCATTCGGTTAGTAATTGATTTTCAAGAAGGATTGGCTGGTTGTTTGCTTTTGGTAGGTGGAGTTCATTGTTTTTTTTAAGCCTTGGAAGTTTGAGGTTCAAACCTTCTGATTTAGGATGATTACTTTGCTTTGCCAATCAAGAATTTGTTTAGGTTCTCTTTGAAATCTTGCTTGTGACTATGATGATAATTATTGAATTTCTGTGATAAGGCATCGGCAAAATGAAGCTTCAGACTTTAAACTGCTATATTATGGATATAATCTGACTGATGGGCTTCTTGCATTGGGTGATTTTGAGTTGATTGGATATTAATTCTTGCCCAAAAAAAATCGAAGTCTGTGTTCCTAAAAATTAAAATAATTGAAGTTTAATGGTTGAATTAATTATTAAGCTACTAATTGGTTGCTGATTATTGGCAGATTTTGTATCATTAATTGAAATAATCATTTGTATCAACTGTCATTTATGGCATGTACTAATGGACTGTTGAATTATATGCATCTTTGCAGCTAAATGGATCTTGAGAATTACCTGTGATGCCTTTTTTTATGATGTTTGAAGTGATGAGTATCATTTTTAAATTTTGAACATGCTAGTGTTAACCGATGTTATTATTAAGTTTGTATCTATGCCCTAAATCTGGAGAATGCCTCAAAGGCTTGACATTACCAAATTGATTATGATAATATTATGGTTGAAGTTTCTTAATTTTATCATTTTTCCCTCCCACTTTTTTCATCAATGGATTCCCACTAATAATATTTTAGTCTAAAACCAGTTCAGCTGTTCTATTCCCTCTGTGTGTGTGTTTGCTAGTTAAAACCCTGTTCCCTTCCTGTCTTTATTGGTTCATTGTGTTGTTCAATGGTAGATTTATGTTTCGAAGTTCTTTCCATGATGAATAATTTGTTTACATTTGGAATGCAATTGCTGAATCTATAAACTTGGTAATAAAGTGTTTACAATTTTCATTCACTGCACGTACATTCAATATTTGGAAATAAGAGAATGCTTTCTGTCTGAGATTCTTATCATTGGAATTTGTAAGAAAGAATGGGTAGTGTGTATGACAGTTTTGCAATCTTTTGGATTTGCTTTCATATTCTTTGTGGAATTCTGAATGTAGATGTTATTGCATCATACTCTATATCTCCACATATAATTGATAGCACTGCAAGAAGTGATATATACTGACATAGAAGAAAGAAAAAGCTTTCAAAACTTTTTAGTTTACATGTATTTAGTCTTATTACATTTCTCTTTCTTTACCTTGATGAAATTTCTTTTCCATTTGTCTAGAACCATGGCCTCTGGAGCTGAAGGTGATCGCAAGGAACCAATAAATGAACAAGCAGTTGCAAATATATATGCAGCTATGAGGTCTGAACTCAACCAAATTTACTCAAAAATCACTGAACTGGAAATGGAAGTTAGTGAGCACTCATTGGTAGTTAATGCCATTCAGCCACTTGACCCATCTAGACGATGCTATCGTATGATTGGCGGGGTGCTGGTTGAGAGAACCATCAAAGAGGTCTTGCCTGCTGTACTGCGCAATAAAGAGGGACTTGAAGAGGTTATTGCCAGGCTTAACGAGGGATTGGAAAAGAAGAAAAAGGAAATTGCAGAGTTTGAGGCTAAATATAAAATCAGGATAAGGAAGGCTGATGCTGAGGTAAAAGATGAATCTGGCAGGAAGGAAGGTTCTGCTCAAGGAGTTCTTGTGGGCCCTGCAAGTGGAAGTGAATGATAGGTCTAGTTTTATTCTGTTTCCTGAAAATGGTAGCATGAAATTTTCTTCCCTTCTCTACTTATAACTGGGTGCAAGCAATCTGATGATTTGTTTTTGTTGGGATTAGTGTAAAACTAGTATTACTTGATATGATCTTAAGTTTAATTGCTTTGGGCTGAAGAACTGTTTGTGCGTTTATATTTGAGCAAATTATAAAGTAGGAAGCTGATCTTCACACGGACAAGTGCTCGTGTAGAATTTGGACGCTAAGACTAGAGCATATAATCATATGACCTAGTACTTTTCTCTCCCGTATCTGATGTTTTCTATGACAATGCTTTCTAGAAGTTTCTTTTGTTTAAGTTGTTTTTTGAAACAAAACGCAGAATTTATACCAATAAAAAGTGGAGCATTGTGCTCTAAAGCTCTCGTCATGCGCTGAGTCCAGGGTCTGTCAAGCCGACTATTTAGGTCTATGGTAGGCAACCTACCTTGTATTTGTAAGAGGCTAATCCTAGTAACTTGTAAGAAAATATTAAGTTGCTGATATACTATGTTCTTGTAACTTAATTTTTGCATGCAAGGTTTTTAGCAATATATTGAAATGCTTAAAATGTTTGGCTCCACATGCAATTGTAAGCAGCCTTGTTTTGTTGGAAACCTTGATAGACATGTTGGAATGTGCCATCCATTGCATTATGGTTTCAAACAATATCTGGAGATAGACTAAAATTACAGGAATGTATACATGATAAAATAAGTTTATCAAACTATAAGGGTTTGTGACAGAAAGAATATGTTCTCTGTATACCCCTCAAGCTTGCAAGAATCACTTTCTGTGATAGAGCACCTCGTTGCTTGAATAAAAGACAACAGTTCAACTGGCGTCATTCATTCCATTCCATGTTTGCCCATCCAGCATAGGTCTCTGTTTCTAGTACGTGATCTCTTTTCTCATTACTGAATTTTTATGTAATTCATATATATTTGTTGATTTGCACATATAATATACATAAAATATATATGCAACGAGCTGCAAAGTCAACATCACGATTATGATTTTTTCTCTTTACTTCTGATATTACTTTGGATAGTCAAATTAGTTTAGGCAAATTCTGTTAATAGACTATGATTATTTTGTTGTGCTGGAACAATACACGTGACGTGTTTTGCATCAGAAATTTTAATACTAGTTTCAAACAACTTTTTTACACCCAAAATAAATTTTATTCTATTTATTCATTCAATAGTAAAAAAAAAAATTGTGCATTATTATTATTTATTTATTTATTTAACATTAAAAGTGCAAGCACTTCCACAGGAAATGATGATCTCATAGAAGATTGAACCTCCAACATTATTATTACACCCAAATGACAAACAAGTAAGTCACAAGTTCATTGTCATTTGAAAATTACATTTTAACTACAAGTGAGATTGTTGATACTTAATTAAATAATTGCTTTCAACTTTAATTATTAAAAATTATTTTATGTATTTAATAACTCAAAATAAGTTATTATTTATATATTTAAATTAAATTTGTATTATATTTATTAAATAAATTTATTATGAAAAAATTTCTATGTTAAACTTCTTACTATTTATATATATTTTTTTAGTTATATATTTACACTTTACATATTTAAAATATACTTTTTTTACTTTATTTTTAATTATTATCATTAAGGAAAAATAGTATGTAACTCTCTTGAACTTTGACTATTTTATAAATCACCACCATGAACTTTAAAATCTTTTCAATTAGTCCTTAAACTTTAATTTATTGTCTCAATAGATCATTATGTTTAATTTGGATTCATTAATTCACTAATAATAAAATTATATAGTATCATTTTATTTGTATTAACATTAATTAAGAATTGTTTATTAATTAATTTATTAAAATTTAATTTTAAATATATTTTCTTCCATACAAAAAATAAAAAATAAATTTATTTTAAAAAACAAATTTTTTTTATTTTTTAAGAAAGAAAATAAATTTAAAATTAAATTTTAATAAATAAATTATAAACAATTCTTAATTAATGTTACTATAAATAAAATGATACCATGCATTATTATTATTAGTGAATTAATGGATTCAAATTAAATATAAGGATTTATTGAGATATTAATTAAAATTTAAGAACTAATTGAGAAAAAATTTTAAAATTAATATATAATTTAAAAATGATCAAAATTCAAGAGAGTTGCATACTCTTTTTCTTATCATTAAAATATAACTTCAACAGGATTTTAAAACATTGCTTGAATCGAAAATGTTTTGAAGTTATATTTAATAGTTTTATATTTGAATGAATATATAAAAACAAATATTTTTCTTATAACTTCTTTTCAATTTTATTTCCAAAATTGCATTCAATGCTTGTATATATGAAAAATGATTTTTTTTTTGTTGCTACAAAGAATAAAGAGAAACGATTAAAACCTAAGGTATTTTTTTTTAAGCCATGTACTAAATACAATATACAGTATATACTAGTAGCAACTACTTAGCTTATGGGGAGGGCAGTCCAGAAGCAATAGGTAATCGTTTTCTAGAGCACCGTTATATATGAAAAATAATTTTAGTTTATCTTCTGTAATATACATGATTCAAATAAAAAAAATTATTGTTCAAGGATTTAAATAGCAGTTATAAAAAATTATTAATATAATTCACAACTTTAAAACAAATTGTTATTACACTTGAGAATTTATTAATATTAATTTTCTCAAGCAGATAGACATATTTAAATAAATTCTCATTTCTCTTATTGATAATTTAATATATATATTTAGTAATCTTTTGTTTTTAATGTTATATTTATCTTGAAGATTTTTTTTAAAGTACTTGTTACCTTTCATATGAAATATATTTTAATTAATATTAATATTAAAAACTAAAATAGCCATATATATATATATTATAAATTTATAAAGTGTAAATATAAGGTAAAAACATAAATAGTAAGATGTTTGAATTAAAATGTTTTTACTTAAAAATATTTTAACTAATAAATTAAATATATTTTATATTTAAATTGTATATAGTCAAGTATAAGTAATAGAAAATTTAAATTATTAAATATTGTGAAGGCCATTTTTTATAATCAAACTTTTAAAACAATTAAAAGGGGTGTGGATATAAAAAAAAAAAAGTGCCAATAGTCCCACCCTTTAACTATAACTAGCTTCACTTAAATTTTTTCCACTATAACCTATGGAGTTAGATTAGTAATTAAGAATGAAGTTAAAATTAAATAGATAATGAACTAGCGAGAATTTTGGTTCAGGTTCAACTTGTTAAATCGGCTAACTGAACTACATGTTATAAAAATAAATTAAATAATTTACACACATGAAATCTATAAAAATATTCATAAAATGTAAAAGAAAAAGGTTTTTTATAAAAAAAAAATCATGACTAACCAGTTCAATCGATTTTTAAACGATTTTGTTTGGCTTTGATTGCATCAAACTAGTCTAACTATGAATTCAATTGTAAGATTAAATCATAATCGGTTAAGTAGCTGGTAGTCAAATTATCCAGTTAATCTTAATCTAGTCTAAATAACACTGATTAAGGAATTAATTCTTCTAAATGCACCAAATTAATGGGGGAGGTGTGCTTCTAAATTGTTCAAAGGTGAACTTATTCAAAGATGCACTTCCATTAGTTTTACTCGATCCACATGTCTCAATTATAAAATTCTGCAATTAATTTTCCACTTTTGAAAAATTATTTTACAGTAATTAATTTATCTTAACTACCACTTGCATGCTTATATTTACCAACTCGTTGATGCAATGATCCCTTTAGTCAAAATAAGATGCATTTAAAAGTCAAAACAGTAATTATGATATAGGGATTTTATTTTGAAAAAAATTAGTAATACACTTTTTTAGATATTATTTTTAATATTTGTTATATTATTGATCCATCTTATATATTTAAAAAAATTATTAAAAAAATATTAATAATACTTATTTTCAAATTAATAATAAAATAAATATTAAAAAATATTTAAAAGAATATATTACTAATATTTTCCTTTTAAGTTTTTCATAATCAAATGAAACCATGAGATACCCGTTCAACTCAGATTCATGTTGAGTTCTATGATTAGCAAAATCAATCATTTGGAAATTGTGCCTGAGGAACAAAAGTTAATGAAGCCACTATTTTACCAAAGGAGAAACACCAAAATCCAAAATTTTAAGTCAAAAAAGAGAAAAATCCAAAATTTTACTTGGTATCTCGAAAATCAACTCTTATTTGTACAAAAGGAATCCTGAATTCCGGATCGCATAATATAACCACTGTGGTGGTGTCAGGCTGTTAGTCAGCAAAATTTCTAGCTACCAATTTACATCTTCAAAGGAAATCAAGTTTTACCAGCGAAATTTGAACAAGATAAATTCTGCTGCAAACCATCTGCAGTCACCGATAAAATCCTTGTGTTTCATTTTTTTTTTTTGACGATGTGTTTCATTATTATAATTAGTATGACCCCATGATTGCTAATTAGCTAGCACATCTATATATATGCCAGGGGCTATTAGGTAATCATGAATCGTGATAATTGAGAAAGAAGGGTTGGAAGGAAATTTTATGTGGGAAATTAATTAGTTCAGCTAGCCTATGATCAGATCTGGTCTGGATCTAAGAGGATTTGAGCCTACATTTTGAATGCTCATGTGAAGCAATATATTCAAGTTTTATTAATTAATTGTACTCACTTCCAAATATATATATAGCAAGGATACATATAAAACTGAAGCAAGAACGTAGCCTTAACATGGGAAATTACCATAACCAGCTAAGCCGATCGATAAGTAAATAATTAGCAGGTGCACATGAAAAGATACGTCATCATGAAAGGATATATATACTCTAAGTGTAAATTTTAAGACTTATACTCAATCTCTTATTATTAAATTTATTTTAATTAAATAGATCAAAATAACTTAATTAAATGAAGAAAGAGAAAATAACATCTTCTTATTAATGTGAGAGGTTATTTTCTCTTTCTTCATTTAATTAAATTATTTTGATCTATTAAATTAAAATAAATTTAATGATAAAAAATTAGGTGTAAGTCATAAGACTTATACTGATGTAAGACTTGACATACTTATACCACTCAATAATTTTTTATAGAATGTGATTTTTATTAATCAAACCATTAAATTATAACTATCTAATACCTTGATCATTTGTGTCGAATCTTGAAAAAATTAAATATCGATAAGAATGTAATCAATCTTATTTTCATATATTTTAAAAATATATATTACGTTAATCTTAACGATATAACGAACTATAAAATGATATTAAATTAATGTAAAATTTTATAAATATGATTTATATGATAAAATTTTTAATTTAATGATAAAAATTTAATAAAAAAATTATTTAATAAGGTAAATAATTTTAACTTACACCGATATACCGTATCTCAAAACATTAGAGGGAAAAACAGCGATACAGAAAATCACAACAACTGGCTCCGTAAAGCTTCGATCTGATAAGCAATTTAGTCATCCAATGATCTCTTATATCTTTTTCTATGTCAACGCAAAAATATCGCAACTTGTTTATTCGAGTGCAACTCAAGCGGTAAGGTATGGGAAGGTTCAGCAGGCAAACATGGTTATAATGAAAACTCAGCTAGCTAGCTCTTAATTTTAGGTGCTTTTCTTGTTCACATGTAAAGCGGGGAGGTAATACCTTGGTTGATTTTTTATTTTTAAAATATTCTTCACAATCAAAATTCGAATGCGGATAAAGCTCCTAACTATTAAAGTCTACATTTAAAAATGGATAGATAAAAATAAGAAGCTCAAAAATTTAATATATTAATAATTTAAATGTAAAACTAATTTCTTTGAACATAGAGCGATACGATTATGTCTTTTTCACAAGACTTAAATCATTGCCTTCGCATAATTCGCTTGTCATTGCGTCCAACTCTTTGTGGATAAAAAAAAGTAGAGTTTAATATACAATCAACAATATCAATCATTACTTAAACAAATTTAAGTGTAATTAACTAAGTATTATCCTATTTAACTTGTTAAAAACGATTGATTAATTCAATTGATAAAAGATTAACAAAACAATTTCACTATTGACTATCAAAATTAACCATTTAGTGATTGGATTAATCACTTCTATTTGGTATTAGACATTTATACCATGTGGTAAAAATATACTTAAAATTTAATTTATACATGATTTTAGTTAAAATAAAATATGATATGAATTCAATCTTACTTGAGACAATTATATCGTAGAACCCAGCGTCTAAGATACGCATTTGTAAAGCAAGATTACTTTTTATCCTCCCAGAGGTTATATACTTGTCTCACGACTCAGCTTAAGAGCATTTTCCTGTGTTGGCATTTATTTTAACATTTAATACTTAAATAACAATTGAATAAAAAATAACTATATAAGACTTATTCGGTATAAAACCTTATACAGATGGGTAATAATCTTTATGTAGTTATCAAACCATTAAATGAAATTACGTTCTCATCATATTAATTGCTTCTCACATTGGAAAAAATAATCAATGAATTGTTTTTCATATATTTTAAAAATATATATTATGTTACCCTCATTAATTTATATCAATAAATTGACATTATTAGATTAATGTAAAATTTTATAAATATAATTTACTATGATACTGAAACTTTAGATATATATATATGAGCTAGAAAACATTAGGGGAAACTGGTAAAACCATACAGCTGAAATCACAACAACTGGCACCGTAAAGCTTCGATCTGATAAGCAATTTAGTCACCCAATGATGTCATACTGGTATGGGAAGGTTCAGCAGGCAAACATGGTTATATATGAAAACTCAGCTAGCTATAATTTTAGGTGTTTTTCTTGTTCACATGTAAAGAGGGAGGTAATACATTATACTCCAAGACTATAACAGAAATTAACCGTGATGTCTCATGACTCAGCTTAAGAGCATTTTCCTGTGTTGGCATTATATTCTGGTAACATTTAGATACTCCAAGGTGATATGGCATATGGCCACCTGAGTATTGTAGAATTTCCCTTCTTCTGACAATGGATCTGTTCTTTTGTTTTGATATTCCGTTTCCTTTACGTATTGGATTTCACTTGAAAAGCTTTTCTTCCATCATACAAATATCACATGAGCCTTACATCCACGATATATAAAGGTACACTAGCCAGTAGCCACTAGAAGATATTGGAGGGGAGACAAAAGGAAAGAAAAAAAAGGTAAACAGAAGGAATAAACAAACAAATGAAGAAAGAAACACAGCAGCGCAAATAGTCCTTTTTAACTTTTTGGAGATTGAGCTTGGACAGTGACTCTGTAACGTATTTTTCTTTAGACTTGAATCCTTAACGTGAAATTTCTTGTGATTTCCAACTTGTGTAAATAAAAATGGAAGTTGCAAAAATGGAAAATCTGTTTTTGAATCCCTTCAGATGGGTCATATCTTGTAAACAGGTGTAATTCCTAGCAGATGAAAGCACGTTCTCATCACAATTGCCGTTGCTTCACATAGCAAGAGTCTACTTGTTTCTTCAGGCGACCCTACAACCTGTCCAGAGCAATAAGTTGAATTAGATGGCATGAGTCTAAACATTATTCTTTCACTGCATCATACTGAAGACTCTAGATTAAGTATAACACCCCTCTAGAAGTAATATTTGGGGAAACTGGTAAAAGGACTCATTGCAGCTGATAACCCACTAACAGGCACTTCTCAAAATTACAACTAGAAAAATACATAATATCCCATCTTTAACAGGTGGCAGCTTTAGTCATACCTCATCACTAGGAAAAGGTTGGGCATAAAAATTTAATATGTAGCATAAGTTGATTGCTTTAGAAGTATACCTGACAATTAGAATAAAAATTTTTCGTAAAGATTTCTGGCAAATTATAGGGGTATTCACACAACACATTGGCCAATAAATTGGTGCATGCCTCCTCTACAACCTGAAAAATAAAACAGAAGAAAAGCCCACATATGAATGTAAGTATCTTTTGGATTATTAATTAATATGCATGAACCAGCAGCTCAAGATATAAAAATTAGACTCATGATCTCATCTCAATGTCTCTTGTTGAAGGAAATGGAGCTCCATTAATAAAAAGATATGAAAATCACAAGCATCGTGATAGACACCCCCCCCCCCAATTAGACATGTGTATAACAGAAGGGTGAGAGCGGCAGTAAGGGAAATTTACCTAAGAGGATTATGGAAAATGAACGGACAATTAGTGGGAATGGAGAGAGTAAAAAGGGGCATCAAGGAACAATTAAAGCTAGTGGGAGTAGAGAGAATAAAGAGGGGCAGCAATTAGCATTTACCTAAGGGCGTTATAGCAAATGAACAGGCAATTAGTGGAGAGGCAAGGAGCATTTACAGCTAGTGGGAGTGGAGAGAGTAAAGAGGGGCAGCAATTAGCTTTATCCTAAGGGGGTTATGGCAAATGAACAGGCAATTAGTGGAGAGAATGAATAGGGAAGTGGAGGAGGGGAGAAAGGAGAGAAAAAATCATTTGGAGTGTAGGATACTTGAGGGCTCAATTCTTTATTAGACGGCCATATTCTCTTTCTATTTTTCTGTTTTTACTTGTGTAAGGAGGTCTACCTCCATTTCTGTTTGGAGTTAAGGAGGTGTTTACCTCCATTTAGTGTTTCATCGTATGCAATGGTCTAAAGCTCGAGCCTCAAGGCCAGCATTTACTTTTCACATGTCCTACCTCAGAAAATCGTAGCAAATGAAGCCCCAACGTACGCT
The DNA here is from genome assembly GCA_029884605.1 of Ormosia emarginata. NCBI lineage: Eukaryota > Viridiplantae > Streptophyta > Magnoliopsida > Fabales > Fabaceae > Ormosia > Ormosia emarginata. The sequence continues at coordinate 41,933,362 of JAQQTP010000089.1, read as the reverse complement.
TATCTTCATGATCCAACACTATTTCTCCAATCTGTCACACAAGTCCATAAACATGAAATAAACAGTAAGAAATGTGCACAAGTTGATATTAGCTGGTTGACTATATAGAAACACATGGAATGTTGCATATGACAAACTAGTTTATTTCGGGAGGTGGGTGGTTTGCCACAAAATTTGCATCATTGTTTAACAGTCTGGATTAAAACAACATTTGAAAATTCGGATGATCATGATAAATGTGAAGTGGTTCATTTTTCCAATCATATAATATATGTGTTGAATAGAAATGTATCAAGTATCAACCCTGGCAGAGTGCAAACCTAGTTACAACCCTTATATTATAAAACCAAAAAACAACAACAATAAATACAACAAAAAAAACCAAGCCTTATTCCACTAGGTGGGAAACAAAAACAATAATAACAACAACAATAATAACAATATGAAAGTAATTAAATGTAATTGTTAATTTAACTGACAAGGCACCACCCCAGGAAGAAAAAGTAACTTACTCTCTGTACTTCTTCTAATGTCTTTACCAGATTTCCTGATAATAGAACATATCCTAGCATGCGCATACAGCAAACAAACAGCAGTATTGCCCTGTTTCACAACAAGCATAGGAAGGTATGACATATATAACTTTAGAACAGTTAGTTTTGTTGGGAATGAAGAAAGAATATGACAATTGCTAACAGAAGTTTCATAGACATATTTGGGCCAGCAGTTAAATAAAAAGGAGCAAATAGTTATAGTTGCAGTGACAAAATGGCTCCAGCTCCTCTAAAGTGCAAACTTTAGAAAGTAAAGTCCAAGTGACAACCGGCGATGAGAAAATCAAAGAGTGGGTTCTCACAAATCTATGGTTTGGTGCTTGTATTTTATGAAAATCTAAACCATTGAATTTTCCATCAATGGTATCAGCTCTGCACTTTATTCCGTAAGGCGTGTTCTACACTTCAAAGGATCTTTTATTAAGGGGTCAAAAAAGGACAGGGCTCGTAAATAATGGTCAACAAATCTACTAGACTCTTCACTGTAAATTCATAAGCATACACTTCAAATATGCATATAGTGAATGCACCTTATCATTAAGCATCTGATCAAAGTTGAATGTATAACTTGTTGATCTATTGTTCTTCAAGTCAGCATACCTGTAAACACAAATTAAAGAAACCAACATAAGGGACTACAATTCCTTTAGCATTCCCACCACTGACATAAGCTAAAAGCAAGTGAAAGATTCAAAGCAAAACCAATCCTCATAACTGTGGCAGAAATATACCACCTGATTGGGAGTTTGAAAGCGTAAGTCACAAAAATGTAACAACCTAAGGATCTCATGATTACTAATTTAATTTTTTTTCATGATTTATTTTACTTAGCACATATAATCTGAAACATCAGAGTAGAAAAAGTATATATATCGACAGATCTCAGAGCATTAGCTCAAAATTTAAAGCACCCTGCATTTGACAATCTAACAATTCAGTCTACAGGATTTTGCTAGCCAATACATCTATCTCCACATTAACAGAAGAAAATATGGTTATAAATAAGCAAACTTCAACTCAGTATTGCAGAACAAAATGTTGATTTTGCTAAAAAGTAGGAAAAAAAATTCGGAGTGAACTGCTTTTAGTTAAATCTAGATGTCTTCTATCATTATTATAGTTCCACTAATTAGGTAAACATGAAAATACCATTAATGGTAAAGAAGCTTACTTAACCGCACCATAACCAACTGCCTCTGCTGTTTGCTAACCTCCTCCCCAGGCCAATCTTTAGCTGTATCTACAAGAACAAGGATTTGGAAGGTTAACTGTCTGGTGTCTAGAATCTCACTAAATAAGATTAAAATAGTCACATGCATTTATTGATCATAATCTAGCAGAGATTTCATGTAATGCATGCTTGCATGCAGATAACTAAGTAGTAAAAATCACATCTATGGCAAATCATAAAGTAGGCAACTGGTACTTCACCACATTCAATAAGGGCAGTTTTACTGTGACTCTTAGCTTCATCAAGCAAATCAACTAATCGAACAACCTCAGTGTTGCGAGTCCGAAATTGTTTTCCATCTTCCCCAAGAACAAGACCAAAACCAACATGAGTAACTTTGGGGTACAAACTACCATCGGCTGGCCGCCAACCTGCACGCTTAGCAGCCTGAAAGGAACATTGAAGGAGATGCATGACATAATAACCTCATTGGAATATTGACAGTAGCAATATGTCATGATCCAAGGCTTTTTTTTTTTTTAATTGAAAAAAAAATGAACTGATTGATTATTTAACACAACAAAGAAAAACATTCGGACAAAATAATTATTTAAATTTTAAGGATTCTGTCAGGAAAACACAGACAAGTCAAAAAAAATAAGGAGAACTCACTACTGCAAAGACAAGTAGAAAAGGGATCTTGTGACAACAATAAAATGCAGGAACCATAAGATACCTTAAAGAACATTTCAAAGTGTTGCTGTTGCCCAACATCTGTGACATATATAATCCATTCAGCTTTTTCTACATTTAGCCTATACCTACATGGTTCAAGTAGCACAGATAATCAAATCAGTTTGTTTTTCCTCAATCAATATATGTCCTATTTGGTACTCATATAAAAATGAAAACAAATAGATAAACAGATACACACGTGGGCGGAAGATGAAAAAATATGTATCTATTTTTGATATATCTAATGCATTTGGTGAATGATAGACAGGATTAGTTGGGCAATCTTATGTGCATCATATTGGAAGTCTTTGAACACTGTTAGTCCGGCCTAAGGAAAATTGGATTTTTTAAGGGCTTATTCTTGAATTAACACAAAATTACAAAATAGTGTATCAAATTAACTTTTTCGGCTTCACCATGATACACCCTTACGTAAGGCTTTTTAAGCTTGAAAGTTTTAAGTGTACAGAAAAATTGAATTTCACTGTCCACATGTGTACTAGATATGTGACATGCTTATAAGAACTAGTATAAAACCAAACACATTAATATTCTCCCACTATTGATTTCCAAATTCAACCATCTTTCATTTTTATATCCATCCATACCAAGGAATAAGTTGAAATTTATATTGCTATCTATTAACTCCAAGGACCATGCAAAAACTCTTTGCAGGCACAAACAGTCCTCACTGCAGAGTCTATAACATGAACCGGCGAGTAAGATAACACGTATGATATAAAACACACTAGAACACTGAAACAAAAAAAGAGCCACCAACCATAGATGGGCAAAACAGTTTATGACATGTATGCAAGAAGATAGATGGCCAATACTTGATGGAATTAGGTATCCCAAATTTTACATGAAAAGCAGAGTATACAAACATCCAAGATAAATAAATTTTGACATAATAATTTATAATACTTAATAAAAGTAGATTATTAGAGAGAGCAACTCCAAGAGACTTTAAAAAATATGCCTGAAAAACTAAAAGAAAGAAAGGAACTAACCAAAGTGCTGCTAGATCAGTTGAAGCATAGTTGTAGCCACCATCACTCTTCACAAAAATAAGTGGTATGTTTACATCCTCAAGAAATATCACACGAGCACCATCGTCTTCTTCAATCAGTCCTTTATTATTCAGTTCCTCCAAAACCCCAGGGATATATGGATTACAGAAGCTCTCTCCCTGTGACGAAATATAACATCACTCAGCATACTGATTTAAGTGAAAATAACATATGTAATTACTGCAACTTAGATTCAAAATATTCAGTCCATCTGTGGCCACATTGTATGCACATAAATTGCACAGTTAACTCGTAACCAATGCCCATTCAAATGCAATATTGATAATTTTTTATGCAAATGCTAAAGCTTGGAAATCAATCAGGCAGATGAGTCCTGTTTCATATAAAAGCCTTATTTCAATTTTAGTTGAGTAAATAATTCACACACAAAATGAAACATCTTCTGGATGGGAGAGAAATTATGAAGGTTGTAAATGTTAATGTGAGCAAAAATATAAAACTTTTGAGCATAACAGAACAAGAAAAGAGACAATTTTTTTTTTCCAGGCAAAGAAAAAGAGAAAAGATTTATTGGACAGAATATGATAGATCTGGTTAAAAGACAGAACCTAAGCCACATCATGAGTTGAATAATAAGCATAGCAACTGCCAGATTTTCTAGCAAACCAACAAATAATAAGCATGGTTAGATTCTAAGTGGTATTATAAGAATTCATTGAAACAAAACAGCTCAAAAATTCCTTGTGGAAGGTACAAAAACATATAAATCATGGTTGCCCTCCAAAGAGTCAACAAGAAAGGAAACTAGAACTTTTACCTTTTCCTCCAAATAAACTCCAAGGCGTTGATAGACCCTGTGGAATTCAGTTCGACTAATTTCACAAATTTGTGTCAATGCCTTGCGATACCTGATTTCTCCACCCTGAAATCAAAATTAATCCATTCATAGAATTCAAAATCAAATTCCCCAAGATCTCATGAGTAGAATAAAAAAGCAGAAAATCTTAACTCTTCACATATAATTTACCTGAAGCCGGACCACTGCCTGTTGTGCCCTCTGCTTAAATTCAGGATCACTATCGAATCTCTGTTTTGAGGCCTTATAGAATGCCTAAAAATGTACCTGCTCACAGGAGTATTAGATATCACTAATATTAATTCAGTTTTCCAGTGTCATGCAAATTCTTCGTCATGAAAGAATCACTGACAATTAATGAAAACACCATCCCTCAAGACCTATAAATATTACCATTTCAAGATTCAAGGTTCATTTTGTGGGAATCAACAAAGAGCCATATTCATTATAAAACATATATCCAAACAATTATGTATGACTTCACTTCGTAACATCTTTATACATTAAAAAGAAGGACAATAGAACTGATTTAAACTGCAACTGTCTATTATGCATAAGAGTTTATTTACAAACAAAGCATAAAACAACTATTTGCAGCACTACATGCAGAGAAAGCTAGCTGCTTTTATTTGGCCTTTGCTTTGATGTAAATAGGAGCTTATATTTTCAGGTTAACCTTAATGCCATTTATAGTGAATTAACTTCTAGAGAACTTGGAATGCATAGTTTTGACTTAAATGCATGAGATTAATTCAATTAGAATGTGCATGCAGTGAGTGAACTAAAAACAATGTTTATCAAATCTGAACGAAGAAATCCCAATAAAACCACAAGTAAGAATGACTGAAATAAAGTTAATTTTTAATATATTTTCACCTGGAGGTCTCCAATGGCTGCTTCATTAACATCTTCCGGTTTTGAGAATTTTTCAAAGAGGTATTCAATCAGCATCCCAAACTACAAAACAAATGCATGAACTTTAAGCCATATGATATCAATACCAAAATGGAGAATTTTCATAGTGGAATATTTTATAACTCATATATCATAAGGATATCCTTTAACAAATCAATGGGCACCACTAATTCAGTCACTACTCATTAATTGAAATATTCAATATCTAAGATACATAAAGTCAGCCTATTATTTTCTTGAGAGAGAGAGAGAGAGAGAGAGCAGTGTCTTAGTAAAACCACAGTTTAAAGGTTGCACAAGAGTTGACAAAGAAGAATAACAGAGAACACACTTTATACCTTCATCCAGTTAGGAGGAAAGTAATATATGTTCTTGATCATGGTGCAGTTAAAAAGCAAATCACATCAGACATTTTTTCCAAATATCATTTGTTCTCATGCCACCAACAAAATGCTAATGAACATAAGCTTGTCAAGTTAAAAGATGGTTGCAAATGAAATAATGAATTACTCAGAGTCATGAGGTATATGAAGAAACTAGTTTTGCCGACATAAAGCAAGGAGATAGTCACAAGAAAATGACAAACTATTTAACCTCGGATTAAACATGAACTATTTTCAATTTTTGGCACAAAAATAGCATAAGGTGTGTAACATTAGACGTTAAATCTACCTGCGTACCCCATTCACCAACATGATTTCGGCGGAGGACTTCCACATGTGAAAATTCGAGCATACGAGCTATTGTGTCCCCAATAATGGTAGATCTCAGGTGACCAATGTAACATCCCGAGACTGCCTGCAGGATTGACGAGTGTTTCCACAAACCAACACGGGTCTTTTCAGCGTGCTTTGTTCTCACTCACACACATCTTAGGAAACTTCTCAGTAGGTCACCCATCCCACAATTGCTCCAGGTCAAACATGCTTAACCACGTGGAGCTTCCAGCTTGTTTCTGCGCCCCCGAAAAGAAGTTGTAATTTGTTGATATGGTTACGCCTAATCAATTCTTTTAAGTCATTCTCAACTATGCAGTCCTATACCTGCACAGTCTTTTAATTCCTCTCATTTTGGTACATATTCAGTTCATTCATAGGACCCTTCGCTTAGAAACCTGCCAGGAACCGCTTATTGATGCTTTCTCTTTTTAGCACCGGCGACCACTCCCCGCCCTCGTCGATCCCGGGATGCCACAACCAACATGCATTTCCTTTGCTATATTGGGTGAGGAAAAATCAACCACTGCCCTCTTGAGTGGAAGTCGTGATGCCCACGTAACAATACCATCAATAAGCATCCTCTGTAAGTTCTGCAGGAGGAAATTTTTCTGTTAAGTACACACAGATCTTGCAAGATTTGAATAATCCAAAAAAGTGAAAACCTTTACTTTCTAGTATAGCTCCTTTCAATCAAGTGAAAGGCAATTTACCCTTTCTACCCCCCCCAAAAAAAAAAAAACAAAAAAACAAAAGACTCAGACATACTATTTCCAATTTAAAATTAGAAGATTAGGAAATGCATCACCTGTGCTATCCAATTCTTTGATAAGATAACATTGACAAACCCAGGCCCAGCGACAGAGCATGATTCTATCATTTCAGATGGAGGAAGATTGTTCATGATGGCCTACACAAACAACAACATACAGATAATCATCTTACACTAACAAATCATATTATAATTCCAAAAAACAATAACTAGTAAAAGGGTTCTGACAAAATATATAAGGGTGGAAAGAAAAGTAAAGGAAAAAAGTCCTTTGATTATACCTGTCCAACAGACGGGGGACCCTTAAATCCTGTCTTCTTTCCTTTTATCTTATTAGACCATAAACCCGTTGCATTATTACTGCACCATAAAAAAAAAAAAATTCTTGGTTAGCTTTAAAAATAATCCGGAAGACATTAGATTGAAAATCTGCCTACTTGCAATCTTGTGCTGATAAACAATGTAATTACAACCTTAAATTCACATATATGTTGACTGGGATAAAGGTTGAACCCACCACTGGTAATCACCAAATTTTACACCAGATTTTGCACTGCATGCATCAACTAACGGCACTATATCTGGTTCATCAGGTACTGTTGCCTTCAGAGATACTTCAAACAGCCGTGCTAACTGTCTCTTGACATTGCCCACATTATTTTCATCCTGTATTCAGACATATAAAATTAGTTCCACCATCTTAACAAAAATAACAGCTGAGGATGTTACAGGACTAGTAAGTACCTATCTTATAGCATGCATGTCCTTGCATGAGTTGCAAGGTACAGCAACAAAACGAGTAAACCAGTTTCGAAGATAGATAGATCATATATTTGGGAGTGGGAGCTGAATTAACTTACAGCTGCCATGTTCAATATGTTTTGTGTCTTGGTTGCTGATAAATCAATATATTATAAATTTACGTGAAAGAGATATCAAATTAGACTATATGTAATTGTAATATTTATGTGAAATATATAATAAATTTGTGAATAAGTTAAAAAAAAGTTAAAATATTTTTTGTGAAAGAATATTTATGTGGTTAAAATATACCCTTGTGATAGCAAAAGAAAACAGAGGTGTATAACAAGGTTAAACGGGCCGGGCAAAAAGATAGTGGGCTAAATGGGCCCAGACCGACCCATTAAAGGGTAGCTTAAATGGGTTGGCTATTTTTATTTTTTCAATTTTTTTTTTACTTTAAAAATTATACAAATTCAAGCTTCCAAAAAGCAAATTCAACGTAACAAAGCCAGTGGGAGCCGTGCTTTGCATTGCAAATCAGGTCAAATAAAATAGGGAGTAGTTTGTGAAACAAGCACCAAGTGACAAAGGCCAACGAGGTGGGCGCTGGCTTCGAGCAAACGACGAGACAAGGCTGAAATACAGGGGCTGGCTGGCTCCGGCGAGGGACTTGGGGTCTTGGGAATGTTGGGTTGGCGTACCAAGAGAGGAGGCTACGGTTCTTTCTTCCAATGCAAATTGTACCTCTTTCAATATTTTATTCAAATTCCTTCTTCAATTTGTTTAAGTTTTAACTTTCAGATTTTCTTTTATGTAGGCCAATAGCCCAGTAGCAATAGGGAACGAGAATGGGCTGAGTGATGGCTGGGTAGTGAGTGAGTATCTCATCTATTAGACTATTATAAAAAGATATAGGTTGCATGTTTGTTCCAGATTATGTAATGCATCTAACAGCCTTTTTTTGAAAAAAAAGTTATTGTAACAATGTTCATGTTTAGTAAATTAATTTTAGTTTTTAAAAAAATTTAATGTATTATAAAAAAAAAATTTATAATGTTAAAATTTTAACTCATAATTTTAAATTATAGATTATTTTTTATATTTTGATATATAAATATTATTTTATTTTTAATTAAATAATTTTTTAATCATTTTATATTTATTTTAATAATATAATACATAAAAGTAATTTTTTTATATTATTTAAACAAAATAAATTAGTTTAAAATTATTTTTTAATTAACATATCTAAATATAAAACTAATTTTATTATAATTAATTATAACAAAAAAATTTAGATAATAATCGATTATTGAAATAATTAATTTTTCACAACTAAACCAAACATAAATATATAACCTGCGAGTTAAACAACAAGCTAAATGATCCGACTAGAAATGAATGATCTAAATTGATCAGTATTTTGAATTGGTTTAGGCCGTACCTTTTTCAAATTCTGTAATTAATTTCCCGCTTTTAAAAATTTATTTTTCTGTAATTAATTTATCTTACCGACTCTTTATCCCTTTAGTAAAAAATAAAATGCATTTAGAAGTTAAAAACACTAGTTATAATTCAAGGATTTTATTTTTTTATAATCAAGTGAAACCATGAGATACTCATTCAACTTATATTCATATTGAACAACGTACCAATAAGTTTTACAATTAGCAAAATCAATCATTTGGAAATAGAGATGGCACCTGCGTGGGCCAAAAGAGGAGAGTACCTCCCCGCTCCCTGTCCCCGTCAACTGATTAGCTCCCCGTCCCCTTCCCTAATCCCTACCATGAGAGAATTTTTCCATCTATTCCTGTTCCCTCAATCCCCTCAAATACCCGCGGAGATTCCCCACAATGTCAAAAAAATAAAATCAAAAATCAAAAAAATTGAAAAAAAAAATAGGAAAAAGAAAGCTAAGTTGGTGTTGGTTGACTAGTCCTGCTGGAGCTCAGTAATTCAACAGATGATGAGATGACGATGCGATGTTGGTGATCTCAAATTTGGGTTTTTGGACGACGCCGGAGATCTCAGATCTGGGTTCTATGATAGACGTGTTGGTCGGCTGGTCCTATTAGAGCTCACTAATTCGACAGACGATGAGGCGACGACGCGACGCCAAAGATCTCAGATCAAGGTTCTGAAACGACGTTGGAGATCTCAGACCTAGGTTCTGGGATGGAGTGGTGCCAGAGATCTCAGATATGATTTCTGGGATGAAGCAACGCTACACAACAGAGAGAAGCAGCATTACACAACGGAGAGGAGCATGGCTCGGTGGCTGCGTGCTAGGGTAGGGGGAGAAGGGGCAGACGTGTATGACTGAGAGAAAGAATATCATAGTTCAAAATAAGTTTGAGCAATTGAAAAATATTTAGGAAAAAAAGGCTTGCTGGTTGTTGCTGAGTGCTAACACAGGTTACAAGGGTAAGGGTGCAGGACTAAGTTTAAGACCGTAGGATAATGAGTAAAGGAGGATTAATTTGGTAAAATAACATAATTAATAAAAAATAAAATTACTAATATATATATATAGAGAGGATCAACTTACATTAGTATAAATTTTTTTTTCTTATACCTATTTTTAACTGTTAGATTCACTTTCATCTAATGATTTTTTTAATGAAATAATTTTAACCATTAGATAAAAATAAAACTAACAGTTAAAAATAAGTATAAAAAAAAAAAAAAACTTACACTCAATTTTATACATCATCTATTTTATTTTGATCATGCGACTATTATTTATCTTATTAAATAATCACAAGATCAAAATAAAATAAAAAATATAAAATTAAATGTAAATCTTTTTCACTTACACTACGTAAATAGATTCTATATATATATATATATATATATATATATATATATATATATATATATATTATGATGGTCATTATAATAATTTTAACGAAGGCAAAGAAACCGTGAGACAAGGAATATGATCCCTGTTCTCATCCCCAAACATACCATGAATTTTTTTTCCCCCACCGTCACGAGAAAAACCCTGCATTCGAGATTTAATTCAAGACAATCTCCGCGGAGATCACCGAACCCAAAGATTTTTGCCATCCTCATTTGGAAATTGTGCCGAGCAACAAGAAGTTATGAAGCCACTATTTTACCAAAAGAGAAACACCAAAATCCAAAATTTTAAGTCAAAAAAGAAAAAAATCCAAAATTTTACTTGGTATTTCGAAAATCAACTCTTATTTGTACAAAAGGAATCCTGAATTCCGGATCGCATAATATAACCACTGTGGTGGTGTCAGGCTGTTAGTGAGTAAAATTTCTAGCTACCAATTTACATCTTTTAGGAAATCAAGTTTTACCAACGAAATTTGAACAAGATAAATTCTGCTGCAAACCATCTGCAGTCAGGAACTGAATAGACGAACACTGTATGGGTCACACTTTCAAGCTTACAGGAATACTAGCTTAAAAATGCGTACAATTAGAAGACCAAGGAGTCAAGATTTAGGCTTTTTTGGGGTATCCGCGCTTGATGGCTCGGCTTTCCTTTTAATTCCCAGAAAGTGCTCTACCTGAAACGATAAAAACATGATTTTAACAACGGAAATATGCAAAAGCTCAAACTGAATGCCAAAAAGCAAATTATGCATAAAGTATCAAATACTTGGTGAAACATATGCTATAAATGCAGAGATGCCAGTTAAATTTTCTATTCAACAGCTCATTTTGAAAGGTTCTCCCTTGCAATGTTCAGTTATAAAAAACATCACCAAATTTGATGTTTATAATGTCAGACATATGATGACCACTGCACTAAAAATGGACAACATGTCAATCACCAGAGGTACCAGCTGTTCCTACACACACACACTTAAGAAGAAAACAGAGGGAAGAAGGGGAACTCAATCGTAGCCTCGTTGTTGCACTATTAAAGAAAATCAGCCTACTTAATTTCTTGAGCTCTTAACAGTTAACACATTCTAAACCCCAGATTTAAAATTCAAAGTCCCGAAAACAGATGCGGCCAGAATTTGAAGTCTAGCTACCTACCTATTGGTTAGCTTGTCTACCTTCTAAATGCCAAATGGATTCCACAATCAAAGAAAGCAAGCCTACTCAAATTCTTGAGCTTGTGAAGCCTATAGCTCCAAACTCGGGCTTTTAAATCCCAAAACAAATGATGTAAGAATGCCATAATGCTGTTCTAAAAACAGGTCCGACTGATTGGACATCACACTGGTCGAAGTTCAATCATAAAACCGCCGAGGCAATTGAACCTGTTATACCGGTCAAAACCAGCAAAATTGGAAAATCAGCCAAGGAATCTGAAACCACAAACCACAAATGTTTGTTTCCTTGGTCTTTGACTTCCTGCAATCTCTGTTTCTACACCAATCTTCCTCTGTGACGATTGCTTCTCAACCTGCTGCTGGTCTCCCTTTGCTGCTTGATGGTAATATGCCCAGACTCCCGGTCAATGCCGACCTATCGTTTATTAAAGCAAAGAAACCACAGCTATCTGTAATAAATGTTCGCACACTTTTCTCTGTGTGATTCTCTTATTAAACAATTAGGTCTTTGCTTTGTGGTAGGTAAATAAAAGTAGTCATACGGGTACCCTGACTACGCTATTATCAACATGAAGTTTAAGTTATCCATTATTATATTCATTGTTTTTTTATTATGTTATTTATTTTCTATTTAGTTTTTTAGTTTTTTTTTAAAAAAAATTTTTTACATCAATACTATAAGTAATATATTTATTAGGAGATTCCTTCAATACCTTTCATATTTATGAGGGCACCGGTACTCTTAGTAATTAATGGCCAATATTCAGTCATGTCCAATCTAATTGAAATATAAATACAAATGTAACTTGCTGTATTTTATATTTCAAGTAAGTGGAACACATGGCTAAAAATTGGCTATTAGTTGCAAAGGGGTACCACCAGTACCCTCACAAAAAGTAACGGTACCGAAGAAACCTCGTATTTATTAATGTTATCTGGTTCAACCATCAATTCAACTGGTTGAACCAAGCACCACCTTCATTTTCGATTCTCAGGTTCAACCAGTTTTTTAAACATTGTGTCATACCCATCCCAGGCCTCTCTATCTTATTCTTGGGAAAGTGATTCCTAAGAATTCTGCCAAAAGTTTGGTTAGCTTGAAACATTCTCAGAAATGGTTGTCACTGTTGGAAACATATGTAATTAGGTATAATTAGGTGTAATTAGTAGTACAACTGTTAGTCCCACATCATGTAAATTGTGTAATTAGTTATTACTTATTGAGTATATATTCAGCCTCCGTTGTGTAGTTGAAACACAAGGTTTCTTCATATGTCTCTCTTTTCTCTCTTTCAACATGGTATCTAGAGCCTAAAGAGAGGCAATCCTATAATCAGTGCACGCCCGGTGAGCCTTTGCTCTCCGGTGAAAATTTTCCGGCCAACCGTGTTTCCCTTCCGGTTTGCCGACCTTTCTCCCTTGCCGTGACGTCTTTCCGGCCCCTTTTTCTCCCTGTTCGCTGCTGCCACCGCCGTCCGCCGCCGTCCGCCTCCTCCTTTTCGGCCACCGACCACACCATCGGAACCGTCTCCCGCCGACCGGCCGGACCCCAGAAGCCCAGCCCCAACGCCGCCAGGATGCGCCCCCACGCGCCACCCTTCGCTGCTGCCAAACAGCCACCGCGCAGCCCGTTTTCCGGCGCGTGACGGTGCGTGAGCCACCCCCACCGGCCGCCGTTTGTACCGCCGTGATCGCCTTTCTCTCTTCTGTCTGGATCTGCCCTCGCTTTTGTGTTCGTGACCGTTTGTCACGACCCCCCCTTTTGACTCGGTGCATTCAGGTACTGTTTGGTTGTTGCTTACTGATCCATGGCTAGTTCTACCTCCTCAGCCAGCTCTAAGGATGCCCCGAAGGCTGAGTATGCAAATTTTTTACAGTGGTTTGCACAATGTAAGTCCTCTGATTTTTCTACTCCAACAACTGCCTATGCCGACTTTCTGAAGTGGTTTGAGCAACGTCGATCTCCGCCTCACCGCCTCTCATGTTGCACATATTGGTACTTCATTTGCTTGTCTCTCTCGTTCCCCATCCATTGGTACTTGGGTTCTTGATTCTGGTGCAACTGACCACATTTCTGGTAATAAGACTCTTTTCTCCAACCTTTCTCATAATGGTTATTTGCCTGCTGTCACTTTAGCAAATGGTTCCAAGTCTCAATCCCAAGGGATCGGCACTACCTATCCCCTCCCTTCCCTTTCGAGACTCTGTCCTTTATGTTCCCGGGTCTCCTTTTAATTTGCTTTCCATTAGTCGTTTGACCCGCTCTCTGATTGTATGATTACTAAAGACTCATTCATTCAGTAGGACCGAGTTTAGGACGGATACTTGGCACCGGATGTGAGTCCCATGGCCTCTACCACTCTCTCCAACCCTCTCGTGTTTGCGCCGTCAAGGATTCCCTCTCACCATCCATGCACAAATTGGGTCATCCTAGCCTTCCTAAACTCCAAAAATTGGTGCTCGGCCTCTCTAAGTTGTCTAGTCTCCTCTTGTGAGTCATGTCAACTAGGAAAACACACCCGTAGTCCGTTTCTGGTAAAATCAGCAATCGAGCGTCTTCTCCTTTTGCTTTAGTACATTCTGATGTTTGGGGTCCTAGTCGTACTGTTTCTACTCTAGGATCCAGATATTTTGTCACCTTCATTGATGATTACTCTCGCTGCACTTGGTTATTTTTGATGCAAAATCGGTCTGAGTTGTTTTCCATATTTCAAAACTTTTATCATGAAATTAAAACTCAATTTGGTGTTCCTATACGTAGTTTGCGTAGTGATAATGCCTGTGAGTATTTGTCTCAACCATTTCAATCCTTTATGGCTTCTCATGGCATTCTTCACCAAACCTCTTGTGCACATACCCCTCAACAAAATGGGGTTGCTGAACGTAAAAACCGACATCTCGTAGAAACAACTCGGACCCTTTTACTTCATGGTAATGTTCCTTTTCGCTTCTGGGGCGATGCAGTTCTTACTGCATGTTATCTGATTAACCGTATGCCCTCTTCTGTGCTTGATCACCAGGGTCCCTTACTCTATTTTATATCCCCATCAACCTCTCGCATTCCCTACCACCTCGTATATTTGGGTCTACTTGTTTTGTTCATAATCTCACTCCGGTCTTGATAAACTTTCCGCCCGATCTATTAAATGTGTTTTTCTTGGTTACCATCGGTCCCAAAAAGGTTATCGTTGTTTTTCCCTTGATCTCCGACGTTACCTCATCTCAGCTGATGTTACCTTCTTTGAGTCTGTTCCCTTCTTCCAGTCTCCTTCATCGACTCTTGAGCCTATCTCTGAGGTCTTACCCGTCCCTCTTCATCTTATCTCTGTTGAGTCTACTGCACCTTCGACCCCCTATGTTGAGCACACCACCACTACTATTCGTCCCTTACAGGTCTATCATCGTCGGCCACCACACACTCCACCAGAAGTTGCAGAGGTCAATGTGGACTCTCCTCCGGTACCACTTCCTTTACCAATTCTCAGACTTTCCTCTTGACCCTCCCATTGCTCTCCGAAAAGGTATACGGTCTACTCGTAACCCTTCTCCTCATTATGTTAATTTGAGTTATCATCGCCTATCTTCTTCGCATTATGCTTGCCTTTCTTCCTTGTCTTTTGTGTCTATTCCTAACTCTCCAGGTGACGCTTTATCTCATCCTGGGTGGAGACAAGCTATGATCGATGAGATGTGTGCCCTTCAGAGCAGTAGTACTTGGGAACTTGTTCCTCTTCCTCCCGGGAAGTCTGTGGTAGGTTGTCGGTGGATTTATACGGTCAAGGTTGGCCCTGATGGCAAGATTGATCGCCTCAAGGCTCGTCTGGGTGGCCAAAGGATATACCCGATTTTTGGCTTGGATTATGGGGATACTTTCTCACCCGTGGCGAAAATGGCTTCGGCTAGACTTTTTCTCGTCAATGGTCGCTATTCGCCACCGGCCCCTTCATCGCTTGGACATCAAAAATGCTTTTCTCCATGGTGATCTAGAAGAAGAGGTTTACATGGAGCAACCACCGGGTTTGTTGCTCGGGGGAGTCTTCGGCCTAGTTTGTCATCTTCACAAATCTTTGTATGGCCTTAAACAGCTCTCCTAGGGCTTGGTTTGGCCGATTTAGTACTTGTAGTTCAGCGATTTGGTATAACACGCAAAGGTGACCACTCATCTTCTATCGCTATTCACTCAAGGGTGTATTTATTTGATTGTATATGTCGACGACATTGTTATCACCGGTGCATGTGATCACCATGGCATAATTCGGGTAAAACAATATCTTGGTCATCACTTTCGGACCAAAGATCTTGGCAAACTTCGATACTTCTTGAGAATAGAGGTGGCACAATCCAATGATGGTATAGTAATTTCACGTAAGAAGTATGCCATGGACATTCTTGAGGAAACAGTCCGTTGAATGCAAAGCTGTCGACACTCCTATGGATCCGAATGCTAAACTTCTACCAAATCGGGGGAGCTATTCTCGATCCAGGAAGATACAGAAGGTTAGTTGGAAAACTGAACTACCTCACTGTTACCCGTCCCGACATCTCCTTTGCGGTTAGTGTGGTAAGTCAGTTTCTAAATTCACCTTGTGATGCACATTGGGATGCAATGATTCGCATCCTAAAGTATATTAAAGCAGCTCCTGGAAAAGGCCTCATCTATGAAGATAAAAGACATACTCAGGTCGTTGGATACTCAGATGCTGACTGGGCAGATTCTCCTATTGACAGACGATCCACTTCTGGGTATTGTGTACTCATTGGAGGCAACTTAGTTTCCTGGAAAAGTAAGAAGCAAAATGTAGTTGCAAGATCTAGTGTCAAGCGAGGTAATACTGAAGCTATGGCCTCACCTTGTGAACTCATTTGGTTGAAACAACTCCTCAAAGAACTTCAATTTGATGAGGTTATGAAAATGACACTCATATGTGACAATCAAGTGCTTTGCATATAGCTTCCAATCCAAAGGTGTTTCATGAAAAGACCAAACATATTGAGGTTGACTATCATTTCATCGGGAAAAGATTCTATCGGAGACATCACCACAAACTTTGTTAACTCAAATGATCACCAGCGATGTCTTCACCAAGTCCCTGAGAGGTCCACGAATAAGTTATTTGTGTAACAAGCTTGGTGCATATGATTTATATGCTCCACTTGAGGGGAGTGTTGGAAACATATGTAATTAGGTGTAATTAGTAGTACAACTGTTAGTCCCACATCATGTAAATTGTGTAATTAGTTATTACTTATTGAGTATATATTCAGCCTCCGTTGTGTAGTTGAAACACACGGTTTCTTCATATGTCTCTCTCTTTTCTCTCTTTCAACAGTCACAATGAGATATTCTTGGTAGACATAGTGTTTAGTACTGAACCAAAAGGATCGCAAAGTTAATTGGACAAAATCAGTTGGGATGCACTCAAATCCAAAAATGTCAAATAAATCCATTGTCACTATTTATTGGTCCATTGTGCAAAATACTTGGTTGGTACATCATACCCCCAAGAATTTTCCTGTCAAAATTCCAAGAAATATTTGTTTAATGTGGGCATTTTAAAAAATTGCTAATTTTTTTATGTAAAGACATCATGGGTGGTGGTGGCAAAAAGCAGCAGTACCAAAGGCTGTGCAGGTGGTGGTGGTGGTGCTATGATGGTTGGGGTGGAGGCAGCAGCAGTGACATGGGGGTGGTGGCTGCGGTGGGAAGGGCAGTGCTGTAACCAAGTGTGGAAACAGAAAATAGGGAGAGGAAAAAAATAGACACAGAATTTAACGTGGTTTGATCTACAGCTACAGTGAACTTTATGCCTATGTGCATAATAAGCGAAACAGAGGAAATTCACTATGATCAATGAAGATTACAGACTAGCTTCCCAACAATTCAAATGCTAACCCCCATGGTTGCTGAGATTGGCCAGTCCCTCTGCTTCCACCACTAATGACTAATCTCTAAAGAAAAATCCTTGTCAGGTCACACCATGGGCTTTTTGGTCCAGTCACATGTCAGGTCAAGCTCATAATTAAATAAAAGCCAATTTATTACAGGTGGGGAGGAAATGCTTAAGAAGGGCGGGTAATGTCTTTTTATAATGATAATAATGATTACAATCTTGGGAATAACGAATTAGTTTTCTAAACTTGAACCAAAAGCGGGAGTTTAACATTCCACACATCAGATCCCTAGGAATTCTAAAACATTCCATGAACCAAATGCCCCCAATCTAATCAGGATGAGCCTGTTGTTATAAATCATCCTTTATATCGAAAAAGCACTTAGCCTAAGCCTCATTCTTTAGAATCCTAAAATTCAGTACTGCCAGCATCTTTAACCTTCTGATCCCCATTATTTGCTGTAATTCCATAAAGGACCTTAAGAGCTATATCCACAACAAGATGAATACAAAAAGCAGCCAACTAATGGCAAAAGCAAAAAGACAAAATTACAAAAAATAAAAATAAAAATTCCAAGAGCTCCATACTTAAAAAACCACTGATATATCAATTTCTGAACATTAAAATCATTTTTCTTCCTGCCTAAACCTACCACCAGAAAATTCTAGGACAGTAATGCACACGAGTCATGGTCATTTGGTAGATTTTTAAACCTATCATACATCATAATGTCATATCAACTATCAAGAACAAAGTTATACTTGGAATGAATACCCAATATATGATAGGACCTGTTAAAAAACACTGCATCTAATTCTATATGCATTTCATTGTTTAGTTTGGTTGGGGGGGTTACATCTATAGAATATATACTAATTTTTTGCTTCTGTCTAATCATGCACAATAAAACATGAGAAGAACATAATCCTGGAAGCATTAAATTACCTTTCGATCACCAAGCATGGGTGTCAACCCACCAGGAAGATCCTTCTCAACAGTAGCAAAACCACTTTTTGGGTCACTAGTTTGTCTGCAAATAAAAGAACAAACACAAACATCAGTATATTAACTGAAAGAAAATGACAGGGAGGATAGAAGAAGCTACTCAAAACCATGCAAGCTATGTTCATTTAAAATTGGAAATTTTCAAAAACTTGCACAATCAAGTACACAATTTTTTAATTTTACTGGCATAATACCCTTGGAAAAAAAATGAAAACAAGTTTCATTAAGCTCCAACTCCTAACACAATATGATGCTTGGGGTTACTTACAATACCAAATCACTTTTCCACACAAAATGAATTATCAACATTTTTTAAATACATTCTGCATTCTGGAAGAAGGAGAAGAATTGGAATTTTTGGCAAGAGTAGGTAGGGGCTTGCTTTATGCCAAAAGCGATTTCACTGTATACTGGAATTCAAACACAACATATCATGTTTATAGCCTTTAATGTTTTGATACGAGATGTGATTTTATCTAAGAGTACCCAAACAAAAACAATTTTTTTTATAGAAAAAGAGATTCACTCACTGCATTTTTCAGAAAGCAACCCCAGACACACTTATGAAAAGAAGTGCAGGCAATGGGCAGGGGAATAATGAGAAGATATGAAATGAAATGACAAGACATGGACCAGGAATTCTTTTCTTGTTCTATAGACCGAGATATAGATCACTATATGCACCCCCAACAATTCGTGTCATAAGTATTCAACGTTAAAAATAACGAGTCTTTACTCCAAAAATATAGGCATGTACTGAAAGAAAGTACAATGTTTTAAGAGGAGGGAAAATAAATAGTCTTAATTTAAGAAGCATGTCCCTCATAGCAGCTCTAACTTTCATCAGCAAATCACAGAATGAAGTATGCTCCTAGTTTTTCATTTCATTAAAAACATACCCTGGTTTGACATGACCACTAAGAACAAGATAGGGTGTCTTTAAACGAGTTTGAGCTTCCCTCATTCTCTCCACAGACAATGATGGTGTATCTGAACTCCTCATTTGCTTCATCTTCAATTCTTCTTGATATTGCTTCATACGCTTTTCTTGCTTCATTTTGCCAGGTCCTTTACCGTGGAACTTATGAGAAATCATCCGAAAGGCTTCCTTAGGAGTCAACTGGCAGCAATAAAAGAAAAAGTCAATCAAGGAGAAGTGATGTTCCAATTCGATACTTGGAAATAAATGATACTAAGCATTGATTAAAAATGCATTTGAGGCCAGTCCCAATTTCAAGGTTCTTTACAATTCATATATATATATATATATTGACATAATGGTGTGCCACTCCCATATACCAAAGCAAAACACAGATAACCTTTCCTTTTGGCTATTAGAAGAAAACACACCATACCCTATATGGCTATATATATCTATATAGATAGCATATATAGCAAAGCCCTGTGACATGGAACAATTACATAAACAGGTTAGATGATATCTTCCATATCTAATACCCAATATCTAAACAGCATACATAACAAACACCATATCTAATATCTTCAATAAATCATGATAATATTTCCAAATATTTGTTATTTCTTTACATACCAGGCAGCACTTCATGCTTGCACCTAATTATCCACCCTTAACATTTTGGATTTGTTATTCAAGACAGATTGATTTTAAACAGGTTAGTTGTGAAACAGGGATCTCAAAAAGGTGTCAGTGGACCTAAAAGGTCAAAGTCACAATATATGTAAGATTGCTATCAGCTTATTCAGTGCTTAACAATTATGCCACTAAATCAACCCAAACAAGAAAAGAAAAAACGAAAAAAAAAAAACAGGAGATAGGGGGAAATGATGGCATGTACATAAAATTGATGAGCTACAATTTTATACGGAAAAAAAATGATAAGCCATAATTTCAGGCAATACAATTTAGCACCCAAATTGAAGTCTTTACATAAGATATCGGTACCTATTGCTCTCACCATATGATAAGTATCTAAAAACCACAATTGAGGCCACCAAATAAACATCAGCATCCTTTGGCAAAAATTCCCAATCCACACCAGATGATCATGCCAAGTTGCAGTGAGGAAAGAGGAAGTGATTGAATAACCTATAATTTCTTCTCTCTAAAGGCTAATAACATTGTGATCTTTTTACAGTTATTTGTGATCTCTGCCTCCAACCCTCACCCCTTCTCTCTCTCTCTCTCTCTCTCTCTCTCTCTTGTATATGCTTGGTAAGTAAATTGTAGAAAAAACAATGAGATCTAACCCGAAAAGCAATTACCCCAATTCAAATGTGTGTAGGTGCCCCATAAACAAGTTCAATCCTTAGCAATGTTGAATCAAAGCCTATATAAACACCCCCATCCCTCACCCTTTTTTGCATTTTACACCTAGTTTATGTCTCCAAAGTGTTCTTTCTTAAGGCAAAAATGTCAATGCAGTGATCATATATAATATAATAAGAACATAGTGTTATAGTAGTAACCATATAAGCAAAAAATATGAGGTAAAGAACATGGAAGACTTACAATTCTACCGAATTCATCTGTCCTCTCAATGCGAATCTCCTTTTTCTTTTGTTCTTCCTTTCCTTCATCGTCTACGATCCCAACCAATTTGCTTTTCTTCTTGTCCATGTTTCTACCACCCCATTCAATGCTTTCTTTAAGCGTTCCTCGCTCTTTGAGCAGTTTCAATGCACCTGACAATCCTTTCCCAACAGCAACTTCATGTATAGTTTCATCAGGAATTATATCCTCTTTGTCTTCTGAATCGGGTTGTTCATCTTTATTTGTTTCTTTAACTTCAGTCCATCCACCAGCCTCGTCACTCTTTCCTTCACCAGGAGCATTTGCCTCTTCCTCATCATGCATGAAAACATCTTCACTTTCTGGCTTACGTGCTTCTGAAACATAGAAAAGTAGCATACCTAAGTTATACCTACTTATCAGCTTCCCCTTTATATAATTTATAGACCAACAGTTCCAATGAGCTAACACAACATTGTTTACATGTCAGAACGCCTATTATATTCAACTAGCACAACAAAGAAAGATTACATCCCATTAACATAATTATTGCACCATTGACATAAATGATAATAAGAAGAGCACAGGGAAAGTAAAAGATTAAATAGAAGACTGCCAAAAGAAACCGCAAAATAACTCCAAAAATCCAAATGACTATAAAGCATCAGCCCATCTTTATTTGTTATAAAATGCAACTTTTACCTGCTAGCTAACCAGCATATATTGGATGGCTAGAAAAATGTCAAAAAAAAAAAGATTCAGTTTTATATTTAATCAGAACAGTCACACTTTGTAACACTGAGGTAGTATGAATTTTATTATATTAGAAATGCACAAATAATTAAAAAGGAATTTACCTTCATCAATCTGGAGACCCCAGACAAATTCTTCCATCTCTGTGAAGACCACCTTGTTTTCTCGTGACTCTCCAGCAGTAGGGTTTTGATCATCTACAGTCTCATTAGTATGATTTGAGGTGGCAAGCAAGGCAATAGCTTGAGGGCCAGACGCCCCTTCTTCCTCCTGCTTTTTAAGAGCTAATCTTCTTGCTTTTTCTAAAGATTTGCGAAGATCCTCATCATCATCTGCAAAAGTTGGAGTTTCATCTTCCTCTGTTTTAACATTTATAGTTTGTTCAAGACGCAGTAATTTGGAGGCTTCATCTGCTTTAGCATAAGCAGACTGGTAAGCATTATTTCTCATCTCAGCCTCCAATCTTTCTTGCTTGTCTTTCATGGCTTGCCTCCTAGCATCTTTTCGAGAACCAAGGTCACCAACACCCAATCCTGAAGAGATAGCTTCAGCTTCAAGGGCATTGATGTCTAGCTTATCTTTCTTCCGCAAGGATTTTTTCTTCTTGGGCTTCTTAAATTGAAGCATTTCTACACTAGTATAGTAATCTGATGATACCTTTGCAGACAAAGTTAGATCTTCAAAGGTATTCGTGGAAACACCTGTTAACCTTCTTCGTAGCTGTAAATATTAAAAAAAAAAGATACCCTTCAGCAAAAAAAAAAAACAATTTAAGAGCAAAACACATGAACATATGATATATTCATATGACCAACTCAATTCTGAGGAACAAATTCCAAGAGGAAAAAGTAGTGGCAAAAGAATAATAGACAGGCAGTCACATAAACAATGATATGACACAATATCCTGATCACATGATGGTCATAACCCTGGAAAAATTGGAGCTCCTTCTTTACTTGCTTGCAAAATATTTCATAAAATAAAAGCAAAGCATAAGCTACCTCTTCAAGTTTCTTTTCGGCTTCACCTGAGAATCGTCCCCTTTCATCCAAAGTGAAACCCTGAATAAAAAAATCAGATGAGTACAAGCATCCACAAAAACTACCTTAATCAACATCTGTTGCTTTGGAATGTAAGAGGAAAGGAAAAGCAGCAAACCTCATCTGCAGCCGGATCATCATATTGTGGAAGTATTTTCTTCTCCACAGAGGGGTCATCGTTGAACCTGAAATTGAGAGTGCAGGCTTCATAAGATTCTTTATACTTCATTTTAGTTTCTATTTCCACTATTTCAATTATAATAGATAGACGACAGTAATGATCATCTTACTTATCATCATATATGCCAGTTTTCTTTTTTGCAGCTTTATAAGCCTCATCCCGTTGTTTTTGTTCTCCGATTTCCACGTTCTCAAGCATATCAACCTCTGCCATGTGAGAACAAAAAACTCTGTTACACAAAGATGTGTGTCACTCACAGACTTGAAACTGGAAAAATATAAAAAGTGCACCAAGCAGTTGTACCTTCATTAAGGTCACCATCAGCAAGTATGGGCTGATCTTTGATAGTCAGAACTACTGTCCCGCCTTCCACAACTTTGTCAAGGCCATGAAGAACTTTCACCCCCGCCAGATTATCTGTCAAAGATATTCAACATATAAGTATATTTTACCTACCAGATTATCAACAATCAAACATAGATTTATATCCCCCACAGAAATAAGTAAAATGCCACTAGACTGCTGGATAAAGTTTAGGGTTTTAATGTCAGTTTTTCATATGTAGCATTGCCAACCAATATCATTTAGATTGTGCGTCAATAATGATATACTAAATCCAAAATTATTGCAGTTTACATAGTTGACAGTCATCACAACTAGTGATCGAGTTGCTATTATTGAACTTAAGCTTTATCTTTCATGATCAAGCCAATTGCAATCATATAAGTGCCCTAACTATTTTACTTCTATTTAATTTAATTATGAGTACAATCAGAATAATGATATTAAATGTAATAGTTCTTACATTTTATTCTATCATTTTATTTTAAAAAGAAAAGACATTAAAAAAAGACATCTTTTATTAAAATTTGGCATAAGGTTTAAATTGCTTCTCGTTGGATAATGATATGAACCTATTATGCTTTATTTATTATTCATATACTTCTATCTATTATATATCTTTTATATTATTCCACATATCACGCTGGTGTAAAGCTAGTCAACTTAATTTGCAAATCCAAAAGTTTCCAGCTGTTCCTAAAAGTTGTCCTGAAAACCTCTACCAACAAATTGGATATTCAAAATGTAATTATTTTTTTTCTTTTGGGGGGGGGGGGGGGAGGATAAAGAAACAAGCAAAAAAATTTACCCTCAGTGTGTTGGGCTGTATCCTCATCTTCACTTCCCTCTACAGCAATGTTGTCCTATGGAAATTTTGATCACGTAGCATTGGTTACCTATCTAAATTGGAAAAATCAATATCTTACAGAACATATTAAGGGTACGAGATAAAGAAAATAACCTGCTCCTCAAAAATCTTTGAGAGCTGCAATGCTCTTTCCTTTTCAAGCTTACGGCTTTTATTAACCCATGCTGTGATCTCAGAAGCAGCTTCGGATTGTTTTTTTGTTCTTGCTTCTTTCATCCTGTACAAAATAAAAAGAATATTGTCACAATTCACGACAGAATGGATTTCATACTTTGAAATGTAATGTTCAGAACTCAGATCATCATAATAAATCAAAAGGTTGACACAAGAAATGCTAGCATCAAGAAAACCTAAATTTAAAGACCAAATTATCTTATGCTATGTTTGGATGGGAGGTATGGAGGGAGTGGGAAAAGTAACTCAATCCCTTGTTTGGAAGATTTTTTTTAGGAGGGGAAGGGAGAGAGAAAGGGTGTATTTCTGTTTAAATAAGGGGAAATAACTCTCATTCCCTCTACTTTAACTTTAACTCCCAAACAACAGGAAGAGAGTTCCCCTTCTTTCCTTACTTAAACATCCAGTCCAAACAATGGGAAATAACTCTCCCTACCCTCCCCTTCCCTTCCCCTCCACTAAAAAAATTCCAAACATACTGGTTTACATATGCTTGCTTATGAGGCTGAATGTCATATATTTCACAGATCTTGCTAATTCATAGTTATTGTTATTTTTATTTTCAGTCCTAGGGGTTTCTTAGTAATTCTCATATTTCCTGGTTGGGTTGTATTTGGGCATGGGTTTATATTATATTATATAAGTGTTAATGGGTTTTTCATGTCCAAGTTTCCCTTATGAGTAGCAGTAGAGTTTGAATCCTTATAGGATTAGGAATCTTTCTAGTAGCATGAGTTAGAGTAGATCTACTTAAACAGTTATAAAGCCTTGTTTTAGAAAATAATAATGAGATTTATGAATTGTGGCAACAAATTACTCACTTCTTGGTTTTGGGATACAATTAGAGCCTAGCTGTGATGCCTAAGGGACCCTAGGTGTCAAAATCAAGGTATTCCTTTCCCTCTTCTCATCTTCTATCCTATTTTCTTCCATTTATCACTTCATTCGTATTAAGACATAGAATTCAACTCTCAATCAGATCCTACAAAAGAGCCCTCAAAATTGTAAGCAGGACCCCAATTTTAAAAACCTTGATTGAAGCATAAATTTCAATTTTACATTGCAGAGTCTAATATTCAATAATAGTACAAAGTACAAACTACAAAAGTAAAAGAAATATAAGCAAACATATCAAGTAAGGATAAACTGACTTACTTCAAGATGCGCTCCTCAAGTTGTGTTGGTGACAGATGTGCTGAGGTTTCACCATCTTGTTCTTCTTCATCGAGCTTTGAGGCCTTTGCTTGCTTGCCAACCTGCTCATCTCTCTTGTCATGGTAGTCCACTTTATCATCAACATTACTCAATTCATAATCTTCCTCATGAGTCTTTCTGCTTACTCTATCTCTCGACCTTTCCTTATCTCGATCCAACTCCCTCTCCTTCTCTCTAATTTTATCTTTCCCCTTATCCTTGTCTCCATCTCTATAGCTTTCCCTCTCCTTTTCTCGATCTCTATGCTTCTCTCGCTCCCTTTCCTTCACCTTATCCCTTTCTTTTTCCCTTTCTCTATCCCTATCCCTAGTCTTCTCTTTTCCCCTCTCCTTTTCTCGGTCCTATCACCATCTTTCTCCGCCTCTCTTTCCTTCTCACGGTCTTTATCCTTACTCCGGTCTTTCTTATCTCTATCCCTCTCGTGCTCTTTCTCCCTATATTTCTCTCTATCATGATCTTTCTCCCTCACCTTACTATCTTTACCCCTGTCCTTTTCACGTTCATCCCTATCTTCCTTCTTCCTTTCCCTGCCGGCTACTTTATCCTTCTCTAGATCTCTTGCCTCTTTCAAAACATCCTCAGCAGTCCTCTTCAGCTGTTCCCTATCTTTACTTCTATGCTCCTTGTCCTCTCCTCGGCTGCTCTTCTTCCTATCCTTGCTTCTATCCTTAGGGGAATCCTCTTTATCATTTCTACCCTCGCGTGCCTCGTACCGCGATTCAGACCACTCCACATCCATCAAAACACCTACAAATAAACCAAACCAATACCCGGATTCAGCGAGTTTCCTGTGCAAATAACCATTAAAAATAAAACCAGAACCCTATTTCACATAGTGAAAAAAATAATAATAAATTAAGCGAAAGTAGCAGTTCCTTCATAAACCTAAATTCAAAAATTCTGAAACTGAGATTCCAATATAAAATGAAGTAATGAACACATTTATCGAACATCTTAAGGGCAGAAACCAAAACCCCAAAAATAAAAAATAAAAAAACCGAGAACGCAAACTCAGACAATAAAGGACCAAATTTGTGAATTTAAATAAACCCAAAAAAAAATTATTATGAATTCAAATGCTATTATGGAAAAGGGAAATGCCCTAAAAGTTAGAAGTGACGAAGAAGAGAAAGAATTTGATAGAACCCGTGATTTCATCAGAGAGAAAAATCCGCACCTTGAGAGAGTTTTCGACGACGAATTCACGAGCCTTTTGGAGTGAGTGGGAACAAGACTCGTCAAGGATCACGACGAAACCAACCCACAAGCTTTACTTACACTGCATAATTTGGGTGCGAGTGGCGGTGACGGTTTCGGTTTCGAACACCGTGAGCGTGAAGACCATAAATGAGTTTGATCTCAATGCTGCTCTTCGTCTACAAGACGATGCTGCAGGTAGAGCGCCTGAACTTTACGTGTATTTTATTCTAGCACTGGGGTGTTAAACGGACCGGGCCGACCGGTTCAGGCCCGCAGCTAAAATGGGCCTACAAGTCAGCACCAACAAGTAGTTTGAGCAGGGAAACAACTCACCGATGGTATGTTTGGATTTGTGATAAGGGATGAAATAGAGTGAGAAGTAATAGAATGAGTTTGTGTATTATTGTTTGATTTTTTAAAATTATGATGGAATAGTATGACATTGGGTGACATTCATTGCATTCCATTTTCTTCTATCTTAAATCTCACTTTCTCTTTCCCTCAAGGTAAGGGGAATGAGATGGAATTGAATGAAACAAATTATAATTCTTTTCATTCAATTCATTTTTATTGTTCTTTTTAAACAATGGAGTGGAAATTCTCCTTCATTTTATCTTTAAATATTCAAACAACAATATAAAAGTTTTATTCTATTCCATCACTTTCTACTCCATTTCATTCCATTCCATTCATCATGAAATATCCAAACAAAGCCCAAGTGATAGAGGCTGACTTCGTGCTACTCTGACAAGTTCATCACTGGCTCCGTCTAGATTGTCGTCAAGCAAGGGAGTGGGACGTTGGGTCTCATGAATCTCGTCTCGTCCAAAGCCAAAGGCGAGGGAGAGGCCGATGAGGTGAGGCAGAGGTTCTCGTCGATCAAAAACCAAAAACAAAAAAGGGCTAGGGTTCCAATTTTCTTCTTCCAAATTTTTCCTTCAATTCATTCATCTCAGATTCAATTTTTTTTTATGTTTAGTTTTATTTGTGTATTTAAGTTTTGTATTTTATTTTATGTAGGTAAAGCAGTACCACAATAACAATTGAGAAGAGGAATAGGCCTAGGTGGTGGTTAGCACAGGCTGGGTATCTTATCTGGGAGTTTTTATAGTTTGGCTTTGATCATTTTTTAGTCAAAAAGTTAATCAATTTAAATAATATTATTTATATCAATTTGGATTGAATTAGTCTGATTACATTATAAAAGCCAAATCAATCCAAACTGATTTTGGATTAAATTGGTTTAATCGATTTTTTATCAAAAAAAATTTAAACCTACAATTTTGTAAGTTAAAAACAATTTAACATATTAAAAAGAAAAAATAAGAAATAAAAGGAAATAAAAAATAGAAATAACAAAATTCACATACTTAAAATAATATTTGATCACATAAAATAAGAGAAGTGTGTGAGAAATTAAAATTATTATAAGTAAAAATATAAATTCAATAGTAGATAAATATATAATATAATATTAATCGATTTGGATATGATTGAATCAATTTTAAAAATAGAAACAAAAAATCGATCAAATCTAATTAGTTTTAAAAAAAAAACCATAAAAGTCCAAATTTATTCGGTTTTAATATAATTTTGATTTTTTATTTGGATTATATTCAAACATGTAACATCTTGAACTTAATAACCATAGTATAATTGCCATTACACCACAGTTACTAAATTTAGGCATGCTCTAAAAAATCAATGACGCATTTTCAAATGTAACCATTATGTATATACAAAAAATATGAGTCACGAATGAATATGTTTAATACACAACTCCAATATTCCACCAAAGAGATTTACATTCCATATATATATATATATATATATATATATATATATATATATATATAAAAAAAACTTACTTAATCAAAACATATATGTAACTACCATATAAAGACTCGATCAGGCCCAAACGCAAACACCTGGAGAGAGATCTCCTGCACCTGATCCTCCTCGGGATTCTCGCCAATATCCCTTCCATACAAAGGCTCCATATGGGACATGGTTCTACGGACAAGAGTCCGAGTAGACAACACTACAGACTCCTCTCTAGGGGTGTGACGTAGATCACACCACAACTCCCGAATAGGCATAACGAACTCCAAGCGTAGGGTAACATCCAGAGAAAAGAAAGGTTCTCCATCACGGGTCCTACGAACAACCACAGAAACATCTCCCGCGTATCTAATGCGCTCCGAATTCTCGTCTATCCTCTAGGCGTCAGGACCACCATGAAACAGAACACTCAAATAACGAAGAAGGTCTCGATCAGAGGCCATCACGAACACAGGAGAATCAACACAATAAAAAGGGGTGTAATCCCTCTTCATCTTTCCCTCGATCTTTATCAAGCATAAAGTAGTATAACACAAAATAACATAACTAAGAAGTGAGATCTCCTACTTCAATACCAACATGGCAGTAAAAAAATAGAGAGGATAATATTACTATCCAGATACAATAAGCAGTAATTTCAGATATCAGTCGGCAAGATAATGCTATCAGTTACCCATCAATTTAACAAAAAAATTTAAGAGATAATTTCAATAAACAATTATTTCATCAAGTATCACACAATTGAACAAGTACAGAATGTCACAATGGTATGCAGACCAACCATGAATATGTACAATGTGACCAATTTCCTACTTTATGGAGCTAAACACAAGTTCAGAGAGAATGATAAATGAGAGATGTCTGTATCTCGTTAGCCTTAAAATTAAGTGCTTCAATATCAACAAATTATGCAATATGGTTTATAAAAGATATTCTTCACAAGATTGCGATATAGGACAGTGTTTCGGTCCTGATCGTCGGTGCGTTTGCATCAGTCTATCCCACGGTATAGAGGAGCTACCAACTGTCCATGATAGGACACTTGCACCTCGATGCCCCCAAGGTCAACAAGTGATTCATCTCCTAGGCTCACACAGCCTTAACAAATAGTCCAACGGACTTTCAATGCATGATCAATGATTCAATATATGAACAATAAGCAATCATATGATACAAAGTAGCTACCACTAGGCTCAACAGGATATTTAATTCAACATATGATACAAAATAGCCACCACTAAGCTTAACAGGATATCAAATCCATCACAAGATACAAAATAACCACCACTAGGCTCAACATGCCAACATATTTCGCAAGGTCCATACTATTTTAATTTACAAAATCATTTTTCTATTGCTTTCGGAACACTCTCTTGATTTAAATCATCTACTTTATAAACCACTTAATTTATTAAGTCATTAACCATTGTTCAAACCTATTTTTAACCTCTTGGCCGAAAATCACTCTTGAAATAAGGTTGAAATATTATTTTTCCTCCTATCCATTTTATGAGTCCCTAATTATATTTCTAAATTATCTAATTGCTTAAGTTCCCACTTGATACCAAAAATTATTGCCTTGATTTACCTCTCATGGTCGTGAACCCTAAGGGTCATTAGACCTAAAAATTTTCATCTCTTCATCATTGTTCATCCTTACTCAATTCTTTTTTTTTTTAAACCTAAGCTTCTAAATTCTTAATTACTACAAAACTTGTCTTGGGTATCCCATTTTCTTTCCTTCTTGGCCAAAACCTCCACCAAAGATTCCTAGCCCCAAACTTTTCATCAATTGCTTAACACCTAATTTCTTAAGTCCCAAATTAATGCAATGACTTTTAGCTTGGACCCTTGAATTAGGCCACTTGGCCGTTAGCCACACCTCACAAGGAACAAATATTCTTTTGTCTTTCATACATGCTTCTAAGCATCCAAAACATATCCATCAATAAATTTCATATTTTTATTCCATTAAATCATACATATCATTCAAAGTAATAGAAATCAAATAAAATCAAATAATCACAAAGCATATAAGTTATACAAACAAAGGAGTGAATCCACACATACACACAAGATTCGTTTCCTCACCACCATGTGTGGTTGAAGAGGATAAATCTCCCTCTAACCTCAAGAGAAAACAAGAAAAGAAACTCCTTGATGCTTCTTGAAGAGTTCGTCCAACACCACCACCAAAGCTCAGGAGATTCAAACCCACAAAATCAACATCTAGAGCTTGAAAAAGAGAAGACCAATGACCAAAGAAATGGTCTTGAATCACGAAAAAGAGAAGAGAACATGAAGATCAAAGATCTTACCTCAAAAGCTTCAAGTTTAAAGCTTGAAAGAAAATGATGAAGATGGAAGAACAAGGTGGTGACCACAACAAGGAAAAGCTTCCAAGTGATGAATATATTTAAGATCTAGAAGTGATTTGGAAAAACAAACATAAATGGTGGGGAAAATGGGTCATGGCCATGAGAATGGAGAGAAAATAGAGAAGAGAAAAATGAGAGAAAAAAAAGGAAAAGAAAGGTGGAAACTTTTGAGATGAAAAGTGATGTGAATAACTAAATGAAAGATTAAATTATTGTTATCTTTCTCCCTTCAAAATCGTGACCACGCAAGGGAGGAGAGAGGAAGTGGCTTCTCCAACAAGCCTTAGTTGTAGATTTCTTCATTAAATTTTGAGGAAGCTTCCTTAGGAAGTTTGGTTTCACTTTTTGAAAAAGTCAATGATGATGTCATCCATGTGATGTCATAAAGTGAACCTTCTAGAAAGATGACTTATACTCTACTAAAATTTATTATCCAATGGACAAAAGTTACAGTTAACAAAATCAGTATTTATTGTCCGTTGGATAATAGGACGTACCCGAATTTTATTTATCAGATAAAATCTCAAAAAATGAAAAGTTCATAAACTGTGTCCAACTTCAGGTTTAGTAAGATCCATCGGCCCTGTTTCACAGTCTAAAATTTTCTTGCCTCAGAAAATATTATTTTCCTGGCCCCACTTAATGCGCACGTAAATCGAAAAATATAGTAAAATAATTAAAATCACCAAAATAATTTACAAAATCATAAATATTATAAAATAAATATAAATCATGAAACAAACAATTTTCGAGATGTTACAACTCTCCCATTCTAGAAAGAAATTTTGTCCTCAAAGTTTGTCATACCTTTAGAATAAATACAAATATTGCCCTTCTATTTTTGTCTTCTATTTTCAGCTACACCATTCTAGATTACCTTAATCCTTTCTGTCGTTCATTGTACAAGCTCGGGTCCTAACACAAAACTTCCACACATTGGTGCCAACACAAAGGTGTTCTACATAGACGTCCATATAAAGCCTCATATTCACTCCTTCAAGTCGAATAAGTATTTCAGACTCTTGTAATCGCTGAAAACATTGGATGTTGCTCCATATAGAAAACATCTCCAGATCTTCAACGCAAACACAACGGTAGCTGACTCCACACTATGCGTAGGGTAGTTCTTCTCATGCACTTTCGATTGCTTTGAAACGTATGCTACTACTTTCTTATCTTTCCTAAGCACACATCTTAGACCCTAATGTGAAGCATTATAATATACCTCAAAAGGTTCGTTGGGATCGGGTAGAATTAAACATTGGCGAAGTAGTTAATCTTCTCTTTAACTCTTGAAAACTTTCCTCACGTGTATCAGTCAGTGCAAAAGTTTGATTCCTACTTGTAATTTCACCCAGCTATCTCGGAAAACCCTTCGATAATAAATATCTAATCCAACCAAACTACGAATCTATGTTACAGTCTTTGGTCTTTCCCATTGTAGAACTGCTTCAACTTTTGGATGGATCCATAACAATTCTTTCCTTCTCATTGACTAATAACATTGAAGCTTACCGTGATGATACACTAGGTCTCACGAACCGTTTTCCCAACAACTTCACCAACTACTTCTTGAGTTCAACTAATCCCGACAGTGACATTCGGTATAGTGCCGTTGAGATTTCAGAATTTTCTACCTCAAGGAACACTAAAGTTTTACAGGAACAACCTAACATGATATGATTAAAAGATAACTAATCCATTCCTAAAATCACATTTATTTGAGAAAGAAGCAACCAAGTCAAGTTAACAGAAAATATTCGATCTTCAACAGAAATAAGATGGTTTAAGCAAAGATAAGTAGCTATAAAAAGATTTAATAATGGGAGTAAATATACTCAGATCAAAAGATAACAAAGACGTAGATAATCCCAAAATCGATTTACATGATCATAGGCCATAAAAGAAAGGGTTGTTCTCCCTTCGAATTATACAATATAGATAAATGATCACTTCCTACGACACAATTTCTTTGATCAGACCTTTTGGTTAAGAGGCTTCTGCTCCACTCTTTGTATCGACTCTTCCTCCCACTTGGGTCTTGAAGCACGTATATTGCCAAAGGATGGCTCCGTCTTTAGTTGAGTACAATCTCAGAAAACGTGTCCAGGTTTCCTACACTTGAAACATACGACTCCCTTAAACATACACTACTTTGTTACATGACTTCTTCCGCATTTCTTACATATTAGTAAAGACACCACGGTTTGACTGGATCTACTACTACTAGCACCTCCTCCATATATTTGTTGTTGCTATTAATTTCTCAGCAATTGGAAATATGATTTCTGTTGAGAATGATTAACATTACTGTCATTTCCCCTTGGGAACTGGGATGGTTCAAGGTTATTGTTTCTCGTGTTTCACGATTGGTCCAACTTCTCAATCCATCAACATTTATCCAACAGAGCTGGGAACTGCTCTATTCCCAAAGGTAGCACCACCCGCTTCAGGTTATGTCTCAATCTTTCTTCAAACTTTTGACACTTCCATTCCTCATCGGGTTGAAGTTGAAAATAACTTTAGAACTTTGATAAGCTCTTAAACCTTGCCACATACTCACTGACAGTCATGGTCCCTTGTTTCAAACCAAGGAACTCTATTTCCTTAGTGTGCCTCGCACTTGGCTAGAAAGTACTTCTTTAGAAACTTGTTCTTGAAGACTTCCCATGTGATCATCATTTCCTTCAACTACTCGTTGCGCTCCAGTCCACCAACCTTCTGCATCTCCAACAAGCATGAAGGTAGCATAAGTTACTTTCTTATCGCCAACACATCTCATTCCTTGAAATATCTTCTTTAACTCCTTGATCCAAAGTTCCACTTTATCTGGATCAAATTCTCTTTTAAATTGTGGTGGGTTGTTACAACGAAACACCGACAAGTTCTGAGCTTCTATCGTCGTTCCTATTACTGGGTAGCCATTTGGTTTTGTTGTATGATGATGTCTGCCATCCTTCGCATTGTTTCAGCAACTGCAGCCATACTTTCATCGTCTAGTTCTTATGTTCGCTGCACACCTTTACCACGTGCCATTATTTTTCTTCAAAGTCAACCAATCGAAATACAATAAAAACCAAAAGCTCAACTCAAACAATAAGGTCTCCTTTCGGAAATCAAACACAAAGAGTCACATAACACAACAAGATAAACCTAACCACAAACCCAATAGACTCAAACTTGAGCTCCTTCATTCTACCTTCTATGGTGCGATCTCCTGCAAGCCTTCAACTCCTAAGTAGCTCTTCAAGCCAAACTTACGCCAGATATTCTTTACCTAAGAAAATCGGCTCTCCAAAACCTCTTGGATTTCGCAATATGTACCTTTGCAAGTCATATTTAACAACCCTTCATCTAACTCATTGGCTCAAACAACTCTAGAGGTATCACAATAAAGGGTATAAATGCAAACAAATCTTAAACGAGTTTAGTCATACTAGCTGGACTCCTTACCATAAGAACTCCTACTCCCTTAGTACGCCTAGGTGAAGTCATAGTTTTCTGTCCATACAGAACATTACATATTGAGTAGGTCAGTCCCCAATATCATATAATTATGTAACAGTAGCTACTTACTTTCAACCTATGGCAAGCCATGCATTCTTTTCCTAACATCTCAACCAAGAGACAAGGAAATACACAACACATAAGAAACTTCTAACATATCTAAGCATAGTCAATTCATACCCCAACTCAACAGGATGAACTGCTCTGATACCAACTAATGTAACATCCCGAACTTAATAACTATAGTATAATCGTCATTACACCACAGTTACTAAATTTAGGCCTGCTACTAAAAAATCAACGACGTATTTTCAAATGTAACCATAATGTATATACAAAAAATATGAGTCACGAATGAATATGTTTAATACACAACTCCAATATTCCACTAAAGAGAATTACATTCCGTATATATAACAAAACTTACCAAGTACATACAGTACATAAAACTTACTTAATCAAAACATATATGCAACTACCATATAAAGACTCTATCAGGCTCAAGCTCAATCACCTGGAGAGAGATCTCCTGCACCTCATCCTCCTCGGGATTCTCGCCAATATCTCTACCATACAAAGGCTCCATATGAGACATGGTTCTACGGATAGGAGCCCGAGTAGATAACATTACAGACTCCTCTCTAGGGGTGCGACGTAGATCATCCCACAGCTCCCGAATAGGCATAACGAACTCCAAGCGTAGGGTAACATCCAGAGAAAAGAAAGGTTCTCCATCACGGGTCCTACGAACAACCACAGAAACATCTCTTGCGTATATAATGCACTCTGAATTCTCGTCTATCCTCCAAGCGTCTGGATCACCATGAAACAGAACACTCACATAACCAAGAAGGTCTCGATCCGACGTCATCACAAACACAGGAGAATCAACACAGTAAAAAGGGGTGTAATCCCTCTCGTCTTCCCCTCGATCTTTATCAAGCATGAAGTAGTATAACACAAAATAACACAACTAAGAGGTGAGATCTCCTACTTCAATACCAACATGGCAGTAAAAAAATAGAGAGGATAATATTACTATCCAGATACAATAAGCAGTAATTTCAGATATCAGTCGGCAAGATAATACTATCAGTTACCTATCAATTTAACAAATTAATTTAAGAGAAAATTTCAATAAAAAATTATTTCATCAAGTATCACACAATTGAATAAGTATAAAATGTCACAATGGTATGCAGACTAACCATGAATATGTACAATGTGACCAATTTCCTACTCCATGGAGCTCAACACAGGTTTAGAGAGAATGATCAAGGAAACATGTTTGTATCTCGTTAGCCTTAAAATCAAGTGCTTCAATATCAACAAATTGTGCAACATGACTTATATAAGACATTCTTCACAAGATCACGATATAAGACAGTGTCTTGATCCAGATCGTTGGTGCGTTTACATCGGTCTATCTCACGGCACAGAGGAGCTACCAACTATCCATGATGGGACACCCATACCCCGACGCCCCCAAGGTCAATAAATAACCTACATTTGTCTATTCGCATCGCACTAAGGTGTAATTCATCTCCTAGGCTCACACAACCTTAACAAATAGTCCAATAGACTTTCAATGCATGATTAGTGATTCAATGTATGAATAATAAGCAATCACATGATATAAAGTAGCCACCACTAGGCTTAACAATATATCAAATCCATCATAGGATACATAACAGTTACCACT
Organism: Ormosia emarginata; assembly: GCA_029884605.1. NCBI lineage: Eukaryota > Viridiplantae > Streptophyta > Magnoliopsida > Fabales > Fabaceae > Ormosia > Ormosia emarginata. The sequence continues at coordinate 41,897,232 of JAQQTP010000089.1, read as the reverse complement.
AAGCTCAACAGGATGTTAAATCCATCACATGATACCAAATAGCCACTACTAGGCTTAATAGGATATCAAATCCATCACAAGATACAAAATAGCCACCACTAGGCTCAACATGCCAACGTCTTCCGCAAGGTCCATACTACTTTAATTTACAAAATCTTTTTTCTATTGCTTTCAGAACACTCTCTTGATTTAAATCCTCCACTTTATAAACCACTAAACCACTTAATTTATTAAGTCCTCAACCATTGTTCAAACCCATTTTTAACCTATTGGCCGAAAATCACTCTTGAAATAAGGTTGAAATATTATTTTTCCTCCTATCCATTTTATGAGTCCCTAATTATATTTCTAAATTATCTAATTGCTTAAGTTCCCACTTGATACAAAAAATTATTGTCTTGATTTACCTCTCATAGTTGTGAACCCTAAAGGTCATTAGACCCAAAAAATTTCATCTCTTCATCATTGTTCATCCTTACTCAATTCTTTTTTTTTTAACCTAAGCTTCTAAATTCCCAATTACCACAAAACTTGTCTTGGGTATCCCATTTTCTTTCCTTCTTGGCCGAGACCTCCACCAAAGATTCCAAGCCCTAAACTTTTCATCAATTGCTTAACACCTAATTTCTCAAGTTCCAAATTAATACAATGATTTTTATCTTGGACTTTTGAATTAGGCCACTTGGCCATGAGCCACACCTCACAAGGAACAAAGATTCTTTTGCCTTTCATACATGCTTCTAAGCATCCAAAACATATCCATCAATAAATTTCACATTTTTATTCCATTAAATCATACATATCATTCAAAGTACTAGAAATCAAATAAAATCAAATAATCACAAAGCATATAAGTTATACAAACAAAGGAGTGAATCCACACATACACACAAGATTCATTTCCTCACTACCATGTGTGGTTGAAGAGGATAAATCTCCCTCTTATCTCAAGAGAAAATAAGAAAAGAAACTCCTTGATGCTTCTTGAAGAGTTCGTCCAACACCACCACCAAACCCTAGGAGATTCAAACCCACAAAATCAACATCTAGAGCTTGAAAAAAAGAAGACCAATGACCAAGGAAATGGTCTTGAATCACGAAAAAGAGAAGAGAACATAAAGATCAAAGATCTTATCTCAAAAGCTTCAAGTTTAAAGCTTGAAAGAAAATAGTGAAGATGGAAGAACAAGGTGGTGACCACAACAAGGAAAAGCTTCCAAGTGATGAGTAGATTTAAGATCTAGAAGTGATTTGGAAAAACAAACATGAATGGTGGTGAAAAGGGGTCATGGCCTTGAGAATGGAGAGAAAAGAGAGAAGAGAAAAATGAGAGAAAAAGAGGGAAAGAAAGGTGAAAACTTTTGAGATGAAAAATGATGTGAATAGCTAAATGAAAGATGAAATTATTATCATCTTTCTCCCTTCAAAATCATGACCACACAAGGGAGGAGAGAAGAAGTGGCTTCTCCAACAAGCCTTGGTTGTAGACTTCTTCATCAAGTTTTGAGGAAGCTTCCTTAGGAAGCTTGATTTCACTTTTTGAAAAAGTCAAGGATGTTGTCATCCATGTAATATCATAAAGTGAACCTTCTAGAAAGATGACTTGTACTCTACTAAAAGTTATTATCCAATGGATAAAAATTATAATTAACAAAATAAGTATTTATTATCCGTTAGATAATAGGACATACACGGATTTTATTTGTCAAATAAAATCTCGAAAAACGAAAATTTTGTAAACTATGTCTGACTTCAAGTTTAGTAAGATCTTCCGGCCCTGTTTCAAAGTCCAAAATTTTCTAGCCTAAAAAAATATTATTTTCATGGCTCCACTTAACATGCACGTAAATAAAAAAATATAATAAAATAATCAAAATTATTAAAATAATTCATAAAAATTACATAAATATTATAAAATGAATATAAATCATGAAATAAGTAATTTTCAAGGTATTACAAAACACCCTTAATCTTATTTAATCAATTACTAAAAGTGGACATATAAAGAGAGTAGCATAATTCAATGCATGTAATTACACTCCATCTCATTTTCTCTTCCCTAATCTTCCACTTCTCCCTTAGGCCCACTAGGAGGCCATTTAGAGGCTTCATTAGGGAACCCCTTTACCAAGTCAACAAGATGGGTTCTAAGCCTTACAAATGAAAAAAAATCTATCAATTACTTAAAAAAAGAAAAAAATTATCAACAAATAAAATTGTAACAACTAATGCTTAGTTAGTTTAAGTGGTTCGATATTTATTTTTTTAAATAAAATCTCAAGTTCAAATATTCTAAATATCGATGGGTTTATACCAAAATAAAATTGTAACGACATACAAATTTAAAATTCAACCTCCATTACATTTGAATTAAATCTCAGAGTTTATTCATTTACCTTATTTTTATAGTAATATAATTTTGTATCTAAATTAAAATATTTCCATGAAGTTTTTTTTCTCAACCTCGCTCGATCTTCTACTGTGTGCAATATTAAATATAACTTTTATAGTCGATATTGTTTTTTATTTTTGATCTGAAGCAAGTATTGCTTTTAGAAGGTGTTTTTTTTTTTTATACAAAACGGGGCCGAAGCCCAACCCCAGAGCAATTAGCAAGCAGGAGAGGTCTCAGACCAGTAAAAGGACCTTCCTAAATGACTAGATTGAAATCAAGCTCTAAGCTCTAGTGCATGTTTGGTTCGGATGTTTTGAGTTGTTTAACAATTTATTTTATAAAAGAAGTTATTTATTATTGTACCATCGTGTTTGAGTTTAAAGTTAAAAGAAATCAACAGTTTTTTTTTTAAAAAGAAGTTACTGGTTTATAATCTCCATTGGTGAGCATTATTTCATTAAGCTGTTATTTTTCAAAATTTGTGACGAATGGACTCGTGTCCGTTGAGTCGTCTAATTACCAAAAAAATAATTTTATATTTTTTTTATAATTTAATATATAAAAATAATTTTTTTTACATTTAAACACTTTGTTCCAAGTTCTAAGCTTGGGCACTAGGTTAGAATAGAAGTAGCTTGGTAGATGTTTACTTCTCCCTCCCAGTTATTGGACACTATCTTTGAAACCTAGGTGTTGGAGCCACATTGCTTCTAATCTAAAGGGTCCATTTGGTTGGAAAGGCTCCCTATGGTGCAGGCTAATCAAGAGGAGATGGTGATTAGAGTGCACCCTGGGGAGGACTTTAACAACAGCTTCATGGAATCTGAGTCTCCACCTCACATTGCACAAAGCTCGATCAAGTCGTTTAAAGACTCGTTCAAGCCCCTCCCATTGACGGCCTCTCCAAGTAAACTTCGTTCCTTCTGATCCAAGATCTATTAAATTACAAGCATTTATCCAATTAGAGAAGGCACGACATTTTTTGCCATCTACAGGGACACCTCCCTTCTTTTCCTCCTTACGCGCAATTTCATTGAAATCATATGTCAAGAGCCAACACTTATCTATCAAAGGAGCAATATCTTTAGTTCTAGCTAGAGCCTCTTTACGTTGGTTTTCTTGGGGACTAGCATAAACTATGGTTAGAATCCAAGGTTCAGAAGAGGTATCATTCACTTTCACTTGTAAGAATTGGGGGTTGCTCTCAAGAAAAGAAATATGAATATCACAGTCATTTTAAAGGAGCCAAATACTGCAAGCAAACCCCCTAGCCTCCCAAGCAAGCACCCTAGGACTTCTGTCCTTTTTTCCCTTAGCGCTTAACACAGAGTCCTTTTTTTGGCCAAGTCCGTCTTATCCCTTTCTACTCCCCCCAAACACTTGTAATGCCCCATAGCGAGACCCACCTCCAATGTTCGTTTTGTCTTTGACGTCTTCTCCATTCACTATCCCTACGTCTTAGAAGCTGTATTAGTTTGATGTCGTATGTTTTGGCTGGGTGTTTGTTGCCCCGTTACATCACAAAAAAAATTTTATTAAGTTAATAAAATTAAAATAAGTGAATTATAATACATGTTATAGAATTAGTAAGAGTTGAAAGATTTTTCTTTGATCTTATGTTCAATTATATATTTGATTTAAGTTCAAATTTGAAGTAAAAAAGAAAATTACTAGCAAGTACGTATGAAAATCAAAAGGTTATACAATCATGAATGAAGATTTAAAATTTGTCAAAAGCCATTTGGGCTTCATATAGGCTTGAGTGAGTAATAAAAAAAACGTAAACTTGTTAAGTAGGTTGTCTAAGATAAAATTAAACTAAAACAAAACAAAAATAAAAATAATATTAGAATAATGAAAACCTAATAACCAGATTACCACAATTAGTGTCAAAATAATAATAAAACTAAACACAAACAAATATGATATACATTAACAAAACACCAATCCCTACAACAACAATCACAAAGTAACCCCTTTTAACACTTCAACAAAGCATCATCACTCTTAAACCACAAAATGACTTAAAATTGGAAAGCTAATACCTACAATACCACCATCAATGTCAAAATAACCAAAACAAGCACAAACAAATATGTTATAGATTAACAAAGTAACCTATGCAATTAATCATCTATTAACACATTAACCTCATTTTACCCATTAATAAAGCATAAACACTTAACAACAAAATCAGTTAAAAATGGAAACTTAATTACTATAATTTCACCATTCCAAGGTCTCATCCTTGACCAATTCACAACATCACAGAGGACGAGCATAAGAACATGGACACTAATGTTATATGTTCTATAAAAACTGGAACTTGGTCTAAAAGATGATAGAACTTTAGTGTCTATGGTATAGATTAATCGAAGTTGGTGTCCATTTTTCATGATAGAACTTGATTGATTATTTCTTGAAACGATATCTTAGGCAATACATGATTAATGAGATAATAAGGACATTATTTGGGACGTATGAGTCTTTCAAGCCAATCTTAAGATTAACATCCTTAAAACTCCTTTAAAACCTTATGAGTGACAAGAGCCTAATAATTTTTTTTATTTTCTTTCAACCACATCGCCTAACCTATTTTAGTACCTTACTTTCTTTTTAGAAAACTCATGGATGCATCACATTTTATTGAGCAAGATATCAATACATATGGATGCAAGTTTTGATGATGCCTTTCATTCTTTTAATGATTAATTTTGAAGATTCAGGGATAAAATCAAGAAAAAGCAAATAAATTCTAGGACAATTTACAAAGGCAACTAAGCAATTGAAGAGAGTACAAAGAATTGAAAAATATTGTGTTGCACTTCCCAAGATCATAAAAAGATTCAAGTTTGGAGGTAGTGAAAAAAATAAAAGAAGAAGAAGAAGAAGAATTAGGCATCAAGTTTGGCATCTTTGATCATCGTTGTTATCTTGTTCATATATACTTCACTGAGTGCATCAATGGTTTTCTAAAATTTGTGTTTATCTATCCTTTTTTCTCATAGCCATTCACTCAGGCCTCATATTACAAGCTTTAAGAGTCCTTTGATATTTGATGATGTGTTGTTCTAGATTAATAGAGAGAAACATGAAAGTTAAGCCTATGGAATAGGAAATAAAACTCTTTTAGAGATCAATCTTTGGTTCTTGATTGCATCATCTCATTCGGGTTGCTTGATTTAATTCTTGCATGACTACACACGTGCCAGAGTTAGGATTTAGAGTTGTTACGTACTTATGGAATCTTAGTAATGTGTGAATCTCAACTATAAAAGTTTATGCTCCTAATGATTATTGCTACATGTTGAGGAATTGAATTAATCCACGAGGTAAATGATTTTTTTTCCTATTTTCTTACATTATTTTCACGTTAACAAAAACTTAAGTTTAAGCATATTTGATATATCTTATTTTGTGCATTTATTTTATATTTTCATTACGTGACTTATTATAGTCTCTCTTAGATGATTTAATCTACTTTAATCGATTTGATTTTTCTTGATTGATTTAATTGAATCAAGTATCTCCTAGTTGATTCGATTTTGATTTCTAGGAAAGTCAACGAAGAAAAAACAAAAAAGAAACTCAATCATAGTTATTTTAGACAACTTTTGCTGTCAGACCTATTATAGTATATTGGGCATAATATTTTGCTCTAGAGATTGTATTGATATAATTCTAAAGACTCTAGAAAATGATCTACAAATCTTATATTGACCAGTTTTTCAAATGCCGCCATCTTCAAGGAGCAAACTTTGTCACAAAGTCACACAAGAATAGGGAGACACTGCCAAAACATGGTCCCCAACTAATTCCTATTACATTAGGACTTCAACTTTCCCTAATTAACGAAGCTTGGCTGCGCAGTAAGGATATACTTGTATAGACACGTAGATGAGAAATAAGAGATGATATTCATTGAAGACACATTGGAGGAACGAGATGATGATATCTTTATGTTTTCTTGTATTCTTGTTTTACTTTCAATGATGTGTTATATTCTTTGATCTTGGGCTTAGATGGACCCAAATTTGAAGTTTTGTTTAACTTAGATAATTCAGTTACACATTTGTTCTCTTTAAAATTTGATCGTTGCTTCCTTTCCAAACCCTATCACAGAAAAGCGTCAACAGCAAAAGTCTCTTTTTTTTAAGGTGATCACCGGTCACATGGAGGTGGATCTTCACTTCTATAGTGGTTTTAGTGACCCCCTTTCTTATAAATACATTTCTCTAGTGAGAGTTTTCTTTTTTCTTGTAAGAGTTTTTTCTTATCTTTTGTGAGAATTCCCTTTCCTCTTTTGTGGGAGTTTTTTTCTTTCTTTTTTATTCCTTTTCTTTTCCTTTATGCTAGAGTGTAAGTGTTAGTGGCAGCACAATGGACTATAAGCTTGGGATGCACAATTATTTTAATTTTTTCGGTGAGTCGATGTGTATCACAGAATAAGCTTGTGGCCCTCGTGTTTGAACCACTAGAATAGTGTGCTTAGTTGCTACTCTGCTTTGTTGTTTAGATGCTTGTGTCAATCACTCCTCCTTAGTGTCGTTACAATTGGGCGCTTAGATACCGTCAGCACTAAGATTAGAGATCTTGTGAGCTCACTTGTATAATATTGTCTATCTATTGTGTGATACAAAATTGTCCTTGTTCTAGTGTTTTTTTTTTTTTTGCTCTGCAATATTTTTCTTTATTGTAAATCTTAAGTTTTAGTTTGATCCCTAATCAGGTTCTCTTGTAGCAGTTTGTCTTATGTAAGCAAGTTATTGCCTTTGTTTCTCAATAAATGAAAGTTTGTTGACCCAAAAACAAAATTTGAACTCGATTTTTTTATTAATGTTTCTAATTGTTTGGCCACTAATCTAAATGAATAGATTACTTGCATGAAACCGAAAGGTAATTGTATGAAAAACATCTTGAGTTAAGTTCCACGAATCGTGTGCATTGTCTATTGAACATAATTTGTATAGATTATTTAACAATCTCTCGTGTATTAATGCTTTCTTAATATTGATTTTAATCTATATTTAATGAATATAGGTTAGGTTATAATAGTTTTAATATCCATCCGAAGGGGAGTGCTAATTTGCTTAGGAAATTGGATCTTGAAATTAAGAATTGAAGAACAGACATGCGAATTGACTAAGGTAGCAAAAGGACTAAGAAGATGAAATCAAAAGCCCCAGGTCTTTTTAATTAATAAAACCACTTGTTCTTGTCACGTACACCCAGGGCAGTCTTCAGCTACCTTAGTCATGCCAGAGATCAAGCGCACTCCTCTCAGTATAATCTTTTACGAGGGAAAGGGTACACTGGGAATCAATTTCCACCCTAACATGCCTGCAATCCAGCGACCAAGCAACGTTAAGGTCATGAAGCACACCCCATATGATGGACATAATACCCAAATTAGCAAAGAAACAACCAAGAACAGACCTGGTGGCATCTTATTAACCCACCGCAATCCGCATTATGGTTATTCCATATAGAGCCATATGTATTTAGGTAAACCCAGCCAGGAGGGGAGAAATGCCAGGAACACCAATGTGATTGTTTAGCCCTTGAAGGGTTGAGAAGCTCAAGATATCCAAAATAATTAGAGAAGCTGCGGACCTTGACCCAAAATCTGATGAGAATGTCACGAGAGTCTCCCCTACTAGGATCAAACGTGCTCATTCCACACCTGTCAAAGAAGATGTGCAACAACACCAAATAACAAGCACCATTCTTTCCCTTGAACCAAATTGTGGTTGTACAGGTTGAATGACAACCATTCTTGCAAACTCAAAAAAAAAAAAAATTGTGGCAGAGCACTACCAAATATGCGAGCCCATAAATTCCCATTATTGGACTAAATTATACTGAGGTAATTACTATATATAGGGCATAAAGGTGGTACTTTGAGGGGGTGCATTCATGATTGCCATGATGAGGAAGGATATTCTATTATTGCATTTGTCATTTCTGTTATGTAGATATTTTCTTGAATCTGGGGGGTGGTATCTGGTTTGGGTGCCAGTGAAACCGTTGCGAAAGATGCTAGGGTCCCTATATGGTCGAGTGCCCGACACAACTGGTTGTCTTACTATGAAAGCCTTGCTTAGTTAGCAGGTAGCCTGATTAGGTGGTTATCCTGTACTTTGGGCAACTATGTCAAGCCCAGAATAGTCCACCAAGCCAAGCGCAGAGTGAAGGTGTTCTGATGCTCATCCCCCTAGCCAGCCAGCCAGCATGGTCCAAACCCTAATTTCTTTGTTTAGCATTTGCTTGTTTCTTATTCCTCTTAGGCTCTTAGCATAGACACACGAGATTGCACTAGGAAGATATCGAAGCCAAGTCCTTGATTGTAAAAATTGATTTATAGAAGATCAAATTGAAAATGACCTTATGCAGAGAATCACGACTTATGTTTAACAAATATACTTGGAATAATTTTCACCCAAAAAAATAACTTGGAGCAATAATCAAGCCATAGTGACATTTTCCCTTCATGCATTCAAAGGGTAAAAGGTACTTTGGTTAGACACCAAAGCCATTGATTGATCATCCAAATTTCTCGTATGATGTATTTCCCGGAAAGAAAATTCAAGGCCCCAAAGACTAATTTCATCCATGGTTGGTGCATATAGAAAAGGAAAGGGGAAAAGCCATATTCTTCCCGCATTGTATGCCAGCTAGGGACCTGTAGGCAGTGCCTCATAACCATCATGGTAAATACTCATATCTCTTTCAACTGGGATGCACTTCAGGATGGCTGCTATTAGCATGCTAGTGGCACCAATTAAGACACTGAGTAACCAGAGTTCCCAGTTTAGAGGGAACGTGCTGGCAAAAGTTCCCAGGAACTGCACTATGATCACTTGAATTGCGACCGTTGAGAAAATTATCGCCAAAAATATCCAGCTATCAAGAATGCCTCTGAAAATGTTTATTTTTTCTAGTTCTCGGCAGTTTATCTCATTAAACACCTAGCAAAAAGGGGGGAAAACAGCAGAGTAATTAAAAATGCAAACACAATCCACTGATCATTTCTATATTATCGTGTGTACCAAGTCAATATAACAAGAATATTTCAGGCCAAATTGATGGATTTTAGAAGCCAATATAAAACAAAGGCATGAACAAATTATAACTGGTTGAAATAGATTTGAATTTGTGATTTTAACACGCATCCTTACTATGAGAGAAGGTTCCTGTCACATCCAAAGATAATAGACCTAAATCACCCAATAGGCCAATATATATAACCGTTAAAACCAAAGATAATAGACCTAAATCACCCAATATGTACAACAAAAATGATCATCCTACACTCCTTTTAGGAGTGTAGAAACTATTAACACTCTTTTCAAGGGTGTTGATTAAGTGAGAGAAAATGAATAAGAAAAAATATATATGATAAATGGTATTAGGAGAGATGTGAAAAGAAGTGTATGCATTTGAGAAAGTGAATAAGAAAAAATATATATGATAAATGGTATTAGAAGAGATGTAAAAAGAGGTATATGCATTATTTGTGGTAAGAATATAAGAACTGTATTTAAAACCAAAGATAATAGACCTAAATCACCCAATATTTGCCTTCTTGTTATAAGGCTAAGTATAACAATATCGATAACTACAGGTAATTAACTAGTGTAACACGGGTTTTATAACAAATTATTCTTTATAATTTTTTTAAAAATTTTGCCTGTAAAATTTTCCAAACAGTTTGATTAAAATATTAGGTAGTTTCTTTTCACGGAGCACGTGACAATGTTTCTATTTTTAAAGCATTTATTCCCCTCTTATTAAGTTATAATAAATCAAAATTAGGTGTATTTCTCTCAAAAGTAGTATGCCTGTCTGCTGGGCGTGTGACATACTGTACCTGGAAAAATATAAAGGAGTTGAATATCAAAGTGCTGAGCACATCAGTTGCATCTGATCCACTAATTCTCAGTATATTCTTCCCTTCAAAATTAAGAACTGCAAGGACAATCACTTGATATATGCTTTGACCAATGATATTCCTCCACATGGCTTTGGTGATAAATTTTGCTCCCCTTCCAACCGGGGACCTGTTCAGAAGTCCATCATTAAGTGGCTCAGTGACCAGGGCCAATGCGCAGAGAATGTCCATAATCAAGTTGACCCAAAGCAACTGCACAGCTGTTAGGGGAACATATCCTGAAAGTGAAGGGGAAAGCTATTACAACTGTTCCTAGGAACAAATTAAAGGGAATCAGATGTAAACGAAATGTTATACCAACCTACGATACACGCAGAAAGAAAGTTTATCACCAGAGCAACGATAATGACTGTTAACTGAAACTGCACTAATTTTTGAATGTTTATGTATACTGCACGACCCCATTTGATAACATTGACAATAGTTGTGATGTTGTCATCCATTATAATGATGTCAGCATTGTCTTTGGCAATCTGTAAACAGTATAATTCCCATATAACATTGAACAAACATAAATATCAATACAAGTCTAAAAGAAAATGGTAACCGATACCAAGTTGCAAATATAATGAGATTGTACTAAAAGACACAACCAAAGGGGTAAGAATCGATCAACGTGCTCTACTTCATTTTTTCTAAGGGACAAAAGCCCAAAGAAAAAGAACAAACAACATCTCAGAAGAAACTAGGCAGGGTAGGAAAGCCACCGTGAAATCAGCATGAAAGTGCAAACTTAAATCTGCAGGAGGTTGGATAATTTCCCCATAGCCAAAATCTTTAGAAAGACTCCAATTTGCTAACCAATCAGCAGACCTATTGCCTTCCCTCAAAGTATGGCAGAATTGAATATCCTACTGTTGGTATACAGCTTTTACTATTGATGCTAGATTTGTAACTACCTTATGATGGATGTTGAAAAGTAGAGAGTAAAGACAAATATATTCACTAAAATGCAGAATTATTCACATAATCATGACTCCTAAACCACTATTTATACTAATATTTTGACTACATACAAAAAGCTGCAGCTTTGGTTTTCTACTTGCTGAGGAAAGATATACAAGATGTGCACGCTAGTCAGTCTTGGCTAATAATTTAAGGCAGTAAGTAGGAACTCTGAACAGAACAAGGGAGGGGGAGACAGGAGGGACCGAAAAAATACAAAGAATTGGGCAAGGAATAATGTAACTTGTAAAGAAGATGATAGAGCACTAGATCAGGATGTGGGTTGGACTCTGCAAGGCCCAGGGTCTGGAAGGTTTATGTCTGCAAGAGGAGAGGAATTGGGAGAGGCAAGGAATAGGGGGATGCTGAGCTGTCAAGTTAGTTAGGGGAGGCAGAATGAGAATATAGGGAAAGCAGGGAATAATGGGTAGTCAGTTATGCATACTGTTTTGCTGTTAGAAAGAGAAAATACTCTTTTCTCTTAGGAGCTTATGCTCTGGACTTGGATAAGGAGCTCAGGCTCTATTTTTCCCTGGTTTCTAATACAGTATTTCTTCATTTCTTCATTGTTAATTCTTTGAGTTCTATCAATTGGTCCGACCTTCCGAATACTGTTGGCCACTCATTCATGCCACCTAAGATGGGGGAGAGAGTAGAAGCATTGGAAGCTAGGTTCGCTAAGTTGAAAGATTCTGTTATGCAGTCGATGGTAGAGTTTCACCAATCTCTACTGTTGGAGATGACCAAGATACTGGATTGACGCTCTTCTGATGAGGGGCACAGTGGCAGGCTGTCTTCCAGCGACGATTCATTGGCTGAGTATCGGATGGCGGCGAGGAAGGTGGAGCTGCCATTTTTTGATAGTACCGACCCAGTGGGATGGATCACACGGGCAGAAACGAACTTTGAGGTGCAGGGTACGTCGGAGGAAGTAAAGGTCAAGCTGACAAAACTCAGCATGGAAGGGTCCACCATCCATTGGTTTAACCTACTGAGTGAGACTGAGGACCACTTGACATGGCTTAAGCTGAAACAAGCCATGATCGAGAGGTGCGGGGGGCATCAAAATGATAACCCATTTGAAGAATTGACGGATCTCCGACAAAGTGGAAGTGTCGATGAGTACATAGCTGAATTTGAGTACATCTCGTCTCAGGTAGGCCGGCTTTCGGAAGAGCAATACCTCGGCTACTTCATGGGAGGACTTTGCCCGGAGCTGCGATTACGGGTGCGCACCTTTAACCCGCGTAACCGATCTCAGGTGATGAAGTTAGCCCGAGATGTGGAGAGGGAGATGCGGGGAACCATGGGAGCTCGATTTCAGGGAGGAGGCGCTGGGAGCTCATCACGTGGTTTTAGAGGATACTCAGGAGGACAAGAGGCCGAAGTTGGGCCTCATGCCACTCGGCCCAATATTGGATTAACAAACTCAGGTGGCCCAAACCGTGTAAACAGTGGTTTTGGCCAAGCTGGAGGAGCCCAACCTAGACGTGAGGAAAACAAAAAGGGGGAACAGACGGAGTCGGGGCCTGAAACACTTGTCGTACCCGGAGGTCATGGATCGGAAAGCACGTGGGTTGTGCTTTCGATGTGGAGACAAATATCATCCCCTACACTAGTGCCCCGAGAGGCAGCTGCGGCTCTTGATTCTGGGCGACGATGAGGCCACGATGGAGGCAGGGGAGGTCCTCACAATTGAAGTTGACAATCCTGAAGAAAAGGAAGTGATAGAGTGTCAGGCGATGGAGCTTTGCGAGGTGCTAAGTGAAGTTTTAGATGAAGCTAAGACCATGCGGTTGACAGGACAAGTAAACGGGGTCTCGGTGCTGATACTGATAAATAGTGGAGCTTCCCACATTTTTGTTTCTCCTCAGGTTGCCATCGCTCTAGATCTACCAGTGACCACGACTTCGGTTAGGTGATGGTCACAGGGTTACAACCAGAGGTAAATGTTCAAACCTCAGTCTTCAATTGGATGGAATCAACATCACTATAGATGCTTACGTGTTGGATTTGGGGGGTCTGGATGTAATTTTAGGGGTGGCATGGTTGATGGATTTGGGTAAGATGGAAATGGACAGGGGAAATATGACTATGGGTTTCAGGCATCAAGGGAAACCGATTCAGCTCAAGGGCTTGGCTGCTAATGTGGGGAAGCCACGCAGAAACCCGACATCATTTCATAGCTTATTGAAGGAGATCAATGATGAGGGACCGGTTAATGAGGGCCAAGCAGTGAGGTCAGCTACGGATTCTTGTTTAAATTCTGTTCAACAGGAAGAGCTCACGAATGTTCTTGAAGACTTTACTGAGGTGTTCAAGGAGGTGATGGGATTACCCCCGAATAGGGGAATTGAGCATGCAATTGAACTACATTCCGAGACAGGACCTGTGAGTGTTAGGCCTTATCGTTATCTGCACCTGCATAAGAATAAGATTGAAAAACAGGTTGCTGAGTTGTTACATCAAGGAGTAATTCGGCATAGTTCAAGTTCTTTTTCAAGCCCAGTGATATTGGTTAAAAAGAAGGACTCTTGGCAAATGTGTGTGGATTACCGAGCCTTGAATAAGGTTACTATTCCGGATAAATACCCTATTCTTGTGGTTGATGAGCTACTAGATGAGTTGAATGGAGCTTGTTACTTCTCGAAGCTGGACTTGGAGTCCGGGTATCACCAAATTCGGGTGAGAGGAAGACATCCATAAAACGGCATTTCAAACTCATGAAGGGCACTACGAGTACCTAGTAATTTCGTTCGGGTTGATGAATGCTCCAGCCACGTTCCAATCCACAATGAACCTGATTTTTAAACCTTATCTGAAGAAGTTCATGTTGGTGTTTTTTTATGACATCCTTGTGTACAGTAAGGAGTGGCAAACACATCTATTACAGTTGGCTCAAGTATTACAAGTGCTGAAGAACAACCATTTTATGGCTAGCAAAAAGAAACACACATTTGGAAGACAACAAGTGGAGTACTTGGGGCATGTAATTTCAGGTTTGGGGGTTACAGTGGATCCGAAAAAGGTAAAAAGTGTGGTGGACTGGCCAATTCCTCATAATGTCAAAGGTGTGAGGGGTTTCTTGGGGCTAACCGGTTATTATAGGAAATTTATTAAGGGGTATGGAAAGCTAGCTAAACCACTAACCGAGCTCACCAAGAAGAAAGGTTTTCATTGGGGACCTGAAGCACTCAAGGCCTTTGGGGAATTGAAGGAGGCTCTTACCTTGGCACCAGTGTTAGCACTTCTAGATTTTTCTCAACCTTTTCAAATTGAATGTGATGCTTCGGGGAGAAGGATTGGAGTTGTGTTAATGCAAGGAGGCAGACCACTTGATTATTTTAGTAAGGCATTAGCTGATTACAATTTGGCAAAATTGGTTTATGAGAAGGAACTTATGGCTTTAGTGTTGTCAGTACAACATTGGAGACACTACCTTATTGGCCGAAGTTTTGTAGTTTTCATTGACCAAAGGAGTCTCAAAAGTTTACTTCAGCAAAGGGTGGCTAGTTGTGATCAACAATGCTGGATTTCTAAGTTATTAGGGTATCATTTTGAGGTGGTTTACAAACTAGGTCCAGAGAATAAGGTAGCAGATGCCCTGCCACGAGTCCATGAAGAGAGCGAATGTAGAGTGTTGCTATCTACACCTATTTGGGAGCAAGGAGATGAGCTTCAGCGTGAGGTATTGGCAAATCCTGAGTTGCAACAAATTATTACAGAGTTGCAATTTGATCCTAATGCTAGACCGGGATTCAGTTTACAGTGAGGTATTTTACAGCATAAGGGCAAGTTGGTTATTCCTTCATCCTCTGATTTCATTCCTTTGCTTTTAAAGGAATTTCACTCTACTCCTATCGGGGACACTTAGGGTTCTTGAGAACTTATAGAAGAATCGCAGGGAGTCTATATTGGATTGGTATGAAGAAGAGAATTCAAGAATTTGTGAGGGCATGCGATATTTTCCAGCGCCAAAAATACTCTGCTGAATCACCCTATGGGTTACTGCAGCCCTTGCCAATCCCTGTTCAAGTTTGGGAGGATATTTCTCTTGATTTCATTACTGGGCTGCCTAAATCTAGAGGCTTTGAGGTTATCCTTGTGGTGGTCGATCGTTTGTCAAAGTATGCACACTTTATTTCAATCAAACACCCTTATACAGCAAAGAGTGTTGCTGCTGTGTTTGCTAAAGAAGTAGTGAGGCTACATGGTGTTCCAAACTCAATTCTCAGTGACAAAGACTCGTTGTTTGTTAGTGTTTTCTGGCGTGAGTTATTCAAACTGCAAGGGACTGTGCTGAAATTGTCTTCTTCTTATCACCCAGAAACTGACGGACAAACAGAGGTGATCAATCGATGTTTGGAAACATACTTACGGTGTTTTATTTCAGAACAGCCTAAAAGTTGGTTGGATTGGCTACCATGGGCTGAATTTTGGTATAATTCCACCTTCCATATTTCCACCGGCATGACCCCATTTGAGGCGGTGTATGGCAGGAAACCCCCACCAGTGATACGGTTCTTACCTGGAGAAACGAAGGTAGAGGCGGTGGCACGAGACTTACAAGACAGAGATGAGGCTTTATTGCAATTGAAGTACAACCTAACTAAGGCACAAGAGTAGATGAAGAGATATGCTGACAAAGGGAGAAGGATGCAGACTTTTAACATAGGGGACTGGGCTTTCCTTAAATTGCGCCCACATAGGCAGCAATCTGTGGTGCGTCGCATCAATCCGAAACTCGTGCCAAGATTCTAGGTCCTTTTCAAGTGCTGAAGAAATTAGGAGAGGTGGCTTATAAGCTACAGCTACCTCTGTCTACTAAGGTCCACCCGGTATTTCACGTATCTCAATTAAAGAAGGCTATTGGGGAGTATACTGCAGAAGCAACTCTGCCAGCCGACTTGGAGGTGGAATCTGCTGACAGTGTGGAACCTAAGAAGGTGCTGGCCAGCAAGAATGTTATGCAGAATGGCTATCAAAGCAAGCAGTTTCTGGTGCAGTGGAAAGGGTTGTCTGTGGAGGATGCGACTTGGGAAGATGAACTTAATTTGTACAGTCAATTTCCTCATTTCAACCTTGAGGACAAGGCTGTCCTTTCAGAGGCAGGAAGTGATAGAGCACTAGTTCAGGATGTGGGCTTGGACTCTGCAAGGCCTAGGGTCTGGAAGGTTTATGTCCGCAAGAGGAGAGGAATTGGGAGAGGCAAGGAATAGGGGGATGCTGAGCTGTCAAGTTAGTTAAGGGAGGCAGAATGAGAATATAGAGAAAGGAGGGAATAATAGGTAGCCAGTTATGCATACTGTTTTGCTGTTAGAAAGATAAAATACTCTTTTCTCTTAGGAGCTTATGCTCTGGACTCGTATAAGGAGCTCGGGCTCTATTTTTCCCTGGTTTCTAATACAGTATTTCTTCATTGTTAATTCTTTGAGTTCTATCAGAAGTGTTGATGATTGTATCAATCAGAATCATGTGATTCTGATTTGTACAGCTAGAATTAGGATCTGCTAGGATCTATTGTAATTTATTTATTTGTATATCAAGTTAGTTGCTGCTGTAGTCAAAGACAAACTGTTGTAGCTGTTGATATTGTTTGATTTAGATTTGATATAGTTTGATATAGCTTGATATTGTTTGATATAGTTGTTCATAGTCAATCCCTAAAATCAAGGGATTTTGTATTCAATTGTTGTAACTTATCATTCTATAAATTGAGGAGGCTGAAAAGGTTATTCTAAGCCATTCAGCTATCATAACTATCTGAGCTAGGCTATTGTATCAGAGCTAGGGTTTGATCTGGTCAAGAACCGCTCTCCGGCGATCGTCTCCGGCCACTATCTCCGACCACCGTCTCCGATCACCAAAGTAAGGTGACCGGACAACTCAGAAAGCGGCGGCGATCCGTTTTCGAGAAGACCCACCTCCGTTCTCCGCTGTCACGCGCTGCCGTCCACGCGCAGTTTCGTCCGCGCGTCATCTCCGTCTTGTTCGACGGCGTCCTTTGGCCTCCTTTTGACTATCAAAGTCCAGTTTCAAGAACTTTCATTCTTCTCCTTCTCACCATGTCCGATTCAACCACCGACTCTTCCAAAGGTTTTGACATCAATTCTAGTGCTGGTTCTGGGTCTACAGGGAAGGGTCTCATCTCTTTTGCCTTCTCTGGAAGTCCCATTATCACATCGGAAAAACTCAATGGTAAGAATTTTGTGGATTGGTACAATGCAGTTGAAGTTTGGTTTTTAGGTCAAGGGCTTTATGAACATCTCACCAAGAAGGAAGCAGAGATTGATGAGAAAATTCGTGATGAATGGAAAAGGGCAGATTATCAGTTGGTCTCTCTTTTATGGCAGTCTATTGATCCGAAGTTGATGGTACACTTTCGCCCGTACAAAACTTGTTATGAAATATGGAAGAAAGCTCAAAATGTCTATTCCAATGATCTACAACGTCTCTATGCTTCTGTCCACAATTTGGCCACTCTTCAGATGACAGATCATGATCTTCCCTCTTATCTGAACAAAGCACAGTCCGTCATTGATGACATTAAACGCATTATAACAGGTGATGATCTTATGAAGGTACTAGCAAAACTTGATAATATGTATATGGTCTTTGTTCTTCACGGTTTACATAAGGACTTTGAATCTGTCCGGAATCAAGCTCTAACTAATCCTAACATCCCCACGGTGGAGGAGCTCATTGATCGTCTTCTACGAGTTCCGTCACCAGTGGAGACATCTGAGATTGGCTCCCAGACAGCTTCAGAGTCCTCGGCCTTTGTCTCTAATTCGGCAAACCATGGAGGGCGAGACCGTGGGCGTGGTGGAAGAGGTGGTCGTGGTAGAGGTGATCGTCCTTAGTGCTCTTATTGCAAGCGCGTGGGTCATACCCAAGACAAGTGTTATTCTCTTCATGGTTTCCCGGAGAAGTTAGCTAATGTGACGCAGTCTGCCGATCAGAAAGTCAAGGTTGTGTATGATAATCAGACAGGTCACAATCAGAACAAATTTTCAATTGATGAATATAAAGAGTACCTTCAGCTTAAGGCAGCCCAACAAGCCTCATCTTCAGCAACTATAGCTCATTCTGGTAATTCTACGGTTTGTTTCTGTCATTCATCTCCTGTTGGTTCCTGGATTTTGGATTCTGGTGTTTCTGATCATATTGCTGGTAACTCTTCTCTCTTTTCTACTTTATCCTCTACTAAAACACCACATCACATCACCCTTGCTAATGGCTCTAAAACTCAAGCCACTGGTATTGGTCATGCTTCACCTCTTCCCTCTCTGTCTTTAAATTCAGCCTTATTTGTACCTAGATGTCCTTTTAATTTAATTTCTATTAGTCAACTTACTTGATCTCTCAATTGTTCCATAACCTTCACTTCTACTTCCTTTTCTATCCAGGACCAGAGTACGGGGAAGACGATTGGAGCAGGATCTGAGTCACGCGGTCTCTACTACTTACAACCTCCATCCTCCACCATATGTGCTGTCACAGAGTCGCCTAGTCTTCTTCATCGTCGTTTTGGTCATCCGAGTTTGAATAAATTAAAGAAAATGGTCCCTCATCTCTCTAATTTACCGGCATTCGAGAGTGAGGCATGTCAGCTTGAAAAACATGTTCGAGCATCCTTTCCAAGCAAGGTTACAGGTCATGCAGAGTCTCCTTTTAGTCTCGTTCATTCTGATGTTTGGGGTCCTAGTCGTATTTCTTCTTTCTTAGGATATAGATATTTTGTTACTTTCATCGATAATTTCTCTCATTGTACCTGGTTATTTTTAATGAAAGAACGTTCTGAGTTATTCACTATTTTTCAAAAATTTTGTGCTGAAATACACAATCAATTTGGACAAACTATTCGTATCTTACGCAGTGATAATGCCAAAGAATATTTTTCTGCCCCTTTTAATTCTTTCATCGCATCGCACGGTATAGTTAATCAATCGAGTTGTCCTCACACACCTCAACAAAATGGTGTGGTTGAGCGCAAACATCGCCATATCGTTGAAACAACTAGTACTCTCATGTTACATTCTAATGTTCCTGTGAAATTTTGGAGTGATGCTGTTCTCACTGCAGGTTATTTAATAAATCGAATGCCATCTTCTGTTCTCAATAACCAGGTTCCTCACTCTATTCTATATCCTCAGGCACCCCTTTATACTGTCCCCCCTCGTGTTTTTGGTTCTACATGTTTTGTCCACAATGTTGCTCCAGGTCTCGACAAACTTACTGCTCGCGCCATTAAGTGTATCTTTCTTGGTTATTCTCGGGTTCAAAAGGGGTACAGATGTTATTCTCCATCCACAAATCGTTCTTACATCTCCGTGAGATGTTACCTTTTCGAGGATACACCTTTCTTTGCCTCACAAGTCTTGTCGGAGTCTGTTTCTCAAGTCTTGCCTATTCCAGTCTTCGATTCTCCCGTTTTAAGTCCACCTGTCTCACATATACAAGAGGCTGCCCCTGTTGCTCCTAAGTACCCCATGGAGCCATTTCGTCTCACTTATCACCGTCGTCCTCATCCTACTACTCCGGAGGCTACACCTGTTGTGGACACCCGTGACTCACCTTCTACTCCTCCGTCTCTGTCGATTCTGGTCCCAACCTGAGCCTACCACTGGCCTTCCCATTGCACTTCGCAAAGGTAATCGTTCTTCTCGCAATCCTCATCCTATTTATAATTTTCTAAGTTATCATCATTTATCTTCCAACCATTATGCTTTTGTATCTGCTTTGTCATCCATTTCTATTCCAAAAACTGTTCAGGAAGCACTATGCCATCCAGGATGGCGACAGACTATGATTGATGAGATGACAGCATTGGAATCTAACCACACTTGGGCTCTTGTTCCCTCTCCTCCAGGGAAGTCTACTATTGGTTGTCGTTGGGTTTTTACTGTCAAAGTTGGTCCCGATAGGACTGTGGATCGCTTGAAGGCTCGTCTTGTGGCCAAAGGATATACTCAGATTTATGGTCTTGACTATGGTGATACATTCTCTCCTGTTGCTAAAATGGCATCTGTTCGTCTCTTTTTATCCATGGCTGCTATCTCTTGCTGCCCTTTATATCAGCTAAACATTAAAAATGCCTTTTTACATGGTGAGTTGGAGGAGGAGATTTATATGGAGCAACCACCTGGGTTTATTGCTCAGGGGAAGTCAGGTCTTGTTTGCCAACTTCAGAAGTCATTGTATGGGTTGAAACAGTCACCTCGAGCTTGGTTTGGGAGATTTAGTAAGGTCATACAGCAGTTTGGCATGATTCGTAGTGAGGTTGATCACTATGTGTTCTATAGACATTCATCGTGTAAAAAGGTCATTTATCTTGTGGTCTATGTGGATGATATTGTAATTACAGGTGATGATCATGAAGGGATCACTAGACTAAAGCAACATCTGTTTCAGCATTTCCAAACCAAAAATTTGGGCAGGTTGCGATACTTCCTTGGTATTGAGGTTGCTTAATAAAAAACAGGCATTTCCATTTGTCAAAGGAAGTATGCACTTGATATTTTGGAAAAGACTGGAATGCTAAATTATAAGCCGGTGGATACTCCTATGGATCCGAATGTTAAGCTCATGCCAAATCAAGGGGAGCCGTACTCAGATCCAGGCAGATATCGAAAGTTGGTGGGAAAGTTGAATTATCTCACTATGACCAGACCAGATATAGCCTTTGCTGTTAGTGTTGTGAGTCAATTTCTTAACTCTTCTTGTGACAGTCATTGGGATGCAGTGACTCACATTTTAAGGTATATTAAAGGATCTCCTGGAAAGGGGCTAATATATGAGAACAGAGGTAACACAAACATTGTTGCCTATACAGATGCAGACTGGGTAGGATCTCCAAGTGATAGGAGGTCAACTTCTGGGTATTGTGTTTTCATTGGAGGTAATCTCATCTCTTGGAAGAGTAAGAAGCGAGTGTAGTTGCAAGATCGAGTGCGAAGCGAGAATATAGTGCTATGGCTCTTACAACATGTGAACTTATATGGTTAAAACATCTACTTCAAGAGTTAAAGTTTTGCAAAATGGGTTCTATGCACTGATTTGTGATAATCAAGCACCTTTTACACATTGCTTCTAATCCTGTCTTTCATGAACGAACTAAGCATATAGAGATCGATTGTCATTTCATTCGAGATAAGATTCTTTCAAAGGAGATTAGTACTTCATTTGTCAATTCTAATGATCAACTTGCAAATGTTTTCACCAAGTCTCTACGGGGCTCACGAATAACTTACATACATAACAAGCTGGGTGCTTATGACATCTATGCACCAACTTGAGGGAGAGTGTTGATATTGTTTGATTTAGATTTGATATAGTCTGATATAGTTTGATATAGCTTGATATTGTTTGATATAGCTTGATATTGTTTGATATAGTTGTTAATAGTCAATCCCTAAAATCAAGGGATTTTGTATTCAATTGTTGTAACTTATCATTCTACAAATTGAGGAGGCTGAGAAGGTTATTCTAAGTCATTCAGCTATCATAACTGTAGCAACTGCAAACGTTGCATTGTCAGAATAGGTTGCAGCTTTGTCAGAATAGGCTGGCTGTAATCCCTCCAATCAAGGGATTTTAATTGTACACTAATTATTATAAATTCATCAGGCTGTGAGTCTTCCACTCAAGCCAATTCAGATTTTATTGAGCTTCCGCATGGTATCAGAGCTCGATCTAAACCATTCCTAATCTCTTCCGCCGGCCCTACCATGGAAGGTGAAAAACCAGAGAATTCGTCCAAGATGGAGACTGGTACACTTCTTACCAGCAAAAATCGAAGGACCCGCTCTTCCTATCACAGGCCACAAATTGAATGGCCAAAACTTCATCCAATGGGAGAGGTCAGTTCGAATCTTCCTTCAAGGAAAGGGAAAGGAGGGGTACATCATGGGAGACTCCAAACAACCAGAAAAAGGAGACCCCAACCTCCAAAAATGGCAACTGGAAAACAGTTTAGTAATGGCATGGCTCCTCAATACCATGACAAATGAAATTGGGGAGAACTTCATGTACTACAACACCGCCAAAGAAGTGTGGGATGCGGTGAAGGAGACATATTTCAATGTGGATGACACCTCTGCCATCTTCGAAATTAATAGTCTTCTCCATGACCTGCGACAGGGCGAATCCTCGGTTACTGAGTACTTCAACAACCTCAGTCGACAGTGGCAGCAGTACTTCAACAACCTCAGTCGACAGTGGCAGCAGTACTTCAACTTCATCTTCGAATCCTCTGCCATATGAAGAGATCGAATGGAGGTGTCCAGATGACAAGAAGCAATACAAAGGGCTGGTGGAAAAGGATAGGATCTACAAATTCTTATTGGGGCTTAACAAAGATCTTGATGAAGTGCGTGGAAGGATTCTTGGAACCAAACCACTTCCAAAAATCCGAGAAGTATTTTCGGAAGTAAGAAGAGAAGAGAGCAGGAGAAAACTCATGCTGGGAAACACTATTTCAGTCCCATTCGTCAAAAATTCAGCAATGGCAGAAAAAGGATACCAGGCTCGTCCACCACAGAAGAAGAACCACCCTTGGTGTGATCATTGCAAGAGACCTGGCCATACTAAGGGCACTTGCTGGGTCATTCATGGGAAACCATCAGATGCAAAGACATTCCGAAATAGGGAGACCAAAGGCAACACAGCCTATAATAATTCTCAGGAGGCAGAAGCAAATTCAGATCCAACTCCTTTCAGCAAAGAACAAATGAAAATCCTACAACGACTCCTCCAATGAACTATGCTAAGTGCAGGAAAAAATGTTGGTACAGCAGCAATAGCCCAAAAAGGTAATTTTTTACATGCTTTAAATACTAGCAAAGGGAAAACAAAATCATGGATTGTAGACTCAGGAGCTTCAAATCACATGACTGGAGATATAACTGTATTTGATCACTATTCTCCCTGTCACAATTACTCAACAGTTCGGATAGCAGATGGTACTCTCTCAAAGGTTATTGGAAAAGGTTCAGTTATTATTTCAAAGAATATCACTCTAGATTCAGTACTTTATGTACCCAAACTTAACTACAATTTGCTATCTATTAGCAAACTGACAAAAGATTTGAACTGTATCACTAAGTTTTTCCCTAACCTGTGTGAATTTCATATTTTGGGGTCAGGGAAGACGATTGGCAATGCTGAAGAATGTGCTGGACTTTATCTCCCTCAAGTGGAAGATTCCAAAAGTGAACCCCAAGCCAAAGCAGGTGCAGTAGTTCCTTCAAGTAGTGAAAATTTTGTAATGTTGTGGCACTATTGATTAGGCCATCCCAACTTTATGTACTTAAAAAACAAATGTTTCCCTCATTATTCAATAAAAACCTAAGGAATTTTCAATGTGAAGCGTGTCAGTTATCCAAACATACCCGCAACACTTATCCACCTCAGTCATATAAGCCTTCTCAACCATTCTCCTTGATTCATAGTGATGTATGGGGACCATCAAGGGTTAGCAACATTACCGGCACTAGATGGTTCATTACTTTCATTGATGACCACACAAGAGTCACTTGGGTGTTCCTTAAGAAGGAGAAATCGGAAGTAGGAAGAATATTTGAAAATTTCCATAACATGGTGCAAACACAATTCCAGACTAGCATTAAAGTGCTTAGGACTGACAATGGTCGCAAGTACTATCATTCTGTGCTGAACTCCTATCTTCAGAAATATGGAATTATACATCAGAGTTCACGTGTGGACACCCCACAACAAAACGGGGTAGCAGAAAGGAAAAATCAACACCTTTTGGAAGTAACAAGATCACTCATGATGGCCATAAATTTACCAATACAGTTCTGGTGAGAAGCTGTACTTTCAGCAACCTATGTCATAAACAGAATGCCTTCCCGTGTTCTTAACTTTAACACCCCTCACTCCACTCTCCAGACCTTCTACCCAACTAGCAGAATTCTCACCTCAATTCCCTTGAAAGTATTTCGATGTTCAGCCTTTGTTCACAACCTAAACCCTCACCACAGCAAACTTGATCCCAAATTTGTTAAATGTATCTTCCTTGGTTACTCACCTCACCAAAAGGGCTACAGGTGCTACTCTCCCTCAACCAAAAATTTTTACCACACCATGGATGTGACATTCTTTGAGAATCGACCTTATTACCCCAAAGTTGATATTCAGGGGGAGAAGACATCAATCCCAACCGAATTGGCAGAATTCCAACTTTTGGGAACAGAAGGGGTTGAGATGGTCGAACACTGCTCATTATACAGCACCTGTGGAGAACACTGAACACTGCAACATCTGTGGAAATTGTAGAAACTGCACCAGCGGACCCAGAGCACCGAAAAAGTTCAAGCTGCGCAGAACCAAGGGAAATAAACTCATCTCAATAGAACCAAGGTTCTACTGCACAAGAAAACAACTTGAGGGTTTACTTGAGGAAAAAGAAAACCCGAAAGCGGTAGAGCCAAACACGGATCCAATGCAAAGCCATGAATCCAACCGGGCTCCGTAAAATGAAGTTTCCAAAGGTAATTCTTCCTAACTCGAACCTGTTCATACTAGTACAATGCTGATCTTGATATTCCTATTGCCTTAAGAAAAGGGGTGAGAACTTGCACTCAACACCCCATTGAGAAATATGTGTCCTATGGAAAATTGTCACGGGGGTACAGGACATTTGTAGCATCACTTGACAGCACCCATATTCCGAGGAATATCCAAGAAGCTTTCCAACAACCTGAATGGGCTGCAGCTGTGACAGAAGAGATTCAAGCTTTGGTTAAAAATGACACTTGGGAGATCACTACCCTACCAAAAGGAAAGAAGCCAGTTGGATGCAAGTGGATATTTTCTATCAAATACAATGCTGATGGTAGTATAAACCGGTACAAAGCCCGGTTGGTGGCCAAGGGGTTCACTCAATCATATGGTGTGGACTATGAAGAAACATTTGCACCAGTGGCCAAACTTAATTCCGTTCGAGTCATACTATCCTTGGCTGCAAATTTGGACTGGCCACTACACCAATTGGATATCAAAAACGCCTTCCTGAATGGCGAGTTAGAAGAGGAAGTATACAAGCAAATTCCTCTAGGACTTGAATCATCCAGCACCTCAAACAAGGTGTGCAAGCTCCGGAAATCTTTGTATGGCCTCAAGCAATCCCCGAGAGCGTGGTTTGATAGGTTGACTCGAGTTGTCAAGGAAGATGGGTTCATTCAATGTCAATCAGACCATACTATGTTTGTCAAACACTCCTTGGAAGGGAAGGTAGCCTTATTCATTGTTTATGTGGATGATATTGTTATCACAGGAGATGATCATGATCAAATTAGGCACCTAAAGAGGCTTTTGGCTAGAGAATTCGAAGTCAAAGACTTGGGACAGCTCAAGTACTTCCTAGGGATGGAAGTAGCTTGAACAAAGAATGGGATCTATGTGTCACAAAGGAAGTACACCCTGAACTTACTTCAAGAAACCAGAATGCTTGGGTGCAAGGCAGCTAATACTCCTATAGAACCAGTAAAAAGGAGCAGCTCCGAAGATGTAAGTCCTCCAGCTGATAAAGACAAGTACCAAAGCCTAGTTGGAAAATTGATCTACCTGACACACACTAGGCCCGACATTAGGTTTGCTGTAAGTATGGCAAGTCGCCACATGTCAAACCCTACTGATACTCAAACGAAAGCTGTGAATAGGATCCTACAATATCTTAAAGGTACACTAGGCAGCGGCCTCTACTTCAAGAAAAACTCAAACAGGGGTATTGAAGTATACACAGACTCAGATTGGGCAGGATGCGCATCAAACAGAAAGTCAACTACTGGCTATTCCTCTTTTGTGTGGGGGAACATGGTTACTTGGAGAAGCAAGAAACAATCCGTGGTGGCAAGGAGTAGTGCAGAAGCCAAATTTAGAGCCATGGCACATGGTATTTGTGAAGGAATTTGGCTAAAAAGAATGCTAGAAGAACTCAGAATTTCCACCAACTATACAATGAGGATACTGTGTGACAATAAAGCTGCTATCAGTATTGCAAAGAACCCAGTTCACCATGATAGGACAAAGCATATGGAAATTGACCGACACTTCATAAAGGAAAAAATTGACCATGGCATTATAAGTGTTAACCATGTACCATCATGCAACCAAACAACAGAAATCCTAACTAAAGCTCTTCCAAGACACACACATGAAATTATGAGATCGAATCTGGGAATATGATAGACATCTATCACCCAGATTGAGGGGGAGTGTTGATGATTGTATCAATCAGAATCATGTGATTCTGATTTGTACAGCTAGAATTAGGATCTGCTAGGATCTATTGTAATTTATTTATTTGTATATCAGGTTAGTTGCTGCTGTAGTCAAAGACAAACTGTTGTAGCAGCTGCAAAGGCTGCATTGTCAGAATAGGTTGCAGCTTTGTCAGAATAGGCTGGCTGTAATCCCTCCAATCAAGGGATTTTAATTGTACACTAATCATTATAAATTCATCAGGCTGTGAGTCTTCCACTCAAGCCAATTCAGATTTTATTGAGCTTCCGCAAGAAGATAACATTTCATGTCAACAAGATTGCTTGGACAAATTCTAAGGCAGTCAGTCTTGGTACAGCATGTGTCCATGGACCCTAGCCAATGAGGTAGCAGCTGTACAGATGATTTCCACATCTAGTACAACTAGGATATACATACAGCAATCACGTCATTGGCCATGATCCACCTTAGCATCAAGAAACAGACAAAAGTAAGTGGACTACTACACTTAAGACAGTCAGAATCACCGCAATAAAAACCTATTAGAGACCAAAGAACCTCGCTTCCTGCTAAACCCATGGCAACTCCGATGTCTGCCTCATGCAGTGCAGGAGCATCACTGGTTCCGTCACCAGTAACAGCAACAACTTCACCAAACAAATTCTTTAGATGAGCTACAAAGTGGTGTTTGTCATGTGGTAAGAATCGTGCCATCACCTGCATCCATATTAAGCATGTAAGGTAGACAAGTATTGCAAAGGGAGACGAAAGTCACAGAATTAGCAGTGACATTAGAACCTGAATTCTTGGAATGATATCCTTCATTTGCATTGGAGACAAGTTACGAAATTTTGGTCCTTCTATGGCTACACCATCATCAGTGAGAATACCACATTCTTTAGCTATAACCCTAGCTATATTTATATCGTCACCAGTGATCATAGGAACAGTCACTCCAGCTGCTAAACAAGTTTGCACAACATCTTTGACCCCAGGGCGCACAGGATCGTTGATTCCTACAACGGCTATCAGTGTGTAGCCGTTATCAGGGATGCTGGCTTCCCTAGGGATTTCATTTATATCTTTGACAGCCAAACAAAGAGTTCTCAAAGTTGCAGAGGCAAAAGCATTTATAACATCAGAGACATTCTTTGCATGGTCTTCAAGGAGATCAACAGGTTTTCCATTGCAATCAATGATTTTGTCACACATTATTAATATTATTTCTGAAGCACCTTTGCAGAAAGCTCGTGCTCCTCCATCAGGAAGACTAACAAGGACAGTCATCTTCTTCTGGACAGAACTGAAATGCTCAACCTTAAGCATCTTATGCAATCTGCGCTGGGCATCAAAATCACCGCCCAAAAGCAAGCCAAGTTCCAATAATGCTGAATCGGTCGGTGTTCCTAATATTGTGTTCTTTCCGTGTTTATCCTTAACCATTTCAGAAGCATTATTTTGAAATATAGCCTGCAAAAGTATGTTTAGAACTCCTTCAGATATCTGTGTTTTCAGGTTGTCTCTACTCTTGTCACCTTTTGTGTCCATAACATTTCCACATATCCATATTTTATCAACCACCATGTGGTTAGTGGTCAATGTCCCTGTCTTATCTAAGCAAATGTAACTGGCTGAACCCATTGCCTCACATGCAGAAAGATGCCTCACTAGTACCCTATCATTCATTAAGCTTTTCGTTGCAAAAGCAAGGTTGAGGGTCACAGCCAATGGTAAGCCTTCAGGAACAGCAACAACTATCATGGTCACAACTATAGTGAAGTAGTTCAGCAGCTTCATTGCATCATTTGAAGACCATTTAGTAAACTCATCATGAAGTGCATTTTGCACCAGAAACCTTATTGTCAACACCACAAATGTCAGAAGAGCAAAACCCAAGCCAATCTTACCAACGATTGTAGCAACTCCATTCAATTTCACCTGCAACGGGGTTTCCTCGTCTCCTACCTTGTTCAGAACTTCCACCAACTTACCCCATTCAGTCCTCATGCCAACAGTTGTCACTAGCATCTTCCCTGACCCATGTTGCACTTTGGTTCCGGAAAGAAGAAAAGGTTTTTCTTCATTTACATTAACTGTTTCAATCTGACCTGTTAAACTTGATTCGTCAATGTGCAAATTGTATCCTGATATGTAAATTCCATCAGCTGGAATTTGATCCCCAATTGACAAATGAACAATGTCTCCTACTACCAGGTCATAAATTGATATCTTCTGTCTTTTCCCATCCCTGGTGACCTGAATAAAAATATTTTTGTTCTCTTTGTCCCATTCCCTGAACTTCAATGATTGCTGGTAGTCATTGACAGCGGTAAAGATGACTACCAAGAATACACTAAGTATAATTCCCACCTCATCATACACACCCGCTGGCCACCCCTCAGTGACAACTCCTACACCTATTAAAACTACGGAACAAACCATGAGAATAATCAGTGTTAAGTCCTGCAGTGATTCCCACACAAACGTAAGAAAAGTTTTAGAATGTTTTTCTGTATAGCGGTTAAACCCATAATAGTGTTGCCGGGTATTTATGCTGTCTTCACTAACACCTTCGATCATTGGGACACGGAGTTTCCTCGCAACCCCTTCAACTCCATCAATTTCTTTCAACTCCCTGTCATTATGGCTAAGAACAATAGATGCAATTGAATCTGGATCAATGCCAAAACCAGCTTGAAGATCAGATGTGGCATGCTTCTCGTATTCAACTTCACCAGCATCTGCAGTGGAAAACCAGATGAACTCAAAATGCAAATATAAAATAAGTAATATTAAGTTCTTGAGAAATTGAATGAGCTTTAACTGAAAGTCTGAAACCAATAATTCAACCACCATACCAGTATCAATAAAGTGCAATGCTGCTTTTTTAACATAATCAGCAATCCGAATCTTCTCCTTAATCCGATTCTTCTCCTGATGAAGGAAATAGAGATGATATAGTCAAAAAATGGTAATGAACTTTTGAACATACTTAATCTTCAAAAGCCTACATAATGAATCTGTTAGGAATTCATGAGTGATCAACTGAATAAGTCTCACATAAAAAAAGAATAGACTAAGTGAGAACCATATAAGTGGAATGACCCATTGACCTAATGCCTTAATGTTTTGGTTGAAGATGTAAGTGTGGTTCCTTAGAGCCCATAAAAGGAAATCTCCTTGTTGTTTTGGGCTCCCCTACCTATCAGAATTGAAGTCATCAAATTAAGCCTGAGAAACTCGTTTTTCTTAGTCAACTAGTAGCCCGAGAAACTCTCCAGAGTACATATCTACTTGCACGCCCAATCCACTGACGTTGTTAACAATAAGAACTCCATCAGAATATTTGGCATAATTCATCATAATAAATTGATTTGCACAAAATTTGGCTTAAATCCGCGCTTGGGATAATTATATGTAGTTTTGCACTAATAAATACTTTCGGTCTTGCTTTAGATTTATCTTTCACCTAGGATGGCTGTCATACCCGTACCTCATACATATCTGAATATATTCAATCAACGTGGGACTTATTACATTATTGAATATATTAGCAAAGAATCATTTCTAACGATTTAGGCAACTCTCTCCCCTTAAACTAGCTTTTAAGGTAGAGTTAGACTCAATTATTCTAATATGGTATAAAAAAGTATCCTAGTTGGGCCATCCACAAATATCCATTCCTGCAAACTTCACACTCCAGATGTCCAGTCCTGGGCATGAAGAGTGTGTATTAAGTTTCACATCGGTTAAATATATGAGTAAAAAACTATTTATAATGACTTAAGTAACCCTCCCCCTTAAGCTAACTTTTGGAGGGGAGTTAGGTCCTATTATTCTAATAGAAAGTGTTGTTTGTCTCACTAGAAGGTGTTGGCCCATGCCGCTAAGTATGTTAAAATAGGTGGCTGCAATTTTAATTTTTCTTGGAAACTAGTATTCTTTTAAATTCTTACAATCATGTTTTTGTTTTTCATCATACTTGAGAACAAGGTTGTTTTAGGATATTAATACGATTGGAATACTAGCTAGTTAGATAATGCTAAGTAGTTAGTTAGCAGCTATATAAAATAAGGTCAACTGGGTAAAATTATTCATTAATGAATTGTATTGTGAATCATTTTGGGGTTTTCTCTCATTAATTCGAAGGAAGCAAAATTGAGTTGTATTAATCGAACAGCATCAATAAAAACATTTTGGATTCGTTTTTTGCTATCTTCATTGGTAAGTCATCATCTATAAATACTCACTATAATCCTTTGCTAAAACTTGTGGCATGCCTTAAGATAACTTCTCCTCCCCTAAACTTTCTTATACTAAAAAGAAAATATATCTCAACCTTTGTGGCCCCTGAACTTTCCCAATACGTTTCAAAATAAATGGAACCGTTTGGATATTCAGGGAGAATATCGAGAATAATCCTAGCTCAGAACAGGGATTCCAATGTCAGAATGGATTCCGTTGTAAGGAGTAGAGGTGTTTGTGTGCAGAGAATAATCAGAGAAGAGATAGAATTTTACTGAAATGATTAGATGATGATTTCATTGGCCACCTGGCTCTAATAATACTCAAGTTGGTTACAATTGCCTAACAGCAAAAGGCATATTCTAACAAACTTTACGACACCTCAGCTTGGGTATGACCGAAGCATGTGCTCACAATTCACTAGTCATCATCTCTTACATAAAACTAAGAATGAAATAAAAAGCATATACTATGTATTATTAAGGGTCACAAATATGCAGTGACAATAAAAGAGGACTCTTAGCTTGAGCTTCGCCCAGTAATAAATATAAGCACTTCTAACAGTGAACATATCATTGCGTTCTCCAGTCCCCGCCATTTTTATCGTCCTCAAAATCAAACCGAGGGGAAGGCGGCATGAAATAATTTTTTCATCTTCCATGTCATGAAGATAGCATACTGATTTTTATTTTAGTATAAAATTTAAATTTAAATTGACAAATTTTTAAATAAATAAAATTTAACTGTGATACCAATAAAAAAAGAAAAGCATACACACATTTAGCTGTGATATCAATAAAGGAAAATATTTAACTGTAATATAGAACTCTGCCTTGGCTTGCACCCAAAAAAAAAAAAAACTAAGTACTTATTTTAGATGAACTTCTAAAACAAATCTTTATGTAATTTTTTAAATAAAAAAGATCTTTTAAACAAATAAAAATTATTTTATGTTTAGATGTATTATTTAAAAAAAAATTCTTTTTAATTCTTGAATAACTTCTTTACATTGTACAAAATGTCATTTAAAAAAAAAAGCGTCTTTTTTTCAAAACCTTCATCCAACAAAAATGCTACAAAAATATTAAAAGTAGTTTTTATTTTTTAAAACTGATTTTTTAATCTAAAATAGCATATCCAAACAATCTCCAAAAACTAGACATGGTAAAGATTAAAAAAAAATTACAGAAAATCAAACAGAGAAATGAAAACCTCTTGCATTTCTGCACGTTTTTGGAGATTTGCGGCCATGCGGAACCTTCTCTTCGGGTTTTTAACCACATTGACGGCCGATCTCCACCGATTCATCGCTTCTACAGATGGATTCTTCGCCTCTATTTCGAAATCCTTCAGTAGAGACTCCATGGTCGTCTAAATCAGTGAGCCAGACCTTTCTTTCAAATTTCTCGCTCTTTACTGCTCAGATTATTCAGAGAATTAGCCACAACTGGAAAAAGAGACCAAAATCTGGAGATTTTCACTAACACTGCTCTCACTCTCAAATTTAAGTGAATATCATAGGGTAAAGAGCGTGCGCACTATTTCTTCCCAAAAATACATTTCTTGTGCAGGAATATTGAAGTTGGAAATAGCTGGAAATATTGTGCATTTTAGCTGGAAATAGCTTTTTTTTTAAAAAAAAATTATTTTAATAGTGTTTAATCATATTTGACAAAATTAGTTTTAGTTTTTGTACAAAATTCAATATAAAATAAAAAAATTTTAAGTTAATTTTTATAATTTTGTCTCTCAATTAAATAATTTTTTAATTATTTTATATCTATTTTGATAATTTAATGTAAAAGCGATTTTTTATATATTAATCGATGAAATAGATTAATTTAAAATTATTTTTTAACTAATATATCGAAATATAAAAATAAATCGATTATAATCAATTATAACAAAAAGCTTTTATACAATAATTAATTATAATCGATTATTAAAATAATCAAAGTTTTCACTGCTGAACCAAATACACACTAACGGGGTGTTTGGTTCAGCTTATAAGCTGAACCAATAGCTTTTTTTCTAAAAAAAGTTGTTGTAACAGTATTCAATCATGTTTGATAAAATCAATTTTAGTTTTTACAAGAAATTCAATGCATTCTAATAGCTTTTTTCCATAATGTTGAAATTTCAACTTATGATTTTAGATTATAGATTATTCCTTATACTTTGAGATGTAAATACCATTTTGTCCTCAATTAAATAATTTTTTAATCAATTAAATAATTTTTTTAATCATTCTATACATATTTTAGTAATTTAATGCATAAAAGTAATTTTTTTCATATCATCCAAATGAAATAGATTAGCTTAAAATCATTTTTCAGCTAACATATCTAAACATAATCGATTATTGAAATAATCAAGTTTTTACAGCTTGATTATTGAAATAATCGATTATTAAAATAATCAAGTTTTCACAGTTATCCCAAACACGCACTAAATATCAGCTATTTAGCTTCAAATATATATAATTAAGGAGATCCACTTACACTTAGTGTAAATAAAATAGACTTACATCTAATCTTACACCCTTTATTTTATTGTGATCTTGTGGCTATCATTTATCTTTTATCGTAACCACAAGATCACAATAAATAAAAGATGTAAAATTAAGTGTAAGTCTTTTTTAATTACACTAAATATAAATAGATCTCTTTTATTATATATATATATATATATATATATATATATATATATATATATTGATGTGCGGTTCAACCAAAACTAACCTTGTTTGGACGGATGATAAGTCATGTCTACAGTTCTGACATAAGCTTAGTTTTATAGTGCAATAGTATTTTTAACACGGGGTGATGAAAATATTTAAATATAAATATGTATAATATTTAATTAAATTATGAAATTATTTAAAATTTTAAATAAAACTTATTTTATAATATATAATTATAAGAAGTATTGTTAAGTATATATAAAATAAAAGATAATGAAAATTTGTATAGTAAAGCTTAACATGAACTTATAGTAATTCATTATTATGTTACTAAGAAAAATAACCAATTGTGAAAGTTAACAAACATTATAATCCAATGTTCATAACAATAATGAAAATAAAAATAAAAATATAATTTTCAACTCTGACCCTGCATTAAATAAAATTATTTAGACCGAATTATATAACTATAACATAATAATTAAATTCTACATGCAAAGTTATGAAATTTTCAATGGATCTTACGCTGAAAAAAATATAATTAATTGAAATTAATATTATTGTTGTTTAAATATAAAATAATTTTCAGTTCAATGAAACAAAATAAATGAATTAAAACAAAAAATTACTTGAAATTTAAATGTTCTAAAACACTTCTTTATAAACAATATTTTTTGTTGTAATACATGATTTTTATTTTCATCCAAAATCAATATTTTGAATCCTTTTTAGAGGTATTCCAGCATCAGATGAAATTAAATTCATCCGAATGATGTAAATCTTCTCGCCAATACAATTCTCAGTAACAATGATTGTACTTATGACATTAGTTTCTAATTCTTCAATAATTAACCTTGTTCCATTGTATAATCTCTTATTAAAATATTTTATTCGTAATCATCTTCTCCAAAAGGAAACGACAAAGGATATTGAAGATGAATACAAGAAGTATGGGTTTCATGAATTCTTTGCAGTTGGTCATCATTGTTTTGACAACAATGTCTCTTCCAAAATCACCAACAATTAGAGCAACAACCTCAACAATAGATAGAAGATTATATGTCCTTGCATCACGAGAGCAATTTCTAAACAATCTCAAATAAACATTTGACATTTGTTGTTGATCTAAATATTCTCTGACTCTTGTAAAAGTCTTAGTCATCATATTATGTTCACCACCAAATTTGAAGTCGTTTCACTTCCACTGAGTACATGTAATAATTTTAAAATGGTTAATTGCAAAAGTTAAAGATAAATAAGTTGTTTAAGATAATAAGATTAATATATAAATAAAATAATTTAAATAATTGAATTTGAAAATTTACTAACCTAAAGGGATTCGTTCTATTTGATATATCATTTTGAGTGTCATAAATATAAAACTGGGCAAATTTAAACTTTTGTCCTTCACTTGGAAGCAAAGATCCAATTTTATGAAAATTCTCGTCATTGAGAATAAATTGGAGATGTACGATGTCATTATTTAAGGATGTGTCAATCTTGCCTCCAATAAAAGTGAAAGTAAACATATTATTGTATTGTCTAATATTTTGAAAGAAATGAGAGCTGGTACTATTAATGCTATTGATCAAATTCCATAATAGTTCTAGTTTTTTTTCAAAAGCGGAAGTTGTATTTTTCTTTTCATACAACAAATAGAAAAATCAAGATTTTGGGCATTTTTTGTTTTATTATATATCTCTTGATATCACATTGAAGCTCCACAAAAAAGACATTTAAAAGTCAAGTCTAATATTTAAATGGTTTTTTTCAAAAGAGGAAGTAGTATTTTTCCTTTCATACAACAAATAGAAAGATAAGGATTTTGGGCATTTTTTGTTTTATCACATCTGTCTTGATATCACATTGAAGCTCCACAAAAAAGGCATTGAAAAGTCAACTCTCCAAAATCCAAAGATTATGCAAAAAAAAAAAGAAATAAGATATATATACGATTTCAAGGTGCCAATTAAAATACTTCAAACCTTGTTTCTCACTCTCTTCAAATAGATCATTATTTAATTCACTTAGTTCAATAACAATTTCATTTTGAGCTTCAACTGCATTAATGCCTATTTCAAAGCAATTTAAAATGTAATTAAATAATTTTGATAACTATAAGCACAAATTAATGAATAGGTGTAATTATCCTCATCATTTGATGTTGTTTGGACAATATATCTATCAAAACCATTCCATTTAACGGAAGAAATTATTGAACTTTTGTTAATAACATGCTTACCATACTTTAATGGATTAGAACCATCACTGATAATACCAGTTTGAACAAAATTGTGAGGAGAACTCTGATAGGATAATCTACTTGACTGTGAACAATCTGGAATAAAAATTCGTTGGTATTATATTTAAAAATAATAAACGAGCATGTGTAAAAAATAAAAGAAATTTTTAATTTGAAAAAAAAAACATAGAAATTGATATTTATTAATTTTAACATTAATTATGTCAAATTATTATACCCAAATAATTTATCTCATAAACATTTAGAACAAAACATGTGCTCACGAAAAATTTATCAATCAAGCTCTAAAAAAAAAAAATTAAGTATATGATAAAATTTCTCTAATTAATAGTAAATTATCAAATCATCAAATGTATTCCTAAACAAAAATCACAAATGATATCAAACAATTACAACCAGCAATCAAATAGCACAAATAAATTATAAAGCAAGTGAACTCATATAAAAATTTATTCATATAATCTGATAAGGAAATAAAATTAATAAGAATTAAATCTTAAAATTGGGTTAAAATAATTCAACATAACAATGTCAAAATAATGAAGATTTCATCATGCTTTTGGTACAAAGAATTTTACAAAATATAATAAAATTAGAATATAATAAAATTATCTCACTAATATTCTCTATTGATATTACTCTTCTTCTTCTTTGCAATTTTTTTCTCCACTGGTGCACGACACTCCTCTTGCTGCTGTGCTTGAGCACCTTTCAATGCAACTCTATATAAGGGCAAATAAATTTGAAAATTCATTGATATTTTATCTCTTGTCATGCAAACATTAAATATCAGTACACATTTTGACTACCGAATATATATCATGCAAAGCATAGTGTAGTACTTATAAATCTAAGGACCAAAAATAGAAACAATGAATGTCTAAGATCCTAAAGTAATGGATCATAGAGTAGAAAAAAATCCAAATAATGGACAATATGTTAAACAAGCTTATCAAAGGATGTCCAATACTCAGTGCTTGTTCAAACTTTTTACTTTAGATTTTCATTGTCTTAATATTCTTCATCATCCACATAGGCAACAAAGTTAACAAAATAACATCTAAAATAATATCTGAATAACACAACAGGCTATGCGTTATCATGGAAATTTACATGCACTACAACAATATATGCAACACCAAACAATTCATGGAAGAATTAACAAAAAAATAAAATAAAATCAAGCAGGTAACTATACATAATTGGAAACTTCAGCCTTGAGTTTTACCTAACAATCACAATTTGAAGAACTCATAGTCTTACATAATTTATTAGATTAACCCAAATCATCTACATAATTTATTACAAACTATAAACCAATAAAGGATGTTCACAAGAACCCCTTCAAATGCTAAGTATAAAGCTATTTAAATGGTAAAACCAAATGAATGCCTAGGCATCTAAACTAACATCATGTTTTATCTATAGTGTCTTACATGAAAGGAGAAAAAAATAATCGAGAAGGTCGATAATTTGCCAAGGACCTATACAAACCTGGATGATAAGCTTTATATAGATGTTTATAGCATATAAAAGTGCTGGAACAACCACAAGGATATTTCTCCGAGCCTCTTGTGAAGGATAAAATTACAACATAGAGGATAAATATCAAAAGGCTATCAAGAAAAAATAGCTTCTAGCATCCTAAGTCCTGACATTATTTAATTTTAGATATTTAAAGAAAAATGTGAAGAAACCTTAAACAATATGTTTTCTCACTTTCCATCTTCATATTTACTATTAATATGAATCATTACTAATCAAGTTTCTTAACAAAATCAGGTATCAAAAATTAGAGGTAAGAATGAGAGGTATGCAGTACATATGCAATATAAGGAAATAATGTAGATGATGGTTCTTTGTTAAATAAAAACTACTTAAATAGAAGGAAGCCATAAAATTCGATGGATCAAGCATTTGAAAGTAATGGCACATTTCTTCACCTGAAACCCAAATTAAAGACAGGTCAAGCAAAACATTTACAAGCAACACTTCTATGCAACACTTGAAACTGATACTAATTTTACAGGTAAAAACAAATAAAAATCATATAATGTGCAGCCTTACAATAAATATGCAAATGATCTAGAAGAAAGGAATAAAGCCTCGACCATGTGGGTCCTCCATAGAATTTGATCCATGGGTGACATAGTACCAAGCTTAGCAAAAATAGACTCAATATGTATGCGACATAAAGCTTACATGTGCAGATGCACCAAAAGGAATGTGTTGGGTACCAATAGTGAAGTACAATTCTTCCCCAGTTATATGACATAAATTACTAAATTAAACACCAATACTATAGCCAACTTGATAAAATGGGCCGAAAGTTTGTTTAAAATGAAGTCAACCAACAGGTATCATATTAAGTACGCAAAAACCCAAACTGATGTAAGGCTTAAAGAACCCAAACCATAATGTACCAGAAATAGGCAAACAAAAAAAGGTAAACAAACTCACAAAAAATGGAGCGGGCAGTGGCAAGTAGCGCAAATGGTGACGACAAGAGATGAACGGCGCGGTGAAGAGAGAGATACGACATCGAAACAAACAGAATAGGGATGACTCGAAGTGAGCCTCTGGGTTCTCCTTTGTGCTTCGCTTCTGCCCTATGCTCGGCCTTACCCCGTCCCTCTCTCTCGATCTCTGGCACAATCTCTCTATACTCATCCCCCTGCATTTCACTTTCAACTCTATCTCTTTGTATATCTCTGAGCGTGTCATTCTCTCTGTTGCTCTCCCAATTTTTGAGTGCAACTCCCTCTTGTCCAAACTCTCTCTATATTGATGTGTCAGTATTTGTCAATCTGCATTTGATTAGAGAATTGGTTTAGTTGCTCACTTTATTGTAGAAGTTGCTAAGGAAAGAAATGAGGAGTGGAAGGCTAGCGGGTGATTCAAATTTAAAATTCAAAATAAACATAGCAAGTGTCAAAGACAATAGGAATCAAGAGAAGAAAGGTGATGAGTTGGGTCAAGAGACAAAACAATTAATGAGAAAAGGAGTTCCAAGAAGAAGAAGGGAAAAAATGGATTGGGAAAAGAGAAAATGGCTATGAAAGAAATAGAAGGCTCAATTTTTTAAATACACCTATAATAAATTATTTTTCAAAACGAGGTGTTAAAAATTGAAATAATGGAACGGTTCATAGGAAATGAAAAATGAATGGGAAGAGGTATAAGAATTGAAGAACCAACTTAAATGGGAGAGTAGAAGACTTGTCAAATGTAATAAAGAAAAATAAATACACAAAAGATATTTTTTCAGAATTTAAATTTTGAAATTTAAAAACTCAAAAACATGTTAGTGGATTTTAAAACAGTTTTGAAAATAAAAAGTTAATTAAATAAATTAGGTGGTCTGTTTGATAAAAAAAAGGTAGTGAGATAAATGAATATGATTGATTTTAAGCTTACTTAAGATTGTAGTGGAGAACTACTGTATGGCATAAGCGATAATAATAATTAAAATAAAACAAATAATTTATGTTTTTAATTGAGAAGGTTACTAAGAATAAAAATGTGCAACTTTTAATAAGAAAAAAAGTTACTAGCTGACACTTGTCAAAATTTTTCTTGAAACTACCTCTAAAATATATATAGTATAGATTTGAACTTTTTTGTCCTATCATTGAGGAGCGGGTTTATTGACTTTTTTGATTAGGGATGTCTAACAGGTTGGGTTAATCCATGAACCTATGAATTTTAACTCAACTCAACCCATAAAATGTGGGTTAGGTTAGGTCCGCGGGTAGGAAAACACTCCAACCCGTAATGTATGGGTCGGGTGACGGGTTTGAAAAATATTGACCCACGCAAACCCAACCCACCCAAGTAGTTTTTTCCTTTTTTTTTTTGTTAAAGTCATTTAGCCATAGTGGCAATTTATGTTACTTTTTCTATGACTTTTCTATACAGTTAATTAAATTTAGGTATAGGTATTTTAGTCACATTGAGAATGTGACCAAGAAAATAGTGATTAAAAACTTATAATGTTAGTCATGACAACCATTATCCAAGAAGGGAGATGAACTGGGTGATTAAAATTTTTAAAACAACATTAAAAAATAAAGTATTTTGAATAACTCAATTAATAAATGTAGTGGAACATGTATAAATTAAGTTAATATAGAATATAAAGAGTGTAGGGAATAGAGAATCAAACTCAAGAACTTATCTTGGTTTAACTATCAACCATTTGTGGCCTACATCTAGTTTTCAAGCTTAACTTGAGATTTTTTTCACTATTTCCTAGACTTCACGAGTACTAGGGAAACATTTGTACAAGCAAGAGCACTCCTCACACCTTGAGATACCTCACCTTTGTGCTAGAGCCTTTAACTTTTCAAGCTTCATAGGTACTTGAAAAACCTTCACATTCAAGAGTACTCACAACACCATTGAGATATCTCACCATTTTCTCTCTTGAGAGATACCTCACCATTTTACAATGACTTTAAGATGAAGAGAAAGATTAGAAACTCTCACAAGAGTAGTTATACAACTTAAAGAACAAAGGAATAGAAGGATTTTATAATAAAGAGCTCAAAATATAATTTTTTGATGATACAATGATCAAATCAAGTGTTCTAGAGTTGTAAAAGCTTCAAACATCACTTATATATAGAGCCCAAGTGATAAAATAGTTGTTGATAGTGTTCAAAAATGATTTCTTATGAAAACTAATTGTTTATAGTCGTTGAGAATGTTTCTGGGCATGTTTTATTCAAATAACAAATCTCTTATTCGAATAAGTCACTCTAGTTTCAAATTTGATTTTAAATAGTCATAACTTCTTCATTTCTCCTTCGTTTTAAGCAAATGATCACTCATTAGAAAGATCTTTGAGTCTATTTTCATATGAAATAAGTTTCAGAACAAAACTCAAAGTATTTTAAAAATTATGATTAAAATAGTAACTAAATGTTAGCTTTTCAAAACTCAAACTTAACTATTTTTCATAGTTTTGAACTACCACCATGACTAGTTTTTCAAAACATGTTTGTTGGGTATTTTAGCGTGTAAGAATCATGTGTAAATATTTAAAAACATATTTGAGCTCTTTTCATTTAAAACCTCTATCTTTACATAGGAGAAATTGTAAAAGGAAAATATATCAATTCTAGTCTTTAGGCTTTTTAATGTAATCCAAGCTTCTAAAATTTTTTTCTCTTCAAATATTGTAAATGCTTGGAACATCTTATCATTCTCATTCTTCTTGAGTTAAGCATAATATTTTGCTTTCTTGTTGCAATGTTCACTCTTGGTACTTAGACTATCCTATAAAGTATTGATCACTTAAACAAACATAGTTAGTCCAAATTCATAATTCAACATCTTCATATGCTTGATTGATAAATGTATAACTCTAGTTAGTCTAACATGCATATAAGAATTTCATATACACATCAAAATAAGACATTTATTAATTACTAATAGATATGCTTTATATAAGATGCAACAGATAACACTTTGCACATTTTACTTTAAATAGAGCCAAATTCAATATTAATTTAATGTCACTCATATAACATATTATTGGATATATCTTATAAAAGATGCTATAAAGAATATGCATGATTCTTATATGAAATATAACAAAGTAGAGTACATGATCATGCATGATCTAATATAATCTATTAAGTACATCTATAAACATAATTCTTTTTGTCGTGTATTTGTCATCATCAAAACTTAACATATTAAGTCATTGGGGCACACTTATTTCCACAATCTCCCTATTTTTTATGATGACAAATCACCAAAGAAAAAATATGTTTAGTAATATAGAAGAGTAGATATTCGTGTAAGCATATCAAACAATAAACACAAGCACACGACCCTGTCTAACTCTTCAATCGCTCACAGGGCCTTGCTTAACTCTTTAATCACTCACAGAGTCCTGTCTAAGCCAAAATGATCTTTTTTTGCTCCGAAAACACAGTGTCTTCGGCTGCTTTCATTCCAAATATGATAAATCTCATTCAATCTACAAAAATGAAGACAATGATAATGATCCATCTAAAATTCATTAATAAATATAAGCAAATCACCACAATTTATTTGGTATAAGACTATAAAATATAGGTTTATCAACCCCACACACTTAAGTTTTGCTTGTCCTCAAGCAAAGAATAAGAATAAAAAATAAGATTAAACTCAACATCCAAAAACATGAATAAATGAAAATTCCATAATTTAATAATCTAATCAAGTTCAATAATCAAATCCAATCCAGCAAGATCATTTAGCACTTAAAATAATTAGAGGCTTGGGTCTAACTTATATCTTTTCTCTTTACCAACTAATTGAGGTTACTCTTCTTTACATCGCTCAAGTGTTTAAGGACAAAAAGATCACTCAAATTTCCTTAATAAATGCAATACCATAGGCTTGTTTATCAATCTCATATCAACTCCCAAGTTCACATACATAACAACAATCAAAAGGACTTTGTTTGGCTGTAACGGGGCCAAAGGTAGAATACAAAGATAGGAAAAAGATAAATAAGAGTAAAGAATGCTCGAGGATAAATCGATACACAACAGAATGAGGTTGAAAAGATGATAAATAAAACATAAGCACAAGGGTATAACAGATTCTTACTTTCAACTCAATATTTTCATTATTCTTCACCAACGATCCTTTACTTTCTTTTCTTTTCTTTTTCCACTGTTTTTTTTCTTTTTTTTTCATTTTTTATTTTCTTTCTTTCTTTCTTTCAACCCTTGAAGACAAAAGCAACCTTTCAATTAACACATTAGTTGCTCCATTATTCAAAAATCAATGCATCCAACCTGATTATTCAATTAGTTATCCAAAGAAATCAATTTCAGGCTCAAATGGGACAACTAGGGGAGTATTTTATCAATGTAACTTTGGAAGTCAAGAAAAAATTAAGCCTAATTGTCTTAATCATGTTCAAGTATGTATGCGAATCATTAAAGTCTTAACAA
Organism: Ormosia emarginata; assembly: GCA_029884605.1. Taxonomy (NCBI): domain Eukaryota; kingdom Viridiplantae; phylum Streptophyta; class Magnoliopsida; order Fabales; family Fabaceae; genus Ormosia; species Ormosia emarginata. The sequence goes on along the minus strand of JAQQTP010000089.1, from coordinate 41,854,548 downwards.
GATATCAAAGCAAGTTCTAGCACACATCAATCAAGAGAAATCTCACTCTAGAAGAAAAATAGGATTTTGTTATGAACGATCCATACATTAAAACTCAAAACTCACTTTCTGACTAATGTTAATAAAGAGAACAAATGCAAGCAGATATGACTAATTTCCAAATAAGATGCTAAATGTTTCAATACTCAATTGAAAAAGATTATCTTGCACAAAAGCAGCTCATGAGAAGTGGATTCCCCTTTAAAACAAATCTTTATAAGCTCAGTATTAATTCAAATAATTAACACACAATTCTCGTTTGATTACTAACAATACTCAAGTGTGCATTGATTTCACAAAAATTTTAAATAAATTTTCATCAATTGTCATAAAAGTATCCACATAAAGTCATGTCTAAGCCAAAACGATCTTCTTTTGCTCCAAAAATGCGATGTCTTCGCATGTTTTCACTCCAAATGTGATAAATCTCATTCAATCTACAAAAACGAAGACAGTGATAAGGATCCATTTAAAATTCATTAATAAACATAAGCAAATCACCACAATTTATTCAGTATAAGATTATAAAATATAGGCTTATCACGCAAAGCGTGTTAAGACATGGGGGTTAGTATTTACAAAGGGACTCCAATGCTCAAGCCAAGATATTCACCAGTAGGGTTTATGCAATGAGTATTAGTTACCTGAGAATGTGAATAAGCCTAGTATTTATAGAGGTTTGAGGGATACACTCTCGTAATTATTGCGAGGTGGTATACGTTCCCTTGTTAGTTGCTGAGGATCCCTATATTATCGAAATGTTGATACTATAATCATGGGTAGTTACGAGTGTTATTATTTTGTAAGATCATGATTAGTAATAACAGATATTCTCAAGATTTATCCATTACACAGATCTCATGGTAAAACTGTTACTACCCAATGTTGTGGTCTAAATGGCATAGAGTCAGGATCTCGTTTATGTCCGTAAGAGAATGTAACCGAGGGTATCAACGACGAAACTCGACATGTTGCGGGCTGGGTGGATCCAAGGGACATGATCCCCAATCACGATTCAGAACAGTTGTTCCTAGCTTAACACTTAGATAGGATAGTTGAGCATCAAGGTACCAAGTTTAAAAGAAACGCATGACACATAGTGGACAAAGGGATCCAAGTTAATCAACATTGGATCTCGCAATGTTTTTAAAAAGGTCGAGGTCTCTTGTACATTGTAGGATACCTCTGGGGTTGACATGTAAGGCCTGGATCCGCGACGGATCACAGCTTACGTTGTCATTCCGCCATCCAAAGTACATTTTTTGTTGCGCCCGTGCATGGTTCAAGGGTTCTTCGTCCTTTCCTATAACTTTTACTCTACAGTTGGTAGCAGTCGAAGTTTACTTGGGAAGCGGTTACTTTGACTTTATTGGGAATTAAAGATCCTTTAAAAGAGGATAACAGTTTTATGATATTTCCCAACTGTCCGTTACTCCCATGACCAATCAGAGAGATAGAGCATTTAGCGTAGCTTCAAATGTGCAGTCACTTCACCTTTTTCAGGGCCAATCAGAATGCTTTGTTCCATTTATAAATAAGGAATGTTTGTATTGAGACTGACATTCCCTTTGTTATGTGGCTTTGCTTGATAATGATCTCTCTTCAAAGAGTGATTTCTTTCCTATTTTTTGTACGCATGTGGAGGGTTTTGCTCGCTGCTAAAACCATCTTCCAGTTCTTTCCAAAATCTTTAAAGGTATTTGCCTTCTTGCAACCAATCTTTTCGATTAAGGCTTTTCTTTCTCAGCGTAATGTCTTGGTGAGGACCAAGTAACTGCTCTACGTAGGCTGACCAACATGCATTGGGCAGCAAAAACGTTTCTCTCCTAGCGTACGTGGGAATATGCATCTTTTTTGTGTGCACCAGGGGGGACTCGCTACTTCTGTGTAGTTCTTGAGATGCATGGGGATATCGATGCTCCGTCTTCCTCCTTTCCGACTGTTGTAGAGGCACTTAGCTAGGTGTTTGCACAATTTCTCACCTTAAGTGTAGTTGGATATGCAAGAAGGCTCAAAGCGTGGAAGAATCTCCTCGAGCAACTTGAGGTGATTTGAAGCAACTAGGAGTGATTGTAAAACATTATGTAGTTCTGGTGGAACAATATTTTGATGCGGAGCAATCTCTATTTGGTTAGCAAGAAAGAGATGAGTGCTAGTTTCTAGAAGAACCTTAGAGATGGCAGTGATCGACAACCATCATCGTCAACGATGCTCGACCTCTTTAGTGGGCATTCTTGACTTTTTTTGTTTTGGAAAAACTTTTATGTATTCATTTTTTGTTAGAGCTGACAATATATGGCATGTGAAGAATAATAAAATTTCTTTTTCTGAGTCTTGTATTTTCTATTTATTATTTCCATTCTCTGCCTTTTCTTTTTCCTCTGGGGTGAGTCTAACGCTCAACCTATAATGTCATGTTGCCCTTACCTTGGTGCTTGGTGACGAGCGCCGAACTCAGTCAAAATTATAACCGAAGTTATTACCTAAACTTGTAGTATAGTGAACAACACCGGATCGTCTCCTCAAGGATCGTAGATGCAATTTGATCAAATCAAGTGAAAGTTAGAAAAAGGGGGGTTTTGATGGTTCAAGGATCACAAAGTGACAAGATTTAAAGAGAAATAACAATTAGAAGAACAAATCAATTCAAATCTATCCGAGATTGGGTGGATTCAATCATAAACCTTTCAACAAACACTTGAAGCACATTTGAATGGTTAACTTGGATCTAACCGAGATCTCAGCATTAGATCCAGAATTCATACTAGACAATCGTCCAGAATTCAATTGACAAGTGATAAACATAAATCTGCAATCGTACCATTCATGTAGATATATGTCAATTTAAGCACCGAATTCAATTAACCTAGGCACTAATCAGTAACCTAACCTCTTCAATTACATGATTAGTTTAGATCAATCAGTTCCAAGCTTCATCACAAATCTCAATCTTCAGTCATGTGATTAGTTTAGATCAATCAGTTCTAAGTTTCATCACAAATCTTAATCTTAAATTAAGATCAAATCAGATCAAACATAAACAGAATCACCATTCATGCATTCAAGATTAAGAAGAAGAAGAAGAAGAAGAAGAGAAGAGGAATTCAAATATAAATCAAATACATTACATAACCAAGGTCTCAAAAACTCAAACCACAATCTCTTCAAGAGTTCTAAATTGACCGAAAGTAGCTTAGCCCTCCATTACCATGAAGGAGAGCATCAAAATATACAAAAGCTATGAGAAACTAAGAAGAAGCAAGAAGAAACTATGAGAGAAATGAAGGAGAATACAACTTATTCATGATAACCAATGGTGCCTTTTATAGAAGTCTAGGGTAACAAAATGACAAAGGGGAGTGGGTGGATGAATGGGTTAGTGAGAGGAGTGGTTGACTGGTTGGATTAGTGGATGAGTAGATGAGTGGATGAGTGGATGAGTGGATTAGTGGATGGATGAGTGGGTGGTTGAGGACGAAAATTTCGTGTCTAACTTGGAAGCCAAAAACGACCCACTATACTGCAGATCCATGAAAAGTACTCTGCATGAAAGTTGTAGATCTTTGTATTGGCTATAAAATGCATATCTGGTTTGTCCAATTTGGCTTCCTTCAGCCCAAGATATGTCCCAAATACCACAGGTTGCTCAAACCCAACTTCAGCACCTCTGTTCCGACTTGCAAGCTCAAACTGACCTACTAGACTTCATTTTTTCAAAAAGTGTTCTTCATGAAAGTTGTTTATTTGGATCTTGACTATCAACTATACAAATTTCAGCCCATCTCCATTATTAAATCTTGAGATATGATTTTATGAGTGCACACCATTCGGATTCTAGTGACAGAACTCGTATTCTGACTTCCATGTAAACTTAGGTCCTTTAGACATCTGTTTGGGACTTCGAGCTCTTTATCAAAGTTGTAGAGCTTCCTCTTAGCTTTCCTACAAGGTAAAATTCATGTTTATCAGATATTAGGAACTCAAGTTATGGCCAAAATACAGAAACAGTGTCAAATCTCAATAATGCTGAAAATATTCAATTAGGACCAATTTGAGCTCAAACTCACAAAATCATACCAAACTCAATCAATTAAGAATATGGAGAGTGTAAATGACTAAACATAAGGGTTTCTTAATGAATAAAATATGTGATTATCAAATTCCCCCACACTTAGCTTTTTGCACTCCTGGGCAAAACTTAAGACCAAAATTTTACAATCAAGAAGAACAACCAAAGGTTCAAGGATCAAAACATTCATGAGTTAACAATTCTCCACATCTCAAACCAACAAGCAAGGTATCTTCAACATGAATCGAGAATGATAAATCTTCACAAGATTCCCTCTCAATCTCTCAAGTGTTTAAAAGGTAGGTATTTCACTCAATTCAACCCATGAAAATTGCACTACCATAAGCTTGCTTATCTTCTACTTCTCCACTACTCAAAACACATGCACACACAAATCATGAGGACTTTATTCAAGGTTGTAGTGAGGTCAAGGTAACAGAAGAGGATAAAATGGATATGAGAAGATAAATACCAAAGAGAATAAAAGCAAATGAGAGCTGAGTTCAAATAACAAGCATAAAAGTTCATCCCAACTCTAATGTATATCCCTTTACATATTCATTTCCCAATCCTTTTTTTTTTTAATATGAACATAACTATATACATACATTTTTTTAGGCACTCTTTCCTTTTTCAACAACCATTTTGTACACACCCCCACACTTGTTCAAAAACTCATCCATTAACCAAGCTAATGTTCTTTTATTCCCTAAGGTAAAGTAAGAACACGATTTTTCATTTAAGGCACATAATGAGCTAGAAACAAGGAATGGTCAAATAAGCTCAAAGGGGTTAAGTAAAGGAAAATATACAAGGTTAAGCAGAATCGAGAATTTTCAAGAAGTCAAAAGAGTGCTTGATATCATATTGAAAACAAGGTTGGCTATTTGGTTAAACTAGCTAATTAAGAAAGAGGGCCTCAATCATGTTCATGCATGCAAGTGAAATGTAGCCTCAAAAAGAATCAAAGCAAGTTCTAGAGTGATCATTAACATGAGTGAAAATCACATAAGAAAGAAGAGAATGACATAAATGTTGAATCTATCCATTAGGCTCAAAATCTCACAAGTTATGCATCCATCAAACTCAATTCATCAATTCAATCATCCATCACCAAGCATATCAGTTCAAGAAGGGAGAAAAGTTATTCAATCATGCAATGAACCCCTTTTTTTTTAACAAAAAAGAAACATGCTAAAATCTCTCCCCCACACTTAATATAAACATTGTCCTCAATGTGAAAGTGATAAATAAAACAGAAAGAAAAGAGCAACACAACTTGATGAGGGGCGAGATAATGGCAAGCAGAAAAGATGCGTAAGAATCAAAGTCGCACAGTAACCCGAAAACTCACAAAACAAATGAGTAAAATGTAAAACCAAAATAACATGATTGGAATAATATAAAATTAAAGAGGAAATGCGGGTCTTTTAGAGTCAGATTCCCAAGACTGTAACACTTCTGTTCATCTCTGAAGAGATTTCACAATTAAGAAGTTCATGATGTACCAGGCCACAAGAATGCATCTCAAGAGTCAATAAGATATAACTTACTAACTCCTTACTCAGCCATTTAAAGTGAAGTATGTTTTTATCTTCTCAGATTGCGAAAACCATCCCCAAAGATCTTGAAAACAAATCTAGTTGGGTTGCCTCCCAATAAGCGCTTGTTTAACGTCATTAGCTCGATGTTAGGACACTTCTTAGTGATCTTTATAATGTGGATGGTAAAAGCCCATCACTTTCACTTCCACATTTTTCGGCTTGAGATGGTGTCCATTGGTCTTATTAAGTGAGGTTGGTGAAAAGACTCCACCAGGATCCCATTGGTTGAAACGTGATGACCAAGTTATGGTTGACACAACATGATAGCTTTCACTAGGGTCCCATTGGTTGAAGTGTAATGACCAAGTTAAGCTTGAAGCATGAGGGCTCATATTGGGGTCCCATTGGTCTTCCTTGACTTCACTAATGGCATGCAATACGTGTAATTTTGCAATCCTGCTTTCATTGATAATGCTGGACCATGCCTAAAAACAAAATCCACTTCAGTAGTTACTAGCATCCGCTAACTTTCCTCTTTCTTTGAAAATTCCTCAATGGCCTTCAACTCCACCTCCCTATATGTTTCAGATTCTGTAACTACATTGTTGATAGACCCTTCTATATCATTAGATCCTGCATAAACGTAATCATTAGTTTTCAAATATGCAGAAATTTCAAGACACACAACACATTTTATATCACCATCATGATCAAGACACGAGTTGCAATTGATAGAATCATCAAAACCAATTAAATCAGAAATTCAAAGACATAACTCATCATGAGTTTCTTCAACTAAGTCCGCATGTAAATCAATATGACAATTAGAATGCGGGGAGTTGGGAATTGTTTGGGGAAAGAGTTGACTCGACTCTTGACATCTCGCCATTAACAAAGTGGTTGTCAACCTGGTCAATTTGGGTTGTTAAATCTGAATAGTGGCACCGAAATTCTACCGGAACTCAATTTGGGTTTTCATCAAGTCCTCCCATGAAGGCTCAAGTTTTGTGGTTGATGGACTTGTTATCTCACCGGAATGGCTGCTCATATTGAAATGATTGTTCTTTGTAGTGATGCCGTATTGCCATATCCCGATCCTGGATAGTATTCCCACTAGGGTTGTATGTGTTGAAGAAGGGGTCATAACTCGTTGTTCGCTGCTAGAACTGTGGTTCATCGGAAAATAACCACCGTTACTTTGCAACAAATTGATCTGGAAAAATAGAAATACCATACTCGAAGTGTAGGGCATGCATATGTGGGGTGAGATGAACAAAAACAAATGTTACACACAAGTGTAGCTTCCTCGCACAGCGTGATTGTTGTCTCACTACTATATGTCTTACCAAAGAAGTCAACTCCTCAAGTTTTGACTCCATTATGCATAGTCCATTGTATCCTTAAAATGCAACATGAATGCAACAAAATGATAATGAAAGAAAAAGAAAAAATTAAAAAGAAAGAGTTAGTATGGGATCAACACTCAAAATATGCAAAAATAAATCTAGTTAATGTATCTAAACATTTTTAAAATTTATGGGAGCAACACAGACAAAATCTACATAAAAATGAAACTAGAAAATGCAATAAAAAATAATAAAAAATTAAAAAAATGGTCTAAATGATAGAATTTCGAAAAACTGGGTTGACCTCACAATTTATCATGTGAGTCTTGTTTATCGTGTCCGTTTTCCTTCAATCGACCAAGTTTCATATTTTTCTCAAGGGCACGTTCAGTTTGAAAATTGTATCAACTACCCATAATCACCGCTTTTCCATCTTTCCTTCACTAGAGAAGTTCGAAATCTAAGAAAAAAAAAAAAAAAAATTTTAGTGTAGTATGAACAATACTAGATAATGGATAAAAATGTTAGAAAAGTTAATAAAAAGCAAAGGTTAGTAAAAACACTTAAAATGAAAAGATTACACTTACTATTCCCCAGAACGGCGCATAAAATTTTGACGAGCGCCGAACTCACCAAAATTATAACCGAAGTTATTACCTAAACTTGTAGTATAGTGAACAATACCGGATCGTCTCCTCAAGGATCGTAGATGCAATTTGATCAAATCAAGTGAAAGTTAGAAAAAAGGGGGTTTTGATGGTTCAAGGATCACAGTGACAAGATTTAAAGAGAAATAACAATTAGAAGAACAGTCAATTTAGAAATCTATCCGAGATTGAGTGGATTCAATCATAAACCTTTCAACAAACACTTGAAGCACATTTGAATGGTTAACTTGGATCTAACCGAGATCTCAACATTAGATCCAGAATTCACACTAGACAATCGTTCAGAATTCAATTGACAAGTGATAAACACAAATCTGCAATCGCACCATTCATGTAGATATATGTCAATTTAAGCACCGAATTCAATTAACCTAGGCACTAATCAGTAACTTAACCTCTTCAATTACGTGATTAGTTTAGATCAATCAGTTCCAAGCTTCATCATAAATCTCAATCTTCAGTCATGTGATTAGTTTAGATCAATCAGTTCTAAGTTTCATCACAAATCTTAATCTTAAATCAAGATTAAATCAGATCAAACATAAACAGAATCACCATTCATGCATTCAAGATTAAGAAGAAGAAGAAGAAGAAGAGAAGAGGAATTCAAATATAAATCAAATACATTACATAACCAAGGTCTCAAAAACTCAAACCACAATCTCTTCAAGAGTTCTAAATTGACCGAAAGTAGCTTAGCCCTCCATTACCATGAAGGAGAGCATCAAAATATACAAAAGCTATGAGAAACTATGAAGAAACAAGAAGAAACTATGAGAGAAATGAAGGAGAATACAACTTATTCATGATAACCAATGGTGCCTTTTATAGAAGTCTAGGATAACAAAATGACAAAGGGGAGTGGGTGGATGAATGGGTTAGTGAGAGGAGTGGTTGACTGGTTGGATTAGTGGATGAGTAGATGAGTGGATGAGTGGATGAGTGGATTAGTGGATGGATGAGTGGGTGGTTGAGGACGAAAATTTCGTGTCTGACTTGGAAGCCAAAAACGACCCACTATACTGCAGATCCATGAAAAGTACTCTGCATGAAAGTTGTAGATCTTTGTCTTGGCTATAAAATGTATGTCTGGTTCGTCCAATTTGGCCTCCTTCAGCCCAAGATATGTCCCAAATACCGCAGGTTGCTCAAACCCAACTTCAGCACCTCTGTTCCGACTTGCAAGCTCAAACTGACCTACTAGACTTCATTTTTTCAAAAAGTGTTCTTCATGAAAGTTGTTTATTTGGATCTTGACTATCTACTGTCCAAATTTCAGCCCATCTCCATTATTAAATCTTGAGATATGATTTTATGAGTGCACACCGTTTGGATTCTAGTGACAGAACCCGTATTCTGACTTTCATGTAAACTTAGGTCCTTTAGACATCTGTTTAGGACTTCGAGCTCTTCATCAAAGTTGTAGAACTTCCTCTTAGCTTTCCTACAAGGTAAAAGTCATGTTTATCATATATTAAGAACTCAAGTTATGGCCAAAATACAGAAACAATGTCAAATCTTAATAATGCTGAAAATATTCAATTAGGACCAATTTGAGCTCAAACTCACAAAATCATACCAAATTCAATCAATTAAGAATATGGAGAGTGTAAATGACTAAACATAAGGGTTTCTTAATGAATAAAATATGTGATTAACACTTGGCTAGTACAACGAAGTAGCAAGATAGTCTCTATGCCCCTGGGTAGCGGCATCCGTGTTTCACTTGAAGTCATGGTCCGTGTTATCGTATGGGGTTAAGAGTTCTAACTTGAGGACGTTTATAACTAAGTCATTTGACCTTTATGAAAACATCGTGGTCCGTATTAACCCTTCGTCATTTTATATGGATATTCTGGGTGTAGTCGGGGTCCGTAAAAAAAAATTTGGGGTTCGTAAAAAAATCCAGACTGAAGTGCAGAGGTTGTGTGACGCTTGGTTTATAGCACAACCATCCCTTCAACTGTTGTGATAGTTATGGATCCACATGGCACACTTTAACTAGGTGGACATGGTTAGGGTTCTGTGCACCATAATGAGCATTTTTCAAAATCCAAGGAGATAGGTGATAACTCTATTAAATGTAGATATTTGTGCCCTATATCTGTACTTTGTTGATTGCTTAAGTCCTTGTTATTATGTATATATGAAAGGTTTTTATGCTTATATTAGTCAAATTCAATCTTGATATCTTCTTATATGATCTTGAGCAAATTGTGCATATTCTTTAAGTGATTAAGTGGATTTGTAAGTATTATTGATTTTGTGATTTCTTTATTATAGGAAATGTTCTAAACAAGTTGATATATGGAGCATTTGAGCCAAAATTGGAAGAGAAAGCCAAAGAAGCATTCTGGTAGCTCACGTCGTGACGCAAGCATGTCAATGCTACGGCATGGTACATCCCCCTGCTGCAGACAGAGAGACTCGAGAATTGAACGTCGCAGCGCAAAGAGCGTATATCGTGGCGTGGTGACCTAAATTACACATGCGCCGCAGCGTAGGCTTGTTAATGTCGCGACGTGACTTTGTTTTCTGAGCTTATAAATACTGTTTTATCATATTTCTTATAGAGAGAGCTTGCTTTAGGTTAGAAAGTTACGGCTAGGTTTTCATTTCTGGGTTAAGAGGAGGTTAGAAAAGCCAAGGTTGGAGGTCATCTTCTTCATGGAAGGAGATTCAAGCATTAATTATCACATCCATGAGCTTCCTTCATTTTTCCCTTTACTTTCTTCTCTTCCTTGTATCATAAACATGGTTTTTGATATATATTTTCGTGTTCAATGAGTAGTTAAGCTGTATTTATAGATTACTTTGGATCTTTGTATGGATATTAATGATTTTGTTCTTTGAGTTTATATTGATGTTTGGTTTTATTTAATCATATTGATCTTAATGCTCTTGATAGTTTGATAAACTTTTAAGTGATTTGTTGAAATCTAATGAATCTAGACATAGGAATTTGGATTTGAGATCATATGTATGATTGATACATGTTCGATTACATTCAATTGGTTTGGTTGTGTTGATTCGCTAATGGGATAAAAATTATACATCTTAGTCATGCATAATAGGTGTTTGATAATAGACCTTAATGGGTGAAGTTTGCGCTAGTTCTCATGGAAACATAGTAAATTAGGTAAATGAAACATGATTGATTGACCTAGATATAAATTTTTAACTAAAGTAGATTCTCAAGCTAACTTAACTCATTTATTATTGTTGCTCAAAAGGGTTGCATATTATTAATTGAAGTAGGAGATGAAGAAGGATTCCTTAATCTCTAACTATTATCTTTAATTTCCATTTATCGTTTTTCAGTCTTTAGATTAGTTTAAATGCACTTTTTCATATTTTTATATTCTTAAATAGAACTATTTAAGCTATTGGTTGATATTTAGCATTGGAAGTTTCATTATCCTCATGGGAGCGATATCCTACTCTATAACTGTATTACTTGTTCGATCCGTGCACTTGCGGCCTATAAATGGACAAACAATAGGACGAAAATGCCCCATAATCGTCTAGCCTCTATAAATAAGGGTTAAAGCCCTTTTTTTTTTCATTTTACAGTTCCTTTATGAATTCTAGCAGCCTGAAGTGATTTCAGGTGGCTTTTTCCGGTGGAGAATGATGGTTTCCATCAGTTTCTAGTGGTTCCACTTCTTTCTGTTGTCAGTTTTCATTTGTTTCTTCAAGATACTTCTCCTTTCTCTATTTTGTTTTTGCTATTTTTAGCCTCATAGAGTGGTTTCGCCCCCTTTTGGGGTGCATTCCCTTTCTTTTTTAATAAAAAGAGTTGGGATACCATTGTTTCTGGGTTTCTTCAATGATGTTGCTTTGTGGAGCACTTTTTCTACTGCGCCATCTACGGCGGAGGTGTCTATCTGAGGCTTAAGCCTTGGTGGGTGTTGAGGCCGATACGTGGGCATGAACTTCTAATTCTTTCTCTGGTCTGCCCGTTCCATGTCCGAATTTTTTAGTTAATTGATTCTAACAATTACTCATCGACCTCTATTGGTGTTTCCATGAATTTAATGGCTAGGAGACGAATGGCTAGGCCCCAAGTGTTAGCTTTAGAAGTCCGAATGCCAGTTGTAGAAGACCCCATAGTGATTACCCGCGGTCCAGGGTGGGTGTATCCGTGGGTTGGTGATGACGCCTACGAGTGTCCGTCTTCTAACTTAAGGAAGAGCTTGAAAGACTTAAAGGCTACTTGATGCTAACAGAGAAAGGTAAAAGGGATCATGAGTTCGAGATCATGTCCTCAGAGAATTAAAGGGTGTGCTCATCTCGGGATGCAGGTGTGCACTACATGTTCTTGTATGAGGATTTCTTCACTTGGCTTGGACTTCGAATCCCTTTCAATAACTTCCAGCTTACGATCCTCCATAATCTCAATGCGGTTCCAACCCAGATTCACCCTAACAGTTGGGCAAATATCCTTGCATTTGAAAAAATCTACCCAGTAATCAGATTGTGGCACTCAGAGAGGGCGTTCTTCTATCACCACATCTGGTGGAGTTTTCAAGGTAGGGGAGCTCAAAAGAATTGGCTCACCGTTCGGTCAAGGCCCGGTCAGAAGATCTTTCATATTTTCTAAGAAAGTTACAAGGACTTCAAGGAGAAATACTTCAAGCTGATGGCGGCCCCAAGGACTCGTCATTTTTGGCTAGACAATAATGGGGAGCCGATGTTTAGCCTGTATTGGACCGAAAGGGCATGAAGTACTCATCTTGGATTGATTGAACAGGAAAGGCCCGACCTTGACCAAAATGACATTGAGTGCATCAACTTCTATACCATGTAGGTTGAGCAAGTGGGCCTCATTCCTTCTAAAGATGTACTGGATGCCCCTGATGACGTAACTCTCTGGTCTATTTTAGGTAGCATAGGCCGTAGTTCGCATTTAATTTTTTGTGTATGGTGATTTCCTTATATATTTCATGTTAACTGACTTTTGCTATATTTTGTAGTAAGTTTGGCTATGATGGCGCCCGAAAATGCCCTTGCAACCTTCGAGGCCTTTAAAGCTAGGAACGCAATTGGTCTATCCAATGCTCCTATGGTCATTGCTTCGACCCCTCTGGCCACACCAGTTGAGGATTTAGTGATCGAGGGTGGCTCGATTCAATTGGAGGATTCTCCTATACCGCCACTCCAAAGGCGAAAAAGGAGGGCTGTTGGGGATGGCAAGGCGAATGACTGAGGGAAGAGGGCAGCAATTGACGGCTCGATTAGTTTGTATGGAGATAACTTGGATCTCGGAGATTTCATTGACTTCAATATCTTAGATGACCAAGTAGTGAACCATGTTGCTTAGTGCAACATGATGAAGATCTTGTCGACGTTTCAGACTTACGCCCTCTGCCTTGTTGCCGAATCTCATTTTCTGGAGAGATGCTATGAGGAGTATAACCAGCAGATGGCGGGGAAGGTGATGGTAGCTAAGGAGGGCAAAAATCGGGCCCTCAAGGCCAAAGAAAAGGCTATGAAGGCCAAGAATGATGTTGAAGCCAAAGCCAAGAAAGTGGAAAAGGAAGTGGCAGCCTTGAAGTACAATCTGAAGCAGGAGAGAGCCAATTTAAAAGGGAAGTCACTGACCTTTGTGTTGAAAGTGAGAACCTCCGTATTGAGCACCAAGACCTATGAATTGGAGTGGTGCATCTTCAAGAGAATATTCAACAGTTGATTACGGTCTGCACAAATATCAGTGGGGAGCAATTCCAGAATATCATTGATCAAGTCCAGTTTTTCAATCTCGGGGTGACCCTAGCATTGGATGCATTGGACCCTAGAAGGGTGATCAGAGATGGCAGTATTGTGCTTCCAACTCTTATTTTAGATGATCAAGGTGTCGTTGAGGCCCTAGTCATTGCTATCCGAGATTCTGACGTTGCCGAGTATATGGGAAATGCAGCTTAGCTTGCCTCTAGTTTTTCCCCCTGCGCAGGGCATTTTATTTTTATTAAGACAATTACCCCAGTTGCCGAGGTGTTTTAATTTATTTCATTTTCTTGTTTCTTATCCATGGTCCGTATTGGGTCCAACGCCTATTGGGCTTTATAATCGCTTAAAGGACTTACGATTTTTGTTTAATTGATCTGAAACCTTAGCCCGGGGTCCAATGCCCAAAATATTAAGTATTCAAATTTCCACTTGACTTAGGCAAAATTTAAAACCAAGACCTTAGCCCGGGGTCCAACGCCCAAAATATTTCAGCACTTTGAAACCTACATAGATATTAAGGTGATCCGTAACTGAGGTCTTTAATGTTTTCGATTTGCAGCAAAAAATTACCTAAGACTTAGGATTTTTTTACTTTAGAACCTGTTTAACATAAGACATTTTCGGTGGATACTTGATGGTGTACCACATATGTCGTAACCTATATTGCCACTTTATTTCACAACCATAAAATGATCATATCCAAGTGTTGATGATTGAGTGTTGATCCATAACTCACGACCAAAAAACTCTCACGAGTTTGGTGGCTTATTCCTCTTAACCTAGACCTTTTAAGAAGCCTCGGATCCCATTGGGGACAGGCGCTGGATGTTCTCAAGACGGTTTTTAGCTTGAGGGTCCTTTGAGACTTTAAATAAGCTTTAAATGGTATCTGAATTACTCCGTTTTATTGATAAATTTGAGGACAGAAGTCCGTACAAAGTATATGCTCACCAAAAACTAGGGCAGATTAAACGTGAAGTAAACTAAGACTATGCCTTAGAGGACACTTAGTTGTAGTACTTTTTAAATTTGTCCACATTCCAATAGTTCTTGATCGGCTTACCTATTAATGTCTCCGGAGTGTAGACTCATTTGCCAATGCTGATTACAATGTGATATGGGTCTTCCCAATTATGGGCTAATTTCCCTTAGGAGGCATTCCTACCTCTGATATATGCTCTTCGAAGCATTAAGTCTCATGGATGGAATTTTTTTTGTACAACCTTCAAGTTATACCTAGTTGTCGTTCTCTACTTGATGATGGCGTCATGTATATGGACAACAAGCCTTCTTTCTTCGAGAAAATCCAAGTCTTCCCTGATTAGTCCGGGGTTACTGTCAGGCAAAAATTGCTGGAGACGCCAACTCAGTTTCCCTAACTCTACCGGGATCATAGCCTCACACTCATAAGTGAGTTTAAAAGGATTTTCACATATCGTAAAATAAAGTGTAGTCTGGTAGGCTCAAAGGACATGTTCTAGCTGTTTAGTCCAATTTCCCTTGTCTTCATCCAACATTCTTTTAATTCCACAGACAATAACCCTGTTGGTGGTTTCGACTTGCCCATTTGTCTTGGGATTTTCTATAGAGCTTCAATGGTACTTGATTTTCAGCTCAAGAAGTAGCTTTTCGAAACCCTTATCTTTGAACTGGGTCCCGTTATCCGTCACAATGGACTCCGGAACTCCGAACCTAGTGGTAATATGGTGCCAAGTGAACTTTTGAACTCAAACAAAGGTGATCATAACCAAGGATTCTGCCTCGATCCATTTTGTGAAATAATTCACTGCCACCACCAAGTATTTCAATTAGCCAGGTGCCTAGGGGAATGAACCCAGGATATCCATACGCCACCTGTAGAATAACTAGGATATCGACATCGTGGATAGTTCTTTTAAAGGGGCTTGATAATGGTCCAAGTGGCACTGACATTTATTGTAGACCTGGACATGTGCGTGGGAGTCTGCTTCTATAGTTGGCCAGTAGTATCCCGCACTGATTGCCTTCAAAGCTAGTGCTATGCCTCCCAAGTGGTGTCCACAGCTCCCCTTGTGAATCTCAACCAATACATATTTTGCTTTGTTAACGCTCCAGCAAGTGCACTGGTATGTAAAGGTAATAAAAAGTGAGTAGAGTATCGTTCCCACGAGGATTAAGTTATCAATTACTAAATTCGTTGAAAGTGACACTATCTAAGCTAACGAAAAGAGAGTTGTTGAGAGATTCAATTATAAAGAAATAAACATAAGCATAGCAATAAATCAAAGGAATGAAAAACAATGATATTAAAGCGTTAGGGTTCAGACTTTACTTGAACACTATAAATGCACATTCAAATATTAGTTTAACTATGTTCTATTTCAATGATTTATGGTCAATTCCTAAAGTTAATTAATACTCAATCACTTAGTATATCAATCGTCTTACCCTATTTAGAATTAATTAATCCCTTACTCTAACCCCAAATAGAAAGGCATTATCGAGAACGAGGGAATTAAAAAAAAAGATCACATAACCCACAATGTCTATTCCTAGCAATTGTAGAAATTATGGTGTCTATCACATGTTCTAGGTTCATGCAAATTTTCCTAAATCATACATCAACCCAAAAGATCATTCCCAAATTGATTAGGTTTAGAAAAATATTAAGAAAAGAGATAAACATGTAAATCATAAAATAAAAACATAAATTAAACCCATAAAGAAGTTACATCCTTAGAATTCAAGATCCATCATCCCCCTAACAAGGGAAAATTAGTTACACATGGAAAAAGAAGAACACAAAGGGAAGAATATGACAAACTCCATTGTAGAAAGGTGGAAAGGTTGAAGAAAATTCCTAATCTTCAAGCCTAATTGCGCCCACACCACATTAGGGTTTGTGCCTCTTGACGGCTGCTGCGTTCTGTCCCAGTGTCCATTGAAATTGACAAAAATTTTCTATTTATAAAGAATTAACGTGGGCTTTATGCACAGTCAGCGCTTAGGCGCTACGTTACCAGCGCCTAGGCGCTTGTTTCATAAAACATGCTGCTGCTTACGTAATGAGCGCTAAAGTGCTGGGTCTTCAGCACCTAGGCGCTTAACGACCAGAAATACATCTCCTCTGCCTTTCCAGCGCCTAAGCATTGGATTTCCAGCACCTGAGCGCTGGAACATCAGAATGCAATTTCAACTTTTCTGCCTCGTGCAATCATCCAGTCTTATTCCATACATAATTACCTATTAAAATACATAAAAAGACTTAATTAAAACACAATTTAAAATACTACAAATATAACAAAACTCAATAACAAACTCAATTAAAAAGATTAAAGAAAATGAATAACTCAAAATACGAACCATAAAAATATGAATTTTTGCAAGTTCATCACTCCCCCAAACTTAAACTTTTGCTTGTCCTCAAGCAAAGAAAAACAAAAACAAAATAAAACAAACAGACTCAAAACACACAGAATCAAATATGCCAATACCGGGTATTGAAAATCATTCAAATCCTCAGAAACTGTTTCATAATCTTATTTCAAAGTGTCACACATGAACAATCTAATTATCATATTGTCTCTCATATGCAACTTTTATGCAAAAATGACTTCTCAAAAACATGAATGAAAGACCAATTCCTACTAATAAAGTACAAGCTCGGATATGTTTATAAAAATACAAATACATATCAAACCCACATCCATAGAGTTGTTCTTCATCTTTCTCTCCACTAATGTAAACAACACACAACCAATGATTAACAGGGTTTTTAAAAGCTTGTAATGTCAGGCCAAGGGTGAGGGTTAAGAAAGAAGTGGTAGGATAAATAAAACAAAAGTTGAGATACACATCATGTATATTCCACATTCCAAGCCTCAAAATTAAGAACAAGTGCAACACGGAGCATATAAATCCATCACTTTATTTGCATATATATATATTCAACAATTTTCACCCCCAAACTTATTTCTTTGCAATATTTTGGGTGAACTTTCTCTTTTTGACTTTTTCATCCATTTTTTTCTTCTTTATTTTTTTTTCATTTCAGCTCCTGACATATTTCATGCTCACAAGAATAACAAAGGCTTGAATAATAAAATAATACAAGACATGTACTCAACAAAGGGTGAATAAAAAGGAATTTTTTTTTCATGCGTATGGGAAAAGTAAATGTGGAAAAAGAAAAGAAATAGAGGCCACACAATATCAAGGCTGCAAAAAGGGACTTAGGACATACTGTGTTCACAGGTTAGCTTGAAAGAATCAAACGATCCAAAGAAGGCCCTTATCATTTCCTTAATCATGCACTGCGTAGGATTTCGCCTCAAGAGAGAATCAAACAACTTCTAGGTGCAAATCATCCACACACATGCATTCCCATAAACTTTTTCTAAGCTTGACATGCATTTATAATCCAAGGTCTATCAAACATAAAGATAGAAAGAATATACAAACATAATTGAAACAATAGAGATAAACATAACTCATGGATTCTCATGTGTTATCCCAAAAAATCATATCAATCCACAATTCAAACAATAATTGGATATTCAACTCAACACATCGACATGCAAAGAATGACTCAAAACAAAATAAGGTGATGATAAAAACTAAAATAAAATATTAAAGAAAGGAAAAGAAAAACTCTTTTTGGCAGCCGACAACTATATACATCCCCCTATAAAGGCTTCGAACTCAGGGAGACACTTAAGCCGACTCAACATTAACAAACTACAAAACAAAAAAAAATCAATAAATAAATAACAAAATAAGAATAAAAACAAAAATAAAAGAGTAAAGGAAAAGAGAGAAAATTTGGGTTGCTTCCCAAAAAGCGTTTGTTTAATGTCATTAGCTCGACGTTGCCTTTTCAATTCATCATGGTGGCTTGAAACAAGAGAAACAAGATGACGCATTCCTTTTGTCAGATCTTTGCCTCCAAACTCGGTCAATGGCCTTTGAATCAATCTGTAATGAATCAGTGGAAGTTGAAGGATATTTTTCATTTCCAACAATCTTAGAGAGAGGAGAACCTTTCTTCTTTTCATCAATCATCTTAGAAGTGGGAAGATCAATATTGATTGATGATGACGGGCTCTTACTAGTCAAATTCTATTGAGCTTGAATGCAATTAACGGGGGCATCGAGATCTGATGTCGGTGCAGATTTATCAAAAACATTAATAATCACCTGATCATCATCCACCCTCAAAATAAGCTCACCTCTAGGCACATCAATCAATGCTCCTAAAGTAGCTAAGAATGGTTTTCTCATAATTAGAGGAATATCAGCATCCTCATCTATATCTAAAATCACAAAATGTACTAGAAAGAAGAATCTGTTAATCTTTACTAGCACGTCTTCCACAATACCATATAGATGTCTGACAGATCAATCTGCTAATTGAAGGGAGATCATAGTAGGCTTAACTTCTTCAATTCCAAGCTTCCGAAGGATGGATAATGGCATTAAATTAATGCAAGCACCTAGATCACATAGAGCTTTATCAATATTAAACTTCCCAATAGTGCAAGAAATGGAGAAACTACTTGGATATTTCAATTTAGGTGGCAATTTTCTTTGAATTATAGCATTGCACTCCTCAGTAGGTGCCACAATCTCATCTTCCTTGAGTTTCCTCTTCTTTGAGAGCAAATCCTTCATGAACTTTGCATAAGATGACATTTGTTCAAGTGCTTCAGCAAAAGGAATGTTAATTTACAGCTTTTTAAATACATCTAAGAACTTGAAAATTTGTCTCTCTTGGTTCTCCTTCTTTAACCTTTGAGGAAACGAGAGTCTAGCATATAATGAAGGATCAATTACCATATTTTGCTCACGTTCCTTCTTCTTCCTTTGCCACTTTAGTTGCTTCTCTTTAGATTCTTCCTTACAACACTCTGGAGTTAAGACATCTGCAATAGGAACATCAATTTTTTCAACTTTTGATGAATCATATGCTTCTTTAATTTGTCCTTCCAAAGTCTTGCCACTTCTCAATTTAATTGCATGACATTGCTCCTTTGAATTTACCACAGTATCACTTGGAAAGGTGCCTGGAGGTCATTCTTGAAGCTGCTCCGCTATCTGCCCCACTTGATTCTATAAATTTCGAATAATTGCTCCCTGATTTTGAAAATTTACTTTTGTTTCCTCTATAAAAGTGGAAGTCTGTTGCACAAAAGCAGAGATCTATATAGAAAGTTTCTCAAGTGCAATCTCAAGAGGAGACTTCTTCTCTAGTTAAGGATTCAATGGTACCATTTAATTGCTCCAAGAGAAATTGGGGTGATTCCTCTACCCTAGATTATATGTATTTGAAAATGGAACACCTTGGGGTCTTGAAGGATTACCCATATAGTTGACCTGCTCTTGAGGAATAATACCAGAGTTGCTTGCCTCACATCCACCATTGGCATGATTGCCTCCACATAAGTCACAAATCAATACTTGATGGTTCACTGAATTCAGTTGCATATTCCCAACTTGCTTGGTAAGGTTAGCTAGCTGCTGCGAAATACTTTTGTTCTGAGCAAGCAAGGCATCAAGAGTGCTAAGCTCAATAACTCCCTGTTTGATTACTGTTCTCCCACTAGGAATCTGATACTCATTAGTGGCCATAGTCTTTGTCGCGACCGGGATAACGACTTAAATTAAAAAATTTAAGGAGTCACCACCAATTTTATTTTTATTGAGAAAAATTGGAAAACCCAAAAAAAGATGGTCTACATTCAAAAACTCAGGTTCGAGAGTCTAATTATGCATAGGGAAGGGTGAAGACTTAACCCCACAGCACCCCTAATACATCCGTCCTAAGACGGTTACCTTAAATCAGTTGTGCAAATTTTTATAACTCTTAAAAATATTTATTTTACTCATTTATTAAAAGATAAACTAAATAAACAAATAAATTATGAAAATTTAATTTTGGCTTGACAGAATTGAGATTCTGCTCCTACGTATCCTCGGATGCAATGAGGAATTCAAAGTCACATCGTTCTTTAGAAAAACAATTGTGGGTTGGTTATTTTTAATTTTGAAAAGATTTTTGTTTTGAAAATTCATTTGATTTTTTTTTTTAGAAAAGAAAGAATCATCAACTTGTCGCAACTCAGACAATTCTTAAAGTTACAAGATTAACAAGCTGTTGCAGTTCAGCTAATCCAATTTTATTCTTCTCAACAAAGTTCAAACATTTTTTTATTATTTATACGAATCTTCAAGCTATCACAACTTAGATGATTTTTAACACTGCAAGATTAACAAGCTGTCACAACTCAGTTAATCTCATTTTATTCTTTCCCAACAAAACCCAATTATTTTATTTATTTTTTTTTTAAAAAAATCGACACTAAAAAGATAACATTAGTAACATGATTAAAAACATACCAACAAAAAAAAAATAATCAAAAGGGCAAACAAATCCTCTATAAAACCTAGGATGATTTTTTTTGTTATTTTCATTTTTTTATTAAATTCAAAATAAATACACAAAAAAAAACTATTGTTATTTATCATATTCTACCAAAACCCCCCCAAAAAAAGAAGAAAGTTTTGGATCACTAAAATTCTAAAAGCCCAAGTAGAGTAAAGCAAGCCTAAACTCATGAACCCTAAAAACCAAATAATAACACAATAACAGAAAAACAAGTAAATGATAAAAAAAAAGGTGCTGGAATTGAAAACGAAGAAAATCAAAAAAGAGGAATTCCAAGTATCAAACGTTAGGAGCCTAGAATCAACAAAATGGAAAGAGAAAGAGAGAGACACGGTGGTGAGACTGGTTCATGATGGGTGGAGACTGGGTCTGTGAAGGTGGACGGATCTGGTCATGGTGGTGGGCTGTTTGGAAGGATGGTGGGCTTTGTGGTGGCTGCGGATCGGCAGGGGCTTTCGGGTTGTGGTGGAGGTACACGGCTGGGTGTGGTGGCTCACGGCTTTGAGCAGCAGCGGCACGAGGTGGGCGCAGATCTGGCCATTTTGAGGTGGCTACGGTGTGGGTTCAAGGCTGGTTGGTCTCGTTTACGGTGGGGGGCTGAAGTGATTCGTTTGGCTCGAGGTTGTGGTGTCCCGGGGTTGATGAGGGCGAGGAGTGGATGCCGGTTCGAATTGAAGCATGTACAATGGGCGGCTCCTGGCATGCTTCTAGGCGAAGGGTCCCATGAATGAACTGAATACGCACCAGAATGAGAGGGATTCAGAGACTGTGCATGTATGGGACTGCATAGTTGAGGATGACTTAAAGGAATTGATTAGGCGTAGCCATATCAACAAGTTGCAACTTCTTTGCGGGAGCCTAGAACATAAGAACTTCATTGTTAAGCGTGCTTGACCTGGAGCAATTATGAGATAGGTGACCTCCTGGAAAGTTTCCTAGGATGCGTGTGAGTGAGGACAAAACACGCTGAAAAGACCCGTGTTGGTTTGTGGAGACACTCGTCAATCCTGCAGGCAGTCCCGGGATGTTATAGAGGTGGTTCCTGATCGGAGGAATAGGTGTTCTGTGGTGATCTCACAGTGGGGGTTGTGATGGTACGGTGGATCTGGTTGTGGTAGAAGAATAGGTAGCTCACGGTGGGGGGGCTTGGTTGCTTGGAGGCTGGTGGTTTAGGTTATATGGCGATGACTGTTTGGGTGGTTTTAAGGAGGTTGGTGATGGTTGAAAGATGATTATGGTGAACACAGTGGTGGTGAATGGGGAAAGTTCAAAATTTCATGCCCAGGCGATGAGAAATTTTTTTTTTTACCTTCCACTGAAGAAACTCTCCTCCTTTTTCTCTCTACCTCACCCTCTCTGTATTCATAAGAAGCCAACCCCCTCAAATTCTCACATTCCTTCTTATATAGCTAAACTCCAATGAGGAACCAAACAAAACCAACGTGGGGAGCAAAAACTGTGTAATGGTACAATGGAGCTGCAACTTAATGAAAATAGGGAGCACAACAACATTGTCTACTGTGGCATTGTGTGTACGTGAGTGAGTGGGTGTGGAAGTGAGTGGGTTGTGCAGGTGCTTGGTTGGAAAAGGAAAAAATGAGAAGATCAAGGAAAGGAAAAATGTATTCACACCCAAAATGGAAGAAAACAAAGGGGAAAGGAAGAGGGCTGCAACGACAGCATATGATTTTTTTGTATTTTTTATTTTTTTTATTGTTGTGGTTTTTTTTAATCATAAACTTATTGGGCTATTTAGGCCAAACAAAAACAAGAAATAGGTCAAACAAACAAAGAAAACTTATTTTTATTTTCTCTTTTTTTTTATTTAAAAAAGTTTTAATGACCTAAAAAAAATTGAGTGTTCACAGTCTCCAACAATTCTTGGGCCTCTTCTGGAGTTTTTGTGTTTACAAACCCACCTGCAGAAGCATCGATCATTGCTCTAGTAGAATGACTCAAACCATTGTAAAAGATCTGTACTTGCTGTCAAATCTCAAAAGCATGATGGGAACATTTTTTGAGCAACTCCTTAAATCTTTCCTATGCTTCATAGAGAGATTCTCCCTGGTTTTGAGTAAAGCAAGCGATCTCACTCCTTATCTTCACAAACATTGATGGAGGGAAATATCAAGTGAGGAACTTACTGACTAAATCATCCCAAGTGGATATACTTCCTTGAGGTTGTGCTTGTAGCCAACTCTTAGCTTTATCTCTCAGAGAAAATGGGAAAAGTCGCAACTGTATGACATCATCACTGACTCCATTATACTTGATAGTATCACAGAGTTGCAAGAAATTGGCAATGTGCAAATTAGGATCTTCTGTCTGACCTCCCCCAAACTGATTCTATTGCACCAGCTGTAAAAGTGCTGGCTTAATCTCAGAGTTATTTGCTTGGATGGCAAGTCGCACAATACTGGTTGTGACACTTTCAGAAGATGGAGTGGCATAGCCAGCCATAGTGCGTCTTCTTGGTGCAATAGTGTTTTCAGCCATTTCTTCTTCTGCTTCTAGTTTTTTCCTTTCTCTTGTTGCTTTCCTATTTGCTCTAGTTGTTCTTTCTATTTCTGGATCAAAAAATAATTCTTCTGACTCTAAAAAATCTTGCATAAACAAATAAACAAGCAAACCAGAGTGAAGTAAAGAAAATAAAATAAAAATAAATGACTAATTAAAATAACAAAGAAAACAAAAAGAATTAAAAAGAAACAAATTAAAAAAAAGAAAATCAAATAAATAAAAATAAAAATTAACTAAAAATAATTATCTAAAAATAAAAGAAATAATTTTTTTATAAAAAAAATAACAACTAAAATTAAGAATAAACAAAAAAAATGCTTAAATTAATGTCTTTTCAACTATTTAAAATCAATAACAACAATCCCCGACAACGGCGCCAAAAACTTATTAACGCTCTAGCAAGTGCACTGGTTTGTAAAAGTAATAAAAAGTGGTTTGTAAAAGTAATAAAAAGTGAGTAGAGTATCGTTCTAACGAGGATTAAGTTATCAATTGCTAAATTCTCTGAAAGTGACACTATCTAAGCTAATGAAAAAAGAGTTGTTGATAGATTCAATTATAAAGAAATAAACCTAAGCATAGCAATAAATCAAAGGAGTGAAAAATAATGGTATTAAAGCGTTAGGGTTCAGACTTCACTTGAACTCTTTAAAAGCACATTCAAATATTAGTTTAACTATGTTCCATTTCAATGATTTATGGTCAATTCCCAAAGTTAATTAATACATAATCCTTTGGTATATCAATCCTATTACGTTGTTTGGAATTAACTAATCCCTTAGTCTAACCCCAAATAGAAAGGCATTATCAAGAACGAGAGAATTAAAAGAAAGACCATATAACCCACAACGTCTATTCCTAGCGATTGCAGAAATTATGGTATTTATCAAATGTTCTAGGTTCATGCAAATTTTTCCAAATCATACATTAACCCAAAAGATCATTCCCAAATTGATTAGGTCTAGAAAAACATTAAGAAAAGAGATAAACATGTAAATCATGAAATAGAAACATAAATTAAACCCATAAAGAAGTTACATCATCAGAATTCAAGATCCATTATCCCCCTAACAAGGGAAAATTAGTTACACATGGAAAAAGAAGAACACAAAGGGAAGAATATGACAAACTCCATTGTAGAAAGGTGGAAAGTTTAAAGAAAATTCCTAATCTTCAAGCCTAATTGCGCCCACACCACATTAGGATTTATGCCTCTTGACGGCTGCTGCGTTCTGTCCTAGTGTCCATTGAAATTGACATAACTTTTCTATTTATAAAGAATTAACATGGGCTGTCTGCACAGCCAACGCTCAGGCGCTACATTACCAATGCCTAGGCGTTGGTTTCATAAAACACGCTGCTGCTTACATAACGCGCACTCAAGCACTGGGTCTTCAGCTCCTAGGCGCTTAATGACCAGAAATACATCTCCTCTACCTTTCCAGTGCCTAAGCATTGGATTTCTAGTGCCTGGGCGTAGGAACATCAGAATACAATTTCAATTTTTCTGCCTCGTGCAATCATCCAGTCTTTTTCCATACATAATTACCCATTAAAATACATAAAAACACTTAATTAAAACACAATTTTAAATACTGCAAATATAACAAAATTCAAGAACAAACTCAATTAAAAAGATTAAAGAGAATGAAAAACCCAAAATATGAACCATAAAAATATGAATTTTTGCTTGCTTAAACACCAAATGCGCACTTCTCTGGGTTAAGTCTTATGTTATACTTCCGGAGTTGCGCAAACACTTCTTCAAGGTCCGTGGTATGTGTTCCACCTTGTGAGATTTTTACTATCATGTCATCGATATAAACTTTCAGCATCTTCCCCACTTGGTCTTCAAAGACCTTATTCATCATTCTTTGGTAAGTAGCTCCTACGTTTTTCAAACTGAATGACATAATCCTATAACATTAGCTCGTCTTATGAGTGATGAAAATAGTCTTGTCTTGGTCTCTGAGGTACATTGGGATTTGGTTGTACCTAGAGTATGCATCCATGAATGACAACAATCGAAAGCCTGAGGTGCTGTCCACTATTTTATCCACATTGAAAAGTTGGTACAGATCTTTAATGCATGCTTTGTTTAAGTCTGTGTAATCTACACACATTCTCCACTTCCCGTTTGACTTCTTCATCAATACCATGTTGGACAGTCATGTGGTATATGGTACTTCCATAATAAAGTCGGCGCTGAGCAACTCCTTCACCTGTTCATCAATAACTTGATGCCTTTCTGGGCTAACTTTTCTTTTCTTCTGGGAGACCCGTCTTGCATCCTCCCTAATAAACAGATGGTGGTAGATGAAGACAGGGTCAATTCCAAGAAGATGAAGACAAAATCAATTCCAGGCATGTCTGAGGACGTCTAGGTGAAGAAGTTTTTGTTTTTAAGCAAGAGCTCAATCACCTAATGCCTTTTTTCCTCTTCTAGGTTCATTCCAATCTTGGTGATAGGTCTGGTTTGGTACCAAGTTGTATAAATTGTAATTCGCCCTCCGACTGGGGTCTGATACCCCAGATTTCTTCTTTAACATCTAACTTGATAATTAGGATGTTGACCTGATCCAGGACTTAGCTAGATCTACCAATTTTTACTTTCTTAGGAACCCTGCAAATTATGAGGCTCTCGTTATAGCACTTCGGGGTTGCAATTTGGTCGTCTTTTATTGCGATAACCTTGTCATTCTTGCTGGGAAACTTCATGACCAGGTGGGTAATGGATATCACAGCATCTAGTGCGTTTAAGGCAAGGCGACCTAGTATAATGTTGTAAGCTAATGGGCAATCCACGACCATAAACTTTACCTTGACTGTCCTGAAGAGTTTAGGAGACCCTAGGGTCAAGTGGGTCTCATAATATCCTGTCGGGGTGATCTTCTCACCAATGCACCATGTAAGCTCCCCATCATATATAGTTAGCTCCGTACGTGAAAGTTCTAGCTTTTGATAAAAGGTCTATGAACATGATGTCTGTCAAACTTCCATTGTCCACGAAAATACGTCGAACTTCGACATTGAAAATTATTCTCGAGATAACCAATGGGTCATTATGATCCAGGATAATTTCGCTATAGTCCTCATTTGAAAAAGTGATGGAGACATTTTCCATTCTTTGGTCTGTGACTTAGGCTCGGAGTAGGAGACACTCAACACTGCCACCCTGAGGGCTTTCTTCCGAGCACTATTGGATGAACCACCACCTGTGAACCCACCAACAATTGTATTGATGGTTCTGTTGGGTTGGGTATGGTGGCTGTCATTATCATCAGATGGAGCGTCCCTATTCTTGTCTTGCTGGTCGTTCGTATCATGGTGAGGTGGACTCTGGGATCTTCTCCTAGGACTCCAGAATCTTCTCTTAGGACTCTGGGTTCTTCTTTGGTGTGGATACGGGCTTCATTGAGGACTCTGTCTCCCTTCTCTCCGCCTTTCACAATATATATTATCTTGAGCACGACTGATGTATTGTTCCAGTCGTCCTGCCCTGATCAAGAAATCAATAGCGTCGCAAAGTTGGTAACAATCTTTAATCTCATGGCCATAACTTTTATGCCATATACAATGTTTAGAGTGATCCTTTGCTTACTTTTCTTCAAAGAGGTGGTTTCTTGATGTCTTGCAACTCTGTCTATAACACTTCACTCAAGATTGTCTCGCGTGGGGTGTTCAAAGCAATGTAGTTGGAATATTTGCCCCGAGGTGGACTATCCTTGGAGTTCCGTGAGCGTGATGAATTATGGTTGGATTTTTGGTGAGGGGGCTCGCCTTTCTCTAATCTCCTCTGCTCCTCAGTTGCCTCCTCAAGGTTTATATATTTTTGTGGCCACTACCGAAATTCTTATATGTTCTCTGGCTTTTTCTTTACCAAAGATGTGAAGAACTTGAAACCAGCTCGGAGGCCACTTCTAGCATAATGGAGGGCAATCTTATCATCAAAGTTCTCCACATTTGTATATGCCACGTTGAATCTTTTAATATACTCACGAAGGGGCTCGTCGAGCCCTTGGCAAATTTTAGATAAAGACTCAATGGCTTGGGTTGTTCCTTACTAGTAGTGTATTGGAGCAAGAAATGTTGTCTTAGGTCCGGCCAGTCAATGATGGATCCTCATGGTAAAGTAACGAACTTCCTGAGGGCTCCCTTCTTCAAGGAGAGGGAAAAGACACGACATAACAACTGTGAGGATCCGCCATGGAAGCACATAGATTGAACATAGACGTCTATGTGTTCTTGGGGGTCCCTGGTCTCATCGTAGAGTTCCACATTTGCTGGGAATTTGAAATTCCTTGGGACTATATACTCCAAGAATTATGTAGAGAAGGGTTGCTCCGAGTCACAGGTTCAGGTTATCATTGACAACATTAGACATGTTGGGGTCAACGTGTGGCCCTTTCTGGTTGTTATCCATGTTCCGCCTTTCGTTTTGACGTTGTGTTCTGTGCTGGCCTTCATGTGCAATTCGTCCTAGATCCTCCAGTCTATAGTATTTTGTTTCCAACATTTGCATATGTTGTTGCACTATATCCTGGAATTGGTTTCTGGATACGTGGGATAGACTTGTGTGTTTTGGGCAAGACACATGATCATCAGCTTCATCGTTCGGGAGTCCTAAGCGTTAGTGCATTGGGATTCTAGATCAACAAACGTCAGAATCGACCCCTTGCATGCATACTCTAAGTCTATCCCTTACAAGAATCTTGCACGATGGGTAAGGGCTCACATCAGAAAGCGAGGTCTCATGCCCATCGCACAGATGCTCTGCGTTGGGTGCTTGGTTTCTCGCATGAGAGGTTTCAGCAGCTGGTAGTGGAACAAGGTGGGGAGGACACTGTGCCACTAGTCCTCACCTCTGATCTGCAGAGGTTTGCAGAATGTCTTCTCTCCTCAAGCTTTGTCTCGTGTTCACCATGGTTAAGTGAGAATAGAAGTTTATGGATTTCCCATAGACAACACCAATGTTCTGAAGTGGATTCAGAAATGCACTTAAGATAGGCACGTCACAGATGTTGCGCGTTGAGACAGGGGGTTGATACCTGGAAAGAGACTCCAATGCTCAAATCAAGCTGTATGCCAGTCGAGTTTATGCAATGAGTGATTAGTTACCTGAGAAAGTGAATAAGTATGATATTTATAGAACTTGGATAGATACGCCCTCGTAATAGTTGTGGGGTGAGATATGTTCCCTTGTTAGTTGTTGAGGATTCCTATATTATCAAAATGTTGATATTGCAATCATGGACAGTTATGAGTGTTATTATTTCGTAAGATCATGATTATCAATAAATAAATATTCTCAGAATTTATCCATTGCGCAGATCTCGCGATAAAATTGTTGCTACCCAATGTCGTGGTCCATTATGCATAGAGTCGAGATCTCGCTTATGTCCGTAAACGAATGTAACTGAGGGTATCAACGACGGACTACAACATATTGCGGGTTGGGTGAATTCAGGGGGTATGATCTTAAATTACGGTCCAAAACACTTGTGATGGAAACTCTTTCCATTGCGGCAATGATTATGTATTGTCTAATATAATGACTATATGCTACTTCTTTGTGAATTAGAGTCCATGGATATTTTGCATTTAGTGTCAAAGCATATCTCCCCTTTTCATTCTCATTTTTTTCCTTATCAATGATATCTAAGAGTTGTTACAAAAAAGCTGAGAAATTTATTTGTTACACAATCTTTGTGAAGGTAATAGCTGTAATGACCACATTGTTATACTTGGTGCATCTAATGAAATTCGTTTCCTTATTTAGAACTCGTCTCCTCTAAACTTATCGCCTTTGTTGTTAGAACTTTCCAATCTAAAAAAAAATCATAATTTATATATGATATAGTATATATATTATCTTTTTATATTTTTATAGTTTAAAATAAAAATTTAAAAATAAATAATTGTATCAAAAAATCGTGCACTACTCTTTCTTTATTTTTTATTACCATAAAATTCATTCAAAGCATTCAAATTTTCAATTAAAAAATAGATCTATCAAGCAATGTTTTATTCTGAACCGAACTAGCCAATTCAATCAGTTTGACTGTCTAACAGCCGTGTCAACAGTTCAATTAGGGGTGAAAAACAGGGAATGTCATCGAATCAAACAAATCGATGTTGAACTGGCAAAATTACCAGACAGCTTAGACCAGAGCTGTTTGTGAAACTGGCTGGGTCATTTTTCAGAGATGCATAGCCACTGAGCTCATTCACGTTCTCAATACTTCTTCTCCATTGTGTTGCACCTTCGCTCCTCAAATATGCCATCGTTGTCTCACCATAGCCAGCTCGTGTTGCCAGCGCCATCTCTCCGTTAGTTTGCAGCTTTGCGTAGCAGCTCTTTCTCGTCGGAGTCTCCTTGTTTGAGTTAGCATCAAAGCACCTTCCACAATAGAGTCTATGGCTGTAACTGCAATATATGGAACCAGGAGGGAGAAGGCTATGTTACGTGAGATTTTAGGGTTTAGTTTATTTAATGCGTTTTGGACTTTAAGCTCCTTTTTTAATTTTTGTCACTTTAGGTGTGAGGCTTTAAGCCCATATGTATAAAGCAATATAGAACAATGAACATATGTTCATATATATTTTGGTCTTAGTTTTAGTTTTGCTTTTAATTTTGTTTACATTCTTTTGTAATTTATGTTAATATGTTTATGTTGTTAAATAATATATTTATTTGTTACGTTATCTGATTAAACTATTAATTTAATCGATTAAACCAATTGAACTATAACTTGAAGATTTCATTAGTTCGATCTTCAGTTCACTTTTTAAAGCATTGTTTTTAAGAGAAGAAAATAAGTATAATATTTACTCAAAACTAACTTATGATCTTAGTTTTACTCTTGATTCATAGATTATCAATAACGATATATCTTTCAATATAAAAATTGACATTTATATCGTATGAAGATAATATTACATTTTATCATAATAAATTTAAAAGTTTTATTGTTTCATAAAGCTCATGCATGCACACTATTTGAAATGACTAAAGCTAAAAATTTCACATCTACCATGACATAAGACACGTATGAAAAACTCAAAGTCAAACTCTTTAGATTTTTTTATAAGATTTGGAAAAAAATGTTAGAAAAATTGCAAAAAAAAAAACAAAAAAACAAAAGAATAATGGAGAGAATTTCTGCCAAATGATATAAGTAGCAATACTCATTAAAGAAACATCCAAAAGAAGGGACCAAAGCATAATAGAGAGTAGAGAAAACTCATAACTCTTTTTTTTTAATTTATTAAATTACACCAAATTCCTCATTCTAAACTAGTCGTGTCGAGAAGCATGATTTCCTCATTTTTTAAGTTTTTTTATGGTGCTACAGTGGAAAGAATAAAAAAAGAAAGAAGAAGACTACGAACGAACAAAGCGACTCCTAAGGCATTGCAAGGAACAATGAACCCAAACCAAAAGAAGGAGCATTTCAAACTATCAAACTATCCAGACTATTAGCACCTAACTTGGCAAGGAAGTCCACACAAAAGTTTTGCTTCACATAACATATGAGAGACTTTTATAACCCAAAGTCTATACATGATGAAGAGAATGTCACCAACAAATGCATTATACATGTGAACTTGTGAGATATAGCGGAGCTAATAAGACTTGAGGATTCCATAGAATCAGTCTCACACTAAACTTTCCGAAACCTAACCTCCCAACCAAGAACACACCATTCATGATGGCTAGTATTTACATTTCCAACAAAGCTAAAGAATCCCAAGATCCATTCACCAGTATTTTGTCGAATAACTCCACTAAACCCAACTTTTCTAGGGTTATTAAGATAACTTCCATCCACATTTACTTTAACAAGCCATCTTCAGGTCTAATTTGGTACACCTCACAATTGCCATAAACACTAGTGGAAGCAACCTCCAAGAATTGCTTGAAGTCATACCTCAAATGTGTGAGAGAGTCACATTCCATTAATTTATCCTCATCCAAAACTACATTATTCCTCCACGACCAAACCCCACCAAAGAGTAGCAAGGAAAAGACTGCTATAGATGTAACATCCTAAAAATTCTATATCTCTTAATTAGTAATTTTGACAGTTAACAGAATTTTACTGTTTAGTAATTTCTAGATACTGTAAAATTATTTTGATTATTTAGTCAGCGTATTTGATCATTTTGAATGAGTTACTTCGTGTCAGAAAAATAAAAATTTTCGGGCCGAGGAAAACTTTACGTAATTTAATTTTTACCGTTAGGTTTTAATTATTTTACTTAATCTGATTTAATATTTGTGCGTTTTCTAATTTTTGTGATTTTATGAGTGATTATGAAATTTTTATGATACTCCGACCGTTTTTGGACTGTTTGTGGGTCCCAGTGGTCTTACGTGAGCCCAGGATGAGTCCCAAAACGTGAAAATTTTTCTACGCATAAAAAAATTTATACTATTTAGATGGAAACAGGGGATCTTACCAAACCTGAATCCGGAAACAGTTTTAGAAAATTTCTTGTACTGTATTTAATTATCGGGCGATAAAAAATACAGTAAATATAATTTTGTGGGGTTTTAGTAGATAAAAATAGAAATTATACTGTTAAGTCCATAATTAGTGATTATGATAATTTTTGATGGACCAATAGGAAGCAAATCCAATATTTAAGACTTTGATATCAACCGTCGATTTAATCAACGGTGTAGAATTGGTCATATAAAGTGGTTATGACCATTTGTAACCATTGGATATGGATTTAATCAATGGAAGAGATTTGGTCTCAAAAAGTGACAGACCATTTATGATCATTGGATGAAGAATTAATCAAGGGTGGAGATTTGGTCTTGTAAAGTAACAAGGACCATTTATGACCATTGGATGTAAATTTAATCAATGGTGGAGATTTGGTCTTAAAAAGTTCAAAGACTAATTATGACCATTGGATTAAAAGTAAGAAGGAGTAATCTTGACCCTTCATTTTGGAGATGCATCTAATGGCGTAGATTTCAAGAAGGAAAAATTTAATGCCTAGATTAAGTCTTCTAAATCAAAAGTCTACCTAAATCCTAACCATTGAATTAATCAATGGTCTAAAATGCTCTAAATGGTGGCTTGAAAAAGATGACAACATTATTGCATGCAAAATGGAGGGGGGGACGGTTTTGTGGTGAATTATGAAGCTAAAGGAAAAGTTACAATGCATTATTAGTTACAATAGTCAATTATGCTTTGCTTTAGTCAATTATGCTACATGATTTCTTTGTTTGCATCCTTTGGAGATTACTTGAAGGGGGGGACGGTTTTGTGGAGCTTTAGGACATAAGAAAATTTGAAGACCACATTATTGCTATCATGACTCACCTTTGTCTCCTCCAAAAAGCCAAGACTCTATCAAATTTTTCTCTCCTTTTCTCCAAGCAAGTTTTGGCCATGACCCATAGAATCATCTTCCATCACTCTTTAATTTCATACAACCACATATCTTGAATCCTTACCTTATTCTAAACAACTTTTATGTTGAAGATTTCCTCTAAATCATTCATCTTCATGGACTTTCTTCAAGATCCAAGTTATGGGGTATTTATGGTGAAGTGTAAGGAAATTTCATTTCTTCTCTTCTTTTTCATGTTCTAAACTATGTTTGATCCATGGTTCCTCTTAATCAAGCTTAGTATACTAATTTTTATGTATTTTGTTTTGTATTTGAGAAGCCCTTGGTGGTGAAGGACTTGGAAAAAGAAGCAAAACAAAGAGTTTTTGAGGATCTTCAAGAGGTAAGAGGGAGATCCATCTCACCAACCAAGCATGGTGGTGAGAGATGGTATTATATTTGATGGATGGTGAATCCATGTGAGGATTCATATCCATGGTCTTATAATTTATTTGTGGGTGTTTATGTGTTTTAATTATTTGCCTATGCTTGATATGCTATGCATGATTTTATGGCTTTGATGGTATGCTTATATTATGCATGATGAGTATATGGCATGCTTATAGTATTTATGATAAAATATGTATGTGTATGCTATGATGTGTTGATGGAAAGGAAATCAATTTTTGGCTCCAATGGCCAAGGAAAAGGCTACGGTTTTGATGCCCATAATTAGAGTTTCATGTTGAAATTTTTCAAGAACAAGGAAATTGATTTGTTTAATTAAAATTATGAAGTGGAGAAAAATGAATTTTCTTGGTTCTAAAGGCTATGGGATTTTCGGTCAAGACACCTCAACATAGGTGTTAATAACTTAAGATTTTCATGGAAAAATAAAAATTGGATTGATTTGAAGAGTGTGAAAAATAAACAAAGGGTTTGATTTTCAAGAGAACAAGAACACGATTTTGAAGGGCTTTTATTAATTTATTTTGTATACAAAGATCCTAAGTATTTTTCTAAATATGAGTTTTAGACGAGACGGGCAATGTTGATTTTAAGGATTTGCAATGAAAGTGAAAAAGGATTTGTAAAGAAAATGAAAAAGGATTTGCAAAGAAAGTAAAAATGAATTTGAACAAATGGGTTTGGTTTTATAACCATCGGTATTTCGGTTTTGAAAACAAAATTTTAATGGTTTGTTTGTGTGAAAACAGAAATGATAAATAATTGAGTTAGAAGGAAATATGATTGATGGCTTCAATGGGCAAATACCCTACGATTTTGAAAAACTGGTTATACCTAAATTTTTTTATGGAACAAAATGATATTTTATAAAACAAAGTGTTTTGTCACTCGAAAGATTTGACAGTTTTCAATGAACACGTTCACGATTTTTGTAAAAGATTTTTAATGGTTTTATTTGTGTAAAACCATATCAAATTAGAAGAAAAAAAATATTTGATGGTTTCAATAGTCATGTCCACATTTTTGAAGGCTTGTAATGCCTTGATTTTATGAACAAAGTAATTTTCAAAGTGAAAATATAACTTGATTTAAATACAAGGTATTTGAAAAGGGAATCAGAGTGTTTTAACATTTGAGAAAATGAGATTTTCTTATGTAAGTGGAAAAGAGAGGTTGAAAGTATTTGAACTTCAATTTATTTTGAAGAGAAATGATATTAGAAATGATTTGAGAAAAATAGAGAATATAATGGTGATTTGATATTTTCTAACGTGTAATTCATCCTTTGGGTTTTGGAGAGCGTTAGTGTTTTTTTTTAAGTTAGAACATTGATTTAATTCAATGGAATTGTGAATTTGTGGATTATATTTTGGAAAAGGAATTCTTGAGTAAAGAAATGTGGAAAAAGATTTTCTTGAGTAAAAAAATGTGAAAAATGAAATACAAAGTTATATTATTTTGAGAAAAGTTGAAAAGGAATTTTTGAAGATTGAGAAATATTTTCTATAATGAAATTGTAGTGAAAAATTATTTACGTATCTTAAAAACGTGATTTTTAAGCTACGCGATTTGAAATACGATAAAATATTTCTATGCGATTGGAAAACGTTAAATATTTCTACGCGATTTCGAACTTCGTTTAAATATTTTATGTGATTTGAACTACTGTTGAAAAATCGTTACGTGATTAAACAACAATAGAATATTTTTATGTGATTGTGAAAATAATGAAAAATAGTTATGTGATTTGAAAAGTATTTTAAATATTTTGAAAATGATAGAAAATAATTTACGCGACTTAAAAGGATGATTTTTAAGTTACGCGATTTTGAAACAGTGAAAAAATACTATTCGATTTGATAAATGTATATTTTTACGCGTTTGAGAAAAACGTTGAAAAATTAGTACGTGGTTTAAAAGTGCAACAGAAGAGTTGCGGCATTTTGAAAACGTAACAGAAATGTTACAAAATTTTGAAAACGTAACAGAAGTGTTACGGTATTGTGAAAACGTAACAAAAACGTTTTGGAATGGTGAAAACGTAGCAGAAATGTTACACGATTGTAAAAACACGACAAAAGTGTTTTATAATTATGAAAATGTGATAACATGATTTTGCTGTTAAAAATACAGTATGATTACTGTTGAAGCCTGTGATTGGCATTTGGTGCATTTTACATGCATTGGAAAGATATGCCTGTGATTGGCATTGGTGCATTATACATACATTGAAAAATATGCGTTGAGGCATATGATTGAACAAATGAAATTGAAAAGATTTGGCCCTTGTGGTTGGACTTGCATTGATATATTCGTGCATTGTATAAATTATAACTAATAAGCTATTTTGGCCCTTGTGGTTGAAGAGGGAATGAGAATTGATAGTGAGGTCTATGATGGATCTTAGGGGCGTCAAGGCGCGGCGGTCGACCAGTGGATATCTGTTTGTGGGCTAAGGCTAGACCATATGCCACTTGGCGATGCAGTCCATTGCAATGCATTGACGATACCCGACAAGAACACGATTCTTTTCAACGACTGGGAGATTGTCTTTGGGCTAAGGCTGACAATTAACCAGAGCATTCTTCTCGAAATTGTGAAAACCTCCATGGAGTTGTTTTTGAAAAACTGAGTCTATGTGCGCATGCATGAAACTGAGCATTTATATCTATGTGATATATTAATTGAGGGATATTGGCTATGACAATTGTTCTGTTGAGAAATACTTGGATGATTGGATGATTGGATGATGATAGTTGATTAATGTTGATGGCATGAACATAATTATGGTATGATCTATCTGTATGATATGTTGTTTGTGTTATCTCTGTGCTACCATGTTGGTATTGGCATAGGTGATCTCACCTCTTTGTTATGTTGCCTTGCTGTGTCTGTATTTGTTAAAATTAAACAGTAGAAGGAATGAGTTGTCTTAGACATACCGAGAGGTATATATTCTGCATTCAGAGACAATATCAAAGAATGACCATTCCAGATTCGATAACGTGCAGTGTTAACAAGGAGCAGATGTTTGATGCATCAAGATGGATACACAACAGAATAAGTATGTTAAGTTTTAACGTTAGTGTTATACCGTGCTATTAAGTAGAACCTGTCATAGGGTTACTACTGTTAGAAAAAAAAAGAGTCTGTAAGTTTTATATTTCTCTTTAAATTGTTAAATGGTACAATTGGGTCAATAGTGTAATTGAATCTGTTTCAATATATTTTTCCGTATTACTTATAAATTTCAGTAAGTTTATGTTTCAGCAAGAAAGAAATTTTAAAACCCATCTTTTATAACTCAAACTTTGTACGAACTTCTTTCAGATTTTGAGTCGGGAGTCAGACATGTGATACCCTAGGGAGGGTGTTACAATAGACATCTTGGGCATCATAGGACTTCTTCATTACTCACTAGAACATTGCTTTGGACGGTTAGTGAAGAAGTGTTGGAAGAGTCATGAGATATCCCAACATAATGGCAATCATAAGTACTAATGACAACATAAATACTAAATAGGATAACAATTTAAGATCCCATATTAGTAAAGAGAAAGGAAAAAAGATAGTAGTAAAGCAACACAACATAAGCAACACACACAAAAATAGAATATAAAAATACATAAACTATAACTCCCATAAATTAAGAGACAGCCATGGCAACAATCTAGTTCAAAACACACCAAAAAAAAAATAGTTGGAGTATTCAATGAAGAAAAATCTTTAGCAAATCCAACATAATAGATAACAACATGCAAGTCTCCTTATCACAAGACATAACATAACAAATGGTGACACTTCTCTATCCTACTAATTATGCAGCTTTGCCTTTGAAGAGTCAGATAACAAATAAAATATTGTTCTTGTCATATAAAACTTAAAAAGGGGATAAAAATTAGGCACCAAAACACAATCTCCAAGTTGTTGCCAACAGTGACATGACATCTAAGCTATTTGTAGCAAAAAAAAAAAAACTATAGCAATAAATTGACATTTAATAAAACATGTACCAACATTAAAATAGATAATCAAGAATAAAAAGCAAAATAGGAGCTCTAATAGGTATAATCATTGGCTAATATCTACATCATTAACTTTGGACAAGCAACCTTAAAGTTACATAGATAACATGGCTATCTTCAAATCACAAATTCAAAATCTAATTAGATGCAATAAAAAAATAAGAGGGAAAATTATTGACTTAAACATACAGAAAAATATAGCAAACAATCAAATATCCCATTTCCATTTCATACCAAACTGAATGACCCAATATTTGAGACCAAATTATATACAAACACAAAAGCCAAAACAAATTTGTATACATTAAAACTAAGACACTTACCAAATTAATTAAAACTAAAAACCATGCAAACAACCTAACATCAAAATATAAAATTAGAAAACATAACGTGCAATTGCTGCAAATAAAGGGTGCGTTTGGATTGAGAAAACATTTCCTATTTTCATTTCTTAAAAATAATTTCTATTTTTGAAAACATGTTTGATTTGTTATTTTTATTTTCCTATCTTTTCTCTTGCTCATATTCCTTGAGGCAACACGACAAAGATTGATTCCATCCACAAATTACAACAATTTACAATCAAGGGAACAAATGACTTTAGTGAATCCATCACAATTCCCTTATCTCTCATCCTCGCTCAAGCCCTTGAAGAAGCATCTGTAATTGGCTAGCTGACATGGAAAATAGTTTTGATGATAACAAACATGATGAAGATGATGTATAGTTCAAGTACCAAGAGTGAGCATTGCAACAAGAAAGCAACGATCTCATTTATGCTCAACTCAAGGAGAAGAAGGTTTTGATAACAACAAAATCATGTCAAAGACCAAGTCCAAAGGAAGATTAAATGGTATAGCTTATAGAACTTAGGGTCTTTTTGTAAGAAGCCTTCTAGATATCTCAAATATGTTTTCAAATATTTAAAAATGGTTTTCACATATTAAAATACCCAACAAACAAGTTTTGAAGGTTTAGTTATGATGGTAGTTCAAATTTATGAAAAATAGCCAAGTTTGAGTTTTGAAAATCTGACCTTTGGTTACTCTTTTGATTATAACTTTCAAAATAATTTGAGTTTTGTTTTTAAACTTATTTCATTTGAAAATACACTCAAATATCTTTCCAATGACTGGTCATTTGCTTTAAACGGATAAAAAATGAAGAAGTTATGACCATTTAAAGTTAGATTTCAAAATCAGAGTGGTGTATTCGAATACACCACATAGGTATTCGAATACCACACCCCATAAAAGTTTCCAGAACATGTTTTTAAGGATCTATTCGAATACCTCAACATAGAAAACGTTCCAGAACACGTTTTTGAAGGATCTATTCGAATACCAAATATGGTATTCGAATACCACGACCCAGAAATCACGTAACGGCTATTTTCTTGAGCTTTTAATGAATGAAATTAATACCCAACGGCTCTTTTTCTTGGAACACTATAAATACATGGTTTTAGGTCATCTTTTAAACATGCCCAATGATCTGAATCATTCTTTGCTTGTGCTAAAACGTGGTTTTCAATTTTACATATTTTCTGTGCTCTTTTTGCCAAAAACCTTGAAATATCCTAAGAGAGCTTCCTAGTGCTTCAAATTGTAATATTTGCTCTTTATGAGAGTTTTTCTTCATCTATATTCTATTTTTTTTGTAAAAAGGTAAAGTATCCCTTAGTGAAATTGTGAGGGTGAGGTATCCCTCAGTAAAAGGGTGAGGTATCCCTTGTTGTGAAGAAGGTGAGGTATCCTTCAAAGGGGGTGAGGTATCCCTCTAGTATATAGGGTGAGGTATCCCTGTTATGTAAAGGTTGTAAGCACCTGTTTTAAGCTTGTATTGAATAGTGAAAAATCTCGAACTGTGTTTCGGGGACTAGACATAGGCCACAAGTGGTTGGTGGCCGAACTAGGATAAATATCGTACCTGTTTTTCTTCTATCCTTCATCTCTTTATTTTCAGCAATTTATTTATTATTGCTTAATTATTTATTTACTGTTCTTAAGGCATTTTATCATCTTTACACATATTCATTATATTGCTTCAAGAAATTTGTATTAAAAAGGGTTTGCGAAAAAGTTTTTAATTACTCAATTCACCCCCCTCTTGAGTACTGAAGCCACTTGGGTAACAAGTGGTATCAGAGCTAGACTCTTGTATAAAGAGCTTAGCCGCTTCAAGAGTACATGGCTTCATCAAATGGTTTTTCAGAAGCAACTTCCATAAATCGACCACCCTTTTTCAATGGGGATGGTTATGCATATTGGAAGGAAAGAATGAAAATCTTCATCGAAGCTATTGATCTAGATGTGTGGGATGCTGTTGAAAACGGCGCTTTTATACCTACACATGAGGTCGATGGCGTAAGGACCGAAACACCAAGAAATAAATGGTCTGATGAGGACAAAAGAAAAGTCCAACATAATTTAAAAGCAAAAAATATTATTACTACTGCTTTGGGTCATGATGAATTTTTCAGAATTTCAAATTGTAAAACTGCAAAAGAAATGTGGGACACTTTGCAAGTTACCCATGAGGGTACTAGTGAAGTTAAGAGGTCAAGAATCAATTCTCTAACTCGAGAATATGAATTATTTAGAATGAACCATGCTGAAAGCATTCAGGAAATGCAAAAGAGGTTCACCCATATTGTTAATCATCTTGCATCATTAGGAAAAAGTTTTACTAACGAAGATTTAATTAACAAAGTATTAAGATGTTTAAGCAGGATTTGGCAACCAAAGGTAACAGCAATTTCAGAATCAAGGGACTTGACAACCATGTCCTTGGCTACCCTCTTTGGAAAGCTTCAAGAGCACGAATTAGAACTCAACAAGCTTGACCAAAGTGAGGAACACGATAAGAAGAAGAAAGGGATTGCACTTAAAGCCGCCACCTCTTCTATCAATAATGAAGAAGAAGACGATGCAGATGACGTGGACAACATTGAGTTAAATGAAGAGAACCTCAGTCTTCTAGTGAAGAAATTTGGAAGGTTTCTCAAAAAGAAAAGAACTCAAAGAAGATCGCCTTACTCTCAAAATAAATTTGAAAAGAAGCCCTCAAAGGAAAGAAGAGCTTACATAGCATGGGACGACAATGACATAGACTCAACCGATAGTTCAGATAGTGAAGAAGCCCATCTATGTTTTATGGCCAAAGGAGAAGAAGAAGAAGAAAGCGACACTGAGGTAATTTCTAATTATGAATTATCTCATTCTTATGATGAATTACAATACGCTTTTGAAGAGTTGCATGAGGAATCTCTTAAGCTCACTAAAATAATTTCTTCATCTAAGAAAACTATTTCTTCTTTGGAAAATCAAATTCTATTTTTGAATAAAGAAATTGAAGAATTAAAAATTGAAAATGAGACATTAGGATTAATTGATGCATGCTCAACCTGCACTTCACATGCTTCTACTTCTTCATCTTGTTCTTCATGTCATATACTTGAAAAAGAAATTAAAGATTTAAAGAACACTCTTGCTAAATTCACTTTCGGAAGAGATAATTTAAATATCATATTAGGAAAACAAAGGGTTGTTTTTGAAAAAGCTGGAATTGGTTATAACCCGAAAAATCAACAAAAATTTTATAAACATTTCTTTGTTAATTCTAGCATTTCATGTAGCCCATTTATTAAATGTTTCTATTGTGGAAAAAATGGTCATAGTGCATCAACATGCAATACAAGGAAAAATATTAATACAAAAATTGGA
Organism: Ormosia emarginata; assembly: GCA_029884605.1. Classification (NCBI taxonomy): domain Eukaryota; kingdom Viridiplantae; phylum Streptophyta; class Magnoliopsida; order Fabales; family Fabaceae; genus Ormosia; species Ormosia emarginata. The sequence continues at coordinate 41,813,637 of JAQQTP010000089.1, read as the reverse complement.
ACTAAAATGGTATGGGTTCCTAAGGGTACTATACCCAAAACTAACATTCAAGGACCCAAGAAAATTTGGGTACCAAAAGCCACAAATTGAAATGTGTTGTAGGTATGCTTGAAGGCCAATAGCTGACTTTGGCATTTTGAAAGTGGTTGCTGCAAGCACAAGACTAGAAATAATTCCAAGTACTCATTCTTGTCTCTATCAGGCTTGGACTTGCATTTGTTTTATATATGAGTGTTTCCATCAAAAGGTAAGTTTTCATATCTTAAATATACCTTTCTGGACGTAAAATATGTGTTTTTATGTTTAAGTTATTCGAATACCATTGCTTTGAACGTGAAAATCTATTTTTTTTTCTGATAGGTCTATTCGAATACCATCATAAGGTATTCGAATACCATACATCAGTACAGTGTTCTTAAAGTTTTATGAGTTGGTGTATTCAAATAACTCAACAAGTATTCGAATAACCAGAGACTCATCTTTATCGATATTTGTCACCTACCTCGAGTATTCGAATACTCTGTAAGGCATTCGAATACTTGCTCTTTCTGGAGTTTATAAATTGTGGTGGGTATTCGAATACAGCAAAAGGTATTCGAATACCACATGGCTGAAAATCAATTTACGACGTGATTTCTATTCCGTTTCTATCTTTTATGATGCATATGCAATATAAATATACTTGATTTTATGAATATCATGCTTTTGATGAAATATATCTTTTTTTTTTGAGCCTAAATGATAATTACATGATGCTCTTAAATGCATGTTTCTTAGCTTGCTCTTGCACCTTCTTTTTATCAAGAATATGCTGCATATTTAAATTCTTTGTAAGGTAAATGTTTAATGTAATTAGCTACTGTTTTAATAAATATATGAACAAGTGCAACAAGTGGTATCAAACAAAGTGGTATGAATGTAATAACAAGTAGTAACAAGTGGTAACAAACAAGTGGTTAATTGGCCAAATTAATCAATGAAATATCTTTTGCCCTTGTGAACTCATTTGTTATTTTGCCTTATTATTTTGAATGATTACTTGTATATGAGTTTGGCTAACCTCTATGGATCCAAAAATTAATGGATACCAAAGAAAATGCTTTGAATTGTTTTGTAGGGTTATAACTACCTCAAGTACACATTTTAATTGAAAAAGTTTATTCAACTTGAGGGAAATGAATGAAGAGGACATGAGGGGACTTTCTTCAAGTACAATTGAATGGAATACTCAATGGAAGAAAGCTCAAGACTATCTTAAATGATTAAATATTTTTTGAGTAGTATGCTTAGCATTGACAAAAGTGCCAAATTGGATATATTTTTTTTGTCATTGCATATAGGGTAAATAATGCTAGTTCTATACAATACTCTGATCCCTATAGCATATTTCATCAAGTAAAATGTTTAATATCTATGATTCTCTTGATATATGACAGATTTATAAGATTTTTAATAACAAGTGGTAAATGTTTTACATTTTAATAACAAGTGGTATCAAATATAAGTAATTCTTTTGATAAATGTAATGACTGTTTTGATGATAATACAATGCAATTAGTTGATCTATGAATGAATATATCTTTACTTATGTGTTGAATATTGTGCTTATATTGCTAAATTTATAAAATTAAACTCTATTGCTATTCTTGTATGCTATAAATGAACATATCTTGTTGGACTGACATATACTCTGTTTAGCCTTATGCTTTATCTTGCCCCATCTTTTTTATCATGACAAAAGGGGGAGAAAAAGCTTGAATTATTTGTTTGAGAAAAGTCAGGGGGAGAAAAAGTAAAAGTTTGGTAAGACAAAAATGGAAATTGGATTCCAAAAGTAAGGGGGAGCTGCTATGCGCATCTCTGATATAAATCACCTCTTATGAAAAAAAGGGGGAGTAAGTATCTCTAAACAAACTTTATGAATTCCAATTTATATGAACTAATGCTTTTCTCAAATGTTAGTTTGTCATTATCAAAAAGGGGGAGAATGTAATTAGCTAGCTGACATGGAAAATAGTTTTGATGATAACAAACATGATGAAGATGATGTATAGTTCAAGTACCAAGAGTGAGCATTGCAACAAGAAAGCAAAGATCTCATTTATGCTCAACTCAAGGAGAAGAAGGTTTTGATAACAACAAAATCATGTCAAAGACCAAGTCCAAAGGAAGATCAAATGGTATAGCTTATAGGACTTAGGGTCTTTTTGTAAGAAGCCTTCTAGATACCTCAAATATGTTTTCAAATATTTAAAAATGATTTTCACATATTAAAATACCCAACAAACAAGTTTTGAAGGTTTAGTTATGATGGTAGTTCAAATTTATGAAAAATAGCCAAGTTTGAGTTTTGAAAATCTGACTTTTAGTTACTTTTTTAATCATAACTTTCAAAATAATTTGAGTTTTATTTTTAAACTTATTTCATTTGAAAATAGACTCAAATATCTTTCCAATGACTGGTCATTTGCTTTAAACGGATAAAAAATGAAGAAGTTATGACCATTTAAAGTTAGATTTCAAAATCAGAGTGATGTATTCGAATACACCACATAGGTATTCGAATACCACACCCCAGAAAAGTTTCCAGAACATGTTTTTAAGGATCTATTCGAATACCTAAAGGGGTATTCGAATACCTCAACATAGAAAACGTTCCAGAACACGTTTTTGAAGGATCTATTCGAATACCAAATATGGTATTCCAATACCACGACCCAGCAATCACGTAACGACAATTTTCTTGAGCTTTTAATGAATGAAAAATTTTTTTTTTAAAAAAAAAATTTAAAATTATTATTATCATTATTAAAAAAAAAAAAATTATTATTTAATTAATAAATAATAATAATAATAATAGCATAGAAAATAATAAAGTTAGAAAACATAATGAAAAACAAAAAAAAAAAGGGGAGAGAAGGGATTTGGGCCTGATCAGCCCAGGAAACACTAAACTCGGATCCCTCACCCATGACCCGGATCCACTGAACCCAGACTCACCCATGACCCAAGACCCATTTTCGTTTGACACCTCTCTCGGAAACCCTAACCTCATTCACCCCAAAGCCCCATCGGCCTCACCCACGGCGGCCTCATCCCCTTCTCTCTCGCAAGCCCTAGCCTCCCTCTCCCTCTCCCTAGCCGCACACCTAACTCAACTTCACGGGGCTCCAAGCTCTGCTACACCACTTCTACACGCGACCAAGCGGTGCAGCCTCCATCGCGAGCTTCAAGGAACCATGACAGCGGCACTAAACGACCCCAGCGTAGAGACCTGGATTCACTTTCACCAGCGGTTCTTTGAGCCCCTTCGACAAAGCTCACGGCGCGAGGATACCATTTTGGGGTGGGATTTTGCGTGGAGCGGAGGAAGAGCATGCAAAAATGGAAGTTGTGAGGGGAGTTCAAGATTGCGGAGTCGAGGTTGGAGTTTGCGTGGAACAGAGAAAAGAAGTACAAAAATGGAAGGTCTCGAGAAGACAAACGCTCAAGCACGGGCTACAGATCGTCACTTTCTCGCCCAACCACCACCATAAATACGAAGGATGAAGACGAGAAAGGGTTGGATTTTCTTCTCCCCTTGGTGATTTTTTTTTTTTTTTGAATTTTCTCTGAGAGTCCAGTTGAAAGAAGATTACTCGAGAGGAATTTGAGAGAGAGTTGTGTGAAATTCCTTTTGAAGGAATTCTTCGGTGTTTGGGAGTTATTTGGAGAGACCCCTATCCGGTAATTTTATTTTATTTTTTTCTTCCTTTCCCCGCCATGGTTGTATTGAAAATACTTTGAATGGAAATTATCACATTTGGCTCTTAGTCTATTCTAATATCCTGATTGAAGATGGCAGTTTGGGTCCATTTCGTTTTTATTTTTATTTAGTTTTTATGTTGTTTATTACTCGTTCTGATATCCTGATTGAAGAATATTGGATGAATGGAGGTCCTCATATTTCATCTTTGATCTGATCTGTATGAACTCTGAAATTTGGTTTCTGATGTATACTTTTTTTTTTCTCTTTAGTTTTGTTTATTTTAGTTGTCTTCCTTCTGTTTGATAGAATGATTGAATCATAGCCTCATCAGAATTTGTATCTGCTAAGGATGCCATTTGACCCAGGGGTTAAGGGACTAGCTCTACCAATTCGGTTTCCCTTTCTTTAATTCGTTATTTTGTCTGCTGTAACATGTGGTATTGCTATTTGATACTAAGAACAAGTTAATTTTGACTCACGAAATTTGTTGATGACTGCTCACAGTTTGCCAGGATTTTACATTGTCTAGTATATAGAAAAGAAGAGTAAAATTGTCAAAAGTTTTCTCTAGTTATGATGTTTGGCCATGTGATAGGAAATAATGTATAAGGTGTGGGTTTCGAATGCACATTCCATTACCTGCTTTGGCATGACAAGCTTGAGTAACAAGTTTATTACTTAGTTTCTGCTATTAGACAAAAAGCTAGTTGTAATGGGTTTTCATGGTTGCAGATTAACTGTTTTTTTTTTTTTCTTTTCTAATTGATGTGGAACAATGGCTCTAATAATTCTGTATTAATTCTTGCACCCCATTTTTTTTTTTTCTCGTTTGCTTAAATATAAGTGGTTAGTTGCTCTAGCTGACCTGATCTTGGTTTTCAAGATTTTGAGGTAAGTTTCGGGGTCAAGACAAGGTGAGAGGTATAAATTCAAGGTGACTGATAACCACAGGGGACACTATTTCTGTTTCATTCTGAGTGCTTGTCTCAATTTGATGATCCAACATTTGCTAAGATGTTGGCTACAACTTGTCTTCAATGCTCTTGCCTGTGTATGATTTAATTTCTGCTTCACTGTTAGTATGGGATTGGAGTTTATTGGTTTGGGATGCTTTGTGATGGTAAATCATGCCTGTTTAAAGTCATGTTTTTGTGTTAATCTTATGATAAAAAATGCTTTTGGAATGAAGGTGGGATGTTACCGTTTTGTGATGGGGGAGATAACTTGCCCTCCAATTGTAATAGTTGGGTCCAGTAATGCATGTTTATCAGAAAAATCAAACTTTGTACTCCTTGCTACCAACGTGAATGTAATTGGTTTTGCCTTGTAAGTCATAAGGTGTAGATTGGAGTTTGATTATCCATGATGGTGTAAACATGATTAACTCACCACTGAATATTGTACTAGTTGGCTAAGCCATTTATTTGGTTTCGTTCTTGCTTTCCAACGATGCATAAGAGAGGTTAACTCTTTCTAAAAATCATGTGATGGTGTATGGTTTATCCTCTTGTTGTGATGCACTTTAGTGAAAAAAAAAGAAAAGAGTCCTTGTCCTTTTCATATAGACGTTGAAACTTTTTATTATTATGGGTTGAGTTGTGTTGTTCTTAATATTTTTTTCTTTGACCATTATATTTGTACATATTGACCCTTGCATGTTTTACACACTTATATTTTAATCTCAATTTTTTCTTCTATCTCTTTACTAAAAATAAAGAAATAATTAACTCCAATTTTTTTTTTTTCAAAAAAAAAACAAAATAAAATAAAAATAATTGAATCTTGTATGGAGAAAATAAGACAAGGATGGTTGAGCTGTGACAGCTCACTAATCTTGCCTTTTTAGGATCATTTAAATTGTGACAGTTTGATGATTCATTTCTCTAAAATTTTTTTTAAGCGAAATGTTGAAAACAAAATTCTTTTCAAATTGAATTTTTACAATTTTATCCAAAAGGTTCTTGTCTATTTTATATAGATGGTGAAACGAAATTTCCTTTGATTCAATGGGTTGAGTTTGTCTTTGCTTCTTAATACCTTTTCTTTAACTCTTTCATGTTGTACATATTGGCTCTTGCGCGTTTTTACACGTTTACATTTTAATTTTAATTTCTTTGTTATCTTTTATCTCTTCACTAAAATAAATAAATAAATGACTAACTCTAAAAATATATATATATATATATATATAAAATAATAGAATAAAAATAGCTGAACTTTGCGAAAAGAAAACAAAATTAATTTAGTCATGACAAACTTGTTAATTTTGTCTTTTCTAATCATCTAAATTGTGACAGTTTGGTGATTTGTTTTCAAAAAAAAGAGAATTTTCGAGTAAAATTCTGAAATAAAATTAAGTTCTCATAATTTATTTATAAAAGGTGTGAAAATTTCTAAAAAAAAAAATAATAATATAATAATAAAATAAAAATAATTGAACTTTGTGAAAAGAAAATAAAATTAATTGAGCTGCGACAGCTTGTTAATTTTGCCCTTTTAGAATCATCTAAATTATGACAGTCTGATGGTTCATTTCTCGAAAAGATTTTGAGTGAAATTTTGGAACAAGGTTCTTTCAAAATTAAATTTTCATAATTTATTTCTTTGTTTAGTTTATCTTTTAATAAATGGGTAAAATAAATATTTTTAAAAGTTATAAAAATTGCACAACTGATTTAAGGTAACCGTCTTAGGGCGGATGTATTAGGGGTGCTGTGGGGTTAAGTCCCCACCCTTCCCTATGCATAATTAGGCTCCCGAACCTGAGTTTTTGAACGTAGACCATTTTTTAGGTTTTCCAATTTTGCCCAATAAAAATAAAATTGGTGGCGACTCCCTTAACTTTAAATTTTGGTAATTTTAAGTCGTTATCCCGCCGCGATCACGGTCGCGACAGTTGGCGACTCCGCTGGGGACATGTTGAGAGTCAAGCCTTGGCAAGTTGGTTGTGCAAATGTTTGTGATATTTATATGTTTGTTTTACTCTTATTATTTATTTTATTTTATTTTTTTAATTATTTATTGATTATTTTAACTGTGATTTTGTGTTATTATGCAAACCATAGGATAGAGGCTCTTTCAGAATTTTCTTTTGCATTTGTTTTGCAGGATGTGGGTAGTTCTTAGGGTTGTAAAGGTTTGTATGCTCCCTACACACACCACACTTACACATTTATCACACACGTTCGAGCGGGGGCCCTATACCCGGGTCTGAGTGAAGCCTAAGATAAGTAGAGGTTGTGTAGTGGTAGCCATTTTGGATGTACATCCTGTTTGGCTATGGCGAAAACCTCATCTAGAGTGTGCCTTTTTCATAAATGTCCCGCATTTGGTGGTTTACCCACTACTTGTGGTTAACATTTTGAGATGGGACTAAGCTCTAGAGGCCTTTAGAATAGAAGAGCCACCCAATGAGAGTTCTCACGAATCAGAAATGCTCATAGATCCTTAGGGTAGAACTCCTCAAATTTAAGGCAATCCCTTAGGGCACAAAGGGAGCGTACTTTCTCCTTATCTTCAAATTTATCCATGTCATCATTACTTTTGTATATATACATAATAAGTAGCGTGGTCCATTAATGTGATAAACCTAATCGCACCCCGCTCAAAAACAAATTTTACTCAAAAATAAAAAAAAAGAGAGAAGTTTTTTTTTTTTTTTTTTTTAAAAAAAAAAAAAGAGAGAAGGGCACAAATCAATATTAATGGACCAACTATTTATCATTTGGTCTAAATAAGTATATATATATATATATATATATATATATATATATATATATATATATATATATATATATATATATATATATATATATATATATATATAGTGCTTTGCATTCTTGCATCATATTTCTTACCACACTCTAATTTCTTTGTCGTTCTTCAGGAAAATTTATTAGAAGGTCGTTAAACCCAACCAAGATTTGAAGTGAGTATCTTTGATGGAAAGAAATATGGGATCAGATAATAGGGATACCAGCTTGAAAAAGACTCTGCGACTCAAGGCCAACAAGGTCAACACTGAAAGCCTAGTGGTTCTGGGTCGTTTGTTGAAGAAGACTCAACGTATGATGTTCGCAACAAAGTATGGGAAGATTCTGGACTTACTAGAGGTGAATGTGCAAGTGGAAGCAATCACTGCAATGGCCCAATATTATGACCCACCTCTTAGATGTTTCACTTTTCAGGATTTCCAATTAGCACCTACTCTGGAAGAATTTGAACAGATCCTAGGTTTGCCGTTGGAAGGTAAAAAGCCATACTGCTATTTGGGACATTATGCATCCATCCAAACCATAGCAAATGTTTTGAAAGTATACGTGAGAGACTTGCAAGGTGCGCAACAAAATAGGAATGGAACCAAAGGATTTTCAAGAGAATACCTTGAAGGACATATGCACCACTTAGCCAAAAGTGGAGATTGGGATACTTTCATGGATGTGCTAGCCCTCACCATCTACGGCACAGTCTTGTTCCCTAATATTGATGACTATGTGGATTATGCAGCAATTGACGTGTTTCTCGATTACAAGTTTAACACTAATAATCCGGTCACAGCCATTCTCGCGGATGTTTATTGTACCCTGAACTTTTGTCACGAAAAGAATGGCAAGAGAATCCTCTGTTGCTTGCCAATCTTGTATGTTTGGCTCATAACTCATGTTTTTAGTAGATCATACAAAACAGAGTGCCCTATCGCTGACTTCAATATGTACCAGCTGAAGACCAAGAGCAGCCGTGAGTGGGCAGAATATTTGGCGAAGTTGGATGAAAGACAAGTTAGATGGTATCCTCGGTGGAAAGACGTAGAAACTATCATCTACCAGTGTGGAAGGTTTCCAAATGTGCCTCTCATGGGTACACGAGGATGTATTAATTACAATCCCGCCTTGGCACAACGACAACTTGGTTATCCCATGATGGGACCACCTGCAGAAGTCCAAACAACCCCTTTTGTTCTTTACTACACAGATACAGGAAATGCTGAGTCACTTCAGAATATCCGGAATGCTTGGAGCAAAGTCATTCGAAAGGGAAAAGAATTAGGAGTCCGAAGTTGTGCAGCCAAGGAGAGCTACCGCCAATGGGTTAAAGACAGAGTTAGGGAAATCAAGTTACCATTCAAGACCCCAACAATCCCTATGGTTGGTGAATCTTCAACCTCAGCTTCGATTGAAAATGAAGAGACAAAAGAATTGAAAGCAAGGCTCACAAAGATGAACGAGGAGAAGGAGAAAATGGAAGCTGAGTTGAGAGAGACTCGACAAGCATATGCAACCTTAATGAGAGATAATGCTGAAAAAGAACACACTCTCGAAGGGCTAACAAAAAATGAAAATAGAACATGATTACATGCGAGAAAACCAAGCGTTGTCTGGGGGGCTGCAAACAAAGAATTAGGGCTTCGAAGGCAAGAAAGAGACAGAGCTATGGCTGAAAACCAACAACTCAGGAACAACTCAAAATGCCGGGTTGACTCAAAATAACGCGATGCAACTAGTGGAAGAAATGAGGCAGCAGATGGAAATGACATCTAAGCAATATGAAGACACGGTTAAGAACAACAAGCTCCACGTGAAGGAGACGGTTACAAAGTACGAGGCAATATTACAACAAGAGCAGAAGAAAATAAGGGAACTGATGGGTCAGGTAGAACAACAAAAAAGAGACATCAATGGAGGGAAGGAGGAAGCCCATTTTTGGAGGAGTCGCTTTGCAAAGTTAGCATGTTTAGCTAACTCGGCGATCGCAGATACTCCATATCATTTGAAGAAGGCTGATGAAATGGTCAATCCTCTTGAGACGCCAGATAGAAATCCATGACTTCATTGAGTACTGCAAGGACCTTGTAGGGAAAATGAAACAAATGACCAAGGCATATTCAGATAGGGAATAGTCACATTTAGCTAGGTCATGATGTATTCAGCTAAGAACCAATGTATTTTGATTGTCACATCTTTTCAGTTGAATGAATGAAGTATGCTTATTTTGACATCCATTTTCTGATCCCGTATTTCACTTGAGACTTAATACTTTTGAACAAGACGTTCTGGGTTATAGTCACGACAAACAAAGATCAAAGATACTCACTTTCAATCTATTTGGCAGAAAACCACTAACGGTCCTCTAGCAAATAATGAACACAATCACTGATCTCCAAAAATAATAATAATAATTTGAATTTTTACAATTTTCAGGTAAAAGAAAAAATTAAATCATTGCTCGTCCTCGGAAATCGCAGATCGCGCAAACCCGGACCTACGAAACAAGGCTGCAAACTAGGCTAAAAGAGATGTCGAGCTCGAGAAAGAAATTTGAATCAAGAGGTAGACGAAATAAGGGAAAGAATCAATACGATGGCGGAAAGGACAATCAAGGGTCGAAGATTTACTTGAGACAGCTTAATCGAGACCCTTAGAACAACAAATGGAGCCTCTGTCGGCACTGGAACGAACGCAAATGTGAATAATAACGTGAATGAAGAAGAAGATTCTATGAATGGAAATCTTGACAAGGGGAATAACGGTCAAGGGAGTCACTCATGAGCAACCGGTAAAAATATTTCTGAACAATAACTCAGAAAAGGAAAAATTAAGAGATGAATTAATGGGAAAAATGCAAGAGCAAATTAAAGCCATGCAAGGTCCTAATTTATACGGCTCAGTGGGAATCGATGAATTATGTCCAGAGGTTGAAGTTAACATCCCAAAGGACTTCAAAATGCCAGATTTCTCAAAGTACGACGGAAGTACCAACCCAAAGTTTCATTTAAAGACCTACATCACTAAGATGGCTATTTGGTCACGGGATCAAAAGTTTCTGATCAATTTTTTTCATGAGAGCCTGACTGGGCCAGCTTTGGAATGGTACATGCAACTTGATCATTCGAGGATTTCCTGCTGGGATGATCTGACAAGCTTGTTCTTGGGGCAATATCGATTTAACATCGATACTGCGCCTACCCGAGAACAATTAGGGGCCATGCAAAAGAAGAATGGTGAAACTTTCAAGCAATATGCCCAAAGATGGAGAATGCTGGCAGCCCAAGTTCAACCACCACTGACTTCGTCAGAAATGAGTTCGTATTTTATGGGGACCTTAGGAACACCTTTTATTGGGTTAATGGCAGGGGCAACTTACAATGATTTTGCTGACCTGATTGTGGCTGGAGAAAGGATTGAAAATCTTGCAAAAGCTGGAAAATTACTTATTGGGAATACAGAGAGCGCTTTTCTAGGAAGGTGACACCCATAAAGAAAAAGAACCGAAGTCGGCTATGTGCAACAACAAAACTCACGCTTTCCTCGTAATCCACAATCATACCCCTTATCAAGCCCCGTCGCCCAATATCCCACCTTACCAAACTTCATACCAAGTGAACCATGTTCCATCACCACATCCATATACTCCCGCCGCCCTGTTTATACTAATCGTCCTCCCACTCCTCGAAATCCAGAAACCAAGGGTATGCTCGACCCCGTCGAATCTACCCCTTTTCCAAAATTGCCAATCTCCAATGCTTGACTTGTTTCAACAATTGTTCGATGCACCCTAGTCGCATGCGTCCCTGCTCGCCCCATGGTACCCCCATTCCCAGCTTGGTACAACCCTAATGCAAATTGCAAGTTCCATATGGACAGCCCAGGACACTCAATCGAGGATTGCGAAGTGTTTAAAACAATAGTCAGGAAGCTGATTGCCTGCGGAAAGCTAGATTTTGAAGAGGAGAAAGGGCCTAGCATTACCAGCAACCCAATTCCGAATCATGGGAAAGGAACTATAAATGCATTAGAAAAAGACAAGGAGGGGGTTCAAAAGGTAGCAAACGTCAAAACACCTATGAAGTTAATATTCCAAGGTCTGGTCCAAGCAGGTTATTGTTCTTCAGTAACCTTGGAGGAGGTAGGATTTGAATATGAAGCTTGTTGTGAATACCATATGGAGAAGGGACACGATATTGAGAGTTGTCAGGAGTTCAAAACTCAGTTGCAGAAATTCATGGCTTTAGGTATAGTGGATATTACTCGAGCAAGAGAATCCGCAGGAGAAATAGGTACCGTGGAGCGTTTAGTTCTCAAACTTCCGCGTGCTGGTGAAGTCCCAAACTCTGGGAAGATCGTCATAGCAATAAAGAAACCTACACCTTTTTCCTATAATGATACCCATGCCGTACCTTGGAAGTATGGTGTCAAAGTAGAGACACAAGGTAATGTAGGGCAAACCTCTTCAGTCCCTATCGCTCAAATAGCAGGGCTCGCACAAACAGTGCCGAGTGCTGGGGACATAGGGGGAATTACAAGAAGCGGCAGGGCTATGGGCAAGAAGATAAGGCTGGGAAAGGAAAAGCAATCGGTATAGAAACAAAGGAAGAAGAGGAAGATGAATTCCTAAAAATTATGAAGCAAAGCGAGTATGATATTGTAGACCAACTCGGGAAGACTCCACTTTCTGGATATCTCTTTTGTCACTTATCATGAACTCGAACCTCATCGAAAAGCACCGCAAAGAGTGTTGAATGAAGCCTATGTGAAGCCGGATATTACCGCGGAAAACTTAGTGAACATGGTGGACCCGGTAAAAGCACGTCAATGTGATCCCTTTCTCGAGGAAGAAGTGGTACGTTCGACAGAAGTAACCGCGTGCCCTGCACATCACTTTGAAATGTCAGGGGTATGTAGTTGCAAAAGTTTTAATCGATGGAGGTTCCGCATTGAACGTCCTCCCGAAGAATACCTTGTCCCAACTGGCTATGAGTGTAGAAGACCTGAAGCCTCAAGAAATGACGGTGCGAGCCTTCGATGGAAGGAAAAGAGGGATTATGGGGGAAGTGACCCTTCCACTCGAGATAGGTCCAAGTTGTTTTCAAGTACTGTTTCAAGTAATGGAGATTGAGCCTACATACACTATGCTATTGGGTAGACCATGGATCCACGCTGCTGGTGTTGTTCCCTCAACCTTGCACCAATGCTTAAAATACATTGAAAATGGATGCCTAGTTACCATTCGAGGAGAAGAAGAAGTCCTACTAATGAAACCTATTTCCATGCCTTATGTTGAAAACGCTGAACTGGAGGTGGACAACTTCTTACATAGCTTCCAGCTGATAGAAGCAAAAACAAAGAAGGAAGAATCATCCTCCAAAGATGTTCACCAAGTTGTGACTCGCATCATGACTAATAATGGTTATCAAGCCGGGAAAGGTTTAGGAGTTCAGTTGCAAGGAATCAAGTCTATGATTACCCTGCCAGAGAACAAGAACAGATTTGGTCTAGGATATGAGGCGTCTTTAGAAAGAATGATGAAGCATGGCTTGGCTCTCGATGAGGGAAAAAGGGAGAATAAACTGACAAAGACGATTCCTCATCTGAAGGAAACATTCCCCGCACCTGCTGAAGTTATCAATGGAACCTCCAGTCATCAGTTCCGCCTAATCATTAACAATGTGGAAGAGGACTCAGGAGAGGACCATGCTATCCGGCCCTCCAATAATTCGGAACCTCTGAATAATTGGAGATCTGAGGCGTTATTTGATGTGGTTGCCATAAAGTAATTGTTTAGTCATGAAGCTATCTTAGACTTTTGTAATCCTGAATTTATTTTAACTTTTATCGAAGCATTAATGTATTGAACTTGTGTGTTTCTTAATATGTTTCTCTGCTCATGTTATCTTTCATCAAAATGTCAATGCAATGAACTTGTGCCCTTCTCAGTTGATCCGTTACTTTGTTTCTTTTCTTGACTTACGCTTTTTCTTAGTCTTGTCCAAATACCATATTTTCTTCTGTCAATAATTTCCAATCTGGCATAAATAAACCTTCCAGGGATTTGGGTCTTGTAGAGGTATTGTCTCACGAAAGGATTCTGAAAGCTCAAAGATGGATTCTTATTCGATGATGGATATAGATGACCATGATTCGATGAAGATATGAATGTCACTGAAGAGTTTGCCAAATTGGTAGAAAGGTCAGAAAGAGAATTCAGCCTGGATGAAGAGGAAGTGGAGGTAATCAACATGGGGACTGACGAAGATAAGAAAGAGTTAAGGTTAGTGGATAACCCGGAGCGAGAAAACATGATCAAATTATTCAGAGACTACATGGATGTCTTTGCATGGTCTTATCGCGATATGCCAGGGTTGGATTCGAGCATAGCTTCCCACAAAATTCCACTATACCCCAATGTTGAGGCGAAAAAGCAGAAATTGAGAAGAATGCACCCTGAAATGTCTTTAAAAATCAAGGAGGAAGTCACCAAGCAGTTGGAAGCAGGATTTTTGGAAGTATCTAGGCACCCAGAATGGGTAGCAAATATCGTCCCCGTTCCAAAGAAAGATGGAAAAGTCAGGATGTGTGTGGACTATAGGGATTTGAATAAAGCTAGCCCTAAAGATGATTTCCCATTGCCTCACATTGATGTCCTTGTCGATAATGCAGCAAGAGGCCATAGATTCTCTTTCATGGATGGGTATTCTGGTTACAATCAGATTCCTATGGATGCGAATGATAAAGAGAAGACCACATTCATCACGGCTTGGGAACTTTTTGTTACACGCTATGCCGTTCGGGTTGAAAATGCTTTGGGGCCACCTATCGGCGTGCCATGGTTGCGTTATTCCACGATATGATGCACAAAGAAATTGAGGTATACGTGGATGACATAGTGGCCAAATCCAAAGAAGGAGAAAGCCACGTGGCGGTGTTGCAGAAAGGTTGTTTGAGAGACTCAGAAAGTACAAGTTAAGGTTAAACCCAGCAAAATGTGTTTTTGGTGCATCAGCTGGAAAACTGCTTGGATTTGTTATTAGCAAGGAAGGGATCAAAGTGGACCCTGACAAAGTCAAAGCAATACAAGAGATGGCAGCCCCTAAGACCGAAAAGGAAGTAAGAAGCTTTCTCGGGAGGTTGAACTACATTGCTAGGTTCATAGCCAATCTGACTAGTACCTGCGAACCGATCTTCAAGTTACTAAAGAAACAACAACCAGGAGAATGGGATGAACTTTGTCAGGAAGCATTTGAGAAAATAAAAACTTACTTGCAAAGTCCTCCTATTTTGGTGCCACCTGCACCTGGCCGCCCTTTGATCTTGTACCTCACAGTTTTACAGACGTCCATGGGAGCAATGTTAGGGCAGCACGATGAAACAAGAAAGAAAGAACAGGCCATTTACTATTTGAGTAAGAAGTTCAATGATTGTGAGTCCCGATACATGGCAATCGAGAAGACATGTTGTGCACTAGTGTGGACGTCAAAAAGGTTGAGGCAATACATGTTGTACAATACCACTTGGCTGATCTCAAGAATGGACCCGATGAAATACATATTCGAAAGCCCTCACGTTTCCACACGAGTTTCCAAGTGGCAAGTGGTTCTTTCCGAGTTTGATATAAAGCACATGACTCGAAAATCTATCAAAGGGAGCGTAATTGCAGATCATTTAGCTGAGAACCCGCTTGATTACGATCAACCTGTAATGTTTGAATTCCCTGATGGGG
Organism: Ormosia emarginata; assembly: GCA_029884605.1. NCBI lineage: Eukaryota > Viridiplantae > Streptophyta > Magnoliopsida > Fabales > Fabaceae > Ormosia > Ormosia emarginata. Next base: position 41,798,396 of record JAQQTP010000089.1, on the reverse strand, counting down.
ATGTTTTAGTGGTTGAAGAAGAAAAGCTGGATGAAGAAGACACATGGAAGATGTTCTTTGATGGAGCAGTCAACATGTATGGGAGTGGCATAGGAGCAAGTAATCACCTCACCAAGTGGGAAGCAATACCCTGTTTCCATCAAGTTAGAGTTTGATTGCACCAATAATATTGCGAGAATATGAGGCGTGTGCGCAAGGGTTGAAAGTTGCAATAGAATTGGGAGTGAAAGAATTATAAGTGTATGGAGATTCAAAGACGATAATTTATCAAGTAAATGGGGAATGGCGGACTAAGGATCCGAAATTGGTTCCATACCGTAAATATTTGATGCTATTGATTGAGAAGTTTGAAGGGATCACCTTTTCACACTTGACTCGAGATAAGAACCAATTTGCGATGCTCGCTACCTAGTGTAATGACCAATCTGGATATTCATACTAATGTGCAGCCCATCCAAGTGAGGGCACAAAATGAACCCGTTTATTGTTCTAATGTTGAGGAAGAAGAAGACGGTCAACCATGGTTCCATGATATCAAGCGGTACATCCGGTTCGAGAGAATACCCATCCGGGGCAAATGAGACAAACAAAAAGACCATCCGTCGGCTCTCCATGGCTTTCTTTTTGAGCGGGAGATACTATACAAAAGGAATCATGATGGTACGCTCCTCAGATGTGTAGAAGCTAAGGAGGCTCTCACCATCCTAACCGAAGTTCATGAAGGGGTTTGTGGAACACATGCCAATGGTATCATGATGGCTCGCCAAATCCTTCGATGCGGTTATTACTGGTCCACTATGGAATCCGATTGCATAGGATATGTTCGAAGGTGTCATAAATGCCAAGCATACGCTAACCGCATTAATGCACCTCCTGTCCCATTGCATAATATGGTAGCACCATGGCCTTTTTCAATGTGGGGAATCGATGTCATTGGGCCAATAAACCCAAAAGCTTCCAATGGCCATAGGTTTATCCTAGTTGCGATTGATTACTTCACCAAGTGGGTAGAGGCCGCTTCCTATGCCAAGGTCACTCAAAAGGTCGTCCTTAAATTTTTGAGGGCGAACATTGTCTGTCGATATGGAATTCCGGAAAGGATTATCACAGATAATGCCCCAAATCTCAATAGCACCGAAATTAAGAACCTGTGTGAAAGATTTAAGATCAAACACCACACCCCGCTTACGCTCCTTGGACCCCGGATGAATGGTGCGAGAGAAGCGAAAATAAGAACATCAAGAAAATAGTAGCCAAAATGGTGGTCAACTACAAAGAATGGCATGAGATGCTCCCCTATGCTCTCCACGCATATCGCACTAATATCCGATCTAGCACTGGGGCAACACCATTTTCCTTGGTATATGGCATGGAAGTAGTTTCCCTTATAGAGGTCGAAATCCCTTCCTTAAGAGTGTTAATGGAAGCCGAGCTAGAAGAGGCAGAATGGGTAAAAACTCGGTATGAGCAGTTAAACATGATTGAAGAAAAACGATTAAAAGCCATTTGTCATGGGCAACTATACCAAAGAAGAATGGCAAGAGCTTTCAACAAGAAAGTACGCCCTAGGGAGTTTCAAGCAGGTGACCTAGTATTAAAGAAAAAACTTCCAAACCAAGAAGACGCCCGAGGCAAATGGGCACCGAGTTATGAGGGGCCTTACATTGTTAAACAAGCGTTCTCTGGAGGAGCCTTAATTTTGACAGATATGGATGGAACTGAATTGTCAAGGCCGACAAATGCTGATGCAGTCAAGAAGTTCTATGCCTAAAAAAAAACAAAAAGGAAGAAAAGAGAAGAGAAGAAATAAAAGAAAAAAAAAAAAAAGAAAAAGAAAGAAGAAACCCGTTAGGTCGAAAACCCGCATGGCGGCCTAAGCAAAAGTTAGGGCATTTAAACCACGCAAGAGTAAAGTTGGCAAAGGCTCTTATAGGAGATGTCGCTTGAAGAGCTCACCCAAAAAAAAAAAACTGGGCAATTTTGAGCGGTGGTGGAAGAAAAGAAAGCTGGGGCAAATTTGGTGCGGTGATCGGTAGAAGAGGATTTGTATCATTGGCGGTCAATGGTTGTAATTTCCATCCGAGAATTAGGTCTATCTAAAGAGAATAAAGGAATCCTAACTGGGGCAATTACCTTTCGCACTGTCTTGGCATCATCTTTTGTATTCTTTGTCATTTTCAATGCCTTTGTGTGCTTGAGAACATTCAAATGAATGAAAATACCTTTCTTTTCTCTCTCTTATTCTTTTCTTTCTTTCATACCTATGAAATCACATATGTTTATTACAAAACGCTTCGATGAAATGGAATATAAATTCAGCATCATTGACTCAATAATCTAATGGCAATCCTCCAATTAACAAGCTAGATAAAAAAGTGTGTTAGAAGTTTCAAATGAAGGGAGAAAATGAAAACATACTCCCTATACAGTCTGCGATGCTAAGAGCGAGACTGTGTGGCTGATGAGCAAAACTTAGAAGTAAAGCCACCTCAACGTTTGAAGATCCCAAGGAATTGGAAATGAGTTGATAAGCCCTAGTTTGCAAGAGTTTGTGCCCGGGTTTGACGGATCAAAACTTTTCGAGGAAGCAATTAGCATCCAGCATGTAAGTGAAAGTTCTTAATATTTTCGATCCTTCGACATGATTAAGTTGCAGTACCACATCTTTTCATGGTCAAAAGATAGGGAGCTGCAACAGCTTGCAGAAGTGACGTCTCTGGCTTTTACGCCTAGCTTCAACGTAAAAAAAAAAAAAAAAACAAAAAAAAAAAAAAAACAAAAACAAAAAAAAAAACAAAAAATCTTTCCGGACACGGCCCACTGATTTTAATTTTCAAAAAATTTTCTAAACACGAAGCCAAAAATATTTCAAATTTTCGGGACAAAAAAGCAAAACAAAAATTTTCGAACAAAAGCCCAAAAAAAAAAAAAACAAAAGCAAAACAAAAAATATTTTAATTTTCGGGACACCCACTTGTTATTTTAATTTCGGACAGCCCACATTGTCATTTAATTTTCGGGACACGAAGCCCATCGCATTTAATTTTCGGGACCATCGCATTTTTTAATTTTCGGGACACGAAGCCCATTGTCATTTAATTTTCGGACACGAAGCCCATTGCATTTAATTTTCGGACACGAAGCCCATCGCATTTAATTTTCGGGACACGAAGCCCATCGCATTTAATTTTCGGGACACGAAGCCCATCGCATTTAATTTTCGGGACAATGCGGGACACGAAGCCCATTGTAATTTTCGGACACGATTTTAATTTTCGGGACACGTAAGCCCATTGTCATTTAATTTTCGGACACGGGCACACGAAGCCCATTGTCATTTAATTTTCGGACACCTGACACATTTTAATTTCTGGCCCATCTGCATTTTTTTAATTTTCAAGACACGAAATTTCGGACCCACGCATTTTAATTTTGGGACACAAGCCCACTGCATTTTAATTTTCGGGACACGAAAACCATTATCATTTTAAATATCGGGACACGAGATACCCACTTGTTTTTAATTTTTTAACTCGAATATCCATTGTTTTTTTATTATTTTTGGGTCAAGCCCATTGCCTTTGATAATTCTAGGTCACAAGGTCACCCAGCATTATTTCAAAAAAAAAAAAAAAAAACTCTTTTAATCATAACGTCAACCGAGTCACGACTGACTTAGTGCCAATGCGGTGACGTCTCTGACTTTACGTTGAGCTTCACCTTGGCAGGATTAACGACGTTGTGACAACTTGTAAATCCACGTTTGAGTTCACTGGCTTTCAACCAATATCTTTGCCACTTCATTCATACCATCTCTGGGCCAAGCCCACTTTTTTTACATACCGGGTCACAAGATCGCCCAACGTCTTTGAAATAAGAAAAAAAAAAAGAACCAAACTCCTTTAAGTAAATAAACGTCAATTTAGCTGCAACAGCTTATTGACAACACAGTGACGTCTCTGGTTTTACGCTGAGCTTCACCCTGGTAGGATCAACGACACTGTGACAGCTCGTAAATCCGCACTTAAGCTTACTAGTTCGCGATTAGTACCATTTCATCATCGGACAAAATTTAAGTTCACGTCTTTACTCGTTTCTTACGGCGATAATACGAAGAACTACGGTTATTCCTAGTATCTAGTAAGAAGCAAGTAAAGAGGGGCAACTGTGAACACCCAATTTCGTCCGGACATAAATTTTTTTTTTAAAAAAAAAATTTAAAATTATTATTATCATTATAAAAAAATTATTATTTAATTAATAAATAATAATAATAATAATAGCATAGAAAATAATAAAGTTAGAAAACATAATGAAAAACAAAAAAAAAAAAAAAAAGGAGAGAAGGGATTTGGGCCTGATCGGCCCAGAAACACTAAACTCGGATCCTCACCCATGACCGGATCCACCGAACCCGACTCACCCATGACCCAAGACCCATTTTCGTTTGACACCTCTCTGGAAACCCTAACCTCATTCACCCCAAAGCCCCATCAGCCTCACCCACAGCAGCCTCCTCCCCTTCTCTGCCAAGCCCTAGCTCTCCCTCTCCCTCTCCCTAGCCGCACACCTAACTCAACTTCACAGGGCTCCAAGCTCTGCTACACCACTTCTACACGCGACCAAGCCGTGCAGCCTCCATCGCGAGCTTCAAGGAACCATGGCAGCGGCACTAAACGACCCCAACGTAGAGACACGGGATTCACTTTCACCACGCGGTTCTTTGAGCCCCTTCGACAAAGCTCACGGCGCGAGGATACCATTTTGGGGTGGGATTTTGCGTGGAGCAGAGGAAGAGCATGCAAAAATGGAAGTTGTGAGGGGAGTTCAAGATTGCAGGAGTCAGAGGTTGGAGTTTGCGTGGAACAGAGAAAAGAAGTACAAAAATGGAAGGTCTGAGAAGACAAACGCTCTGAAGCACGGGCTACCGTCACTTTCTCGCCCAACCAGCCACCATAAATACGAAGGATGAAGACGAGAAAGGTTGTTGGATTTTCTTCTCCCCTTGGTGATTTTTTTTTTAATTTTCTCTGAGAGTCCAGTTGAAAGAAGATTACTCTGAGAGGAATTTGAGAGAGAGTTGTGTGAAATTCCTTTTTGAAGGAATTCTTCGGGTGTTTGGGAGTTATTTTGGAGAGACCCCCTATCTGGTAATTTTATTTTATTTTTTTTCTTCCTTTCCCTGCCATGGTTGTATTGAAAATACTTTGAATGGAAATTATCACATTTGGCTCTTAGTCTATTCTAATATCCTGATTGAAGATGGCAGTTTGGGTCCATTTCGTTTTTATTTTTATTTAGTTTTTATGTTGTTTATTACTCGTTCTGATATCCTGATTGAAGAATATTGGATGAATGGAGGTCCTCATATTTCATCTTTGATCGATCCCGTATGAACTCTGAAATTTGGTTTCGATGTATACTTTTTTTTTTTTCTTTTTAGTTTTGTTTATTTTAGTTGTCTTCCTTCTGTTTGATAGAATGATTGAATCATAGCCTCATCAGAATTTGTATCTGCTAAGGATGCCATTTGACCCAGGGGTTAAGGGACTAGCTCTACCAATTCGGTTTCCCTTTCTTTAATTCATTATTTTGTCTGCTGTAACATGTGGTATTGCTATTTGATACTAAGAACAAGTTAATTTTGACTCACGAAATTTGTTGATGACTGCTCACAGTTTGCAGGATTTTACATTGTCTAGTATATAGAAAAGAAGAGTAAAATTGTCAAAAGTTTTCTCTAGTTATGATGTTTGGTCTGGATAGGAAATAATGTATAAGGTGTGGGTTTCGAATGCACATTCCATTACCTGCCTTGGCATGACAAGCTTGGAGTAACAAGTTTATTACTTAGTTTCTGCTATTAGACAAAAAGCTAGTTGTAATGGGTTTTCATGGTTGCAGATTAACTGTTTTTTTTTTTTCTTTTCTAATTGATGTGGAACAATGGCTCTAATAATTCTGTATTAATTCTTGCACCCCATTTTTTTTTTCTGTTTGCTTAAATATAAGTGGTTAGTTGCTCTAGCTGACCTGATTTTGGTTTTCAAGATTTTGAGGTAAGTTTCGGGGTCAAGACAAGGTGAGAGGTATAAATTCAAGGTGACTGACAACCACAGGGGACACTATTTCTGTTTCATTCTGAGTGCTTGTCTCAATTTGATGATCCAACATTTGCTAAGATGTTGGCTACAACTTGTCTTCAATGCTCTTGCCTGTGTATGATTTAATTTCTGCTTCACTGTTAGTATGGGATTGGAGTTTATTGGTTTGGGATGCTTTGTGATGGTAAATCATGCCTGTTTAAAGTCATGTTTTTGTGTTAATCTTATGATAAAAAATGCTTTTGGAATGAAGGTGGGATGTTACCGTTTTGTGATGGGGGAGATAACTTGCCCTCCAATTGTAATAGTTGGGTCCAGTAATGCATGTTTATCAGAAAAATCAAACTTTGTACTCCTTGCTACCAACGTGAATGTAATTGGATTTTGCCTTGTAAGTCATAAGGTGTGGATTGGAGTTTGATTATCCATGATGGTGTAAACATGATTAACTCACCACTGAATATTGTACTAGTTGGCTAAGCCATTTATTTGGTTTCGTTCTTGCTTTCCAACGATGCATAAGAGAGGTTAACTCTTTCTAAAAATCATGTGATGGTGTATGGTTTATCCTCTTGTTGTGATGCACTTTAGTGAAAAAAAAAGAAAAGAGTCCTTGTCCTTTTCATATAGACGTTGAAACTTTTTATTATTATGGGTTGAGTTGTGTTGTTCTTAATACTTTTTTCTTTGACCATTATATTTGTACATATTGACCCTTGCATGTTTTACACACTTATGTTTTAATCTCAATTTTTTCTTCTATCTCTTTACTAAAAATAAAGAAATAATTAACTCCAATTTTTTTTTTCAAAAAAAAAAAACAAAATAAAATAAAAATAATTGAATCTTGTATGGAGAAAATAAGACAAGGATGGTTGAGCTGTGACAGCTCACTAATCTTGTCCTTTTAGGATCATTTAAACTGTGACAGTTTGATGATTCATTTCTCTAATTTTTTTTTTTAAGCGAAATGTTGAAAACAAAATTCTTTTCAAATTGAATTTTTACAATTTTATCCAAAAGGTTCTTGTCTATTTTATATAGATGGTGAAACGAAATTTCCTTTGATTCAATGGGTTGAGTTTGTGCTGCTCTTAATACCTTTTCTTTAACTCTTTCATGTTGTACATATTGGCTCTTGCGCGTTTTTACACGTTTACATTTTAATTTTAATTTCTTTGTTATCTTTTATCTCTTCACTAAAATAAATAAATAAATGACTAACTCTAAAAATATATATATATATATATATAAAAAATAATAGAATAAAAATAGCTGAACTTTGCGAAAAGAAAACAAAATTAATTTAGTTGCAAGGATGAAATTGTTAATTTTGTCTTTTCAGAATCATCTAAATTGTGACAGTTTGGTGATTTGTTTTCAAAAAAAAAGAGAGAGAATTTTCGAGTAAAATTCTGAAATAAAATTAAGTTCTCATAATTTATTTATAAAAGGTGTGAAAATTTCTAAAAAAAATAATAATAATATAATAATAAAATAAAAATATTTGAACTTTGTGAAAAGAAAATAAAATTAATTGAGTCATGACGACTTTGTTAATTTTGTCCTTTTAGAATCATCTAAATTATGACAAATCGATGGTTCATTTCTCGAAAGATTTTGAGTGAAATTTTGGAATAAGGTTCTTTCAAAATTAAATTTTCATAATTTATTTCTTTGTTTAGTTTATCTTTTAATAAATGGGTAAAATAAATATTTTTAAAAGTTATAAAAATTGCACAACTGATTTAAGGTAACCGTCTTAGGGCGGATGTATTAGGGGTGCTGTGGGGTTAAGTCCTCACCCTTCCCTATGCATAATTAGGCTCCCGAACCTGAGTTTTTGAACGTAGACCATTTTTTAGGTTTTCCAATTTTGCCCAATAAAAATAAAATTGGTGGCGACTCCCTTAACTTTAAATTTTGGTAATTTTAAGTCGTTATCCCGCCGCGATCACGGTCGCGACACACCTGTTTTAAGCTTGTATTGAATAGTAAAAAATCTCGAACTGTGTTTCGGGGACTGGACGTAGGCCACAAGTGGTTGGTAGCCGAACCAGGATAAATATCGTGCCTGCTTTTCTTCTATCCTTCATCTCTTTATTTTCAGTAATTTATTTATTATTGCTTAATTATTTATTTACTGTTCTTAAGGTATTTTATCATCTTTACACATATTCATTATATTGCTTCAAGAAATTTGTATTAAAAAGGGTTTGCGAAAAAGTTTTTAATTACTCAATTCACCCCCCTCTTGAGTACTGAAGCCACTTGGGTAACAGCATCAAGAGCTTCATCGTTGATGCTACTGAAATTAGTGAGCCTCTCCATGGAGGCTAGTTTGCGGGGTTTGGTGGCTTGGCGGTAGCTTGGATCCTAGGGCAGTGGGTTGCATGGGTTTACCAATGCGTGGTGGTTGACCAGGTCAGAGGTGGCTCACGGCTTGGTGGTTTGATGGTACATTTTAATTTATCCAGAGTAATCAGTTAAGTTAGTTATTAGTTACTTAAGTCAGTTGAGTTAGTTACAATTCAGTTAGAGTTAGCGAGTAGTATATAGGTAAGTAACTTCACTTTGATTAAGTAATGAGAATAGTTTTCTCTCTCAATTCATTTCTTCATACTTAATATGGTTTCAGTAGTAAATTCCCTTTCTTTGCGAGTTTGCCCTTAGTTTCTCTTTCGATTGATTTAAATTCGCTATCAGAAGTGAATTTCGTTGTCCTCATTCTTTGCCATCATGGCTAATTATTCTAATGATGCATTCAATCCATTTTTCTTGCATCCCTCAAATCATCCAGGTTTGGTTCTAGTTTCTCAACCATTATCAAGGGAGAAATATGGATCTTGGCACCATGCAATGAAAATGGCACTCAATGCCAAGAACAAGTATGGATTTGTAGATGGCTCAATTTCTCAGTCAGTTGATGATCCTCGATTAATCTTGTATTGGCAAAGAAACAATGACATTGTTTGTTCATGGATCTTGAATTCTCTTACCAAAGAGATTGCAGCTAGTGTCATATACTACAACAATGCAACGGAGCTTTGGGGAGATCTCAAGGATCAATTCCAACAATAGAATGGTCCTTGAATTTTCCAATTAAAGAAAGATCTCATGAATATAAGCTAAGGTTCCTTCACTGTAAGTCAATATTACACTAAGCTCAAGACTATTTGGAAGAACTTAGTGAGTATCGCCCAATAAGCACATGCACCTATGGCGGTGTTCATTCCTTTGTTGAACATCATCAAATGGAATATGTCATGATTTTCCTCATGGACCTCAATGATACTTTTTCTCAAATTAGAGGACAAATTCTTTTGATGGATCCTTTGCCACCAATGGCTAAAGTGTTTTCTTTGGTTGTTCAAGAAGAAAGGCAAAAGGAACTTGGTGTGGCTAATTCATCCAGTACTGGCACTCAATTGGCTTTTGTTGTCAAGTATTCTAGTTCAAGAACAGTTCTTGATGCACAAGGAAGACCAATCAAGAAAGATCATCCTTTATGCACACAATGTGGTGTATTGGGGCATACTAAGGATTGTTGTTATAAGCTACTGTTGGGAATTTGCGGATCAAAAGTCTCGCAGCAGAATAACAGAATTCCCTCTCAGGATCCATGCGAAAAATCCATAATCCGAGTTTTTAAATTTTTTACCTCTTGAAGCGTGATAGACACAAGCGAGGTGAATCACCAACACCATAATAGCGACGATGTTTCTGCGGTATCCACACGAACAGACTTGCAAAAGGAGTCACACCTCTGTTTTCATAGTGCTAGCTGCGAAGAGAGGAGAAGAAGACCTCACTATCTCTTACTCACTTTCTGTAGGTGCGGCTAGGGTTGTGATGTAACCTAGTAACAGCCCCCTTAGCGGTATTATTTATAACAAAGGCTGCCTTAAGTGAGTGTGAGCAGTAGCAAGGTAAGTGGTACAACCCTAAACCCATCTGTCATGAGTTAGGCCCACAGTTGAATCCGAGTCCAACTTGGATTCTGATTACTCCAATTTAGTCTGTTCTAAGTGTGCGACCCTGCAGGTTCTCATGACGTTGGTAGTAATATTAAAATCTCATTTTAATATTACAAACAGTGAGCGGTATCTAGCAACACATCACTGCTACCCAAGTAATGAGAATGTCAGTGATTTGACATAACCTATCTCGTGACCAATGTTTCCGTGTAGTTTAGTCCCTTTGTCCGATATCCAGTTGAACACAAGGCATGGAATGTGTCACCCTTGTTTAGTTCAATCTTCGGTTTCGATTCCCGAGTAGACATAGTAATAGCAAATAAGATCAATATCTCATATTGACTTATTTGAGCATGGCCATGCATTTCGTAGTCTCACTCAATCGGGGGGCCCAAAGATATCGCTCCCGTGTTATGTAGGAGGGACAAATCCCATCTAGGTCACTCACATTCCTCCACATGTATTGTGGCATGTCTAATAACCAACGTTATAATCATCTTGTTACGATGACGTTTGATGGCATTAAAACACACAACTCCTCATGTAGGAATTGTAGTGATTTCAGTCAAAGGACCACATACACCATTATCACTATGAGAATCGCTTATGACACTCACGTAACGATCCACGTAGCGCGTTCTCATGGCGGGTCCGTCCAATACATCATTACTCTAATATGTATCCATGTGTAGACTTGATATCTCATATCCATGACCCGTGAGATGTGGTCATCAGTCTACGCACATACTAGCCTCAATGTATTATTGTTGTCCTAATTAACAATAATACTTGACTAGGGACATTTAAGAATAGTATTTTATCCAATAGGATCTCACGATCAAGTCATCCACTTGATGTCCTATGGTATCAAACTTACTATTCTAAGGACTTTATTATGTCTATCAAAAAGAACACAATAAATGAAATGCCTCATATAAAATAACATAATATAATGTATGTAAATACAAACAAAATGTATTGGCCAATAGGGCATACACCAACAGCTACATGGTTTTCCTCCCAATTATGGAAAAGGAAAATAGAAACAGTTCGCTTTTGCTTCAGTGAATCAAGTTTCAGAATTAACTACAATTGAGTCAACTGAAAATGGTAATCCATTTATGCAATTAACCACTCAACAACATCAGCAATTGATTCAATTGCTTCAGTCCCAGATTAGTCAAGACAATTAGCCCACAATGGATTATGATGTCTCTAATTCAGTAGGTATTGTCCTATCTGCTAGTAATTTTTCCTTTCCAAAATAGTCAAATCCATCTAGTATTGTCTCTAATTCAAACTCTTGGATTTTAGACTCAGGAGCATCTAGTCACATTGCATACGCTTTGTAATTTTAAATAGTCATAAATAATTTCTTTGTTATATTACCTGATCAGTCAAAGGTTTATGTGTCTGCAGTAGGTTCAGTCCAATTATCAAAAAATCTAATCCTACAAAATGTTTTATACATTCCTACATTTCATGTCAACTTAATTTTAGTTAGTTCCTTATTACATGATTCCCTATATTCAGTTGTGTTTACCTCCAGTTCTTTCACCATCTAGGACTCAAATCCATCAAGGATGATTGGGAAGAGTGAAATGGTTAGAGGGTTGTATCTGCTCACACTAAATGCCAACATCTTAATGTGTGGTACAGCTGGTGTAGCTTCCTCAACAGAATTTACTCCTTTTTTTTTTGTTGTAAAATCTGATATTTTGACAATTTCTAATAATGTTACTAATTCTAATATTGTTTTTGTATCCAGTATACATTCAATTCCTACTGTTTGTCCTAGAGTTTGCAAAGTGTCGGTCCAAACATGATATGCTAGATTAGGTCATTTGTCTTCCAAAATATTGAATATAATACAAAATAAAATCTCTTATAGTCAGTCTGCTCAGTCTCTTTATTTCAATTGTCATATTTGTCCATTAGCTAAACTTAAAAGGTTGTCTTTTGTCTCACATAATAATTTGTCTTAACTTCCTTTTGATCTAATCCATTGTAACATCTGGGGTCCTTATCATCATCCTACATATGATGATAAGAGATATTTCTTGGCATTAGTGGATGACAACACCAGGTTCACCTGGACCTATCTGTTGAAAGTTAAGTCAGAGGCTGCTGTATTGATTAATCAGTTTTTAAGCTAGTTGAAACTCAATTTGGTACAAAAATTAAACAGCTGAAATTAGACAATGTAAAAGAGTTAGCTCTCATTAATTTTTTACAAGAGCAAGGAACATTACATCAAATTTTCATGTGTTGAGAGACCTCAACAAAACTCAGTTGTGGAGAGAAACACTAACATCTCCTTAACACTGCTAGGTCACTTCTATTTCATTCTAGAGTGCCAATCAGTTTTTAGGGAAACTGCATAGCCACTGCCACCTTTCTAATAAACAGGTTGCCATTTCTTTTTTTGAAGACCAAGTCCCCTTTTTAATTGTTTTTTAATAAATCTCTAGATTACAATGCTTTAAGAGTGTTTGGGTGTCTTTGTTTTGCTTCCTCACTTTTGTCTAGCAAAACAAAGTTCACTTCTAGAGCCATACCTGCTGTATTTGTTGGTTATCCAGTAGGGTACAAAGGATACAAGTTGTACAACTACACATAAAGACTTTTTTTTTTGTCTCAAGAGATGTCATTTTTCATGAAACTACCTTTCTTTTCCACATCATTACTTCTCCTACAGACATTACATATTGCTTTTCTGATTCAGTTGTTCCCAATCCCTCACTTGATCTACCTTCATTTTCCATTAATACTCCAAGAGTTGATAATTCAGTAATTAATAATGATAGGCCACCAGAACCAATTCTTATCCCACATTCCACTCCCTCTATTCAAACAAGAAGGTCCTCTTGACACACCCAACCACCATCCTATTTACAAGACTATGCTTGTCAGATTTCAACTCCTTACCCTATTTCACACCATATGACCTTCAATAGATTGTTCATTCCATATAGGTTCTGTGTTTGTAATGTGTCTTCAATTTATAAGCCATAATTTTACCACTAAGCCAAAGGCATACCTGAGTGGCAGCAGGCTATGACAAATGAACTACAAGCCATGGAAGCAAAAGCAAACAATACTTGGTCAGTGGTTCCATTACTATCTGATAAGCATACAATTGGATGCAAGTGGGATTTATAAAGCAAAATACAAGTCTGATGATTCCTTGGACAGATACAAGGATATACTGGTAGCCAAAGATTATACACAACAATTAGGGTTGGATTTTGTAGATACCTTATCACCTATGGCAAAACTAACTACTGTAAGGGTACTACTCACAATTGCAGCAGTTAAGAAATGGTCCATGCTCCAATTAGACATTAACATTGCCTTCCTCAATGGTGATTTATTTGAGGAAGTGTACATGGATCTACCACAGGGCTATTCTGGTCAAGAAAAGGGTCTTGTGTGCAAATTAAACAAGTCAATATATGGATTGAGACAAGCTTCAAGACAATGGTTCCAAAAATTCTCTTCTGCCTTAATCCATGCAGGTTTTTCACAATCTAAGTGTGATTACTCTTTAGTTTCACTTGACACTAGTGCAAATGTTGTTTTTTTGCCGGTTTATGTAGATGACATAATTGTTGCCAGTCCTAGTTCAAAAAAGATCACTCAGGTTCAACATACATTACAAAATTTGTTCAAGTTGAAAGTTGTAGGAGAACTTAAATATTTTCTTGGCCTAGAATTAGCACATTCCTCAAAGGAATAACTTTGTCACAAAGAAAATATTATGTGACTTTACTGGAGGATACTGGTTTTCTAGACTGCAAATCATCAGATTTACCTATGGATCCTAATATCAAGTTCAGTGCATCAGATTGAGAGCTTTTAATAGATGCAGCTCAATATAAAAGATTAATTGGTTGGTTGATGTACCTAACCATTTCTAGACCTGATATAAGCTTTGCTGTTAATAAACTGAGTCAGTATATGTCACAACCAAGGACATCACACCTCTAAGCTGTTCACCATCTACTCAGATACCAGAAGAAGTACCCTGATCAAGGATTGTTATTTCCAGCAGCAAATTCTCTCAATTTGTCTGCATATGTAGATGTTGATTGGGGTAGCTGCTGTGATACAAGGAGCTCCACTATCGGGTACTTGGTGTTCCTAGGTGATGCATTAATTACATGGAAATAGAAAAAACAACCAACTGTTTCCATGAGCTCTGCAGAGGCAAAATACAGATCCTTGGCAAGTGTATTAAGTGAACTCACCTAGGTTCAAAACTGGTAAAACAATTTTGAACTCAAAGTGGACTCAGCCAAGATTTTATGTAACAACCAAGCAGCTATTTATCTTGCCTTTAACCCAACTTTTTATGAGAGATCAAAACACATCGAAATCAACTATCACTTTATCAGAGAGAAAGTTGCAGCTGGTTTTTTAAAACTTATTCATGTTCAGTCTAGACACCATTTGGCAGGTATCCTCACTAAACAAGTCCAATCTCCTCTTTTTCACCAACTACCGTACAAGCTGGGAATTGTAGACATTTATTTCCCACCTTGAGGGAGGATTTTACAGTACATTGTAGTTTATTTAGAGTAATCAGTTAAGTTAGTTATTAGTTAGTTAAGTCAATTGAGTTAGTTACAATTTAGTTATAACTCTGTTAGAGTTAGTGAGTAGTATATATGTAAGTAACTTCGCTTTGATTCAATAATGAGAATAATTTTTCTCTCTCAATTCATTTCTTCACACTTAATAATCTGTGGGGCATAAAATTGAGATCTGGGTTGGTTTCTCCAAATTACCAAAATAAATATCTATTAATCTCAAATTATCAAGAACCCAAAAATACGACATTGTAATTTAAGAAACAAATGAGGCTATAATGGAAAACTGATTAACATAATAGGTAGATGGATTTTGAGCGGGAAAAAATAATGTTTATAGTGTAAATAATTTTATATTATTAATATAGAATATAGATTTGAATAAGAGTTAGAATGAAAGAGAAAAAAAAAAAGTTTAAATATATTTTTAGTCCCCTAAAATATAACAATTTTTTATTTTAATATGTTATTTTTAAAAAATTTCAAATAAGTCTCTAAAAAAAATTCATTTCTAATTGGTCCCTCCATTATCTCGCCGTTCAAATTGTCGTCATCTACCTACGTGACGTATAACATGACACTCATGATTTGGTGTGGACATTAACAACCTAATCACTAAAAAACAAAGGACTAAAACAAAAAATTGCGATATTTAGATGGACTAAAACCAAAAATCACTATATTTAAAAGAAATAAATACATATTCAACTTGAGACTTGTTCATCAACAACACACTAGTCAAAAACTTGACCCCTATACGTAATTTTCTTCAACTTAGAAATTCTACATTTAAACACATTTTTCTTCAATCGAGAAACTTCACCTCTAAACAACTCACTTATCCAGAATTCATCACTTTAGCCTTCAAGCTACCCAAAGCTTCCAAAATTATCATAGTTGTATCACTTGTATAATACAAACAACACAATTTGAATATCAATATTACCGAGTCTATTCACAC
Source organism: Ormosia emarginata (assembly GCA_029884605.1). Taxonomy (NCBI): domain Eukaryota; kingdom Viridiplantae; phylum Streptophyta; class Magnoliopsida; order Fabales; family Fabaceae; genus Ormosia; species Ormosia emarginata. Next base: position 41,782,762 of record JAQQTP010000089.1, on the reverse strand, counting down.
ATATCCATTTTCATCAAACTTCTAACTAAATCACCAAATGTCCATAACCATCCACTTGAGGCCCATTACACCTCAAGATTGTCACTGCCATAATCCAATTTTCTTGAACACAAAAACCTCATGTCTAAGCAACTCATTGACTAGAATCCATCACTTTGGCTCACGGTGATCATGTTCTCGATAGTGCTGGTGGTTTTATGGGTTCTATGGTAAAGTGAAAGCAAGGAAAATTTTGTGGGCTTCAAATAGCAGTGTGTGTTGTTTTGTGATGTGGAAGGACAAACTTAAGGTGTGATGGGTGGCGTTAGTGCTTGCTATTGATGGCTTATCTCCAAGACCACAAAATAGAGGCACATAGACTTCACGACCATGGTGGTATCTGCTACATGAAGGCTATTAATTTGGTGGCTAGGTAGTAGCTCTGGTGATGTTCTTTAGAGGTTATGGTAGGGACAATCTTGAGATGTAATGGGCCTTAAACGAGTAATTATGGAAGTTTGGTGGTTCGATTAGAGGTTTGACGAAAATGGATTCTATGTGAATGGACTCGATAATATTGATATTCAATTTGGGTTGTATTTTGTATTATACAAGTGTTGTAGCCATGGTAATTTTGGAAGTGTTGGATAGCTTAAAGACTGATCACTTAATGTTTCAAGGTAATGGATTATAGAGCAGTGAGTTGTTTAGAAGTAGAATTTCTCAGTTGGACAAAAATGTGTTTAAAGGTGGAGTTTCTGTATTGAAAAAAATTATGTATAGGAGTAAAGTTTCTGATTAGTTTGTTGTTGATGAACCAGTCCCAAGTTAAATATGTATTTATTTCCTTTAAATATAACAATTTTTAGTTTCTTTAAATATAATGATTTTTAGTTTTAGTCCCTCTAAATATTACAATTTTTTGTTTTAGTTCTTCTTTTTTTAGTAATTAGATTAGATTGTCAATATCCACATCAGATCATAAGTGACACATCATATGCCATGTGAGCATTGACATAGGCAAATAACAATAATTCTAACAGGAAGATAACAGAAGGATCAACTGGGAATGAATTTTTATTTTAGATACTTATTTGAAAAATTTTAATAATGGGGAACCAAAAGAAAAAATTACTATATTTTGAAGGATCAAAATCATATTTAAACAAAAAAAAAACAAAAAGACAAAAAAATTAAGATTCCAGTAGATCTCAATAAAAGCCTATTTGACATAGCTTAAATCACTATGCCAACAACTTTTTTTAAAAAAAAAAAAGCTTTTTTTTACAATTTATCGCATGTTTGGCAATTCCTGTTTCAATTTGTGTAAGAAATTTAATGCATTATAATAATTTTTTTTCACAAGCTTGAAACTTATGATTCTAGAGCATATTTAGCAGAGATTTTATCATTGTGCCAACAACTTTTTTTAAAAAAATAAATTTTTTTCACTATTCATCACATGTCATGAGCGGCCTTGGTGAAAAGCAAATCAATTCACTGATGTCATGAGTGACCTTTTTTTCTTTTCTTATGATAATATTTTTCTCTCTTTTTTTTCCCCAAGAATAGTTCATATCTTAAGAATAATATTTTCATCAAATTAACCTCTAAAAATACCATTTTCACTAAACTCAAAACTTCCTTAATTCTCCTTGAACCATTAATCTTTGGATTACTCACATAATTAAATTAAATAATTCAAATTTCAATGTAATTTTTTAGGGTATAACAATAAGAAGATCAACTTTTGGATACATATTTACTCTTGGTTTTGAAGCAATATCTCAACTATGTTATTATCAACTAATAAGCTAAGTATCACTAAGAAAGTTTTGCAAGGAGAGATACAAATGAAGTATGTTAAAATAGAAGACCAAGTTGCTGATATACTGACGAACGGATCAACTAGAAGCAAACTTGAAGAGTTTGGAGAACGACTGGGAATGAGAAGAACTAGCGTTAGGGGGAAGAATTGAAAAATCAACACTAGTATATAGAAGTATCTAAGCTAAGCTCATGAGGGGAGTGTCATAACCCAATCTTAGGCCGTGACCAGCACACAAGCTAGTGATACTCAATACTCAACTAGCCTGACAATCTTAACAATACAATATCAAATAAATGAAACAATTTGAAACTTATATTAAGATTACCAACAATCCAACATAATTTTCTCTAAAAACTGAACAAACCACACATTTCATTCAGACCTGATCAACAATATCTATCCATATCCAACACAAATATAAGCATCTAACATCAGTCATAAGTACAAACTAAGTCAACTATACAGAAAGGACATATCAAGACTTTATAGTCATATATATATATATATATATATATATATATATATATGTTGATTATGATCCGATTGTGATTTGATTCTCTGTATATTCTGACATGATCTTTTAGTTTAAGATACTATAGGATTTTCTGTCAGGATTCTCTGCTTTTCCTTTTGTAATTGTGTGATGTACATTCTATATATATTGAATGAGTGCTGAGAGGTTCTCTCAAGCAATTCCAACATATCAAGTTGGTATCCAGAGCCAGTCTCAAACCAAGGACGTCTCTGCTCCCTGTTCAAGTTCTATGAGTCTCAAACCAAGGATGTTTCCGATCCCTGTTCAAGTTCTACGTCACTATCAAGACTAGAACTCTAACTTCCAAACCCTCCACCACCAAGACTAGAACTCTAACTCAATTTTTTCATTTAGCTTAATCCCCGTACCATACCAAAAATGGATGCAAGGATCCTGGCACATTCACCATACCATGCACTATAGGTAACACTGGGTTTGAAAGGGCAATGCTTAATTTAGGTGCATCCATAAATGTCATGCCTTATTCCATTTATACATCTTTATACTAGAGTCCTTTGGAACCTACTAGTGTTATTATTCAATTGGCTGATCGATTTAATGCATACCCAAAGGGTGTTGTGAAAAATGTCTTAGTGCAGGTGAATGAATTAGTGTTTTCGGAAAACTTCTATGTGTTGGACATGGAAAAGGACAAATCTCTTAACTCTGCTCCTATCTTGTTGGGGAGACCATTCTTGAAGACTGCTCGGACAAAAATTGATGAGCACTCCGGGACATTGACAATGAAATTTGATGGGGAACTGATTAGATTCAACATCTTTGAGGCCATGAGATACCTGAGTGATGTGCACTCTGCTTGTTTAATTGATTCTTTTGATACGTTTGATTCTTTGATTTCTGCAGTTTTTGAGTCTGACCATTGTAATGATCTTGATACAGTTTTGACTCAAAACTTAGATGTACAGGGAGAAAAGAAAGGTGATGAAGAACTATGGGATGAAGACATTGATGATGTCGTAACTTCCTTGCAAGAGCTCTCATCCACTTCAGAAGAACACGAGGTTTCTTTTGTTGAATTATAAATTACTACTAATGAACCACAACCTTCTATTATGCAGGCACCTGAATTGGAATTAAAAGCATTGCCTGATCATCTTAAATATATATTCTTGGGAGAGAATGACACACTTCCATTGATAATTACAAAGTCATTCACCCAAGAACAAGAAGAGAAATTGGTAGCCGTTTTGCAAGATCACAAAACGACTATTGGTTGGTCGATAACTAACATCAAGGGTATTAGTCCCTCCATTTGCATGCACAGAATCTTAATAGAGGAGGGTGCTAAACTTGTAAGAGACCCCCAGAGGAGGTTGAATCCTCCTATAATAGAGGTTGTGAAAAATGAGATACTGAAGCTCCTAAGTGTAGGGGTGATTTTCTGATAGCAAGTGGGTAAGCCCAGTCCAGGTAGTACCAAAGAAATCTGAAATTACTGTGGTAAGAAATGCTAAAAATAAGCTTATTCCCACTAGGTTACAAACAGGGTGGCGTGTTTGCATTGATTACAGGAAACTTAATGCGGCCACTAGAAAAGACCACTTCCCTTAACCTTTTATTGATCAAATATTGGAAAAATTAGCTGGTCATCCTCACTATTATTTTCTGGATGGATTTTAAGGTTATAATCAAATTGCCATTGCTTTAGAAGATCAGGACAAAACCACTTTCACTTGTCCATTTGGTACCTTTGCATATAGGCAAATGCCTTTTGGACTTTGTAATGCACCAAGGACCTTTCAGAGATGCATGATGAGTATATTTTCTGATTATATTGAAAGCATTATCAAGGTCTTTATGAATGATTTCAGTGTTTTTGGAAATGGTTTTGAAAATTGTTTAGAACACCTTACATTGGTGTTGAAAAGATGCATTGACACTAACCTTGTGCTAAATTGGAAAAAATGTCATTTCATGGTAGAGGAAGGTATAGTGTTGGGTCATGTAATTTCTATTAGGGGAATTGAGATAGATAAAGCTAAAGTAGAACTCATGCATTCTTTACCCTCACCCACTAGCGTGCAAGAAGTTCATTCTTTCATTGGTCATGCAGGCTTCTACTAGAGATTCATCAATAATTTGTCCAAAATATCATTACCCTTGTGCAAATTACTTCAAAAAGATGTTCTTGCCCAACTTTGATGAGAAATATATAGGAGCTTTCACTAAGCTCAAGGAATTAATGACTGTTGCGCCTGTCATAAGGCCACCAAATTGGGAACTACCATTTGAGCTAATGTGTGATGCCAATGACTTCGCAGTAAGGGTTGTCCTAGGATAGCGAGTTGATAGAGTGCCTTATGCTATCTATTATGCATCAAAGACTCTAAATAATGCTCAACTTAACTACTCTATAACTGAAAAAGAACTTCTAGCTATGATATTTGCTTTAGAAAAATTCAGATTATATCTTATTGGTTCTAAAGTGATTATTTTTTCAGATCATACAGCCTTGAAGTATCTTCTCACAAAAAAAGAAGCGAAGCCTAGATTGCTCCGATGGATTCTATTGCTATAGGAATTTGACTTGGAAATTAAAGACAAAAAGGAAAGTGAAAACTTAGTAGCAGACCATTTGAGTAGGTTGGTGACTGAAGAGGAGGAAATACCAATCATTAAAAGTTTTTCAGATGAGTATTTGATAGCCATCAAGGCTATAATCCCTTGGTATGCTGATATTGTCAATTACTTGGCCACCAAAGACTTTTCGAAAGGCTGGAACAAAGCTCAAAGAGATAAATTACGGAGTGATTGTAAATGTTACATATGGGATGACCCATATCTCTGGAAACATTGTGTAGATCAAGTAATTATAAAGTGTATTCCGAATTCAGAGATTTACTTCATTCTCTCCTTCTGTCACAACTATGCTTATGGAGGACATTTTGACATAAAAAGAACAACCAACAAGGTACTTGATAGTGGTTTCTATTGACCAATAATTTTCAAAGATACTTACAACTTCTGTAAATCTTATGACCGCTATCAAAGAACAGGTAATATAGGTCCTCAGAATCAAATGCCTCAAACTCTGATCATCTTTGTGGAAGTATTTGATGTGTGGGACATTGACTTCATGTGACCATTTCCCCATTCTTTTAGTTTTTCATATATTCTTTTATTTGTTGATTATGTGTCCAAATGGGTGGAAGCAAAAATCACTAGATCTGATGATTTCAAAACTGTTATGGATTTTGTAAAGTCACATATTTTCTCCAGGTTTTGAACTCCAAAAGCCATAATCAGTTATCAAAGAACGCATTTTTGTAACAGATCATTTGATGCTCTTTTGAAGAAATATGGAGTGATGCACAGAATTTCCACTCCGTGTCATCCACAGACAAATGGGTAAACTAAAGTGTCTAACTGTGAAATCAAGTCCATCCTTAAAAAGACTCTGAATCCAACACGCAAGGATTGGAGTTTAAGACTTGATGATGCATTATGGGCTTACAAGACTGCATATAAGACCCCAATTGGCATGTCACTATTTTGGTTGGTATTTGGAAAGCCTTGTCATTTGGCCATTGAGCTGCAACATCGCTCTTATTAGGCCGTTAAGCAAGTCAACTTGAACTTGGAAGGTGTTGGGAAGCAGAGGAAGCTCCAACTGCAGGAGTTGGAAGAACTGCGAAATGAGGCCTTTGAAAATGCCTTCATTTATAAAACAAAAACTAAGGCATTCTATGACCACATGATCTCTAGGAAGAACTTTACCAAAGGACAAAAAGTGCTATTGTACCAATCCAGACTAAAACTATTTCCAGGTAAACTACGCTCAAAATGGATTGGACCATTTGGTTAAAAATGGTTTCAATCTAGTTTACTTAGAAATAGTTTCAATCTAGATTGGTACAATAGCACTTTTTGCCCTTTGGCAAAGTCCTTCCTAGAGATCATGTGGTCATAGAATGCCTTAGTTTTTGTTTTATAAATGAAGGCATTTTCAAAGGCCTCATTTTGCAGTTCTTCCAACTCCTGCAGTTGGAGCTTCCTCTGCTTCCCAGCACCTTCCAAGTCCAAGTTGACTTACTTAATGGCCCAATAAGAGCGATGTTGCAGCTGAACGGGCAAATGACACGGCTTTCCAAATACCAACTGAAATGGTGATATGCCAATTGGGGTCTTACATACAGTCTTGTAAGCCCATAATGCATCATCAAGTCTTAAACTCCAATCCTTGCATGTTGGATTCATAGCCTTTTCAAGGATTGACTTGATTTCATGGTTAGACACTTTAGTTTGCCCATTTGTCTGTGGATGATATGAAGTGAAAATTCTGTGCATCACTCCATATTTCTTCAAATGAGCATCAAATGATCTATTACAAAAATGCGTCCCTTGATCACTGATTATGGCTTTCAGAGTTCTAAACCTGGAGAAAATATATGACTTTACAAAATCCACAACAGTTTTGGAATCATCAGATCTGGTGGTTTTTGCTTCCACCCATTTGGACACATAATCAACAGATAAGAGAATATATGAAAAATCAAAAGAAGGGGGAAATGGTCCCATGAAATCAATGTCCCACACATTAAATACTTCCACAAAAATGATCGGAGTTTGAGGCATTTGATTCCGAGGACCTATATTACATGTTCTTTGACAACAGTCAAGACTTACAGAAGTTGTAAGCATTTTTGAAAATTGCTGGCTAATAGAAATCACTGTCAAGTACCTTGTTGGCTGTCTTTTTTATGCCAAAATGTCCTCTACAAGCATGGGTGTAACAGAAGGAGAGAATGAAATGAATCTCTAAATCCGGAATGCACCTTCTAATTACTTGATCTGCACAATGTTTCCAGAGGTAAAGGTCATCCCATATGTAATATTTACAATCACTCTGCAGTGTATCTCTTTGAGCCTTGTTCCAACCTTCCGGAAAGTCTTTGGTGGCCAAGTAATTGACAATATCAGCATACCAAGGGATTATAGCCTTGATGACCATCAAATACTCATCCAAAAAAACTTTCAATGATTGGTATTTCCTCATCTTCAGTCACCAATCTACTCAAATGGTCTGCTACCAAGTTTTCACTTCCCTTTTTGTCTTTAATTTTCAAGTCAAATTCCTGGAGCAGTAAAATTTATCGGAGCAATCTAGGCTTCGCTTCTTTTTTTGTGAGAAGATACTTCAAGGCTGCATAATCTGAAAAAATAATCACTTTAAAATCAATAAGATATGATCTGAATTTTGCTAAACCAAATACCACAACTAGAAATTCTTTTTCAGTTGTAGAGTAGTTTAAGTTGAGCATCATTTAGAGTCCTTGATGCATAATAGATAGCATAAGGCACTCTATCAACTCACTGTCCTAGGACAGCCCCTATTGCGAAGTCACTGGCATCACACATTAGCTCAAATGGTAGTTCCCAATTTGGTGGCCTTATGACAGGCACAACAGTCATCAATTCCTTGAGCTTAGTGAAAGCTCCCATACATTTCTCATCAAAGTTAAATGGAACATCTTTTTGAAGTAATTTACACAGAAGTAATGATATTCCGGAGAAATCCTTGATGAATCTCCAGTAGAAACCTGCATGACCAATGAAAGAACAAACTTCCAGCACAATAGTGTGTGAGGGTAAAGAATGTATGAGTTCTAATTTAGCTTTATCTACCTTAATTCCCCTAGCAAAAATTACATGACCCAACACTATACATTCTTCTACCATGAAATGACATTTTTCCCAATTTAGCACAATGTTAGTGTCAATGCATCTTTTCAACACCAATGTGAAGTGTTCTAAATAGTTTTCAAAACTATTTCCAAAAACACTGAAATCATCCATAAAGACCACGATAATGTTTTCAATATAATAAGAAAATATACTCATCATGCATCTCTGAAAGGTCCCAGATGCATTGTAAAGTCCAAAAGACATTCGCTTATATGCAAAGGTACCAAATGGACAAGTGAAAGTAGTTTTGTCCAGATCTTCTGGAGCAATGACAATTTGATTATAACCTGAAAATCCATCCAGAAAATAATAGTGAGAATGACCAACTAATTTTTCCAACATTTGATCAATAAAAGGTAAAGGAAAGTGGTCTTTTCTAGTGGCTGCATTAAGCTTCCCGTAATCAATGCAAACACGCCTCCCTGTTTGTAACCTAGTGGGGATAAGCTCATTTTCAGCATTTCTTACCACAATAATTCCATATTTCTTTGATACTACCTGGACTGGGCTTACCCACTTGCTATCAAAAATGGGGTAAATCACCCCCACACTTAGGAGCTTCAGTATCTCCTTTTTCACAACCTCCATCATAGAAGGATTCAACCTTCTCTGGGAGTCTCTCACAGGTTTAGCACCCTCCTCCATTAAGATTCTGTGCATGCAAATGGAGGAACTAATACTCTTGATGTCAACTATCAACCAACTAATAGTTGTTTTGTACTCTTGCAAAACAGCTACCAATTTCTCTTCTTGTTCTTGGGTGAGTGACTTTCCAATTATCACTGGGAGTATGTCCTTATCTCCCAAGAATATATATTTAAGTTGATCAAGCAATACTTTAAATTCTAATTCAAGTGCCTGCACAACAGAACAAGAAATATCAAAACTAATCTCAAACCAGGGATGTTTCTGGTCCTTGTTCAAGTTCTACGTCACTGTCAAGTCTAGAACTCTAACTTCCGGACCCTCCACCACCAAGGTGAGACCACAAATCATCTCAGAAACCACCGGCCGGACATCCTGATAATTACGATTTTTAATGTATTAATTATCCATGTAATTATCTTATTAATAATGTCTAGGTTGTAATTAAGTGATCTTAGCACCTATTTTAATCATTGGGTTGAATTGGGCTTTAAAGCAATTTAATCATTAATTTTTGGATTTTAATGCATATTTACATTGGTTCAGTATTTTGGCCATAACTTGAGTTGTAGATCTCTGATTTTGATGTTCTTTATATGCTAGGAAATATGAGAAAAAGATCTACAAGTTTGTGAAATGTTAAATTGGAAGATTCGGACATTTAAGTGGTCAAAAATAGCCTTGAAGTTGGTCCAACGGTGCTGTCACGAATTTCTGGATATACCCTCACTATTTTGGGCATATCTCACTCATTTCAAGCCCAAATTAAGCATATGAGAACTCCTTGGAAAGCTTATTTCAAAGGCTATCTGATGGGATTAAGCTTAATTTGAAATTGTGACAGAAATCCAGACTAAAGAGAAGGCAGAAAAATGGAAATTAGGTGGAAGAATCATTAGTAAAAGTGGTTGAACCACTTTCATGATGGAGTTGGTGGATATGATGAAGTAGGTGTACATAATGGAGAAGGTAGTTGAACCACTTTCATAATGGAGTAGGTGGACATAATGGAGAAGGTGGTTGAATCACTTTCATGATGGAGTTGGTAGACATGATGGAGTTAGTGAATATGATGGAGTATGTGTACATAATGGAGAAGGTAGTTAAACCACTTTCATAATAGAGTAGGTGGACATAATGGAAAAGGTGGTTGAACCACTTTCATGATGGAGTTGGTGAACATAATGGAGTAGGTAGACAATGACAATATGTATTGTATTATAGGAGCTTTGCATTCATATTTAAGAAGGGTGTTAGTTTTAGTTTAGAGACTTGGTTTCTCCTCCTCTCCTCCTCTCCTTCCTCCTTCAGTTCTTCTTCTTCTTTTTCATAGTTTTTTATATTTCTTGATGGTTTCCTTCATTGTAATGGAGGGCTAAGTTACTTTCAGTCAATTTGGGACTCTTGAAGAGATTGTGGTTTGGATTCTTGAGACCTTGGTTCTGTAATGTATTTGATTTGTAGTTGAATTCCTCTTCGCTTCTTCTTCTTCATCTTGATCTTGAATGCATGAATGGTGATTCTGTTCATGTTTGATCTGATTTGATCTTGATTTAAGATTGAGATTTGTGATGAAACTTAGAACTGATTGATCTAAACTAATCACATGACTGAAGATTGAGATTTATGATGAAGCTTAGAACTGATTGATCTAAATTAATCACGTAATTGAAGAGGTTAGGTTACTGATTTGTGCCTAGGTTAATTGAATTCGGTACTTAAATTAACATAGATCCACATGAATGGTGCGATTGCAGATTTGTGTTTGTCACTTGTTAATTGAATTCTAGATGATTGTCTAGTATGAATTTTGCATCTGATGCAGAGATCTCGGTTAGATCCAAGTTAACCATTCAAATACACTTCAAGTGTTTGTTGGAAGGTCTACGATTGAATCCACCCAATTTCAAATAGGTTTCTGAATTGACTACTCTTTTAATTGTTATTTCTTCTTTTAATTTTGTTAAGTGCAACCTTGAGTTGTCAAACCCCTATTTCTAACTTTAACTTGAATTGATTAAATTACGTTTACGATCCTTGAGGAGACGATCCGGTGTTGTTCAATATGCTACAAGCTTAGGTAATAACTTTGGTTATAATTTTGACTGAGTTCGACGCTCGTCATGTCCCTCCGAGCAGCTCGCCGGAGATCCATGCCACGCGCCAACGTGCCGGACTCCGTTTGACCCGCCGTTTCTTCCGTTCTGATCGCCGACGCCTCTTCTGTCCGTTCTGGTGGTCGGTTATCCATGGGTCTGTTGAACTCATGGGCCTTCTTCGTTTTCTCTCACTCTGTGTGTGACTTTTTCCAAAGTTCCTCTATATTCCACTGCATTTTGCTTTTGCAGTGATCTCTCTGTGTGTGACTTTCACCAAAGTTCCTCCATATCCCACTGTAATTGGCTTTTGTAGTGACTAGCCTTCGTTGCATGGTTAAAAGAATCCTATAGTAAGGATTACTTGAACATCACCAACAAACTACAACTCTGTGTGGCCCATAATATCTGTTGATGGATTCTAAAGCCCATTCATATACTACTGACAGTTCTTCTTCGAAGAAAAACCTCATTTCATTTGCTTTCTCTAGCAGCCCTATTATAACGTCAGAGAAACTTAATGGTAAGAATTTTATTGATTGGTGTAACGCTGTTGAGGTGTGGTTTTTAGGTCAAGGCCTCTATGAGCACCTCACCAAGAAGGAAGTAAACATTGATGATGATGTGCGTGATGAGTGAAAAAGGGTTGACTATCAATTAGTGTCCTTACTATGGCAATCTATTGATCCGAAGTTATTGGTGCACTTCTGCTTTTACAAAACATGTCATGACATATGGAAGAAGGCTCAGAGTTTCTAATGTTATACAACGCCTCTATGATTCTGTCCATAACTTGACCACGCTCCAGATGACAGACCATGACCTTCCTTCTTACCTAAACAGAGCACAGTCAGTCATTGAAGACATCAAACTCATCCTATCAAGCGATAATCTTACAAAGGTGCTAGAAAAACTTGACAACATGTATATGGTCTTCGTTCTCCATGGTTTACATAAGGATTTTGAATCTGTCCAAAATCAATGTTTGACTAATCCTGATATTCCTACGGTGGAGGAACTCATTGACCGTTTACTCTGAGTTCCCTCATCGAAGGAGACATCTGGCATTAGTTCTCAAACAGTTTCAGAATCTTCAGCTTTTGTCTCAAACTCAGTAGAGCGTGGAGGCCGAGGCCATGGACGTGGTAGAAAAGGTGGTCGTGGTAGAGATGATCGTCCTCAGTGTTCTTATTGCAAGCGCACGAGACATACTCAAGACAAGTGTTATTCTCTGTATGGCTTTCCTGAAAAGATAGCTAATGTAACATAGTCTCAGGCATCTGGTTCTATTGATAATAAAATTGAATTTGAAAGCGATAATCAGAATCTCTTTTCAACCAGTGAATACAAGGAGTACCTTCAACTTAAGGCCGGCCAACAGGCCTCATCTTCAGCAACTATAGTCTGTACTAGAAATTCTACGGTTTGTCTCTCTCGTTCATCTCCTGTAGGTTCTTAGATTTTGGATTCTGGTGCTTCTGATCATATAGCAAGTAATTCTTCCATCTTTTCCACCTTATCCACTCCTAAAACATCACATCACATTACTCTTACTGATGGCTCTAAAACAACGGCCATTGGCATTAGTCCAGCTTCACCTCTTCCCTCTCTATCTTTGAATTCAGTTTTATTTGTACCCGGGTGTCCCTTTAATTTAATTTCTATTAGTCAACTTACTCGATCTCTCAATTATTCCATAACATTTACTTCTAATTCTTTCCTTATCCAGGACCAGAATATGGGACAGACGATTAGAGCATGATCTGAATCACGTGGTCTTTATTATTTGTAGCCCCCGTCCTCAACCATATGTGCTGCCACAGAATTACCTAGTCTTCTTCACCGTCGTTTGGGTCATCCGAGTCTGAATAAACTGAAGAAAATGATTCCTTACTTCTCTCATCTACAGTCGTTGGAGTGTGAGTCATGTCAACTTGGAAAACATGTCTGGGCTTCCTTTTCAAGTAAGGTTACGGGTCGTTCTGAGTCATGTTTTGATATTGTTCATTCTGATGTTTGGGGTCCTAGTCGTGTCGTGTCTGTCTTAGGCTATTAGTATTTTGTTACTTTCATTGATGATTTCTCAAGATATACTTGGTTATTCTTAATGAAAGATCATTCCGAGTTGTTTACTATTTTTCAAAAAAAAATTAGTGAAATTTTCAATCAGTTTGGTCGGACTATTCGTGTCTTACGTGGTGATAATGCAAAAGAATATTTTTCTGCTCCTTTCAATTCTTTCACGGCATCTCATGGTATGATTCATCAATCTAGTTATCCTCACACACCTCAACAAAATGGTGTAGCTGAGCGCAAATATCGTCATATAGTTGAAACAACTCGCACTCTTTCATTACATGTCAATGTCCCTTTAAAATTTTGGAGTGATGTTGTTCTCACTGCTGGTTATTTAATCAATCGTATGCCATCTTCTATTTTCAATAACCAGATTCTTCACTCTCTTTTATATCCTAAGGACTCCCTTTATACTATTCCACCACGTATTTTTTGTTATACTTGTTTTGTCCATAATGTTGCCCCAAGTCTAGACAAGCTGGTTGCCCGTGCTGTGAAGTGTGTCTTTCTTGGTTATTCTCGTGTTCAAAAGGAGTACTGGTGTTATTCTCCGTCCACCCATCGTTTTTACATCTCAGCCATCACCTTATTTGAAGATACACCTTATTTTGTCTCACCAGTTGTGCCAGAATCTGTCTCTCAGGTATTACCTATTCTCTCCTTTGATTCTCTCATCTTTATTCCTTCTGTGCCACAGATGTCCAACCATTCTCCGACCTCAAAGTATCCTATCCAGTCATTTCGCCTCACTTATCAATGTCATCCACGTCCTGAGATTTCGGAAGGTGCCCCTATTCCTGATACCAATGATTCACCTCATGCTCCTGCATCTCTCCTTACTCCGGCCCACCCTGAGCCTCTGTCTGATCTACCCATCGCTCTTCGCAAAGGTACTTGTTCTTCCCGTAATCCTCATCCTATTTATGATTTTTTGAACTATCATCGTTTATCTTCTTCCCATTATGCCTTTGTCTCTGCCTTGTCGTCTATTTCTATTCCTAAAACTGTTCAGGAAGCACTATCCCATCTAGGGTGGCGACAGGCTATACTTGATGAGATGACAGTCCTGGAATCCAACCATACATGGGAGCTTATTCCGTCTCCTCCTGGGAATTCTACGGTTGGCTGCCGATGGGTTTTCACTGTCAAAGTTGGTCCCAATGGCACGATGGTTCGATTGAAGGCTCGTCTTGTGGCAAAGGGATACACTCAGATTTATGGTCTCGATTATGGTGATATTTTCTCTCCTGTTGCCAAAATGGCCTCTGTTCATCTCTTTTTGTTGCTGGCTGCCATGCATTATTGGCCTTTATATCAATTGGATATTAAAAATGTCTTTTTAACTTCCTAACTCACTAACTTACTAACTCACTAACTTACTAACTTTTTCATTTCTGCCATTTATTTATGCTCACTAATATAGTAAAATAATATTTCTTCTTCTCTTCTCTTTCGTCAGAGCAAAAAATCGGCTTGTCGATTCTCTCGGTTTTCATCTTTTAAATTTACTTTTTGTCTTTATTTTTTGTATTTAATTTTTTGTATTTTATTTTCTGTAATTTAATTTTTTGTATTTACTTTTTGCACTTTATTTTCTCGTAATTTACTTTTCTATTTTTTTTTGCATTTTATTTTATGCAATTTACTTTTTGTCTCTAACTTTCTAACTTATTAACTTTTTAATTTATCAGCTTGCTAACTTTTTAATATTCAGTTTACTAACCTTTTTAGCTTACTAACTTTTTACTGTTAATATTTACTTGGTGGTTGGTTTCTACCACATCTTTGTTAATATTTAACGGTCGGTTCGTACCACCAACTTGTACATTATTTTAAGTCATTTATTTATGCTTAAACAATTAATTAGATTTATTTTTGTAGATTTTTAGAGTTGTCTAGTGTATTTTGCTTGTTTGTTAATTTTTGTGTTTTATGTGCTTTAGATGATGCATGACTACATCTAATTTTGATAACCTGCTTGATATTGATCCTGAAATTGATAGGACCTTGCATAGATTGATTAGAACTCGTAGGTTAAGTGTAAGTGTTGCTTCTGAACCTAATTCTGATCTTGAAATTGAACGTGAACCTAAAATAATTGAACGTGAACCTGAGATAATTGAACATAACTTGAGATCTTGCATAATTTTGAACCCATGGCTGATAACATGCAAAATAGGACCCTTAAGGAACTTGCTGCTCCTGATGTTACTTATCAATCTTTGTGTATTCAATACCCTGATCTTAATGTTGATTTTGAATTGAAATCTGGATTGATACACTTGTTCTCCAAGTTTCATGGTCATGCAGGTGAAGACCCTCATAAACACCTAAAGGAGTTCCATGTCGTGTGCTCAACCATGAGACCACAAGGCATCCCTGAGGAACACATCAAGCTGAGGGCATTCCTTTTCTCACTTGCCGATGCAGCCAATGATTGGTTGTTCTATCTTTCACCAGGTTTAGTTACAAGTTGGAATAACATGAAAAGGTTGTTCTTGGAGAGATTATTTCCTGCCTCCAGAGCTACCGTAATCAGGAAGGGCATATGTGGCATCAGACAGATGTCAGGCGAGACTTTGCATGAGTACTGGAAGAGATTCAAGAAGTTGTGTTTGAGCTGTCCCCACCACCAAATCAGTGAACAACTCTTGATTCAATATTTCTATGAGGGCTTGCTACTAAATGACAGAAGCATGATAGATGCTGCCTCTAGAGGAGCCTTAGTAGACAAGACTCCTACTGCAACAAGAGATCTGATAGTGAACATGGCAGCTAATACTTAACAATTTGGCTTACGGATTATTACCTCAACCAAAGGAGTTAATGAGGTTCAAGTGTCTCATGTAGACCAACAGAGAATGGAACACAGATTGGATGAATTGACGACTTTGGTGAGACAAATAGCAGTGGGTCAGCAACCACCTATGTAGATGGCTACAACCATGTACAGAATTTGCTCTTGTACATCGCATCCTACTGATGCATGCTGACGAGCGCCGAACTCAGTCAAAATTATAACCGAAGTTATTACCTAAGCTTGTAGCACAGTGACAACACTGGATCGTCTCCTCAAGGATCGCAAATGCAATTTGATCAAATCAAGTGAAAGTTAGCAAAAAGGGGGGTTTGACAGTTTAAGATCGCACTTAACAAAATTAAAGGAAGAAATAACAATTAAAGAGCAGTCAATTTAGAAACCTATCCAAGATTGGGTGGATTCAATCATAGACCCTTCATAGAACACTTGAAGCGCAATTGAATTATTAATTTAGATCTAACCGAGATCTCTGCATCAAATCCAGAATTCATACTAGACGATCGTCTAGAATTCAATTAACAAGTGATAAACACAAATCCGCAATCGCACCATTCATGAAAATCTATGTTAATTTCAAGTACCGAATTCAATTAACTTAGGCACAAATCAGTAACCTAACCTCTTCAATTCTGTGATTAATTTAGATCAATCAGTTCTAAGTTTCATCACAAATCTCAATCTTCATTTATGTGATTAGTTTAGATCAATTAGTTCTAAGTTTCATCACAAATCTCAATCTTAAACTAAGATCAAATTAGATCAACATAAATAGAATCACCATTCATGCATTCAAGATCAAGAAGAAGAAGAAAGAAGAAGAAAAGAGGAATTCAATTACAAATCAAATACAATGCATAACCAAGGTCTCAAGAATCCAAACCACAATCTCTTCAAGAGTTCTAAATTGACCCAAAGTAGCTTAGCCCTCCATTACCATGAAGGGGAGCATCAAAATATACAAAACTATGAGAAACTATGAAGAAGCAAGAAGAAACTTAGAGAGAAATGAAGGAGAATTACATCTTGTTCATGATAAATGGTGCCTTTTATAGAAGTCTAAGGTAACAAAATGACAAAGGGAAGTGGGTGGATGAGTGGGTGAGTGGGTGGAGTGTTTGAGTGGATGGATTAGTGGGTTGGTTTAGTGGATTGGTTTAGTGGATGAGTGAGTGGAATGGTTGAGTGGTTGAATTAGTGAAAAATGCCAAAGGACTTTTGGTGAGTGGAAAATTATGGACATGAATGGGTGAGTGGATGGATGAGTGGATGGATTAGTGGATGAGTGGGTGGATGGTTGAGGACGAAAATTTCGTGTCTGACTTGGAAGCCAAAAACGACCCACTATACTTCAGAACCACGAAAAGTTTTCTTCATGAAAGTTGTAGATCCTTGTCTTGGCTATAAAATGGATAGCTGGTTCGTCCAATTTGGCTTCCTTAAGCCCAAGATATGTCCCAAATACCGTAGGTTGCTCAAACCTAACTTCAGCACCTCTGTTCCGACTTGCAAGCTCAAAATGACCTACTAGACTTCTTTTTCTCAAAATGTGTTCTTCATGAAAGTTGTTTATTTGGATCTTGACTATCCAATGTCCAAATTTCAGCCCATCTCCATTATTACATCTTGAGATATGATTGTTTTGAGTGCACACTGTTCGGATTCTACTGACAGAACCCGTATTCTGACTTCCATGTCAACTTAGGTCCCTTAGACATCTGAATCAGACTTCGAGCTTTTCAGCAAAGTTGTAGAGCTTCCTCTTAGCTTTCCTACAAGGTAAAATTCATGTTCATCAGATATTAGGAACTCAAGTTATGGCCAAAATACAGAAACAGTGTCAAATCTCAATAATGCTGGAAATATTCAATTAGAACCAATTGAGCTCAAACTCACAAAATCATACCAAACTCAATCAATTAAGAATATGGAGAGTGTAAATGACTAAACATAAGGGTTTCTTAATGAATAAAATATGTGATTATCAAATTCCCCACACTTAGCTTTTTGCACTCCTGGGCAAAACTCAAGACCAAAATTTTACAATCAAGAAGAACAACCAAAGGTTCAAGGATCAAAACATTCATGAGTTAACAATTCTCCACATCTCAAACCAACAAGCAAGGTATCTTCAACATGAATCGAGAATGATAGATCTTCACAAGATTCCCTCTCAATCTCTCAAGTGTTTAAAGGGTAGGTATTTCACTCAATTCAACCCATGAAAATTGCACTACCATAAGCTTGCTTATCTTCTACTTCTCCACTAGTCAAAACACATGCACACACAAATCATGAGGACTTTATTCAAGGTTGTAGTGAGGTCAAGGTAACAGGAGAGGATAAAATGGATATGAGAAGATAAATACTAAAGAGAATAAAAGCAAATGAGAGCCGAGTTCAAATAACAAGCATAAAAGTTCATCCCAACTCTAGTGTATATCCCTTTACATATTCATTTCCCAATCCTTTTTTTTAAACACTTGGTTTTTTTTTTTTCTTTTTTTTTTTTTTTTTTTTTTTTTCTTTTATATATATGAACATAACTATATACATACATTTTTTTTTCTTTTTTTGGGCACTCTTTTCTTTTTCAACAACCATTTTGTACACACACCCCCACACTTGTTCAAAAACTCATCCATTAACCAAGCTAATGTTCTTTTATTCCCTAAGGTAAAGTAAGAACACGATTTCTCATTTAAGGCACATAATGAGCTAGAAACAAGGAATGGTCAAATAAGCTCAAAGGGGTTAAGCAAAGGAAAATATACAAGGTTGGCAAGAATCGAGAATTTTCAAGAAGTCAAAAGAGTGCTTGATATCATATTGAAAACAAGGTTGGCTATTTGGTTAAACTAGCTAATTAAGAAAGAGGGCCTCAATCATGTTCATGCATGCAAGTGAAATGTAGCCTAAAAAAGAATCAAAGCAAGTTCTAGAGTGGTCATTAACATGAGTGAAAATCACACAAGAAAGAAGAGAATGGCATAAATGTTAAATCCATCCATTAGGCTCAAAATCTCACAAGGTATGCATCCATCAAACTCAATTCATCAATTCAATCATCTATCTCCAAGCATATCAGTTCAAGAAGGGAGAAAAGTTATTTAATCATGCAATGAACCCTTTCTTTTTTTTTTTTTTGAACAAAAAGAAACTTGCTAAAATCTCTCCCCACACTTAATATAGACATTGTCCTCAATGTGAAAGTGATAAATAAAATGAAAAGAAAAGAGCAACACAACCTGATGAGGAGTGAATCAACGCCAAGCAGAAAAGAAGCACACTGTCGCTTCTGTAGCGCACTCGAAAAGAAATCAAACAAGAAAACGTTAGTACTTCCACAATTTAATACTAATTAATTACTACCTAAAAAAACTCCTTACTCGCCACCAATTAAGATGCGTCTCAAGAGTAAAATTACTCCTTACTCTGCCATCACTAATTGGTTTAATAAGTCTATGACAATCATATCATACTTTCCAAACAAAACAACAAAATTTTTTTCTTTTTTTTTTTTAATAAAATCAAACTCATTAAAGAGAAAGTGTCAGATCTGGCTTTTTTTTCTTGTTACTTCCTTCGCTGCTTCCTGTTGACCAATCTATCTGAGCTAATACCTTATCAGGTACATACTCAAAAGCTTCTAATTTATCAATGAGCTCATCAATAGTGGAGGCAGAGATAAGAAGTTGTCTTGTCAAGGAGTGATAAATTTATGTTCCACAACTTTGTCAAGAAAAAATAACAAAAGATCAAAGAAATTATTAACATTCAACAAACCAATGGGTTTATGGTGGATGTTCAGTTCAGCCCAAGAGACAATTTGAAAAATCTCCTCCAACGTACCAAAACCACCGGTAAGACAATAAATGCATCGAATTGTCAACCATTGTTTTCATTCGTCCATGCATGGATGTTACCCGAATTTCTTCTCCAATTGTCCTTCCAAAGGATGTTATTTTCACTAAAGGTTTAGGAATAACACCTAAAACCCGATCGCTCCTATAAAAGCTGCAAGTGATACAGCCCCCATTAACCCACGACAACCTCCCCATATACAAGATGAATATTCCTCGCAGAAGTGATCGACCAAGAGTGCTAGCTGCGTTTACAAACTCTAATCCCTTCCCATAACTCGACCCACAAAAAACACAGACATTTTTGAGGTTACGAATAGAAGCCCCCATTCTATACTCTTCCTCCCTTTGAGTGTCTCTGAGTTGAAGGAAAATTGAGTGTTTAAATAAGAAAAAGAATGGAAAGGGGAATAATTGCACCTATAAGGGTAGGTTGGATGTTGTCAGAAAAGGTTGAAATTAAGAAACACAGAATCTTTTTTTTTTTTTTGACTTCAAGAAAACCATCAAGGTAAAGAAGTCTAGAAACCCCTGAAGGACCCTACTCAAAGGATCGTTTGTACACAAATCAAAATACAACAAAATGATACAAAGATAAAAGAAATAGAAAATGATGACATACCTGTATGTACAGTTTCCATGGCGTATCTTTATACTGCGCGTCATGAGTGCAGTAGACATCACGTCCTTTTTTTTTCTTTTTTAAAATTGTTAGAAAAACTTGATGAAAGATGAGTGTATACTTACTTAAGATTGGGATGGAGGTAGTCTGCTTCTTTCGGCTTTGTGCCAAAGCATTGTTGACCAAGATTCGATCCATTCAAGACCAAATAACATGTGGCTCCCAAAAGAGACAAGTGGCCATAATACGACCGGGTCCTCACATGTAGAATACAATCTACCTTCTTTGTTTTTCAATTAAGAAGGCTGGATCGATGCATGCATTTCCCCATTCACGGTGTGTGTTACCAAAGCCAACCCTAAGAAGTATACATTTTTTTTTTTTTTTTTTTTTTTTGTTTTGTTTTTTTTTGTTTTTTGTTTTTTTGTTTTGTTTTGTTTTTTTGTTTTTTTTTTTTTTTTTTTTTTTTTTTTGAGAGATGACATGAAGAAGAAGAAGAAGAAGAAGAAGATATGTACAGATTGTTTGTGGATATGGCTCACATCTACCTCCTCGTTAAACGTCCAAGAATTGGCTTAAACATCTTCTATGAGTCGAGGATAAGCTTCCCATCTAATTTTCTTATAAATTGGCAAACAAGGTCTTTTAGAGTCAGATTCCCAAGACTGTAGCGTTGTTCTTCATCCTTGAAGAGATTCCACAATTTAAGAATTTTACGATGCACCAATCCACAAGAATGCGTCTCAAGAGTCAATAAGATATCATCTAATGACTCCTTACTCACCATTCTTAATGAAGAAAATTTTATCTTCTCTATTTGCGGAAACCATCCCCTTAGTACGACATCGCTTGTTACAGCTTCCATCGTCCACATTTGTGACAGACTTGTAACCTTTTTGCTCTTCTCCTTTTAGAATATGAACTTCTTCCAAGACCGGGCATATATGAGTCAAATGAAATTGAGGACTCACCTGCTAATCGGACCTTCGCTTCAATTATCCATCGTACATCTTCTCGCATACCTTTGTGCATTAACAATCTCAATCTTTCACATCGAACTTTGTAGATTTTTCTCGAGCATTTTGAGGAAGAGAAGGAAAATGTTTTCTCAGTGTTTGAAAGAATGACATCCATTTTGAAGGAGAAGAAGGATTCAGTTATTTTGGGAAACCGAAAAATAAACCGACTTAAGAGTCACGAGTACCGTATCCGCCACTTAACCTAAGCAACACAAAGAACTCAAGAACTTGGTTTTCCAGAATGGTCGAGTCTTTGTCCATTAACTTTAAGCGCATTATCATTCCTAGGATCCTCAATATCTTCGGCCCCGTGAGGATACACGTGTTTGACAAAGACAAAAGAACCGCGCCACCTAGATCTCAATTTTTCAAGGAGTAGGTGCAGATGATAATCTCAAAGCGTAACCTTTTTGACCAATTTCCGCAACTTTTGCAAAAGGTGTAACAGACCTTGAATAAAGTGGGTCAATAAAATCCATACCGCAAGATTTTCGCCGTTGTTGTCGTTGAAGAAAAAGTGACCTCCACTTGCTTCCGAGTGACAAAATTGAATGGCACTACCTTCCTCATTGTCGGCATACAAATTGTTTTTTTTTTTTTTTTTTTCTTTTTTTTTTTCTTTTTTTTTTTTCTTTTTTTTTTTTATTCATAATGCGGATGGAGAAGGTTCATCACCTCCACTTATGCATTCTCTGGAAGTTCATGATACTGTTTGAGGCGGTGTCCATTTGCGATGAAAGCTTTGGCAGTGACCTCACTTTTAATCTAAACAACACCTGAAGGAAAAACCTTAGTAACAATAAATGGTCCATCCCATCTAGACCTTAATTTGCCATGCATGAATCGGAGGCGGAGTTATAGAGGAGAACTTTTTGACCAATCTCAAATGTTTTCCTCGTAATCAACTTATCATGGAAGGCTTTGGTCTTCTCCTTATAAAGTTTGGAACTTTCATAAGCCTCCAAGCGGATCTCCTCCAATTGCCGCACTCGCAGCTTTCCTCTCCATATCTCGCTTGATCTAGGTCCAAGTTGCACCTTTTCACTGCCCAAAATGCATGATGCTCAATTTCCACCGGTAGGTGGTAGGCTTTTCCAAAAACAATCCGATACGGAGACATCCCGATTGGTGTCTTATAAGCAGTCCGAGTAAGCCCATAAAGCATCCTCAAGCCTCTTGCTCCAGTCCTTTCTGTTAGGTTGAACTGCCTTCTCGAGTATCCGCTTGATCTCCCGTTGGAAATCTCGGCTTGCCCATTAGTTTGGGGATGGTAAGGTGTAGAAACTCGTGCAAGACCCCATACTTTTTCAACAAAGCTTCCATGCTTCGATTACAAAAATGTGAACCCCGATCACCGATGATGGCCTTTGGAACTCCAAACCTGGCGTAAAATCGTGATCTAACAAAATCCACAACAACTTTGGAATCATCATCCGAGTAGCTTTCGCCTCCACCCACTTGGATACATAATCAACAGCTAGCAAAATGTAAACAAAACCAAAAGAAACAGAAAGGGGTCTCATAAAATCAATACCCCATACATCAAAAATCTCACGTAACAATAAGGATTTCGGGGCATCTCATTCCTTCGAGAAGTGTTTCCCGTTTTTTGGCATTGATCACAAGATTTACAAAACACATATGCATCATGAAATAGAGTGGGCCAATATAATCCAGATTCCAAAACTTTCCTAGCAAATCCTTTGGGGACCAAAATGACCGCCACATGCAAGTTGTATGACAAAAGCTAAGAATAGAATGGAATTCATTATCAGGCACACATCTCCTAATGACTTGGTCACTACAAAATTTCCACAGATAAGGGTCATCCCACACATAATATTTTGACTCACTTTTCAATTTATCAATCTGAGCCCTAATAAAATGTGCAGGGAAAACACCAGCAACTAAGAAATTTATCAAATCAGCAAACCAAGGAGTGTTACCTTGCAGCTTGAAAAGCTGCTCATCAGGGAAGACATCATGGATAGGTAAAGTATCTGCCTCCTTTTCAATACGACTTAGGTGATCAGCCACTAAATTCTCCGCTCCACTTTTATCACGGATTTCAATATCGAACACTTGGAGGAGCAAAATCCACCTAATCAATCTAGGCTTTGCATCAAGCTTCTTCAGGAGAAACTTCGTAGTCAGTATGATCTGAAAACACAACCACTCTAGAACCAAGCAAATATGATCGAAATTTGTCTAAAGCAAAAACAATTGCTAAAAGTTCCTTTTTAGTGGTGGTGTAGTTGACTTGTACAGGATCTAAAGTTCTTGAAGCATAAGAGATGACATGAGATATTTTACCGACCCTTTGTGCAAGAACAGCTCCCAAAGCATAATTAGAGGCATCACACATGAGCTCAAATGGAAGTGTCCAATCTGGTGGCTGGATGATAGGTGTACTTGGTCAATGCTTGCTTCAAGTGATTGAAGGCATCCTTGCATTTCTGGTCAAAATGGAACTCCACTTCTTTTTGTAGCAAGTTGGATAGTGGAAGAGCAATTTTGCTTTGAAATCTTTTATGAACCGCCTATAGAAACCTGCATGACCAAGGAAAGAGCGAACCTCCCGCACGCACGCATGTGGGTAAGATAAGCATGAAATAACATTTATTTTTGCAGGATCTACCTCGATACCCTTGCTAGATATTACATGTCCTAAAACTATACCTTGTTCTACCATGAAATGACATTTCTCAAAATTCGAACAAGGTTAGTTTCAATGCATCTATGTAAAACCTGAGCCGACTATCCAGGCATGCATCAAAGGAAGAACCATAGACAGTAAAATCATCCATAAACACATCCATGCAATTCTCTAAAAAGTTAGAAAAGATACTTACCATACACCTTTGAAAGGTACCCGGAGCATTGCACAGACCAAACGGCATCCTCCTGTATGCAAATGTGCCAAATGGACATGTGAAAGTAGTCTTCTCTTGGTCTTCTGGGGCTATATGAATCTAAAAATAACCTGAATATCCATCCAGAAAACAATAATGTGACTTGTCAGCTAGCCTCTCCAACATCTGATCAATGAAAGGTAGCGGAAAATGATCTTTTCTCGGTAGCCTGGTTAAGCCGCCTATAATCAATGCAAACCCGCCAACTGTTCCGAACTCTTGTGGGTAGAAGTTCGTTATTCTCATTCTCAACTACCGTGACCCCGCATTTCTTGGGAACAACCCGCACGGGCTCACCCATTTACTTGTCGATATGGGATAAATAATGCCACTTGAAGTAGCTTGGTCACTTCCTTCTTCACCACATCTAGAATCAAGGGGTTCAGTCTCCTTTGGGGTTGCCTTACCGGTTTCGTATCCTCTTCCAATAAAATCCTATGCATGCATGTGGAGGGACTAATACCAGGAATATCTGCAAGTGTCCATCCGATGGCTTGCTTATTCGCCTCAAAACCTCGCAAAGAATTTTTCTTCTTGTTCAGGTTGCGATTCTTAGCAACAATCATCGGTAGACTTTCACCATCTCCTAAATATGCATATTTAAGATGGTCCGCAAAGTCTTCAACTCTAAGGATGGGGTCAGTACAATGGAAGGCAAAGAAGCTATTTGAAACAACTAATTCAAGCAACATTAAATTCAACATACTTCGACTTCTATTTTCACATGTGGTATCATTTAAGTCAAGAAGCCTTGCATCATCACTCATACCAAAGATAAATCTCAAACACACGCAAAGACATGGCTCAACATCACAAGCAACACATGTATCACAAGAAACAGAATCCGTAAAATCAAGAATATCGTGAATTCAAAGATATAAATCAAAGATAAACATCATCAACCAAAGATCTCAATCACATCAATATGAAAAACAGAATGCTCCTCTGGGGATGTCTCATGGCATCAAAAATGTTAAATTGTACCAAATCATCGCCAAACTCCATAGAAAGGGTGCCAAAGATGCACATCTATCTTGGTCTTGGCGATCTTGAGGAACGGTCTCGCCTAGAATTAATGGAGCATGGTTTGTTGAAGACTCATCTTCCATGTCCAAGACATAGAAGTCCGCCGGAAAAATTAAATCATTCACCCGAACTAACACATCTTTTAGTACTCTCAGGATAAGCAAAGGTCCTATTTGCCAATTGAATCACTATACCAGTGGGTTGTAAAGTGCCAATGTTCAAGGACTGATAAATTGACATAGGCATGACATTAATCGAAGCACCCAAATCTAGCATTGCATGTTCAAATTTGGAGTTACCTATCATGCAAAGAATTGTGAAAGTTCCAGGATCTTTGCATTTTTGTGGCATGCTTGGTAGAATCATTGCAGAAACATTTCTGCCCATGCTTATTTTCTCGCACTTTAAGTCTTCTCTTGTGAGTACACAACTCTTTGAGGAATTTGGCATACTTGGGAATCTACTTGATTGCATCAAGGAGGGAATATTGATTTCCACCTTCCCGAATGTGTCCATGACTTCTCTTTCTATTTCTATTTGCGCGGTATGCTTGGACCGTGTGACTCGTGTGGAAAAGGTAGTGGAATAGCCGATTTGAATTCTCTCGCACATTTCTTCCGTGTCACGATTTTTGGACCGATCTATCCACTTTCTTTTGTTTCTGGGTCACCTTCTCGTTGATGCACTTGTAGTTCGTTGTCAGGTGGAGTAGGACCGTCAACTTCTCTCGCCACTTCTCAAGCTAATGGCACTTACATTGCCTCTTGGGTTGTTGACTGCCAGAAGGCAATTGGTTCGACCCTTGACTTTTCACCACTCGTGAGTGGTTGCCATCCGCCCACCTGAGTTTGTAAATTCGGATGGTGGCATTGACATTCTGCCGAAACTATTTCATCGAGTCTTCGAAAGGTGGCTCACCGGGAGTGGGCTGCCGAACAGTAGTCGGAGGGGCTCGTTTGCATGGTGGCGGCGCAGTTGTGCTTGCCTAAATGCAGTGGTTGGTACTTGTTGCTGGGCCTCGTAGCTTGGTATCTAAACCGTGGTTGCCGCCGTTGGTAGGGCTATTGTTGTTGTTGACCGAATTTCCATATCTCGGTTGGGATGGTCCCTCCAAATGGGTTATAGGTATTAGAAAATGGATTATATCCGGGTCATTGCTTGATTGCCGATATTGGGGTCTACCAGAAAATACCACCGCCGCAACAGTGATTGTTCGGGAAAAATAGAACCACCATCCCGAAGTGTAGGGCATGCATCGGTAGGGATGAGATGAACAAGAGCAAATGCCACACACAGCTGCAGCCATTTGCATAGGTGGTTGTTGTCCCACTGCTAACTGCTTCACCAAAGAAGTCGATTCATCAAGTCTCGTGTTCCATTCTCTCGTTGGTCTACATGAGACGATTGAATTTCATTGACTCCTCCGGTTGAGGTAATAATTCGTGTGCCAAATTGTTGGGTGTTAGGCCGCCATGTTTGCTATCAAATCTCTCGCTACTGCAGGGTCTTGTCTACTAAGGCTCCTCCAGAGGCAAAGATCCATCATGCTTCTTCATTTGGCAAAGAAGCCTTCATAGAAATATTGAATTAAGAGTCGATCGGTGATTTGGTGGTGGGGACAAACTCGAGCACGCTTCTTGAATCTTTCCCAATATTCATGCAAAGTCTCCCCGTCATTTGTCTTATGCCACATATATCTTTTCTAATGGCAAAGAAATTTCTCTAGAGGCAGGGAAAAATTTCTCTAAGAACAACCGCTTCATGTCACCCAACTTGTTACCGAACCTGGTGAAAGATAAAATAACCAATCCTTGGTCAGACGTTGTGAGAGAAAGGAAATGCCCTCGGCTTGATGTGCTCTTCTCGAGATCCCATGTGGCTTCATGGTTGAACAAACCACATGGAACTCCTTTAGATGCTTATGGGGATCCTCACCGCAAAACCGTGAAACTTGGGCAACAAATGTATCAATCCGATTTTAACTCAAAATCAAGATCAAGATCCGGGTATTGAATACACAAAGACCGGTTAGTTATATCGGGAGCAAAGAAGTTCCTTAAGAGTTCTATTTTGCATGTTATCGCCATGGTTTCGAATTATTCAAGATCTCAAGTTCACTCTCAATATTAAGATCAAATTCGAAGCAATTCTTGCACTTAGCCTACGAGCTCTAATCAACCTATGCAAGGTTCTATCAATCTCGGGATCAAAGTCAACTAAGTTATCGGGCTCGAGACCTAGTCATGCATCACACAAAAACAAATAAATAAGCAAAATACACTAGACAATGGTTAAAAATGTTAGAAAAATTAATAAAAAGTAAAAGTTAGTAAAAACACTTCAAATGAAAAGATTACACTTACTAATCCCCTAAGAATCGGCCAAAATTTTGACGAAGCGCCGAACTCACAATCAAAATTATAACCGAAGTTATTACCTAAGCTTGTAGCACAGTGACAACACCGGATCGTCTCCTCAAGGATCGTAAATGCAATTTCATCAAATCAAGTGAAAGTTAGCAAAAAGGGGGGTTTGACAAGGATCTTTAAGATCGCACTTAACAAAATTAAAGGAAGAAATAACAATTAAAGAAGCAAACACTCAATTTAGAAACCTATCCAAGATTGGGTGGATTCAATCATAGACCCTTCATAGAACACTTGAAGCGCAATTGAATTGTTAATTTGGATCTAACCGAGATCTCTCGCATCAAATCCAGAATTCATACTAGACGATCGTCTAGAATTCAATTAACAAGTGATAAACACAAATCATTTAATCGCACCATTCATGAAAATCTATGTTAATTTCAAGTACCGAATTCAATTAACTTAGGCACAAATCAAGTAACCTAACCTCTTCAATTCTGTGATTAATTTAGATCAATCAGCTTCTAAGTTTCATCACAAATCTCAATCTTCATTTATGTGATTAGTTTAGATCAATTAGTTCTAAGTTTCATCACAAATCTCAATCTTAAACTAAGATCAAATTAGATCAACATAAATAGAATCACCATTCATGCATTCAAGATCAAGAAGAAGAAGAAAGAAGAAGAAAGAAGAAGAAGAAAAGAGGAATTCAATTACAAATCAAATACAATGCATAACCAAGGTCTCAAGAATCCAAACCACAATCTCTTCAAGAGTTCTAAATTGACCCAAAGTAGCTTAGCCCTCCATTACCATGAAGGGGAGCATCAAAATATACAAAACTATGAGAAACTATGAAGAAGCAAGAAGAAACTTAGAGAGAAATGAAGGAGAATTACATCTTGTTCATGATAAATGGTGCCTTTTATAGAAGTCTAAGGTAACAAAATGACAAAGGGAAGTGGGTGGATGAGTGGGTGAGTGAGTGGAGTGTGTTTGAGTGGATGGATTAGTGGGTTGGTTTAGTGGATTGGTTTAGTGGATGAGTGAGTGGAATGGTTGAGTGGTTGAATTAGTGAAAAATGCCAAAGGACTTTTGGTGAGTGGGAAATTATGGACATGAATGGGTGAGTGGATGGATGAGTGGATGAATTAGTGGATGAGTGGGTGGATGGTTGAGGACGAAAATTTCGTGTCTGACTTGGAAGCCAAAAACGACTCACTATACTTCAGAACCACGAAAAGTGTTCTTCATGAAAGTTGTAGATCCTTGTCTTGGCTATAAAATGGATAGCTGGTTCGTCCAATTTGGCTTCCTTAAGCCCAAGATATGTCCCAAATACCGTAGGTTGCTCAAACCCAACTTCAGCACCTCTGTTCCGACTTGCAAGCTCAAAATGACCTACTAGACTTCTTTTTCTCAAAATGTGTTCTTCATGAAAGTTGTTTATTTGGATCTTGAATATCCAATGTCCAAATTTCAGCCCATCTCCATTATTACATCTTGAGATATGATTTTTTTGAGTGCACACTGCTTCGGATTCTACTGACAGAACCTGTATTCTGACTTCCATGTCAACTTAGGTCCCTTAGACATCTGAATCAGACTTCGAGCTCTTCATCAAAGTTGTAGAGCTTCCTCTTAGCTTTCCTACAAGGTAAAATTCATGTTCATCAGATATTAGGAACTCAAGTTATGGCCAAAATACAGAAACAGTGTCAAATCTCAATAATGCTGGAAATATTCAATTAGGACCAATTTGAGCTCAAACTCACAAAATCATACCAAACTCAATCAATTAAGAATATGGAGAGTGTAAATGACTAAACATAAGGGTTTCTTAATGAATAAAATATGTGATTATCACATGCCCCACACTTCAGCATGATGGATCTGTTTATCCAGATCAATGTGTTGCAGTAACTAATATTTTTCCTGGTAGACCCCAATATCAGCAGTCACAGCAGCAACCAAGATATAATCCATTTTCTAATACTTATAACTCTGGCTGGAAGGACCATCCCAACCTGAGATATGGGAATTCTGGTCAGCAACAACAGCCCCAGCAGCAACAACAACAACAATTTAGATACCAAGCTGTAGGTTCAAGCAACAAATACTAACCACCTGCATTCTCGACAAAGAACAACCTATGCATGTATGGTCGCACCGGTTCATCTTTTTAAGCCACTCCAACCGAGTCATCATTCGAAGATTTGATGAAACAGATGGCCACAAACAACATTCAGTTTCAGCAAAATGTCACTGCCACCATTCAGAATTTGTAAACTCAGATTGGGCAGTTGGCAACCTCTGTGAGTGAACTGAAAAGTCAAGGGTCAAGCCAATTGCCTTCTCAAATAGCCAACAACCCAAGAGGCAATGTAAGTGCCATTTCTTTGAGAAGTGGCAGAGAAGTTGATGGCCCTAGATCACCATAACCAGAGTCACCATTGCAACAACCAGAGAGTGACCAAAAACAACAAGAATTGGATAACTTAGTCCAAAAATCCGTGACACGAAATAAAATTGCAGAGAATTCAGATGTGGCCATTCCACTACCTTTTCCAAATAGGGTCACACAGTCCAAGTAGACAGTGCAAGCAGAAATGGAAAAAGAAGTCATTGAGACATTCAGAAAGGTGGAAATCAATATTCCCCTCCTGGATGCAATCAAGCAAATTCCTAAGTATGCCAAATTTCTCAAGGAGTTGTGCACTCATAAGAGAAGGTTGAAAGGAAATGAGAAGATTAGCATGGGCAGAAATGTTTCTGTAATGATTCTGCCAAGCATACCCCAGAAATGCAAAGATCCTGGAACTTTCACAATTCCTTGCACGATAGGCAACTCTAGATTTGAACATGCAATGCTAGATTTGGGTGCTTCAATCAATGTCATGCCTATGTCAATTTATAAGTCCTTGATATTGGCACTTTGCAACCCACTGGTATCGTGATTCAGTTGGCGAATAGGACCACTGCTCATCCTGCAGGAGTGTTGGAAGATGTGTTAGTTCGGGTGAATGAGTTAATTTTTTCCAACGTACTTCTACGTCTTGGATATGGAAGATGAGTCTTCAGCAAACCATGCTCCATTGATTCTAGGCAGACCATTCCTCAAGACCGCTAAGACCAAGATAGATGTGCATGCTGACACCCTTTCTATGGAGTTTGGCGACGATTTTGTACAATTTAACATTTTTGATGCCATAAGACATCCCCTAGAGGAGCATTCTGTATTCCATGTTGATGTGATTGAGATGGTGGTTGATGATGTTTATACTAATTTATATGTTGAATTCCCTGATATTACTGACTTTCTGGATTCTGTTTCTTGTGATATATGTGTTGCTTGTGATGTTGAGCCATGTGCTGCATGTGCTGAGATTTATGTTATTATGAGTGATGATGCAACTGCTGACTTAAATGATAATGCATGTGAAAATGGAAGTCAGAATTATGCTAAATTTAATGCTGTTGAATTAGTTGTTTCAAATAGCTTGTTGCCTTCCATTGTGCAGCCCCCATCCTTAGAGTTGAAGACTTTGCCAGACCATCTTAAATATGTATATTTGGGAGATGGTGAGAAATTGTCGGTGATTGTTGCTAAGAATCTGCAACCTAAATAAGAAGAAAAATTGTTGCAGGTTTTGAGGCAGAATAAGCAAGCCATCGGATGGATACTTGCAGATCTTCCTGGTATTAGTCCTTCCACATGCATGCATAGAATTTTATTGGAGGAGGATACGAAACCAGTAAGGCAACCCCAAAGGAGACTGAACCCCTTGATTCTAGATGTGGTGAAGAAGGAATTGACCAAGCTACTTCAAGCTGGCATTATTTATCCTATATCAGACAGTAAATGGGTGAGCCCCGTGCAGGTTGTTCCCAAGAAATCTGGGTTCATAGTAGTTGAGAATAAGAACAATGAACTTCTACCCACAAGAGTTCAGAACAGTTGGCGGGTTTGCATTGATTATAGGCGGCTTAACCAGGCTACCAGAAAAGATTATTTTCCACTACCTTTCATTGATTAGATGTTAGAGAGGCTAGCTGGAAAGTCGCATTATTGTTTCCTGGATGGATATTCGGGCTATTTTCATATTCATATAGCTCCATAAGACCAAGAGAAGACTACCTTCACTTGTCCATTTGGCACATTTGCATACAGGAGGATGTCCTTTAGTCTGTGCAATGCTCCGGGCACCTTTCAAAGGTGTATGGTAAGTATCTTTTCTGACTTTTTAGAGAATTGCATGGATGTGTTTATGGATGATTTTACTGTCTATGACTCTTCCTTTGATGCATGTCTAGATAGTCTGGCTCAGGTTTTACATAGATGCATTGAAACTAACCTTGTTCTGAATTTTGAGAAATGTCATTTCATGGTAGAGCAAGGTATAGTTTTAGGACATGTAATATCTAGCAAGGGCATTGAGGTAGATCCTACGAAAATAGATGTTATTTCATGCCTATCTTACCCCATATGCGTGCGGGAGGTTCACTCTTTCCTTGGTCATGCAGGTTTCTATAGGCAGTTCATAAAGAATTTCAGCAAAATTGCCCTTCCACTATCCAACTTACTGCAAAAAGATGTGGAGTTCCACTTTGACCAGAAGTGCCAGGATGCCTTCAATCACCTAAAGCAAGCATTGACCAGTACACCTATCATCCAGCCACCGGATTGGACACTCCCATTTGAACTCATGTGTGATGCCTCTAATTATGCATTAGGAGCTGTCCTTGCACAGAGAGTCGGCAAAGTACCTCATGTCATCTCCTATGCTTCGAGGACTTTAGATGCTGCACAAGCCAACTACACCACAACCGAAAAGGAACTTTTAGCAATTGTTTTTGCTTTAGATAAATTTCATTCATATCTGCTTGGTTCTAGAGTGATTGTGTTTTCAGATCATGCAGCTTTGAAGTTTCTCCTGAAGAAGCCCGATACAAAGCCCCGATTGATTAGGTGGATGTTGCTACTCCAAGAGTTTGATATTGAGATTCGTGATAAGAGTGGAGCAGAGAACCTGGTGGCTGATCACCTGAGTCGAATTGTGAAAGAGACAGATTCTCCTTCCATCCACGATGTTTTCCTAGATGAGCAGTTTTTCAAGCTACAAGGTAACATCCCTTGGTTTGCAGACTTAGTTAATTTCTTAGTTGCTAGAGCACTACTTGCACATTTTACTAAGGCACAAATTGATAAACTGAAAAGTGACTCAAAATATTATGTGTGGGATGACCCTTATTTGTGGAGATTTTGTACTGACTAAGTCATTAGAAGATGTGCACCTGATAATGAGTTTCATTCTATTCTTAGCTTTTGTCATACACTTTCATGTGGTGGCCATTTTGGACCCCAACGGGCTGCTAGGAAAATTTTAGACTCTGGATTATATTGGCCCACTTTATTTCATTATGCCTATATGTTTTGTAAATCTTGTGAACAATGCCAAAGAACAGGAAATATTTCTCATAGGAATGAGATGCCCTAACAACCATTGTTGTTCTGTGAGATATTTGATGTATGGGGTATCGATTTTATGGGTCCTTTTCCTATATCATTTGGTTTTGTTTACATTCTACTTGCTGTGGATTATGTATCTAAATGGGTGGAGGCTAAGGCCACTCGAACTGATGATTCTAAAGTTGTTGTGGATTTTGTTAGATCACAGATTTTCTGCAGGTTTGGAGTCCCGAGGGCCATCATTAGTGATCAGGGTTCACATTTTTGTAATCAGAGCATGGAAGCTTTGATGAAAAAGTATGGAGTCTTGCACAAGGTTTCTACACCTTACCACCCCCAAACCAATGGGCAAGCTGAAGTCTCTACCAGAGAAATCAAGGAGATCCTTCAGAAGACAGTTTAGTCAAACAGAAAAGGCTGGAGCAAGAGGCTTGAGGATGCTTTATGGGCTTACCGGACTGCCTATAAGACATCGATTGGGATGTCTCCTTATCGGATTGTTTTTGGCAAAGCATGCCATCTTCCGGTGGAAATTGAGCATTGCGCCTTTTAGGCGGTGAAGAGATGTAACATGGATCTAGACCAAGCGGGCATGGAGAGAAAGTTACAATTGCAGGAATTAGAGGAGATTCGGCTGGAGGCTTATGAGAGCTCCAAGATTTATAAAGAGAAGACCAAAGCCTTGCATGATAGAATGATTCTGAGAAAAGCATTTGAGATTGGTCAAAAAGTTCTCCTCTATAACTCTCGCCTCAGACTCATGCCTGACAAATTAAAGTCTAGATGGGATGGACCATTTGTTGTTACTAAGGTTTTTCCTTCTGGTGCTGTGCAGGTTATTGGTCAGAATGCTACTAAAGCTTTCATTGTCAATGGACACCGTCTCAAACCGTATCATGAACTTCCAAAGAATGCAAAAGTGGAGGAGATGAACCTTCTCTATCCGCATTATGAATAACACAAGAGAATCACAATGTCAGGCTGAGGACATTAAACCAAGCGCTCATTGGGAGGAAACCCAACCAGATTTGCCTTCATGTTACAATTTGAGGATGGTTTCTGCAAACTGAGAAGATAAAAACATACTTCACTTTGAATGACTAAGTAAGGAGTCAGTAGGTTATACCTTATTGACTCTTGAGACGCATTATTGTGGCCTGGTACATCATGAACTTCTTAAATATGGAATTTCTTTAGAGATGAACTGAAGTGTTATAGTCTTGGGAATCTAACTCTAAAAGACCCTCATTTTTCTTCTTTTAGTTGTTTTTGTTATTTTTGTTTTAAATGCTACTCATGTGTTGGGATTTTTCAAGGTCTGATGCGGCATTGACTATGTGTTTCTCTTCTGCATGGCGTTGACTCACTCCTCATCAGGTTGTGTTGCTCTTTTCTTTACCCTTATTTATCTCTCTTTTACATTGAGGATAATGTTTATATTAAGTGTGGAGGAGTGGTAATGTACTCTATTACTCTGTTTTAAAAAAAAGACCCAAAAAAAAAATTGCACAACTAATGAACACTTGAGTAATGCTGGAAATTGAGCTGGAATTGTGTGTTAATTGCTTGATTTATTCTGAGCTAATAGAGATATGTTTGACAGGGGAATTCATTGATCATGAGACTATTTTGTGTAAATCAATCTTGTTCAATTAAGAAAAGTGAAATTCAGAATCTTTGTTAGAAATTAGCCATGTCTCTTGTTTCTGTTTTCTTTATCAACTTAACCAGAAAGTGAGTTTTGAGCTTTATTAATTCTGTTTCCTTCTGGAGTGAATTTTCTCTTGATTGATGTGTGCTAGAACTTGCTTTGATACATTATTGAAACTTTAATAATTCACATACATGCTTGAATATGATTAAGGCAATTAGGCTTTATTCTTTCTTGACTTTTAGAGTTGTATTGATAAATTTAGCATCTTAGTTGCCCCATTTGAGCCTGAATTTGATTTCTTTGAATATCCAATTGAATAATCAGGTTGAATTCTATGGAGCCTCTGATGTGTTAATCAGAAGTCTTGAAAGTTGTTGTTGTTATCTTCAAGGGTGTATATATATATATATATATATATATATATATATATATATATATATATTTGAAAAAAAAAAAGAAAAAAAATTATAAAAAAATTGAAAAAAAAAAAAGAAAAGAATTATTGATGAAGAATAATGAAAATATTAGGTTGAAATTGAGAATTGTTTAAATCCTTGAGCATCAGGAGTTATCTTTTCGACCTGATTCTGCTTTGCATTGATAGTTCTTTACCTTATTCACCTTTTTTTCTACATTTCATTGTTACCCTTGGCCCTGTTACAACCAGATGAAGTCCTTTTGATTCTTGCTATGTATGTGAACTTGAAAGTGGAGATGAGATTGATTGGCAAGCCTATAGTTTTGCATTTTTCATGAGAAATTTGAGTGATCTTTTTATCCTTAAACACTTGAGAGATAGAAAGTTGAGTGATCTCATATGCTTGGTGAAGAGAATAGTTGCAAGCTAGGCTAAAGCATTTTATTGTTTAAATTGCTAAATGATCCTGACTGATTGGATTTGATTGCTGAACTTGAACTTTTTAATCTTGAAATTCCCCTTGATTCATGTTTCAGGAAGTTGAGTTTGATCTTGTTGATTCATATTCTTTGCTTGAGGACAAACAAGAGTTCAAGTGTGAGGGTGTTGATAATTACGATTTTTAACGTATTAATTATCCATGTAATTACCTTATTAATAATGTCCATGTTGTAATTAAGTGATCTTAGCACCTATTTTAATCATTGGGTTGAATTGGGCTTTAAAGCAATTTAATCATTAATTTTTGGATTTTAATGCATATTTACATTGGTTCAGTATTTTGGCCATTACATGAGTTGTAGATCTCTGATTTTGATGTTCTTTATATGCTAGGAAATATGAGAAAAAGATCTACAAGTTTTGCGAAATGTTAAATTGGAAGATTCGAACATTTAAGTGGTCAAAAATAGCCTTGAAGTTGGTCCAGCGGTGTTGTCACGAATTTCTGGACATACCCTCACTATTTTGGGCATATCTCACTCATTTCAAGCCCAAATTAAGCATATGAGCACTCCTTGGAAAGCTTATTTCAAAGGCTATCTGATGGGATTAAGCTCAATTCAAAATTGTGACAAAAATCCAGACTAAAGAGAAGGCAGAAAAGTGGAAATTAGGTAGAAGAATCATTAGCAAAAGTGGTTGAACCACTTTCATGATGGAGTTGGTGGATATGATGAAGTAGGTGTACATAATGGAGAAGGTAGTTGAACCACTTTCATAATGGAGTAAGTGGACATAATGGAGAAGGTGGTTGAACCACTTTCATGATGGAGTTGGTGGACATGATGGAGTTGGTGGATATGATGAAGTAGGTGGACATAATGGAGAAGGTAGTTGAACCACTTTCATGATGGAGTTGATGGACATGATGGAGTTCGTGAATATGATGGAGTAAGTGTACATAATGGAGAAGGTAGTTGAACCACTTTCATAATGGAGTAGGTGGACATAATGGAGAAGGTGGTTGAACCACTTTCATGATGGAGTTGGTGGACATAATGGAGTAGGTGGAGGATGACAATATGTATTGTATTATAGGAGCTTTGCATTCATATTTAAGGAGGGTGTTAGTCTTAGTTTGGAGACTTGGCTTCTCCTCCTCTCCTCCTCTCCTCATTTCCTTCCTCCTTCAGTTCTTCTTCTTCTTTTTCATAGTTTTTTATATTTCTTGATGGTTTCCTTCATTGTAATGGAGGGCTAAGTTACTTTCAGTCAATTCGGGACTCTTGAAGAGATTGTGGTTTGGATTCTTGAGACCTTGGTTCTATAATGTATTTGATTTGTAGTTGAATTCCTCTTCTTTTCTTCTTCTTCTTCTTGATATTGAATGCATGAATGGTGATTCTGTTCATGTTTGATCTGATTTGATCTTGATTTAAGATTGAGATTTGTGATGAAACTTAGAATTGATTGATCTAAACTAATCACATGACCGAAGATTGAGATTTGTGATGAAGCTTAGAACTGATTGATCTAAATTAATCACGTAATTGAAGAGGTTAGGTTACTGATTTGTGCCTAGGTTAATTGAATTCAGTACTTAAATTAACAGAGATCCACATTAATGGTGCAATTGCATATTTGTGTTTATCACTTGTTAATTGAATTCTAGACGATTGTCTAGTATGAATTTTGGATCTGATGCAGAGATCTCGGTTAGATCCAAGTTAACCATTCAAATACACTTCAAGTGTTTGTTGGAAGGTCTACGATTGAATCCACCCGATTTCGGATAGGTTTCTGAATTGACTACTCTTTTAATTGTTATTTCTTCTTTTAATTTTGTTAAGTGCAACCTTGAGCTGTCAAACCCCTATTTCTAACTTTAACTTGAATTGATTAAATTACGTTTACGATCCTTGAGGAGACGATCCGGCGTTGTTCACTATGCTACAAGCTTAGGTAATAACTTCGGTTATAATTTTGACTGAGTTCAACGCTCGTCACGTCCCTCCGAGCAGCTCGTCGGAGATCCCTGCCACGCGCACTCACACTTGGCTTCTTTCTTGATAGTCCAACGGCGCGTGTAGGCCACGCGCCAACGTGCCGGACTCCGTTTGACCCGTTGTTTCTTCCGTCCTGATCGCCAACGCCTCCTCTGTCTGTTCTGGTGGTCGGTTGTCCGTAGGTCTGTTGAACTCATGGGCCTTCTTCGTTTTCTCTCACTCTGTGTGTGACTTTTGCCAAAGTTCCTCCATATTCCACTGCATTTTGCTTTTGCAGTGATCTCTCTGTGTGTGACTTTCACCAAAGTTCCTCCATATCCCACTGTAATTGGTTTTTGCAGTGACTAGCCTTCGTTGCATGGTTAAAAGAATCCTATAGTAAGGATTACTTGAACATCACCAACAAACTACAACTCTGTGTGGCCCATAATATCTGTTGATGGATTCCAAAGAAAATCCATCTACTACTGACAGTTCTTCTTCGAAGAAAAACCTCATTTCATTTGCTTTCTCTGGCAACCCTATTATAATGTCAGAGAAACTTAATGGTAAGAATTTTATCGATTGGTATAACACTGTTGAGGTGTGGTTTTTAGGTCAAGGCCTCTATGAGCACCTCACCAAGAAGGAAGCAAACATTGATGATGATGTGTGTGATGAGTGGAAAAGGGTTGATTATCAATTAGTGTCCTTACTATGGCAATCTATTGATCCGAAGTTATTGGTGCACTTCCGCTCTTACAAAACATGTCATGACATATGGAAGAAGGCTCGGAGTTTCTAATGATATACAACGCCTCTATGATTCTATCCATAACTTGACCACACTCCAGATGACAAACCATGACCTTCCTTCTTACCTAAACAGAGCACAGTCAATCATTGAAGACATCAACCTCATCCTATCAGGCGATAATCTTACAAAGGTGCTAGAAAAACTTGACAACATGTATATGGTCTTCGTTCTCCACGGTTTACATAAGGATTTTGAATCTATCCAAAATCAATGTTTGACCAATCCTAATATTCCTACGGTGGAGGAACTCATTGACCGTTTACTCTGAGTTCCCTCATCGGAGGAGACATCTGGCATTGGTTCTCAAATAGTTTCAGAATCTTCAGCTTTTGTCTCAAACTCAATAGAGTGTGGAGGTCGAGGGCGTGGACGTGGTAGAAAAGGTGGTCGTGGTAGAGATGATCGTCCTCAGTGTTCTTATTGCAAGCGCACAGGATATACTCAAGACAAGTGTTATTCTCTGCATGGCTTTCCTGAAAAGATAGCTAATGTAACATAGTCTCAGGCATCTAGTTCTATTGATAATAAAATTGAATTTGAAAGCGATAATCAGAATCTCTTTTCAACCAGTGAATACAAGGAGTACCTTCAACTTAAGGCTGGCCAACAGGCCTCATCTTCAGCAATTATAGCCCGTACTAGTAATTCTACGGTTTGTCTCTCTCGTTCATCTCCGGTAGGTTCTTGGATTTTGGATTCTGGTGCTTCTGATCATATAGCAAGTAATTCTTCCATCTTTTCCACCTTTTCCATTCCCAAAACACCACATGACATTACTCTTGTTGATGGCTCTAAAACAACGGCCATTGGCATTGGTCCAGCTTCACATCTTCCCTCTCTATCTTTGAATTCAGTTTTATTTGTACCCGGGTGTCCCTTTAATTTAATTTATATTAGTCAACTTACTCGATCTTTTAATTATTCCATAACATTTACTTCTAATTCTTTCCTTATCCAGGACCAGAATACGGGACAGACGATTGGAGCATGATCTGAATCACGTGGTCTTTATTATTTGTAGCCTCCGTCCTCAACCATATGTGCTGCCACAGAATTACTTAGTCTTCTTCACCGTCGTTTGGGTCATCCGAGTCTGAATAAACTCAAGAAAATGATTCCTTACTTCTCTCACATACAGTCCTTGGAGTATGAGTCATGTCAACTTGGAAAACATGTATGGGCTTCCTTTTCAAGTAAGGTTACGGGTCGTTCTGAGTCTTGTTTTGATATTGTTCATTCTGATGTTTGGGGTCCTAGTCTTGTCGTGTCTGTCTTAGGCTATTGGTATTTTGTTACTTTCATTGATGATTTCTCAAGATGTACTTGGTTATTCTTAATGAAAGATCGTTTCGAGTTGTTTACTATTTTTCAAAAACAATTTAGTGAAATTTTCAATCAGTTTAGTCGGACTATTCGTGTCTTACGTGGTGATAATGCAAAAGAATATTTTTCTGCTCCTTTCAATTCTTTCACGGCATCTCATGGTATGATTCATCAATCTAGTTGTCCTCACATACCTCAACAAAATGGTGTAGTTGAGCGCAAACATCGTCATATAGTTGAAACAGCTCACACTCTTTTATTACATGTCAATGTCCCTTTAAAATTTTGGAGTGATGTTGTTCTCACTGCTGGTTATTTAATCAATCGTATGCCATCTTCTGTTCTCAATAACCAGATTCCTCACTCTCTTTTATATCCTAAGGACTCCCTTTATATTGTTCCACCCTGTGTTTTTTGTTCTACTTGTTTTGTCCATAATGTTGCCCCAAGTCTAGACAAGCTGGTTGCCTGTGCTGTGAAGTGTGTCTTTCTTGGTTATTCTCGTGTCCAAAAGGAGTACCGGTGTTATTCTCCATCCACCCATCGTTTTTACATCTCAGCCGTCACTTTCTTTGAAGATACACCTTATTTTGTCTCACCGGTTGTGCCAGAATCTGTCTCTCAGGTATTACCTATTCTCTCCTTTGATTCTCTCATCTTTATTCCTTCTGTGCCACAGATGTCCAACCATTCTCCGACCTCAAAGTATCCTATCCAGTCATTTCGCCTCACTTATCAGCGTCATCCACGTCCTGAGATTTCGGAAGCTGCCCCTATTCCTGATACCAGTAATTCACCTTATGCTCCTGCATCTCTCCTTACTCCGGCCCACCCTGAGCCTTTGTCTGATCTACCCATCGCTCTTCGCAAAGGTACTCGTTCTTTCCGTAATCCTTATCCTATTTATGATTTTTTGAACTATCATCGTTTATCTTCTTCCCATTATGCCTTTGTCTCTGCCTTGTCGTTTATTTCTATTCCTAAAACTGTTCAGGAAGCACTATCCCATCTAGGGTGGCGACAAGCTATGCATGATGAGATGACAGTCCTGGAATCCAACCATACATGGGAGCTTGTTCTGTCTCCTCCTGGGAAGTCTACGGTTGGTTGCCGATGGGTTTTCACTATCAAAGTTGGTCCCGATGGCACGATGGTTCGATTGAAGGCTCGTCTTGTGGCAAAGGGATACACTCAGATTTATGGTCTCGATTATGGTGATATTTTCTCTCCTGTTGCCAAAATGGCCTCTGTTCATCTCTTTTTGTTGCTGGCTGCCATGCATTGTTGGCCTTTATATCAATTGGATATTAAAAATGCCTTTTTACATGGTGATTTGGAGGAAGAAATTTATATGGAGCAACCACCTGGGTTTATTGCTCAGGGGGAGTCGGGTCTTGTTTGCAAACTGAGAAAGTAGTTATATGGCCTAAAACAATCTCTTCGGGCTTGGTTTGGGAGGTTTAGCAATGTCATACAGCAATTTGGTATGGTTCGTAGTGAGGTGGACCACTCTATGTTTTATAAACATTTATTGTCTAATAAGTTCATTTATCTTGTGGTCTACGTGGATGATATTGCAATCACAGGTGATGATCATGAAGGGATCAATGGTCTAAAACAACACTTGTTCCAACATTTCCAAACAAAAGATTTGGGCAGGTTACGATATTTCCTTGGGATCGAAGTTACTCAATCAAAGACAGGCATTGTCATCTGTCAAAGAAAATATGCACTTGATATTCTGGAAGAAACTGAGATAATAGATTGTAAGGCAATCGATACTCCTATGGATCCGAATGTTAAACTTATGTCAAATCAAGGGGAGTCATACTCAGACCTAGGCAGATATCGAAGGTTGGTGGGAAAGTTGAATTATCTCACTATGACCAGACCAGATATATCCTTTGCTGTTAGTGTTGTGAGTCAATTCCTTAACTCTCCTTGTGATAGTCATTGGGATGCATTACTTTGCATCTTACGATATATCAAGGGGTCTCCTAGAAAGGGGCTAATCTATAAGAATAGAGGACACACAGACATTGTTTCCTACACAGATGCAGATTGGGTAGGATCTCTTGGTGATAGGAGGTCAACTTCTGGATATTGTGTTTTCATTAGAGGCAATCTCATTTCTTAGAAGAGTAAAAAACAGAATGTAGTCACGAGATCAAGTGCAGAAGCAGAATACCGAGTCATGACCCTCACTACATGTGAACTTATATGGCTAAAACATCTACTTCAAGAGTTGAAGTTTTGTGAGATAGGCTCTATGAAACTGATTTGTGATACTCAAACAGCTTTCCACATTGCTTCTAATCTTGTCTTTCATGAAAGAACTAAGCATATAAAAATTGATTGTCATTTCATTCGACAAAAGCTTCTTTCAGGGGAGATCAATACTTCATTTGTTAGCTCTAATGATCAACTTGCAGATATTCTCACCAAGGTTCTGCGGGGTCCAAGGATGACATACATATGTAACAAGCTTGGTGCCTATGATGTATACACACCAGCTTGAGGGGGAGTGTTGATTATGATCTTATTGTGATTTGATTCTCTGTATATTCTGACATGATCTTTTAGTTTAGGATACTATAGGATTTTTCTGTCAGGATTCTCTGTTTTTCCTTTTGTAATTACGTTATGTACATTCTATATATATTGAATGAGTGCTGAGAGGTTCTCTCAAGCAATTCCAACATATCAAGTATATACATCAGAAAAAAGAAAATAAACTCTATCTTTTATACTTGCAAAATACTGGAGTCGACGTGTAACTCTA
Source organism: Ormosia emarginata (assembly GCA_029884605.1). NCBI lineage: Eukaryota > Viridiplantae > Streptophyta > Magnoliopsida > Fabales > Fabaceae > Ormosia > Ormosia emarginata. The sequence goes on along the minus strand of JAQQTP010000089.1, from coordinate 41,740,371 downwards.
GCCACCAATGGCAATGAAGGCCAAACAAAAGACAAGCACTCTTAGGCAGAAAAGCAAATCCTAGGAACCCGCTACTCAACAGTCTGCGAATATGAAGGGAAAATGAATGAGGTGAGTCACATAGTCTCAATGAGGACATGATAAACATAGTGAACAGGAAGGAGAAACAAGTAATAGCACGAATATTTAAGCTTTGCAAAATAATTCAAAACACAATAATTAGATAAATGAAGCTTATAAATAAAATCACTTATCACGTGTTTTCTTTTCCAGAAGTAAATTTATAATCGTAAATGAATTAAACTCTACTTAGCAAATCTCATTTCATATCCTAAACAAAATCTCTACATTTATTATATGCACATTAGTTGTTACATCTCTTCGCCATGGCAGGTATAACACATGTCGTTATCTCTCTTCGCCACGACAGTCTGAATATACGTCATTATCTCTCTTCGCCAAGGCGGACAGAACATGCACTGTTATCTCTCTTCGCCACGACAGGCGGAACATATGCCGTTATATCTCTTCACTAACAGTAAACAAAATTTTAACACACAACTCTTATAACTCAATTCTCATAACAAAAATTCAAAATCATCATAGGTTAGCTGTCAGGAGTAACAACTCAATAGGTCACAAAGTCAATAAAGTACAACTCCAAAAGTATAATCATTATAAAATAAATTCATAAGTTAGTTTAAAGATTTTGTTTCCCTAAAATATAAAGCTTGAGACTATAACCAAAGTTATTATAAAGAACTCTAAATTTCTAACTCTTAAAATAATAAAGAAAACTTCGTTTGAAATACTATTAGAAGAGATATAAATATGTGCCAAGAGGTTTAAATTTCAAAATATATCACAGTATAAATTATCCACTCACTAATATGAAGAACCTACTCAATCGGTCATCACGATACTCAGAAGAGCAAGCTATGTAGTGCCCACTGAATCTAGCCATAAACATATATTTTGACAAGTCAAGATAAATGAAATAATGACTTACATTAAGAAGTAACCTTAAAGAAGAGCATTTTTTTTCTTAAAACATAGAGTTACCCACTAAATATTAGAAATTTAAAACACAAACACCATGAATAAATAAAATAACTACACTATAATTACAATTTGCAATTGATAAGGTTTTAGAAATTTCATTTAGAGTTGAACTAACAAAAGGGTAAAGAGATTAGATAAAATCTCTAATATAGGGTTTAGGGTTTTCAAGAAATTCATGAGAAAAACCAAGGTTTAGCTTTCTCATTACTACTTACTAAAACCAACCTTTCACACTCTTAAATTTCTACTTCAAAACCCCAAAATACACTCACCCACCATTTTTGAGATAGCAAAGCTTGAGAGAATATGAGATTTGGCACAAAGCAAACAAGAATAAAAGAGTAAAAACTTACCTCAAGCTCTTTGTGCAAGTGGGTGCAAGGATTTGGTGTCAAAATGAAAGGTAGAAACTTGATTATGGCTCTAAATGGAGCAAGGTGATGAGAAAGAAGAAGATGAGGTGTTTTTCGTCTCTATCTCTACCGTTCTTCCTTTTTAAAACAAGCTGATTTGTTTTTTTTTTTACTTAAGGTAGGAAAATTACCAAACTACCCTTGAAATTAATTTAAATTCCTCACCTTAGCCCTTTTTTTTTTCTTTGCCAATGGTATTACAAAGAAGGTTGTCCAAGTTATTATAAGTGATACTTTGTCTATATACTTAATGGATGTGGGACTTTAACGCACCCCCATAACACCCATGACTGGACATTTGGAGCGTGAAGTTTGCAAGATTAAACATCTGCGAGTAGTCCAACTGGGATAGGCTCTGATATAATATTAGAATAACTGAGTCTAACTCTACTCCAAAAGCTAGCTCATGGGAGGACGGTTACCCAAGTTATTATAAGTGATACTTTGCTCATATACTTAATCGATGTGGAATATTAACATCTACCATTAAGGAGTATATTTCCAGAGCTATCTAGAGAACCTAAATTGTCATTTTTAATGTGAAAATAAATCTAGTGTTATGTAGCAAATACAGTGAATAGAGATATCTAGAATTATAAAGAGCCGACATTGTTAGGCTATAAACAGCCATCAAGTATTGGTATCTAGAGCCAAGAAGTAGAAGTGAGAAAGAAGCACAAGTGAGAAAGAGAGAAGGTCAGCAAGAGTGAGTGAGTGAGTGAAAGGTGTCCTCAAGTATGTAAGAGAGTTTAGTTCTCTCCATTACTTATACAAACAGTTTTTAGTAAATAATGTAAGTGTTCTTTCTCCTTCCATAATTCTACACATGGGGGCTCATAAGCAATGGTAAATAAAAAATGAGCCGCTTTACCAAAACTAAGAAAGTATGAATCAAGGAGATGCTTACATGAAGAAGATAGGGACAAGAACGCACAGGAGAACTAGATTTTGACATTGTCGACATAGATTTCACCTACACGCTTTATCAGGTGCCAATCCTTGCCAACATCCCTTCGGCATCTTGTGCTTAGATGGGGACATCCATCAATTCGCAATACTTGTAGAGCAGTGAGGCAACTGAACCCAGATGGCAACTTTAGCAGGTTGGGGCAATACATAATGTAGATACGCATGAGTGATGAGAGTTTCTCCAGGCATTCGGGCAGTTCTAGAAGGCTGAGACAGTCTATGATGAACAGATACTGAAGACTGCTCGCATAGCATTCAAGCCTGACTGGTAGAGTTACCAACCTTGGTAGACCCTTGATGGTTAAGGATCGAAAACTAGAAAGACCTTGCATGCACACCTCCAACGACCTCATCCTTTGACAGTTGACAACTTCCAAATTCTCAAGGGCAGTGCAGTTTTCCAAGCTCCTTGGCAAAGAAGTTAATTTCCCACAGTTGCGGATACGCAGTGTTCGAAGGACATTGAGGTGCTGTGTCACTTCAGACAAAGATACAAGATTTCTACAGTGTTCAATTGTCAAATACCTAAGGGAGGTCAAACTCCCTATTTTTTTCTCCAAAACATAAGGAGAGGTTATTACCAAATGTCTGAGCAAAACTAAGTAACTGAAATTTCTGGGGAAGGTACTAATTTTTCTACAGCCAGAAAGCTTCAAAGTCTGTAGAGAATGCAGCCAGCAAATGGAATCAGGAAGGGACTGGAGTTCACTGTTACCATTTAGATTTAGATACCTTAGGTGTTTCATGTAACCGATGTTATTTGGTAGATGTTTTATGCCTGAGTTGCTCAAATCCAACACGCGCAAGTAAGTTGAACCAGAGAGGAGGACATCCAGATGGAATCCTGGACCTGAAGAGTTTCCCCATCTGGTAGGCAAAAGGAATGTTCTCAACTTTGGTAACTTGAGAAATGAACTTGGATCTGCGGTAAGGTCCAGATCCCAAAATGACACATGCCTGGTGCTTTCAGACATATTTGTAGTATCAGAGTTAACCATAAAGCGTCCTGCCACTGATTTAGCTAGATCATGCAATAGATCATGCATCCTGCATTTCACTATTTCAGCTTTTTGATTCTCACGTACAACGTCAAAAATGGATCTGGACACAAATTCATTAACATACCAACTTCCAACATCTTCCAATTGCTGATCTCCGTTAGAGGATTGAATGAAACCTTGAGCCATCCATAAGTGGACCAAGTCTTCCTTATCAAATTCTCGGCCTTTAGGAAGTAAAGAGCAATATGCAAAGCATTCTTTTAGATGGGATGGCAATTGATCATAGCTTAACTTGAGCACTGACAAGATATCATCTTCCCTTTCAGGCATATGGTCCATACCCCAAGTATCACTATTTTTCACAGACAGCCAATAGGACTCCTCTGTACTCATAGACAGTAAACCTCCCACAGTACGTATTGCTAAAGGCACTCCACCACACTTGTTCACTATCTCTTGACCAATTTTTGCAAGATTTGGATGCTGGGCGCTTTTTCCCTCTCCCAATGCCCATTTCTCAAAAAGAGACCAGCAGTCAGCATCAGGTAAAGCACCTAAATTATATAAACCAATCCTACTATCCATGATTAATGCAGTATTTTTGTAGCGTGTTGTCACTAGAATCCTGTTTCCTTCAGCACCATTTCCTAACAGATTCTTCAGTTCAAGCCATTCTACCCGATTGCAATTCCAAACATCATCTAGAACAAGTAAAAACTTCTTGTTACTCACTTTATCTTGCAGGCATGACAATGACAAGATATCTTTGTCAAGAACATTTTCATCAGAACGATTTACAGCTCTGATGATTTTCTTCTGCCTGATCCTTTCTGGATTCAAATCATCAGACATATCTACCCAAATCCTCAAATCAAAAACCTTTTTGACAATATCATCATCAAAAACCAATTGGGCAAGTGCTGTCTTTCCCAATCCCCCCATTCCCACAATAGGAACAACACAAAGACTCTTATCACTGTTACTACCAAATAAAAATTCAATGACTGCCTTCTTATCTTCTTCTCTTCCAACAACCTCTCTGAAGCGCACATATGAGCGTGTGTGCTCCCTCTGCCTCTGGGGAACGATCACACTCACACCATTCCCCAGTTGGAGTTGCTGCAAGTTAAGACTAAATCTCTGTTTCGCTATTCCATCTATTCTCTCTCGAATCTTCTTAACTCTATCATCCATCTGACTAAGGAAGTAGATGTTTCTTACCAGAGTGACTATGCGCCATTCAGCCTCCACCTTCTGCCTCAAAGCTTCGGCATTCAGATCATCCAACAGATCTTCTGCATCGTGCAGAGCATTTTGGAGCTTCCCCAACCAATCTTTGACCATGTGGCTCTTCTCCTGCTGTTTTTCTGCATCAAGAAGAACTGCTGAAATGGCAGTCAGATCGCTTTGAAGGTTGTTGAGATCATCCTCGAAGGATGAGTACAACTGATACTTCTCGTAAAGTAGAGAGGCAAGTTTTCCAAGAACTTTTTTAGCAACGTTGCATAAACTTACAGGCACAACCATGATGATGTCTGCTAGGACTAGGTAAAGCAGAGGGAGAATTTAGGAGCCGGCGTTTGCTCCGGATGCAGCCATCTAAAATAACACCACGTTGACCGACTAACCAGCGACAAAGTAGAACGCGTAAGAGATATATAGGTAGTTTAAGGAACTTCACCTAAATGGTCCAGACATTTCGAGAGTTTTTATTTTTTTTTTAAAGGGTACATTTGAGTTTAATACTCATTTCTTTTTTACGTAATAGTGAAATGGCGAGTGTTATTATATACTTTGTTTAGTTAAGGTGTATGGTGCATCCTTGACTTTATTTCTCATAGCAAGTTTTCTTTTTTTTTTGTGTTATCACTATTGTCTATTGCCACTATTGTCTATTGCCACCACCTATCGTCCGTTGACGCTAACTTCCAACAGGCCACCGATGGCTACCTCTAGTCGGTCACTTTTGACATGACACCTTCGATGGGCCATCTCCAGCAGCCACTTCCGAGCAGCCACATCTAGCTGGCGACCATCGTTTTGTAAAGTTATATTGTTTTTTTTTTATTGCACAATTATGTAAAATAATATGAATTAAAATTATATTATTTTTTTTTATATTTTTTTATAAATAATTGTGTAAATTAAAAATTTTACAAATTTTAATTGTGTATATTAAAAACCTTATATTTTAATTGTGTGTACTAAAAATTTTACAGATTTTAACTAATAATATTTATACACAATACTATTTTTTTAAAAAAAACTTCTTAATATTTTCTCTGTGTGGGTGTATAAGGAGTCTTAAAAAAAATATGGAAAGTAGTCGGCGACGGAAGATAGTTGGCGGCTTACGATGGCCGACTGCGGAAGGTGGCTGGTGACTGACGATGGCCGGCGGCTGAAGGATGCCAGCAATGGTCGGCAACAACAGTAGTTGTTGTGTGTAAAAAAAATATAAAACAAAAAAAGTAATCTACAAAAAAAAATATATAACAAGCTGTGACAACTTGTTAATCTTACAGTTTTAAAAGAATCATCTGAGTCATGACAATTTGATGATTCATTTTTTTATAAAAGAAAAAGTCAAATGAGTTTTCTAAATAAAAATCTTTTCAAAATTAAAAAAAATCAACTGACAATTATTTTCTAAAGAACAACGTAATTTTGAATTCTTCATTACACCCGAAGATATATAGGAGCAAGATTTTTATTCTGTCGAGTCAAAATTAAATTTTTATAATTTATTTATTTATTTAGTTTATCTTTTAATAAATGAATAAAATAAATATTTTTAAGAGTTATAAAAATTTATACAACTGATTTAAGATAATCGTAATAAGACAGATGTATTAAGAAAGATTGTGAAGTTAAGTCTCTACTCTTTCTTATACATAATTAGACTTATAAACATAAATTTTTAAATGTAAACTATTTTTTTTTATTTTTTTTAATAAAAATAAAATTAATAATAATTTTATTTTTTATTTTTTTTATTAAATATTTTTTTTCGCCGCTCACTCACGATCCCAATTGCAACACTTATGATTACTTATTAATCTCAAAAACATTGGTCGATGAAAGATCATCGAAGTTAAAACCCAAACTTCTTACAGCCACTCTATCTTCTTTTCCACTCTCGCTAGTCAACAAGGCCGCTACTTGGGAGAGCATTGAGCAACTGTATAATCTGAATCATTTTTCAGTTCTGATCCTTGAGCCTTGAGGACAAGGATCTTTTCCAAGGAGAAGGAGGAAGAAATGATACGGCACGTGTTGGTTTGGGTCGGTACTTAGTTTCTCGCAGGATATCTATTCTTAATTAGCCTTATTTCCATGGTATATAAAAGACTGGTTTGGCAATTAATATGTATAAAGTACCTATTAATTTTACTTAAGCGTGGATCTCTAGACATCTATATTAAAATAGTGAAGCATAAAACTGTGAACGTAAAGCCATTTTGGCTTTCAAAGTCAAATATAGTAAGCTTGATTTCGGTGGCTTTTGAAGAAATTGGCAAAAGTGGTTGGTGAAGCAGGAAGCAATTTTCTTCCTTTGCTTTCGGTCGAGAAAATATTTTTTCCTTTTCGGTTGTGTAGCTTTATGGGAAGAGATTTTTGCCTATAAATAAAGACTCTTTCAAATAGTTTCAACATCTCATTTTAGAGAGAAAAAATTATAATTTCGCTTGAAAGTTTTTTTTTTTTCTTTTAAAATCTTTTTTTATTTTAAGAGAGGGTATTATTATTCTCTTCTTATATCAAGAGAGAAGTTATAATTTTCTTTTACATCGTAAAATTTTTTTATTCTTATCTATGATTTTTTCCTCATCACCATTAGAGAATTTTTCACGTTAAATATTGTGTGTCAGTTTCAATTTTTCAACTCTATTTTAAATTATGTGATATTGTTTCTATAACTCTAGTACTTAACAGTGGTATCAGAGCTTTGGTTGCTAGTACTATTCACGTTGTGGGTACTGTTTACGGTTACTATTCATGCGTGTGGTTGTATACTTTTGCAATATTGTTAACATATAAGAGGTTTGTCACGATACGGTATATATATGCAATAATGTTCACGTATAAGGTACTATTCACGGTGAAATAGAGTAAGCCGGTTCAGTTGAAAAACATATTATTGTCAATATCATTGCGACAAAATATAAGATTAAGATGTTCAATGGGAGCAATTTCTCCTTATGAAAACTGAAGGTAAAGGCAATCTTGAGGAAGGACAATTGCTTAGCAGCAATTGAAGGCAGACTTACTAGGATACCTGATGACAAGTGGAAGGAGATGGATGATAATGCTATTGGCATACTGCATCTAGCTTTGGCAGATTCAGTTTTGTCAAGTGTTGTAGAAAAGAAGACGACAAAGGAAATTTGGGATGCACTTACCAAATTGTACGAGGTCAAGTCACTTCACAACAGGTTATTCTTAAAGAGAAGACTTTATACTCTTCGAATGAGTGAATCCACAACAATAACAGATCACATCAATAATCTGAACACTCTATTTTCCCAGCTTACCACATCATATTACAACATGGTGAAAAATGAATGTGCAAAACTTCTACTTCAAAGTCTACTTGACTCTTATGATCAACTCATCATCAACATAACTTTGACTGTTATAATCAACTCATCATCAACATAACAAATAATAATGTTACTGATAGTCTTCAATTTGATGACGTTGCTACTACTATTCTTGAAGAAGAATCCAGGCAGAAGAACAAGAAAGATAGATTAGAAAGCTCAAAGCAAACAGAGGCTTTGTCGATGACGAGAGGAAGATCAACGGACGTGGCTCTAGTGGGAGCCGAAATCAGAGTAGATCAAAGTCACGAAGAAGGAAGAACTTCAAATGCTACCTTTGTAGCATGAGAGGGCACTTGAAGAAAGATTGTTGGCACAACAAGAAAAATGCAGAAAAAGCTCCTAAAGCAACAACCTCTCAAGGATGTGTTGCGAGTACCTCTGATGATGGAGAAATCCTGTATAGCGAAGTAGCAATTAGTTCTAAAGGCGGAAAACAACTCACTAATGTTTAGATAATGAATTCAGGAGCAACATGACACATGATTTCACAACGAGACTGGTTTAATACCTATGAAACTATCTCAGAAGGATCTGTATTCATGGGAAAGGATTATGCCTTAGAGATTGCTGGAGTTGGTACTTTCAAAATAAAATTGCATGATGGTACAGTTCACACAATACAAGGGTTACGACATGTGAAGGGTTTAAAGAATAATTTATTATCTATTGGGCAATTGGATGACCTCGAGTGCAAGACCCATATTGAAGGTGGGATCTTGAAGGTGATTAAAGGTGTTCTTGTGGTGATGAAAGCAGAAAAGATCACAACAAATCTATACATGCTTCAGGGAGAGACATTGCAAAAGGCAAAAGCATCTGTTGCATCAGCTGACCATGAAGAATCAACGACAATGTGGCATCGCAAATTAGGTCATATGTCAAAACGTGGTTTGAAGATTCTCACACAACGTGATCTCCTTCCCGGGCTCAAATCAGTAAACTTACCTTTTTGTGAGCACTGTGTTACAAGCAAGTAACATAAATTAAAGTTTGATAGATCAACTGCTAGAAGCAAGCACATACTGGACTTGATTCATTTTGATATGTGGGAGTCACCAGAAATGTCCCTAGGATGAGCAAAATACTTTGTATCATTGATTGATGATTACTCTAGGAGATTATGGGTATACCCAATCAAGAAGAAGTCAGATGTGTTTCTAATCTTCAAGGACTTCAAAGTAAGAGTAGAACTTGAATCCGGAAAAAGGATCAAGTGCTTGAGGATAGACAATGGAGGAGAATATACAAATGATAATTTTCTAGCATTTTGCAAGCAAGAGGGTATTCAAAGGCAGTTTATTGTTGCGTTCCTCAGCAAAATGGTGTAGCAGAGCGAATGAATAGAACTCTCCTAAAAAAAACAAGAGCTATGTTGAGAACAACAAGAATAACCAAGTCTTTCTGGGCAGAACCAGTCAAAACTGCATGTTACGTGATAAATCGGTCGCCATCAATTGCAATTGGTTTAAAAACACCAATGGAGATGTAGAATAGAAAGCCAGTAGATTATTTTTTTCTTCATGTATTCGGATGTCATGCATATATGATGTACAATTCCTAAGAAAGAACAAAGTTGAATCCAAAATCCAAGAAATATATATTCTTGGGGTTATGCTGATAGTGTTAAGGGGTATTGCCTGTGGGTAAAGGTGTCAAAACGGGTCGGGCCGGCCCATTCAGGTTCGGGTCATTTTCGGGACGGCCCATTCGGGTCATGTAAGTTTCGGGCTGGCATTTTGCTAGCCCAGCCTAGCCCAGCCCATTTAGCCTTATGTAATGTTAAAAGAGCGGGCTTAGCCCATTCGGGTCATGTAAGTTTTGGGCTGGCATTTTGCTAGCCCAGCCCGTCCATTTTGCCGGGCTATTCGGGTTGGCCTTTCGGGCTTGACCTCATTTTGACACCGATACCTGTAGGATCCCATTGCCCGCAAGGTTATTGTCAGCAGAAATGTGATATTTGCAGAAAATGAACTGCAAAGTGAACAAGGAGATGACATCACTTTGAAAGAGACCACTATGGTACAAATAGATGGAAAAGCTTGAGAAAAAGATTCCTTTGAAGCAGAACAAGAACTAGAGCAAGAGGAACAAGAACCATGAGGCCAATGATACAGAAGTTCGGCGGTCAACACTTCAGATAAGGCAACCATCATGACACTCAGCCTATGTTATGGCAAGTCACGATGCATATTGTCTTCTAATAGAAGAAGGAGAGTCATCAACCTTTCAGGAGGCTGTAAATAGCTCAGATGTTTCTCTGTGGATGGTAGCAATGCAAGAAAAAATAGAAGCCCTACATAGAAACAAGACATGGGAACTTGTTGAACTTCCAAAGGGACAGAAAGCCATTGGTAACAAATGGGTCTATAAGATCAAACGAGATAACAACAATCAAGTGGAACGATATCGTGCAAGACTGGTGGTCAAATGGTATGCTTAGAAAGAAGGAATTGATTTCAATGAGATATTCTCTCTGATTGTCAGACTTACCACTATCAGAGAAGTCCTGACTATGTGTGCTGCATTTGATTTACATCTTGAACAACTAAATGTGAAAACAGTTTTTCTTCATGAAGAGCTAGAAGAAGAGATATATATACTCCAACCAGAAGGCTTTGAAGAAAAAGACAAATAAAACTTGGTTTGCAGGTTAATCAAATCTCTGTACGGTCTAAAGTATGCGCCAAGATATTGGTACAAGAGATTTAATTCCTTCATTATTAGCCTTAAATACAACAGACTGAGTTCATACCATTGTACATATTATAAGAGGTTTGGTGATGATGATTTCATCATCTTGCTGTTGTACGTGGATGACATGTTGGTGGTAGGCCTTAACAAAGATCGAGTCCAAGAATTGAAGGCATAGTTAGCTAGGGAGTTTGATATGAAGGACTTAGGACCAACAAACAAGATTTTAGGAATGCAAATTCACCGAGACAGAAAAGATAGGAAGATTTGACTTTCTCAAAAGAACTACCTGAAGAAAATCTTACGGCGTTTCAACATGTAAGATTATAAGCCAGTCTCTACTCCACTTCCTATCAATTATAAATTATCCTCAAGTATGAGTCCTAACAATGAAGCAGAGATGATAGAAATCTCTCGAGTATCATATACATCAACAGTGGGAAGTCTTATGTACGCTATGATCTGTAATAGACCAAATATTGCCCAAGCAATTGGTACAGTCAATCGTTTTATGGCAGATCTTGGTAAAGAGTATTGGAATGTTGTTGAAAGGATCCTAAGGTACATTAAAGAAACCTCAGGTGTTGTGTTATGTTTTGGAGGATCAGAGTTTATTATCAAGGGATATGTTGATTCAGATTTTACAAGTGATCTTGATAAAAAGGAAATCTTCTACAGGCTATGTGTTTACACTTGCAGGAGGAGTTGTGAACTGGTTATCAAAGTTACAGACTGTTATAGCTCTGTCTACTACAGAAGATGAATATATGGTAGCTACACAAGCGTGCAAGGAAACAATTTCGATTAAAAGGTTAATGGAGGAATTCAGGCACAAGCAACAAAAGATTGCTTTGTATTGTGACAGTCAAAGTGCTTTGCACATTGTAAGGAATCTAACCTTTCATTCTAGGACAAAGCACATATGAGTCCAATATCACTTTATCAGAGAAGTAGTAGAAGAAGGAAGCGTGGATATGCAAAAGATTCACACTAAAGAGAACCTAGCAGATGTCATGACAAAACCAATCAACACTGATAAGTTTATATGGTGCAAATCCTCTCATGGCCTATCAAAAACGTAGGCAGCATGAAACAGACAAGATGAGAAAGGTTTCGAAAGCTCACCAAAAATGACTTTAAGTGGGAGATTGTGAACGTAAAGTTATTTTGGCTTTCAAAGTCAAATATAGTGACTTGATGTCGGTGGCTTTTGAAGAAATTGACAAAAGTGGTTGGTGAAGCAAGTAGCAATTTTCTTCCTTTGCTTTCGGTGGAACGACGGGAGATTGGAGAAAATATTTTCTCCTTTTCGGTTGTGTAGCTTGATGGGATGAGGTTCTCGCCTATAAATAGAGACTTCCTCCAAATGGTTTCAGCATCTCATTCTAGAGAAAAAAAAAAACTATAGTTTCTCCCGAGAGTTTTCTTTTCTTGTCTTCTAGAATTTTCTCCTATTTCAAGAGAAGATGTTATTGTTTTCTCTTTGTATCAAGAGAGAAGTTGTAATTTTTTTTCACATCGTAAAAACTTTCTATTCTTGCCCGTGGTTTTTCCCTCAACACTATTAAAGAGTTTTTTATATTAAATATTGTGTGTCAGTTCTAATTTCTCAACTATATTTTTAATTGTGTGATACTGTTTCTATAACTCTGATATCTAACAAAAACAAGGTAATATATATATATATATAAAACATCCAATTTTTCTAAAAAAATAAATAGTCAAGAATTTTCTGCACGGAAGTTGTTTACCTGTTTCTCCAGTTCATAAAATGTATTGCAGAGGACCCAAACAGCCTTTTCAATGTTGGAGAACTGGTTTCCCACTACAAGATCAAACGCAGCAGGATATGATCCATACATATCTAAGAAGGATGGGAAATCACAAGGTTGAAAAAGAGGCAACCCTGGCAGAGAAATGTTGTTGTGCTCCAGCAAGGGAAGTTTCAAATTTCCCTGGTGAACATGATGATACACACATTTAACTGACAAAGGTTGGGTGAGAAAAACAGCACAAGTTAGCCCAAGTTTCTTGGCAATATCAAGAGCCCAAGGCATGAATGAATCATAAACAACACAGTCAACTGGGTTGTTGCCAGAGCTAATGAGCTTCTCAAGGAGTTCTGAAAATGTTTGTGGCCCAATTTTCCAAAACCGATCTATGTATAGGCCTTAATTTTCTCTGGTTCTTCAAACCCACCATTGTCAAAACCATCAGAAATGCTCTCAAGAGCAATGGATGCAGCTAACTTGTGTATGGCCTTGCAGCAGAAGCGGGTTGTGACCAGTGTTACTCTCATCTCACCCCCATCATATTGCTGTAAACGCTTTGAGAACTGAAGCATCGGGTTTATGTGTCCTTGGTGTGGATATGCTAACACTAAACAATGCACTTGACTTGTCCTGCTTCCGTTCTCCATTAGTGCGTTGGAAAACTCTTGGGTCTGAAGCAATATGGTTGATGATCCCTTTGACCCTTTCTCTTTGTTCCCCTGCTTGTCTATGATTGTGTGTTTATCTGACATAGATTGCAAAAGTAGGTGATGATATATAAATATAAATTTCTAAAATATTATATTAAATGTTTCTTGGATCACCATGTAATTTAATAAATCTTGTCTCTATATTACTCCCCACTTCAGCTTATCTTAATACGTAATTCATTAAATACATTAAAAAAGTAATTTATTAAATTAATTAAAAATGAACAGTGAGAAAATATTAATTTTATAAATTCAAGAAAAGAAACAGTCATCAATAATTCATTATCAGTATTTGGGAAAAGATTGTGATAGAGTGTAGATATATATATATTTTTAATTTGTTTGTTTAATTGAAACTAACACGAATCTCAAATGGGAAGGGTTGTGTTAGGGGTGAAAATGAATTAGGTTACACTAAATTCTACTTAAATAAGTCCAGACTTAATTTGTAATATATTAATTTAAATTTGTCTTGTTATTTATTATAGACTTTTTTTTTAGACTTGGATTAGTCTGTTTATAAAAATATAAAAACTTGACATCATTCGAAAATTTGTTTAAAAAGACTTATATTATATGAAGTCATTTATAAGTCAATAAATATAATTTTTAATTTTAAATAAATATAATTTTTAACAAAATTGCTATATTTTGTATATAATAAAAAATATCATATTTTATATACAATAAATATATTATATTAATATATAATTAATAAATTATGGAAATATTATAATTTTTTATTATATATAAATATTAAATATTATTAAAAAATTCAAATATATTAATATGATTCTGTCACACTGAGTCAGATAATTGATATGCGAAGCATTATTAAAAACATGTAAAAAAAAGAATTAAAAACTGAAATTGCCATTGTCGCAGTACCCAAGCCCAAAAGCCCATATGATCTGACCCAGGCTTTACTGTATTGGGAATTTGGGAGCCCTTCTTCTTTTGACCAAAAATAATAATAATAAGAATTAATAAAGAAAAAAAACAAAGGTACTAAAGCAGAGTTTGTTCTACTTGACATGTCGATCTTTCCCTCTTTCGGAATCGAAAGTTTCAGTATGCTGGCTGCTCTGTCTGCCTATGATATGTTTTTCCTCGCTCACATCACCTTACCTGTTCTTCTTCTTGACTCTTGAGTCTCTCCTCTCCTACCCTTGAGCTTCTTGGGACGATGAACGCATCTATTATTGGTTTGTTTTCTACTTTTCTTCTTCCGATTTCTCTCTCTTGGCCTTGTTTTCGCCTGCACTTCACTGAATTGTTATGGTAACCTCATTTTTTCAGGGTATCTTACTTTGATAACCCGTTAAACATTTGTCTGTTTCTATTTTTTATAATAAATGTTCGAACTCTATAAACTATCACGCGTAATTAATAAAAGTTTGACAAGTTAAGGGTAGGTACCCACTTAAAAGACTAAGTAATCCCCTTGTCTTTATGCTACTTTTTCCCCCTTTTTTTTTAACCCCTTCTTTTTCTTCTTCTTCTTCTTTCTGACATTAGTATTATTATTATTGTGTGCAATATTGAAGATCCGTTGCAGGGAGATTTCCCTGAAGTGATAGAGGAGTATTTGGAACATGGGTGTATGAAATGTATTGCCTTCAATCGTCGCGGTACCCTTCTTGCTGGTAATTCTCACTTACCCATTTCTTTCTGGTTGTCCTTCTTTGATGCCTTTAGGACAATGTAGTGTTTGTTTATGCAAATAATCTTGTTTTAGAAAAAAAAAAAATGGGTTGTCGTTACAGATGGTTTTGTCTCTTTTGAATGGCGATTTTCAAGGTTAAAATAACGATTCCCCTCATTATATGTGGTAGTTATGCAGAATTTAAGGATTCTTTCATTAAAGATAGAGTGGGGTCACTGCTTAATTTCTAGTGGTTTGGCTTCGTCTCAAGTTATTGGCTTGGTAGTGGAGAAATTTTGTAATTGGTAGGAGTACATTTTGCCTTGTTGTTCTGGCAAATAGAGCAGCTGGTAAATTTTATATGCAGAATTTAAGCTGACTTTGTACGTAAGCGATACTCAATGACTTGACTTATTGTTACTTTACCTTTATAATTGCTCTAAGTACTGGAAAAAACTTGGTATGAATGATGTGGTTTGTTAGAATATCTTTAGAATGTCTTGGTAATTATTGTGTATATGTAATGTCGATTACTGCCCTAATTAAGGAACAATGTTAGGAGATAATTAGAGATTAGTACCCATGTATTTGTGGCTGTAATTGATTCTCCTGTGTGGTCTGGTTTAGACATAGAATTCAGCGGGTTTCCACCTGACAAACTCCAATCTGCTGTGCCCACTGCCCGGCGGCAGCTTTCCCTGCCATGCTTCAATTCCAGCAGTTTCTTTCCTCCTTGCACCTCAATTCCACTGAGCCCCCACTGCCACACGTCTTTCCAGCACTGTTCAGTTCTCCAGTGACCTCAGAAGTCCAGATTTGGCCACAAAACTGCCAGGATCATCACTGGAACCTACGGACCGGCTGGACCCTGAAGCGGCATGGTGGCACCGTTTGATTGATATTGACTTCACCATTTAATAGAGAAATTTTACTAAATAGTAATGGGTGTGTGTATTTTGCTTTGCTGTTCAAGAAAAGAAAGCAGCCAGTGTACTACAGAGAATTTAGGCAGGTTTTGCATGCAAGTGATACTCAATGAAATGGATGATAGTTATGTTACCATTTTAATTGCTCTATTTACTGTAAAAACATGGAATGATTTGGTTGATGGTTAAATTCATAACATGGTTTTCCTTGTTAATATCTAAATTTCATATAGAAAAATTAAGCAAGTTAACTTTTTAAGCAAGTGCTGCTCAATGTGATGGTTGATGGTTAAATTTTTTCATTGTAATTACTCCATCTTCTGAAAAAACATCAAATGAATAACTCAACATCAAAGGCCTATACTAGCGGGGGCGGCGCCTCATGTAAGGGTAAGGAGGCTTTGGCCATGCCCTTCCCCCCGAAATTTCCAAAGACTTTACATGTATTATTTTTTTTAAAAAATTTCTTAAAGATGGCCTGTCCCAACCTATCATTTTCAATTAGCCCAGTTCCATCACTGTATACTAGAATATGATTGTCAGCCAAGACGAGGGCTAACAGTGAATGTGTTCATTTGAGCATATGGTATATGAGGATTGGATAATTTTTTTAGCCTTTATGATTGAACTTAAAACATTACATTGGCTGTGAACTTGTTTGTTTTGTGACTGGAGGGAAAATGCAATGAGTATGATTTATGTAGTAAGTCATTGCCTTTGATGAATACATGCTAAATCAAGTATGTTCTCTGCTTCCTTTTCTCTACTTTGCTGTTTTGCAATTTGCCAGAGACTGGACACTAATATGATGAAGCATTTGTTATTAAAAATTATCATACGCTCAGGTCAAATGCTTGGGCTTGTTAGTCAACTGAAAACATGGATAATGGAAAATTGTTTTGTGCAACAGTCAATCTTCTGACAATAAGGTGGAAGAGGTTCAGATGGGGGTTGTTGAAGATATGCCTGGTTTGGGGTGAGGATTTGTATGGATTATGATGGCAGGTTTTGTAATATGTTACTGGGCTTGATGGTCTGGAAAGGAAAATGGTATTGTTTCTGGTGATGCTAATTATTTGAAGAATTTCGGTCTACAAGCAGGCAGAATATTGTTGGGACTAATCTTGGCATATATGCTGGTGCCTGGTGGTGAGTGGGGATTAAAGCAATACCAGCAATGGCACTAGTTAGCAAACCCAATGCATAGAAATGATAGAAACTGGAAACTCTTTTCTCTCTCTCTCTCCCGCTCTCCCTCTCTCTCTCTCTCTCTATATATATATATATAAGTTGCACAATACGATAATCAGTCATACTGATTATGTTTTTCCAATCTCGATGTCATGCGTAGGCACTTGATGTGTATTTGGTGATGTATTCCTTGTATTATGGTTAACTCAATTCTTGTATTTTCTAAAGAACCTTCCTGGTGTAAATGTTAGGATGCAAGTGGTTATAAACTTATAATGCGTCAAACTCTTTTGGACAATCATGCATGGGGTTCCATGATCTCACTTTCTTGTTTCAACCTTTACTCTTTATGATGGAGTAGCTTTTGTTATATCTAAAACTATTGGCCAGTGTTAGCAAACTAAGTTCATTGTGAAATTCATACTTTAAAGGGTCTGTTTTTCTTACCTTTCAGTGAGGGTAAAAGTGCCTGGACTTTAATTATGTGCTGGCTGTAACGTTTATTCTTTTTTTCATATGGTGATTGCTTTTGTGGTCAATGAATTAGAACCTTTGTGATTGTGAATTTGATCAAGATATATGTGCACTGCAGGTACTCAGTTTGGAAAAGCAAAATCCATTGATTTTAAGTATTTGGTGTAATAACATTCTGAATAGATTTTATTTACACAACTTTTTTCTTTTGGGATTAGATTTAAGGAGAAATTATTATCTGTGTATTTCTTTCTGATTTATGTAGTAGTTCTTTTTTTGAATCATAGACTTATTGCATACTGTGTGCGAATACTTTGTGCCTATTTATTTGAATATGGGTTGGATAAATATTACAGCAAGTGTTGAACTTTTATGAATTATTAATTGGAGGTATTATACATTATCTACTTTCTGACTTTTGATTCTTGATTTGGTCAATTGAATCAGCTGGGTGCAATGATGGAAGTTGTGTTATCTGGGATTTTGAAACCAGGGGCATTGCTAAAGAGCTTCGAGATAATGAATGTTCTTCTCCCATAACAAGTATCTGTTGGTCAAAGTGTGGTAATCGAATTCTTGTATCAGCTGCTGACAAGTCGTTATCATTGTGGGATGTTATCAGTGGTAAGAGGATAACAAGAATAGTTTTGCAACAAACCCCTCTACAAGCTCGTCTTCATCCAGGTTCCTCTACACCATCTCTCTGCTTGGCATGCCCTCTCTCATGTGCTCCAATGATTGTTGACTTGAATACGGGAAACACAACTTCGCTTAAAGTTTCTGTCTCAGATATATCCAATGGACCAACCCCTGCATCACGCAACAAGTGTTCTGATGGAATTACCTCCTTTACACCCACTGCTGCGTGTTTTAGTAAGTATGGCAATCTGGTTTATGTGGGAAACTCAAAAGGGGAAATTCTTGTAATTGATTATAAAGATGGTAAAGTGCGTGCCATGATTCCTATCTCTGGTGGTTCTGTAGTAAAGAACATTGTGTTCAGTAGGAATGGACAGTATCTACTAACAAACTCAAATGATCGAATAATCAGGATCTACGAAAATCTTCTGCCCTTGAAAGATGAAGTTAAAGCCCTTGATGACCTGAATGAGAACCTCAATGATCTAAATGGTGTTGAGAAGCTGAAGGCTGTAGGATCAAAGTGTTTAACTTTATTCCGGGAGTTTCAAGATTCGATCACAAAGGTGCACTGGAAAGCACCCTGTTTCAGTGGTGATGGTGAGTGGGTTGTTGGTGGTTCTGCTAGCAAAGGAGAGCACAAGATATACATATGGGATAGAGCTGGGCATCTTGTGAAAATCCTTGAAGGACCTAAAGAAGCCCTTATTGATTTAGCTTGGCATCCTCTACGTCCTATTGTTGTATCTGTTTCTTTGAATGGCATAGTTTATATCTGGGCTAAAGATTACACTGAGAACTGGAGTGCATTTGCTCCTGATTTCAAAGAGCTTGAGGAAAATGAGGAGTATGTGGAGCGAGAAGATGAGTTTGATTTGATTCCCGAGACTGAGAAGGTAAAAGAGTTTTATAGATTGGTCATGCAGGTCTTCTGTTTCTTTCTTTTCTCCTTTCCTTTTTTAGTCCTAATCCTAAGTTCATATGCTTGCAGGTAAAAGGATCTGATGTTAATGAAGATGAGGAGGTTGACATTGTAACAGTGGAGAAAGATCCTGCTTTCAGTGACTCTGATATGTCTCAAGAAGAGTTATGTTTCCTGCCAGCAACTCCAAGTCGTGATGTTCCTGAACAGCAGGACAAGTTCGTAGAAAGTTCTTCAAAGCTGGCGGACAGCAATAACTCTGGATCCCCGCTTTCAGAAGAGGCTGGACCAAATGGACATATGATGAATCATGCCTCAAGTCCAGTTGAAGGTAACATCACGCCTTGCACTATATACTTGTAACTGAGTATTTGGATTCTTAAGAATCCCAATTTCTAAAAAAAAAAAGAAGTATTGAACCACCAATTTGTAACTCTGGCATTTGAGTTTTGGTTTCTTCCCCATGTTGTGTTTGGAATTTGCACCTCTGAACTACATAGACTCTGTTATTAAAAACAAGAAGGTACTTTTGTGTTTGCATTTTTTAAATATGGCCTTTAAAATTTCTTTTGCAGATGATGCTGGGGGAACACGCATTAAAAGAAAGCGGAAACCTTCAGAGAAGGTGTTGGAGTTGCAGGCTGAAAAAGTCAAGAAACCCTCAAAATCTAGCAAATCATCAAAATCTAAAAGTAAATCTTTGGTTGATCAGGATAATGGTAATGGTTTTTATGGTGATGAGGTTTCTGATGAATAATGGCAGATTGTGAATTATTTTATATAAAAACATATTTTACTATAATTTCTTGTCTTTCGTTGTTTTTCACTTCTGATAATTCATGCCTTTGCACAATGTTATTTTTCCTGCCACTCCTCCCTTTCTACCCCTGCCCTAATTTTTCAAGTTGGCATTGGCCTAGTGAAAGCTGGTGTGTATACGGTTTCTGTCTATCCTGCGGAGCAAGGAATTTTCATCAGATAGGTTCGAGTCCATATTAATATGATTGAATTGGTCATGAAAGGAGACGTTTTGTTCCTTATATAGATTGAATTCAACCCAATGTAACTTGTTGAACTGTGTTCAGCAGGATTAAGTTTCTCAACGTGTTTAATTTATTAGTGATTCTATTTGAAATTCACATGTGCCATTTCAATAGTATAGAGTAAGTCCAGTGGCACCCTATTTGCACCCATTAATTACACTCATGCAGGGTTACGACTTCTCATTGTGTGAAGCTGGCACCATACACGAGGACAAGTAAAATGTTGCTACCCTGCACTAGGGCCAGTGATGTGTGTGCCAGGTGTATAACTAAATTTATATATAGTTTCTTTTAAATATTATATTTTTAAGAAATATTTTGTATTTGACTATTAGAATTCACTTTTTTAAAGTGAGTTTATTTTTAAAGTAAAAAAAAATTTATCTATTCTTAATTTAATAAAGTATTGTGATTTTAATTTATTAAATGATTTAAAATAATATATATTTATTTTTTGATTTTAGAGATAAATTCATTTTAAAGAAATTTTTTCCTTGACTATTAATAAACTGTTTTTCACATTTGGAAGTGGTTTCTTTAGGATATTGGAGATCATTAAGTGTTATTATGGCTTATTAGACCTATTGATACCCTTATTCTTGATGATGCGTAAGTTCATTGACTTCTTTTGTTTCTCGTATGAACATTTGTCTATGACCCTTGTCTTAAACTTATTTCTTCATTAATTCGATTTAAAAGTATGCATTTGGGATGGAACATTAATATTTTTGGTGTATCCGCCCCCTCCCCCTCCTTTTTTTTTGGGGTTAGGTATGACTGGCCTAGAGTGAATGAATAGTCAACTAATCTAAGCCGGCAAGAAATGCATATGATAATGTTTGCGTTTGTATTTTTGGCATATTGTTTTGATTATTTTTTATTTAATTTGGATACAATACAACTCGACTTGAGTGATACCATTCTAACACCATGCAATTTGCGTTGATATGGCTTGGAAACATTCGATGCAGAAGCCAAATTTCAGCAATAAAATGTTGAGGGTATTTTATAGGAGTGACAATGGATCAGGTATCCAACCCGATCCACCCCAGCTTGATCCATTGGATTAGATCCTTTTAGATCCAAACATAACTTCAATCCGATCGGGTCGGGTCTTTAAAAAGTCCATTGGATTTTTGGATCATAATGGATACCCAATCACTCTATCCTCTAGCGAACCCTAGAATTGATTTGGGAATTTCCCATTCTCAATTTAACGATTTCAAAGCAATGTATTGATTTATTTTTGCACCTTATTTTAGATTTTATTTCCCGGCGAGAACCAATTAAATTTCTTTAGCAACACAACACCGATTTCGCTTCTCGAGTCAGGCTTCAAATTTCGATTCAAATTTATTTTACAAGATCATAAATAACTGCGAAAATAATATCGATTATTTCATCCAATGAAGATCATAAGAGTTGCTGCTTCGATCGCTGCCCAGAGATCGGAGTTCATGGTCGTATGTTCAAATCAGCACGCTTCTGTACATTCAGATTGGAGTTGCGGCTTTGCCTTTTGCTGTTTCAGCTTGTAGGCGTGAGTGATAGGCAGATTCTCCACCTTCGACGGTTGCGACGATGGCGCGGCCTCCACCGAAGCCATCTCTGTCGGTTTCGTAGCCTTACAAATTTTGTATTTTCTTTTTTTTACATCTTTTTTTTTAAAATGTCTACATTTTCTTCGTTCTTCCTTCATGGGCATTTTCCGGTGGCGCTGCCTCTGTCTTCTGCTTGCCGGCGGCTTTCGAAGCACGTGGATCCTCGACTTTCGACTATGGCTCTGGTTGAATCTTAGTGAATCGAGTGGCAAACAGAGCGATTGATTTTTCTGAATCAAAAAGAAAATCGGGTCGAGTTGGATCTAACTCGATCTATGACCATTTGGATCTGTTCAATTTCGGATCGGGGCCCTGAAATATGAATTTGTTTGGAACGGATCGCGTTTGATCCAAACCCTGAAAATTAACATACCTAGTATTTTAGTTCCAAAACACAACTTCGCCCACCCTTTTCCGATTATGAAACGTGAAAATTAGATCGGATGGCAAATTGGTGAGCCTTTCGATTCAGGATCAAGTAGTTCAATGGGTTATATAAGCTAGTCAAATAAAATAATATCATAAAAATAAGTTACATACAATAGCATGAAACCTACAAAGGCATTTATAAAATGTGAAAAAAAATTGAGAATTTATTAAGGTTGTGTTTGGAATTATTAAAATTGGAATTTATTTGATTATATTTGAATTAAATTGAATTGATTTGATTTTGAAAATTAATTTTCATGTTTGAAACCTATTTTATATAATAGGATTTGAATTAATTTGCAAATCAATTTTTATGTTTAGAATAACTTAAAATAAATGAATTTATTTTGTTTTAATAATTTTACTTTCTTACCTTTAATTAGAATAGATAGAATAAGTAGACAAATAAGGATAATTTGTTAATTCAAACAATTGAAACTAAAATCAAATCAAAAGCACTCAAATTCAGCCCAATTTAACTGGATTTTCAAATACATCCAACTTAAATTAAAAGGACTTCAAAATCAAATCAAATCAAATACACACAACTTAAATTAGGCATATTATATATAGATGGAAAGCTTGTGATGTCTATCATGTTTGTCATAAACTAAAAATGTTAGATCTTACAAACCATGCAACCAATGACCACGAAATTTTAAGTGCGTGTTTAGGTAATCATTGAGACCACATTCTATGAATTTCGTAATCTAATATTATGGTCTATACAGAAGTCTATCACGAAATGGTTTTCAAAGTAAGTCATGCATGACGGGATAAAAAAATTAAAAAATAAAAACATCTTAACTCATGAAAAAATATTGAGGGAAGCATAAATTAGGCTCTGATACCAATATCGGATGATTTAAGCATCAGTGGAAATTGATACATGCTTCAAGTTCTGGATTTTTCAATTTCTCGGGTTTCCAAGTTCTCCAATGATGTTGTCCCGCTCAAAATGGTTTGGGACTTAATTACTAGAACCAGATCTTGCTTTTCACAACAAACTAGGGTTACACTCCCAATAGTGTATATTACATGTGTCTCAATTGGTGTCTCCTAATTTGATAACAGCTAGTCTTCTAATTCAAAGTCCAATTCTAATTAAGAGTCGAATGTCTTTATGAATAATCATCTCTTATTAATTAATGGTTCAGATAATTAATCATTGATGCTTGTTTTACAATATTGAAAAGAAACTTATGCAAAAAATCACGTGAAAGGAAATAGAGATGCATTTATCTATGGTCTTGCTGAGGAACGTAGCTTGTAAGAAACATAAACACCTACCGCCACCACTAGAACCGTTGCACTCGTATATATTAGCATCTGCTTATCTTGTTCATTGAATTTGAACCTTTCAAGCAGACTTGTCATAACCTTTCTAGGAATCCCTTCATTATCACTATATTTACCATTCATTTCCTTTTCTTTGCCCTTTCCCTTCTCGCTTTCTGCAGATTCTTTTGTTTCTTTTTTGTTTTCCATTTCAGTAGCTGAATCATCCATCACATCCTTCTGAGGTGGCTTTTCTGATGCAGAAATCTCCCTACTATCTTCCTTAGTTTCTTTCTTTTCAACCCTTTGCTTTTCACCGTTTTCAGCAATTGCCCCTGCAAACTTATCTTCTGTTTGATGTATGGAATCTCTTGTACTTGTCAATTTTTGAGGAATTCCTTGTTGGCCCTTTTGAGGCCTAGAATCACTTGTGGCATTTGGTGGGGTTAGAGTCTCATCAGCTTGTTTTTTACTCTCAATTTTTTGTTTTGGTTCCTGAGAAATTTCCACTTTACCCTTTTCAGCTTCTACCTGATCAGCAGCAGTGGTTCTTTCTTGTTCAACTGCGGTATTAGATTTTGGAGGAATGGCCTCCTGGACCATTTCAGGTTTTGGTTCAGTTGTTTGTATTGGAGACTTGGGTGCTTCTTGTTCAGTTGGTTTCAGTTCTTTAGGGACTTCCCTTAAAATGACCTTCTTTGGCATTATAACACTATAAATTCCTCCTTCAAACTTGCCCTTAAGATTATTCACATCACAATTCACAGGAACTGGATATGCAATATTGAAACGGTTGAATCTGTTATCACCGAGTGGTCGTCCACCAAAAACCCTAACTCTTCTATAATCGAACTCAAATTTAGCACCTATATGCTCCCGTTCAAAACCTGTAAAAGCAAAGACATGGGAGACAACTTGGTTGTGCAAAATGTTCTAATAAAAAAAATATTTTTTTCTTTTTAACGATATATATATAGACACACACACAAATTCATTAGTCATGATACATATATTTCTCGTGCAAAATCTTCTATTGTATAAAAAAATGTTAAGTGCACATCATTATATATATATATATATATATATATATATATATATATATATATATATATATATATATATATAAAATGCTCTCACATAACAATGTGGTAGAATCTGCAGAAAATAAAGTAACACTAACAATGATGAGACAGTAAAAATACATATGTGAAATGATGTATGAATAAGTATGTGTGTGAGTAGCATTACTCATTAAATAATATAGGCCACTAGATAATTTTTCAAATGTCCAATGAATGTAGTAATGTCATAATATTAAGATTTAATATTTGAAGATTATTAACATAGTTAATATCAAATGGAGGCAAAATAACGAGTTAGGTTGTTACATAACGTATGAGGTGAAGATTGTTAGTTTGTTGCATTTTAATGAAAATTCTGAAAAGAAACGCAGATTAAAAAGAAAAGCAAGAACATGGTTTTGTGGCTGATGAGGTAATTAAGTTAGCAAAACAAACCAGGAAGGTGAATAAGCAGGAGCTGTGATTCTGGGGTCATCTTTGTTTCTAATTTAGGCTGGAAATCATCATAGGTAAGGTCGGATTGCAGGGTAGACATTTGCAATAATCGCCTTTTGTTTATCTCGTCTTTGTTTCTATTTCAGCAAAGTATGGCAATACTTTAATGGAACTTGAATTGTATTTAATTGTGTGTTCCGATATATATTTATAGTGAACTGCTCAAGAGTTGATGATGTTGGGTTTTCTTAAGAATGAAACTATTCCTTTTTTACTGCTTTGCATTATGACATGATTAAACTTCGAATTCCCCCTAGTCCTCTGTGACTATAACTTATATGATAAACAAAGTAAAAGTTCTTTTTTTGGCTCATACACTTAAAATTCGAGAGCAATATATTGATATATTGATTATTTTTAGGTTGGAGATAGGTAGAGGTGTGGAAAGGGATATAAATTTCGTAATACATATTAGTACTCATAATGGGCTCGTTTGATTATATATAATTTTTAAAATAAGGACTTATATTTGAAAAATAAGTTCTTAACAATGTTGTTAAATATGTTTGGATGCCATCTTAAAAAAAATGAAGATAAAAAAAAGTAGTTTAAACACTTATTTTAAAAGTTAACAATCACAAGCTTCTAAAACAAGTGGAATACCATCTAATATTTCAATAATCAAGTTGTAAAAAACGTAATTATTTCAATAATGAAGATAAAAAAAAAATGATTTTAAGTGGTTTAACCATATAAAAAAATTACTTTTATATTTAAATTACTAAAATAAATATAATGATTAAAACAATTATTTGATTTAAGCTTTATATCTAAAATAAAAAAATCTCAACAACTAAGAAAAATCAACGTGCTTTTGCTCCATTAACTTTTTTCTCCAATTAAAAGCTATTGATTTTTTCTTTTCTTAAATCCAAACACGTTGCATGATGTGTGCAACAGTTGAAATAGAAAAAAAAGTTTTTGGTTCAGCTAAATCTAAAGTGATTTTAATATTAGTGATTATTAGTATAAATACTTTTTAAATATTACATCTAAATAAAAATTAAACTTTAAAAAAAATCAAAATAAGTACATTTTTCATAAATATATCTAAACGAGCCCGATATATATTGTTTCAAGAAGCTAGTGTAGTTTTTTTTTTCCCGGTATTACGGCCTGGTGGATCATTTCATTTCAGAAGCATAATGTGAATGATTTTTCTGAGTAGGACTTAACTTTTCTTGTGTTGGACAAAAGACTCTAATCTACTTTAGAAGTATTGATCAAGGTTGATTAGGCTTGTCCTTTTAACTTGAAATTATAAGATAATCGTTCTTTACTTTAGAATAGTGCTGTACATGTTTTTTTGGTAATTAACTATACATTTGGATCCATATGTTAGAGCATTAAGAGAATATAAGTGTAATCAAAGTATGTTTGTTAATCATCAAAAATTAAAAATGAAAGACCATTTATGGGATTTGGAGCTTAAATGGCCTTGACTGCCAAAGGGTTTAGCTCTGTCTTTGTTCGAGGTCAAAATTTTCCACACTCCCAAGTTTTGTCCCATGTCTCCTTGTAAACTTTGTTCTTTCTTCTAGTTAGGGAGGCATTTGGATTCACAAAGGACTCTCATCAATTGGCTATAGATCGTTGGTGTGAATGGAAACGGGTTTAAGTTGCACCGCAATCAAACTCGTGTTGTCGCGCAATGGAGAGATATGAGAATTCGAAAGTAAATAATGATAGGAAATGTTGGCTCAAAATATGCATATTTTCATTTTTATTTTTTTTAGAATAAATACACAAATTGGTTCATAAATTGTATAAATTATGTGCATCTGGTCTCTAAAACAATGTGTATGCTCAATTAAGTCATCGAATTTGTAAAATGATTCACACAATAGTCTTTCCATCAGTTCATGTTACGGAGTTTTAATGGACATGTTGATGTATCATGTTAAGTGCACATGTGACACATTAGTCTCTGTTAGTGATGTTAAGATAACATGTTAACAGTGAGAAAGTGATGAACGAGTAAAATGACGTCATTTTCTCCTAAAATCCCAAAACACAGTCATTTGGTTAGGAATCAAATTCTGTGCATTGAACCTAAAACTCCCCACCCTCAAAACACAGTCGTTTTCCCTCTTCCTCTCTAACGGTCATCTTTGAAATGGGGAATAACAGGGTAGTCGAGCCCTGAATCTCTAATCTGCCAAATTTGCTTCATATCCCCAAGCTTCCTAATTTCTCAAAGCTCCTTGAAGTCATGAAGACACCGATGATGTCTACTATAAATGTGTGCAATTTTAGTGAGAAAATCGCAGTAATGTACCTTTGTAGTTGTGGGATGAAGTTAAGAAAGATTCAAAGACTAATCTTGGTGGAAACAATATCGTAGGACAAAAACAGAGGAGACCACTTATATTAACCAACATGAATCTTCACAAACATAAGCTTCACGAATCTTCAATAGTGAGATGATGGAGAGGGGACGAGGGAACCACTGCAAGTAACAGCTTTGATGACTGATTAATGGGGGACAACACCTTGAAAAAGGAGGGAATTAGAAGGAAACGATGAATGATTTTGGGGGGAAATTGGGAGAAGTTTTGGGTAGTTAGGGTTATGGTTAAAAACAACTGTATTTTGGGATGAGAAATCTTGGATTCAATACACATAATTTGGTCTCTAACTAAATGATTGTGTTTTGGGATTTTAGAGAGGAAAACAACGTCATTTTGCTCTTTCATCACTCTCCCACTGTTAATATGTAATCTCAATTCTACTAACGGAGACTAATGTGCCACATGTGTACTTAACGTGACATATTAGCACGTTCGTTAGAGCTCCACAACATAAACTGACAGAAGGATTAACTTGTGAATCATTTTACAAATTTGAGAACTTAATTATGCACGCATATTTTTTTTAGGGATCAAATGCACATAATTTGTATAATTTAGGGATCAATTTATATATTTATTCTTTAAAAAAAAAAAGAATACAAGTACTAATTCCTAGGGATGTTCATGTCCAAATCAATAAAAAAAAGAATCGTTGAACCGATCCAAAAACGAAAACTGATCAAAACGGAATTATTTTGGTTGGTTTGGTTATTTTTTCTAAGAAGTGATAAGTTCGGTTATATAAGTCCAACCTGATATAAATCACATTATTTTTTATTGATTAACTTTTTGACTTAAAATAGATTTAAATTAAACTGCAAACACTCTGTTAATGCCAAAATGGAAAAAATATTTTTTTATTGTTTGATTTATAAAAACAATGAAATGGTGGAAAAATGTAATTTTGAAAAAAAAAAAAACACATTATGAGAATCATGGTTGCAGAATGCCCGAACCAAAATTATTTAAGAAAATAACGCAAGACAAGACATAAGGAAGAATACGCCACAAAGAAGTCCAGTCAAAATCTTCAAGAATTTTCAAAAGAAAAATTCTTCACTCTACTAAGATATTATCTTTTGCTTGTTTTCAATTAATACTTCAAAGAACCAACAACTAAGAAATGGGATTAGCCAGCACATATACTCACCAAGCTAGTGTTTAATTAAAGAGAAATTTGAGAAGTTCAAACACTTAAAGAAAATTACAAATTCATAGGGGATGTTGAATGTTAATTTGTTTTTTTCACTAAATATTTGACTAAGTATAATGTTTCTTAGTTCTATGGTAGTATTAGTTCTATGTCATTGGAATTACACTTGCATTAGTTGATCTTAGAGCTATGTAATTGGTCACCGTAGTAGTCTCGGAAAAATGGAGTCTAGAATTATCCCTTGAGTAGTATAAATAGATGAGAGTTTGGGGTTGGTAGCAAACAACCAAAAAATAAGATGATGTCTCCTTTCATATCATTTCTTCAAAACCACTCTTCTTGAGTTCCAATTACCTTTTTTTTTCAATCCCCCTCATTTATCTCCAACAGTAACAACATAATTGGACAGGAAAGGTTCCGTTTACCATTATCTTAAGTATCCCTAATTTGAAGAGCACTATCAGAAATATGAACCACATCAACCAAGTTGCATAAAAGAGTCATATAAAAAAAAATAACTCCATTTTCTCACCATCATCTAACGAAGAGTCATACAAAAAAAAAAAAGTGTGGTGAAAAATTATGTGAGATGGATCTCCCCCCCAAAAAAAAAACAAAAGTTCCCACCTCGATCCAGCTCTATTATTTTTTTCACAAAATTAATAATAAAAGAATGTGGATCCATACTCCAAATTCTTTTAAAAACATTTAAAACGTTATTATACTAAGCCACAAGATGGTCAGAATTTGCTATAACATAAGAGTAGTTATTAGATGGAATTAATAAAGTGATAGGACCACAAAAATATTTAAAAGTCAACTAAACATACCACATCATTAGCAAAAATTCTAGTTCTCTAGTTTTTTTCAAATTATAATGTAGTTTGCTTTGAAGTTTAAACTACTTCACTTATCAACTTACCGCACCAAGTCCCACGTCTGAAATGATAGCTTATTTTATATAATCAATCAAGTAGGATTACAACTTTGTGTTTGCTGTTCGTATAGAATATGAATCATGGGTTGTGACGTGCTCTTACGCCACCATGATTTGAATTACACTTTATCATTACATGTGCGAGTGACAGAAAGGATTAATAGTTTTAGGTTCTCCCTCAAGAGGCAAACCTATAGGATACATAAGCTCCCAATGCAGCAATGACTAGAACTGCAGCACCCATATTTACACCTAAATGTTTCTCTTCTTCATTCCATTTCGCTTCTGCTATTCTTGTGACAACCTGGGAAGCAGAAGCAACCAATTCTCTTATTCCAATATTCCGTACAGTGTCAATCATATCCTCTTTGCTGTTCTCTGAAACTTTTGGAGCAGAAGGTTCTGCCCAGATTTCTTTCTCTTTAAAATTACCCTTCTCCATATCATAAGGCTTCCCATCTTCTTTAACTTCTTTATTTGAGATCCTTTCCTTCTCAGCATCTTCTTCAGCCTTAGTTCCCACAGTCTTTTCCTCTAATTGCTTTTTCACTGTTGCTAGTTTGGTCTTTAGCCTAATTTCCTCTTCACGTTTTTCTTCTGCTGGGTCTCTGGTAACCGTTGTTAATGTAGGTTTTGGCTCAACTTCCTCTTGATGACCCTTTTGAGGCTTTTCATCTATTTGGAATTTGGTTGCCACTGTTAGTGTTGGTTTTGGCTCAAATTCCTGTTTTCCCTTTTGAGGCTTACCTGTTACTATAGGTCTTTTTTCAGTTTCCTCTTGACCCTTTTGAAAGCTACCATCCCTAATGGGTTCTGGAGGGATCAAAGCTCTCAACCCCTTCTCATCTTCAGGCTTTTGGCTCTCAATAGGCCTCTGAGATGATGTGTCTTCCTGAGTACCCTTTTGTGCCTTCAAGTCATCAGGGCCTTTTACAGGGCTTGCAAGTGAAGCACTTTTCTTGTCTCCAATTGGTTCTTCCACTTTAGTAGTTGTATATTGTGGTGGAATGGTCTCTTGGGATTTTTCAGGCTTTGCTTCAGCTACAGGTTTCTCTGAAGGATCTGGTGGACCTTTTTCTTGGGTTGTTTTCACTTGTGGATTAGGAGCAACTTGTGAAGTGAACTTCTTTGGCATTGTTAGGATGAGAGTTCCAAATTCAAACTTGCCTGCTTGAAGTGTCTCTGCCTCACAATTCTCAGGAACAGGATAATTTTGATCAAATTTGCTCCATCTATTACCTCCAATCGGTCGTTCTCCTGTAATCCACACCATTCGGGAAGAGGCTACATATGTAATCTTTATACGCTCCTTTGTAAAACCTGCAAAAGCAGAAGAGAAAGATAATATTAATAATTTACATCACGGTCAATCCGTTTAAAATGTTTTTTAATTAACAACAACTAATTTCAATCTGATCCACAAAAAATAATCAAAATTTTATCGTTATCTAGTGCAAAACTTTCACCTTACAGTCAATTTAATAAACCTTTTAAAAGAAAAATTCTTATATATATACTCTTTAAATATTTTATTTAATAGTTATATATATATATATATTTAAAATAAAATAAGCTAATTCAAAGTTTATCAATATGTATAAATATTTTCTATTAAATAAAAAACTCTTAATTGTGTTTATTTTCATTTAAACAAGTCATTAAGAGTTTTTTATTTAATAGATAAATATTTAGTACATATTTAAAACTTTGAATTAGCTTATTTTATTTTAAAAAGTTTATATATATATATATATATATATATATATATATATATATATATATATATATATATATATTCTTATAACTAGTTATGCTACTCATGCAATGCATAACTTGTTTAAATGAAAATAAACACAATTAAGATTTTTTATTTAATGATAAATATTTAGTACATATTTAAAACTTTGAATTAGCTTATTTTATTTTAGAAAGGTTTATAGTCAAAATGTTTTAAATAAAACGTTAAAGTTAAAAAGTTATTTTAGTACAAAATAAATCAATCTGACATACTTAGAATTATAATTTTATAAAATATAATAGAGTGATTCATATTTAAAATTTAATAATTATATTTCTCAATTTTGTTTTGTTTGTTTGTAACAATATTCATATTATTCTTATTTAAAAAAATTAAAAAAAAAAAATAAGAAAGGTTGAAAAAATAAAAAATTAAAAAATATACGAATCGGAGAAATGAAAAGTAAAAAAGATATAATTAAAAAGAATTTAAAAATTTAAAATTTAGGAAAAAATGCCACATGATAATTGTAGTGAAACAAATTTTATATTATTGTTATTATAATATAAAATAATTCAACCTCCATTGAAAACTTAACATATGCATAAAAGTTCATCTCATAATGTGCTAATCAAGATTTTTTTTTACTATAATCTTATATGTATTAATAAAAAATTATGACGCATCTTATGGTAATTAATGTTATTTGTATAAATAAAATAAAAGTACATATATTATTAATAAAATATGTAAAAACTAAATAAAATTATAATATTGTTCAAATATTCTTTTCATTAGAACATGCAAGATTAGAATTAAAAGATAATATAATTTATAAATAAGTAAATGAATAGTACTTAAAGGGCATTCTAGTAATGTGTATTTTTTTCATCTATTTAATATTAATTTATGTAATAAAGTATATATTTATTTAATGTATTGTAAATTAATGCACTTTCATTGTTATTTAAAAAAAAAAGTAAAAACTGAAAGATTGAAAAAAATGAAAAGCCACGGAAAATATGAAAGAGAGGAATA
The DNA here is from genome assembly GCA_029884605.1 of Ormosia emarginata. NCBI lineage: Eukaryota > Viridiplantae > Streptophyta > Magnoliopsida > Fabales > Fabaceae > Ormosia > Ormosia emarginata. The sequence goes on along the minus strand of JAQQTP010000089.1, from coordinate 41,708,204 downwards.
AAAAGTCAAAAAATTAATTGCTATTAAAAAATCTTTGAAAAACAACCATAAAAATATATGAATGAGAGAAATGAAAAGTCAGAAAAAAAATGAAGTTATAATTAAAAATAAAAATAAAAATAAAAATTTAGATAAAATACTATGTGGCGATTTAGTGGAAGAATTTTAGTAATATAATATAGATAGATAGATAAATAGATTAAGAAAAATCATCAGTAAATTGGCAAGCAAGAAAAAAGAGAGTGTAATAATTAACAATACTCGTATACATGCACGCACCAGGAAGATAGACATGCAGAAGGTAAGCTTCCGGGTTTTCTTTCATCTCTGATTTGGGCAGCAAAGTCTCATACACACGACGAGCAGAAGGTTGTGTCCGGAAAGTTGGTGTTCTTGGCCTCTGAGCCATTGCTCTAGAATCTGTGCTATATATTAGTTTTATACCTCACCAAATTGTGATTATATGCTTTGAATTCGACTAGGTGGGTTATTGGTTTGGTTATATGTATATTTATATACATGAAGCTATGGACATTGCTGGGGTTAAACGGGTTTCTTGTCAAAGAGACTATTCCTTCTTGTACGTTTTGGTTCGTTAATGTAAATGGGTTGGGATTTCCCCTTCCCTTGCTGAGCTAGAATTATGTATTAGGTATAACTTCTTTGGCAAAAAATGTAATTGTTCTTTGTTTTGCCCAACACTTGCAAAGCTAGCCATCCACGGAGGCTTTTACAATGTTATATAGAGGGGATAGAGCATCGATGTCACTAAAAGAAATTCAATCTTTAGCAGCGGTATTTATTGGTGGATCCAGAGCTGTCATTAATCTTGGTGATTTCTGAAATTTATTATAGAGAAAAAAATAATTTAAATTTCCAACAAAAGAAATAATAATAATTTAAATTTTTGGTAAAATAATCTGTCAAAAAAAAATAAACTGCCAATTTTTTTTGGAAAATAATCCGCTAATAATTCCCTCAGTTTCTTTTCTGTATATTTTCCAGAAGATTAAATTCGTCAAAAAATTCCTCCAACTTTCAAGGAGAAGTGTCAACTAATTTTCGACGAATTTTTTATCGGAAATAACACGTCGGTTACTCAGGTAAGGAGTCAATTACATATTTTGAGGTTTTCAGTGGAAATTTTTTTATTGAAAGTCATGCGAGGCACGCTTCCCTTCCATTTCTGTGATGATTTCCACATTCTTCTCCCCTTGTTCCTCCTCTCCCCCTCCACCGTGAGAAGCCATGCGAGGTCGGCTTTCCTCATTTCTGCATTCTCACTGTGCGACTCAACCACCGTGTGCATCCTCACTACAACCATGACGTGAGAGAACCCAAGAACAATGAGAAAAGGTAACCTTATTTCCCTCATCAACTTTAGCATCTCCTCTGCCAAATCGTTCACCACATTGTTAGCCTTTTTCATATTCTTCTTTGTACGTGGATGGTGCATGGGAAGTGTGGACAATGCATGGGAGACAGGAAGTGCACAGGAGATGTGGGTAGACGTGGTGCATGAGATATGGGTGCATGGCTTCTCGGTATGTTTATTTTGTTTGTTTTTTATTTCAAATGTTATATTTGTTTATAATATATATATGTATGTGTGTGTGTGTGTGCGTGCTTAAAGACGCACGCGCGTGTGTGTGTGTGTTATTTGTGTATATTTATATGTATGGTATACTATTATTTGTTGGTGTTTATATATTGGTATGATAGATAATTCTCTATTATGATGTTATAAGATTACGTAACATAGTAATATGTTGTGGTTATTAACACTTATTTGCATCCATGTTGTGTTTGAATTATTAAAATAATTAATGTTCTACTGAATTAGGAAGCTCTAAACCTTAAGTTAGACGATATTAATCTTACATGATAGGTTAAGTGACTCTGAGCAATCTAGGATTTGATTGCTCAAATAACTTATCTTTTGTCATCCACTGGTAGGGAGGATGCTGACTCTAGTGATAAGATTATCATATGGTAAATGTGATAGAAAATTTGAGTATTAACACGAGTTCACCTCTTATGATGATAAGGAGAAGACTAGGTAGGATGATGTAAGAAAATGAAAAAGAAAAACATTGCAGATTTAAAAAATAAATTTATATGCTTTTGCGAAGTAGATTTTTTTACTGACAAAAGTCGCATGGTGAAGTAGTTGGAGAATATTAGAATAAGACAGAAATCGAAAACAAACTAAATCGATGTAAAGAATGATTTCAACAACGTGGATAAAATTGTGGGCTTGACATCATTAGAATTGGGAAAGTTGAATGGGTAGTGCCTAGATTATTGCCCTTGCTGGTGACACCGAAAACGTGTGTCTCCTTGCACTCATCTATCGAGTTTTGGAGAGTAGTTAATTGAGAGAAATATAATTTCAAGGATATATGGCTCAAGTTGGGATTATGATTTTGATAGTGATTATGATGACAAGTTGAGTAAATATATTTTTTGTATTTAATGTAATACAATTAGAATTCAAAGGAAGACTATCCATGTTTAATAAATGAGTTTAAGAATTATGAGCGTCAATATCAAGAAAATAAAATTTCTTTTGATCATTAATAAATTGCTTTCACTTGTGTTAAAATATTTTCATATTGTATATCTCTTAGTGAGCTAAGATAGAAAGCGCTAACAACTATTCGATGGGTACTTTCTTTTTTCTAAGCATTGTTTCTTATGAAATACATCAATTTTCATTCTTGTATTCAATAGTTAAATACTTGAATTTTCTTAACATTCTTGCACTTTTTCTTATGTTCGATGATAGCCATATTGTGCAGTTATACCCATATTCTTTATCCAATCTAGAGACCTCTTTGAATTAAAGAGCTTGTATTGTCTAGATCTCTGAACTAGAGAAGACATATGAGTTTACTTCTGTAAGATTTGGTTATCATCGACTGTCTAGAAGAGAATGCGTAAGAATATTAATAAAATTCACATATTTAACCTTGAAGACAATTATGATGATTGATATCCTTCACAACGAACATTGCTTTTGGAAAAAAAATTGTGCTTCTCAAATTGTAGCAAGCAAGATTGGTATCCCAATTCATTAGGAGATAAATCAACATAAAAAATTTTTAAACACAAGCACGATAGATTCAAGAGCTTAAAAGAAAAATAACTTTTTTGATACTGATGCTTATAGTTTTTAAACTGATTCATTAAGTTTGGATAGTCTTTTCCTTGAGTTTCATATTATATTACATTTAATAAGAGAAATATATATGTTTTCACTTATCATCATTATCACTTTCGAAATCCTAATTTTACTATTGTCCAAATTTTCTTGAGATTAATTTTTTTTTGTTACTCTTTAAAAATCGTTACACGACTACAAACAGACACATACTTTCTATGCCACCAACAAGGGTAATAGTCTTAGGGTTACCCTCTTAACTATCATAGTTCTAATAACATTGAGCACACGATATTATTTTGATATTTCTCTTCATGATACTTTCGTACAATGTCATTATTATTGGTATCATCATTCTTGATAAAAAAAACTGTTTGCTTTCAGTTTCTTTCTTATTCTCCGACTTCTCCACTAGAGAGCTTATGTTCACAAAAAAATTTACTTCATAAAATCGTGTAAATTCATTATTATAATTTGCAATGTTTTTCTCCTTCCATTTTTATATCTCGTTACCTTGTCTTGTCCTCATCATTATAAGAGGTTGAACTATTTTCCATACGGAAACTTCTAATTATATCAACAACTTGAAAATCTTATTATTAATCATTTTTATCACTATCAGTAGAAAACGAAAGATGAATAAAATAGTCAAATCTCAAACTGTTTAGAGTCATTTATATAGTGATTTTAGTGGATTTATCCGCTGGAAAAAAAAATACGATAACAAAAAAAATTTGAGCAATTTTTCTGTCAAAATTGACCTGATTATGATACGCCATCGTTTTTTTGTCCAGCAGCCTAATCTAACAATAATTTCTAGCGGATTTTAGTTTACCACAAGAATTTTTCCAGGGAGCGAAAATTTGCTGAAAAATTCAATTTTCAACAAATTTTGAAGAATTATCACGAAAATAATTGTCGATAATTCTTACATTTCTTGCTGCAATAGATTTTTTACCATCAATAACAGGTTAGAAACCGATAGAGCATCGATGCCCACTACGTAACTTCTACTATTTTCTTAGAATATTCAATTTGGATCTGCATACTGGGCTTTGGAACTAGACCAAACCATATTTTCTTATTTATATTGTTTTATTCAGCTTTTTTTTTTCCTACTTAATTTTTTAACACACCATTTTGATGTATATTTCTTTCCAAAATATACTACTAAATTTTTCAACAACATCTTTTTTTTCATGTTTATTTAAATAAAAAGTTAGATATAAACTTTCTAACGCATATTACCCATCATTCATATTAATGCATATTCAAATATTTTCAAATAACTTTATTTAGAAGAGTGTAAATAACTAGAATTATTCATAAATTATTTGAAATGTTTGACTTCGTTAAATAAATAAACTCAAATTTAAACTTAAACTTGATTATTTCAAGTTTTATAAGCAATATTAAAAATTTATGCATCGTATATGTGTGTATATATATTATTTATTATTATGCATGGATAGTAAATTAAATCACAAAAAATAAATTTTAAATAAAATAGTATAATAATAATTTATTTGTTATTATTACTAACTATAAAAGCTTCTAAAGAATGTTATGCTTTTTTTCTATATTCTTAGAAATAGTTATGCATTTTTTTTTATCTAATACCATTCATTATGAATTATTTTATATTATTTTTTTCTCAAATAATAATCTTAAAAATATAAATAGATATACACTAAAAAGTTTAACTATCTTTTTCCCATTTTTTTATGTAATTGATTATGAATACAAAAAGTTTTTATTTTTAGTCTTTTACTTTATCTTTAAATTTGATCTTATTTAAAAGAGATGAATCAAACTTTTTTTAGGATATATGATTGAAAGAAGTGAGTAAGAAAAAGTAAGTATGATAAATGGTATTAGATTGTGTGAAAATGATTCATTTGGATAAGAATATCAAAATTGTTATGTTTTAGTATAAAGATATTTACTAAATACTTAAATATTTTAAAGAGAGATTTGATAAAAAATAATAATCTAACTATAAATGAGTTAAGTTTAAATTTTATAATTTTTAAATAAATTAAATTTAAATTTTAAATTTGATTTATTTAAATAGATGAATTAAACTTGTATAGATTGACCCTTTACAGTTTAGATTAATGGAGCTGTCTAATATACACCATCTGAAGAAGGGTGTATGGTGCATCCACCATCTGCCCAAAAAATATGATGGTTGAGATGAATGCCGGTCGCCACTTGCCGTACTACCACCCTTTATCGTCACAAACCGTCACCGGTTACTGCCTACCACCGCCGGCCACACTCCACCATTGGCAACCGCCACCCATCGCCGCTACCAACCGCCACCCCTACCACCAGTCGTCGTCGGCCACCAAAGCCCACCATCGTCTACCACCGCCTCCACTCGTTCGCCGGTAGTTGACCATCACCTTTTTCAAGTTATACTATTTATTTTTTAAGTTGCATAATTGTATAAATAATACCAATTAAAACTGTATTATTCCTTATATTTTTTCATGTATAATTGTAATTGTGCATCAAAAATTTTACATATTTTATTATGTGTAAATATTATCAATTAAAATCAGTAAATTTTCAATATGTATAGTTATTTATGAAAAAATATATTAACTAGTATATTTTTAATTAATATTATTTTAATTAATATTATTTACATATTATATAACTTAAAAAATAAATAATATAACCTAAAAAATGTGATAAATGGACAAATGACCAAATGGTAGGGTGGTAAAGACAGTGACCAATAGTCACAATGGTGATAGTAATAGTATGTAAAAAAAAAATAAAATAAAAAAAAAACACATGCAATAACAAAAAAAAAAATTACTATTATAAATAAAATCAAGAGTATGTGATATACCCAAAAGGTGGACGTAGCATAGCACCCCCTAGATTCGTGGTTCCATCTGTGTTTCGATTTTACTAACATATCTTATGGCTAGATTTGCAAGCCACATGTACAACGGCTAGATTTGTAAGCCACATATTTCTTATTTCACTTACCTGCTATGCGGGTTCCTGTAATAAACTGGAGTAATAGATAAGTTTTTAACCCACAATAAATGGTGATGCAGAAGTGTGGCATCGATGCTCTAGCCCTCTTTATAGCATTGAAAACGCCACCAGCCATCCACATGTATCATTCTCATGTTAAATAGAAGTTGTTTATTGTTATATTTCTCTATTTTTATTATAAATAGTGTATATATTTATTTTTATATTTTATCTAATATTATTTTTTATTTATTTTATTATTATTTTTTCTCTTTAATCTTTTTTTCTTGATGTTATCTATATAAGATCATCTTTTTTTTTTTTCTATTGTTATAGGCTTTGTCGAGTTTGTGACTGTTTTTTTTTTTTTTATCTTTTTCTCTTGATGTTAGTTTGAACATTGAATAATGCAGTCTTTCCTTTTTTGTTGCTATATTTTTAAAATAAAAAATTTAAACTTTTTTAAAATTTCCTAATTATTTATATGCTTATTTTTTTTTTTTCATTATTTCCTTCTAATTATATATATATATATATATATATATATATATATATATATATAGTAGAGAAATATACTATACAATTATACATAAATGATTAATATTAAAAGTTATTTAAAAATCATGTAATCACTTTAAAAAGTTATATATATTTATATTCTAATATTCATTATTCATATAAAATATAATAGTCAAAATTCAATTCTATCACCTCTTATATATATATATATATATATATATATATATATATATATATATATATATATATATATATATAAATTGGTTCGGATAACAAACGTTATCCGATCAATTATCAACATTTAGAGGATTTGAGTATATTAATTAGTTCGGATAAAATTCAAACCAAATAAAGTTTAATTGATTCGGTTCTCGGATTTGAAATTCCAAATCCAAGAACCAAACCAAATCAAACCATATATATAGATATATATTATCATCAATTCTTGATCTTCTCAATACTGCACATATCAATTAACCGTTGAATGTGAAGACGTGAAATTAAATTGGAGTATTGAACTTCTACTTCAAGTTCCATATATGCGTAAGTCACAATTACTAAAGGTAAATATATTAATGTTTAATCCTTAGTAGTGAGTCATATAATTAATTTGGTTATAACTTTTTTCTTTATTCTCTCTCTACAATTCCCTGTCTAATCTTATTCATTCCCAATCGGCCGACCCCAATTTACAATTGTCGATGCAATTCACTAATTTTCTTTTCTTTGTTATGGTGAAAGTGTTATTTCAGAGCTCATTGAGTGATTCTTTAGTGTATATTCTAACTCACAGTGTGGTTTCTTTTGTTGTTGGTAAAATCCAGAAGCTTGGAATCTTGGTTGCATAATATGATAGATTATATTGTCATCGACATTCAAATAAAACAATGACATTTGGTGAACCAATGATATAACCATATATATATATATGTGGTGTTGAGAGTGGTGTAGAGGGCCATAATGTTTCATTAAATTCTTAAATTGGTTATTGAAATAAAGATAAAAGACTAACATTTTCATTTGTCTTATTGCAATGTAGATAAAGTTCAAGATAAATTAGATTTGATGAATGATGTTTGATGCTTGATGAATCATATATATATATATAATATATATATATATATATATATATATATATAATTATTTGGATTGAGTTTAGATTAAGTTTGGATTGACTTTTAGTGATTTATTATTTGTATACTTGTGTTTTCTTTTCATTATATTTAGTAAGTTTGTTGTGTTGTTGTGATTGTCTTCATAATGTCTCTATTGAAATAAATTTTAATTATGTTTGTTTGTTTGATTTTTTGTTGTTTTAGTGTCTTTATGAAATTTTTTATATTTCTAAAAAATTTATTATTTATTATTTTTTTCTTTTGTTATGAAAAGTTAATTATTTAACTAATTTTTGTGTAAAAAAAATGACCAACCCAATCACCCAAACTAAACTAATCCATGGATGTTCGATTCGGTTTGATTCGGATTTGACTATTAAAAAATACAAAAATTAAACTAATTAATTTTGATTAATTCAGATTTATTTTTTATCAAAATCCGAACCAAACCACCCACTTACACCCCTAATCAACATCAAGGTTAGAGTTAAAAGTATTTTGAGTCTTAGCCAAATTATTTATTACATTGTTAGTTATATTTTTCACTAAAGAATTGATATTTTATAAAAATCTATTTATTTAAATTGCTTCATTACTAACTTAACTTATCTACATTCAATAAACATTTTAAAATTTTTGACAGAATAACTCCTACAAACTTAATTAACAAACGTATAAATTAGTATCAATATTTTAAAAATTAAATCATAGAGTCCAATACAATCAGTTAGACTGTGAATTATTTATGTTCCTAATCCGATCATTTTTTATTATGCTGTTGAATTTAATTATGATTGAACCATTAATTTAACTAATTGAATCATACGATTTTTTGCCAGTTCAATCTGTAGTTATTTTTTAACATTTTTTATTCTTACTACAAACATTGCTCAGAATGAATAACCTTTTTTCTTACTTAATCACATCTATTCTAAAATGTGATGTTGTTTAACCTATTCTAAAATGTGAGTTGTTTTATTAAAATACAGGTTTGAAGTAAATTATGCCCGGCCCGAATTTATGTTGACCTTAATTGGGCCGGGTCAACCCGACGGCCCGCATGCATACGGTTACTGTGCCGTGTTTCCACCATTGAAATATTTTTTTTTTTCTTCTTCAATGTTTCCACTATTTTGTTCTCTCCAGTTTCCACTATTAATATTTTTCTCAACAACTCGATTTTTTTACGTCACTTTTCTTTTCAGTTTCCACTATTGTTTTCTTTAGTGGTGTATTTTCCTTTTCCCGAACTCTGCGTCATATTTGGAGCATTGTAAGAGTGGCTCTTCAGTAAGCGGTGACGCATAGAACGTTACTCAACAAGACACAGAAAAAAAGAACATCCGATTTTCTCGCTTCACTTTGCAACTCAACAAATCTCAACTTTAACGTTTTCTTCGTTAAGGTGCCTTTCTCTTTGTATCTCTTCAAGTTCAACTATTCATCTTAGAAAGAATAATGGGAAATTTATCTTAGGCGTGGTGTATTTTTTTTATTAATAATAGAATAATGCTGCTTTGGGGTTGGAAGTGGTGATGTTGAGTTATGGTTACAAGGTTATCAACTAAAGTTTTGAACATATGCATAGCCTCAATGTGTAAATCCAAGCAATTGGCCAAAGCCGAAGCTGTCATAATTGATGGTATAAGATTAGGGGTGCTTCCTGATGTGGTCACATACAACACTCTTATTGATGCATATTGTCGTTTTGTTAGCATTGATGCCGGTTATTCTGTTCTTCATAGAATGAGGGAAGCAGGTATAACCCCCGATGTTATTTCCTACAATTCTTTGATTTCTGGTGCTGCCAAAAAATGCTTATTGTCTCAGTCCTTGGACCTGTTCGATGAAATGCTTCGTGCAGGGATACATCCAGATGTTTGGAGTTATAACATTTTAATGAATTGTTTGTTCAAGCTTGGGAAACCTGAGGAAGCGAATCGTGTTTTTAAGGATATAGTACTTGGTGAACTTTATCCGAGTCCGGCTACATTTAACGTCATGATTAATGGACTGTGCAAGAATGGATACATCAATAATGCTCTGATGTTGTTCCGGAACTTGCAGCGGTATGGATTTGTTCCTCAGATATTGACATACAACGCGCTTATTAATGGACTTTGCAAGGCTCGAAGAATGGGGGCAGCAAGAAGGATTCTTAAAGAGTTTGGGGAATCGGGTTACGAACCGAATGCGATTACTTACACTACGGTTATGAAGGGCTGCTTCCAATGTAGGCAGTTTGAGCAAGGGTTAGAGATCTTGTCAGAGATGAGGAGTAAAGGGTATACATTTGATGGCTTTGCATACTGCACTGTGATTGCTGCATTGATAAAGACTGGAAGAATCCAAGAGGCTGATGAAATCATCCAGCAGATGCAGAGTAATGGTATTGAACCAGATCTGGTGTCTTATAATACATTAATAAATCTTTATTGTAGACAAGGAAGATTAGGTGATGCCTTGAAGTTATTGGATGAGATAGAGAAAGAAGGTTTAGAATGTGATCAGTACACTCACACAATTATAATTCATGGCTTGTGCAAGGCTGGCAATTTTGTGGGGGCTCAACAACATTTGAATTATATGAACACATTGGGCTTTGGTTTTAATTTGGTTGCCTTTAACTGTATGCTTGATGGCTTGGGTAAAGCTGGTTATATCGATCATGCCATGAAATTTTTTGAAGCGATGGAGGTTAAAGACTCTTTTACGTACACCATCTTGGTGCACAACCTTTGCAAGGCTAGAAGGTTCCTTTGTGCCTCCAAGCTTTTAGTTTCTTGTTTAAAATGTGGCTTTCAGATCTTAAGGGCTACTCAGCGAGCTGTTATTGATGGTCTCTGTAGTATTGGGTTTACAAATGAAGCCAGGAAACTTAGGTCTAAAATCCGATTAGCTCGACTGTTACGTTGATTACTTACATGGTAGTTGCTGTTTCGAACTTTGGATATGTATTCGATTATTGGATGAACCTTTGTTGGCCTAACAAAAGAATGAAATTCTGGTCCATAAGTCCCATGATTTGGTCCCCATAACCATCATTCAAAGGGAGACTATTATCATTATGCTACAAGACATTTGGTAATTTACTGATTAAGTAGGCTAACTGCTATATCTTTCGATGATTATTGCTTGGTCTTGCTGGATAAATGCTTTCTATTGTAATTGCTGAGTGATGTTGACTAATAAAGTTCTCATTACTGAGATGGAAACTAATACAGTAATACACAAATTACAAAATTTGATTTAATGGAAAATGACAAATTTTGTACCTGTGGACATGCATGATGTGGTTGCTCTGATAATTGAAAGATTCTCTACTGCTATATGAAACACGTGGTATTGGTGAAAATTGGGAAGCATGTTATGTTCTCCAGTCTCCCCACCACCCCTTTTGGAAGCTGTTAAGTGTATTCAGTCACAGATGAATCTGTTCATATACGCTGATGTGGTTAAGTGTTCTTTTGAGTAATGATCCTATACTACTGAAATTTTTCTTCACAGAAATTTTGTATGTAATATATTTGTCAGGGATTTCTGGTAATATTTATATAATTTAATTTTTGTATTTTGCTTGTCTACAGGGGTAACAGTTAACAAAATTGACAATCATTCTATACTTTCTGAGATTTAACTTTATGGAATAGGCCCTTTCCCAGGTGAACATACTTGAGATTTTTTTTTTTTTTAAAAAAGGAGTGGGACATTGTCTTTGTGTTATACATATTTCTCTAAAGAAGGGACTATAAGAAATCTCCTTGCAATAATTTAAGTTTTTGAATGAAAAATGATTAAAATTTATTATACTATATAAAATACCATATTTCAAGGAAGTTTTCTTTTCCTTTTATTGTTTGCATTTTTTGACCTGTGATAGGAACTTGGATAAAAAACACAAACCAGAACAAGAAATATAGAGTTTATTGTCCTCTCCTGAACTGATATCAGAGAGATATCAGAATCAGTGGGTCTGAGATGTGTAGAAACAGCAAAAACAGAAGGAAAAATAAAAAAAGAAAAGATAGTCCAAGCTTTCGAGAGGCTTGGTCTCTCCCACTCCAAATCCTAACTCAATTTCTGCCTACCTTTCTCTCCTCTCCTCTCTTCTTATTCCATTCCCACTACCCAATTCTGCCCGCCCCCACCTGCCACATAAGCTGGTTGTACAAAACCAACCCACAACATGCTGATCACACACCTTTCCCACATGCCCACATGGGCCCCCAATCCTCTGCTTCTATTCCCTTCTCCCCTACAGTATACCATAGTTATGGGAGGGTGCCTATCAACCTGCCTCATCAAGCTTTTGCTTTGGCAATCCACATTGAGATGTAGAGAAATGTAAAGACAATAATGATTTTTTGTCAGGATGGCCATTTTATCAGTCTTGCTCTTTATTTTATTAAATTCGTGGAAAAATTCTAATATTCAATACATGAGATCTTAAGTGGCATATGCTGAAAGTATATGTAAAATTGGTCTGCTGATTTGTACTTCACGAGTACCCCCAAGTTAGTTGACTTTAACTCTTCAGCTCTTGCAAAGTTGCAAGTTTCAGCTTTCTGCTTGAAAAGGGGAAGTGTAATTTACTTGCTTTTTTCTTCATTAACATGGCCAGTCTATCCTGCACACTACACTTGATTGACATTGTTATAGACAGAGTACTTAGTTCTATATTATGACCAAGAATGTGGTGTAGTGTATCATGTCCTGCAAATACTGAAAATAATTGGTAACATCTAGCTGGAAAAATATTGTTATGTACCACTATTATCTTGAGTTCAGATTATATTATTAATTTTATAGGTTATAATCATGCCCTGTAGGCTGTAGTCACTACAAAATTTGGGTTATTCGCCACTGATTATTAACTGTGATCTCCCAACCATCCCTAAATGTATAATTTAACCACGGTTCTAGTATTACAACCGCAGCTAAACACTAAACACTCACCCACTCCACAAAAGTTTTCCCACACCATTTTCACTCACTCCCTCGAAGCCTTTTCTCAAAAGCCCTCACACCATTCTCTTCAACATTGAGCTTGCTGAAACCCTACTCTTGAATAGTTCAATTTTTCTTCAATTTTGGCTCACTTCAATCTCAGAAACCCTTGTAGTTTTGCTTCATCTTCCCATTCCCGGCATTGCTTCATCCTCTAACTAGGTGGGTTGCGGTAGAATTCATGCTCTCTGGAATTCCAGAGTTCTTGTTTGGTTTGGCTCAGTTTGGCTTCAACAAATTGCTTCAATGTGCATCACTGCAGGTAGGGAGTGAGCATCCCCAAATTGGCATGCATTGTACATACCTTGTTAAGTTTCTTGCTAGCCTGACAAATCCCACCAAAATATGTTGTGCTATCTTCAGCTTCATATTGAAAATGAGGGGATGCCTTTTGATCTTGTTGAGCGCATCTTGATCATACTTTTTCTATTTGTTTCGCTGTTGGAGAATTTTTTTTTCTCTTCTTTAAGGACTTAATGAGGAAATATGTGGTCAGATCCTGTTTGGGTGCAGATCTTGAAACAGAGAAAGTGGGGAGAGGGAGAGGGAGAGGGAGAGGGAGAGGCAGGGCACGTCAAAATTTATTAGCTTTTCTAAAGGTTTTCTTTCCTACAGGTACATTTCCTTCAACTTGCTTCCCTTCCTTTGATTATGTTGCATGAAATTGAATTTCTCTAATTTTTTTTTTCTCTATTTAAGTCACATTGTCGAAAAGGGGAAAATGATAGCAAAGGAATATCGCCCTAATTTTTTATCTGTTTCACATTTTGGAAAAGTGGAAAATAATAGCAGAAGAATGACTTACTAATTTTTGGTCTGTTTTAACTTTTTAAGTCCATATGAAGTAGACTGTTGCCTTGGCTCATGATAGAGACCTCAACACATTATTAATATTGTTTATACTTATTAGATGCTTTTGCTATGATTCTGTAGTCAATCCAGGAAAACACAACCAATATACATTTTTCGCCCTGCTACAAAAACCATGGTCTGATTTTTGTACTTACTTGAAGGAAAATAGGCAACTTTGTAGTTTAGACAGCTTTGTATTTGTCTTTGTATATAATTTTTTATGCCTAAACTACTTACTTCCTCTGAAGTCACTTACTTGTCTTTGGGTTACTCGCCACAGATTATTAACTGTGATCTCCCAACCATCCCTAAATGTATAATTTAACCACGGTTCTAGTATTACAACCGCAGCTAAACACTAAACACTCACCCACTCCACAAAAGTTTTCCCACACCATTTTCACTCACTCCCTCGAAGCCTTTTCTCAAAAGCCCTCACACCATTCTCTTCAACATTGAGCTTGCTGAAACCCTACTCTTGAATAGTTCAATTTTTCTTCAATTTTGGCTCACTTCAATCTCAGAAACCCTTGTAGTTTTGCTTCATCTTCCCATTCCCGGCATTGCTTCATCCTCTAACTAGGTGGGTTGCGGTAGAATTCATGCTCTCTGGAATTCCAGAATTCTTGTTTGGTTTGGCTCAGTTTGGCTTCAACAAATTGCTTCAATGTGCATCACTGCAGGTAGGGAGTGAGCATCCCCAAATTGGCATGCATTGTGCATACCTTGTTAAGTTTCTTGCTAGCCTGACAAATCCCACCAAAATATGTTGTGCTATCTTCAGCTTCATATTGAAAATGAGGGGATGCCTTTTGATCTTGTTGAGCGCATCTTGATCATACTTTTTCTATTTGTTTCGCAGTTGGAGAATTTTTTTTTCTCTTCTTTAAGGACTTAATGAGGAAATATGTGGTCAGATCCTGTTTGGGTGCAGAGAAAATAGAGGAAAAGAAGAGATAATATTTGCCGTTGTGCTTCAATTACCTAGGTAAATTCTAAATCTTGATTTTGTTAATCCTGATTTTGAGTCACTGTTGACTGGTTTTCTCTTTACCTGGGTGCCTGGGCCATATGATCTTGAATCACAGAGAAAGTGGGGAGAGGGAGAGGGAGAGGGAGAGGGAGAGGCAGGGCACGTCAAAATTTATTAGCTTTTCTAAAGGTTTTCTTTCCTACAGGTACATTTCCTTCAACTTGCTTCCCTTCCTTTGATTATGTTGCATGAAATTGAATTTCTCTAATTTTTTTTTTCTCTATTTAAGTCACATTGTCGAAAAGGGGAAAATGATAGCAAAGGAATATCGCCCTAATTTTTTATCTGTTTCACATTTTGGAAAAGTGGAAAATAATAGCAGAAGAATGACTTACTAATTTTTGGTCTGTTTTAACTTTTTAAGTCCATATGAAGTAGACTGTTGCCTTGGCTCATGATAGAGACCTCAACACATTATTAATATTGTTTATACTTAAAGGGGAAAATGATAGCAAAGGAATATCGCCCTAATTTTTTATCTGTTTCACATTTTGGAAAAGTGGAAAATAATAGCAGAAGAATGACTTACTAATTTTTGGTCTGTTTTAACTTTTTAAGTCCATATGAAGTAGACTGTTGCCTTGGCTCATGATAGAGACCTCAACACATTATTAATATTGTTTATACTTATTAGATGCTTTTGCTATGATTCTGTAGTCAATCCAGGAAAACACAACCAATATACATTTTTCGCCCTGCTACAAAAACCATGGTCTGATGTTTGTACTTACTTGAAGGAAAATAGGCAACTTTGTAGTTTAGACAGCTTTGTATTTGTCTTTGTATATAATTTTTTACGCCTAAACTACTTACTTCCTCTGAAGTCACTTCGTATTGCATAATGATATAGTTTTCTTTTTGCTTGACTTAGATTTTTAGTTTATGCTTAACCTGTGTTGCTTCTTGACTTAGATTTTTAGTTTATGCTTGTTTGCTTCACTTGGTAGGATTGAGGGAGAGGGAGAGGGAGAGGGAGAGGGGCAGGGCAGAGACACGTCAAAATTTATTAGCTTTTCTAAAGGTTTTCTTTCCTACAGGTACATTTCCTTCAACTATTTGTATAGCAAGTATTCTTTCATGTTTATGCTTAACATGCCCTTAATACCGTTTGGCATGGTAAAACTTAAACTCTCTCTGTGCATAGTCTGTTTAGTAGCAATGCTATTTGTGCTTGCTTAATCTACGGCTTTGCTTAAGTTCTAGTTGTGCATAAATTTATTAAGTTCTAATTTTTTAGCACTGTCTTCCAAATTCTCTGTTTCAGCTTCCTCCACTTGTACTTCATCATTAGCATTAGAAAATAGATGCACATTAGCCAGAGTCGATGAAAGAACAACTAGAGATCTTCCAACTCCAAGGTCCTTTGTCAGATGAGTAGATCTCAATTTGATAACAATGGCTTGAATAGGTAAATCCACAGCACCTATTCCGCCTAACACAAACAACTTTATAATGCAGTGATTGTAGCATCTCCCTTCCAGTAATGCCAAAAAAGTTAACAAGTGCTTAAGATATTATATCAGAAGGAGCAGGTTCAGCACGTTTTGTTCCTGATTGATTCCACATCTATTTCTTCTTCTTTGGAACTGACTGTTCTGAAAGTGCAAAACATGAATAATTCAAACATTGCATTCAATCACAATTTAGTAAAAACATCACGATAACCCAGGTATCTGCTAGTTGATTTGAAGATGATTATGTGTTGTGCTAGTAACTTATTCATCTTGAACATACCAGTACACTCCATCTCAAATACCATCCTCAGTTGCTTCACAATCTTAACCAATGTCATTTCACATATTATAATCTTGCTGAAAACTATATCAAAATATCAAAATAAGTAAAGTTAACAATGAACTTCAAAAATATTAGTACAAACCTCAGACCTAAGCAATGCTGGCTGGCCAACAATGACCTGAAGTTTTGGTGAAACACACAAAGTTTGTTGAGACCTCTTGTAGCACCTCTTCTCCATGCCTTAGTTTGAGTACTTCAAGATGTAAAATGAATGCCACAACTTAACAATCTTAATAAATGATGACAGCTCAATAATGCCTCAGATTACACACCTCTAGCTCTGTCATTTACTGCTAAAATGTATAATTGCTGATAGCTCTTGACTTTTTTAAATTAAAACTACATTCCTGTTCATTTCTTCACTTGGCCCCATCTGTTACTTCACTTAGCATAATAAAATATGGCTTTGGGGAATGATTATATCAAATACTGATTTTCCATCATTATGACATATTTGACAGTAAATTATCTATTCATATATTGATCATAGCCACTGCAACTTTACTAGTAGGCTTGTCATTGACCTCTATAGTGGTGGAATGTCTATTTGACTATGTAAAATATAAACGTTTTTTTCGTTTGGGTTCTTAATTGATTTGGAGGTAATCATTTGGACAGTTAGCTATTTCCTCTAATCTTGGTTTTCAATGTATATTTAGTTTCTGGGATTTGATTTATGCTCTTGTAATAGAGTTTATATACGGAGGGAGGGGGCTTATGGGTGGACTCTTTAGCACTTGTCATGCTTTTGGAGGCTGAGTTTATTCAGGCTTGAACTGGCCTAAACTACTGTACATGCATTTGTCAATTGTAACACTTCACTTTATCTGGATTAATTGATTTACTACCAGCTTACACTAGATTATTTGAAGGTCAACTACCTAGTATTAACTTTTTATTTCCGTGCACAACATCATTTTTCAGGCCATTAATGCTAATAATGAAGATATTGGGCCAAATAATGTAAGCTCTTGTGCAAATCATGATGAATTTTCACCTTTTGAGTAGCTACTTTTTGTTTCGAGGTTTTTTTTGGTATGTACTTTTATCATATTTAGTTTAAACTTGAATACTGAATGGATTAGTTGTATTTAGTTGACTTGGATGAAGAATGGAATTAATTTTAGTATTGACTTTGATAAATGCATAGATTTGTTTTTGTTTATTTTGATTTTCATATGTAATTTGAATACCAAATGAATGTAAGAAACCGCAGCTTTTGACAACCAGCGTTTATATACCGCAGCTAAACAATAACTAGTGGTCATATACCCGCAGCTAAACGATAATATTGACCACAGCTAAATACTTTCATTTTTGTAGTAAGTTGTATTTGATCACTACATGCCTTGTATCTTTCCAGGTTATGGCAGACATGTCATTGGCGTGCAAGCTGCTGTACAAGAAAACTTGGAAACTTTGTGTTCTCCTTTATCATAGCAGCAGATAACCAACAAGGTTTGGTTGTATGTGTTGAAAACAAAGATATTTCCATCTATTTTGTCCTCTTCTCTACGGCTTGTTTTCTTCCTAAAGTTTCCTTACAAGTCTTGCGTTATTTCTGCTAACAAAATAGAAATATTGGTATGTTCTGCTACTGTGGATTTAGACTTTAGAGACACTTAACATGATGGTTTGACACTTGAATTTTATACATGCATGACTCGTAATGTTTCTATCAGGGAATACATCTTATTAAGCAGTTTTTATTGTCATTTTTCGTGCACATTCATGAGAAATGGGAATTTACCATATGATTACAGTATGGCTGGTCTAAAGATGAGCAATGATGACTATATGACTGATGCTATCCTTGGGATAAAAAAATCTGCCTAGTTTATTCAGTTACTTGAGGTCAAATTTTGTCTTACAGTGGAACAAACATGAAGAGTTTTTATTAGTGTCACAAAAAAATTTAAATTCTATTACTGTCATACTAGATTTCTCCATTTTTCAATTGCTAGTAGATAATGATAATCTCCTGGGTTATGCTCTACATATTGATGTTCGTGGTATAATTTAACCTTTAATTGTAGCAGTCTAGCTTTGCAACTTGTTTTATTTAAAAATTTATGGCGCATTCAAATGTTGCACTGAAGCAAATTGGCTGTAAGAAATAGATAAAAAGTATTGTAGAGTGATTCTTCTAGTACTGAACTTGTGTCAGGCTCCTCTAGATACCTTATTTATGATCATCATATTATGCAAACAATGGTTTTGTTTAAAAGTTTAATTATGATGCAATGCCAGTATAAAGTTTTTTTACACCATTAATCAATCACATATTATCACATGTGTGATTTTTGAAGTAGTTGTTATGAGAGTCAAATATTTTTAATGACATGGTAATGTATGATTAGATGATAATGTAAAATTTATTTACATTATCAGTATATTAAAATTAAATAATTTATTTTCTCTTAATTATTCCCATTTCGAAACAATATATCAAAACTTACCACATCGCATTTAGTTGGGATTCAGAGATTACAATGATTACGAAACTATATATCAAAACCTACCAGATGCATTTAGTTATCTAGTATTTTAAGGTTGAAAAATGTAGGCTATTCTATTATATATCTATAAATTTTCAAATAATCATATGGATAATGATTTTGTACACACGTGCGAGGATATATACAAAATCTAAACCGTTTATATACGATTAAAGCCTAAATTGTTATAATCAAATTAATACATTTAGCCTCAGATTTTGATTTTAACAAGGGGTGGGCAAAATTAAGCGAAAAACTGAACCGAACTTAGAACCAAGTTGAACCAAACCAAAAATGACCACACCATTTAAACCAGTTCATATACTAATCCAATTCATATTGTGTGAAAGTGGTTCAGTTAATTATGATATAAAAATAAATAAATTGGGTTCAGCAAAAAGAACCAATTGCTTAATTTGGCAAGCAAAAATTCGCTAATATCAAAATTCATTTACAAACTTTGCAGACAATCTCACCAAGCAACACGATCGCAAAATCCAAAAGTCCCATTAATATATCAGATAACGAGATTTTTTTGCTGCAAAACCGGCAATTGAGCTTCAGGAAAATCCCGTGTTTTAACCGGTGAAGTTGTAAGAGAATGCGGTTGATCTTTCGGTTCAATTTCTTTTTAACAAAATAAAAATGGTTCGTTTCACTTCCTATGAACCATATTTTCCGCTCAAAGCAGTTTTGGTTCAGTTTTCTAAACCAAACCGTTCAATGCCCAGCCCCACTTAACATGGCGGTATATCAACATTTGTTCACACTATACAACATCAAGAACAATGCATTGGTTCCTCACTCGCCCCATTCTCTTCATTTTCTTGGTATTAAGTTAAAATTGCCATCTAGTTCCACAAACCCATGAATTTATAAATAATAGCCACGGATCAGCGGAACAAATCAGCTTAGGTAACAGGGCTATCAACAATTGACACCATAATATTCACCCTCTCATAGCTTCCTTAAAATACTCACGAATATATAGAGTAACATCCTCCGTAAACCAGCAATTGAAGAGCAAATGCAATGACAGGAAGCCACAAATAGTTGAGAATTTATACATCTGTTCTACAAACAGAAAATGGCTAGATGAACGCAAAATGTAGAACATTCAATTCATAGTGTCAACAGCATGATATCAATATGGATGCCAAAAATAAATGACTAGAAAAAAAAAAAGATGCCTTAAAACAGCTCATATAATATTCCAGAAATTTAAGCTACTAGTTCAAGAAACATCAAATTACAATTAACAAAACTTGTAAAATTCCTCTTACAATCAGCCCAATCTAAACGACTGTCTGTGCCTTGTTGAGGATCACCCCTTCGTATTTCACCTGGAACCACTTCATAGCATCCTCCTTTGTGACACGATGCTGGATCCCAACACGAGCCTTGCACCGACGACGACGTCCAACACGATAACCAGGTCGCTCCAGAACAACAAAGAAGTCCATTCCATAAATACCAGTTGAAGGATCATACCTGAAGCAGAACCAATGTTCAACATAAATAGAACAAAATTTTGATGATTGAACATCACTTGAATTATAAGTGAATTACGAAAACAACATACAAATAGGGAAGAAGAAACCAAATTCAGTTGACTTAGACAAAGGAAATGATATTCAAAGACAACCATAGATTAAATTTCAACTTGTTCTAAAATAAAGAGACAGTATGCAAAACCAGAGAAACTCATAACCGTAGATTAAACACGCATTATGATAAACAAGTAAAAAACTCTGCCAAGCTTATGTAAATCTCTTTTCCCCCGAGTGCAGAGCACTTAGGAATTAGCTAAGAACTAACTGATTAGTTGATAAATGAAAATAAACAAACTATGCAGAGTTTTATACCAGAATATAACTTCACATACTGCCAAATAATTATAACAATAACAACAAATAACAAATTTATTCCAGCAAAAAATATAAGAGCTTTTCCGCTTACTTGATTCCCAAATCAATATGCTCCTGAATACCAAAACCAAAACACCCAGTATCGCTAAAGTTTCTTCGCAGAAGTTCATATTCCTTCACCTTTAAACCACTCTCCAAAAGCTGCATTGCCTTGTCACCTCTAACGGTGACATAGCATGCAATCTTTTCATTTCTTCTAATACCGAATGAACGGACCGTGTACCTTGCTGTCAACAAGCAGAAAAAAGCAAGAACCAATCAGGGAACAGTCCCAATGTCTAATACATGTAAGAATATTTTACAGATTGGTAGTTGCAACTAGACAATTCTTTTTTTTGTTCTTTTTTTAAGGATGGGACAAGCTGACTTTAACACAACTTATTTGAGCAGAAAACATGTTGCATTTAGGCATTACTCTTCAGGAATAACCGTTCAATCATCCTCAAACATGTTTTGAAGGGAAAATATTAAAAGAACAACAAAATCAAATGGTCATATAGGAAATATTAAATATGCTAAGTTTTAAATTGTCACTTCCTTTTGGATATTGAAATACCTTTCTATCAATACAATTTACGTAGACCTATAGACGCAGGAATTTCACCAGATATTGTGTCTTGAAAACAACACGGGTTTCAAGGATCTTCTTCTAGTATTTTCATTTTGGTTCCAAGCGGCAGTCAGGCGGACAATGAATGGACCCCTGCTGTTGACTCAATTATAGAGCCCTTATCTTTTATTTGTATTAGGAACAGTTGTTTCTCAAGTTCCAGAACTTAGAGCAATCATATCAATGACCCTAACCACATACACGTATACTTAAAAAATTAAGGATATTGATTTATACTCCTTTTTAATCTATTATGCAAGGAGGTATTATAAATTATACATCATTATTCATTAACATCAATGGAAATATAAAAAATATAAATCACAAGGTAAACCTGCCACTTAAGTATGTCTGCTAACCAAAAAATGAGAAGCATTTACCCAAGTGAACAGTGAACAAGAATAAAAACACAAGGTCTAATGAGCCTAAAATGTTTCAGTATATTTCAGTTTAGATGTCCTGGAATAAGGCTTATATTGAAACTTTGTCTCTCTTTCCACCGTAACATTGCAGAAAAAACTCCAGGAACTTCTTGTTGTAAGGCACAATCAGCAATCAAGCAAAATCATACATTAAAACCCCATATAACACGAATCATTAATATTTAAACAACATTATATTTAAAATAAAATAAATAAATAACAAAGGAACAAAGGTTATATTATGTTGCACAAGCAACCCAAGCAGATAATGCCACTATTATGGTTAAAAAGCAACCAAGCAATCAAATCAAAGCAAGAACAAAGAAAATAACCTTTTGAAAATACAGGGGTTTGGCCACTGAGCTGCTCCAGCACCTATAACATAGAAAAAGAACAAACTTTGAATAAAAGGGTCCAAAAAAGAAAAATAACAAGTGGAAAATAAAAGGGTAATATATATATATATATATATATATATATATATATATATATATATATATATATATATATATATAAAAGAGAGACCTTGGCAGCTCTGGTTAGACGATCGCCACTCTCACCAACGGAGATGTTGAGGACGAGCTTCTGCACCTTGATTTCCCTCATGGGGTTCGACAGTTTCTTCTCTGAAGCCTGTTCAAACTCAAAGTGCATTTCAGTTCAGAACCCAACAAAAACTTAAGAGAGATTATCAAAAAAAAAAAAAAAGCAAAAGAGCAGAGGCGTACCATTGGAAATGGAATCTAACTAAAGAGAAGTTGCAGACTTTGCAGCGGCCGAGAAGCAATGCGGATTGAAAGGAATGAAGAAACAACATTAATATGAGAGCCAGTCGGTCGATGTGGCTAGGGTTTTGATGTACTGTGTGACTATAATACCCCTGCTTAAGATTTTTGTGTGCGGGTGTGAGTTTTTTTTTTTTTTTTTACATTAATATATAATGTGTTTAATTTAAATTTATTGTCTTAAACTTTTTATACTTTCGTCAAAAAATTATAATAATGAAACTTTTTTAATGATGTAAAGATACATTTTATAAAAAAATATTGATAACATATTTATTTCTTATTAAATAAATAAAAATTTTACATACATTTTTGTGTTGGATAGTTATTTCATATTAAAATTTTTTTTTATCTACACAAATTTTGAATGGCTATCAGTATATCAATAATTTAAAACTCCAATTTATTAGTCATTTTATATAGGTAGTTGTTCTTTTGATTAACACTTAATTTTGATTTTTTTTATTAATGGAACGGAATGAAATAAGTAATGATAAATTAAAAAGAGAAGAAAAAAAATGAAATATAATTATTTTTCTCTTTATTTTGAAGATTAATAAGAGAATAGAGTGGAAATGGTTCTACCTCAATTTTTTGATGAACAAAAGTTGGGTCTTTGAGAGGAAAAGAGGAGAAATAGTTTCTCATGTGTTTCTTTTACTTTCTATGTATTTTAAAACTCTCAAACACGTCAAGTTATTTCTTTTTCCTTCATTTTCTTTTCATTCTCTTTATTACCTATCATCCAAACATAGGGTAAGTAAATTTTTTTTTTATAAACATCGGGGCACCAAGCCCAATCACCTGCTCTCAACAATGGACAAAGAGAGAGCAATACGATTATAATCAACAACTAGCATGTTTGGTTGGGATTATTTCTCAACCAAATAGATTTTTTTTCTGAGAAAAAGTTGTAACAATATTCTTACATGTTTGGTAAAATCAGTTTTACCTTTAACACGAAATTCAATGTATTATAAAAAAAATTCATAATGTTAAAACTTCAGCTTATGATTCTAGATTATAGATTATTCATTATACTTTGAGATGTAAATACTATTTTGTCTTCAATCAAATAAATTTTTTAATCATTATATATCTATTTTAGTAATTTAATACATAAAAAATAATTTTTTTATACTATCTACACGAAATAAATTAGTTTAAAATTATTTTTCATTAACATATCCAAACATAAAATTGATTATATTAAAATCGATTATAACAAAAAAAATTATCTGATAATCAATTATTTAAATAACTAAATTTTTACAGTTATTTCAAACACATACATAAATACAAAAAAAAAGCCGATAAAACATCAAAAACATGCAAACCCAAAGGATAATCATAACCTTCTTCATAAGTATATCTGCACAAAAATTAGTCTCTCTAAAAACATGTTGAACAATCACCTGAAGCTTCCTAATCAAATAAATCATCCTGAATTGATTCGGATCCAGTCATGAGTGATAGTTCCAATGACAACTGACTACCACTAAAAGTTAGGAAAAAAAGGTTGATGGATGAAAGATAAGTGAAACTTTCAAGCAAGGCTGACATGGGCTACATGGGCAAACATTGGCAGCATCAGTATAGGTTTGGAGCAATTGAATAGCACTATGAGAATCAATCTCAACCACCACACGCCTGTACCCTATAGAATATGCCAACTGAAGACCAAGTAGGATTCCCCACATCTCTGCTACCATAATGGTGCACCAACCCAAGTCATTTGTAAAAGCAGCAATATAAACACCATGCGCATCAGGCATGATGCCACCATAAGCAGCTTGGGAAGAATGCAAGAAGATTGAGCCATCAACATTTACCTTGATCCAACCTACATGAGAGGAGACCAAGAAATATTAATTGTTAATAAATATTGAATTATTTTGTTTTATTGTTTATTAAGAGTAAAATAGTCTTTTTCTTTCTTTATTTACCTTAGTGTTCATGAATTCTTAACCTCATCTTTATAAGTATTTTAGATTTCTCTTTATTTTTTTAGATTTTTTAACATTAATGACTTTCTTAATAGAAGTAGAACCATACACACGAGAAATCACGAACCGGTTCTTCTTGATTCTCAAAAATATATTTATTCTTCCTAGAACATCCCAATCATCTCTATCACAAGGATTAGGTGTCTCACGAAGACTTTGGTCCAATCAAATACTTGTACGATTGCATAATGATCAATCATGCAGCGGAATAACATAATAGCAATCCAAACATGATCGTTTTGTATTTACATTTATTCTAGTACTATGAAGAAAAAAGTTTTTTCAAAGTATTGCAATGTGCAATTAGTAATAGTGCTATTGGAAAGGTCAACAAGCAACTAAAATCTTATTGGATAAGAATCTTGCACTAGATTGTATGCTGGACTTTTGTTACTCTAAGTAGCAAATTTCTCCCAAGTTGGACTTTTTGTTACTCCAAGTAGCAAAATTGCTACTACACGTATTGACTTATTCCAAGCACTTTTTAAAAGTGCTGCAGAAAACGTGTTGCAGTTGAATTTATAGCAAACGTGTTGCAGTTGAACTTTATTTTTATTTATTGCTCCAAACAATTGCTACATGTTCTGAGCATTTCATATACAAGTTATTCAGTACATGCAACACAAAAATGTATGGCTATTCAATGAGATGTGCAGCAAAGGTTTATTTTGGGAGTGAACAAGAGAGAGAGATATATATATATTGATATATATACAAAATCGGAAATTATTTTTCTGCTTTGATTCTTTCTTCTTAGATTTTTTGTATAAGCTACATCTTTCAAAGAGTTGATAGTAAGACTTAGTCTCGGTGTGAATACACATAGAGTCTTCGTGCAATCGAAGAAAACTTCTAAAGTATCAAGGATCTTTAACCAAGTAATTATGAATTTATCTTCATAGTGCTAGAATAAATGTAAACACAAAACGATCATGTTTGGATTGCTATTATGTTGTTCTGCTGCGTGATTTGATCATTATGCAATCTTACAGTGGTATCAGAGCAAGACTATTTGTGTTTAAATTTTATTACTAAAATTATGATTCATGAATTTGTGATGTACATGCAAGTTTTAAATAATGAATTATTTTCTTGTGATGTCTTTTGTGCATAATTGTTGTGTGCACTGCTCACTCATGTGCTTAAGTATAATTGGAATTATACACTTCTTTCATGAATTGTATTTACAAGTAATATAATGATTTATTCATGGTTAATTTTTATGCATAAGATGACAAATTATATTTATGAGTTTATGCGTTAATATTCTTGAAGCATGTCATTGGTTTGTTAATTCCATTTGTGAATTAGATTACTTATAATATGATCTCTGTGATTTTTGGAAATTTTACATGATAAAATATGATATCAATTATATCATTTTTTTTGTATGCTTTTATATATTCTTTGTTCACAAAAAGCGGCTTGACAACCAGGAGTTTTGTGGTTTAAAGGATAATATAAAATAAAATAAAAATTATTTATTACATGTGATGCATATAAATAGAAGGAATTAATTTATACAAAACGTCTGGACAACCCGGGGTGTATAAAAGTTAATTCATTAATACCAATAGGAATGACCTGACAACTAGGGAACTATATGGTGCAGAATTATTTTTTTTAAGTTATATGCGATACAAAATTATCTACTTTAAAATATACATGCATGAGAAACGACTTGACTATCAAGGGGCTCATTTATATATATATTTTTTTAAAGGATTTCTTAACTCCACTAAAAGAAATACAGATTTCTGAAACTACCTTAATAGTAATGTAGTTAGTGGAAATATCATCTAGATAAAAGTTCATATCTTTATGATAAATGTGTTCTTATATTTTCTTTTCTTGTTTTAGATTTCTCAACATGTCTTCTTTATCATTACGCTACATTCTTGATACCAGCAAACTGGTTGGAGCCAATTATGATGATTAGTACCACAATTTAAGAATTGATCTTATGTATGAAAAACTTATCGATGTGATCGATAACCTGCCATAACTGGCCCTATTGACAAAGAAAATGCTGAAGCAACCAAGGCTTATGAAAAGTACTTGGAAGAGTGTCTTAGTGCTAAATGCATTATTTTGGCATCTATGAGTTCTGAGCTTCAAAGGCAGCATGAGGATTTGGACCCACCTGTGATCATTGAACATCTTAAGAAGATGTATAGTGGACAAAGCAAGACAACTAGGTATCAGTTGTCCAAAAATTTGTTTAAGTCCACATTGACTGCAAGCTCTCCAATTGGGCCCCATGTTTTAAAGATGATTGATCTTATTGAACAACTTGAGAAGTTGGGGTGTAAACTTGGAAAAGAGGTTTCTTAAGATTTGATCTTGCAGTCACTTCTTGAATCTTTTTCATAATTCATTATTAACTTCAACATGAATAAAATGAGTTGTGAACTTCATAAGATGCTCAATTCATTGATTGATTATGAGAATCAAGTTGCATCTGAGAAGAAGAAAGGAACTATCATGCTGGTTAGTAAATCCTCTAAAAGGAAGGGTAATGGTAAGTATAAGCTTAAAAGGAAACCTCTTGCACCTAAAGGTGATGTGACTAAACCTAAGGTTAAAGAGGGTAAGCCAGACAAGTTTGATGTTGAATGTTTTTTCTATAAGGAGAAAGGTTATTGGAAGAGAAATTGCAAGAAGTATCTTATTTCTCTGAAAGAAAAGAAACAAGGTGAGACTTTAATGAAAAATGTTTTCATTATTTCTTTAACTGTTACTGATTCTACAATGTGGGTATTAGATACTAGTAGTAGTTTTAATATCTGCAATATGTTGCAGGGACTACAGATAAGTAGAAGATTGAAGAAAGGAGACGTTAATCTTCAAGTTGTGAATAATGTAAATGTTGCGGCCCTAGCCGTATGATCAATTTCTTTAAAAGTGCCTAATGGAAAAACTTTGGTGTTGGAAAATTGTTATTATGTTCCGAAATTTGTTTCAAATGTCATTTCAATTTCTATGTTAGACAAGCGTGGTTTTCGTATTGTTTTCAATAATAGCATTTGCTCAATTTATCATAATGATGATTATATGTGAATGACTATCTCCAGCATGGTATTTATGTCTTACCTAATGTGAATGTAAAATCGATTATACATGTTTCTGGTCTTAAAAGAGAAAGAGACAATCAAGTAAATCGTATATACCTTTGACATTGTAGACTTGGTCATATAGGAGGGAAAATAATTAACAAGTTGCACAAGGAAGGTTACCTTGACCATTATGATTATGAGTCATATACAACTTGTGAATCTTGTCTCAAAGAAAAAATGACAAGATCTCCATTTATCGAAAACGGAGAGCGAGCTTCTGAATTATTGGGACAAATTCATACAAATGTTTGTGGGCCCATGAAAATTCAAGCCAAAGGAGGATATTCTTATTTCATCACCTTCACTGATGATACGTCTAGATTTGGCTTTGTGTATCTTATGAAACACAAATATGAGTCATTTGAAATGTTCAAAAGATTTTGTAGTGAAGTTGAGAAACAACTTGGTAAGTATCAAGATACTCAGATCCGATGGAGGAGAATAATATCTTAGTGACAATTTTCTTGATTATCTAAATGAAAATAGAATTCAATCACAGTGGACACCTCCAGGAACACTACAACATAATGGTGTATCTGAAAGAAAGAATCGAACCTTATTAAATATGGTAAGATCCATGATGGGGGTTCATTGATCTTCTAATGAATTTATGGGGATATGCTTTAGAAACAGCAGCATATTTGTCAAATAAAGTTCTCACAAAGTCAGTCTCTACAACACCATATGAGATATGGAAAGGTCATAAGCCAAGTCTCAAGCACATTAGAGTTTTGGGATGTCCAACCTATGTCAAGAGATTGCAAACAGATAAACTTGATGCAAGGTCTGATAAATGTAGGTTCATTGGGTATTCCAAAGAAACAATGTGATATTATTTCTATCATCCTTTTGACCACAAAGTGTTTGTGGCAAGAGGAGCAACCTTTTTAAAAAGGGAATTTCTTTCACAAGGAAATTATGGTGAAGAAATAGAACTTGATGAAGTTCAAGAAACCAATGAAATTATACAAGTTCAAGAGCTTGAAATGCAAGTTGATAAACCTTTGCTGGATGTTCTGAAGTTAACACGAAGGTCACCACCTTCGATGGTTGAGGTTCAAGAACAAGTTAATGAACCAATTTTAGAACTGATAGAAGGTCCACTATAAAGTAAATCAGTTGTAAATGAATCTCTTAGAAGGTCTAGTCGCGCACATCGTGCACCGAGTAGATTAAACTTATTGGTGCAAGATGGTGTGTCAAATGAGGTTGATCATAATGATGATGACCCTAGAATATATGAAGAGGCTATGCAAAGTTCTGACTACAAGAAGTGGCAAGAAGCCATGGAATCTGAAATGGAATCCATGAAGATCAACAAAGTATGGACTTTAGTTGAAACTTCAAAGGATATAAAGCCTATTGGTTGTAAATGAGTTTTCAAGAAAAAGATTGGAGTGGATGGAAAGGTGGAGACCTATAAAGCCCGTCTTGTTGCCAAGGGATATCATCAAAAAGAGGGAATAGATTATGATGAAACCTTCTCTCCCGTGGCAATGCTCAAATCAATTCGGATTCTACTTGCTATAGCAGCATACTATGATTATGAAATATGACAAATGGATGTGAAAACTGCTTTCCTAAATGGTGAGCTCGAAGAGGAAGTGTATATGACACAACCTGATGGTTTCACGTCCTCGCCTGATCATAATAAAGTTTGCAAGCTACAACAATCCATTTATGGATTAAAGAAAACTTCTAGAAGTTGAAATATCCATTTCAACAAGACAATCGAAAAGTTTGATTTCATTAGATGTGAAGAGGAGCCTTGCGTTTATAAAAAATTTAGTGGGAGTACAATTATTTTCTTGGTGTTGTATGTTGATGACATATTACTCATAGGAAATGATGTACCAGCATTGCAAAGTACAAAAATTTGGCTTTCTGAACAGTTCTCTATGAAAGATTTGGGAGAAGCAACTTATGTTTGGGAATAAAGATTTATAGGGATAGATCTAAAAGGTTATTTGGACTTTCACAGTCTATGTACATTGATACCATCTTAAAAAGGTATAACATGAAAAATTCTAAACGAGGCTATCTACCAATAGGCACTGGAATTTCTCTCAGTAGGAAGGATAGTCCTAAAACCCTTGAAGAGAGAGAACACATGAATATAATACCATATGCAAGTGCAGTAGGAGCTATCATGTATACCATGACTTGTATGCGTTTTGATATTGCTTATGCACTGGGTGTAACAAGCTGATATCAGGCAGACCTTGGTGAGGAACATTGGAAAATGGTTAAAAATAGTTTAAAGTACTTAAGAAGAACTAAAGACCAATTCCACATTTATGGAAATTCAGAACTAAAACTAAAAGGTTATATAGATGCAAGTTTTGCATCAGATAGGGATGATAGCAAATTCATTTTTGGTTATGTTTTCACTTTAAATGGTGGTGCAGTGAGTTGGAAAAGTTCCAAACAAGTTACAGTAGCTGACTCAACAATTGAAGCAGAATATATAGCAGCAAATGAGGTTACTAAAGAAGCGGTTTGGATGAAGAAGTTCATATTTGAACTTGGTGTGGTTCCTTCAATAGAAGAACCAATTCCATTGTTGTGTGACAATAATGGAGCCATTGCTCAAGCAAAAGAACCAAGATCGCATCAAATGTCTAAACATATTTTGCGAAAGTATCACTTAATTAGAGAAATCATTGAACGTGGAGACAATACGATTCAAAAGGTTGATAGAAAAGAAAATGTAGCAGACTCATTCACCAAAGCACTTGGTGTAAAGGAGTTTGACAAACACAAATGGGAATTGAGAATGAAATACATAAGAGATTGACTCTAGTGCAAGTGGAAGATTGTTAGGAATAATTGGTTTGCCCTAGATCTAATCTATTGTGTAATTTTTAGAACACATTGTAAACATTTTATTTTGATAAATAACATGACATTCAGTTTATGTTGGTTTTATTTATCATTATTTATTTATTTATTTAATATGACAAAGTCATTGATTAAATTTAGGCACTTGTCATCATGATAGAGATCGTGATAATAAGAGACAAGTTTTTATAATTTAATCTAAAATGTTCTTGATCGTAGGATTATTGATAATATGACATCAGTAATCCGGATAGATTAATATATGTGTAATTGTCTCTATTGGATAGAGATTAATAGATCTTATTTATTAATTCACATATATAGATGATGTATATGGAGATATGATCATTGAACTGACTTAATTGAGAATTTCTAATGGTTTATATTACCATTAATCTGTCAATATGATATTCTCATGAAGGACATGATCTAAACTTTTCTTTTGACCTGAGATTATCATAGTAATTAACAAGCTACTTGTTATACTTTGATTCAGAACACCTAATGTCCTAGGGCGCTAGTTGAATGGATATTGGGTATGACTAAATATTTGTAAGATTAATGATATATCAAGAAGGAATTCATCAACTCTTGGTAATGAGTTTGAGCTCTATGATTATAACAATAAAATTAAGACCTTGGCCAAGATAATTGAATGAATGAAGAAATGAGCTTCTTAAGTCATTCACTAGTTGGTTATAATTCTAAAGGTATACTTATTAGAGTTTGACAATTATACTATACTCTAAGGTTAACTCAAAGCTGGAACTATAGAAGGAAATATTGCATTATTTTTCTAAAAGTTCTTAAAAAGTAAAAGATATTACTTCATGCTATCGTTCGTTAAGGAGTGTTGCTAGACGTTAATCTTAATTAGTAATTTGGTTCGACTAATTTACTACCGGCTTAGTATTGAACCTATGTGGTCACACACTAACGAGTGTTCCAATCTTTGTTAAATGATTATTTAATTTATTATTTGATAAATTAAATTAGAGAATTTAATTGAATCAAATAAATAATTTTTAATCTAAATAGAATATTATTATATTCTTTACTTAAGCACTTCGAGAATATAATTAATATATGATACAATTATCTAAAAATTCTATTTATAATAGAAAATTTTTGAAGGAGTTACAAAAAGGTTTTTGGTTAACCATGATTAATATTTTAATAAAAAAAATTAAAAACTCTTAATTCAAGAAGATAAGAATGACACACATAATTTAAGTGAAAAACAATAAGTAGCACATAATAAAAGAAATGTCTTCTTCTTGTACATATAAGAATTTCTCATTTTGTTTTTGTTACCTATGAACTAAGTGGAATTATTTTGTTAGTGAAATTAATGGAGTTACCCTTCATAATCGGCTTGTCAATTTAAAAAGTTAATGGATTAATTCTACACAAATATTAATTGAAGAAGAGTGTTAGAAATGGTGCATGATTTTCTCAATTAGTCAATTATAAAAGACAAAAAGAAAAAAAAATATTAGTAAAAATTGATTATATATATAAATTTTTTTATAATTTTTATATCTTTATTTCTCTTACAATTAATCACTTGATAAACAAAAAAAATATGAGAATTCTAACCCTTTAAAAATGCATTCTTTATTATATTTTTTTTAAAATACTATCTTCTATTAAATAAAGTCACGTTAAAATAAAATTCAAACTTAATTAACGAATACGCAAGTTCATTTTATTACTAATTTATTTTTTTTTAAAAAAACTTTTTTTACATTACTTCAGAAAGTATGCCTGACCACAAGGCCCACAACCACGAAACTACACACCAGAATCACCAAAACCCGAATTCCGTTTCACTGAGAAATACAGACACGAACCTCCACCGAGACCCATTGCCGTCCTCCGCCATTGCCAGCGCCCCTGTTTACACCGCCACCCGGGATGTTCCTGTGTCACCCAAACCTCATCAACCGCCCAACCCAGAACCCGTGAAACTCGCCTGAACCCATCGCCGACCAAAGCTCCGCCATCATCTAACCACGAACTCCGCCCATCAACCCAAAGACCAGCCAAAACGTCCTTTGCCAGAAACCGCCGTCCTCAACCGGACCATAGCCCAGCCACCATGCAGCCGTGAACCACCACCCAAGATCGAACCCGGTTCCGCTCCCCACCACGTCCCCGTAGCCAAGCCATCGCCGTCAGCCCTGAACCGCGCCGTCCGACCATCCTGCCGTCGTCTCTGCCCCTTCGTCTCGCACCAGACGCACCTCACCACCGCCAACACCCAGGGCGCCACCCCATCCGCTTACTCCGCCCCCATCCCGGTAATCTACTGAAACCATGCTCCTCTGTTTCCTGCTTCTTGTGTTTGAGGGTTTCGTTTTTCCACTTCTATTTGGTTTTTGCTGATTAAGTTTGAATCATATTTTAGTTTGTGATGTGATTGAGTAAAAGAGAATGTATTAAAAAAAAGTGTGATAATAAGTGTGTTCATACCACTCATTTTAATTGATGAAATTTTTAAAAATAAAAAATAAAAAATAAAAAATAATTTAAAAAAAATTTCTCATTCTTCCTATATGGGGGAAGCTGTGCGTTTTGAGGCTTAGGAAACCTTTACTGTCCATTTCTCAATCGAAGCCAGAGACAAAAGCCAAAAGGCCGCCGGCGACTTCGACCTGCGCTGGTGCTGCTTCGTCCCCGTGTGATTGCGTCCTGTGAGTCTCGTCATTCTCCTAACTCTGTTACTCATTCGCTGTTTCAATTCCCTATTTGGCTTGTGTTAAATGTTAATGTTACTGGAGTTGAGTCTTTCACACCTAGGTTTTGGCATATGTCCTACAATTACAAACAACTTCTGTTATTATTATTATTATTATTATTATTGGTGAATAAACGGGGCTACTCTCTTTAATTCATGTGACATAAAGGCATTGGATTGCACTTGGAACTGTAACTGATAATTACTTTTTCCTCTGTAAAAGATCTGAGGCTCTTTGCTGCCCTACAACTGGTCGTTTAAGCATTTGACAATGGAAGCCATGGTGAAAAAATTTCAGGCAAAATTCAGAAAAGTTAGGGAACAATTAAATCAATGGAATGAGCTTCAGTCTCGCTTAATTTCACAGTTTAGGAATGCTTCCCATATTATTGATAGGTTGCAGGTAAATTTGACTACTTCTTTTACCGTCTCTTCATATAAATTTTCATCCTATGGCAAAAGTCATACTTTTGTCTTCCAACTTATTTTCTGTTTTCAAATTCGTCTTCTAATTAATAAATGTTCCAAATTTGTCCTCCGACTTTTGAAAACCTAACAAATTTAACCTTTTGCCTAATTCTGTGAGTTTCGTTGACGGAACAATCCTAGGTGGCGTCCTCGTTGGCAAGACGACGTTAGCTCGTATTAGTGGAAGGATAAGGGTCAAAACAAGGTCGTTTTGTGATGATAAGGGAAAAAAATTAGACAGAGTGTTACATACCAAAGGTCATTTATTAGGGAGGGAAAAATCGGTGGTAAAGGCCAAAATCAGAGAACAAAATTCTGAGAGAAAGTGTCAGAGGAAAAATCCAAGCTTTAGTGCACAAATTGGTGGAGGTTTGAGAGCAAGGAGTGGGAAAGTAGACTTCAATCGCAACCAAAACCTTTTACAGCTTTCTGGAAACAAAGCAAATGGTGCATAAAAAGTTAGAGATACAAATTGAGGAAATTAAGAAAACCCACCACCAAGATGAACTAAACAAGAATGAATTCACTTACTCGCCATTTCCTGCAGCTCCAAAATCTTCTTCAAAAGTTGGCATTTGTTCCCGCAGTGCGAACCACGACCTTCTCCTCATGCTTGCAAAATGGAGCCCATCAACCCCCTATGCTGCCAGTCACAGAGGAACTACCTTCAGAATTTATTGGGTGGAATTGGAGCAGATGAAGCAGAAAGAAGAACCAAGAACGAAAGAAGAAGAGGAATCACAATGGAAATGGAGTAGAATGAGAGGAATCGCGATGGTGGGTGGAAAGAAGAAGATAAAGTAGAAACAGAAACCCTAACCAGAAATTGGGGTGAAGCAAAAACAAAAACCTTAACCAGAAACAAGAATCGCCACATCAGGTGCCACTTGTGTTTTTTTAAGCCATGTCAGATGCCAATTCATTTTCTTTTCACACATATAGACAAAGTTAACGGAGTTAGGCAAAAGGTTAAATTTGTTAGGTTTTAAAAGTTAGAAGACGAATTTGGAACGTTTGTTAGTTAGAGGACAAATTTGAAAACAAAAAATAAGTTGGAGGACGAAAGTATGGTTTTTGCCTAATCCTATTTACTGCTTTGACATTGATATTGACAATGTTGTAGCTCTGAAATCACTTTGGGGATTGAAGTAACTGGTGTGATTGTGAGCAGGTGCTTCAAAATTCCAACAATTATGGTGATCTAAATTGTATCGGCAGTACAAGAGATGTTGTTTTGGCAAAGCAGATTGAATCTTTGGACAACATTTTCATTTCCATGAGAAGGACTTTGTAAGTTTCTATTTCTTTGTAGGTCTCCAATCTATCCAACTTGGTGGGAATGCTGGAAGAACTGACCAAATTAATCAGTTACCTGATCTTTCTTCCCAAAATGTCCTGACAAGGGATCTAAAGTCATATACAATATTGATAGGCATTTTTAGTTTCTGACTAATGCACTATTAGGTTGCTGAGTCTGGACTTTGGAATTGTTTCTTTGTTTGTTTTTTTTTTTTATATTTTTTTGGGTGAATGACTTCTACTAATGATAAGGACAAGCACCAAAGTGTTGGTTGAATTTCTCAAGCTACCTAAGAAACCATTACTCTTCTTTGAGGGTTGCTTTCAGAATCTACTTGTGGTCTTGTGCTTTGTGTATAACAACAACAACAACCAAGCCTTTTCCCACTAGGTGGGGTCGGCTACATGGATTAAACAACGTCATTGTGCTCTATCATAAATCAAATCTTCAGAAATGTCATTCAAATCTAAATCTTTTTTAATAGTTTCACCTATAGTCTTTCTTGATCTCCATCTACTCCTAGCTATTGGACTATCCTCCACCTGATCTACTCTTCTTATCAGGGCTTCTAAGGGTCTTCTCCTTACATGTCCAAACCACCTTGCAAGATTCTGATCTTTTCCACAGTAGGTCTTTTCTCTCTAATGCATTCATTCTTAATCCTATCTTGTTTTGTATGGTACACACACATCTAGACTCCTCATCTCCGTGACACCGATCTTATGCTCTTCTTGCTTTTTACCGTCAACATTCAAGACTGATTGGGTCTTATAGTAATGCGTTAAAATTTACCTTTAAGCTTGAGAGAAATTTTTCTATCATAAATCACTCAAGTACTCCTCCATTTCATCCATCCAAACAATCCTATGATTTACATCTCCCTCTATCTCTTCGTCATTTTGTATGATAGATCAAGATATCCTAAAGTGTGACTTGTGGTATGGTGTGGTCCCCAATTTTCACCACTAAGCTATTATTAACACGCTTCTTACTGAAGTTATATTCCATATACTCTTTCTGTCTTCTTTCATAACATCTGAAAGCCATATTCTTTCAATGCTTTCGTCTCCATAGCTCTAGCTTCCCATTTGTTTCCTTTCTCGACTCTCCACCAAGACTATATCATCTGCAAAAAGCATCGTTGTGCTCAATATGCGCGAGAAGCACATCCAAGACCAAGCTAAAAATATGACTCAAAATTAACCCTTGTACAAATCTTGGTTATAGGGAAATCTTTTAACCCTCCTTGTGTTCTCACACAAGTTTTAGCCTTATCATACATATCTGGATTGCTCGAATATAAGCGTCTGATCCTTTCTTCTCTCAGGCCTTTCACAAGACCTCTCTTGGTGATCGTAGGCTTTTTCCAGATCAATGAAAACTATGTGTAGGTCTTTTTTTGCTTCCTCCGATACCTCTCCATCAATCTTTGTAAAGATAGATTGCTTCCATGGTTGACCTCCTGAGGCATAAAACCGAATTGATTCTCTAAAATATGAGTCTCTTGTCTTAATCTCCGTTCAATTCTTTCCCATAACTTCACAGGTATGACTCATGAAAATCCTCCGTAATTTGCATTTTGTATATCTCCTTGTTCTTATAAATAGGAATTAAAGTCTTCTCCTCCATTCATTTGGCATTTTCTTAGATCTCATTATCTTGTTAAATAGGCTTTGTGAAGCTTATACCTTTCTCTCTGGTCTTCCATGCACCTTGATAGGTATATTATCTAGTCCGATCGTTTTTCCATTTTCCATCCTCTTCAAAGCTTCTTTTACCTTGAATTCCTGAATTCTACGATAAAAGGTTTTATTTTGGTCTTCCTCTCTAGTGTTTAGAATGTCCGAGTCCCCTAACGTCCCATGTTCCTCATTAAAAAGCTTGTGAAAATAACCCTTCCATCGATCCTTGATGTTTTGTTCCGTAACCAAGACTTTATCCTCTTCATCCTTAATGCATTTCACTTGATCCAAGTCTCTTGTCTTCTTTTCCCTACTTTTAACAAGCCTGTAAATATTCTTTTCTCTGTCTTTGGTGCCCAAAGATTGATATAACTCATTGAATGCTTTAGCTTTCGCCTCGCTCACCGCCTTCTTAGTATCTTTTTTAGCTGTCTTATATTTTTCCTAATTTTCAACTTTTTTACACACGTGCCAAAGCTTTATAACATTCTTTTAACCTTAACCTTATCTTGTACACTTGCATCCCACTACCAAGATTCTTTATCCTTGGGTTCAAAGCCTCTTGATTCACCGAGTGACTCTTTTGCTACCTTTCCAATCCCTTTAGCCACGTCGTCCTACATATCATTTGCATTCCCTTGTACCTCCCAAATCTCTTCCTCCGTAATCCTCCTCTGAAAGAGCATTTGTTTTCCTCCCTTTAGTTGCCACCATTTGATCCTTGGGACTCTGTCTCGACAATTTCTCCTTACTCTCATATTAACCCGTACATCCATAACCAAAACCCTGTGTTGGGTAGTCAAGCTCTTTCAGGGATGACTTTGCAATCCATGCAAAGCTTTCTATCCGATTTTCTTATAAGAAAATAATCAATTTGAGAGCAAGAACTCCAGATGAACTACACGTGATAAGATCTTTTTCCCGTTCCTAAAACAAGTGTTAGCTATTGTAAAATCAAAAGCTATCGAAAAATTTAGAATCGCTTTGCCCTCTCGCATTAGCTACTCTAGACCATACCCTCCATGCAAACCCTCAAACCCCCTAGATTCACTCCCCACATGACCATTTAGGTCCCTTCTTCTTCTCTCCTAAAGGTATTCCCTGAATTAAAACTTCTAAATCCTCCCAAAATTTTATCTTGTAGTCTTCGTCTAAACCTACTTGGGGTGCGCATCTTTCATTGATAACATTAAAAGTCTCTTGTTCCACAACAAACTTCAAAGCTATGATCCTATCTCCGAGCCTTCTCACATCCACAACATTTTTCTTCCAAATCTTATCTACTATTATGCCTACCCCATTTTTAGATTTTACCTTGCCGGTGTACCAAAGCTTAAAACCTGAAGTGTCGAGTTCCTTTGCTTTTTCTCCCACCCACTTAGTTTCTTGAAGGCACATAAAATTAATCCTCCTCCTAATCATGGTATCAACTATTTCCATAGATTTACCTGTAAGAGTGCCTATATTCCAAGTATCAAAACGCATCCTACTCTTATGAACTAGCTTCTTTACCCCCACCCGTTCACGAAAATATGGGAACCCTTGCTTATTTTTCACTGCACCCAGGCGGCGATGCAGCGGCTCTAGCTCATTTGACATTGTACTCGAGCCATACAGCGCGTTGCTTAGGGGCAACGACCTAGCATTAACACAATCACATCTTTGATCCATGTCATAAAGATTCAACAACGTTTTTCGTTGGCTGTCGACTGCCTAACACAATTCTCTTCTTTTTTTCGGGCTTGGGACCGACTATGTAAAGGGATTTGCAACAAAACTCACACATAGGCAGAGTTTTGTGTAAATACCCAAATTGTTTTCACAAATTTACGATTTGTATGTTTATTTTGGTCTTTTTCAATATTGAAAGTGCTTTTAATATTTACCAAACATACAACCACTTCGGCTTTTTAAATGTTTTACCAAACATTGCTTTGAGAGTAGCTTTTAAAATCAGATTCTGATGGAATCAATTACTGAATTACCTCTTTTATTGAATGATTTAGGGTAAATCACCCAATACAAAACATAGAAAGTATAGAATTCATAAAACTCTCTCAATACCTCGAGAGAATTCCCCTGAAATTCCTTACAAAACCTTTCCTACCTCTCTCTTCCTGATTCTTTCCCTTTTATCCCTCTGTTTCCCCCTCAAGAGACTTAACTAACTATTCAGAGTTAGTTAAGTCTGTTATGTTCCTTGTGGGCCCTTTATTGGCCTCTCCCTTCTAACATAAACCTTCTTAATAATGGGCTTGCTGCCATCAATACTCCCCCCCCCCCTCAAAAGTTTCACCTTGTCCTCAAGGTGAAAGTCTGGGAAGTGTTGCTTCAAGTCTGATATCGTTTCCCAAGAATCATCGCAACAAGGAGTGCCCTCCCAGTGTATGAGCAACTCAGCTTCCCCCACATTGTTGTAGTGAAGATTTACCACTGCAGCTGGGTACACCTTTAATTCCTAATCTTCAAACAGCTCCTTGGGAATTGATTGAGGTGTTTGAGAAGCTGGTAAACCCTTCTTCAGTCTACTGATGTGAAATACTGGGTGAATTTGTGCATGTTCTGGTAGTTGGAGTTTGTATGCCACCTGTCCGATGCGAGCTACTACTTGAAAAGGGCCATAATAACGCGGGCTAAGCTTCTCACACCTCCTCTTTGCAATGGAATGCATTCTATATGGTCTGGCCTTTAGGTAAACCCAATCTCCCACCTTGAACTCCAAATCCCTTCTCTTTTTATCTGCCTGTTGCTTCATTTGTTGTTGGGCTTTATTCAAATTATGATGCAATTCCTGCAAAACAACATCTCTGTCCAGGACCAACTGAGAAACTTCCTCAACTCGAGAGGGATATGCAGCAACTTTAAACAGTACCGGAGGGTCTCTCCCATATAAAGCTCTAAAGGGGTCATGCGATTAGAGCGATTATAATTAGTATTATACCAATATTCAGCCCAACACAGCCAATTTACCCAGCTATTAGGTTTCTCTCCTATAAAACAACAAAGGTAAGTTTCCAAGCATCAATTCACTACTTTCGTTTGCCCATCTGTTTGAAGATGGTAAGCGGAACTAAATTTCAATTGAGTCCCTGCTTGTTTAAAGAGCTCAGTCTAGAACTTACTGAGAAAGATTTTATCTCTATCCGATACAATGGTAGAGGGAAAACCATGTAAGCGAACAACCTGTGAGATGAATAATTAGGCTACCTCCTTGGCTGTAAAAGGATGCGCCAAAGCCATGAAGTGTGCAAACTTGGTAAGGCGATCTACCACAACCAGTACCGTATCCTTGCCCTTAGCCTTGGGAAGTCCCGTGATGAAATCCATGGAAACGTCTTCCCAAACCTGTTTGGGAATGGGTAACGGCTGTAATAATCCAGCAGGTGACAGAGATTCAACCTTATTCCTTTGGCAACTATCGCAAGCTGAGATGAATTTGATGATATTGTGTTTCATCCCCTCCCAATGGAAAACCACAACTATTCTCTTATATGTTGTCAAGAACCCGGAGTGACCCTCCCCAAGCTGAGGCATGAAAATCATGAATTACATTAGGGATCTTGGCAAACCCCTTGGGAAGAACCAGCCTTTCCTTATAGTACAATCTCCCTTGATACATAGGGTAATCCGGGTGAGCTTGGGGTTGTACCACTAAGTCTTGGATGATTTTACTCAGTTTTGCATCCTTCATTATTTCTTCCCCCAATTCCTCCCATTCTTCTGAAACTGAAACCGAGAAGGTTGAGTACATCATTCGTCTAGATAACGCATCCGCCACCGCGTTTTCTCTTCCTGGTTTGTACTGGATCTCAAAGTCGAAGCTCATGAGTTTGGAGACCCATTTAAACTGATCCTCCCTTAACATTCTCTGTTCTGTCAGAAACTTCAATGACTTTTGATCTGTACGAATGATGAAGTGCCTCCCCAGAAGATAGTGTCTCCATTTTTGAACAGCGAAAACAATGGCCATGAGCTCTCTCTCATAAACCATGTCCCTTAGTGGATAGAGCTTGGTGATAAAAGCCACGGGCGGCCTTGTTGAATCGGACTGGCTCCAATACTCGGCTAGATGCGTTAGTTTCCACAATGAAAGGTGCTGTAAAATTTGGTACTGCCAACACTGGAAGATCCGCCATGGCATTTTTCAGTGTGTCGAAAGCTATTTGGGCTGCGGTAGACCATTGGAACCCATCCTTTTTCAACAACTCAATAAGGGGCTTAGCAATCTGACCATATCCTTTTACAAATCGCCGATAGTAACCCGTTTGACTCAAAAATCCTCTCAGTCCCTTGACATCCTTAGGTGCAGGCCACTTTAGCATTATTTCTACCTTCTTTGGATCAGCCGCAACCCCTTGTGAGGAGACTACGTGTCCCAAATATTCCACACTACTGCTGCCAAAAGTACATTTTTTTCGGTTGGCTACCAATTTGTTTTCTATTAACAGTTGAAACACTTGTCTCAAATGATCAACATGGGTTGTTTCATCCCCACTATATATCAGAATGTCGTCAAAGAATACCAGAACAAATTTTCTCAAATACGGTCTCAAAACCTCATTCATGAGGGCCTGAAATGTGGAGGGTGCATTTGTGAGGCCGAAAGGCATCACCATGAACTCATAATGCCCCTCATGCGTCCTAAATGCAGTTTTCTCAATATCCCTCTCCCTCATACGAATTTGGTGATACCCGGATTTCAAGTCCAGTTTACAGAAGATAGTCGCCCCTGCCAATTCATCTAATAATTCATCAATAATGGGGATCGGAAATTTATCTTGTATGGTGACCTTATTTAGCGCTCTATAATCCACACAAAAACGCCAACTCCCATTTTTTTTTTTTACTAAAATGATAGGACTAGCATAAGGACTAGTGCTAGGTCTAATAATCCCAGCTTCTAACATCTCTTGTACTAACTTCTCAATCTCGTTTTTCTGGTATTGGGGATACCTGTAAGGACGTATATTAGGAATTTCAGCATCGACCTTTAAGTTGATGGCGTGATCCAATCTCCGAACTGGTGGTAACCCCTCTAGAGAATTGAAAACAGTATCAAATTCCTGCAATACAGCCTGAATGCCCTCAGGGATCTTTTCTTCTTTAAGTTGTTCGCCCTCAATTAGCACACAATTCTATAAGGAAACCTTCTTCTTCTTCTTGTAAAGATCTCATTACTGATTTAAGTGATACAGCTGACTTACACAAGGAAGGGTCTCCCTTAATAAGATGGCTGTGGCCCTCTTTCTTTATTTTCAACGTTAGTTCCTTGAAGTTAGCTGTGATCTTCCCCAATCCGGCTAACCAGTCTAGTCCCAACACCAAATCTGGTCCTTTAAGCTCAAAAACGTAAAAATCATGCTGCACTTCCAGATCTTGCAGCTGTAATCCCAAGGATTTGCAACACCCTGAACTTTTGACCTTGTGCCCGTCCCCTACCTCCACCCAACAAGGCTGTGTGACCGTCACCTCTAGACCTAACTGTTCTACCAACCCTTGAGCAATGAAGCTGTGTGACGCACCACAATCAATTAGTACCATGGCTCTCCTCCCCAACACCCTTCCCCATAATTTGAATGACCTTCCTGTTGTCAATCCCAGCAAGCTATTGTAACCCAATAGGATGGGTTTCTCCTCTTCTCCCACATTTTCCTCTTCTTCACCCCCATTGTCGCTATCATCTTCCACCCACAAG
Source organism: Ormosia emarginata (assembly GCA_029884605.1). NCBI lineage: Eukaryota > Viridiplantae > Streptophyta > Magnoliopsida > Fabales > Fabaceae > Ormosia > Ormosia emarginata. Next base: position 41,665,630 of record JAQQTP010000089.1, on the reverse strand, counting down.
ATTCTAAGTTGTTTATTTTTGCAAACATGCCCCGGCATGAATTTCTCATCACAGCGGAAGCAGAGCCCTTTTCTCATTCGGTCGTTGTATTCAGCTTCTGGGAGTTCTCTGAAATTCCTCCCTCTCCTACTAGCCATTGCGGACTGTTGTGTTCTATTCCCGTTTGCAGGTGGTGTTGTGCTGCATACCACCGACTCAGCCACAGTATTACCTCCTACATTGCTCATCTTTCCTCCTACACTCGTAGTGTTACTTTGCGTGTTACCCACTCTCCAATTCACATTCCCTTTACTTGTGCCACTGTAATAGGGTCCTTTCCTTGCAAAAGAAGTTCCTGCTGCCCAAGAACCATTCTTTACATTGCCACCCATGACTTCTTGAATGAAAGCTTCATTCTTTTCATCTATTCTTTGGGCAAGATCCATCATATTAACTAGACTCTTCACATCATGAATCCTTAACTCTCTGAGAACCCCTTCTTTTAGGCCATTGAGAAAGATCCCTCTCAAAAAATCCTGTTCCGACACCCTCATAGGTCCTGCATAGAACTCAAACTGCCACCTGAATTCCTTGACTGACCCTTCTTGCTTCAGCCCCATCAAGATTTCGTAGGGATTCTGTGATGGGGATGGATGAAACCTTCTTATGACAGCCCCTCTAAAGATTGGCCAAGATACCTCTCCCATGCTACTTTCCCACCATTGAAACCACGAGAGTGCTGGCCCCTCCAAACCCATGGATGCTACCTTCAATTTCTCATCCTCCGGAACCCCCCTGACTTCAAAGAACCTCTCCAGTTTGTGAATCCAATTGCAGGCATCCTCCCTGTTATCCTCTCCTTCAAACAACGGCAGCTCAAGCTTTCTCCACCTCTCGTCATCCCAGTTGCTGCGATCACCATGATTTCCCCCAAGATTGTTCTCCCCTTCTGCCTCGCTCGGGTTTTCTGTTCGCTCACCACCATTGGTTTGCAAGATCATATCCATTTTCCGCAACAGCTCCTGGAGATTATTCTCCACCCCTCGCAAGCGGGCATCACTCATCAGCCTCCATTCCGTCATGTCTTCGATTCTCTTCTCCAATATCTCTGTTCGCAACTCCATTCTGGTACTCACCATTCCCCTCTCAACTTCTCCAAGAAACCCACTTTCCGCTCCAAGATCGGAGCTTTGATACCAGTTTGATGGAATCAATTACTGAATTACCTCTTTTATTGAATGAATTAGGGTAAATCACCCAATACAGAACATAGAAAGTATAGAATTGATAAAACTCTCTCAATACCCGAGAGAATTCCCCTGAAATTCCTTACAAAACCTTTCCTACCTCTCTCTTCCTGATTCTCTCCCTTTTATCCCTCTGTTTTCCCCCTCCAACAGACTTAAGTAACTATTTAGAGTTAGTTAAGTCTGTTATGTTCCTTGTGGGCCCTTTATTGGGCCTCTCCCTTCTAACATAAACCTTCTTAATAATGGGCTTGCTGCCATCAGATTCTTGAAGTGACTTTTGCTTGCAGCTATTGAAAAGGATTGGCATTATCAAGTTCAGCCTCTAATGCTGTCTAATGTCCAAAACATAAGTCACATATAACAATTATATGCACAAATTATGTTAGATCAATGCAAAAGGGTAGATGTTTTCCATGATGTTGATTATATGGTAATACATAACATTGATTTTTTGTTTTTTAATTTTCTATTAGTTTTTCACTTACCAGGATTTTGTCCTGCTCAATGTGTTCTTAATAAAAATCTGAAATGAAATGTTTCTTGGTTCAGCTTTTATAATCAAGCTTATGAGCCTTAATGATCTTTAGTTGGTGGTGATTTGTTTGTTTTAGTGACTAATTTGTTTAAATTTGAAATTGAACCTTCAGGGAAGAATTTCATTGTATTGTCTTATCTCTTGAGAAAAGTCATCGTGATGGTAGACAACTAGTGAAAGGCAGTTCTTCTCCTCTGGTCATGAAACAACTGCAGCAGCGAGTTGGCATCAAACCTAGACTTATTGATTGCTTGGAAGGCCTGTTGTTTCTACACGAGATACACTACTCTGAGTAAGGAATAATGTCTGGGATGTGCTTTACTGCTTTTGGACCATCCAGAAATGCATTAGTATGAACTTAATTTTTAATACATCAAATATGATACAAGAATTTGGAAGATTGGCAGAAAGTTGATTGAAGTTGGTAACCCTTGAATTAATGTGTCTTTAAATTACTTATGGTGCTTAGATACATTTTTTTTTCAACAACATATTGCCTCCACTTTAACTCCCTTTCAAAAGCAAACCAATACATAAATTTGTAATAGGTGTACAGCATCTTAAGGCTTCGTTTTATCAAAAGAAGAAAAAGAAAAAGGGGAAAAAAAAAATTCAAGGCTTCTGCCCTCTAAGTTACCTCTTTTTAGTAAGAAAGACATCTTCTAAAACACCAGATGAAACACCTTGTTTTTAGTGATCTATAAAAGGTTCAAAAGTAGTGTACCAACCTGTTGGTAGCATAAAATGGCTGAGGGAACAGACTTATAAAAAGGTAGGAAGAGGTTTTTATCTGAAGAAAAAAAAAAAAGAGAAAAAGAGTGGAGCTCCATAGTGTGACTTAGTACTTTTTGGATAGCTGTGGAGCTACCTTCCCCCCCTCCCCCCCCTTTGTAACGACCACAAGCTGAAGCATATTATAAGAAGCGCAAAAGGAGAACCGAAAATTGAGCATCTGGTAGATAAACAATCTTGTATTGTTTTGCTGTTGTTATCCTAAAAGAATACAAATGTCATTTCAGTCTTTATTTTATTTTATGATAGATAAAGAAATTGTATAAGAGAGAAAAGAGGGAAATTACAACTAGGGGAGGATAACATATCCTCCAAAATAGAAAAGTCAAGATACGGGAAGATGTAAAAATTTGGAATGCAGCAAGGCTGCCAAGTCTCTGTGCATATAAGAAATGGCAACTCCCTAACAGCCATGAGTAGAACACCAAAGAGAAGCCACAAACATTATCCTATTCCATATCAAGCATAAGGGCAAAGAGACACCCTTAAAGGTGTGATTAGTCACTAGTGAGTACTCACTCAACCGAATGCACCAAAGAGTTGCATATACTGTACTCTGCCACTAACATATCAGTCACTAATTAGAGCTACTTCGCTCATGTCAATGGTAAATTTTAACTGGCACTACCTCAAAATGCTATAACTGCAACTAATCTGATGATTCGGTGCAAAATGTCGTATGTAAATATGTTCTACACTGTGTACCCAAAACAAAAAGGTTCCAAATTGCCCCCCAAACCCAAAGACTTTACCGGTCTTTCAGAGTTGGAACATTAGAGATTTTATCATGAGGATAAAGTTCTGAAAATGGAGTTACCAATAGGGGTGTCGTTGTCGAGTTCTGAGAACTGCAGTACTGACTGCAATCACTCCACTTCCTTCACTTAATGTTTGTTATGCATATGTTACTGATACTGTATAAGAAGAGTTTGTGGTTGATTGCTGACTAATTAAAATCAGTGTTGTTGCTGGGGAAGAAGTTTTTGAAAACTAAATGCAATCTCTCTTTTGTTTTCATTTTTTGGTAGGAAAAGTCAAGCTTTTTAATCATCAATCTTTATTATTTGTTTGGTGAAACTGATGCTAAACTCCAAAAACGATTATTGATATTGGAATAAAACTTGTGCTTTAAAAGCTTTGTGCAGCATTGATTTTTACTTCATATGAAACCATATTAATACTAGTTTCTTTTTTTTGGAAAAAAAACCAGTTACTAGTTTTTTCTTTTGAAACAGGTATTTGTTAAAATCATCATTGATCTCAGCACTATCAGCAATTGCCTTAAAGCCCAGGTATGAAGATGCCAATGCTAGTGTCTAACTATTCAAAAGTCATAATTGTGTACATGGACACTTCCCCTGTACGTGCTTCTTTTCTTGGAAAGGATTTATTTTTTTGGATAGAAAAAGAAATTTATGAGAGGGGAAGCACAGTTAGGACAAGGACAAGAGATCTTCCAACACAAGGAAGTCAAAAACTAAGAAAGTGACAGGGCTGCCCCATCTCTCTGCATATCCAAGTTAGCAACTCCCATAAAGCAGCTATGACCACATCACCAAAGAGAAGACAAAAGCATAACTCTATCCCATCTCAAGTTTAGGTTTGGGGGCATAGAAAGTAGAAACTCCCCTAAAGATACAAGCATTCCTCTCTAGCTGCACACACCAAAGGATTGCAAAATCTGCAGGCTGCCATAAAATTTTAGCCTATTTGTTTCTACTAGAATCTGTATAGAGAACCATAAAAAACTGCTCTAAGGTAAAGGGACATGCCTAGTGCTCCCCAAAATCCCCAAAAACTATTCTTCCAAAGGAAAGTAGCCACCTTACAATGCTACTGTCTTTGAGCTGGATCTGCTCATATAACACACATATTAGGAGAAAGAGAAGTTTGAGTCCTAACTCCTACAAATTTGCTACAAGTCATTTGTATTGATCCTGTTAAGTATCTCAATCCAAACTAAAGGCTTGACCGTAGAGGGAATTTTGAACTTTCAATCGGGTAGGGAATTTTGGACTTTCAATCGGGTTTATCAAAGAATCTTTGAAGGTTAGGGTAGTGAGTTAGGAACTGAAAGGAAGATTTGCATGAGAACTCTCTCAATAGGAAAGTCCAAACTCTTATATCAGAATGGGTTGAGAGACATAGCAGATAGAATCAAATAACCAAAAGGGATTGTAATTCACTAGTTTTCTTATCATTCAAATCTCTACGAAAATGAAAGTTCCAATTTAGAAAATAACCCTAAAAATAGAAGCAGCTAATGGGTGAGTTGTGTAAGGTAGAGAGTTGAAATAGGCAAGGAAAGTCCTGTAAAAAAAAAGAAGCATTCCCCTCCCACATGTTCTCCCAGAACTTAATAATGGTGCTATCAACCATACTGAGAGATCAGTGGTCTAAAAGAAGTATATACTTGGGAAACAAACTGCCAAAGGTTAGCACAAGTTGCAGTGATCACTGGATTGGCATCCTACCTGCTTTGATCTATACCATATTTGCTCTGGCCTCTGAATTACTTGACTTGGTGCCACAAAGAATTAGTCTCTAGAGGAAAAGGCCATAGCCATTTGCTGCCAAAGCAAGGTTTTTAGTCACCAATTTCCTAGACCTACTCCCTGTTCATTTTAGGCATAGCAAACCTCCCAACAAACAAGATGGTTTCTTCTCTGCTCACCAACACCTGATCAAATAAAGTCCTATTGATTTTCTCTATTCTCAGGGCCACTCCCACGGGGATCCAAAAGAGCGAGATAGTAGAGGGGAATGCTAGACAAAGAAGTTTGAATGAGGGTAATATGACCACCCATGAATAAAAATCATCCTTCCGACTGTTCAGGTCCTTAAGTTATTGTGAAACATAGGACCCCAAGAAGATGGTTGAGGATTACCCCCTAGAGAAACTCCCAAGTAAATGAGAGGCCGCTGCAATCCTTGAGAACCAGCCACAAAAGCATATAAGGAGAGAATTTTGTTCTCCGCATTTAATGAGCTCCCTACCACAGTTCTTGTAAATAAATGACTTTCCCCTTGCCTAACTCCTCATTTTCTAATTTCCTTTAAACCAAGATATACTTTTACTATTCATAATCATAGAAAAAGTAGCAGGAAATCCACCTTCTCCATCAAGCATCGAAGCCCTTTTTATCAAGATCCTTATCTAGGAAAACCCAACTCAAATGATCATAAGCTTTCTCAAAGTCCAACTCAAGAACCAAGCCACAGAAAAGGATTATGACTAAAATTTGACTACCTGCAGTAAAAGCATTCTGGTTTTCTGATCTTCAGAAGGATTTGAATCAAAATAAGCACAGAAAAGGTGGGAGAAAAAAAAAAAAAACAAAGGTGCAAACTGGTGATCTGTGTACTCAATTGCATCCTTTTCTACATGCACAGACATAGCAAGATCTATTATGTACTATATTTATGATGCTTACTTTTCATTTTTCGATGCCTATATTTCTAATTTTTTTAATGTTGATGCTGTCCAAACTTCTCATTCTGTGCTTTATGGGTTTTGTATTCACTTTGCATTAACTGCATTGCAATGCAGTGCCAGTGATCTTGGTGCACTTCAGCAACTCTTGGTTGATCAACCCAATCTCCCTACTGAAGAAGGTATGCAAGAATTATCTGTGGGGTGGAAGTGATTTCTTGATGATTAGCAATAAAAAAATATTTGTGTGAACATCAACACCATTGCTTTAATGCTTTGAGTATCAGATATTGTGAAAGTAATCATTTTATGGTGAGACGTAACAAGTAGAAATATTTACATGTAATGCTTATGATAATCATATGGAAAATGGAATGCTTCACTTCAACCTCTGTATGGTTCTGGGGCTTCCTATAGGATCCTTAGATCACTAATGTTAATTTGTTGAATTTGAAGTTCACATTTATTATCAATGAATAGAATCTTCTATTAAACATTGTCTTTATTTGAGAAATATGGATTGCCTTCGACAGACATTATAAGATGTCAGTGTATTGAATTATTCTTGGAGTTTGTAAACTTTCCGAGATATTTTCACTTGGTGAACCATAATTGGTACTGCAAGTATAAAAAAGTTCTGTTCTCTTTTATATTCTTTAATCTAGATGTGACAACACATGATTGGATGAAAGACTTTTACACTGAGTGTGGCTCAAAATTAAACTCATATACAAATGTTGTTTCTCACTCACTGACTTCTGGGTGCAGTTCAATTTGTATTTGATACAATATTTGCTGAAGAACTGTGTTGATGATCCGCTATTATGGATATTGACTTTGTACCGGGGGATGCTTGAGCTTTTGTGCATCATGGGAGCCTTTTGATCCTAATGGCGTGATTGTAGCAATATATGTTCTCTAGTTTTGACCTTTGAGATATTGTGAGATAGGAACAGAACGTCGGGGACATGCTACGCGCTCTCCCACGTGGAAAGGACAGGAGTTGCTAAGGGCTTGTAATTGTGTATTAAGAAAGGAGCACTCCTGTTCTCAACTGGCTTTTAAGATTGCAACTAATTCTGTTAGAGACCTTCAGTCCATATGGCTGGTCCTCTATTTTTTTTTTTAAAAAAAATTTAAATGTTTTTTTAGCTCATAATTTGTTTATCCATAAGTTTTTTTTTTTTTTTTTGGGTACATAAGTAAGTATGTTTAGTTTGTTTTCATTTGATTGATTCTTAATATGTTACGGTATTGGATTTTTTTTTTCTTGGATGATATTCACAGATGTTGAATGATGCATTTTAAACAAATCTCATGTATGCAGCACTGTGTACAGGTGTTGAATTTTGCCAGTGCCCCTTTTTAGAGAAGACGAAAAAATTGCCCGACTTCCTGTTTGATTTTAGTATCAAGCAAACTTCTTTTTCTATTTAAACTTTTTTAATGTCATCATCTCTATTTCTTATATTTAATTAATGGATATAATTTTGCCAAAACTGAAAACATTGTATTTACTCGCCTGTATATTTATATCACAAAAAGAGTGTTTGAGAAAGTTATTTAAGGTACCTAATTATTACCATATTTTCATTTGGTACTTACTTACGGACTGCTTTTTCAGCAAGCGTATTTAGCACTTATTTGTTCCTTAAAATGTGTTTTTTTTTTAACATTTAGCAGATGTTCTTTTATTTTAGTAAGTAATTTTTTTTTAAATTGATATTTGAAAATCGAATTAGATGTTGATTAATTTAGGGTTGAGCAGAGTCGAATTATAAAAATATAAAATTTTTTAGTATTAATTTTTTTATTTATAAGATTTTAATTTGAAATTTTATTTAAAAAAATAAATATAAAATTACTTGAACTAATCAAAATGTTAGTAGTAAACATTTTTATATATGTTTTTTAATTTAATAGATATTTTTTATTTTTTTTAAAAAAAATTAGTAAAAATTAAATTATGATAAAATTATTTTAAAAATATTTATATATGTAAGAAATAAATAAAAAATATAAAAATGGTAGGAATTTTAAATTTTAATTTAACTCCCATATTTTCACCCAAATGGTACAATAGAAAATCCCCTAAACCCCAACTCTCCTTACCCTGCTGAAATACGGCAACCCAATTACCCATTTTGGACAGAATTGGCTCTTCAATCATTTCCCATTCAACCCCATATACCATTTTCATTCAGCCCCTAGCTATCGCAACGCAATCGCAATCGCAATCCCAATACCCAGCTTCAGATTTCCATTCTTCGCACTTAACTTTAAGCTGACAGACAACATTACACTCTTCCCCAACAAACCAATGATTATCCTACACCCTTTTCCACCCCTTCCTTCTTGCACTCCCTTTACAATTACATGCTCCAAGCCTTTTTCCCTTAACAATCACTTCTTGCCATCTTCAACGGTTCCACCGCTAGTCCCGAGCTATGCAAGAACTTGGACATTCTTGTGCAGTGCTAGAAGCCGACGTAAAAATTTGAACGGTAAGGACTTCGATATAGACCTCATTAAGGAAGATCAAGAAGAGCTTGAGGATGAGGACCGAGGTGTATATGCAAGAAGGGAAGCAAAGGACATTGATATGGAGGAACAAGTGCAAGAAGATGATGGCGGTGGATATTCAGGTCGAGGACCGTATACAGGTAGACAAGAGAAGGATTATGATAGAGATCCAGAATTTGCTGAGATTCTTGGGGGTTATCTAGATGATCCCCAAAAGGCACACTCTAAAGTAAGCAACATGATGTATTGATGGTTTCCTGTCATAACTTTGCATTCAAAGAAATTCTTGCATAAACTCGAAGCACCCAAGTTAGCTGCACTAGCCTAATCACATCGTTAATTATGGTAATTAATTATTAATTAACAGACAAACGATGTGATTGTGTTAATGTTAGGTCGTTTCTCCTAAGCAACGCGTTATATAACTCGAGTATAGTGTCAAATGAGCAAGAGTTGTTGCATTGCCGCCTGGGTGTAATGAAAAATAGCAAGGGTTTCCACATTTTCGTGAACAAGTGTGGGTAAAGAAGCTAGTTCACAAGGGTAGGATGCATTTTAGAATTTGGAATATTGGCACACTTACAGGTAAATCAATGAAAATAATTGACACCATGATTAGGAGGAGGATTAATTTTATATGCCTATAAGAAACTAAGCGGCTTGGAGAAAAGGCAAAGGAACTTGACACTTCGTGTTTTAAGCTTTGGTACACCGGCAAGGTAAAATCTAGAAATAGGGTAGGCATAATAGTAGATAAGAATTGAAAGAATAATGTTGTGAATGTGAGAAGGTTCGGAGATAGGATCATAGCTTTGAAGTTTGTTGTAGAACGGGAAACTTTTAATATTATCAGTGCGTATGCACCCCAAGTAGGGTTAGACGAGCACTTCAAGATAAAATTTTGGGAGGATTTAGAAGGTTTAGTGTAGCGAATACCATTAGGAGAGAAGATTTTTCTAGGAGGGGACCTAAATGGTCCTGTAGGGAGCGAATCTAGGGGGTATGAGGGTTTGAATGGGAGGTATGATCTAGAAGTAGCTAATGCAGAGGGCAAAACAATTCTAGATTTTTCGATAGCTTTTGATTTTACAATAGCTAACACTTGTTTTAGGAAGTGGGAAGAGCATCTTATCACATACAGAAGCGAGAGTTCTTGCTTTCAAATTGATTTTTTTCTAATAAGGAAATCTGATAGAAAGCTTTGCATGGATTGCAAAGTCATCCATAGAGAGAGGTTGACTACCCAACACAGGGTTTTGGTTATGGATGTACGGGTTAAGATGAGAGTAAGGAGAAATTGTCAAGACAGAGTCCCAAGGATCAGATGGTGGCAACTAAAGGGAGGAAAACAAATGTTCTTTCAAAGGAGGATTATGGAGGAAGATATTTGGGAGGTACAAGGGAGTGCAAATGATATGTGAGATGAGATGGCTAAAGGGATTATGAAGGTAGCAAAAGAGACACTCGGTGAATCAAGAGGCTTTGGACCCAAGATAAAGAATCTTGGTGGTGGGATGCAAGTGTACAAGATAAGGTTAAGGTTAAAAGGGAATGTTATAAAGCTTGGCACGGGTGTAAAAACGATGAAAATTGGAAAAAATATAAAGCAGTAAAAAAGATATTAAGAAAGCGGTGAACGAGGCGAAATATAAAGCGTTCAGTGAGTTATATCAATCTTTGGGCACCAAAGACAGAGAAAGAAATATTTACAAACTTGCTAAAAGTAAGGAAAGGAAGATAAAAGACTTGAATCAAGTGAAATGCATTAAGGATGAAGAGGGGAAAGTCTTGGTTACGGAACAAGACATCAAGGATCGATGGAAGAGTTATTTTCACAAGTTATTTAATGAGGAACATGTGACATTAGGGGAATCGGACATTCTAAACACTAGAGAGGAGGGCCAAAATAAAACCTTTTATTGTAGAATTCGAGAGTTTGAGGTAAAAGAAGTATTGAAGAGGATGGATAATGAAAAAACGGTCGGACCGGATAGTATACCTAATACCTATTGAGGTATGGAAGTGTCTAGGAGAGAAAGGTATAAGCTGACTCACAAAACTGTTTAATGAAATAATGAGATCTAAGAAAATGTCAAATGAATAGAGGAGAAACACTTTGATCCCTATTTATAAGAACAAGGGAGATATACAAAACTGTGCAAATTATAGAGGGATTAAACTCATGAGTCATATCATGAAGTTATAGGAAAAAATTAATTGACAAGAGACTTATATTTTAGAGAATCAATTTGGTTTTATGCCTGGGAGGTCAACTATGGAAGCAATCTATCTTCTACGAAGATTGATGGAGAGGTATCGGAGGAAGCAAAAAAACCTATACATGGTTTTCATTGATATGAAAAAAACCTACGATAGGGTACTGAGAGAGGTCTTGTGGAATGCTCTGGAGAAGAAAGGAGTTCGTATCGCTTATATTTGAGCAATCCAAGATATGTATGATGGGGCTAAAACTAGTGTGAGAATACAGGGTAGGGTCACAAAAGATTTTCCTATAACTATAGGACTGTACCAAAGGTCAACTTTGAGTCCTTATCTTTTTACCTTGGTCTTGGATGTGCTTACTGCGCATATCCAAAAGCCTGTTTCACAATGCATGTTTTTTGCAGATGATATAGTCTTAGTTAGAGAGTCGAGAAAGGAAACAAATGGGAAGCTAGAGTTATGGAGATGAGCTTTGGAAGAACATGACTACCGTCTAAGCAGGAGTAAGACGGAGTATATGAAATGCAAGTTCAGTAAGAAGCGTGCTAATACTAGCTTAGCGGTGAAAATTGGAGATCATACCATACCACAATTCACACGGTTTAGGTATCTTGGATCTATCATATAGAATGACAGAGAGATAGAGGGAGATGTAAACCATAGGATTCAAGCTGGATGGATGAAATGGAGGAGTGCTTTAGGAGTTATTTGTGATAGAAAAGTGCCTATCATGCTTAAGGGTAACTTTTACTGCACAGCTGTAAGACCTGTAATGTTGTATGGTACTGAATGTTGGGCGGTAGAAAGCCAACAAGAGCATAAGATCAATGTTCTGAGATGAGGATGTTACTTATTTGGATGTGTGGTCATATAAGACAAGATAGGATTATGAATGAATGCATTAGAGAGAAAGTAGAGGTAGAACCTATTGTGGAAAAGATAGGAGAATCTTGTCTTAGGTGGTTTGGACATGTAAGGAGAAGACTCTTAGAAGTCCCTATAAGAAGAGTAGATCAGGTGAAGGATAACCTAATAGCTAGAGGTGGAGGGAGACCAAGAAAGACTATAGGTGAAACGATTAAAAAAGATTTAGATTTGTATGACATTTCTGAAGACTTGGTTTATGATAGGGTACAATGACGTCATTTGATCTATGTAGCCGACCCTACCTAATAGAAAAAGGCTTGGTTGTTGTTGTTGTTATAATTATTAATTAACTATATTAGTCATCTATTAATTAATGAGGTAATTGGTCTATAGCGCACCCAACTTGGCTATTCCAAGTTAAGGTAAGAATTTCTCTTGCATTGAATAGTAGACTCTTTATCTTCGTTTGAGGGGGTTTTATTTGTTTCAATTATTTTAAGGGTGGTGTTTGTTACATTTCAAGTTGTTGAAAATTAAAGAGGAGCAGCTTCACAGTTCAAGCTGCTTTTGAATTTTGATACCAAGGGATATTATTTGTGTTTAAAATCAAATGAGCTTGATTGATTTGCAGATAGAAGAGAGACTAAGAAAGAAGAGGAACAAAATACTGCACACAAAGACTGGATCAGGAGTACCAATGAAAGTGTCAGTTAACAAGTAAGTTCAGCCATGCATATTTTTGTGGTTCTGCCATGAAATTTTCTGTTGTTCGTGCTTATGTAGTTGCATGTTTCTTATTATGAAGTTCTCATTTCTCCTCAATTTGGTGTGCTAGAATTTATTGGTGTAGTAACCTCTCTTATTAAGCTATTAAACTATATACCCAACAATCAATATCAATCTAATATATTCTGCCAAGTGATAGCTCTAGCTTGTGACACTAATGTCTCGTCAAAATTTTGACATGATGTGTCATAGGTTTCTGTGTGAAGCAATTGGTTAAGTTAGTTGCTTAGTGCCTTAGTCTAACATTTTTATGCCATGCTTTAGTGAGGACTTCTGAGTTTGTTATGTGATTGGTTTTTGAGTCTGGGCAGATGGTTTGGCTGCACATGGAGGTTTGGGATGTGGGCTTCACTTTGGTGGAGAAGTGTTGGATTTTGGGAACTGTTAGCAATGCTTATTCATGCATATACTAGGATTCATAACCGTAGCTATTCCTATATTTTGGTTGGTTTCTTTTGAAGTCTATCCCTTGGTTCTTGAAGCTCTCTTAAATGGGATTTGAGCTATTCAACCTGTCTTTGGGCACTAAGTGCATTTCCAACCAGCCATGAATGTGTCTTACACTTTTCCCATAACCGGTTTGCCTTTGGTACAGAATGGAAGTTTTAATCTAGAGTGCCTGTTTGATGTGATTGTTAATATCCTTCTACGTTGCATGGGTATGGAGTGCAGTACCGGTACAGTGCTGGATCTGTGTACGGATACGAAAATTTAAAAAAAAACTAGGGTATGAGTACGTCATATATATATATAAAATAAATAATATATATATATATATATATATATATATATATATATAAAATCTCACACAATAAAATATGACAATATAACATAAAAATTAAAACACACAAACTCATACCTAAATAAATAATTAGTGTTAAAAAATGCGTTAATCAATAATAATGTGCACATAATAAATTAAAAAAAAATGATAAAATTGAAGAGACAATGTAGAAATAAAATGTTAATATATTTAATAAAAATAAGAAAAAAGAAAGAAGGAAGTGGGTTCCTTACCCCACGCAACTAGGTTTGGTTGAAGACTTTTCCTACCCTCTTTAATCATCTTTCTCTCTCTAAAACGCCATCTACCGCCTCCAAGTCTTCTCTGCTTCCCAACAAAATATACATCTTCTCTCTGCTTCTCTTCACTTTCTCTTTCTAAAAAAAAAAAAAAAAAATTCTCCCCTACCCTCTTACATTTTTTCCAAACACACACACAACCGTATCCAACCACTTTGTTCAAGCTGGTGATCGAAATCAAGACACCACCGAGTCACCGGTCGTTGGAGTTGCGGTCGCCGGAGTTGGGTCCTTGGAGCGCCACTCGGGATAAAAGCAGAGAGGAGAGTGGTCGTTGTCGAGACTCGAATTGGGGGGGGGGTGAAGATCGTGGCTAAGGCTGGTTGTTGGAGCGCGAGAGAGGAGAAGTAGTCGTCTTTGCTGCGGTCGTGCCGCTCGGGACTCGAATGGGGGGTGAAGGTCGTGCCGAGTTGCGCCGCGCTACTCTGGTTGTGCCACTCGGGAGAAGCAGAATGAAGATCTGAAATTTTCAGAGAATCGAAGGTGAAGGTTTAGGGTAGAACTTCAAATGGGGAACAACTGTGTTTTGCCAAAAAAATGGTGGAGCTGTACCCAGCCGGTGATGGAGCTGAACCGAGCCGCACCAAGCCGTATCGAGCCGTACCCAAATTCCAAAAAAAAAAAAAAATTTGGGTACGTACCGGCCGTACCCATACCTGGTACATACCGGCCGTACCCGTACTCCTCCCAGGGAGGAGTACCCATGCTTCAGAGATATCCTTATAGGCAAACAATTTGATTAGGTCATAGTAGCGCATGACATGATCATGAAAGAAGTGTATAGATCTCACTTAAGCCTATGTCTATTGGCTGGCATGCTTCGGATCACATCTTGAGCAAGAGTTCAAAGTTAAATAACACACTTAACAAGCCATTTTCTGCACCCTGTGTTTCTGGCAACACCTATTATTTTGCTCATGACTTGAGTTACACAAATCAAATCACAAACCATTTGGGTCATTTGAAACCTAAGACATAAGGCTTTCAGCTGTAAAATATTTCCTAATTTATCTCTTTTTCATTTCATACTAGTTTGTGATAGAAACCCCAGAAAGGATTCTGGTATAGTAGTATTATTTAATGAAAAAGATGAGCTACTAGAGCTCTTACAGCAAGAAAAAGATAACTAGAGCCTAGAGCTCCTATTCCAGAGAGATACTCTCCTAACTGTCTTAATACCAAATACATGAATGAATCTCCTATTCCCTTCCAGACCTATTAAGGCATGATGCTAACCGAATTCCCCCCTACAAATGCGGGAACCATATGCCAGGTCACTAACTAATTCTCTCTCTCCTTTGGGCCCACTTACTTCCTTCTAGAATATACCCTCCATATGATGGGCTTCTTTGGATTCATGTCCAGCACTTGATCCAATTCCTACCCACTATCAACACTGGACCCTCGGGTCCTATCACTGCCTCCTCCTAGAAAATCAGCCTTGTCCTCAAGGCTAAAATGAGGAAACTGACTTTTGAGAACGAGATCATCTTCCCAAGTTGTGTCTTCAACAGCTCTGCCTCTCCACTTGACCAACCATTACTTAACTGTTCTTCCAGCAACATGAACCTCCCTACTAGCCAATACACTTTCTGGTTCTTCTGCCTCATTCAACTCTACCTCCATGCCTTCGGGTAAAGTAGCTTCAGCATAATAGTCCCCAATTGCCTTTTTAAGTTGAGAAGCATGAAATACCGGATGAATTTTAGAGGACTCTGGCAGTTTGAGCTTGTAAGAAACTATTCCCAGCTTTTCCAGAATTGGGAATGGACCAAAATATCTGGGAGCTAGCTTTTGGTTGATCCTTTTGGCCATTGTTTGTTGTTTATGGGGTCTGAGCTTGAGGAAAACTCACTCCCCCACTGAGAATTCTTGATTCTTCCTCTTACTATCGGCATATTTCTTCATTTGTTCTTGTGCTTTGGTTAAATGATGTTTCAATTGCCTCAAGGCCTCATCATGGTCTAACAACTCTGATGCTACCGCTTCCACCTTAGTCTCTCCTTGTAAAAACCGCACCAATGTGGGTGGCTTCCTCCCATACACCACCTCAAATGGAGTGGTTCCAGTTGACACATGGAAGGTGGTGTTGTACCACAATTCAGCCCAAGGGACCCAGTAAGACCAGTTCCTAGGCTATTCTGCTGCGAAACATCGCAAATAGGACTCCAAGCACCGATTAACAACCTCGGTTTGTCCGTCCGTTTCTGGGTGATATGAAGAACTCATTTTGAGCATAGTCCCTTGTAGTCGAAATAATTCCTTCCAAAAGAGACTAATAAAAAGGGGATCGCGATCACTAACCATAGTTTGTGGCACTCCATGTTGATGCACTATTTCCTTGGCAAACAGCTCCGCGATTTTCTTAGCTGTATAGGGATGCTTCAGGGGTATAAAGTGTCCATATTTGGAAAGCCGGTCAACCACCACTCGTATTGCCTCAAACCCTTTCGACTTAGGTAGACCTGTAATGAAGTCTAGGGAGATATCTTCCCAAATCTGATTTGGGATTGGCAATGGCTGTAACAGACTAGAAGGAGAGGATGCCAAGTACTTTTGTCTTTGACACACGTCACAACTTCTCACAAAGTCTTGGATGGTCTTCTTCATTCCCAGCCAATACAATTTCCAGCAACCCTTCTATAAGTTCTCAGAAATCTAGAATGGCCCCCCTGCGGGGGAGGAGTGGAATTCCTTTAAGAGTAGGGGTATGTAAGATGAAGTTGAGGAGATGACCAACCTGTTTTTGTAGAGTAAAATGCCCTGTTTCCAATAGAAACCAGGTCTGGACCCGGATTCACGTACCAAGTCAGCAATTACTTGTTTCAAAAAAGAGTCATTTTGCACTTCTTGCTGCACCTGCTGATCTTGCAACCAAATAGGGGAAGAGACATACACTCTTAATTCCCCTTCCTCATAGATTCTGGACAAGGCATCTGCGGCTTTATTTTTGGGCCCGAGTTTGTAGACTACATCAAAATGATAGCCCAAAAGTTTGGCTATCTAACTCTGCTGGTTTGCTGTGGTGATCCTCTGTTGTAGCAGGTGACAGAGACTTTTTTGATCCGAATAGACCACGAAATTCCTCCCCAATAAATATGGTCGCCAATGCTGGACAGCCAACACCAAAGCCATTAATTCCTTCTTGTAGGCAAATTTGGCCAGGTTATTCTCGGAGAGTGCTTTTGCTGAAAATAGTTATTGGCTTCCCCTTTTGCATTAAAACCACCCCAACAGCTCTACCGGAAGCATCACACTCTATTTCGAAGGGCTGCGAAAAATTGGGTAATGTCAACACCGGAGAGGTGGTGATTACTCTCTTTAATTCTTTGAATGCCTTAAGTGCCCCAAGTCCCCAATGGAATCCTTCCTTCTTGGTCAGCTCAGTAAGAGGTTTTGCGATCTTACCATAACCCACAATGAACTTCCGATAGTAGCCCGTGAGTCCCAAGAACCCCCTTACTCCTTTGACATTGTGAGGAATCGGCCATTCAAGGACACTTTTTACTTTTGCAGGATCCACTGCCGCTCCCAAACTAGAGATGATATGGCCCAAATATTCCACCTGGCGACTGCCAAAACTACATTTCTTTTCATTAGCCACGAAGTGATTGTTTGGTAATATCTCGAGAACTCGAGAAAAATGGACTAGGTGAGTCGCCCAATCAACACTGTACACTAAGATGTCATCGAAGAACACAAGCACAAATTTTCGGAGATATGGTTTGAAGATTTGATTCATGGTGGATTGGAAGGTTGCCGGAGCATTGGTCAATCCGAATGGCATGACCAAGTACTCGTAGTGTCCCTTATGTGTCCGGAACGCTATCTTGTGAACATCCTTCTTCTTAACTCTGATTTGATGATATCCTGACTTGAGATCTAGTTTTGAAAAATACGATGCTCCATGTAATTCATCCAAGAGCTCATCCACCACCGGAATTGGATACTTATCGGGCACAGTCACCTTATTGAGTTCTCTATAGTCAACACACATACACATGATGAGTCTTTTTTCTTCACCAATATCACTGGACTGGAAAAAGCACTGGAGTTGTGCTTGATAATTCCCTACCTTAGCATATCCTGCACCTGCTTCTCAATCTCATCTTTATGATGATGAGGATATCTATAAGGGCGAACACTTACAGGGCCGGCTCCTTTCTGTAATACAATCAAATGGGCGGCGTCTCTTTAAGGGGGCAGACCTGTTGTCTCCTTAAAAACTTCAGAGAATCGGGTTAGCAATTGTTGAAGCTCTGTTTGTTGCAAAGGTAAGAGTCCTTGTTCTAGTACAATCTCAGCTTCGCCATTTACCCCTTCCAAAAGACTGTGAAGTGAGACTGGTTCCCGCTGATATTGCTAACTTCTCTTGGCTTGACCTTGTAACTCCACTGTCTTTCCTTCCCATTGGAAACTCATGGTCATATCCTTCCAATCCATCACAACCTTCCCCAATTTTTGTAACCACGCCACTCCGAGAATCATGTCGATACCACCCAAATCCAGTACATACGCATCAACCGTGGCTGTAAACTTCCCGAATTGGAGTTTCAGCTTGGAGCACTTCCCTGTCGTGGTCACCCGGTGGCCATTGCCTAACCGAAAACCCATCACCCGGGTCGGAGACACTGTCATCCCTAACGCCGCCGTGACTTGTGGCGAAATGAAGTTGTGGCTTGCCCTACTATTTACAAGGACCAGAACTGAGACTCCTTGCAATTTTCCCTCCAACCGCATGGTTGTTATTTCGGCCACCGTTGGCTCTGTGAAACCGAAAAGTCCCATGGTCTTGCAATCAAGCGTTGCCTCCTCTGTCTTTTCATCCACCTTGATGCCAATAATCTCACCTTCTTCGTTCACTGCCTCGTCGTCCCCCAAAATCAAGAGTCGCAGCTGCTTCTCGGGACACTGATGTAAGGGATGGTACCGATCCCCACATCGGAAACACAAGCCCCGCGCTTTGCGATCCATGAGCTCCGAGTATGGGAGATGCTTGATTTCCCGATTCCTTTCGCCGTTCCCTTTTCCTCCCTCTTCGTGATGAGGTCGATTAGGAATAGTTGAGGAAGCTCCTCGAGTTTGGGCGCCTCCTGATGGCCCAAACCCCTGGTTTGTTCGAATTGGGCCTAAGTGGTGGGTTGGCCCAATATTGTTTCTCCCATGGGGCCCCTGTTCCTGCTCCCTACTTCCAGTACCTCCTCTAAAATGTCTTAAGGAACTGAAACGTGAACTCCCCATTCCACGCATCTCCATCTCTATGTCACGGGCCAATTTCATCGCCTAGGCTCTATTACGAGGGTTAAATGTTCGAACCCTTAGGCGTAACTCCTGGCGAAGCCCCCCCATAAAGTATCCCAAATATTGCTCCGCTGGGAGACGACCAACCTGTGATGAAATATACTCAAAGTCAGCGATGTATTCTTCTACATTCCCAGTTTGTTGAAGGTCGGTCAACTCTTCGAATGGATTATCATTCCTCCTTCCCCCATACCTTTCGATCAGAGCTTGCTTCAACCTAGGCCACGTCAAATCATCTTCGGTTTCATTCAACAAGTTAAACCAGTGGATGGTGGATCCCTCCATAATCAGCTTTGCCAATTTCACCTTAACCTCCTCAGATGACTCTTGCACCTCAAAATAAGTCTCTGCCCGTGTTATCCATCTCACTGGGTCGATTCCATCAAATGAGGGTAGTTCTACCTTCTTAGCCGTCATTCGATACTCTGCCAAGGAGTCTACGTTGGAGAATGAAGCACCTCCTACACCATTGTCCTCTTCCTCTGTAGAACGACGACCCAGCAGTCTCGCCATCTCTGACAGCATAGCTTGGTGAAACTCAGTCAAGGATTGCCTGGCTGAATCCTCCAGCGTAGTCATCCTAGCCTCCAACGCTTCTACTCTGTCGACCATCTTCGGTGGCATGGACAACCCTGACAGCACTGGTTCCCTCCTCGACAATCCGGCAGGTTGGACCAATGATAGAAACCCTGGAAAGGATTCCGGTATAGTAGTATTATTTAATGAAAAAGATGAGCTACTAGAGCTCTTACAGCAAGAAAAAGATAACCAGAGCCTAGAGCTCCTATTCCAGAGAGATACTCTCCTAATTGTCTTAATACCAAATGCATGAATGAATCTCCTATTCCCTTCCAGACCTATTAAGGCATGATGCTAACCGAATTCCCCCTTACAAATGCGGTAACCATATGCCAGGTCACTAACTAATTCTCTCTCTCCTTTGGGCCCACTTGCTTCCTTCTAGAATATACCCTCCATATGATGGGCTTCTTTGGATTCATGTCCAGCACTTGATCCAGTTCCTGCCCACTATTAGCACTGGACCCGAGGGTCCTATCAGTTTGTGTGCAAAGTCAGCATTGATTCTGCAGAAATCACATGCTATCATAGTCCTGGCTGCTTGTATTTTTTGAGCCTAACTTGGGTTTGAAAGTCACAATCACGCACTTTTTGTTGCATGATAAAGATAATAAACTGATGATCCTAACATGTAAAATATCAGACTCAAATTCTTTCGTATTCAATACCAGCTTCCTCCAAAAGTTAGTTCATTTTCTGCATAATTCCTGGTTTTGGCAACCATGACTGTTTTGCTCATGAGTTTAGCTACGCATGATGGATTTAAGTATGATTTGATTTGTTTCGAAAGATGACAGCAAGTGTCAATACTCACAAATTGTTCCACCAAACAAAAAAAAAATGAAAAAAACACTCATAAATTTAAGGTTCTCATTCTTTTCCAATTGTTACAGGTTTATTTCGAAAGAAGGGGTTAGTTTCCACGTTCTTCTCAATCGGGCAGTCTTCACTGTTTTGTGCATTTAACTCTAATCAAGCCATTTTAACTGTATTCTAATCCTATAATGTTGAATATAATTTTCCCTTAATCTTCCTAATGGAAGATTTTATGCCGAGTTTTTAAAAGTGAGCAGATTCTATTATAGGTTAATAGATTGTACAGGTGTTAGCTTTATCCCTGCAATCATGTATAGGGAAGTTAATAATTTTTAGTTGGCTAAGTATCATGCAATATTGATTATGAGTAATGGAGGTTGTGTGCTCAAATCTTTATTACGATTTATGGAATTTCTCCCAAGTTGATATTTGGATACAAAATCATTACACATATTAAGGAATTAATGGATATAGAGTTCAAGAGAGGCTTTGGGATTAGGGACCGAGTCCCTGATCCTGGCCTGTCAAAGGCCCTTGGACTGGGCTGTGACTTTCTTAACAAATGAAACTGAGAGGAGATACGAGAGCTACCACCCAACAAATTCATATGGCACCATGTTTGCATGTTATGTGCATTCAAAGGTGGGTTTCAAACTTTCCTCAGCTCCATATTTTCTTGCTTCCATTTATAAGAAAGCCAGATAGCATCACAAGTCACCAAGTACATAATTTCAGCATCCTTTCTTATTTTGTACTTATAACTTGCTTCCTCTTTGCCTGTTCTCATGGAAAATCTGAATATTGCAGAAATATTTTGAATCAAATGCAGATATACATTTCTATTTTAAGTGTCGTGTACAATTAACCAGCCAAGGCCTTTCACATTTATTTTGGGTCCCCAAAATGGCCTGTCCATGTTTCATTTGACAATAGTATAATTTTTTTTTGCTTTGAGTTGGAATCTGCATGATGCAATAATTAAATATTCTGTTTTTCTTACTGTTAATGCTGGCATTTCCAGATTTGATTTTTCAAACTCGTATATATGGCTTGAATTTTACAATGCTCCATTGGCAAAAGACATCTCCTTAATTTGTGATGTAAGGACCTTTGTCCCGTGACTCTGTTTTGTTGTACATTCTCCATGATGCACATATGCTTCTGTTAGGAAATTTGTTGAATTTGGGTCTTTGCAGACAATTCGAGCATGGCATATTATTGGACGTCTTGGTGGATGCAATTCTATGAATATGCAAGTAAGTTTTTCTCTTCTACCATGGATGCCAGAGGTTTTTTTTTTTTTTTTGAATTTCAAACATGATTTTGTTGCTTATTGAACTAGTATAATTTCCACAGCTGTCACAGTCTCCAATGGATAAACGACCAAGTTACGATTTTATTCAGGGAGCAAATGTGACACCAACTACATTTTACAACATTGGGGATCTTGAGGTTCAAGACAACTTGGCTCGAATATGGTGCAGCACCACTTGAATATTCCTTCCTTGTTAATGCTTGGTTACACATACTAATGTGATTTGAAGTGCAAATACTAATCATATCTTCTTGTGATATAACAGGGTGGATATTGGAACTAGTGAACCGCTGCTTCTGGATGTTTTGATAAATGCTTTGACACATATAAGCTCTGAGTATGATCTCCACTTGCTTTATTCTATTGATACGTTAGTTCAGTTATTTACAATAAAAACAAAATACTATAGTTTAGGGACTTACCAACCAAAGCCATTTGGGAGCGAACAGTTCTTTTGATAATTTGCATGAGCAATAGTAGTAAATAGAAGTTGCAGATTGTCATTCTGATTGGTGCTCGCCAACCAATCTCTTTCTCCCTGAAGCATGAATACTTCTAGGAAAGAGCCAAGTATCGGACACTTGTGTCGGATGCAACATGACTCTTCAAATCCTAATGGGACACTTTAAATTTTGTTGTGTTGGAGTGTTGGTGTTTGCGTCGTCTTCTGGGTCCCATGTTAATGTCCATGCTTCTCAGCACTCTTGCTCTAAAGACTGGATATGCGTGCGTGTGTGCGTGTGTGCGTGTGTGTGTGTGTGTGTGTGTGTGTGTGAGAGGGAGAGTGAGAGAGAGCTTTTTGATCTTGTTTCCTCTAGCTTATCCTTATATTAGATAAAAAGTTCCAGTATTTTTTTTTTTTAGCTCCATGCTTCTTAGCACTCTTGCTCTAAAGACTGAATATGCGTTTGCGTGTGTGTGAGAGAAAGTGAGAGCTTTTTGAGCTCGTTTCCTCTACCTTATCCTTCCTCCAGTGCTTGGTATATTAGATAAAAAGATTTTTTTGTGTGTGTCCATGCTTCTCAGCACACTTGCTCTTAAGACTGGATATATGTGTGTGTCCTTCCTTCAGTACTCATGTTTGGTATATTAGATAAAAAGTTTCAGTATTTTTTTTTTTTGTTTTCCTTGGATTAATCCCTTCAATTTCTTTTTATTTTTGGGTTTTTTTTTTCTTTTTTTTTAATGATAGTTTTGTTGGGATCAAGCAAGTAATGTTTGGTGGAGAAGAATTTGAGAATTGGAAAGAGAATTTGACTTCAGAGGATTCAGGTTTTAGTGTTCACAAGATCTAGCCAATTTCTAGGCATATGAGGATACTGAATAAAGAGGCTAATGAAGAGGAATTCAGCAAATACTGCATTGTATTTCTCCGGCTATTGGCAAGTAGAAGACTGAACAGTAAGCAAGGTTATAAGCGTTTCTCCTGGCTGTATATTTGATTGTTTGATGGCAGCTATTAAAGCTCACGGAATTTGTTAATAGCAAAGCCGAAATATACGATGGCAACTGGGCGTAGGAGAATTATATTTATAAAAATGTTGGTTCTGGGATTTTTGCAATTATGAGACCAAAAGTCCAGATAACAGTTATGTAACTATGAACAGGATAATACTAAATTAATTATGAGACCTTGATTTGTCAGGTACTTATTCTTGTTCCTTTCTATTCTGCACAAATCGCTTTATCTTCCAATTCATGTTGATTGAAATAGTTCTATAATGTATTATTGCGAGGATTCTATTTCTTCGTGTGAGAGTGAAATGGGTAATGAATCTTGAACTCTTGTTCTATTTGTCAAGTGAATTCTTGAATGGGATGGAAGTGTTGTCACGCACTGCACCCTAAAGCTTTCTTTTTTTCCCCCTCTGTATTTTAACGTCATTGCATTGGAGAGGTTTGCTAAGCTGCTTCTTGGGAAAGACATGTCTGGTGGAGGAAAAGGAGTTTGCACTGCGCTTGCAATCTCAAATGCAATAACCAATCTTCTCAAAATAGGAAAAAAATTGTTAAAATTGAAAAAACAAATAAAGGAATATAAAATAAAATTAAGTAGAATAAAAAAAAAATGAGAAGACGGAAAAAGAGCGTAAGGTAGTTTCTAGTTTTAGAAAATAATTATTAGATTTTCTATTGCAAGTGGGTACTAATAAAGTATGAGAGAAAAAAGAAGATAAAGAATAAGTCACAATTAAGCAAAGTCTTAAAAGTTGTGATTTTAATGAGTAGTTAAACATGTAACTCATTATTTTTTACATATTAATAATTAAAAATAGTGTCTAAAAAATAATATGTTATGCAGAATAAATATTTATATAGATTAAATTAATTAATAAATAACATAATTATATAATACAAGATCTACATAAATATTTCTCCTAAACAACATTTTCTTTTGCCAAACTACAAGTCTTGGTGAATTTGTGGTTGAGGTTGCAACCTCTATGTCGACATTTTACGTCCCCATCACGGCACTTATTGCCCAGTTCTTAGATAGCTAGAGTTTACCCCCAAAAAAAAAATCTAGAGTTATCTAAATTCACGCTTACGTATATGTAAATTGTATTATTTATATTATTCGAATTCCCATATAATTTTTTAACGATGAGTTTAATCAATAATCTATATCCCCAATTATTCATTCATTTCATACGTTTATTGTAATTAAATTGTTTCCTTCCAATTAATTAAAATTTAGATTAGTCATTGTACATTGACTTCATTCCGTATGGATGATAGAATTGAGTTACAACTCAAAATTTTAATTCCAATTCTATTAGAATAGAAATAGATTAAGAATTTTAATATTTATATTTGAAGAAAAATAAAAAATTAAGATATAAAATTATAATCTTGAGCTGAATTGAAATTTTATTGTTTGAATATTTTATCAAGAATATATAAAATATAAGTAAACTAAAATTAATTAATAAAATGAACTTAAATATATAATAAATATTTTTTAAATTAAAGAATTTGCTTTGCTAGATCACAACGCATTAATGGTGGTAGAATACGTCTCTAATGGTGATGGATGTCAAAGGATGTCAACGCAAAGTGGCTGGAGCGCGTTGGTGGCCACAATTGCTCGAAGATGTTAATGTTGACGTGGATAGAGTGTGCTAGCAACAACTGTGATTAGAAGATGTTAAAAACAATGATAATCAGATAACTCTGACACAATGGCTGTTAAGGTAAACTAGCGGCAATAATTAATGTAGTACTTAGCCGATAACGATAATGAATAATAAAATATAAAAATTATTTTAAATTTTTGTCTTTACTACTTAAAATTATAACTGTTAAAATAAATTAGTCTGACTTATTTGATTCGAATAATTTTAATCAAATTATTTTTGAGTCAAATCATATTGTATTATATAAATTTTGAATTAATATATTATTAGCTTAAGTCAATTTTATATAGTGTTATTAAAACAGATATTTGAGTTAGGTCAATTTAAATTATTTTTAATTTTATATTTATTTTTATTAATTCAACTTATTTATTATCTAATTATTCGAATAGATCCATTAAATTTGATCTATTTTGATAACTTTAAATAGAATTATAAATTTTTAAAATTTGAATTTAAAATTAAAAATAATATAAATTAATTATTTTTTAATTCTATAAAATTAGATTCAAAATTATAATTTTCACACCTAATATACAAACCAAACAAATTATTTGATTTAGGAGGATTAATTCCAATTCTAAATATCCATTTTAAGCCTAATTCCATATGGTAACAGCACCCACAGTAAGTTTTCTCTATCACTTTTATATATATATATATATATATATATATATTTAATAATATAACATTGTTGTAACTTATAAAATGAAAATATCGAAATATTTTTTTATATATATATTTAAAGAGTATACACCAGTTTATGCCGGTATCGGTGTTTGCATGGATAGTCACGCGTCGTATATATGTCGCGGGTAAGTATTATTTTGTGCACACGTGATTCATACCGGCTCTAACGACATTTTTTGGAAATAAATGCTCATACCTACACCCATTGAAGACTATTCAAACGCTGAAACGCAAAGCCCAAAGGTATGTGGGGAGATAGACTAGACTGTTAAGTAGAAGCCTACTATTTAGCACGTGAATGCTTTAACCTAATCTATAATAAATAAGTTAAGACTTTTTGAAAAATTTATTTAATTAATAAAGTTAAGTATCAAACTTACAAAAAGTTTTTCAAATTTAATAGGTTGGATTAATAATAATAATAATAATAATAATATTATTATTATTATTATTATTATTATTATTATTATTATTATTATTATTATTCAACTTATAAAGTTTATTAGATTTGCATCATAATGTCTTAAAAAGTATAGATTTATTGACTTATCTAAAGAGTTAAGCTCATTGATCTAATTAAATGTAAATTTGTTAGCTTGTTTGCCTTAATATAAGGTAGGTATTTAAATTAGTTGCAGGTCAAACTTTTAAAAAGATTTGGTCAAGTCCAAAAAATAACTCATGTCAAGTAAATATATTAAGCTCAAACATTGTGTTTAGGAAATAAGTCAAGCTCATTCAAAACAAAGTATAACTTGACCTGACTTGACCTAACTCATTTTCATCCATATGTCTATGGAAGGGTTTTTTTTTTTTTTAGTATTGCAATTAGGTGGTATTTAATCAATTTGCGTACATCTCTATTATTTTATTTTTTGGCCCAGTTAAAAGTATGTTATCCATGTCAAAACTAAGAGATTTATAAAGATATTTCTTATAGCATAGCTCCAAGTAATTTGTATTGTTAAGATTCAAATATATGATCGTGTGCTTTCCACATATTACATGCTTGTCCATCGCTTAGGGGTGCATACGAGTCGGGTTAGGTCGGGTTTAGAGGGAAAAAAATCCAAATCAATAAATTCTATTCGGGTTGGGTTGGATCGAGTTGTTTAAAATTTTTCTGATAACCCAAACCGAACCAACCTGATTACAATCGGGTTGGTTTGAGTTGGGTAATCGGGTTGCTCATATTTCATCCAGAAAAAGTGAGGCCCAAGATGTCATTTGAAATGAACAATAAGGACCAGGACGTAAATGCGTGCTCTGCTCTGCTTTGTTATGCTTCATTCTCTTCTCTTCACTCTCTGCTTCTCTTCTCTTCACCTTTATTCCCACTCCGCAAAAATCATTCATTTTCTTCACCTTCCCTTCTCTTCCCTGAGAACATGAACATGATTAAGGTTTTTCCTATGTCCCTTCTCCTTTCCTCACCCTAACCCCATGCTTCAAAATAACTCCCTCTCTACACTCTTCCATCCTCCAACACACAGACACAAATGAACAAGATCTAGAAGATCTAAATCTCACACGTCTGAGTTCTGGAATATCTGAATCTTGACAAGATCTACACGAGGTTCAACACTTCAATGAACAGATCTATCAGGTCGCGCGCAATCAAGGCCCCAGCAACGTCGCACCAGCGTCGCCCACACCTAGATCTACCTCAAACTCGTGCCGCCAGGACTAGATCCGTAAGCCACCGTCGCAAGTCTGCCGTCCTCCACCAGATCTGTGAACCACTATCGCAGGGTCGCCTAAAAACGCCGCATCAGTCATCACCACGCACCACCCACGCGAGAACGGACCAGAATAGTCCATCTCGCCACGCAATCCATGGGTCGGACCGCCACCACACGCCAGAGCCACCGCGAGCTAACCTTGATCCAAGCATCGACAGCGAGTAGAGAGAGAGGTGAGCTTAGGGGTTAGGGCTTGAACTTGGGAGAGAAAGTAAGAAGGAATGAAAATGAGGTCTCAGGTAAGGAGAAGTGAAGAAAATGTTGAGGGCTTAAGGTAAAACAATGTCGTTTTATCGGGTCATCGGGTTAGTTTTTTAAACCCGGCACCCGAACCAATGAAAGGACAGGTTGTTCGGGTTGGACCCGAATTGACCCGATGACCTAACCCAACCCGGATATTTTATATCGGGTCGGGTTGGTCGGGTTCACGGGTCACTGGATCGGGTTGTGCAGCCCTACCATCGCTAATCTAACTCCTTAGGTTTATGTCTATGTATAACACTCCAAAAATTGTTTGTTTCATGATATATATTCATTTTATAATATTTATAATTTTTGTGAATTATTTTGATGATTTTGATTATTTTAATATATTTCTCAATTTACGTGCACGTTGAGCGGGACCGAAAAAATAAAATATTTTTTCGAGGCCAGAAAACCTTGAACTGTAGAAACGGTGACGAGGGATCTTACTAAACCCGAGACCGGACACAGTTTA
Source organism: Ormosia emarginata (assembly GCA_029884605.1). Taxonomy (NCBI): domain Eukaryota; kingdom Viridiplantae; phylum Streptophyta; class Magnoliopsida; order Fabales; family Fabaceae; genus Ormosia; species Ormosia emarginata. The sequence continues at coordinate 41,637,861 of JAQQTP010000089.1, read as the reverse complement.
CGAAATTTTGGTTTTCGAGATTTTATCTGATAAATAAAATCGCGATACGTTTTATTATTCTTTGGATAATAAATACTGATTTTGTTAACTGTAACATTTGTCCATTAGATAATAGCTTTAGTAGAGTGTTAATCATCTTTTCTAAACAACACTTTAATGATATCACCAAGATGACATCATCAAAGTGATATCACCCTTAACTTTTACAAAAAGTAGACAAAGCTTTTCAAGGAAGCTTTGCACCAAGCTTCTCAAGGAAGCTTTGCACTAAGCTTCTCAAGGAAGCTTCACCTTTCTTCTCTCCTCCATGTGACCCCACGATTTTGGGGGGGAAAGATGACACAAAGTTGTCATCTTTTCACTTAAAACAATTTTCACATTTTTTTCAAAAAGTTTTCTATCACTTTCTCTCTCAATATTTTCTTTTCTCTCACTTTTTTTCCTTTCCATTTTCTCTCCATTTCCACGACCAAACCCACCATCTTTTGCCATCCAAGCTTGCTTGCTCAACCAACCTTATTTCTTGCATCTACTCATCACCTTGAAGCTTTTTCCTTTTGTGACCATTACTTTATTCTTCCATCTTCATCTTCTTCCATAACGCCCTAAAACTTGAAGTTTTGAGGTAAAGTTCTTGATTTCTATTTTCCTCCCTCCATTTTCATGATTCTTGGTCACCTTTGTGATCAATGACTTCTTTTTTTAAGTTTTGACCGTTGATTTTGTAAGTTTGATCATCCTAAGATTTTGGTGGAGGAGTTGGACGAAAATTGCAAGAAGCAACAAAGGAGCTTACTTTTTCTTGTTGTCTCTTTAGGTAAGAGGGAGATCATCCTCTTCAACTTATCATGGTGGTAAGGAACACATTTTTGTACTATCATATTATTAATTAATAGATAACTAATACAATTAATAATTAACTATCATAATTAATGGTCTAATTGGCTTAATGTATCTACCTAAGTTGAGTGTACTAGATTTATGAAGGTATTTCTCTTTAAGTAGAGATCCTTCTCGAAATATGCATGTATTTATTATGTTCCAAAAATATGCTAAAATTTTTCACTTAGATATTAGAAATTTTTTATTATAGACACTCAATTAAACATTTAACATGTATAATAGCATTTTTTAAAGAAAAATGTAAATTTTTACTATGACCCATAATATTTTTATACGTGTTATACTTATTTAAGAAGCTATGATAGAAAGTCTCGAAGGAGATAGTGATGAGTAGAATAACAGGCATCACATATTGAACCTTTTCTTTTGTGCGCGCGGAACATTAAGAGCTACGTAGCTAAGGTCAACCTCATTTGAATGACAAGTTACAGATTGATCAACCAGTCTAAGATCCTATCACCACTATGGAGGAACGCCTATAAATAAATAGAACCCTTCTCATTCACAAGGTACGTGAAAAATAAGTCACTTTATCTACATTCCTATGTTTTTATCAACCTTAATAAGTTGGAGTCACTCCAGAGAACAGCCCACCACCCCTATCTTCATCTTTTCAATTCTAAAACCGAGCTCGTAAGTCGCCACTGTTTCGTGGTGCACCTTTCATGAGATGCTTCCTTCTTATTGTCTTCTATATATAAGACAGCTCACCTAAGCTAGCTAGAATTGTTATTCATTAAAAAAAGTTGTTGATTGCCCAAGAGTCTTAGTTCAATTAACACCAATTCCCTTTGGCAACGGCCTTTTCTCAAAATTGAATCCACTAAAGCCACTTTGCTTTGACTTTAGCTTACCCTTTCCGTCCCACTACCAGATCATAGACAACCTTTGTCTAACCCAAAAAACATTCATTTCAAATGAAAAATAATATTAGTTCTCCAACCTCTTTCAATATACTGACAACTATCTCCTTGTACTCTTCTGTTTCAGCTGCAGCCTGCAGAGTGAGCAAAATCCACAGAGAACAAAGTGTTTACTAATAAATTAATTGTAGTCTTGAAAGCTGCTATTCCAATCAATATCTACTGCTGCACCGACCAGGATGCACCTATGGATATATATCACTGAGGAGCTCTTGCAACTTCCTGCGCTTGAGGCCTTGGCTCTCATCAAAAGTCTTGTTGGTGCGCATGAATTACAAGCTATATATTCATCATCGTCATTAGAAGATTTCTTAATCGTGAAAGGATTAGTCTCATAACAATATTTATGAAATACTCTAATCAAAAAACATATATATATAATTAGAACTGACAAAATAAGTTCAATCCATTAAGTTGACCCGCTAACTTTAAAATGAAGTGAGATGGGTTGATCTATTTTGCCAACTTTCTCTCTCTCTCTCTCTCTATATATATATGCCAAGGAATGGTGGGGCTTGTTGTCCCATTAAAGGAGATTTCCGATGATGGGAAGTGGGTGTTTGATTTTTGTTGTTGCTACTTCTTATTTCCAAGCAGAGATCGAAGCACTAGAATTAATTTATTTTCAAATATTTATTGCAACAAGAAGTTGCAAGAACTCCGTAGTTATTTATATCCATTCGTGTAACCTAGTTGATGAAGCAGTAGATATTGGAGGAGCATCTTTCAAGATTGTCAAAAACTTTTTTCTCTATGAATTTTGTTCACTTTGCAGCTGAAGCAGGAGAGTACGAAGAAATAGTTGTGAATATCTTGAAGGAGGTTGGAGGACCTAATTAACTTGTCAGAAGGCTCTCAGTTGGGAAGGCTAAGCTAAGGTTACCACCACCGATGACGTGCTAGATGCCTTGCTCAACATTTCTCAAGAGAAAATAGCAAGTTGGAGATGGACAAAGATGAGGTTGAACATTTGTTGCTGATATTCTTGCTCTCCTATGCTATTTAATTTCTAGACTCTTTACTCTTTCATCAGTGAGTCTAGTGGTCCTCGTCTCTATGCTAGCTGTGAAGAACAAAAATGGCCAGTAGGACTGTTAGCTTTTAGAAGCCTAACTTTACAATTACATATAATCGTAATTTACCTTTAAAATTCAGAAAGAGAGAGTAGGGTTTCATGTGGAATCGAGATTAGTTTTTATTTTTAGATTTTTTTTTACTTGGAAGTACTAGTTTAGTATAATTTTGTGTTGGTGATTAGAGTAGTGGTGCTACAGGTTAGTAGAGTGAAAATAAAATAAGTTAGATTAGACTTTTCTTAAATAAGTCTAGGTCTCTTTTGCAACTATCTTATAAAATGTTAACTCGAGTCTTACCTATTACTTATCATAGATTTTTTTTTTCTCTTTAGTATGATTATTTTGTGAAAATATAAATTAAAGCTTAACATAACTTGAAAGTCTATTTAGAGGTTTATATTATACGAAGGTTTTAAAATAGGCTAAAAAACTTAAATTTTTTTAGTTTTCAAATTGGTAAAACTTTTAATAGAATTTTTATATTCAGTATAAAATTAATATGTTATATTAATCTATAGTTAGTAAATTATATAAGTATTATAAATTGTTAATTATATATCTAAATAATAAATAATTAAATATACTAGCTTGGAAAGCTGAATTGGCTTTTCTAAAAGCCGATGCCTTAGCTTAATTAATCAAATGAGTCTTTCTAAAAGTTTAAGTTTGATTTATTTGTTAAATAGGATAGGTTAAATTAAAGTAGAATGAAAATAGATTAAGTTGTAACGTCTAATAGGCCATCTTGCGGCCTATTTTCACCCCAATGAGCTACTATATTGTTACTTCTTTCTAGCTTCTTGCAGATCTAGTTCACTTATCATCTAAATGTTAGCCTTGCATCATCATGGTGTAATGTTTTAACCCCTGTGATACTCCATTTCATATATAATTTTGATTATTAGCAAACATAATTTATTCTTCTTATATATTGAGCTCTTATAACATCTTAGGTTTGCAGACAGCTCGTCTTGATAATTAACAAAAGTACTTAATTTTGATTATTGGAAGTTGTAGAATGTTTATTGATTTTACAGAGAATCAAAGATTTGCAGCAATTCAGAGTTCAAATGGAAGGTCTAGAATTGTTGTTAAATGAAGACTATGTTCAAAAGTAATCTCTCAAGTCCATGTGAGAATGGCCAAGTCCATGTGAGAATGGTAATTCAAATGCCAACATGGGAAAACTAAGCTGAAGAAATTGGTCAAGATGACAAAGTTGTAAACGAGAACAATCGAGATGAGAATGGTCAATATGAAAGCATTCTCAACACCCTTCTCTCTTACCACAGGCAGCTCACTCAAAAAGACGACAAGCTATGTGTAAAAGTTACAACTCTAGTTAGTTTCTGGACAAGCCTAACACTGTAAGTTCACCCCAGCAATGACTAGAGGACTCTGCTGTGCCTAACGACAAGTTTGTTGAATGCACCAAAAAAGGATGAAGACAGTGATCAATACACGACAATTGCACAATTATGTTGCTCTTGAGCTTTTACTTCTATGTCTAACCCTTCTCAACTTATAGTTTTCTACCCAAGTACTGCAACTTGTAGAAAATCTTTGTGTAGTCAGGATAGCTATGTAAATGATATTGTAATCCACGCATTGAGTGATATAGGCTGCCCGAACACTTTATCACAATTCTTTTAACGTATTCTTGATGCATTAATAATCATAGAGATATTCTACGTGTTGAGCTAGTTTTTCGCATGATACTATTATTGTCTAGTTTGAAAAGGCTAAAATTTATTAAACATTACTTAGAGAGACTAGGGTAGAAAAAAGAGTACTCATGACAATACCGATAACTATGAAATATAGCCATATGTTCTCAATTTTTTTTCATTAATGTTTGCTAAATCCTTCATATTGGTTTCGGATCTTAATTTCTACCCTTGTTTTTAGTATTAGTCTTCTTTGTTTTAGTTTTTGTAATTTTGGTTGGTTTTTGTGAGGAATTTGGGTTATTTTGCTTTGAGCTTCTCTCTTTGGTGATTCTAAAATCAAAGCGATTATGTTCTTTAATATGTGATTGCTAGTTAAAAGAATATCAACCGTGTTTTGTTATGTTTTATACGAGTTTATGAATTTTAGTAGAAGTTTGGGGCAAATTATTTAGATTATGATAAATAGACGTATAGACATTGTTGCAATATCTTAAGTATATTTTTTAATGCAGACCTTGGATTGAGCAGATTTTGGTGGCATTGAAAAACTAAGAATTTTATCTATAACTTTTACAAGGACATTGTGTTGGGTCTTTAATCTAACATTGGCCTTATATGTAAATAATTATGTATTGTAGGTTGTCACTTAAAGTTGAGCCCAATTAAAAGTGATCTGATAAGGTTTTGAATTATTTAGGCTTTAATGTATCTAATAAGATATGGACCTTTAATGTGTAAAAACTAAAGAGTAATTATATTTTTACGATGTGCTAAAATAGAAATGCCAATAGATAATTCTAGGGTTGTCAATAAAATAGGTGATGGTCCCTGGTTCATATATATCGTTCTCATCTTTCTTGACATCTCATCATCAGAAAGAAGTAGAGGAAAAGCTAAAAGATTCTCTCAGAAAATACGTGTAAATTTGGAAGACCAAACTGCACGACTCTAAAAAGTTATTGGTTATCATAAATTCAGGTATGCTTCCGCACAATTTCTTAATGATCAACATGATTATTTTCAAGTTATAGATGATTGTTTTCATCGAAGGGGTTTATCCCAGTTCCAACACATTGAAGCCAAGTACTTGCATCTTGAGGATAAATATGTGCATACAAGTCAGGTTACCAGCATTTGGGCAACCTTGGTGCCACAGCACCGAAGTCTTGAGGCTGTGGCACAAGCTCAACGATTTTTAAATTTATTAGGATTTTTAAGTAGGTTTTCTCTCATATATAAATAGGACTTTGTAGAGATTTAGAGCCAAACTTTCTTTGACAAGGAGTGGAGAGAGAGAGAGAGCGTTAAGGATTCTTGGAAATTTGAAGATCAAGGGTTCTTTTTCCATACGTGAGCAGAAGGTTTACACTCGACTAAGCCTTTGGGATTACAAACAAACTCAAAGTTTGAGAGAAAAAGTCTATAATATCATTCAATGGTGCTAAACTGAATAGAACATAACGTATGTGGTGACAGTTAACCCTAATTAGAACCACTAAATAAAAAAAGTTATGAAGAAAAAATACAAAGAAAATACTAATGCAACCTCAAAACATGCTTAAACAACGGATTTTTGACTTGAAATCAGGTCCAATCGGGTAAACTAATATTGCAATTAGAACTAGCTTGAAATGAGGTTTTCGTTGATATATTATAGGCTGGTAACTACATTCATATTACAAATTATGCCCATTTAATGTTGGCATGCCCATTTAGAATCTCGAGGCTGCATTTAGGATTTTGATGCTCAACTTGCTCCAGCAACTCTTCTGCTAAACGTCCTAAAGTCACTAATCCATTCCAATGGGTACATCATTTGATGGTACCATTTAATTTGTCCCTTTTCTTGAGTCTAACTTATATGACTAGAACTTTGTTATACAACTTTTGCATTTATAATTATATATTGTGCACAACTAAACATAACTGGGTTTTGCCTAGCCCATGCATGTAAATAATGCATCCTTAAGTTCAGGGGCAGAGCTAGATCAATTTAGATGGAGTAACCAAAGAGAACAAACACTATTGAGAAGGGGACTGAATTCAATAATTTTAAAAAAAATTGTATGTAAAATAAAAGAAACTCAAAAAAAAAAAAAAAGAAACGGGATAGCCATAGCTCCCTTCAAAACACACGTAGCTCCGCCCCTGCTTAAGATGATTCATGGAGAATTCGAAGAACTTTATTGTGGATTCTTTTTCATTTGTGAGTATAAAACTAGCTTTTAGTTGACGTTGATATTTTAGACATTGCCAAACAAAAGGATCACTTCCTATTTCATTGAAGATCAATCAACATGGATGTCATCTTTTTGAAAAGTGATTTAGTACTTGGCAATTGGCTAGACCACTGTCAACGTATGCTTGCTCACTGCTATTTTGGATTAAGATAAAGAAAATATAATGAATACGAATTTTGTGAGGGAAAAGATTAACAATCATTGCTGCACACAAATATATATATGCAATACAGCTTGTCTAAGGTAATGATTACAAGAGAGCTATTTACGGTCATGAATGAGAAAACTAATGATACAAATTGAATTTTGAAAAGTAAAAACGTAAGATTCAATATTCCCTTTGATGTGTCTACTGCCCTATTAAAAATAAGCCTAACCCACTTGGCTGCAGCTGTTATTTTGGAAAGAGAAATATTAGTTGTACATTTGAAATTTTTGTTTGTGAAACAAGAAGTAACTACTGAAACAGCAAGCTAACAAAATTTTTCAACCTCAGCATATGTAAGGTATGTGACAAATTTTGTATGTGCAACACATTTCTCTTAGAGATTTTCATAGTTTTAGTATAGGACTGTGAAGTTCGCGATTTCCAAAAGGAGTCGTAATTAGCTCATGGCATCTCTGGTTAGATATAATGAATATACAAAATATTAATGCTATATTCAACATTTTTCTTCCCATCTAGGACATAGCTCAATGATGAAGTAGTGTACTAACTTGGTTGTTTAGATAGGTGCTTAACCAAAGAGAAACTAACAACAACAATAACCAAAGTCTTTTTTCCACCAGGTAAAGTTGGCTACATGGATAAAAGGATTACTGTGTTCTAATTGAAAATTCATTATTTATAATTTAAGTGTTTCCTTCTAGAATTTTTCTGATTTTCCTATGAGCCACATCCAATCAAGAGCAACCCCAGCAAATACGCCAGTCAAAAGCCACAGCGCAAGCAGATTACCCAATGCATTCTGTTCAGGACCCTACAAAACCATAAACCCCACAACTTTCATAAGCGATATGACCAATTGATATATATTCATCCTGCACAAGTGCACATTGTGATTCATGAGTCTGTAGGATGAAAAAGGGTGTTAAAAAAAACTGACCTTGTAACCTCTTGGTGCCACTGTATATACACAAACAGTAAGATAACCATTGGTTAGTCCCAAGAAAGACACAAGCAGGATCATCCATCCCTGGTCACCATATTTTGCTGTGAAGTAAAATGCTGGGATCAACAAGAATCGAGAAAGAGTTGCAATGAGTAAACCCTTCCTGGATTCCAACTTCAGGCATTTGATGAGGGGAATATACGTGGATATTAGATCCAACATGTTGTACATTGTAATCAAAACAAGTTGGTACCTGAACAGATTTTGCCAGATGTGTCATGTCAAAATGCACTTGGATGTGTCAAAAGATTGGGAATTGATAAACGATTACCATGTTCCTAGCTGGTGCGATCCAGTATCTTCATACAAGAATCCAGGGATAATAGACAGAGTTAACACGTATGTCAGAAACAAGTCAGCTGCATAATCAATGTTATGAAGAAATAGCTGCTTATTGCTTAGCCGTTCTTGTTGATTACCGTCAAGTCCAACCTAGACTCAAAGTCCAAAATCTTTCAGTTTACCCCCAAAAGCTTTAATTCATTTTCATTTTTGATACATGGACTTCATTTTTTAATACATATAACCCCTAAATTATAGTAAAAAGTATCAATTTATATTTTTTTGTTAGATTTAACTATGGTAGGTTGTACGTATTTAGGAGTAGTGTTTAAGGATTACATTAAGAGAAATCACGTGCTTCTCACATGTACATTCCTGCCGTTAAAATTGACAGAAGACACATGTTTAGACTTTTTACTATATAGTTTAGGAGGATTATGGATTACAAAATAAAGTTTATGTATGAAAAGTGAAAATGAACAAAACCTCAATGGCTAATGTGTAACAATTGTACTATTTGCACACTTTTTTTTGCATACCACTTACACACTTGGTGATTCACGTGTAAATAAGTAGTGATATGTGCATATTATATGGTGACTGAAATTATTAATTGACGTATAAATAACTGGTGATTAACATACAAATAATTGGTGATCGGTGTATATTATGTGGTAATTCAGTCACTAGTTATTTACAATTTGATACATGTTTCCAATCACCACATAATACACGTCTATCTACGATTATTTTATTTACATGTTAATCAGGTGTGTAAAAGGTGTGCAAATAGACTTTTCTAATGTGTAATTTACCCAATTGAAAAATACATCCTTGAGCTTCACATATAATCAGTTTAACATAATTTACATTACTTGCTGATTTGTCCCGTTTCGAATGCCAGCAGCAGCAAGATCAGCTGAAACAGTTTTTGATCCTTCCAAGGCTGCCTTTGAACGGTAGTATTTTACTATGGGCAACTTAGGGAAGTAGATTGCATACAGGATAATGCACAGAAACTCAAACAATGTAGAGATTGCAAAGGATAGCACTGCAAAGTGAGGAAATAATGAATCATATATCAAAGAATCACAGCTTCAAAAGTTAGGCGACTGGTATATTGTACAAGAACTAGGTTAATCATTGTTAACAGCTAGAACGGGACCAACTAGTGTGAGACAGCATATTCCAAAAAGGTATGTGCTTTAGCCAATAAAGAAGTATAAAGAATTATGAGAGAATGTGAGTAAAACTAATCTATATGTGAATATGTGCATTAGAACAGAGAACAAATATGTGAGTAAAACAAATCTATGTGTATTTAGTGAATAAAGGTTAACGTACAAGCCCCTTTGCGAAGACCATTATCAGATTTGTCAAACTCAAAACTAACTTTGGTGAGAAGTCTCAAAACAGAGGTTAGAGCTCCTGCGGCAGTTATACCAGCAACAAAGGACTGCAGAACAAAAAATTAGTATGATTAGGTCATATAGACAAAAAAAAAAAAAAGACTATTATCACTGTCTCCTCTCCTCCAAGAAAAAAAAAAAGCTTTAAAGTTTAAAAAGAAAAGGGAAAAATAAGATAAATTTGTAAATTCTTGAGTAAGTGAAATTTCTTATTTCAAGACAGTTGATGCATGACAAGAAGATACATGATGCCCCAGAGAAAGAGGTTTCACTTACTCTATACAAGAATTTTTTTAAAATATAAAAAATTGGAAACAGTAAAGAAATTATGAGGAAGACCAACCTGGATGAACTCAGGACACATAAAAGACAGATCTCCAGCCATGCCACCTTGGACATAAGCATGTGCAATTCCAAAACAAGCAGAAAGTGCACATAAACCAATGTAAGGTCCAATTCCCCTATTCCCTGATGTTGCTAGATCCAACTGTTACACCAAATAAGCAAAGCAAAATAGATGACATACCAACTGCACAAATTAGATGTTGCAAAGCTCAAGTGGTAAAGCCGAGGTGGAGCTTGGGAATATAGAGATCATAGATTTTATCCCTTGTAAAGCAAAAAAATTTGCAAAATTGGATAAGCTGTACTTACAACAAGAACTACCAAAGAGCCAGCAAAGAAAAGAGTGTATCCACTTATGTTCCGCAGCCTAGTATTGATCCTTGACTCATAGTGTGCCAGAATTATGGTAATTGCAAGTGCAAATGGTTGATAAATGAGGGTGAATACTCGCAAAGGATGGTGTTTCTTCAGAGTAGGAAAAACTAGTGTTAGACCAATACCTTATAATTATGTGAAATTTCATGTGGACAACACAGAAGAAAGAATGAAAGGGAAATCAGTTGCAGCCAAGTATATTGCAGTTTGGAACTTGGAAGGATAAGAGTGTTATTTTTATTTTCCAATTTCAGAGTCAGTGAAGACTGTTAGAATTTTATAAAATCATTTTTGGTTCACTGGGAACTGTTGAAGTCATGAGGTTCTTACAGGGAACAATTTGTAGTAGTAATCTCCCATTGTCCACAAGCTGTTCAATGCAACAAGGGACCCGAGTCCAAGAATGAAACATATTAACATGGCTTGGAATTTTCCCTGCGTGTAGTAGATTGATTGGAGTTATTGTAGGCAGAACAAAAGTCAAGGTTGAAAAAGGGAAAATTAATTACTAAAATACCTCCATTCTTCTTGGTGCCCCACTTTCATCAGAAATAGCCATGACTAATCCACTGTCACAGCAAGAATCAATTCAGCATAGTCAATGTTTAGTGACAAAGCCTATATTTTTTATGAAATTCTGAGTCCTTTCATACTGCAATGACCTTAGGGAATTGAATTAAGAAAACATAGGGAAGCAACATACATGATTAAAAAAAGAATTATAAACTAAACCAGACTCTTAAATAAAGTTTGAACCTTCTATCACAAAGAACAGAAACTCTGCTACTCGAAGCAGGGTTTTCAAACAGTCACCGCGTGGTTTACAAGGAAAAAACACAAATCAAATGTGTGTTTACAGGCAGCAGAAAAGAACTGAGCTGTGATTTGATTTGATTTTATAATAATTATTATTTTAAGAAATTAAAAATAGAAAGCATCAAATTACAAGTAAAAAAATTCTTGTTGTATTAAATGTTTTTCTTTTCATTTAATACTTCAAATTCTTTTATTTCTTAATAAGTATTCTCAAGACACTTGTCAGACAAATTCTTATTTTAAAAATTATAATACAACAATTAATATTTTTCAAGGGATAGAAATTCATAACTTAAAATGAAAGGAAAACTAAGTTTCAAGAGCAAAAATCAATAGGATTCTTCCCAAATCACTTCTAACAAACTTGGAATGATAATGATCGCAAATCAACGCCTTTAGTGCTAAAGATCAAACAACATACGCAACCTTGGTGTCAAAAATCTGAAGGATATGTGGTTCCATTGTTACTAATAGAGATAGATGATGATGAACTAGAATGGTTTAATGCTGATAGGCCATGTGATCACTAACAATTAATTTCATTTTGGAATTTTATCAAATTTGACTGTAATTTTTTTTTTAAATTAATTCAAAATTAAATAATTTCAGATAGAATTAGAAAGCTTCTTAACCGTAGGCATCACAAAAATGGAAAGTGAATTAATGACAGATTGTTTTCATGATTCTTCGTGTGGGAATATTTTCATAAAAAACCAAGTTTCTCAAAGCATAAAGAAAATGCTTGCCAATTTGAGGTAACAGCCAAACGGCTACAACCTTAAAAGTGAAGCTATTCAACATTAGTAAATGGCCATGGCCCATTTGGCCATTAAACTGTGGCTAGTAAAGGCCTAGATGTGGCCAACGGATACAAGGCATCCAAAGCCACAATTTTTTTTGGTTTTCTTTAGTATCTTCGTCAGAGACTATAGAAAATATTTTTTTTCTTAAACTATTTGATGAGAATTATCGGAGCTTTAATTAACGCGAATGGTTAAGACTTAATAAGATCCGCAAATAGCTTAATAACTTGAAACTTCCGGCCTGCACCACATACGCATGAAGGAAGAGTGTGATAAAAGATCGTATACGAGAATGTGTGGAAGATTTATATGTATAAAATAATATATTGTGTGAAATAATTTTCAGGTAAAGAAAAGGTGTAGGTGAAGACTATCCTATCTTCCACTTTATGCATAAGAAGGGAGATGAACAACGACTAAATTGTTGTATCTTAAGGCAACACACCATGATTTCAATGCATTTGAATACTGTCAGAATTATTGTTACGATGTAAATTGTCTAAAAGAAAGTGAGATGATGCCTTAGCCTAATGTTATACCTAATATGTAACTGGTATTTTATGTATTTTCTTCTTATCTTACAAGTTATATGAATTAGGGATTGGTCAAGCTAGAAACAACGTTTCTCTTGCTATTTAGTGAAGTTTGTAGAGTTACGATTTTTTGTCCCTAAATTTATGTTATTGTATAGTATAGTATGATTATGAAAACATTTTCCCTTATTATTATTTCTCTCCCTTTGATTTGAAGCCGTATAGAAAGAAATCACATAATCAGAGGTCTAAACTAATCACAGGTCAATTTGAAGAAACAAAGAAGCCGTCAATTGGTTCTCTTTGAAGAAGAAAAAATTCTCTTTCACACTAATATTGTACGAGTGACTTTTTGGAAGAAAAGATTGCTGTAAAATTATAACCAAGGTATTTGTATAATTATTTATATTTATGTAATACATAAATACATTTTACAAATTAAAATAAGAGCAATTACGTTTTTATTGTGTTTAGTGCACATTTATCTTGTTTTATTAATAAAATATACATAAAACTCTATTACTTGTATAAAAAGTGTTATAGATCTATCTAATCTAACTTCAAAATACTGTGAAGTGTAATTAATGAGTTTATTAATGAGTTTATTAATTCATTCATTATCTTATGAATATTTTGTAGATAACTTATATTGTTTTATTTAATCTTATAAGTCGAGCAAATTATAAATAGAACATATTCATATGGTTAAGCAATTTTTTTTTTTTGTGGAGGAGAGATTATCTTATTTTAAAAAGACCTTGAATAAAACAATTTTAGATTTAATTTTTATTTGTGAATATTCATTGATAAGTCATTTGTAAATATCATTGCAAGCCTTCACCGAGACTTGTGATATGTCATGACCTTAAAATAGGTAAATCTCCCTCTCCCCCTAAGCTTTCATATAAGAAAAATAATTGTTTTTTTCTCTCAAAAAAATATAATATTGAACAAGAATGTGAATATCCAAGTGTTGGAAGTAAAAATAAAGATTTGGCAGTTCGTCGGTTGATGGTGGTTAAGGAAATTCTCTGAAGTGTTGAACCGAAGCCAAAATGCTTAAATTAATCGACAAGAAGCATTGAATAAAGAGGAAATTCTAATGTGGTGATATCTTGATATTTTGAAGAAGACTTATCCGAAGCGGGAAGATTACATCAAGTCGACGAAAATTGGTTAAGAATAATTGAGTCTTTGGTTTCGTCGAAAAAGCGGATACTTGTCTGAAGGAAGAAACCGCTCGAACGTGTTAGTCTTTTTAGGATGTCAATTATTTTTTATATTTGTCTATAAATACCAGTAGTCATAATGTAAAAAGTGGAGGTTATTTGCTGATACAAAATCCTAACATCTCAACCCGAGCAGATTAAAGGATTTTTGTCCAAGTATGCCTTCCTTTTCCATTTCATGTCATTTAAATTAATGCAATGTTCCTTTAAAATTCTTTACTTTTTTCAGACTCGTTCTTTTAAATTCTCTTTACAGTTCTTCGCACTTTTATCTGCTTTTCTTTACTGTTTTTCCATTTAAATTCTGCACTTTAATTTCGTGCCATTTACATGCTTTCAATTAATTTTCTGCATTTTAAGATTCCTGCAAAGTTTCTTTAAATTTCCTTAATCTTTCCTTTCTGCATTTTCCTGTTTATTTTACTTCAAATTTCTTAAATTTCTTCTGTTTACTGTTAAAACCATTTTTATAACGAGATTACCACATAACTCGTGAACCCTGGCATAAACAAATTGGCACGCCCGGTGGGACTCCAAAATCCTGCATGGGCCAACAAATTGGCATAAACAAATTGGCACGCCCGGTGGGACCAGTTTAGAGTAACTCGTAGTGTCATAAGAAATGGTTTTATGCGTTTAAGGAGTGGAAGATTTATCTACTCTTCTCAGAATACGCAAACCATGAGTAATATAAGTAGTCAGGCGTCGGATACACCTTCGACAGCCGTTACTGTGCCACCCTCAAATATCGTTAATACGGGTCGGTAGAGGATGTTATAGCAACTGGTGCTCTCCGGAGTAATCCAGTAGCAGAACAAGTGTTGCCTGGAATGACTCAGCTATCGCCGAGTCAGCCAAGTAACCAAAGCATAATAAATTCAAATTCCAAGTTTGTGCCCCAATATGGGTTGCCACCGAATTATGTACCTCCTATTATGGCACAAATGGGACTTGGCGCTACTTTAACTAATACTGTCGGACAATCAGTAGCTTCACAAGGCCAACCACAGAAATTCTGCCTTGGCAAGTTTTGGTAGCCAAAGAGTAGGGGTTGCAAGTACAAGCAATCCAACTACCTTTCGACAAGAGAGATTGAATTTGGGACCAATTTTCCCAAACATGTCGAGAGATAATCCCCAAAATATAACAGGGCCAACTATGAATTCTTTGGCCAGTTTTCGACAACAGATGGATGAGAGTAATCATGATATGGTGCATATGTTTACTCAGCAAATGGGTGCTGTGATTACGCCAATCATGGAAAATACAAATAATGTTTGCAGTGCATTGGCTCAGCAAATGGCAAGGCTAAACCAAGCCTTAGGACTAGGTGATGTAGCCAATGATAATATTCAGGGAGCCCAGCCTGGGGTAAATAGGGAAATGGTTACACCGCAGGCAAATGTGGGGCAAAATCAACAAAACTTGGATCAATTAGGCCAAAATGATCAGCCACGTTTGGAATATGGAAATGTCCATATGCTCCGTCGAGGAAATGAGGATCAAATGGCCAGAAATGATGTAGCCATGAGGTTGCTTCGACAAAATCTTGGGGGGCAACAAGTGGTTGAACAGAATGTAAACCAAGTAGTGGAACAAGTCTTGAATAGGTTTGGTTTTAACGTTGGCTACGCCAACCAACCATATTTTGTATCGATTTCCCGAATGGGTCCAATACAGCGAGTTGCCTAGAGGAGTTAAGATTCCAAAACTTTCCAAGTTTGCAGGAGAAAGTGGGGAATCGACCGTCGAACATATTGCACGGTTTACAATAGAAATGGGGAGTTGGCCATTGTTGAAGGCCTTAAAATGAGATTCTTCCCAAGTTCCCTCACAAAAAATGCTTTTTCCTGGTTTTCGACATTGAGACCAAATTCAGTCCATTCTTGGGCTCAATTGGAAAGAAGCTTTCATGATCAATTTTTTAGAGGGGATTTGAAAGTGGGACTGACAGAGCTTTTCAACATCAAAAAGATGTATAATGAAATCTGTGGATAACTATCTTGCTAGGTTTCGACAAATGAGAAGTAGATGTTTTACTCCAATACCCGAGGTGAAATAGTAAAGATAGCTGCAAACGGTTTAGATTATTATATAAGAAAGAAGTTGGTGAATCAACATTAGATTGATCTTGCCCAGCTAGGTGAAAAAGTTAGGCAAATAGAACAATTAAAAGTTGAAAAGATTCAAAAACAAAAGATTTCTTAAAAGAGAAAAGGTGGCGTTTGTCGGATTAAATGAATCCGACAATGAGTTTGAAGGCAGCAATGATGAGTTCGAAGTTAACATTGCTGAACTTCAGAATGGTCCGCCTTATGTTTGTCAGGCATTACAGCCTACTAGAAATAAGGAGAAAATGGGTTACGTTAATAGAAAAACATATACATTTGACGTAACTAAAGCCGACAAGATTTTTGATTTGTTACTAAAAGATAAACGATTAAACTGTCGGAAGGCCATAAGTTGTTAAAGTCGGATGAAATTAAAGACCGAAAATACTGTAAGTTTCATAATACTTTCGGTCATATTACTAATGAATGTGTTCGTTTCAGAGACTTAATTCAAAAAGCAATAATGGATGGGCGTCTGAAGTTTGCCGACAAGCTTAAAGCGGATATGAAAGTTGACACAGATCCGTTTCAGGCTGAAGTATCTTGTGTTGATCAGCAAGTTCCTCTAAATGTTGGGATGCTCAACATTAGGAGATTGCAAGAATTCAACGTAGATACAAAGGATGCAACTGACGTATATCCTAAGCCAGGTGAGTCTCTCGAAGCATTTCTTGAAAGAAAGAAAGATGAGGGCAAGGTAAGGTTGTGCCCAAGGTGTAATGCAGTATATGATGAGCTTGCTGCGAAGAAAGCTGCTGAAGAACAACCAAGTATCCAGCAGAATAAAGGAAAAGTTCTCGACAAAAAAACCTGGAGACCACAGAATACTTTTCATGCTCCAAGGCCAAAGCCAGTTTACATGCCTAGGCCTAACATGAATGGTTGGTTGGTCGAATCACAGGGATTTGTGGGAAACAGAGCTCATGATAGACCCTTTAAGACTAGGGTGCCACCTGCTAATGTTGCTGTGGATAGGTGGATGAAGAATTCCGTAATGGATGGACATACGTATTTTCGACGGAATGTGTCCGCCAGGAGGAGTAATTTCCAAAGGGATCAACCTTTTTGGAATGAAGACTACAAGAATGGAAGGATCAATCTAGGAAAAACTTCGATTGGCCAGAATGAAGCAGGGCCATCAAAGGTTCTTCCAATGTCGAAAAGCAAGAAAAGGAGATTACAGAGATTAAGACAAGCACAGAAGAGAAGAGATATGGCTGAAGGGTTGGTGATCAAGGAACAGCCGACAGAGACAGGTTGTTTGGTGGTCGAGAAAAAACCCATGCTTGATCGAGATAAAGATGAAAGGAAGTTAAAAAGTGTTGTTACTAAGGGATCATTTCCAGGGGAGCCGACAACAAATGCAGTTAGACGGCTTGATACTGATGATAAAATCCGACAAGAAAAGTTGGAAGATATTGAGGCCTTGAATGATCCAGAGGATCCTTTAGGCCTTGGTGATGAGGAGCAATTCGACATGGATATCAACATGGAAGATAGTCTGGATGATATCTTGACGGCTATGGATAGCAATTTGCCGTCGGAAGATTACTTAAGGATTGGAAGGCATTTGGATGAAGAGCCGTCTGACGAAGAGGAATTCTTGAAGGCGATGAGTGTTAATTTAGTTTCGGTGTTACCTGCAGATTTTGAAGGGTATCACGAAATTGAATACACTGGGGAGAATGAAGAAGATGTTGATGACCTCGAAGATCATTGGCTTTTTCAGGACAATATGATCACGGTCTTTGACAATACGGCGCAACTTGAAAAACCGACAGAAGATCAGAAGGCTCATTTACGACCGTTATACATCAAGGCTCTGTTGGAAGGAAAACCCACCAATAAAGTTTTGATCGACGGGGGGGCAGCAATCAATTTAATCCCAAGGGCCATGATTAAAAAACTTGGGAAAGATGAGTCAGATTTGATGTCGACAAATATGATAGTCACAGATTTCAGTGGTAAAACTTCTCCATCAGACGGAGTGGTGATGTTGAAGGTACAAGTCGGATCAGTTGTAAGGCCGACATTATTTGTGGTAATACCGACGAAGTCGAGTTACAATCTTCTACTTGGGAGAGATTGGATCCATGCCGTCGGAGCAATACCATCAACAGTTCATCAAAAGCTTATTCTTTGGAATGAGGAAGATCAAGTGGAAGTAATAGAAGCAGATGACAGTCCTTGCTATCTTCAGCAACTTCATGTCGACTTCAGAATATATGCTCCAAACGTTAAACCAGTAACAGCAAGTGGTGGAGTGATTAATGAGGACGCACTTGAAGTTTGCTTGAGGGATCAGTTTGGTGTACGACTGGTGAAGAAGGCCGAAGAAGATCGGCCAAGCACTAGTTATGAGTGTTAATGATTATTCAGAAAAATTGTCGGTTTATTTGGCCGACAAAGCAGTATTCACTGCTGAAAGCATGCTGTCGGATTGCATAATTGATGACGGTCCTTTAGGATTTGAAAAAGGGCTTGATGATAAGCAGAGTGTGGAAGTGGAAGACCCTTTGGAAGAAATAAACTTGGGCACTGAAGCAGACAGAAGGCCCATTTTCGTAAGTTCATTTCTGCCAAAGGATTTTAAAGAAAAGTTTGTCGGGTTAATTAGGGAATATAAAGATTGTTTTGCCTGGGATTATGATGAAATGCCTGGATTGAGTAGAGATCTTGTCGAGCACAGATTGCCTCTGAAAGAAGGATGTAGGCCTGTTAGGCAAGCTAATAGGAGATTTGCACCTGAGGTGATATTAAAGATAAAAGAAGAGATTGAAAGATTGCTCAAAGCCAAATTCATCAGAACAACCAGGTATGTCGAATGGCTTTCTAATATTGTTCCTGTAGTTAAGAAAAATGGCAAGTTGAGAATGTGTAGATTTTAGAAATTTGAACACTGCCACACCTAAAGATGAGTATCCTATGCCAATTGCGGACATGTTAGTTGATGCCGCATCTGGACATGAATTATTAAGTTTTATGGATGGCCATGCGGTTATAATCAAATTTTTATTGCCGAAGAGGACGTGTCGAAAATCGCCTTCGTGTGCCCGGGAGCAATTGGGACATTGGAATGGATAGTCATGCCTTTCGGTTTAAAGAATGCAGGGCCACTTATCGAGAGAGCAATGAATACAATTTTCCATGATGTCATTGGAAAATTTATGGAAGTCTACATCGACGATGTCATTGTCAAGTCGGAAACGAAGGAAAGCCATTTGACAAACTTAAGGCGCGGCATTCGACAGAATGAGGAAGCATAGCCTTAAGATGAATCTAGAAAAATGCGGTTTTGGAGTGTCGGCTGCCAAATTCTTGGGTTTCTTAGTCCACAAAAAAGGTATAGAAGTGGACAAGAATAAAGCCAAGGCAGTTTTGAAGGCCACACCACCGACAAACAAGAAAGAATTGCAATCTTTTTTAGGAAAAGTTAACTTCCTAAGAAGATTTATATCCAATTTATCGGGAAGAACCAGAGTTTTTGCTCCATTGATCAAGTTGAAGGCTGAACAAGATTTTGTGTAGGAACCTTGCCACCAAGAAGCCTTCGACCAGATAAAGCAGTATTTGACAAAACCACCGGTCACGATGCCTCCAGTGCCCCATCGACTGTTGAAATTGTATATATCAGCATCAGAAGAAACCATAGGAAGTATGCTGGCTCAAGATGTGAATGGCGTCGAAAGGGCCGTGTATTATCTTAGTCGAGTTTTAAATGATGTTGAGAGAAGATATAGTGCAATAGAGAAACTTTGTTTAGCATTGTATTTCTCATGTACTAAGCTCAAGTATTATATGATGCCTTGTAATGTATTGGTTATGTCGAAAACTGATGTAGAAAATATAAATATTGTCGGTTTAAAACCTTGGTGTTTATATTTTGATGGTTCAAGGCATCAAAATGGAATTGGAGTTGGGATTTTAATTGTTTCCCCTCAAGGTACTCCAACCAAGTTCATGTTTGAACTTAAATATGCTTGTTCTAACAACGAGGCTGAATACGAAGCCTTAATTGTCGGATTGGAGATACTAGTGGAAATGAAAGCACGTAATGTGCATATATTTGGTGATTCGCAGTTGATCGTTAAGCAACTTGCCCAAAAATATAAATGTGTCAGTGAAAATCTAATGAAATATTATGTTGTGGCAAGTAAGCTAATGAAACAATTCGACGAAGTAACTGTCGAACACATTTCCAGAGATTTAAATGAAGAGGCTAATGAATTAGCACAAGTAGCCTCTGGGTATAGACTTTCATCCAAGGTTCTTACAAATCTAATGGAAATTAGGGAACTTTTATATCCATTAGTGGAAAGAGATATACTACAAAACGACGTTTCGACGATTAATGATTGGAGACAACCAATATTGAGTTACTTGGAAAATCCCAGTCAAGATGTGCATAGAAAGCTCAAGTATAGAGCGTCGAAGTTTGTGGTATTAGGGGGAGCCTTGTATAGAAAGTCTATCGATGGAAATTTAGAAGTTTGCCTGAGGGAAGCAGAGGCTTATATTGCCTTGGCAGAAGTCCACGAAGGAATTTGTGGAGCTCATCAGGCAGGTGAAAAGATGAAATGGGTCCTTCGACGTCAAAGGTATTATTGGCCAACACTAGTTAGGGATTGTATTATGTTTGCCAAGTCTTGGGAAGAGTGTCAAAGACATGGCCATATACAAAATGTTCCTGCCAGTGAGCTACACGCTATAGTTAAACCTTGGCCTTTCAGAGGATGGGCTTTGGATTTAATTGGCCAAATTCATCCTGTCTCGTCGAAAGGACACAAATATATTCTAGTAGGAGTCGATTACTTTACCAAATGGGTTGAGGCTGTAGCCTTGAAGGATGTAACTCAGCAGGATGTGATTAACTTTATTGAAGATAATATAGTTTGTCGGTTTGGAATACCACAAACTTTGACAACTGACCAAGGATCAGTATTCATTGGAAAGAAAGTTGTCGAATATGCCAGTTCAAGGAAAATTAAAATGCTCACGTCGACGCCATATTATGCTCAGGCGAATGGCCAAGTAGAGGCCATGAACAAAATAATCATAAATTTGATTAAAAAGCATGTTGGTCGACAACCTCGAAACTGGCATAATACCATTAATCAAATTCTATGGCATATAGAAATTCACCAAGAGAATCGACGGGCACTTCACCATATAAGTTAGTTTATGGTCATGATGCAGTGTTACCAGTTGAGATCAATCTTCAATCCATTCGAATTCAAAAACAAGACGAGTTACCAATTGAACATTATTGGAACTTGATGTTTGATGAATTAAACGAATTAAGTGATGAAAGATTAGTAGCTCTAGAAAACTTGATTCGACAGAAAGAAAGAATTGCAAAGTTTTACGACAGTCGAGTTAAGTATAAATCTTTTAGGATTGGTGACTTGGTTTGGAAAGTTATCCTGCCCATGGATAAGAATTGTCGAGAATATGGAAAATGGTCCCCAAAATGGGAAGGACCATTTAAAATTACTCAAGTATTTTCGGGGAATGCTTATGCACTTGTCGAGGTTAATTCTGGTTTGAGGATTAAATTAATTAATGGCAAATATTTAAAGCCATATAAACCGACAATGTATGAGGTGAAGATAGAAATTGAGTAAATATGAAATTTCATTCATATATTCGACAAATACAAATTACATACAAATTCTGTCGGATAGATAGACCGACAATATATATATATAAAAAAAAACTTAGAATTTTTGAAGAATCCCCCAGGAATCTTCTAAAGATTGCTTGTCGGAACAGGCAGTTTGATACTCCGCTTCAAGAGAATTAATTTTTGCCAATACAGTTTTGGCTTCCACAGCCCATTGCTTGGTATTATTGGCAATGCTCTGTTGTCTGGCAACCCCTTGTTCTAATGTTGTTTGAAGTTTTTGGTTGCGACGACGAGCAGCCTCAAGTTTTTTCTCCAAGTCTTCAATTTCCTTGTCGAGCTCTTCTTTTTTGGCTTTTCCTTTTATCAGATTTTCCTTTAGAGTAACACTTTCACTTTTTGCGTCGGTCAACTGCTTCAAAATCCTGGATTTTTCTTGAATCTCTTGTGTATAAGCAGGAATGACTCGACGAATGACTGGCATTTTTGCCGTTAAACTTCGAAGAAAATCTTTGACAGTTGTTGGGAGAGCTCGACTGGTTATGGGTAATTGCTGAGCAAGAGGCTCAAGCTCAAGTACGACTGCCATCATTCTTTCTTGTAGAGGTTGGTCTGAAATCAAGTGCTCGAAAGAATAGGTAAAGGCATTTTTCAACTCGGTTAAGAGTCTAGTAATATGGGAATCACTGGAATCTTGTCCAAGTTGAGTCGAAGAGCGAGCCGACTGAGGAGAACTTTGGTGGCCGCCCGACAACATTGTGATCAATTCGTCCAAGTCTGCCTCCATATCCTCGCCACTTTCTGGCATAGCAATCATTAAGTTGGCTGGAGGAGATGGAGGTGGATTAATTGGGGCAAATTCCGCCAGCAGGGTGTCCATGTTGAATTCTTCTGGGATGATTTGAGCGGGATTGGTTTGCCCTGAATAAGAAGGACCTTTAGTACCTGGGGGGATTACAGTTTGTTCTGAGACTTCGACAGATTCTGTCGGAAGTGGTGAAGAAATGGTAGATGCAAAGAAGGATGAAGATGTATGAGCTTCGGAAGATTCTCGGTTCTTGGCCTTTGTGGGCTAGCCAACTTTGTCGAATCCTGAAGACGAACAGAAGAAATGTTAGAATAATTAATGTATTAAAAAATAATTGAATAAGGTGAGATACATTACTTCAGGAGATTGTTGAATAGGATCTTCAGCTCTTGATTCGACAGCTGGTTCAAGAAGATGGTCTGCGGATTGTTCATCCTCTGGATCCTGAAATGAAAAAGTTAAGTGTTAGATGAGTAGCAAGAACCAAGAATTTAGGGAAAGGAAGTGCGCAAATTTACCTCGGATGAAAGAAAAATGGTCTCTGTTTCTTCGACAGAAAGCTTTGAAGTAGAAACAGTGGTTTGAGTTTTCTTTTTCTTTTTCTGAGGAGAGAAAGAAAGGGGGGTGAGATATTGTGCATAGTATTAAGAAATGTGCAATAAAGATGTATACCTTTGGAGGATATTCTGGAGATAGAATTGAAGATTCGACAGGAGAAACCAGAGTGGCAGGAGCAGATTCGCTAATCTGAGTCCGACATTAAGTTAGATTGAAACAGTATATAAAAAAAAATCTTGGTATATAGTTGGAAAAAGTATATACCTTGAGGGTTTTTGATTTAGCAGCGTCTTGTTTCAAAGGACTCTTTGTCGGCATTGATGCAGCGGATTTAGCTTTTGAAGCCTTGGGAATAGGAGGTTTTTGAGCATTCTTACTTTTCTTCTTCTTTAAAGAAGTAGTTTCATCTTCTTCGTCCTCATCACTTCCTTGAGGTTGTTTATATTCCAAGGGTCTTTTCAAAGGGAGTGCTGTAAGAAGACAAGTAAATTTAATAAATGTGGGAGAGAATTCGAAGTAACAGAATATAAGGAGGAAAATACCTTCAGGTATTTTAGTGATGACTCGGGTGTTCCAGGCAAATTATTCATACGACAAGGCAAACCGACGAGTAAACTCGACTTCTGGAGTTCTTGTAAGAAAGATATTACTCACAGAATATGTCCTATCTAAAATAGGGAAGTTACCAGCCTTTGTAGGTTTACCTGGGAATTCGTCGGCCAATCCAAAACGAGCACAAGGAAGAAGCACTGGCTTTGGAAAAGGGATTTGAAAAGGTTCAAGCCGTGCTAAAGGATTTTTTATGGAAACTGAGAGAAATTTGGAAGAACATTTTTCCTTGTGTGCTCGTTTTAGCTCGGCTACGACTTCTTCACAATGTCGAACAATTAGGCAAGGAAACCTGAAGTCCCACTTGATTTTGTAGTATTTTTCAAAAGCCTTGATATCCTGAATATGTGTACCTTTAGTTTTTGATGAAGGATCTTGGTCCTGCACAGGAATCAGAGTTTCAGTAATACGGCTTCGACAAATGTCAATGTCGATATGATAAGGACTGTAGTACTCAGTCCACCAATCTACAAAATCTTTTGAAACTCCTCTGTAGGGGGTGAATGCAGAAATCTTGAAATGTTTCTTGTGCCTTTCATTCTTTGAGGCTACTCGAATGAGATCCGACATGCTTGGTAGATGGCCATTGATGAAGTGTTCTTTGGCTTTATGGGAAAAAGGCGCTGGAATAGCTTGACAGAATCCCAATTGTCGAGCTACTTGAATTTGCGAGACATAGCTCTAAAGATTTGTCTGTCGAACCAGGAGACCAGCCACTAAGACTTGTCGGCAGAGAAAATTCGACCAGACGAAAACATTATCAGCATGAATAAGAGGGTCATCAGAAAGAATTGGTCGAGTAAACCATTCGGGACCAAAAGAACGGTCAGCGAAAGGAGCAAAATATATATCTTCAGTGCTAAAGGAGATGGAATGAAAAATACTGAAGAAATACATGAAATTCTCCAAGCTCTGTTTATGAGTTTTCTCATGCTTCACATGGCAAAGTCTAATGCCATATGTAGCAAGAGAGACTGTCGGAGGAGAAGAATCGACTAGGTAATCTCCTAATATGGCATTCAACCAAAGTTGAAGTAGCCACATTGGACCACCAGAGTTGGTTTTCTTTATTTGAGCTCTGATGCTTTGGACAATTTCACCTATACTCAAATAGAGATTGGCTAGGAGAAATTGACCGAGAGCTAGTCGTCGACCTTCATGAAGGAGATTGGCGAGCTGAAGAAAGGATTTGGATATTTGTACTGATTTAGAACCAATAGCATAAGCTGAAAGCCAGAGTAGAAGAAAAGTCCGTGTTCTTCGTCGGTTCTGAGAATCTGATCCAGAGGAATAAAAATTTATGAAATTGGAAAAAGAAGTTGGGGCTTTTGAGTATACATCAATAGTGTTTGTAGGTTGAAGAATGGGTGTAATTGTTTCCCCATCTGGTCGAAGACCACTTATGGCAGATATGTCGAAAAGTGTTGGACCCATCAAGCCATAGGGAAATTGGAAGGAGTTGGTGGTTTTATTCCGTAAGAAGAAGGACGCACCTAGCATGCAAGAATCCATTTTTATGGGATAACGAGAAAGTTGAATGCAATCGAAAATCCCTATTTCCCTCCATAGGCTTTCTTTGGAAGCTTGAACTCTGTCAAGCCATTCAAGATACCCATTGATGTGGGTAGGAGGAGTCTGAAACAGACCTTTCGATTTTCCAAAGTAGCGATAGGAATGGAAGGAAGAGAAGCCAAGATAGCTTCTTGGGGACTTTTACAAGGAAAAAGGAATTTATTTCGTCAAGTAATAGATTCCTTGGGCGTAACTGGACCCAAGAAAGCAAATGAGGATCCAAAGATAATGAAGAATCGCTAATGGGGAGTATTACCTTTGAGAAGTGCCAAAGTTCGGACTTTTGCGGACCGGGTCTTTGAAGACGCATGATTACCCAAATCTCGTTGTTGGCGCGTTGGGAGTTTGAGAGCTAGAAGCCATTGGAGAAGGTAAGAGTTTGCGAGAGGAAACGGGCTAGAGTGAGAGGTTGAAGATGAACAAAGTGAAGAAAAGTGAAATTTTGAAGACTGTAAACAAAGATGATAAAAAAGGTGAAGAGTCGTGTGAATTTGAAAAAGTAGTTTTTGCGAGAAAATAGGGGTAATTATGAGCCCTATTTATTAGGAACGGCTATTTATTGTTTGCTATGATAAGATTGATTATGGCCGTTCAGGTACTGATGAAAGGTTCTGATTGGATTTAAATATATATATATATATATATAAAGGACCTTTGATTTAAAAAAATTTTTCTTTCTTCTGTCGGCGTCGAAAGAAAAATTTTTGGGGGGCATCTGTTGGAAGTAAAAATAAAGATTTGGCAGTTCGTCGGTTGATGGTGGTTAAGGAAATTCTCTGAAGTGTTGAACCGACAGAAATGCTAAACAGAGAAATCGACAGTAGCATTGAATAAAGAGGGAGATTCTAATGTGGCTGATATACTGATGTTTTTAAGAAGACTTATCCAACAGAAGATTACATCAAGTCGACGAAAATTGGTTAAGAATAGTTGAGTGCTGGTTTCGTCGAAAAGCGGATACTTGCTGAAGGAAGAAACCGCTCGAACGTGTTAGTCTTTTTAGGATGTCAGTTATTTTTTATATTTGTCTATAAATACCAGTAGTCATAATGTAAAAAGGGAGGTTATTTGCTGATACAAAATCCTAACATCTCAACCCGAGCAGATTAAAGGATTTTTGTCCAAGTATGCCTTCCTTTTCCATTTCATGTCATTTAAATTAATGCAATGTTCCTTTAAAATTCTTTACTTTTTTCAGTCTCGTTCTTTTAAATTCTCTTTACAGTTCTTCGCACTTTTATCTGCTTTTCTTTACTGTTTTTCCATTTAAATTCTGCACTTTAATTTCGTGTCATTTACATGCTTTCAATTAATTTTCTGCATTTTAAGATTCCTGCAAAGTTTCTTTAAATTTCCTTAATCTTTCTTTTCTGCATTTTCTTGTTTATTTTACTTCAAATTTCTTAAATTTCTTCTGTTTACTGTTAAAACCATTTTTATAACGAGATTACCACATAACTCGTGAACCCTGGCATAAACAAATTGGCACGCCCGGTGGGACTCCAAAATCCTGCATGGGCCAACAAATTGGCATAAACACCAAGTTGGCCATGAACTAATTTTTTTATTAATGAAATTTTTAGGATTTAGTAAGACTTAACTCCAGTGCCACCTGCAAGGCCAATTTACCCTCTCAATTCTCCAATCCTAAGGATGTTGAACTCACTATTTTACTTGCCTTTTCTCTCTATGGAACTTTTGCAAAGTGTCATTATCATTGTTGTTATCATTCTTTACATAAATTCCACTACTTTCAGTGTCTACCTTTCTCTCTTGCCCATCCACCATGAGCTTTCTCTCTATTAGAAAAATTACTTAATTAAAACATGTAAATTACTTGGTATGAAGCAATGATTTTCTTCTTCCTCTTTGCAATATCTTCCACCCTCCTTCTCCTCATCATTATAAGATGTAGAACCGTATTTATTATATATTCTACCACATCATCAACTTGAAATCTTATCATTAGACTCCTCATCCTCACAACTAGTGGAAGACGACAGATAATAATAAGAGTCAAATCCTAAATTGCTTTAAGCCACTCAATCTTCTTCCCCACTCTCATTATCTCCATCCAAATCAATTGTAAAGGCTTTTAGGTTCGCAAATACAACCAAAGAATAAATACTGACGGAATTCCATTATAATCATCACTAAGACATCAATAAAATTCACAATCATTTGTATATAATAAAGTTGAGCCCCCTTTTTCTATTGGTTTTGGCGGGAACATTTTCCACTATGCTTTAATCTTAATAACTATGCATTTAGAGAATAGAATTCTTGATCAATTATGGTACTAAAGTTAGACTCGTGCCCTTGCAAGGATAGAATTATCAGCTAGTTGCTCCTCCTCTTAGTGTTGTTCTATATGATTTCAAGTTATAAGTACCAAATTTTGTATATGTATCATAATATGTCCCTATCTTTTTTAAAATGGATAATTAATCCTATGTTAAGGTTAAACTTTGCACCAATGAACCAACTTCCTTGAGTTAAACAATAAGAAGGAAAAAAGTATAATGTTAATGTTTTCCAATGAAACTTGAGATTGGTATAAGACTAAAAAGAATCCTTATAAACTTATCATCTAACAACTGGTTAATAACGATTCTTGAATGGTTAATTGGTAAATCTTAGAGTCTAACCTCAAAAATAGAAATTCCATGTGAAATATGTTAAGAGTAAAATATGAGTAAGAGACTACCTCCGCAACTCCTCTATGTATATTTTTTGTTAAGTATTATGAATAAAAAAAGGGGACATGTATTAAATGGAAAGCCCAAAACCACCTGTGAATTTCACGAGAGGATAGATTAGTTGTATGACTAGACGTCATTGTATGCTGGATTCTTACATTTTGATCTCCGGAGCAGTAACAGTCAAGCAGACTTCAAGGACTCAGAACGTAAATAATTGGCACTTAAATTCAGTGCGAGATTTTTTATCTTGAACCAAAAAAAAAAAAAAAACCTTAAGGAACTTAGAATCATCCTTGCCCATTACTACTAGTTATGATCATAACAATTTAAATGTGATTATGTTTCTGTTATATAATATAATATTAAAAATTTTAAAAAATCAATTGAAATACGAAGTAAAACAACCACAAATCCAAAAAAAAAAAAAAACATTGTACCAATTACAAGTAAGCAATGGTTATTTTAGTTTTTTAATCATTATTTTAATAAAAATCTCATACTGAGTTATTGGTCTATGATATCTGCGTGACAATGACTATTGTGGAGCACCTAACAAGCAAAATCAGCAATCAACCTAGCATGCATGTGTTTGTAATGAGTATTCTCCTATCTACTTTCATTGTAATCTACCCTGTGTATTTTGTTGTTGTAAGTGTCCTAATCTCATTTAGAAAAGGCTAAAATTCAAATAACCTCTTCTAACTATACTGAATGTGCAAGTTATCTCCTAACTTCAAAAATGGTGTAAAAAACTCCTAAAAGTTTTAACATGATGCTATTAACAAATTAAGTTAATTTTCTGTTAATACTTTAACAGATTTGGCATGTGATTGTCATGTGACCTCAACATCCCCTCCCATTTTCCTGTTTTCCTCTTTTCTTTTAATTCCTAAATTCCCTCTGCTTGCGGCAGCTTCACCGTCCACCGTCTTGATCTGTCACTCCACCCAACAATGCACTCCTCCAAGCACTACAGGAAAGTTGTTCCGGCAAATGGCGAAGACTCCTACGGCAAATTGGACCAGCTCCTCTTCTCCAAGTAAGCCTGAGACGGTCCACCTCGCTCCAAAGAATCCGAGATCGAAGAGGGTGCACTACTAGGATTTCATCCTCACCGTCTACAACCTCCGATCCCTCCAATCCGTCGATCACCCCCTCATGTCCTCCCTCAACACCTTTGTTGAAACACGAAACGCTTCTAGGAACGTTAGCCTTGCGCTCAAATTAGTCCAAACCTGCATTCAGTTGAAGGAGGTTTGCGCTTGAGCAAATCGCCACCTCTCGAGTTCTACATGCCGTTGAACTGCCACCTCAAAGTGCTATTAACACATTGTCAAATGTGATTGACCTGTGGTGATCGAAGGAGGGGACATTGAGTCTAAGGCAGATGCCGACGGTGGCAACTGATGGAAGCATCTCATGAAACAACGCTTGTCGTGTAAGCTGGTTAGAATGGTGATAAAGTTCTTTAATGGTCGTGTAACAATCGCTTGCTAAATCTATTAAAGTATTGACAGAAAATTGAGTGTGTTAGTAGCACAATGTTAAAATTTCAAGAGATGTTTTACACTATTTTTTAAGTCAGAGGGTAACTTGTACATTTCTTATAGTTGGAGAAGGTTATTTGAATTTTACGCTTTAGAAAATAAAATATAATTATGCACACAAGCCAATATTTAAAATATGTAATTGCAATATTCAATAATTTTGATAACGATATTGAATAATTATGATAGCGACATGTACAAGAAGACTATTTTTTTTTTATTTCTATTTTTCCTTCTTATTATTTGTATGCTAGTAGCGAAGAACAAAAAAGGGCAATAGGACTCAGTTTTTTTGTGATGTAATAATCTAAAAACTTTTTAATACCCTTTTTTTAAAGAGAAAAAACAAAAGGCTCAAGGCCTTGCACCATCATGGGACGAGAGTGTTAACTTAAGGCTGTAATTTGAAAATGTTTTGTAGCCAGTCATATGTACGCATTTTTTTTGTCAAGTGATATTTCTTCTTGTGCTTATTATGCTAGAGACCTTTTAAGCAGTTTACATTTAACCAACCACTAATTAGTATGAAGCTAGCATGCATGTGTTTGTAACTCTAGTCTTGCCTAGTTTTCATGTAATACACCCCACATCTCGATGTTACTATCCTATGCTCATAATGAGACAGTAATAAATTATAATTATGTACACGAGCCAATATTTCAAATTAAGTAGTAGATATTCACTAATTTTTTTTAGCAACACGTAGAAGAAGACCATTTCTTTTTTTTTTTTCACACCTATCCCTAAATCTTCAGCCAAAAGTTCTTTCATTTTTTACCCTGTGTTTGAATGTTTTTTCATTAACGAAACGAAACAGAACAAGTGGAGATGGATCGGAAAAGAAAAGAAATGAATGAAACATAATTCCTCCCCTCTTTGTTTGAAAGATTCATTAACGGAATGGAACATGTGTTCCCCCCATTCTACCTCAATTTTAAGGGAAACAAAAATTAAGCATTTGGAAAGAAGAGGGGAAGAATGACTCTCCCTATGTTCCGTTCCGTTCCTATGCATTTCAAAACTCCCAAACACAAAAAAATATTTTCATTCCCCTCATTTCATTTCTATTCTCCTCTTTACCTATCATCCAAACACAACGTTAATCACTTCGTCGGGCTAATGGAACATTTTCAATCTTCAACACTAGATACCCTTGAAAAGAAAAAGAAAGCCCTTTTGGAAAAGGCCCTCAACATTCTTCCATTTAGGATTTCATATGCCTTAAAATCACCAAAAATGACTAATTTTGACTAATTATAAACTAATCTAACTTATGAAACAAAATAAAGATTGATGAACTCATTTTCAACATCAAAATCAAGGCTCTCAATTATCTAACAAATTGTTGGTTCACTTGTATTACAATATGCCTCGTGACCATGATGAACCATGGTTCCGGCTGTGTTAATCAGAGCATAAAAAAGAAAGTAATTGAAAAACATTTAAAATGTGCAAAAAGGAACACAACATACAAAAAGTTGCAAATACAAATCCTCGTTAAGAAGTAGAACCAAAAATCAATTTAACCAGCTGTAGACGGGTATATCTCTATGAAGGAACTCGGCAAAATAAAATGCATAATTGTTTAGACAATTTTATCTTATCAGAAATCATACTCTCCCTCGAAAAGCAGCCTAATAGTTGATAAGATTAATGCGGAAAGAGCAGTATAGATTTAAACAAAGAAGAAAATGTTAAGAAAACAATGAATTTACCATCAGGAGAAGTGTATACCAGCTTTGTTAAATAAAGAAAGCAAGTATAGGAATTCCTGCAGTGTGAGCTTGGACGACCTCTTCTCCTCAAAATCTCCCTCCTTTAGAACACCCAAAACCTTGTCCTTGGACGACCTCTTCTCCTCAAAGGAAGTGTGGTTAAAAAATCAATTGATGATAAAAATTGTCAGAACAGGGCAACTTTCTCTTTTGTCATTCGTTGCTCGAACGAAGGAAGCTGGGCGTGAGTGCTGGTCGTGAAAGCATCGTGACTGGACTGAAACAGAGATTAGCAGAGACGAGTGTGAAGCGGTTTTTGGTGTGAGTCATTCTGCTTGTAGCTGAGGTTCGTATGTTATTATTTTTGTTACTTGTGTGTAAGATGGATTTAGGGTTTGTAGAATAGGAGAACTGAAAATGGCTAGGCGGTAGTGTATTTCGAAAATTAGATTGGGTTTGTAAGTGGTATTTCACAGTTAGCCGCTGCTGCGTTTGGGCATTTTACAGTGAAAGCCACACTGTTGATAGTCGTAGCGTGACGCCAAACCCTCCAAAAAGCTTCAATCCACCATTTTGAGTCCGTACGGGCCTTATACCAGCTTACAAAATTAATGTTCAAACTGCACTATTTTCGTAAAATTTTTTCCAAAAAAGTGCTTCCATTACCATTCCCACACCTGGCTCTCTCCCTCACTGTAACTATGATCCTACCGTCATTACCGCCTTTTCTCCTCACCTTATATATTTATTGCTAGCTAGCTATTACTTTCAACAAATTGAGCACTCTAAGCTTCTAAGCTTATTCACCCCCCCATCCCTAGCCTTAGAACTCCCACAATGAAGGTAAGTCTTCGCACTGTGCTGCCTCTGCGTGAGTGTATGTGAGTGAGAGGGAGGGAGATTTCTATCCTAATTTTGTTTGTGTTGTAAGTGTTGCTGTAATATGACTGGGATGTTTTCATCACTTGCAATTAGCTGGATGCAAAATAAATTTGGTGGAAAATAAGAGATCAGAAAACCAAACACACATACAACTACCACATGTAAGTCTTCATTATTATGTAATTTTCTGTAGTTTTACCCTTAGTTAATGCATGCTGTTTCTAGTACCAATAAGATGTAAGCATATTCATTTTGGCTGATACACAAAAAACATACACTTACTTCTATCTGAAGGAAGGATCACATAAATGGAAACATATAGGGAAAGACAAGAAGAAGACAATTGTTTACATGTAGTATATATTTTACTTATATATCTGTCTGTCTTGAATTTCGTTTTTTATTTTTTTAATAGTTTCCAATTAAACAAGGACTACGTAAGAAATAAACTTACTTATATTAAAGGGATCTCTGATATAGTGATGATATTAAGATCTCAAAAGGTTAAATATCCACATATTTAAGAATGATTTATATCATTTAGATTGGAGATTTAGCATTTAGTTAATGTTGTAATTTTTTTTAATTTTTTTTTTCAAAATGCTGATTGATAAACAAACCCCACTCTGTGATATGAATATATATGTATATATATTCAAAATTCATGATACTGTCAGAAACTCCAAGGATAGAGACTTTATAATATGAGAAACTGTTTCATAACATACTTAAGCGACCCCAATTCAGAAAAAAGAGAGGAAAAGGAAGAAGAGCAAATATTCACCTAAAAACTGTTGGAAATTTTGAAATCTGCAAAATTAAAATCGTGGCAGGTTTGGGATCTTAGAAGCATACAATAGGACAGAAAAATAGGAGAACAAATTGGCTGAATATAAACTTGTATTGATAGGACAAACACTTGTATTGATATTGTCTTGGTTCATAGGTTTATCTCATAAATCATCTCTTTATATAGTATTGCAGAGATCTTGAAACTGTAAAAGAAATTAACTAAAGAATCACCACTAGTGTCTTAATGCCATGTATCTAGGATGTGTTACAAAATAACTTAATTCAAGAGAATTAGATCTCAATTAATTTCTAACAAAAACATAGTTTTCAATGATAAATTAAATTGCACGTCTTGCTCATGTGTTGAATCAAGTAGGCTTGTATAGAGCATCTATACCCACTGGGCTGCGTAAGGAGGTGGGAAAATGACACCATTGTGAACCAAACTTGTCCATTTTTTCTGTTCTGCCCATCACCAGAGCTAGGAAGAAGTTTTGTAGATTTGGAATATTCTATGGGCTTTTGTGGAACCAATAAAAACCCCTTGATGATGAAGGACCAGGAAGAGGACAATGACGTCGACCAAGACCACGGGGATGACCAAAAGTAGCTAAGTCGTTATTCTGATAGTGTTGAAATGGTATGTAATACCTGACTGTTTACAATAGAGTAATCATTGTTATGTACATTTGGTTAATATAAGACCATCATTTTGCACTAATTTGACATGGACATCTGCAGGGCTGACTTTGGAATTTAATTTCCTTGATGGTTTGACTTCGCCAGATCCATGAGGTATATTGATGTCATAATAACTTAACAAATGCTTAATATTTAGGACATGAATTACATATTTGGTTAATTGATGTGTCATACACTTTGTTTGAAAATGTAGGAGGCTTTGGTCTTTTTTCATCCCAATCATGTTAAGGAATTCGTTTGATGGTGATTGGTTTAGTAGGTGTAGGATACTAATGTTGGGCATGACAATGACGACGTTACTCTGTTTGTTTGCTTCAACAGTGCAAGACCACATATCTATGCCGTTGTTTTGTATTACCAACTTCCGTGAGAAGTATTTTGGTTCTTAATCATGAGATGAATGTCCAAGTTAATGATTATGAAATATTACTTTAATGTTTTTCTATGTATTTGACACCCATGATGTATTTTAATATAAAGCCTTAGTTGATTACCTGGATGCTAGTTGATATGTAACTATTTAGATGAATGGTGGTGTTGATGCCTTTTTCAATGAAGTTGGTCTTGCTATCAGGTTGCTTCACATATGATGGAAGGTATGAAATAGTACGTAAACATTCTGGGTGCATCCATTGTGTTACATTTTGGCTGGTTACCACTAAAGCATTCACGTTATTAAGCATAAAAGCCCCTGGCCAATGGTCTTCTACCTTTTGAGCCCTTTGTTGGCATTTATGATATTCATTATACTAAGAACTGGTGTACAGTCATTTTTTTTTTCCAGAATCAATATTTTTCCTTCAAAATACTTTTCTCATGGTGTTGAAGGGCCTATCTCTTTTCCGAGGAAATTCGGAGACATCTTCGACATTGTCGTTAACAAATATTGCACACAACAAACTTATGCAAAGTTGTCACGGGAATGAAAAAAAATACATTAGGATATATGGATGTGATATGGGACAGCCCAGCAAATGACAATGAAAGGAGCAAATGAGCTACATTCAGTCAAGCATTGTTTTCTCCAACTGTGTGTGTTAATACTTGGTACACGAAAATGTTAGTTCAACATAAGATTTTTATTCTTTCTATTGAGTTTAAAGGAGTAAATTACTCTGCCCAACCAATTATGTACAATTTACATTGAGTAATTGCTAAAAATTTGATATATATTATGGAATTCCTGCATCTCCCCTAGCCCACGTTTTTTCTCCTTTTCTTTTCTGTCACACACTTTATTAGGCTTATATTTGAAGCCCTGTAGTTGCATGCACGTTTACATAATTGATTTAGATCTGGTATTTTGGTTGGCCTTGCCATCAGTACTCGTCACATCGTTATAAAGCATCCATCTATAATACTAATTAAAAGCATGGTTTTATAATGAAAACCTCTTAAAATGAATTACCATCAAATGCTCTGTCATTTATAAATGACCTTGCAATATATTACAAACGACAATATACTATCAATAATGCCAATAACAAATTACAGCCAATGAGCAAAAACACCAGTTGACTACACCAATATCTACTTTCCATAAACATAGGAAAAAATTGAACATATATATGTCATTTTCAGTATAGTCGGACGGATCTCCTGGGTTCATATGATACCAATACAGATACACACACTACATAGGTCCATTGTGTTATAGTTAATTTTGATTTCTTTGGTCTGTTTACTAATCACAAAAAAAATTGACTTACTAATTCAATCCAAAGAAATCAAAACCACTAACAGATAAATAATACCAACAATTAGCATTTGATATCAACCACCCCAGTAAATGGTGTGCACAAAACCAGTAAAAAGGTTGTGGTGCAGTGGGGATTTTCATGGCATGCAAAAAATAGTAACTTTATATTTATGTACTAATTATGTGGGTGGAGCAACCACAGTCTTCCAAATGCAGTTTGCATTTGCCTCACGTCTTCTGGAGTTCATTGAAAAGAGATAGCACTAAGCGAACTGCAGTTCTCGTCCTCACAGCATTCTCGTTCATCTGCAGTGTGTGTGTATTATTTACATATTTGCACATATATATGAAATTTGAAAATACGTAATGAAGGTTTCAATATAACATTTTTAAGGGGTTATGAAGTTTAACAATCCAAGTATATTTGGCTAAAAGCAATGCTCCATCTCTAACCACTCCAGCAACCATATAGTAGAGTACAAGCTATTGGAAAGTGAACTTTGCAAGTCAGAATTGCAATTATTTATCTGATGTCGTTTTGCAGGTTTGCTTTTAATAATTCACAAAGTTCCGTTTCTCTTTCTTTCCTCATTTATTTTAAGGAAAATAATTCAAAACTTCTATATTATTCTTTACATTCTGTTTTTTTTTTAAATGTAAGTACTTAAATTAAACAGAATTGACACATAACAAATTTTTCACAATAATTAAACCAATTTATGTGTAAGAATTAAGGTAATATATGTTTATATACAAGTTATAATTATCTATATATAACATTGTCTACGAAACCTGGCTCCTTTAAAACTTAAAATAAAGTGGCCGAGAAGATTCTTTAAAAAATGTGTAGATGAGAAGTTGCAGAGAATGCGGGAGTTCATTTATACAATTAAATTGATAATACTCTGGATATAAAATATGTAAGGTGAGGTGGCGTCGAAAATATCTGCACAAGCATTAGCCTCCATAATTAGCATTTCTCTCAGTAGTTTTTCTTTTTAAAACTAAATAAGCTGTTTGTATCTCACATTAATAAAATATGTTTTCGCTTTCAAAGTTTAAAAGTAATAAACAATAACATCAAACATTATAATCGCACATTGCCCATGGATACTGCAATATAAGACACCGAGTTAAAAGCACTACATAGGGAGTACAACAGATATATAAACAAAAAGTGAAGGGGATTTGTATCATTGCTGAATATATAAACAAAGAGTTAAAAACACACCGTTCTTTTCCTATGCATTTTAAAACTCCCAAACACAAAAATATTTTCATTCTCATCATTTCCTTTTCATTCCCCTCTTTACCTATCATCCAAACACAGCGTTAATCACTTCGTCGGGCTAATGGAACATTTTCAATCTTCAACACTAGATACCCTTGAAAAGAGCAAGAAAGCCCTTTTGGAAAAGGCCCTCAACATTCTTCCATTTAGGATTTCATTTGCCTTAAAATCACCAAAAATGACTAATTTTGACCAATTATAAACTAATCTAACTTATGAAACAAAATAAAGATTGATGAACTCATTTTCAACATCAAAATCAAGGCTCTCAATTATCTAACAAATTGTTGGTTCACTTGTATTACAATATGCCTCGTGACCATGATGAACCATGGCTCCGGCTGTGTTAATCACAGCATAAAAAAGAAAGTAATTGAAAAACATTTAAAATATGCAAAAAGGAACACAACATACAAAAAGTTGCAAATACAAATCCTCGTTAAGAAGTAGAACCAAAAATCAATTTAACCAGCTGTAGTCGGGTATATCTCTATG
The DNA here is from genome assembly GCA_029884605.1 of Ormosia emarginata. Taxonomy (NCBI): domain Eukaryota; kingdom Viridiplantae; phylum Streptophyta; class Magnoliopsida; order Fabales; family Fabaceae; genus Ormosia; species Ormosia emarginata. The sequence continues at coordinate 41,600,979 of JAQQTP010000089.1, read as the reverse complement.
AAGGAACTCGGCAAAATAAAATGCATAATTGTTTAGACAATTTTATCTTATCAGAAATCCCACTCTCCCTCGAAAAGCAGCCTAATAGTTGATAAGATTAATGCGGAAAGAGCAGTATAGATTTAAACAAAGAAGAAAATGTTAAGAAAACAATGAATTTACCATCAGGAGAAGTGTATACCAGCTTTGTTAAATAAAGAAAGCAGGTATAGGAATTCCTGCAGTGTGAGCTTGGACGACCTCTTCTCCTCAAAATCTCCCTCCTTTAGAACACCCAAAACCTTGTCCTTGAATTCAGATTGCACCTCTTCAGCTTCCCCATCCTCAACTTCCATTTCATCATCATCTGTTCCACCATCCATTTCCATGTCTTGATCCTCAAGAAAATCACCAAGATTAGATAAATCCATTTTAGTGTCTGTTTCCTTCAGTGGACCATCTTGTGAAAGTTTTAGTGCCTGCACAGTCTTGTAGTTCTTTTCAAGCAAAGATAGGACATTTTTTTGCCTAAAAGCTGAACCAAGGGTCTTGTTCTTTCTGTTGAAACAAATCCGCAAAAAGCCATCCCACTCCTTCTGCTTAACTTCAATGCGGGGCTTCCTGGGCTCTATTCGTACTACAGAAGAATCAACCTTAGGTGGAGGCCGGAAGTTGTTCCTTCCAACTTTCAGGAGGTGGAAGACTCGAGCTTGGAGTTGAGTGTTCACTGTAAGACGACAATAGAGTTTGTCACCAGGCTGAGCAACCAGTCTCATTGCAAATTCTCTCTGGAACATTATGATTGCACACCTAAATGCAGGCTGGTGGCTGAGTAACTTGAACGTGAGAGGAGAAGATATTTGATAGGGAATATTCGCCACACATATGTCAAAATAAGGAAGTTCAGTCTTCAGCACATCACCTTGGACAACCTGAAATCATCAATAAATGAAATTCAGGTACTATTTTGAAACAATCATGGAAAAGGAAAATTATGTTTTGTTTTAAGGAAGTTAGGATGCTTAGAGAGGCAAAGAAACATCCAGTAGGGTCCAAACTGTCAAATTCAGTTGACACAAAGCAATATTGAATGTTTAAAACATGATACAAGACAACTGCCATGCATGCATATACTGTATTCAATATCAAATTGTCAATTCGTTGAAAAAGACATCAAATAAGAAACATAAACTTATGGTTAATTCTTTCTTTTTTTAGTTGGATTTTAGTGGAAAACGCACTAAAATAGATAATCATACTGAAACTTTAGGCATTTACCCAGTCTGGCTATGAGCATCATCAACTCAATACCGAGGACTTCTACAACATTACTTCAGCAGCCAAAAATAAACAACCAAATAAATATTTTAAAACCCGTAACAAGTAAATATTGATGTCCTGTTGAAGCCTCTAGCTCCTAAAATATGGGAGTCATATAACTTCTATAAGTACCATTCCCTAGTGTTGATGCATACCCCTGTAGCAAGCAATCCCAAAATCTGGACTTTTAGCTAATGTAACAAGTAACAACCATAGGTTCCCCATAATAACATAATTAGTCATCAATCTAGTATCCAGTGAGCTTCTTCGCACAGAATGCTCTGTTTTCAGTGGCTCAAACTCAAAACTTCAATCAAGGTTTTAAAATCCAACAATTCAATCATATTATTAAACCAAAGTTAAAGACACATAGCAATTTTAACAAATGAATCACAATGCTCTTTCTACTTTCCACTTTTTCATCAACCAAACAGAAAACAGCAAAATCCGAAGTCATACCGTGAGGCGGTTGGAGTAAGGGGTCCCCTGGAATCGTCTCTGCAGCTCAAGAACCATACGTGGGTCAATTTCAACAGCAATAACCTTCTTGCCAGCTTCCAAAAGCTTCTTTGTCAGGTTCCCAGTACCAGGACCAATCTCAAGGATCACATCAGTGCTTTTGATACCAGATTTCTGCACTATGGTGTCAACGAGTAATGGATTCTTAAGAATATGCTGACCCTTTGATTTGTGAAAAGATATGCCTCCTTGGTAAGGTGTGTGTTGCTGTGGCTTGCCCTTCTCCTTCTTGATCTTGCCTCCTGCCATTTATGCTGTGCACCTATCTCTCACTCACACTGACCGAGGCCCTGTTTGGAAATAAAATCCATTACAAATCAATTAATTGCTATTAATGAATTCAATTGAATTCGATTATTTTAATTAAGACATATGATTGGAACAAATTTTAGAAATTTATGTAATTCAATAGAATTCTACTCTTTGGAATGTATTTTAAATCAATGGAATTCATTTTAATTTATTAATTTACAAAAATATACTTCCCTACTGGATAAAAAAATGAATTTCATGAAATATCAGCATGTAAGCAAGCAAATAAAAAACAACATCAAGAATCCTCCAAACATTTTCATTATTAACTTTATTTTTTTTAATGCCTACCTCGTAAAATTACAATTTTTTTCTCCTAGACCCTATAACCATCATGTACTACATCTAACTCTTAAATGCTACGTCAATTTAACAATGGAATATTGGGTAAACCACTACTTGTGAATAATAGCACAAAGATCTAAAATGCTAAAATGCACAACATGAAGAAATAGCCAAACTTCAACGCATCAGGTTTGAAAGAAGGGTTAACATGATAGTGAAAGGACAATAAGCTCAAGTATAAAGTTATTATGAAATGGAAATCGGATTAAATCCATGAAACCAAATAAATATCAAAGACAAAAGCACTCTCCCTGGTTCCACTCATTTGTTCACCTTATTAACTCTTTTAATATTACTTTCATTAAAATGCAGATATGTAAGTACTTGAATGAGACATCCAATCAGTGTTACATGGATCGTTCAACCCCATCACGTTCCACGTTTGGGAACAAACGTGGGTCGTTCACGACCCAAAACGCTCATAGAAGCGTTCCATATTTACATTAAAAGAGCAGAGGAAGAAGACTTACCTGCAGGGCTGTGGCTGCGTGGTGCAGAAAACTGAAGAAGCCGCAAGAGGGAAGAGGGACGTGTGGCTGTGTGGCGGCGTGACTATGTGCAGAATCTGCAGAAAACTGGAGAAGATGCTTGCCGTCGTGTGGCTGTGTGAGTGAACGGCGTGAAGAAATTGGGAGAGATTCAGAGAACGGGCAGGAGAAAGAAAATACCCTAATTTTTATTTTGGGGTCAGAACTAAAGACACTAATTGATCCATGCAAAACGCATAGCATCACTAATAAAGCAATGAGAAGAAGAAAAACCGGGCTGGAGCAAAAGTTTGGGCCATATAATATCTACACTTGTGCTTTTTGTAAATCAATCCTTATGTTATAATTGTTTGCAAAGTGATCTATAGTCTACACCTTTAGTTTTGGTTACGACACCATTAAATTGTGTTCTAAGGTGATAAGCGAATGCTGGTGTGAGATTATTTTTTAATCCATAGAGACTCAATTAAGAAATGTGAGAGAGACTAAATTTAAAATAAGAAAAAAAATTATAGAGATCAATTATATAATATGTATTTACTGTCTTTTTTTTTTATCAGTCTATGTATTTACTGTCTACATATGCTATAAGAGCAGTTTTTGAAATAATAAATTCTTTTAAAGATGAGGGTTTAACATATATTTTGAAGACTTTGAAATGGATATGTGACAAAGAGAAAAACTCACAGGGACAGCTTTACAGGTATTAGATGCTTAAAGCTAAATAATAAAAAAAAGGCTTTTTTTTCATTGAAATTTATGAAGTGATTTCATTAAAATATTCTTCTAGTTATTCTAATATTTTTAATTATGGATATGGCCAATTCATAATCTTGATTGAGACATTTTTTTATCTTCGATAATATTTTATTAATTTAGTCTTAAAATCTTCTTTTCGTTGAAACAACACTTACTTAAAATGTTAATCTAGAACTTGCAATACTTTTTCTTATGTATGACGTGTGAGGCACATTTATGTCAAGATAAAAAAAAAAGGTATAATTGTGGAAGTGTGCTTGAAGACAAAATACTTGTAATAAACACTAACCTCATGAAATATTAGTGTAATTAGCTCTATAAAAAAAAGTTCTTTGGTTGCTGTAAAAAAAAAAAGTTCTTTGGTTATGAAAAAAATTAAGGTCATTGATGATTATGCTTTATCAAAATTAGAGCATGCTTTCAAATTCAATGAACATTTACAAAAATACTTACAATTTCTTATAAAATTCAAATTATAACCATTTAATTAACGCAATTTTTGCACCTAAAAAAAAATTAACGCAATTTGTCCTTATTAATTATAGCAACTTCTAAATGCACTAAAGCATACAGGTACCAAAAGCGCATAGTGCATATAATGGTCCCTGTATTAAAAAAAAAAAGCATATAATGGTCCCCTGATGCATGTGAAAGAAAAGAAGATATGAGTGGGCACAGTAAGGAAAAAAAAACGTGTTAGATTTATTTTCATTGTACCAAAAGAAATTTACATAGTGATGCCTTTTATTACCATATGAAAATTCATAATGGGATAATAAATTATACTTACTTAGAGATACAGTAAGTTAAAGTTTATCATCAGGGGCCGAGGCAATGAACCCCCCCCCTCAGTTTTTTTTTATTTAAAAAAACTCAATTTATTATATTACTTGCATTTTTCGAATATTCATTTCTAGAATATTGTCTCTAAAAATAATCAAAAAATAATGTTCATACATTAATTTTTTATATACACCATTTTTCATATCATTTTTCAATGATTATAATTAAGTAAGAAAAAGTAATAGAAAAAAAATGATGATAATCAATAATATAAAGGGTAGTATAAAAAATAATATGATAGAAAAATTATATAAAAAAATCAGAGTTAAAAATAATCTGACCTCTAGCTCCGCCACTGATTGTCATTGACCAAAGTTAATGTATCCATCTCGTATTTTACTATTGTTACGTGAATAATTTCTCACTTAATTACATGAAGTTACGGATCGATCAAATTCATAAATAAAAAAAGAAGACCGTCATCACTTTTTTGTGCGTTGAGTCACTTGAACGTTAGATAAGGTGTTCTTGATTTCTCTCTCCATTCGGTAAAAATAAAATTAAAAAAAAAAGTTTGTAGAATTCTCATTACCCAACACAAACATTATAGTTTGTGAATGTTACACAAATATTTTTAACGTAATTTTGACCTGTCTTCTTATATGACTTAATATCACCAAAAAAAAAATTAGTGGCTCAATTTTCACAATAAAAAGTTCACATGGTTCAATTTTTTTCTTCTTAATTCAAGAATGATTGATTTACAATTTGAGAAAATAAAGGTTTTTTCTGTCTTACCTTTTACATATTTGTATTATAGATTGTTTGTATAAGTAAATTTAAACATGACCTAAGATCTGTAATTTTCTAACAGAAGAACGAGGATAGAAGCCCGGAAAAGAAGGTAAAAGGAAAAAAAAAAAAACACAAAAAGCATAGAACCTAGTCAAGATTAGGAGCAGGTCTGAATAACTGTGCAAAAGATGCTTCGACTTCAATAGTTGATAATGACTCAGCTGAAAGCAGTATATCAAGCCACTTTTTCCCTATTCAAAGACAACTTTGATATATACAACTCAATGCTCAAAAGGCAAGAACTCAGAATGTTATTGTGAGAACGGAGAAAGTGTTTGCCATGGTGCCACGGCGTGGTCCTCTTCCATAATGGAGGTATACTGACCGAAAAAGTACTACATTACATAAGGAAGAGCTAGACATTGGCGTGGCCAACGAGTTGAAATACAATCTTTGTGAAAGGATGGTTTGGGACAGTGACAAAATGCTCTTTAAGTAAAGATGAAAAAAAAGAAGAGAAAGCAGAAGGAATTATAAAGATAGAAGACTGATGACCAAGCCTTTGGACTTGGAATATTAACTAGTCATCATTTTGAGCCAACACAGCTAGGGTAGTTTAGGTTAGCTACATGACAGTTGTAAGCTATATGCGTCCCTTAAATCCACCAAGCATGGAATTGTTGCTCCCTTAGGCTAGTGGAATATATGCGAAAACAAATTGCAATACATAATTTTGGCCCGGACATTTAGGAACCAAACCCATAGCTGTTAGCAAAGAGTCTAGTGCTTCTAGTCTATCCCAAGGCACAGTGTTGGGGATATTTGCTTCTATTTATTAGTGTACAGAAGAAAATTATGCACGATCAAGTAAAAAACTAACAAATGTTATATGAGTTTTAACAATAGAAGTTTCAATTCAGTATATATGGGAGTTTCAATGCCATATGCAGTGAATGAATTAATCACTTTCATGTACAATTCAGACAGCCATTATTTGCAAATAAATGAATCACTACTAAGGAATGTAATACATGGGATTTGGAAGCTTGAAGGAGCGAACAGATATTGAAGAACTTAATAAATCGCTCCACTGGTCACCAGAGTTTCCAAGAATCCTGTATCCATCTTTCTCCATATCACTCCTTTTCTCCGACTTGTAAATTGTAGCTAGTTTCCCATGGTCATCGGAGGCTCTGAACATTGTAACATAAACAGGTTCAGAAAATTCAGCAGAAAAGAGACATAGCTTCAGAGTGCAAAATACAAGCATGTTGATCCTAAAATTGTATAAGATCACATGTACAAGAAAAAACTGCTCTAAGTGGAAGCTTTTACTTTGAAGATAAGGTTATGGAGAAAGGAAAACAGAAAGTGAGGGGATAAATTAACTGATTAACTGAACAAGTCAAAATTCATGACTAAATATGAAGACAACAAAATAGAGGATAGGTTCTTTAAACGTTAACCACAAACTACGGGGCTACAGCCAAGCTAACCGTAATTGGCTTTAGTGCCAAAATACGAAGAATAAAACTCCAGCTGACAAGGGGACTCTGATATAGTTATTACATTGGGTAATCAAAAGACATCCATCAAGTAATACAGTGACTTGATCCAAAAATAAGTAAATTGCCTTGTGTACTACATAAACTGCTTATATTATGTTGAATCATGATTCAGTGAGTTTAAGGCATCTATTTTCCATGTGTTGTTATGTTAAAAAGATGGAAGTTAATCCAATCCTATGATATAGGAAACATGGCAGATTTAATTAATATCTGGTCTTCAAACCTACTCTTAACTGAGGTTCAAAATTCTAATATATAGGGCTAAGTTTCAGGCATCCACACATAAATGCAAATTCATCAATCAAAATTAAGTGAGTATTTCAGCCCACTTTAAAAAAATTTCAGAACATTAAGTCATTAACCAATCCATAAAGAACTGACTAAAGATCTATGCTAGCACAGGACAACAGAAAAGATTATGGAATTCTGAAATTCTGAAAATGAATTGCTTAGAAAGGAAATAAAGTATGAAAGGAATGTAAATATCGTGGAGGGATGCTAGAGTTGAATAAAGGCATAAAGCTTATTCTCTTTCAATTTGTTTCCATTTTTCCTTTATCTTATAATAACAATTTAAGTTATTAACAGCAACAGTGAGGACCTAATCCAAAAAATCTACATGAAGGCATACCATACAAAATTGGTAGACACAACAAAGAACATATATTAAAGGCATATGGTTCAAATAAAAGGGAAAATATGGATCATATATATCATGAATCAATGGAGAGGAACGTCATCTCAGAATAATGGGAAAATGCTAGACAAGACCCTAGCCACATTTGTGATCATTCCCTTTACAAGAAGTATAATAGATGAATTAGCTTCATAACTTTAAAATACCTTCTCACATATAACATATGTATTGTGGGCATCTCAGGCCAAAAATAAGATATAGATATAGTTCTATTGTTATTGTACAAAAACATAAATAGGCAGACAATAGTGAGGTAATATGACTACAACAAGAAGTCCACAACAACAACAACCAAAGCCATTCCCCACTCAATAGAGTCGGTTACATGAATCAAACGACATTATTGTGTTTTGTCATAAATAAAGTCTTCAGAAAAGTCATTTAGAGCTAAATCCTTTTCAATGGTTTCACCTTTAATTTTTCTTGGTCTCCTTATACATCTAACTATTAGACTATCCTCCATGTGATTCACTCCTCTTACTGAGACTTCTATTGGTCCTCTTCTCACATGGACAAACCACCTTAGGCAAGATTCTACCATTTTTTCCTCAATAGGTGTTACCCCTACTTTCTCTCTAATGCATTCATTCTTGATCTAGTGAGGTAATATGACTAGGAGACAAGCTTGTTTTACTCAAAACAATTGAGATTAAATCATTAAAATTAATATAATTTTTTTAATTTTAACATTAGTTCACCAAGATATTAAGAAGATTGACATAACTTCATCTAGCTCATAAATAAAAACTGTTCAATATTTTTCCAAAATGTCATCCAACAACAGCATCTAGTCATCAACAAGATATGCCAACATTGATATTGACATTGTAATCACTTGGATTTTGTATGCATCCAAAAGTATATGGAGTACACATATGGATCCAAAAAGCTAAAAAAGATGCCTACTGTTAACACTGTAGAGACACCAGCTGTTACACTAAGTGCATTTTAGGTTGAAGGACATTCAGCACTAGTTTTATCATTGAAACCAAGGAGAGCCATGATGAGGAAGGAGCTTGAAATCTTTCCGAAAATTAAAATAAATAATATATGAGATCCTTCCCCTCAAATTATTGTACCATTGCAGATATACAATAGCCATGGGTTGCTAATGTGCATAAACCATTTTGTACAACTAAATTCTATTAACCTTTAACCAGGCTGCTTGAAATCTCTGTTTTTTTTTTATAGAAAATGGCTGCTTGAAATCATTATGCAATCCTCAATTGAAAGTTTGATAGAAATTGTCACATTAATTTTTTTCCTCCATTTGACCTTATGTAGAGCTATGCCCTGCACTAAATATCTTAAATTCAAATCTTTATTCATCATTGCTAGTCTGTCATTACTGAACTCCCTTCAATTATTCTTAGCTTTATTAATTGTATCATCTTGCTTTATTTTGCCTATACTTTGTTTTTTCACCTTGCAAACAATTAAACTAACTTATCTTGAATGAAAGGTGTATCCCTACAAAAAGGAAAATGTTAACTTTTAATACATTTTTTCTAATATTCTGAAATACAAGTGCCAAAATGATTTCAGGTAAGCAGATTCTGCTGTCCACCAAAAAGTGGAGGCTGGAGTCAATGGGTCTTTTTCAAGATCCCTCCTAAAATGAACCAAGGCAGAGTTTATCTTTCTTTGGTGTTCTTGGTCATCAAACATTGCATTTATTATATCTATAGTATGTTGTTTTTTAAAATAGCATTAAGCATACTAGGACATAGAACAGTTGATGGAGAACCTTATATTTTTTTATTATTATCCTGTTAAATCATAAAGCAAATGGTAATAATAATATTGTCATCATTTCAGGTTATTATTTACTTAAACATGCCAAATCTTCCTCGATTAAACATATTACAACAACAGAACTGTAAAAAACTAACAATAAGAACAGCAGTGGCTGGTAGAATTTGCACAACATATCTTAATGATTTGGTGCTTTAAACACAAAATAACAAAAGTATTAACTTATGCCAAGTATGTAAAGCAGAACTAACCACAGAACATACGTACACATGCATTCCAATATCTCGGCATTTAACTTTTAAACTTCATTTGGTGTCCTCACTTTCATAATTATTTTAAGGAATTACCTTAATATGAGCTGGTGCCAATCCCGAAACCCAGCATTGATCAAATTATCAACAGTAACACTCCTGTGCCTTTCACTCCGTCCAGTCAGTAGTATAACCTTAAACCCCAGATTCAAAACATCTTCATAGAGTTTTAAACTGGGTTTTATGACCGGGGCCACACCCTTCTCCACCCATTTGTCAAACTTCTCATGGTCAAAAACCTCCAACCTGCAAGCACATACATTGAGCTTACATCAAATACAAAGTCTATCTGACATTAATAATAAATTTTAGTGAATTCCCATTAGTTCAAAAAAATAAAAATAAAAACACCAGTTTCTACACTAGAGTCCAATAATTCCATTTGCTCAAACATATCAAATCAAATTTTATTACAAGTCACAACCAGTCCATATTGCGGTTCAGAAAACTTCAAATCAAAATGAGGGAGTTGCTACGAAACCCTGTTTCCTCTTTCCAGGGTACCGGTATCATGGATGATTAATAAAACATCAATTGATTATTATTTCTTACAACAAATGTTTAAAGTCCAAAACGAATAAATGTTTACCAACTAAACAGTATCGGTACCTAAGGAAAAAATGGATACATGAGTATCCCCTCAAAATGATCAATATATAGAACTTTTGGCTTAAAAGCTATTTTTGTACTGTATAAAATTAAGCAAAAACGAAACATGCCCTTAATCCATACCAAAATTTAACCTCCAACATTATCCACTTATTATCTTTTTTTTTTTTTTAATCCAGTGAAAACAAACAGACTTAGGACGATTAAGCACTGGAATATATCCTCAAATCCTCTCATGTTGATCCTGTCATGTGAAAAAATATACGAGAGGATCTCTTCCCAATTAAGCACATATTTGATTTTATTATTTTGCCCAAAAATAGCTTTTTTGGTAAAATACGATTAAGCGGTCTCTGCAGCAGCATTATGATTAAAACTTGCTTTTTTTTTTCCAATAATAAAGTAAGTTTAATCCAAACACAAAGTAGAATTGTGTAAATTACCCATATCCGTGTGCAGCATAATAGGGGAGATTGGAGAGTAGGGTCTCATCAATGTCGAAAATCCACACATCTTTTCCATCAGCACCCAGTTGCACACTCTTGGCATACTCCCCAGCTTCCTTAGAAACCGTCTCCAGATCAACAACATACCCCCTCCCCATCATGTACTCCTTCACGTACTCCCCACATTCCTCTGGAATCGTCTTCCAAGGGCTCAGGTTGTTCGCTTCCCCCGCGAATCTCCAGCTGGTGCACCTCAACCTCACCTCCTCTTTCTCCTCCAACTCCGGGTATTCCAGAATCAATGGCCTCGGAAAGAGATGATTATGATGATGATCATGATCATGATGATGATGGGAATTGAGATTCTCGTGAGAGAAGGAAAAGTAGAACAGGGAAAAGAGCAGGAAAAGTCTTAACAAAATCATGGTAAGGAAAATTCTCTTGTTCCCCCCCTTTTGCGGGTATCACGGAAAAAGGGGGAGAAAAGAATTGGAGGGGAGATTTAAAGAAAGGAATGTAGGGGGAAATGTAGATTAGGAAAGGAAGAAAAGCAAAAAGTGGGTTTTAAAATAATAAAAAACTGTGTCTTTGTTTGCTTTGCAATTTGCAATTCGATGGATGAAAGAGGAAGGGAAATAATGCGTTTCCCTTGGAAACAGTAACCTCAGCAGAAAAAGAGAGTGCCGTGACTTGACGTGACGTGACGTGAGAGTTAGGCAAGTACAGAAAGAGAGCGGTTAATGTGTTTGTGCTGTGGTGGGAGTGATTGACTCACGGGAGTTTTGAATATTCCGTCTGCTCTGCTGTCTGAAACTGAATTGGGGAGTAAGAAAAAGGGTGGGTTGGGACTTTGGACGGTGGGAGGGAAGGTTAAGAAAATATGGTTGGTTGATGTGGGACCCACCAACAGAGAGTAGGCCAATTAGGTGATGCTGTTTTTTCTCTTGCCTGCCAATGAGGTTTTTCTTATTTTAATTTTCCTTTTTATGATTTAAATTCAATGGCTCCTGTTTTGTTAGTCGCCTTAACATGAATGGGAAAATTCTTACATAGAATAAGAGTAATATTCGGAATGGCAGAGTAATTATTAATAATATTTTGTTTTTAATTTAATAGTTTGTATAATTATATATATATATCCATGTATCACCTGATAAATTATATTACTACTAAGTATGTTTGGATTGCAGTTGTAATCTTTAAACACACGTTTGTTTTACCTCGAACAAAATATCTTTTCGTTTGGCAATTGTAAATTACAATTGCATCAATAGACTTTTGACTTCAAACGGATGTTCATACAAAAGCAAGATTTTCTTGCTTTTGTGTTGAAGATTCTTTGTAAAAATTTGATCAAACTCACTTTTTAAACAAAAGTTTCCAAACATAAATTACGTTACTACAAACTTATTTTTAACCAAACTTAAATTTGCAAATACACTTTTAACTAAACTTAAGTTTACCAACTATAATTCAAACACACACTACGTAAGTGTAGAAAAATTTCTCGTATGAAAGCGTGATAGATTTTTTTTTTCATTTATTTATTTATCTTGGTTTGACGCGTGAGAGAAATTTTTAATGCAACCTTCTTAAACGCATGCTACTATTTTATTACCCATTCAGGCACCGGGAATGCGTGTTCTTTGTTCAAAGGTAGCAACTAAGTAATTATCAACCCGTCCAGCTAATAAGAAAAAAAAATGAGAAATAATTTATGTTCTTATCTCATTTTTTATTAATTTTTTTAATTATTAAATCATAAAAATATTAAATATTTTTTATGTTTTTAAAACATTAGATATATTTATATTTTTATTTAATATTTTTTTTATTTAATATTAAGATGATTAAATAAAAAATATAACATTATTTAAAAAAATAAATTATCAACTCATCGGGTAGAAGTGGCAAATGTGCTATGCTTACAGCGGTCTATATAACCAATTTCGATGGCGGACCAAATAATCTAATGAAATATGTGAGTTGAATTAGTAAAATGTGATACTAAACTTAATATAACTTAATTTGAGTTGACTTAATTTAGTTTGATCTATTGGTTTAAAATTTAATATTTTTATTTTAACAATCAATTATCTTTTTTTTTGGTGCAGAACAATCAATTATCTAAGAGTATATCATAATTTCTTGTTTAAAAAAATAAAATTAAAATTTAATTGATAATTGTGTTATCTTCCTAATTTATTTTTTGTTGGATAAAAACTAAGTTGCACAATTTTTTTTATTTTATAATTGATTCATTTTTTTAAGAATAAATTTATTATATTTTTTATTTAAAAAAGGAGAGTTGGTGGGTTAGTGAACTAACTCACCTAATCCGCAACTCGTAATAGATTAGGTTGAGACAACAAAATACTAACTTAAAACATCCTTGACTCAAAATAGCCTAGCCCCATTTTGAGAGCTTTAGCTAGGCTTATTTTTCCTAGTCATCACAAGTTGGAATAGGTTAATTTGGGATAAAAATGAAAATTGAACCAATCAAGTTTATTACGTTAGGTTGGGTTGAATAGATCTAAGAAATTTCTTTAATTAACTTGATTGGTTCCGGTTGGATGATTGAGTTGATATTTTTTAAATTCTATCAAAATGGCATTGCTTTATAATATTTTTAAAATAATTAAAATAATAATTTCATATTAAAACATTATTAAAAAAATACAAAATTAAGGTGATTGGGTTGATTCGGGTTTGATCGAGTTGAGAAAAATAAAATTTAATACCAAAACATATTAAGGTTGGGTTGGTTCAAGTTTAACAAAAATAAAACCAACTATCTAATCAAACCTATATTTTATGGATTAGTTGAAGTCGGATCAGCTTGGTCATTAGGTCATACCACACTTGTGATCACCCTTAATTTATTTAACATATAAATCAGATTTAGACTTTTTGAAATGCTTATTTAATTAAGATAAGGCTTAAGACTTTAAAAAGGCATATTTCATGTGACTATATTTTCAATATTAGAACATAAAGTTTTGTGACTTTTTAAGTGTTCAAGTGATTATTAATTAACTTTTAATTTTAATCATCCAAATATGGTTTAAAGGTCTAAATTTATTCTTCTCACTCTTACAACAAATCACTCATTTCACTTGATGCACTGTCATTGTAAATTTTTTTATACTATCAACTAATTATACATCATCACATATATGACTTTTGAGGTAGTTATAATGAGAATCAAATATTTTTAATGATGTGATAATGTATAATTAGTTGATAGTGTAAAAAACTTGCAGACTAACAGTCCATTACAATTAAGGGTGCGTTTAGATAAACGTTTAAAAAAAGTTATTTTAAGATAGCAAAAATAAAGTATTTTTTTCTCTTTCTTATACTTTTCAGATTTTTTTTTTCAAAAGCATTTCATTATAGCTTCTCATAAAAAATAGAAAAATATATTATTTTTAGATTCTGCATATTTTAATAATCTTATATAAATAGTTAAAAATATTTGAAAAGTGCTTTTTTCATTAAAAAAATACTTTTCTTGACAAAAAAGCACAAACAAACATACCCTAATTAGTTATACATATGTGTGTGTCTTACCTATAAGGTGGTCTTTAGATTGCTTGATGTCGTTGGAGAGCTCCATGTCAAGTTAGCCATGACGATTCACTGAGGAAGTAAGAGTACAGACAGTGAAAATGAATATACTCGAGGCATCCCTTAATGTGTGGTTAAATAGGAGGTGAAAATCCTAAACTCTAAGATAGTGGAGCAAGTGCATATCATTGGGCTTAGGTGCATTAGTATCATGGGTCGATTCAAAGCTTAGACAGTTAGTTCAACCGAGAGATGACTGACCCAGTCCTAATCCAAGTGACTTGTCCTGTCCAATGGGGTTCAATTCGAATCTAGAAATCTCTCACAAGATTAATGACTCATCTTTTTCCCAAAAAAAAAATGTTACCAAACAAAGTCATTTTGGTCATAGGAAAAAATAAATAAATAGAGGCAAACGCCAAAAATAGAATGAAACGCTCAACTTAGAGAAGAGAACACTGAACTTAGGTCTTAGGAGAAGCGAGAGAGTTGTTCAGTCTCGTCGCATAAGACACCGTCAACCTCCGTTATGCTTCACTAGCAGCCGCACCTTCTCATCCTCAAGTAATGCTTTGGTTTCCAATCCATTCCCTGTTGACGAGCCTCTGCCTAAGAAACTTGATGGGTTTTTTTATGTACGATGATATGGTTTCTCTAGGTTTTATTCTATATGGGTGGGCATAGTTCTACTTTTATGTGGGGCATGCTTCTCTTGATGAAACCTTATGCTTTGGTGGGTTTCTATGGTAATTGGATTTGTGTGGTAAGGAAGCAGATAAATTATGTTGCATTGAGTTTGATATTGATTATCTTGTTTTGTGTAATTTTTTATGGTACTTTAGTCTTGGTGTATATCGCAAGTGCACGATTTTATCAAGTAGTAAAATTATCGTTCCACTAGGACTGAGTTGATGATTACCAATTACGCACAATTATGATTATCTAAACAAAACTAATGACGCAAAACAGTAGTGATAGAATAAGTTCACAGAGAATAAAATCCGGAAAAGAACAAAGAAGATCAACTTTGGAATTGAATAAAGGAATCAGATTTAAAGACTTTAGGATTCAAGTTTCACCATGGTGGTAATTAACAAATCTGTAATTTTTTCCCTCTTATCAAACTAGGTTACTTTTGAAGGCGAATTATCCTAAAGAATTATTATTTCCTTTCAGAATACAAAAACGTATCTCATATAATCCAATCCTTATTTTTACAACAATTTGATTAGAGAGGACCCTTTAAGAACAAGATAATTCAAAGAAAATCTCAAGATAATTAATCTACTTTCGTGATTAAAAGCTCAACTTCAGTTTTTAGAGTTCTAAAATCAAGGGTCACCTTTCAGTTCTTCCCCTAATATCAAAGAATCATGCAAACAAGTGGCCAACATATTCACAAAAAGTTTGTGTGCTAAAAATTGAATCAAGAGAAACTAGCATTAAAGAGGTAAGAAATTCATACATCAAACATTGTCAATACACAACCGGGTTACTTCCAAATCCTAGAATAAAGAACTACTCAAACATATTCGTCAAAATACAATCTATTAGTATGAACAAGAACAAAGAGAAAACCAGATTGAAATGCAAAAAGGAGAAGAGAATAAAAATTCTGATGGTGTCTTGTTGTTTCTTCTGGTTTTCTCTTGTCCGATCCTTCTTTCTTTTTTCTTCAGTCCAATGGTTGCTTATATCATCTCTAATCTCCTTCTTTAGATCCCCTTTTCATCTCCCTTTTCTGTTCAGCTTTGTTTTTTTAAGTAAAAGAGTAATAATACAAATTTAAGTGTGCTGACACTCCACGATCCACGGCCGTGGCAGCTGCCACAGGCTGGCCGTGGATCTTGCTGACTTGTTCTTAATCATGTGTAAATTGACGCTCCACGAGCCACAGCCGTGGTAGGTGCCACAAGCTGGCCATGGAGCTTACTGATTAGCTCATTTCTAGTCAAAATACTCCACGGTCATGGCAGTTGCCATATATAGGCCGTGGATCTTACTGTTTTACTTGTTTCTTTCCAGCAACAAGTTCCACAGGTGTGGTAGCTACCATAGGCAGGGTGTGGTTCTTTTTGCACCTCTTCTTTTAGTTAAGCTATTCAAATTTTGGTGCTTTAAAGTCACAAATTCATTCATCTATGAAATATAAAAACAAAACGCAGTCATCTGAACTAAAGGAATAAAAACCTAAGATATAAACTAAAAATCAACATAAAATATGCAACAATTAAATGCTAACTAAGACAAAATTATATGCATGTTTCACACACATCAAACTCCCCCAAGCTTAAGACATTGCTTGTCCTCAAGCAAAACATGCGTGAATGAACAAAACATAACCAATGAAACAAAGCAATGACTCATTATCCCCAGCAAAACATCTTATCTTGTCATGTAATGGTATTCAATGAACACTACCTCACTATACATTTCACTGTGACTTAACTTGTGAGTACCTCAGTGAAATAGTGCAAGTGTAATTAACCCCAAGGTATTGGACACCAAGTCAAGTTGCTTAGTCTTTCCATTTTATTTTGCCAAGTTCCCTACTTAGCAGGCACCTACCTGCTAACAAGTCTCATCCCCCCTTTGTGCTTTGCACCTTCCACACTTAGTCTCAAAGGAGCACTTGATTTCAAGATTTAACAAGTATTTCCCCAGTAACCAACTTGGTCTCAAAGGGGTACTTGGTTGCCTTCTTGCAACTTACAATCAATCTTCTTTTTTTTTCTTTTCAAGTGTTTCTCCAGTAATCAAGCGCAGTGGGGGTCCTCTTGGGAACTCAAGTACTCAATTGGTATTTTAAGACCTTCCTTGGATACCTCAACACTCAGAGTCAATTGTTAAGTGGCAAGGGGTTCTCACAAGGCAAGACAAAACAATGAAAGCTCAATCCAAAAGTACTCATTGCATGCCATCACAGATATGAAGGAATAATGTGCCAAGGAAATGAGTCAAAGCAAAAACAAAATATTAAGATGCTTGCCATTTTTATTTATTTATGCATGATAATTCAAAACAAAATGGATGCTAAAGATGCAAACTCCCCCAAGCTTAAGACCGACATTATCCTCAATGTAAACAGAAGCAAGAAGAGAGTAATCAACACATAACTTACTGAGGTGGTGAAAAATGGTCCTGGGACAAGTGCCAGTTGTAAATAGCCTGTACCATCCCCTCCATACTCTGCAGACGGCCATCAGTAGCTTGTCCCTGCTGTTGCAACTACTCCATCAGTAAGCGATGTTGCACCTGTTCAGCCCAAATATCTTCAATGGAGGTTTGGAGCCTAGTATAGGCATCCTCTGAAAAACTTGAAAAAGAAAAAGTAGAAGGCCTAGAAGGGCCAGCCAGTGGGGCTTGGTGAAGAGGGTGCTACTCATCCAGGGGCTGAGGATCATTACCACCAGGATGGAGGAGAGAAGAAAATGGATGAGAAGAGGGAAAAGAATGAGTGGTCGTGCTAAAAAAAATATTGTTGGGCACGCTCCACGGCTGTGGCACGTTCCATAGCTTGACCGTGGAGTTTACTGTCTTGGGCAATTTTCCTACGCACAATGCACCACGGTCGTGGTGTCTGCCACAGGTTGGCCGTAGTTCTTACTGACTTTGAGCCAATTTGTTGCTCATTTGCAACAGAGATGGTCCACGGCCGTGGCACGTTCCACAGGCAGCCCGTGGAGCTTTCTGCATAGCCCAATATTCAACTTTTGAAGGATTAACGAAGTGCATTTAGTTCTCAAGTTCAATTGGCTCTAGCCGAGCTTTGCTCCTCGTAATAATCCTATAGAAAACAATGAAAGATCATTAATGAATGACTAAGAAAAACCAAAATAACAAAACAAATTGAATTCAATAAGCCAGGAAATGAAGAATTTGATAGAAATAAACTTGGGTTGCCTTCCAAGAAGCGCTTATTTATGGTCTTAAGCTTGACCCTTGGACATGTTCATGGTGGAGCTTCTTTAAGGGATGAAGCTTCAGTCTCAGCTCTTAGCTCTTCAAATTAGAACTTTGTAGTAGGAGGGTTAGGATTAATTAACTGTGTAGATGCAGCAACTTCTTCATCTTCATCTCCTTGACCACCACTTCTCACCAAACAGACCTCCAATGCATCAGTTGAAAATTTTTTGACTGGATTTTTCTTGACACATTGATCTATCAAATCAATCCTGCAACAAGAATTCTCAAGAGAAGGGTGATAAACACATATTTTATTCATTAAGAAACCCTTATATTTAGTCATTTACACTCTCCATATTCTTAATTGATTGAGTTTGACATGATTTTGTGAGTTTGAGCTCAAATTGGTCCTAATTGAATATTTTCAGCATTATTGAGATTTTACACTGTTTCTGTATTTTTGTCATAACTTGAGTTCCTGATATTTGACAATCATGAATTTTATCTTGTAGGAAAGCTAAGAGGAAGCTCTACAACTTTGATGAAGAGCTCGAAGTCTGATTCAGATGTCTAAGGGACCTAAGTTTACATGGAAGTCAGAATACGGGTTCTGTCAGTAGAATCCGAACAGTGTGCACTCCAAAAATCATATCTCAAGATGTAATAATGGAGATGGGCTGAAATTTGGATAGTGGATAGTCAAGATCCAAATAAACAACTTTCATGAAGAACACATTTTGAGAAAAAGAAGTCTAGTAGGTCATTTTGAGCTTGCAAGTCGGAACAGAGGTGCTGAAGTTGGGTTTGAGCAACCTACGGTATTTGGGACATATCTTGGGCTTAAGGAAGCCAAATTGGACGAACTAGCTATCCATTTTATAGCCAAGACAAGGATCTACAACTTTCATGAAGAACACTTTTCGTGTTCTGAAGTATAGTGGGTCGTTTTTGGCTTCCAAGTCAGACACGAAATTTTCGTCCTCAACCATCCACTTATCCATCCACTAATCCACTCACCCACTCATCCACTAACTCACCCACTCATCCACTCATACACTAATCCATCCACTCACCCATTCATGTCCATAATTTCCTACTCACCAAAAGTCCTTTGGCATTTTTCACTAATTCAACCACTCATCCACTCAACCACCCCACTCCACTAACCCACTCATCCATCCACTCACCTTTGTCATTTTGTTACCCTAGACTTCTATAAAAAGGGCACCATTGGTTATCATAGGGGGGTGGTAACTCTCCTTCATTTTCTCTCAGTTTTTCTTGTGATTTCTTTCTAGCTATGTGTAACTAAACCTCCCTTGGTTAAGGGGGTGATGAAACCGCTAGTATTAATGTTGTAAACTTTGCATATTTGATTATTTCAACACAGTTATGTTTTTATTCATATATTTCTGAATCTATTGTTGGTATGAAGGTTTTGTACTTGTTCCTACTTTCAAAGTAGTAGATCTAGGTTTATTATGCGCGATTGCGGTAGTAGATCTAGTGGGATGTATGATGTTCATGTGGGTATAATTATCTTTGTGCTATTTGCAGCTTATAAAAGTGGTAGATCTGGGTTTATTATCTTGCGATTTGCGGTATTAGATCTAGAGAAATATATGTTCTAAGTAATTTAATCCCGTGTGTGATTAGACCTTAGTGTAATTAGTTTTCTAAATCTTAATGCAATTGTTGGATAGTTGTATGAGCGGTTGCTTTATGACTAATCGGTGATTAGGAGTTGATTTGAATGTCGGTTGCTAAATTGGCCAACACGTAAGGAAAATAGAGA
The DNA here is from genome assembly GCA_029884605.1 of Ormosia emarginata. Lineage (NCBI taxonomy): Eukaryota > Viridiplantae > Streptophyta > Magnoliopsida > Fabales > Fabaceae > Ormosia > Ormosia emarginata. Next base: position 41,581,019 of record JAQQTP010000089.1, on the reverse strand, counting down.
TTTACTCTCACAATTGCATAAAAACATAATTGAGCATGTTGGAATAAAAGGATATGTGGATTTACATTATCATATAAATCTAGTGGTGGATTCAATCTCTTAACCAATTTTCTTATATTGTTGATTTCGGTTTGTTTATTGTTATCTTTGAAGTTGTTCATTGTTCATCAAAACTCCAAAACCCCCATTTCTTGTTTATTGTTAATCGAGTCTAAATTGGGAATTGTTTAATAGTGTTAATTGAATTGGTTCTCTTGGATCGACCTTACTAACTACAACTAGTTATAAGGTTTTTATTTTCTTGGGCACGACAATGATTTTTATCTTAATTTTAATCACTACATTCGCACGCATCGTAATTTTGGCGCCGTTGCACAGGGACCCAATTTTTTCAATTACACTATTAATTTATTTCCTATTTTTATTCTGTTTTTATTTTATTTTATTTTATTTTTTTTTAATCTTTCTTTCTGAGTGTTTTGTAGGTGTTGATGTCATTTGAAGGAGTAGACGAAGGATTGCTAAATTTGAGGAACTATATTGATCAACTCACTTCACATCCTCAATTTCCCTTCCATCCTAGCTAACTTCCAACTCACACTGTGACATTGAAGTGCCTGTTACATTGATCTATCAAGTTTAGAGACATTTGAGCCATTTGAAATATCTGAAGAAGTGACAATGGCAGAAAACACTTTAAAGGCATTGGGTGCTCCAGATCTAGATCAACAACCTCTTTGCATAGATATTCTTGAAAATGAAGAGGCATTTGAATTGAAATCCGGTTTAATCCATCTCTTGCCATCTTTCAATGGATTACCCGGAGGGACCCCAACAAGCACTTGAAGGAAATCCATGTGGTATGTTCTAGCATGAAACTGCGAGGAATTCATGTAGAGCAAGTCAAGTTGAGAGCTTTTCCATTCTCATTGAAAGACTCGGCTAAGGAGTGGCTTTAGTACTTGCCACCCGGATCCATCCAATCATGGCGGGACATGGCCCGAACTTTCCTAGGCGGATACTTCCCCCCTCAAAAGCTGCAACAATCGAAAAGAAATCATGGTATTCAACAAAGGCATGGGGAATCACTCCATGACTCTTGGGAGAGATTTAAGAAGCTATGTTTCAAATTTGCCTCATCATCAAATAAGTGAAAGCGACTTTTAATTCGGTATTTCTATGAAGGCTTACAAGTGATGGATCACAACATAATTGATCTTTGCTAGCGGAGGAGCATTGATTGATAAAACTCCTCAAGAAGCTAGAAACTTGATCTCAAGAATGGTGCGCCAATACTCAACAATTCTACTCTAGAAATGACAACTTGGAGTAAGAAGCGGTGAAAGAAGTAGAGACAACTAGTATACAACAAAAATGACTCAATTGACTGCTATTGTTCAACGGTTAATGGATTCGGGTAAAGCACCGAGTTCATGCTTGTGGGATCTGTTGTTCATCCGGGACATCCCAACGATATGTGTCCCACTCTCCAAGAAGACACAAATGAGGAGGTAAGAGCGATAGGGGGATATGCTTGGACTTTCAAAAATTACAACCCCTACTCAAACATATATAATCCGGGTTGGAGGGATCATCCAAATTTCAGCTATGCAAAGCAACCTCAAAATCAACCTCCACTTATGGACCTCCGGATTCCAACAAAGGCAAGTACCTTTCCCTCGAGAGATAGCGGCAAGTTCAAGCTCCTAAGCAATCGAGCCTTCATTAGAGGAGCTAGTAAAACAAATGGCCACTAATAATTTGCGGTTCCAACAAGAAACAAATGCAACTATACAAAGTTTCAAACAAGAAACAAGGATCGCAATCAATAACTTGCGAGAATCGGATAGGACAGTTGTCCACAGAATTCAACAAGTTTCAAAGCCAAGCTTCGGAAACTACCCTCACGGCCGAAGTGAATCCGAGGAAAAATGCTAGTCTTTGTCACATTGAGAAGCGGAAAGACGATGGATAAGCCTACCTCTCTTCCACCAATCATTCAAGAGAAGGATGAACCACCCAAAGAAGCAAATGATAAGGGGCAAACTTCCAAAACCCCTAAGGTAAGTATTTACGAACCCCTTCCTAAATATGTCACTAAAGCTCCTTTTCCTAGTAGGTTGGTTAAAACCAAGAAAGAAGAAGCGAGAAAAAGAAATACTTGAGACTTTTAGGAAGGTAGAGGTTAATATCCCTTTGTTAGATGCCATTAAGCGGGTACCTAGATATGCAAAATTTACGAAAGAATTATGCACTAACAAGAGGAAGTTAAAAGGAAATGAAAAGGTCCAAGTGGGAGAAAATGTTTCAAATTGTAATTAAAAAGAAACTCCCAACCAAATGTAAGGACCACAGGCACATTCACCATTCCATGCACTATAGGTAACACAAGGTTTGAAAGGGCAATGCTTGATTTAGGTGCATCTATAAATGTCATGCCATATTCTATTTATGCATCTTTATACTTAGGTCCTTTGGAACCTACTTGGTGTTGTTATTCAATTGGTGATAGATCTAATGCATACCCTAAGGGTGTGGTTGAAGATGTTTTGGTACAATTGAATGAATTAGTGTTTCCTACAGACTTCTATGTTTTGGACATGGAAGAGGATGAGTCTCCCAAATCTGCTCCTATCTTGCTAGGAAGACCATTTTTGAAGACTGTACGGAGACAAAAATTGATGTGCACTGGAATTCTAACAATGGAATTTGATGGGGAATTAATTAGATTCAATATTTTTGAAGCTATGAGATACCCAAGTAATGTGCACTCTGCTTGTTTAATTGATTCTTTTTATCCTTTTGATTCTTTAATTTCTGCAGCTTTTGATACTAACCATTTTGATGCTCTTGATACAATTTTAACTCATAGCTTAGATGTACAGGAGGAAAAGAAGAAGAGTGAAGAAGAGTCATGGAGTGAAGACATTGATGAAATTGTTCTTGCCTTACAAGAGCTCTCTTCCACTCCCGGAAGAGCATGAGGTAACTTTTGTTGATTTACCCGTTACTACTTGATATACCTCAACCTTACATTGTGCGAGGCACTGAATTGGGCCGAAAGCACTACACGATCATCTTAAATACATCTTCTTGGGGGAGAAGGACACCCTTCCAAAGTAATAATTACAAAGTCACTCACCCAAGAGCAAGAAGAAAAGCGGTAGTCTGTTTTGCGGGAACATAAGACAACCATTGGTTGGTCAATAGGCGATATCAAGGGTATTAGTCCCTCCGTTTGTATGCACGGGATATTAATGGAGGAGGATACTAAACTTTGTGAGAGACCCTCGGCGGAGATTGAATCCTCCCATGATGGAGGTTGTGAAAAAGGAGATCTTGAAGCTCCTAAGTGTGGGGGTGATCTACCCCATTTCGACACAAGTGGGTAAGCCCGGTCCGGGTAGTACCAAAGAAATGCTGGAATTACTTGTGGTAAGAAATGCTGAAAATGAGCTTATTCCCACTAGGTTACGAACGGTGGCGTGTTTGTATTGATTACGGGAAGTTGAATGCCGCCACGAGAAAAGACCACTTTCCTTTACCTTTCATTGATCAAATGTTAGAAAGATTAGTGGTCATTCTTATTATTGTTTTTGGATGGTTTTTCGATTACTGATCAGATTGCCATAGCTCCGGAAGACCAAGACAAGACTACATTCACTTGTCCATTTGGTACCTTTGCATATAGGCGAATGCCTTTTGGACTCTGCAATGCACCGGGAACTTTCCAAAGATGCATGATGAGTATATTTTCTCGATTACATTGAAAACATCATTGAGGTTTTTATGGATGACTTTAGTGTCTTTGGAAATGATTTTGAAAATTGTTTGGAACATTTAACTTTGGTGCTTAAAAGATGTATTGACACTAACACTGGTACTGAATTGGGAAAAATGTCATTTCATGGTGAATGAAGGTATTGTGTTAGGTCATGTAATTTCTGCTAGGGAATTGAAGTAGATAAAGCTAAGGTAGAACTCATGTATTCTTTGCCACCACCCACTAGTGTGCGGGAGATTCGTTCTTTTATTGGTCATGCGAGGTTTTTACCTGGAGATTCATTAAAGACTTTTCTAAAGTCTCATTGCCCCTTTGTAGACTTCTTCAAAAGATGTTAATTTTAACTTTGATGAGAAATGTATGGAAGCTTTCAATAAACTCAAGAAGTTGTTAAGCTGTTGCACCTATCATCGGCCACCCAACCGGGAGTTACCTTTTGAACTAATGTGTGATGCAGTGACTTTGCGGTAGGAAGGCTGTCTTGGGACAACGAGTTGATAGAGTTCCTTATGCCATTTACTATGCATCAAGGACTCTAAATGATGCTCAACATAATTACTCAACCACGGAAAAGGAACTTCTAGTTTGTTGTATTTGCTTTAGAAAAATTTAGATCATATCTAATTGGTTCTAAAGTGATTGTGTTTTCAGATCATGCACCTTGAAGTATCTTCTAACAAAGAAAGAAGCAAAGCCTAGATTGCTCAGATGGATTTTATTGCTCCAGAATTTGACTTGGAGATTAAAGACAAGAAAGGGAGCGAAAACTTGGTGGCCGATCACTTGAGTAGATTGGTAGCGAAGAGGAAGAAATGCCTATCATGGAGACTTTTCCTGGATAAATATTTGATGGTTGTCAACACCATAATCCCTTGGTATGCCGACATTGTTAACTACCTGGTTACTAAGGACTTTCCGAGGGTTTGAACAAGGCCCAAAGAGATAAATTAAGGAGTATTTGTAAATACTATATTTGGGATGACCGTACTTATGGAAGCATTATGCGAGATCAAGTCATTAGGAGGTGCATTCACGATTCTGACACACTCCATCCTCTCCTTTTCCCACACCTATGCATGTGGAGGACACTTTGTGATAAAAGGACACCAATAAAGTGCTTGACAGGGTTTCTATTGGCCTTCAATTTTCAAAGACGCTTACAACTTCGTAAGTCTTGTGGCCGTTGTCGAGAGAAACAGAGTAATATTGGTCCTCGTAATCAAATGCCTCGAGACTCCGATCATTTTTGTGGAACTCTTTGATGTGTGGGGTATTGATTTCATGGGACCATTCCCTTCTTCATTTGGTTTCACATACATTCTTTTATCTTTGATTATGTGTCTAAATGGGTGGAAGCAAAAGCCACTCGATCGATGATTCTAAAAGCTGCTGTGCTTGATTTTGTTAAGTCACATATTTTCTCCAGGTTCGGGACCCCAAGGGCTATCATCGGTGACCAAGGGACCCATTTACTGCAACAAAACCTTTGATGCTCTATTGAAGAGATATGGAGTAATGCACGAAATTTCCACTCCTTACCATCCACAGACAAATGGGCAAGCGAAGTGTCCAACCGGAGATTAAGTCAATCCTTGAAAAGACAGTGAATCCCTCAAGAAAGGATTAGAGCACTCGACTTGAAGATGCTTTATGGGCTTATAGGATTTGCTTATAAGACTCCCATCGGCATGTCACCATTTCGATTGGTGTATGGAAAGCCACATCATTTGCCGTTGAGTTGTAACATCGATCTTCTTGGGCCATTAAACAAGTTAATATGGAATTGGAAGGTCTTTGGAAAGCAAAGGAAGTTCCGATTACGAGGAATTGGAAGAACTAAGAAATGAGGCCTTTGAGAATGCCCGATTTATAAGACTAAAGCTAAGGCATTCCACGACCAATTAATTTCCGTTGAAAAAATTTCACGAGAGGACAAAAAGTCCTGCTATTTCAATCAAGACTCAAATTATTTCCAGGAATAAACTGCGTTCTAAGTGGATTGGGCCGTTTGTGGTAACTAATGTTTTTCCTTTTGGTGCAGTTGAGATCAGGAGTGAAAATTCTGGCAAAGCATTTAAGGTCAATGGTCATCGTCTCAAACCATATCATGAACTTCCTGACAGTGCAGAGATGGAAGTGATGACCCTCATCCTTCCACAATATGAGGAGCATTGAAAGTATCATCATGTCGGTGAGGACAATAAACTAAGCGCTCATTGGGAGGCAACCCAACCAGTTTGCTCTCTTTATCCCTTTTTATTTTGTGTTTTCATTAGTTTCTTAGATTATGTTTTTATCTGTTTGTTGGTTGTAAGCATTTGAATCTCTAAAAAAAAAACCAAAAAAAAAAACGGTATTGTGTGCCGACAATAAGGTAGGTAGTGCCATTAAATTTTGTCACTCGGAAGCATGTGAAGGTCACTTTTCTTCGGCGACAACAAGCTGCGAAAAATCTTGCGGTATGGATTTTATTGGCCTACTTTATTCAAGGTCTGTTACACCTTTTGCAAAAGTTGCGGAAATTGGTTAAAAAGGTTAAGCTTTGAGATTATCATCTGCACCTACTCCTTGAAAAATTGAGATCTAGGTGGCGCGGTTCTTTTCTTTGTCAAACACGTGTATCCTCTGGGGCCGTAGATATTGAGGATCCTAGGAATGGTAATGCGCTTAAAGTTAATGGACAAAGACTCAACCATTCTGGAAAACCAAGTTCTTAAGTTTTTTTTTTTTTGTGTTGCTTGGTTAAGTGGCGGATACGGTACTCAAGTGACTCTCAAGTCGGTTTATTTTTCGGTTTCCCAAAATAACTGAATCCTTCTTCTCCTTCAAAATGGATGTCATTCTTTCAAACACGAGAAAACATTTTCCTTCTCTTCCTCAAAATGCTCTTTTAGAAAAATCTACAAAGTTCGATGTGAAAGATTGAGGCACCGTTAATGCACAAAGGTATGTCGAAAGATGTATCTTTGGATAACCAAACAAAGGTTCGATTAGCGGTGAGTCCTCAATTTCATTTGACTCATATATGCCGGTCTTGGAAGAAGTTCATATTCTAAATGGCGAAGAGCAAAAAAAGGTTACAAGTCTGTCACAAATGTGGACGATGGAGCTAACAAGCGATGTCATACTTTGGGGATGGTTTCCGCAAATAGAGAAGATAAAATTTTCTTATTAAGAATGGTGAGTAAGGAGTCATTAGATGATATCTTATCGACTCTTGAGACGCATTCTTGTGGATTGGTGCATTGTGAAATTCTTAAATTGTGGAATCTCTTCAAGGATGAAGAAAAACGCTACGATCTTGGGAATCGACTCTAAAAGACCTGTTTGCCAATTTTTAAGAAAATTGGATGGGAAGCTTATCCTCGACTCATAGAAGACGTTTAAGCGTTCTTGGACGTTAAACCGCAGGCGGATGTGAGCCACATCCACAAACAATCATACATATCATCTTCTTCTTCTTCTTCATGTCATCTCTCAAAAACAAAAAACAAAAAAAAAAAAAAAAAAAAAAAAAATTTATGTATACGTCTTAGGGTTGGCTTTGGTAACACACACCGTGAATGGGGAAATGCATGCATCTGATCCAGCCTTCTTAATTGAAAAACAAAGAAGGTAGATTGTATCCCACATGTGAGGCCCAGGTGTATTATGGCCACTTGTCCCTTTTGGGAGCCCATGTTCTTATTGGTCTTGAATGGGTCGAATCTTGGTCAACAATGCTTTGGCACAAAGCCGAAAGAAACGAACTACCTCCATCCCAATCTTAAGTAAGTATACACTCATCTTTCATCAAGTTTTTCTAACAATTTCAAAAAAAAAAAAAAAAAAAAGAGAGGGACGTGATGTCTCTTTGCACTCATGACGCCATAAAGCAAAGATAAAGATATGCCATGACACCTGTACATACGGGTATGTCATCATTTTCTATTTCTTTTATCTTTGTATCATTTTGTTGTATTTTGATTTTTGTACAGACGATCCTTTGAGCAGGGTCCTTCAGGGGTTTCTAGACTTCTTTACCTTGATGGTTTTCTTGAAGTCAAACAAAAAAAAATAAAAATAAAAAAATAAAAAAATAAAAAAGTAAAAAAAAAAGGAGAAAAGATTCTGTGTTTCTTAATTTCAACCTTTTCTGACAACAGCCAACCTACCCTCATAGGTGCAATTATTCCCCTTTCCATTCTTTTTCCTACTTAAACACTCCATTTTCTCCATTTTCCTTCAACTCAGAAACACTCAAAGGGAGGAAGAGTATAGAATGGGGCCTTCTATTCGTAACCTCAAAAATGTCTGTGTTTTTTGTGGGTCGAGTTATGGGAAGGGATTAGAGTTTGTAAACGCAGCTAGCACTCTTGGTCGATCACTTCTTTGTGAGGAATATTCATCTTGTATATGGGGAGGTTGTCGTGGGTTAATGGGATTTGTATCACTTGCTGCTTCTATAGGAGGCGATCGGGTTTTAGGTGTTATTCCTAAACCTTTGGTGAAAATAACATCACTTTGGAAAGACAGTTGGAGAAGAAATTCAGGTAACATCTATGCATGGAAGAATGAAAACAATGGTTGACAATTCTGATGCATTTATTGTCTTACCAGGTGGATTTGGTACTTTAGAAGAAATTTTTCAAATTATCTCTTGGTAGAACTAAACATCCACCATAGACCCATTGGTTTGTTGAATGTTAATAATTTTTTGATCTTTTGTTATCTTTTCTTGACAAAGTTTGTGGAACAACAATTTATCACTCCTTGAAAGACAACTTCTTATCTCTTGCCTCCACTTATTGATGAGCTCATTGATAAATTAGAAGCTTTTGAGTATGTACGATCCGGTATTAGCTCGAGATAGATTGGTCAACAGAAGCGGCGAAAGAAGTAACAAAAAACAAAAGCGGATCTGCGACTTCATCTTTAATGGGCTGAATCTACGTTTGATTTTATTGTACCTTGTTTCTGTTTAAATTTGTGTCGACTTTCTCCAACGGTAATATCTTACATCCTTTACTCATCTATATTTTAACATTGAGGACAATGTTGTGATTTAGTTGGGGGGAAGGATAGTTGACCCAAAAAAAAAAAAAAAAAAAAAAAAAAAAAAAAATTTGTTGTGTTGTTTGGAAAGTATGATATGATTGTCATGTACTTATTAAATCAATTAGTGATGGCGAGAAAGTAAGGAGTAATTTTACTCTTGAGGCGCATCTTAATTGGTGGCGAGTAAGGAGTTTTTAGGTAGTAACTAATTAGTACTAAAGTTTTATTGTTTGATTTCTTTTCGAGTCGATGCGATCTTGTGAGTGTGTTTCTTTTACGCTTGGCGTTGATTCACTTCTTATCGGGTTGTGTTGCTCTTTTCTATATCTCTTTTCACATTGAAGGCAATGTTATATTAAGCGTGGGAAAGAGATTTGACATGTTCTTTTTGTAAAAAAAAAAATTCAAAAAAAAGAAAAAGAAAAGAAAAAAAAAGGGGGTTCATTGCATGATTGAATAACTTTTCTCCCTTATTGAACAGATATGCTTGGTGATGGATGATTAAATTGATGAATTGAGTTTGATGGATGCATACCTTGTGAGATTTTGAGCCTAATGGATGGATTCAACATTTATGTCATTCTCTTCTTTCTTGTGTGATTTTCACTCATGTTAATGACCACTCTAGAACTTGCTTTGATTCTTTTTAAGGCTACATTTCACTTGCATGCATGAACATGATTGAGGCCCTCTTTCTTAATTAGCTAGTTTAACCAAATAGCCAACCTTGTTTTCAATTTGATATCAAGCACTCTTTTGACTTCTTGGAAATTCTCTGATTCCTGCCAACCTTGTATATTTTCCTTTGCTTAACCCCTTTGAGCTTATTTGACCATTCCTTGTTTCTAGCTCATTATGTACCTTAAATGAAAAATCGTGTTCTTATTTTACCTTAGGGAATAAAAGAACATTAGCTTTGTTAATGGATGAGTTTTTGAACAAGTGTGGGGGTGTGTATACAAAATGGTTGTTGAAAAAGGAAAGAGTGCCTAAAAAAAAAGAAAAAAAAACCAAGTGTTTAAAAAAAGAAAAGGATTGGAAAATGAATATGTAAAGGGATATACACTAGAGTTGGGATGAACTTTTATGCTTGTTATTTGAACTCATCTCTCATTTGCTTTTATTCTCTTTGGTATTTATCTTCTCATATCCATTTTATCCTCTCTGTTACCTTGACCTCATTACAACCTTGAATAAAGTCCTCATGATTTGTGTGTGCATGTGTTTTGAGTAGTGGAGAAGTAGAAGATAAGTAAGCTTATGGTAGTGTAATTTTCATGGGTTGAATTGAGTGAAATACCTACCTTTTAAACACTTGAGAGATTGAGAGGGAATCTTGTGAAGATCTATCATTCTCGATTCATGTTGAAGATACCTTACTTGTTGGTTTGAGATGTGGAGAATTGTTAACTCATGAATGTTTTGATCCCTTGAACCTTTGGTTGTTCTTCTTGATTGTAAAATTTTGGACTCTTGAATGTCGTTGGAATTTAAAATTTTGTTAATCTCTTATGTCCTTGTTTTGGTCTTGACTTTTGCCCAGGAGTGCAAAAAGCTAAGTGTGGGAGAATTTGATAAACACATATTTTATTCATTAAGAAACCCTTATATTTAGTCATTTACACTCTCCATATTCTTAATTGATTGAGTTTGACATGATTTTGTGAGTTTGAGCTCAAATTGGTCCTAATTGAATATTTTCAGCATTATTGAGATTTTACACTGTTTCTGTATTTTTGTCATAACTTGAGTTCCTGATATCTGACAATCATGAATTTTATCTTGTAGGAAAGCTAAGAGGAAGCTCTACAACTTTGATGAAGAGCTCGAAGTCTGATTCAGATGTCTAAGGGACCTAAGTTTACATGGAAGTCAGAATACGGGTTCTGTCAGTAGAATCCGAACAGTGTGCACTCAAAAAATCATATCTCAAGATGTAATAATAGAGATGGGCTGAAATTTGGACAGTGGATAGTCAAGATCCAAATAAACAACTTTCATGAAGAACACATTTTGAGAAAAAGAAGTCTAGTAGGTCATTTTGAGCTTGCAAGTCGGAACAGAGGTGCTGAAGTTGGGTTTGAGCAACCTACGGTATTTGGGACATATCTTGGGCTTAAGGAAGCCAAATTGGACGAACTAGCTATCCATTTTATAGCCAAGACAAGGATCTACAACTTTCATGAAGAACACTTTTCGTGTTCTGAAGTATAGTGGGTCGTTTTTGGCTTCCAAGTCAGACACGAAATTTTCGTCCTCAACCATCCACTCATCCATCCACTAATCTACTCATCCATCCACTAATCCACTCATCCACTCACCCACTCATCCACTAACTCACCCACTCATCCACTCATACACTAATCCAACCACTTAACCACTCCACCCACTCATCCACTAATCCATCCACTAATCCATCCACTCACCCATTCATGTCCATAATTTCCCACTCACCAAAAGTCCTTTGGCATTTTTCACTAATTCAACCACTCATCCACTCAACCACCCCACTCCACTAACCCACTCATCCATCCACTCACCTTTGTCATTTTGTTACCCTAGACTTCTATAAAAAGGGCACCATTGGTTATCATAGGGAGGTGGTAACTCTCCTTCATTTTCTCTCAATTTTTCTTGTGATTTCTTTCTAGCTATGTGTAACTAAACCTCCCTTGGTTAAGGGGGTGATGAAACCGCTAGTATTAATATTGTAAACTTTGCATATTTGATTATTTCAACACAGTTATGTTTTTATTCATATATTTCTGAATCTATTGTTGGTATGAAGGTTTTTGTACTTGTTCCTACTTTCAAAGTAGTAGATCTAGGTTTATTATGCGCGGTTGCGGTAGTAGATCTAGTGGGATGTATGATGTTCATGTGGGTATAATTATCTTTGTACTATTTGCCGGATTATAAAAGTGGTAGATCTGGGTTTATTATGCTCTGTGATTTGCGGTATTAGATCTAGAGAAATATATGTTCTAAGTAATTTAATCCTGGTGTGTGATTAGACCTTAGTGTAATTGGTTTTCTAAATCTTAATGCAATTGTTGGATAGTTGTAAGAGCGGTTGCTTTATGACTAATCAGTGATTATGAGTTGATTTGAGCGGTTGCTAAATTGGCCAACACGTAAGGAAAACAGAGATTTACTCTCACAATTGCATAAAAACATAATTGAGCATGTTGGAATAAAAAGGATATGTGGATTTACATTATCATATAAATCTAGTGGTGGATTCAATCTCTTAACCAATTTTCTTATATTGTTGATTTCAGTTTGTTTATTGTTATCTTTGAAGTCAAGCTTTCGTTGTTCATCAAAACTCCAAAACCCCCTTTTCTTGTTTATTGTTAATCGAGTCTAAATTGAGAATTGTTTAATAGTGTTAATTGAATTGGTTCTCTGTGGATCGACCCTTACTAACTACAACTAGTTATAAGGTTTTTATTTTCTGGTGGGCCTGACAACTGATTTTTATCTTAATTTTAATCACTACATCCGCACGCACCAAAGGGCATTTAATAACATTAGGAAAATTAAATTCTACCCTCTCATCACATATATGCAAAGTAAGCTTGCTATTTTTCACATCAATAACAGCACTTGTTGTAGCAAGAAAAGGTCTCCCAAGAATGAGTGGGATTTGAGCATCTTCTTCCCTTTCCAATACCACAAAATCAGCTGGAATGAAAAATTTACTTACCTTAATAGGCGCATATTCCAATATACCTATTGGATACTTGACCGAACGATTCGCTAGTTGCAAGGAAATGGTTCTGGGCTTCAAGTCACCTATCTCAAGCTTTTTACAAATCGACAAAGGCATGAGACTAACACTAGCTCCAAGATCACACAAAGCTCGGTTAAAACTCATTTCACCAATAACACATGGAATAGAAAAGCTACTAGGATCTTTGAGCTTAGGAGGCAATTTATTTTGAATTATAGTACTGCATTCCTCAGTTAATGCTATAGTCTCATAGTCATCAATCTTTCTTTTATTTGACAAAATCTCTTTCAAAAATTTGGCATATGATGGCATTTGAGACAAAGCTTTAGTAAATAGAACATTTATATACAACTTCTTAAGAACATCAAGAAACTTCCTAAATTGCTTTTCAATTTTGGCTTTAGCAAATATTTGGGGAAAAGGTAAGAGTGGCTTATATGGTGCAGGGGCAACATAAGGAGTTTATTTCTCATCCTCACCTTCCTTTTCCTTCTCAATCTCCTCAAGCGATGACTGAACTATTTCATTTGTCTCATTTTCTCTCTCTTTTTCTTCGCTACCCTTAGGTTCCTCTAGTTGCTTCCCACTTCTTAAGGTAATGACATTTACATGCCTCTTAGGATTGGATTCAGGTTGACAAGGAAACATACCAGAAGTCCTAAAAGAGGAACTAACTTGTTGAGCCATTTGAGTGATTTGTGTCTCTAGCATCTTATTGTGTGTAGCCAAGGAGTCTACCTTAGATGCTAATTGCTTAATTGCCTCACCCATGGCATGACCCTGCTGCCTAAATTCTTCATTTTGCTTGGATTGAGTCAAAATGAAATTTTTCATTAAGGTTTCCAAATTGGATTTTTGTACCTGTTGTTGAAATCCAGGAGATGGCTTCTCATTACTTTGCCCAGTTTGATTCTAATTAGTCCGATAGGAGAAGTTAGGATAATTGCTCCAACCAGGGTTATAACTGTTTGAGAATGGATCATTCTGCACCCTCTGATTGAAATTATTGATGGCATCAACTTGCTCCATTGATGCATCTTGTGTATGAGTAATTCCTAGCTGGCAATTCGTAGCTATATGCCTTGTGGTACCACATATCTCACAAGAAGCATTAGAAGCACAAACAGCATTGACATTAATTTTATCAAATTTCTGAGATAAAGCTTCTATCTTAGCTGCTATATGATCCCAAGCATCTACCTCATACTTACCTGCAACTCTTTTGGGATTACCTCTTTTATGTGGCCATTGGTGGTGGTTTAGAGCCACATTTTCAATTATCTCATAGGCCTCTTCCAAGTTTTTATTCATCAAAGCTCCTCCAGCTGCAGAGTTCAATGAAACCTTGGCTTAGTAGGTTATACCATTATAGAACGTGTGAATGATCAACCACTTCTCAAGGTCATGATGAGGACATTGTTGCAACAGCCTTTTAAACCTGTCCCAAGCTTCAAATAATGATTCACCGTCTTTTTGAGCAAAAGTGGTAATTTGGTTCCTAAGATGAGCAGTCTTGCTTTGAGGGAAATATTTGTTAAGGAAACGTTGCTCCAGCTGAGCCTATGTTGTAATAGACCCTGTAGGAAAGGAATGTAACCATGCTCTAGCCTTGCCCCTTAAAGAGGAAGGGAACAATCTCAGCCGGATGGCATATGCGAAAACGTCATTGAACTTCAAAGTCTCGCAGAACTCCAAAAACACCTCCAAGTGAAGATTAGGATCTTCCGTTGGCAAACCTCCAAATTGGTTCTGCTGAATCATTAAGAGAAGCGAATGTTTCAACTCAAAATTGTTGGCTTTAATAAGACGTCTTGTGATACTAGAACGTAGCCCTCGTGCGCTAGGCGCATCGTAGTCCTTCAGTGGCTTATTTTCATTTTCGGCAGCCATGACTGGTGTAGGTTGTTCTTAGGTTGCTCTTCGCTATCTTTGCAGTCTTCTTCTTACTTGAAAGGTCATTTCAATTTCTAGGTCTGCTTCTACAACTTTCCCAAATTTTCTAGACCTTCGCATACAAGAATTACCTGCTCAAATACAAAGATATACACAAAAAATAAATTAAAATCAACAAAATAAAAGTCCAGATTAACCACCATGCAAGTAAATTGATATCAACAAAACACAGTCCCGGCAACGGTGCCGAAAACTTGTTGGTGTAAATTGCAAGTGCACGATTTTATCAAGTAATAAAATTATCGTTCCATTGGGACTGAGTTGATGATTACCAATTACGCACAATTATGATTTTCCAAACAAAACCAATGACGCAAAACAGTAGTGATAGAATAAGATCGCAGAGAATAAAATCCGGAAAAGAACAAAGAAGATCAACTTTGAAATTGAATAAAGGAATCAAATTTAAAGACTCTAGGATTCAGGTTTTACCACGGTGGTAATTAACAAGTCTGTAATTTTTCCCCTCTTATTAAACTAGGTTACTTTTGAAGGCGAATTATCCTAAAAAATTATTATTTCCTTTCAGAATACAATAACGTATCTCATCTAATCCAATCCTTATTTTCACAACAATTGGATTAGAGAGGACCCTTTAAGAACAAGATAATTTAAAGAAAACCTCAAGAAAAATAATCTACTTTCGTGATTAAAAGCTCAAGTTTAGTTTTTAGAGTTCTGAAATCAAGAGTCACCTTTCAGTTCTTCCCCTAATATCAAAGAATCATGCAAACATGTGGCCAGCATATTCACAAACAGTTGGTGTGCTAAAAACTGAATCAAGAGAAACTAGAATTAAAGAGGTAAGAAATTCATACATCAAACATTGTCAATACACAACCGGGTTACTCCCAAATCCTAGAATAAAGAACTACTCAAACATATTCGTCAAAATACAATCCATTGGTATGAACAAGAACAAAGAGAAAACCAGATTGAAATGCAAAAAAGAGAAGAGAATAAAAACTCTGATGGTGTCTTGTTGTTTCTTCTGACTTTCTCTTGTCTGATCCTTCCTTCTTTTTTCTTAAGTCCAATGGTTGCTTATATCCTCTCTAATCTCCTCCTTTAGATCCCCTTTTCATCTCCCCTTTCCGTTCAACTTCATTTTTTTCAGTAAAAGAGTAATAATACAAATTTAAGTGTGTTGACACTCCACAATCCACGGCCATGGCAGCTGCCACAGGCTGGCCGTGGATCTTGCTGACTTATTCTTAATCATGTGTAAATTGACGCTCCACGATCCACAGCCATGGCATGTGCCACAGGCTGGCCGTGGAGCTTACTGACTTGCTCATTTTTGGTCAAAATACTCCACGGCCGTGGCAACTGCTATAGGTAGGCCATAGATCTTACTGTTTTGTTTGTTTCTTTCCAGCAACAGGTTCCACAGGTGTGGTAGCTACCACAGGCAGGGTGTGGTTCTTTTTGCACCGCTTATTTTAGTTAAGCTCTTCAAATTTTAGTGCTTTAAAGTCACAAATCTATTCACCTATGAAATATAAAAATAAAACGCAGTCATCTGAACTAAAAGAATAAAAACCTAAGGTATAAACTAAAAATCAACATAAAATGTGCAATAATTAAATGCTAACTAAGACAAAATTATATGCATGTTTTACACACATCATTTAGCCCAATATATAATGCAGAACTTTAGGTTATATTTGGATTGACGAAATAAAATGTAATGGAATAACATTAGTTGTCATTGTTTGGATATTTTAAATTAGGACGAAATAGAATTGAATCCAATGGAATCAATTTCATCCCATTGCATCTAATCCTACTACTTTTCTTCCCTTTGAATTTGGGGGGTATGATATAAAATCAACTTTTTGTTTACTAATATAATTATTAAATTATTTTGTTGTCCTTAACATGTTAAACCAAGAAAGTAGAGAAGCCTCTTTGCTCAATCACTCATGGTGCCTTATTCCTCGTCTACTATCTTCAAATTTGAAATTGGGTTTCAACATTGGCTTCAAGTAATTGGTTCTTTTTAAAAAAAAAATTTAAAAAATTGTTTTTTGATTTTCTGAGTATTAGCACCATAGGATGAACTTTATAATGAGTTGGTGAGAGTGAACTTGTTACAAAATCATTATACTGAAAGCTTGTAGTAATGATCTTTATTTTTTCTTTGATGTATTTGGTTTAAAAGAGGGTAAAATTTTACTAGACATAGACTGTGATTTTTCTTCAAACCTCAACCCACCTTAAACTCTTATCTTTTAACAACTTGAAAATTAAAATGATATTTGAGAGTGAAAATACTAAACAATTGTTGTTCAAACCCCACCCCACATCAAACTCTTCACCCCCGTGAGATGGTGAGTTTTTTAAAAATATAATGGCATGCCTTGGATTTTCATTATTTATATTTATATTTTAAATTTTAAAACATATATAGTTGTTTTATCAAATATGCCTGATGAAGGGTGAAGAAAAAAAATAAAGAAAAAAGGTGAACAAGATAATACAATGTAAAAAATAATTAAAATATCATTGTTGCATAATCATTAAGTAATATGTAAAAAATAATTAGAATATTTTTTTAGCTGAAAATTATTAAATTTTATTGTATTTGATTTGAGATAAGAGCAATACGAAAATATAAAACTTATAATTCTTACCATTTCAATCCCTTCCACTATAATTTCCAAACAAGGGAGTGAAAACTTTTCTCCATTCAATCGTTAAGTATCCAAACAATGGTATGAGATCTTTATTCTATTCCATCACATTCCATTCAGTTTTATTTCATTCCATTCAATTCCATTCACCATTAGTTATCTAAACATAACCTTAGAGTCATGATTAATGTTACATGGTTCATGATACGATTTGGTATGTGATACTAGTACGAGTACGGGTACGTGGTATGAGACTTTTCTAAGTATTCGATACGGGAGGGTATACTTAGTTGATTCGTTATTTCGGATAGAAATTCACTGAACTGAATCATTATGTATAGAATCGTCAAAATGAACCAAGTCTAATGAGTCGACCCAAATAGTTCGATAAAATGGATGGGTTGAACTAATAAAATATCAACAAAAAACTAAAAATAAGTCGAATAGGTTGACCTAAATGGGTCGACCAACAACATACCGAGTCAACCCGGCCCATTTACATTGCATAAGAGCATACTGTACTTACAAAATTACAGTTCAAAACTAACATAACCCGATATAGCCCGACTTTAAAATAGTCTGGCTCAAACTAGGCCGACAGAATGGTCGGTCGACCGTTTTTACATTATAGTATGGATAAACTTTAAATTATAACATTAAGTAATAAAAAAAATTATAAAGCACATAATTCAGCCCATTACTCACTTTGGACCATAGAGGAGTAATTAGGGATGTCAATTTTCAGGGTTTAGATCAAACCCGATCCGCTCCAAACAAATTCATATTTCAGGGCCCCGATCCGAACTTGAACAGATCCAAATGGTCATGGATCGAGTTAGATCCAACTCGACCCGATTTTCTTTTTGATTCAGAAGAAACCAATCGTTCTGTTTGTCACTCGATTCACTTTGTAAGATTCAACCAGAGCCATAGTCGAAAGACGAGGATCCACGTGCTTCGAAAGCCGCCGGCAAGTAGAAACCGGAAAATGCCCATGACGGAAGGAAGAATGAAGAAAAAACTAGAAGAGATGAAAGATGGGGGAAGCTTTGTAGAGGCTACAGAACCAACAGAGATGGCTTCGGTGGAGGTGGCGCCACCGTCGCAACCGTCGAAGGTGGAGAATCTGCCTATCGCTCACGCCTACAAGCTGAAACAGCAAAAGGCAAAGCCCAATCGCAATCAAGCGTCGATCTGAACATACGACCATGAACTCCGATCTCTCGGCAGCGATCGAAGCCGCAACTCTTATGATCTTGTGGATTGCAAATCGAAGTCGCAGCACTTACGATCTTGTGGATTTTGAATCGAAACTGAAGCCTGACTGGAGCGAAATCGGTGTTGTGTTGCTAGAAATCATTGGTTCTCGCTGGAAAATAATCGAATCCGGTGCAGAAATTAGTCAGATGCAGTGCTTCACGTTGAATTGAGAATGGGAAATTCCCAAGGTTTGCTGGAGAATAGAATGATTGGGTATCCATTATGATCCAAAAATCCAATGGACTTTTTAAAGGCCAGACCCGACCCGATCGAAGTTATGTTTGGATCTGAAAGGAACTGATCCAATGGATCAAGCTGGGCTGGATCGGGTCATTGCCACTCCTAATTTTGAATGATTTGGTCATTTACGTTGACTCCTTGTTGGGTTCAGTGCATACTTTCTTCAATTCCTTTCCTTCGTGGATTGTACTTGGCAAGATCTATTTTTTCTTTCGTGTATTTGTTGATTTGTTCTGTATTTTTCTAACTTGAATTTGACTTTTTACTACCGTGAGATGTTGTCATAACTTCTAAAAGAGAAGAATAAATTATCCGATTACTCGACTAGAACTAATCAATCTATATATCGAGTTGGTTTGGTTCAGATTATCTAAAAAAAAAATTTAAAATCGACCCAACTCAATCTAACCTCAACTAATTGGTTTGAACTTTTTTTTCTTATAAATCCGAACCAACCTAGGTTACCACATAACACAGCCCATTATTAAAAAGCAATATAAACTATAAGGAATAAATATATAGTTTAACCTTATTTTGTTTAGTCGGAGAGAGAGAATAATTGTATTGGTCCCTTGCCAAGAATGTTTCAAGACATTTACAACTTATGATAGTGAACAATTGTCAAGTGAATTCTATTTGTTGATCTAATAAAAGGATTTTTGTTCAAAATTTTTAAAGTTATTTTTATAATTTTATGGTTCAAAATTTATTGGCACATGTATAAATATTGGCTATTATTATATGAGATTTGGATCAGATTTACCAAATATTCAACTAAAAAATTGAGGAAGCAGCATGTTTAATTTCTGGTTGGCTGTCATCTACTAACCGCAATCAGTGCAACAACATGGGAATTGACTAGGTTTGTCATGAACGACGAGCCAAACTTGATTTGCCAATTGGATTGGTGCTCATTGTAATGACATGGCATCAATGAACCATGTCAATGTCAAGCACTAGTTTGTGGATTTTAGTCTGAAATTTCCAAAGTGACACAATGAACCAACGTAGCAACTACTATAACCACATAATTCTTACGTTAATCATGCATATCAAATTTTAAAAAAAAAATTAAACGAGAAAAAGTTATGCGACTAAATGATAGATGTTTTCATTTTGTTGAAAAAAACATTATATTATACTTTTAAAACATATTGATTATGGAGTAGAAATAATTTAAATTAATATAAAATAATTTTTCCAGTTTTTGTATATATATTTTTTGGTGAACAAAAGTTTGAAGAAGAAGAAGTTATCCCATAGATTTAATATAAAATCTTATGAGCATCTTATGTAAGATGTATACTATTTCTTTTACTTTAATATACATTTTGTGATGTACTTATTGTATAAAAGGAAATTTATTAGCGTAATTATGATTTTAATTTGCATTAGAATCAATAGATACTAACACTATACATAAATACGTGTCGAATAAAATTACAGACTTCCATTTTTTAAAAAGAATAAATTTAGATTGACGTATGACAAATTTTGATATGGTAAAATTTACGTTTTTTTAAAAAAAAAATTAGAGACATTTATTTTAAATTTAAATTTGAGAGAAAAATATGTGTTTAGGTACAACCAAAAGATAATGATTATGATTAATTTGAAGCAATAACTTTTTATTTAAATCTTCATTCAATTCAACTACTTGTTCCAACTTTAAATAACGTTTTCTTTACTTTTCTATATATATATATATATATATATATATATATATATATATATATATATGAGAGGAGTTTTTTTCATTAATTTTAAAACAAAAAAGAATAATAGTTTTTTTGTTATGTGAGATGTATACTATTTCTTTTAATCTAATATAAATTTTATGAGGTGCTTATCGTATAAAAGGAAATTCATTAACATAATTATGATTTTAATTTACATTAAAATCAACAGATACTAACACTGTACATAAACATGTATCATACAAAATTACAGACTTCCATTTTTTTAAAAAAATAAAGAATTTAGATTGATATATGACAAATTTTAATATGGTAAAATTTACGTTTTTTTTATAAATTATAGACATTTATTTTAAATTTAAATTTGAGAAAAAATCTTTGTTTAGGTACACCAAAAGATAATGATTATGATTAATTTGAAGATATAACTTTTTATTTAAATCTTCATTCAATTAAACTACTTGTGCCAACTTTAAATAAAATTTTCTTATTACTTTTTTATATATATAACGAGGGAGTTTTTTTTTTCATTATTTTTGAAACAAAAAGAAATAATATTTTGTTTTTTAATCAAGGTTGACTATAATTAAATATACGTGGTAAAGGATTTAGATAGTTTAGAAAACGTTTTAAGTTAAAATTTCAGCGTTGTCATTAAAAATATAAACATGCATATTAATTACTCAACTTTTGATAGGATTGCTCTCAAGAATATTGTGGATATGACGTCGCGACCGTCGCGAAGGACACGCTGTGAAATTAAAAGAAAGAGGAGTAGGTTAGGATTTTGGAGTATTGAGAGTCGTCACCAATCGTTTTATCCATTAAATGGAATAGTACAATTGGACACTTAAAAGATGGTATATGTTTCAGAGTTTAGGTTTGGAGGTTGATTACAGATAGAGAATGTATTAGCACCCTATACCGTCCGTTCTAAAAACAGCTATTTATTTAATTTAATATTATTTGCGAGATTAATTAAATTGGTCCTTAAAAAAAATGAATTATTATTTTTTGTTATTTTTGTTTTGACATATCCCATTTTGTCAAACATAATATCAAGAATAATAATGACTAAGACAAGAAATGAGTGGCTAAATAGCCATTATTTTGGAACAAATTCTAAATAACCAAATATAACAAATTTTTTTATTTTTGTTCATTTTTTGTATTCTTAAAGCAAGGAAAGAAAAAAAAACAATCAAATTACGAAAATTTAATTTATAGCTTGACAGAATGGAGATTATGCTCCTACGTATCCCTGTGTGCAATAAGGAACTCAAAGTCACGTAATTCTTTAGAAAATAAGCATGGGTTGATTGATTTTAATTAAAAGAGAAACTTAAAACTTTTAACTCAAATTTGTCAACAATGGATTAATTCAAGCAAACACGTCAACATGCATAAAAGTGAGACACAACCCACAAACAGACAAGATAATTAAATTAAAATTAATCTAGTTCACAAAAAGAAAAGATGCTCAAGGAAAGAGAAAGCTTGTGGTGGTTGGCGAAGAAGATCTGGGTGGCACGGAACTTGACGGCGTCAGTGGTGTAAGGTGATGTTTGCTGGTTAAGGGTTTGTGGATGATGGTGTTGAATGTGAGTATAGTGAGTTGAAAGTTGAAAATGATGAGTTGAAAGTGGTTATGATGAGTTGAAGGTGATTATGAAGATTATAGAGTAAGGTGGTGATGGTGGTAGAGCTGTTGAAGTGATGAGGATGATCGGTTTTAAGGTTGAAGATGGTGAGTTGAAAGCGGGTGAGGTTGGTAGAGATGAAGGTGAAGAGGATGATGAGTTTTAAAGTTGAAGATGGTGAGTGAATTTGGAAGATGGTGAGTTGAAAGTGATTATAAAGATTGTGGAGTAAGGTTGTGATGATGGTAGAGTTGAAGGTGAATATGGTGGTGATGATGATGGAGGGTGGTGAGTTTGAAGGAGAAGATAGTGAGTTGAGTATGAAGATGATGGTGGATGAAAAAAATGATGAGAATGTGGAGGGGGGAAGTCCCGAAGTTCAAGATGAGTGTGGATTATATAGAGGAGTAGTTACGAATGAGTAGTTAAAGATGAGTAAGAGTGGTTGAGATGATTTGAGTGATTATGAAGGAGTGGTTGTGTGTGTTGGTGAAAATGAGGTGGAGTGGTTGTATGTGTTGGTGATTATGGAGGAGTGGTTGTGTATGATTTTGAAAGATGATGAGGTCGTTGAGATGATTGGGGTGATTATGGAGGAGTAGTTGTATATGATTTTAAAAGATGATGAGGTGGTTGAGATGATTGGGGTGATTATGGAGGAGTGGTTGTATGTGTTGGTGAAAATGAGGTGGAGTGGTTGTATGTGTTAGTGATTGTGGAAGAGTAGTTGTGTATGATTTTGAAAGATGATGAGGTGGTTGAGATGATTTTGGAGATTATGGAGTAGTGGTTGTGTATGATTTTAAAAGATGATGAGGTGGTTGAGATGATTGTGGTGATTATGGAGGAGTGGTTGTATGTGTTGGTGATTATGGAGGAGTGGTTGTATGTGTTGGTGATTATGGAAGAGTGGTTGTATATGTTGATTGTGGTGTCCAGGGGCAGATGAGGGCGGGGAGTGGACGCCGGTGCGAATTGAAGCATGTACAATGGGCGGCTCCTGGCATGCTTCTAGGCGAAGGGTCTCATGAATGAACCGAATACGCATCGGAATGAGAGGGATTCGAGAATGCGGGTATGGGACTGCGTAGTTGAGGATGACTTAAAGGAATTAATTAGGAACGTAATATATCAACAAGTTCAACTTTTTTTTTCAGGGAGCCTAGAACATAAGAACTCCATTGTTAAGCGTGCTTGACCCTGGAGCAATTATGGGATGGGTAACCTCCGGGAAGTTTCCTAAGATGCGTGTGAGTAAGGACAAAATACTGGCGAAAAGACCTGTGTTGGTTTGTGGAGACACTTTCGTCAATCCTGCGGCGCGATCTGAGATGTTACAAATGGTATCGAGGCGGGACCTCTCCCCGAAGACGGTGTGGTTCGGGGACGAACCAGGCGGAAGCTGGTGGTCATGTGGTGTCCCGGGGCAGATGAGGGCGGGGAGTGGACGCGAGTGCGAATTGAAGCATGTACAATGGGCGGCTCCTGGCATGCTTTTAGGCGAAGGGTCCCATGAATGAACTGAATACGCATCGGAATGAGAGGGATTCAGAGACTGTGCGGTGTGGGGACCGCATAGTTGAGGATGGCTTAAAGGAATTGATTAGGCGTAACCATATCAACAAGTTGCAACTTCTTTTCGGGAGCCTAGAACATAAGAACTCCATTGTTAAACGTGCTTGACCTGGAGCAATTATGAGATGGGGTGACCTCCTGGGAAGTTTCCTAGGATGCGTGTGAGTGAGGACAAAATACGCTGAAAAGACCTGTGTTGATTTGTGGAGATACTCGTCAATCCTGCAGGCAGTCCCGGGATGTTACATTGGTGATTATGGATGAGTGATTGTATATAATTTTGAAAGATGATGAGGTGGTTGAGATGATTGGGGTGATTATGGAGGAATATTTTTTTCATTTTTATTATTTATTATTTTTTGTTAAAAAATATTTTTTTATTTTTTATTTGATTTTTTTGTACAAATAATAAAAAGTAATTATTCAAAGAAATAAATAAAACTTAAAAATCACAAATTTATTAATTATTGATTAAGCAACAAAAATAAAATTTTATGAACAAAATTTGGTATCAACAACTGCCCCTCTTTGCTTTACATTTAAAATAAATGAGAAGCAAATGAATTGATTCAATTTTGTACATAAAAATTTTTCTATGCAAATTGATGCAAAATGCGATGGATATTAAGAACTAAGTAAAAATGTGGGGTATGAAGACCTCGAAAAGTAAAAAGCTTGCGGAGTCGTGTATCAAGCTTGATCAAATTTAAAACGAGAAAAGGAAAAAGCTTGCGGAGTCGGATATCCACTGAAACTTGACAATAAACTCAAAGGCAATGAGTGTAGGGACTTGGAAAACTAAAGGTAATTGACATAAAGTCCTGGCTTGTCATAGAAGCGATGGGTGCGGGGACCCGGAAATGAAAAGACAATAGGCATAAGGCCCTGACTTGTCGTGAAAGCGATGAGTGTGGGGACCCAAAAATAAAAAGACAATGGGCATAAGGCCCTAGCTTGCCGAGAAAGCAATGTGTGCGAGGACCTAGAAAAGGAAAAGGCAATGAGCATAAGGCCCTGGCTTGTTGAGAAAGTGATGGGTGCGAGGACCCGGAAAGGAAAAGGCAATAGGCATAAGGCCCTGGCTTACCGTGTAAGCGATAGGTGCGAGGACCCAAAAATGAAAAGGCAATGGGCATAAGGCCCTAATTTGCAGTGAAAGTGATGGGTGCGAGGACCCAGAAAGGAAAAGGTAATGGGCATAAGGCTTTGGCTTGCCGCGAAAGGGATGGGTGCGGAGACCCAAAAACTAAAAGGTAATGGGCTTAAGGCCCTGACTTACTGTGAAAGCAATGGGTGCATGATAATCACATATTTTATTCATTAAGAAACCCTTATGTTTAGTTATTTACACTCTTCATGTACTTAATTGACTGAATTTGATTATGTTTTGTAAGTTTGAACTCGAATCGGACTTAATTGATTTTTTTCAGCATTATTCGAGTCTTACACTGTTTCTGTATTTTAGCCATATCTTGAGTTCTAAATGTCTGATAATTATGAATTTTACCTTGTAGGAAAGATAAGAGAGAGCTCTAAAACTTTGATGAAGAGCTCAAAGTCAATTTCAGACATCTAGTGGAGCTAATTGGGCATGGAAATCAGAATACGGGATTTGTGATGATGGAACCCGAACAGTGTGTAGTAACCAGAACATAATTCGAGTTTGAGTTTATAGAATGGGCTGAAAATTTGTAATCTGAAAGATAAGACCCATATGTACAACTTTGATGACAAACACAAAACTTGATTCGGGCTCCTTGATGGAGATATTGGGTCTGAAAGTCAAAACAGAGGTGCTGAAACTGGTCCTGAACAGTCTGTAGTAATTGGGTCATATCTTGGGCTGTAGGACGAATTTTTGGGTGCTTCCAGAGCCATTAGAAAGCTTAGACAATTTCCTAGAACTTTCATGAAGACCACTTGGCTCAGAAATGACGAAATCAATGAGTTCAGCAATGAATACTTTCGGAGACAAGGAAGCTCACCTACCAAGTTCACCTACCAAGCTCACCTACCAATCTCACCTACCAAGCTCACTTACTAATTCCACCTACTAATCTCATCTACCCATCTACTACTACTCTGAATCCTCTATAAAAGGAAGCATGTGGAGAGCTCTAAACACAACACACACTTGGTGTTAGAAATAGCTTTTCATAGTTCTTGTATATTTTTCCTTCATTGTAATGGAGAGCTAAGTCACTTCTAGTCAATTCGGGACTCTTGAAGAGATTGTGGCTTGGATTCTTGAGACCTTGGTTATGTAATGTATTTGATTTATATTTGAATTCCTCTTCTCTTTTTCTTCTGTTCTCTTGATCTTGAATGCATGAATGGTGATTCTGTTTATGTTTGATCTGATTTGATCTTAGTTTAAGATTAAGTATTGTGATGAAATTTAGAATTGATTGATCTGAATTAATCACATAACTGAAAATTGAGATTTGTGATGAAACTTAGAACTGATTGATCTAAACTAATCACGTAATTGAAGAGGTTAGGTTATTGATTTGTGCCTAGGTTAATTGAATTCGGTGCTTAAATTGACATATATTTACATGAATGGTGCGATTATGATTTGTGTTTATCACTTGTCAATTGAATTACGGATGATTGTCTAGTATGAATTCTGGATCTGATGCGAGATCTCGATTAGATCCAAGTTAACCATTCAAATGTATTTCGGTGTTCGTTGAAAGGTCTATGATTGAATCCACCCAATCTCGGATAGATTTACGAATTATTTGTTTTTTTAATTGTTATTTCTCTTTAAATCCACATGCGATCCTTGAACCATCAAAACCCCCCTTTTTCTAACTTTCACTTGATTTGATCAAATTGCATCTACGATCCTTGAGGAGACGATCCGGTGTTGTTCACTATACTACAAGTTTAGGTAATAACTTCGGTTATAATTTTGACTGAGTTCGGCGCTCGTCAGTGCAAGGACCTGGAAATGAAAAGACAACGAGTATAAGGTCCTGACTTGCTGCGAAAGCGATGAGTGCGAGGACCCGAAAAGGAAAAGGCAATAGGCATAAGGCCCTGGCTTGCTACGAAAGGGATGGGTGCGAGGACCTGGAAAGGAAAAAGCAATGGGCATAAGGCCCTGACTTGCCGCGAAAGCGATGAGTGCGAGGACCCGAAAAGGAAAAGGCAATGGGCATAAGGCCCTGACTTGTCGCAAAAGGGATGGGTGTAAGGACCCAGAAAGGAAAAGGCAATGGGTACGGAGACCCAGAAACTTTAAGGCAATGGGTACAGAGACCTGTTGGAGTTGAATATAAAGATAAAAAAGCTTACAGAGTTAGGTATCCATCGAAGCTTAACAGGAACAAGGTAAAAAACTTACGGAGTTGGGTATCCGCCAATGCTTAAAGACAGAAAGATAAAAGATAGAAAACCTGCGGAGTTGGCTATCTGCCAAAGCTTAATAGGAATAAAGGTAAAAAGCTTACGGAGTTGGGTATCCACTGAAGCTTAAAGATAGGAAGATAAAAAGATAGAAAACTTGCGGGGTTGGGTATCCGCCGAAGTTTGATAGGAATAAGGTAAAAAGCTTGTAGAATCGGGTATCTGCCGAAACTTAATAGAAAACTTAAAGGCAATAGGTGCTAGAACCTAGAAAATTTAAAGGCAATTGGCATAAGGCCCTGACTTGCCATGGAAGCAATGGGTGCAGGGATTCGAAAATGAAATGAGCATAAGGCCCTGACTCGCCGTGCAAGCTGAAAGGGATGTGTGCAAGGACTTGAAAAAGAAAAGACAATGAGCATAAAGCCCTGACTTACCGTGGAAGCGTCGGGTACGTGGTCCCGAAAAAAAAAAGGCAACGAGCATAAAGCCTGAGCTTGTTGTGAAAGGGATGAGTGCGATGACCTGGAAAGAAAAAGGCAGTAGGCATAAGGCCCTGGCTTGCTGTGCAAGTGATGGGTGTGAGAAGCCGAAAATGAAAAGGCAATGGACATAAGGCCCTAAGAACTAAAAAGAAAAAGTGTTGACCTTGTAAATGCATGTGATGCCTGAGATGGTATATAATGCAATAGATGCATGATAATACAATAGATGTGATGCCTGCGGACAGTGCATGTGATGTCTGAGATAATGCATGATGCAATGAATGTGATGCCTGAGATGATACATGATGCAATGAATGTATGATGATGCAATAGATGTGATGCATGAGGACAATGCATGTGATGCTTGAGATAATGCATGATGCAATAGATGTTTTACTATAGAGATTCTCATGAACAAATTGGGTAAACAAATTTTGACATATTAGAACTTTAGCTGAATCGCTCTTGGTTCCACAACCCTTAAGGACTCCTTCTCATAGCAGGATCAAAGTCGAATAGTAACGAAATTTGGTTTATGATTTCCCTGGTCATTCTTCCTTTTCTCATCAATACTCTTAAGAGGCATTTAGCCAGAAAACTTTACGCAGTGGACCTTGAGCTAGAAAACTCATGCAGTGGGCCTTACGCTAGAAAATTTTATGCAGTGGGCCTTGAGCCCAAGAACTTTGTACAATAAGGCACGAGCCAAAGAAGTGAATATACTTGATAAAAACATTCTTTTTACCAAAGTTTTGAACAAAACGCTTCTTGAAAAACTTTAACCAACTAAAGCCATATTCAAAGGGGATCGTTGTCAATCTCATCTTCTCAAATTTCTCTTCATTAGATATGATTTGCGTAGAAGCTTGTGATTTTCTTCCTCCAAAGGCTCTTATTTCCACCGGACACACTTCAATCTGAATTATCAATTAAGGATGTCATTTCCTTCATTGATTGAAATTTGGAGCTCATTTAGTTTGAGTTGTTCAACAAGAGACTGTCATTAGATGGTTAAGTTGTACTATTGTACTCATGTTCACCCAACTTGAAGCATCATGTACCAGATATGCATGGATTCAAAAGTACCATAAGAAAGAGATTTACTAACTGAGTAAATTCTTGATTGATTTTGGGAGTATGAGTACAAAAAGACATTTACAAAGGACAAAAACACAAGAAGTAGAATAGCAAGAAAGCAAGAGGATTTTTGCCTCAGTTTGGATGTGATTGATCCTTACTCGACAACTAGACATCATAACCGTTGTTTCATCAAGTATCTACAAAAAATTTGTCCTCGTGTAAGGTATCGAGAAAAATGAATTTGACCTAGGGTATGTCATTTAAGAACCAAGCTGCCCCAGTGTAGGCCATTTGACAAAATTTGTCCCAGTGGGGAACTTTGCCCTAATGTAAGGCCAAATAAAACTAGAAAAATTGACCTAGTTTAGAGTCAAATTGAAAAGGATAGAGACTTGCCCCAATGTAGATTTAGATTGAACAAAAAAATTTGTCGCAGTGTAGGTCAAATCGAGCTAGAGAAAAATGTGCTCCAGTGTAGGGCCAGATTGAACAAAAAGATTTATCGCAGTGTAGGCCAAATCGAGCTAGAGAAAAAATATGCCCCAATATAGGGTCAGATTGAACCAAAAGATTTATCTCAATGTAGGCCAAATCTAGCTAGAGAAAAAATGTGCCCAAGTATAGGCCATTTGATAAAATTTGTCCTAGTGGGGAACTTGAGATTTTTTTTTAAAGCTTTTGCTTAGACTGCCCTTGCGGGTTTTCAGCCTAATGGACTCTTTTTTTTCTTTAAGGAGCAATGAACTAGATACTTGTATGAGTACAATTTTTTGTCTCAAAATTAAAACTTGTGAAAATAAAGGCAGTCATTCATTGATCAGAATTGACTTTTTAAGGATTATAATGGGGCTAAGGTTGGTGGCTATAAAATGAAAGATATAAGGCCCAAACAAGTGATTAAAGGTTAAATGGGATCAAGGATCCTTGTCCAAACCTAAACTTTGTTAATTGTTTTTGCACGTTCAAGCACACTTTTCTTTTCTTGTTCTTCATTTTTTTTTTACTTTCTGTTCCTTTCACTTTTTCTTTCTTTTCTCTTTTTTCATTATGCTTCAAAATAATCACCATGGTAATCAACATTTGTTTTGTGCTATCCCTAACGGTAGGAGTGATCCTTGTCTAGGGTTTATTGAAGAAAACTTTCAAGCTCAAAATGAGACAACGAGAGATAATGGAAAGAAAAGATAAATTCTTATGAAGGATAGAGAAAAATGACCAATCTTCATTTCAAATCTTGAATGCTAATTTTAAAAAATTTTAATTTAGAGACAAAAGGATAATACACACCAAGTAAATATTTATTTACTCCATTTATTTTTCTTTTTTTTCTTTCACCTCTAATTTAGTCTTTTTTTTTTTGTTTTTTGGCAAAGAATACCTACATACGTGAGCTTCATGACCATTAAAAGTTTTTCAAAATTATGGTCCTATGGGATCCGAACCAAAAGAAAGCAAGTAAAAGAAAAAAAAAAGAATGACATGAAAAATCTGACAAGAACATGAGTGTCAAGAACATAAGGAGAGGAAACAAGGTATGCTGAGATCCACGCAAATCCATTACATTAATGCTTCAAGAAAGTTTACACAAGTTCAAAACCCAAATGATTTTACTGATTGAACAAGCATAGAGCCAGTACAATTAAACCATCAAAATACAAGTCGCCCAGAAATTCCCCAGTCCTGGAGGACTCTAAGGTATTGTTCCTTTGAAATGGTTAGAAAATGAATCACCACTAAGTTGAACTTTCTAAGGTTGCCCCTAATTGACCACTCCAAACATTTGCTCCTATTACAGATAAACATGTGTAGAAACATCTGGCATTACCTGTTTGGCTACTGTTTAGGTAGTTGTTGTTATCAATGAGTTTTCCTGAAAACTCATTTGATTCATTCGACCTGAAGTCCACCCTTAACTGGTTCAACATTTTTCATACTTGCTTGTCCATCATTCATTTGATGCAATCTTCCATTTTTCATTCCGCTTTCAATCCTTTCACCAATTATTACGATATCTGAAAAATTTGACGACACACTCTCAATCATATGATCATAGAATGACGCGTGAAGTGTATCAGTGAACATAGCAACCATCTCTTTCTCTGACAAAGGGGGTTTTACTTGTGCAACTATTTCCCTCCACGTGTGAGCATATTCCTTGAAGGTCTCAGCATCCTTCTTAGACATTTTTTGTAGTTGCATTCTATCTGGTGACATATCAATGTTGTATTTATACTGCCTTATAAATACATCAGTTAAATCCTTGAAACTCCTTATATGGGCATGCTCAAGATATGTGTACTAATTTAAAGTTACCCCAGTTAAACTATCTTGGAAGAAGTGAATTAACATCTTATCGTAATGAGCTTGCGAAACCATCTTGCGAATGTACATTGTCAAATGATTCTTTGGGCAAGTAGTTCTCTTATATTTATCGCAATCTGGAACCTTAAATTTCGGGGGAATGACAATATCGGGGACAAGACAAAGCTCACTAGCGTCCCTGAGACCATAACTGCTTGCTCCTTCAATGGCTCGCAATCTCTCCTCTAGAGTTTCCAACTTCTCTTTGGATGGATTTTTAGTAGAAGAATTCAATGAGTATTGTGGCATGAAAGTGAGGACAAAATGTTGCACCAGCGGGGTTCCACTAGCATGTGGTTGGATTATACACAATGAATTAGAAGCAGACATGCTACTGTCAAGGGGATTGGTAACCTGTGATGGTACAAAGCCGAAAGGAAAACCATATGGTGGGATAAAAAAAAGGGAATAAGTGTTGTGTTGGCAGGGTTTCATTAGCATTTGGCTGGGTAACTTGGATTTGGGTAGTGTTTGGAGGGTTTGAAGTTATTGTGACCACCGGTGCACTGCCCTTAGGAGTACTGGTGGCTAATGGTGGCACGTGTAATACCCCAAATTTTATTTATTTCATGATAAATATTCATTTAATAATATTTTTGATTTTCTGGAATGTTTCAGGATTTTTCTGAAAACGTCGAATATTTTAATATATTCTTCGTTTTGCATACACATTGAGTAGACTCTGGAAAACGACTGTAGCACTTCGAAAGTTAAAAATTTTTATGACAAATATTTATTTTATAATATTTGTGATTTTTGAGATTTTTTAAAATTTTTCTGAAAATGTTGAATATTTTAATATATTCTTCGTTTTACGTGCGCACTGAGCAGAACCAGAGAAATGAGATATTTTCTCCGAGAACCTTGAACTATGGAAACGTCGACGGGGGATCTTACTAAACAAGAGGCCGAACATAGTTTACGAGATTTTACGTTTTTCAAGAAAATTTTAACAGATAAAATTCATCCGTCAGATAAATTAATACCGACTTCTGTCTACTGTAACTATTATCCATTGGATAATAGCATGTAATACAAATCCTATCACCTTATCCAAATGTAATCTACTTTATGTCATAACAAATCTACTTTAATTCAAATATAATGCTATTTTAATCAAGCTTCTAGAAGTTTTGGCCAAATGACCAAATTACCCACTCTAATTGCATAGAAAAGACAAAACACTCCCTCCCACTCTCTCTTGAAGGCTATGGTTGGCAGCCCATTTGGGGGTGTTGGAGACCAAATTACACTACTCACTTTAACCTCCCAAAACCCTAATTCATTTTACCACTTCACTTCTCTCTCTTCACTTCATCTTCTTCATTTTTGCTCCTCCTTCTCTCTACCTCCACCACCACCATGAAATTGCAGCCCCTTACTCCACCATTTATCTTCATCTTTTCCCCTCTCCAAGCTCATTTTATACTCACCTTCACATCCTCTACCTTCTTTGTTTAGAAAGTTTCTTCATTTTCCATCTCTACCTCTATTTTCTCTCTACCTCTTCTCTTCTTCCTCCTCTTGGCTACAAAAATTCCAGCCACCATTGGAGAGTTTTCTCTTCACTTTTCCCTTCATAAATATCATTTCTAGACTTCTCTCAACCTTCTCTACACTTTCTTTTTATAAAGTTTCTTAAAAAATCTAACCTTTCTACCTCTCCTCCAATCCGTAAATCCATCCTCCATGGGTGACCAACCTCTTTGATTTTTCTCTTCACTAAACACATTTCTACACTCACCTTCATCTTCTCTATAAGTTTCATTTAGGAAGTTTGCCTAAAATCTAACCTTTTCTCTATTGTCTTCCAAGGTAAAGATTCTTGGTTTTTTCTCTTATTTCTTCTCATTTTCGTTTTCCTTGGTCATTCTTTTCAAGCCTTGATTTGTGATTATGAAAATTTGACCATTTTATGGTTCTCTTGAAGGTGAAATCTGAATTTGCAACCAAGGAACCAAGGAGTTTGTTTTCTTGAATTGTCTCATTTAGGTAAAAGGGGGATTACTCACTTCAACCATTTATGGTGGTGAGGGAAATTTGTATGTATGTTGATGGAGAAATCCATCTTTGTATATTTACTTGATTTGGTGAATTTGTATGATTTAGTGTTCTTGAATTTGATTAATGCTTGATTTGTGCTCTTGAATATGTTTGATGTGTTAAATATGCTTGATCATGTTGGGGTTGTTAAATGAAAAATTTGGAGTTTCCTACCATAACATGGTGCCACGGTTTTTGACTAGAAATTAGTGGTGTAAATTGGTTTTGTACATAAGCAAAATGAGACTTATGAAATCAAAGATTGAATGATAGTATTGGAATCTTGAGATGGAAAATTTTCACGGGATTGTTAACCTAAAATGAAGCCAAGGTTTTGACCTAGTAATGTAGGGAATTAGATTGATCTTGATGAACTCAAATTGAGTGAACTAATACTAAGAAGTTGATACATTAAATAAAAAGGAACATTGGACTTTGAAGACTCAATGATGGCCACGGTTTTGGCTTGGACAATAAGGCAAATGGAATGACCTTGATACATTGAACTTAAGTAAATTAATCTTAAAGAATTAATACACAAATGAGAAAGAAAAAGTGGAACTTAGAAGACCTATGAAGCCACGGTTTTGACATGGACTTTAGGCAATTGGATTGATCTTGTGAGAAATGGAAATTGAGTGATTAAATATCAAGTAATCAATACATAATACGATGAAAGAATGAAACTTTAAAGACTAAAGAAGGCCACGGTTTTGGCTTAGAATCATGATGGATTGAATTGGCTTGGCTGAACTAAAATTTAAGTGATTTGATATCGAGAAACTATTACATAAAATGGAGAGGAATTGAGATTTTGAGAACCTTGAGGGACCACGGTTTTAGAGAGAAAGATTGGGCTCAAGTGGTGCCTTGGTGTATCCTTGGAGATTGAAGAAGTAGAGACATGCATAATCTTTAATAAAGTAAAAGAATTAAATTGAGTAATGGTATTTGAGAAAATCATGGTTTTAAAGGGGTATCTACCCTAATATTCTCATTATTGATCAAAGACTTGAGACATTGAAAATGAGTATCCATAATGGGGATGTTGTGACAATTGATAAACCATGAATACTTAATGAGGTTGAGGAATTGAATTAATCCCATATGGAATAAAAACTAAGTGATTGGTGTCAAGAAACTAGTGCATAATATGGGAAGGAATTTAGAACCTTGAAGGCTTATGAAGCTAAGGTTTTTAAGGGTTAGTTAACCTAAAGATTTACATAATTGATCAAGACTTAGATTCTTAGAAATGTTAAACCCTTAGTGGGAAATGGCGGTTATGATAAGCCATAAAATATATTGGTATTGAGATTTGACTCTATGTATTGTGAATCCCTGTGAAGGGTTTTATATATATATATATATATATATATATATATATATATATATATATATATATATATATATATATTGTTATGTTTAATTCTCGATGAGAAATGATTTATTGATATTAATTTGAAATGAATATATGTCATTGTGGTATTGTATATGATGAATGCATAATTGATAAGCATGCATGATTGGACATCTGAGTCATCATGCATATGTAATTTGATAATGACTATATACATAGTTGTGGTATTGTATATGATGAACACATCATTGATAAACATATATGACTGGAGCATTGCGTCGTCATGCATATGTATTGTACATGATGAATGAATTATTGATAAACATACATGATGGACATTGCGTGTGGTGTCCCGTTGATGCATATGTATACCTAAGAGTTAAATAACATCTATGTGCGGGTATGAATAGACTAAGCGTAGGTGCCATACGTTGTTGGCCTTCTGGGGCGTCGTTAAGCGTGCTTGACTGGAGCAATTGTGGGATGCCTCATCATGGTTTCCATGCTTGGTGAGGATAAAGCTTAAGACTCGTATTGGTTTGTGGAGCTCCTGCGCAGGCGTTACACATTGTCATCTTGCATATGTATACCTAAGAGTTGGTAGACCGTCGCAAACACATGACAATCCCTTCCGTGCCGTGGGGTAGACCGACAAACACACCGACGATTCGACCAGACGCCATGTCCTATATCACGATCAACTGTTGAGGTGCCATGTATAAGCCATGATGCGCAAATATTTTATGAGATGAAGCACATTATTTTTAAGGCTAACGATATACTAGTATTACTCCTTAATCATTCACTTTGAAAAGGTTAATGTTTAGTTCCATGGAGTAGGATTTGGTACCATAATGCATTGTGCATCGTTCATTGTCGATCTCATAAGTTGTTGAGCATGAACACTTGTGAAAGTAACTGTTTTACTTCTGTAAATGATTATCTGATCATTGTGCTGATTTCTGAAAATATTGTTGTGATTTGTTTGATATCGTCAAATCTTGCTATTGCCTGCTGTTATTCTGCTTTAACTATAAATATCACTGTTATTATTGATTCTTATTATTACTTATGACTGAACTGCTTTTATTATAAATTTTGTTGTT
This sequence comes from Ormosia emarginata, assembly GCA_029884605.1. Taxonomy (NCBI): domain Eukaryota; kingdom Viridiplantae; phylum Streptophyta; class Magnoliopsida; order Fabales; family Fabaceae; genus Ormosia; species Ormosia emarginata. The sequence continues at coordinate 41,545,672 of JAQQTP010000089.1, read as the reverse complement.
GCTGTTAATAAATGTATGAACTGTATTGCTTTGTGGGCGCTTTGCGCCATGCTGTTTTCTCGCTACCGTAGTGGTAATGAAAGATGGGTGTCTCACCTCTTTCCTGTATTTTTGTATTTTTGTTTTATATTTATATTTGATAAAAGATCGTGAGGAAGATGAAGAGGGACCACACCTTGGTTGATTAGATTGGGCGTCTGGACAAGATTTCTTCGGCTACGTACGAGTGCAGCTGCGTGGAAGCATTGATGCCTGACTTGTTGACTGGGACTCCGAGTGTCGTATATGTATATGAGGTTGCGGCTTTGTCTGCTAGTAGTACCTACCCCAGGGTTACTATTTTTCCCTTTTAGTGATTTAGTTTCCGATGCATTTTATTTGACTCTATAATTATTATATTCTATGTTATCAGTGAATTGTGTTAAGGATGATTATAAAATATATATAAGGAATATCTATTTTATTTCAGTGGTTGTGTATAAAATGATTGGGTAATTAATATATTTTATTTCGAGGCTCCTATTTTCTACTTATGCATAAATGTGAAAAATAAACTTGTGAAATTTTGAAACTACTGTTATTGTGACTGGGACACACCTGGATCTAGTAACTGTGGTGTAATGACGATTGCGCTGCGGTTGTTATATCAAGGGGTATTACAGCACGTACCTAAGTGGAAGGTCATATGGTGAGAATGGAGATGCATGAGCTTCTTGATTATTAGTAACAGGGTTTTGTGCATTTGGGTAGATGGTAAGTGGCATCATGACTAGTTGAGAAGTGACGCCAAGATCTTGCAAAGGAATTGGCGTAAAGTCACGTAAGTGAGCAGGCGTGGCCGAATGATCATCATTCGCTCCTGAAAGAGTCCCCTCTGTATTTTTTGTTCTTTCCAAAGCTTGTAGAACTTCTAAGATCTTAGTCATTTGTTCCTTTAATTGACTTACTTCATCTCTCAACTCTTCATATGACGGCCCCAGTTCATCCATGACCTTTGATTGGGAGTGAGTCCTCTACGGGTGTCATTGAGACAGTTTTTTTGTTTTTTTTTATTTGTTAGGAATGTGATGAAAAAATTAAACAAAAGTAAAATTATGCATGCAGAGACTTGATCCAATGCTTGGTACTATTCTAAAGGATGAGTTCTATACACCATGGTAGCTCTAAGATTATTTCAATGAGTGATAGCTTTGGTTCTAGACCCCTATCAAACAAAAGGTCCCCTAATTGTCCCTTACTATCGCCAACACTTTGGCTAGCAAGAGTCCTCAATTCTCACCCATGATAGGTTACAAGCGGAGGGAGTTCAATTTGAGTGTGAGGTTTTCATGTGCCTGTTCGGAGACCAAAGTTCTCTCAAAGCAATACTACTTCGCCCTCTATCTAAGCCTACAAGGTACTGAGCCCGGGTATAGAGCTTGTGTGTGCAAGTGTATAAAAGGGAACATGCAAGCAAATTTATTCACAATGCATAAGTGTAATGCATGTAATGCAAACAAAATGTACAACAATATAAAGCAAATAAACAAACAAAACAAAGTGGACCAACATAATTAAAGAGCAAATAACATAAGATTAAAACAAGGCTTAACCCTTAAATCTCCTCAGTGGAGTCGCCAGCTGTCGTAATCGTTCCCAAGGGCGCACCACGAAATTAAAAGAAAGAATAAGAGGTTAGGACCTCGAGGTGTTGAGAGTCGCTACCAATCGATTTATCCATTAAATGGAATGATGCAATTGGATACCTAAAAGATGATCTATGTTTCAGAGTTTAGGTTCGGGGGTTGATTACGGATAGAGAATGTATTAGCACCTGATACCGTCTGTTCTAAAAATGGTTACCTATTTAATCTAATATTATTTGAGTGATTAATTAAATTGGTCCTTAAAAAGAAAAAGAATTATTTTTTTTGTTATTTTTGTTTTGACATGTCCCATTTTGTCAAGCATAATATCAAGAATGATAATGACTAAGACAAGAAATAGGTGGCTAAATAGCCATTATTTTGGAACAAATTCTAAACAACCAATTATAACAAATTTTTATTTTTGTTTATTTTTGTATTGTTAAAGCAAAGAAAGAAAAGAAACAACCAAATTGCAAAAATTTAATTTTTGGCTTGACAGAATAGAGATTCTACTCCTATGTATCCTCACGTGCAATGAGGAACTCAAAGTCACGTAGTTCTTTAAAAAATAAGTGTGGGTTTATTGATTTTAATTAAAAGAGAAACTTAAAACTTTTAACTCAGATTTGTCAACAATGGATTAATTCAAACAAACACGTCAACATGCATAAAAGTGAGACACAATCCATAAACAAACAAGATAGTTAGATTAAAATTAATCCAGTTCACAAAAAAAAAGATGCTCACAGGAAGGGGAAAACTTGTGGTGGTTGGCGGATCATATCTGGGTGACATGGAACTTGACGACGTTAGTGGTGTAAGGTGATGTTTAGTGGTCAATAGTTTGTGGATGATGGTGTTGAAGGTGAGTTTGGTGAGTTGAAAGTTGAAAATGATGAGTTAAAAGTGGTTATGGTGAGTTGAAGGTAATTATGAAGATTATAGAGTAGGGTGGTGATGATGGTAGAGTGTTGAGATGATGAGGATGATGAGTTTTAATATTGAAGATGGTGAGTTGAAAGTGGGTGAGGTTGGTAGAGATGAAAGCGAAGAGGATGATGAGTTTTTAAAGATGAAGATTTGTGAGTTGAAAGTGATTATGAAGATTATCGAGTAAGGTCGTGATGATGGTAGAGTTGAAGGTGAATATGGTGGTGATGATAATGAAGGGTGGTGAGTTTGAAGGATAAGATGGTGAGTTGAGTATGGAGATGGTGGTAGATGAAAAAAATGATGAGAATGTGGAGGGTAAGTCTCAAAAGTTCAAGATGAGTGAGGAATATATAGAGGAGTAGTAATGGAGGAATTGTTAAAGATGAGTAAGAGTGATTGAGATGATTGAAGTGATTATGGAAGAGTGGTTGTGTGTGTTGGTGAAAATGAGGTGGAGTGGTTTGTATGTGTTGGTGATTATGGAGGAATGATTGTGTATGATTTTGAAAGATGATGAGGTGGTTGAGATGATTGAAGTGATTATGGAAGAGTAGTTGTGTGTGTTGATGAAAATGAAGTGGAGTGGTTGTATGTGTTGGTGATTATGGAGGAGTGGTTGTGTATGATTTTGAAAGATAATGAGGTGATTGAGATGATTTTGATGATTATGGAGGAGTGATTGTATATGATTTTGAAAGATGATGAAGTGGTTGAGATGATTGAGGTGATTATAGAGAAGTAATTGTATGTGTTGGTGATTATGGATGAGTGATTGTATATGTTGATGATTATACATGAGTAATTGTGTATAATTTTAAAAGATGATGAAGTGGTTGAGATGATTGGAATAATTATAGAGGAATAATTTTTTCATTTTATTATTTATTATTTTTTGTTAAAAAATAATTTTTTATTTTTTATTTGATTTTTTTGTACAAATAATAAAAAGTAATTATTTAAAGAAATAAATAAAACTTAAAAATTATAAATTTATAAATTATTAATTAAGTAACAAAAATAAAATTTTATATACAAAATTGAATATCAATATATAAGAATGACAATGTCATAGCTTTGAATTGTGCTTTCATATTATTTGTGGAATTGGAAAGTAACATGGGTCTCCAGTAACATGATCACGACTCACGAAACAAGGAATATATATATATATAGTGCAATAATGTGAGAGTTGTAAAGTGTTCTGAATTATAGGCTCATCAATTGTTTAACGTCTTCAATAAATCTTCTTGATCACACGTGGTACACAACAACCATTCGAAAATCCAAATGATTTTATACAGGTTACAAACACAAGCAGATTACTAATGCAGCCTTTCCTTTTGAGAAAAGATAGCAGTTGCATAGACATCCTCACATATGTGCATTTTTTTCGTAACACCCAAGATTTATCTTATGAGTTTGGTGGATGGTCTCATAGTGAGGCCTCTAAGTGCCCCTAATAGAACCTGACAAAGAAGAAAGAATAAAGGAAGAAAAATTAAGATAAAAAACATATATGAAGATCAAACTCAATTATTCTCTTTGTATATTTAAAATTCTTATCAACTGAGTTATTAACATGAGATTTATAAATGTGTAATTAATAAATTGTCAATTTGATTTAGTCGTTTAATTACTTACAGTTAATTTTAAGAATCTAAATCATGAATTTATTATCAATCTCTTTTGAATTTATTGATTTTATATAGGTATTTATTGGTTAAAATATGTTTGGTAAATTGATTATCAACCAGTTTGTCTATTAAAACAAAATGAGTTTTCCATCTAAGATGATTGGAATGCTATGTTTGACGAATTGAATTAATTAGACAATGAACGCTTGATTGCGCTAGAACACTTCATTTGATTAAAAGAAAAAGATTGTCAAATATTATGATCATCGAAATAAGTACAAATCTTCTAACATTGGAAAATTAATTTGAAAAGTAATTTTGCCTGTTGATAAGAAATGTCACGTTTAGTAAATGCCACCCAATTGGAATGGAACCTAAAAAGTTACTGAAGTTTTGTCGGGAAATGCCCGTAACCTAACTGAAGTCAATAAGGGCAAAAAACCCAAATAGTTAATCGAATGTATTAACAGCATATAAGCCAACAATGTACGAAATTAAAGCGCATTGATTAAAATAATCTTATAGAGAGAGAGAGCTGCAGTGCCTTCTGCAATTTCTCACGTTTGTCTATAAGGGCTTTGATTTGTTTCTTCAACTCGACAAGCTACGTCTCAGCAGTGATAAATTCAGAAATTTTAAACAGTAGAGACAAAAATGATATTATTAATATAAAAATATAAAAAAGTTTTTAATAATTATATTTATATATTAAAAAATATATTAATACAAAATTATAAAAGATTAATTTATAATTATTTTTTTATATTTTCATATTTTACAAATATTGAATGATTTTTTTATTATTATTATCAAATATTTTTCTCTCTATATATATATAATTAAACAATTATTTAATAAAAATAATATATTTAAAAAAAATTACACATAAAAAATAATAAAAAGACATATCTTTATATAAAATTAAAATAAAATAAAAATATATGTCACCATTCATTTACACATGAATCCCTCCTAAGTCTCAGGCTGCTTGCATTGGTATATGCTTTGATAGTGTTCAGAATGGGCGGATAGCTATGATCAAGTTCTCCAACTGACATCTTTATTAATTTGGTCCACCAAATGGATAAGTAGCTTAGGAACTCTTGTCACACATTCTTACAATCCATAAAGTAGATCTACCAAAAACACCAAATCAATGGTAAGAAAACTCCCTCTAGCTAAAGGAGCCAATCAAAACAACCAATATGGAGGGAAAAAATCTAACAAGAAAGACCCCAACAAACACCCAAATCACGACTGAAACCGCCCTGCCAGATACGGAACAACCTCACGGAGAGTGGATGCACTAGTTAGATTTAATATTATAAATTTAAGGGGTTAGTTAAGTGAATTAAAAGCAGATTAGGGTGAATTATGCATGAGCTTCAATTAAATGGACTCATAGTCTTGTACAATAGTTTAACTTAAAATTAAATAACACTTCAAAAGATTAATTATAAGCATGTATGGAAATAGGCTAGCTTAAATTATGTTTTACTTGAAACCCGTTAGGTCTATTTTCTAAATAAGAAGTTTCAGCTTATCCTATTACTTGACATAATTTTTTTTTTAATATCGTCTGATCTATATTTTTAAAAGTATGAAATGACTCAAAAGTTTATTTAAATACATATTTTTCATTAAGGTTTTTGAATAAACTGAAGACCTATTTTTAAATTAACTTACGGGCTTTAGCTTTGACTATTAAAATATATGATAAATATAATAAATTTAAAGTATTTTTATTAAAAACATTTATTCTTAATAATAATAACAATAGATCGATCTGCAAAATCTAAAAAATATTTTGAAGAGTTGATGCTTAGTGTATTTAATTAAATAATTTTTTTTTATAAAACTTAACACAACTTATTATTAAATAAGTTAGGCTATATCAACTTAAAACATTTCCAAACTTGTGCTTTTAATAGGCTACTTGGCATATTATCTAGCCTATTTACTAGTACAACTCTTGTGAAAAAACCATTAAATTATAACAGTAAGAAAATATATTGCATTATCTATCAACATTCCTTTGGACTCAGAACCTGAAAATACTTTAATTTGAAATATGGACTCATAACCATTGAAAGTTATGATTAAAATTGTGTTATCATTACATTAATAAGTGGGCAAACGTGCAAGTCATAATTACATTAAAAAATCTGTTAAGAAATAATTATTATTTTATTTATACAATAAAATATATTCAATTTCAAAAATATTTAATGATCTAATATTAATTTTTGTATTGATTTTTAAAGTTGTATTTATTTTTAAAAAAATAAATATATTTAATACTCAAAAGCACCCGCAAAAAACAAAATCCTAAAATTTCTTTTTCTTCGGGCCTCGCAAACCCAGCAGTTAATTTGCATTTTGCATCATGCACAAAATTCCAAATCACAATCTCACTAAAAATAAATAAAAATTCTTGTGTGGCAAATGAGTACTTTCACAAAACATCAGCACAGAGACAACACAAGAGTCAAGTTTAGATAGAACATCACATGCCTTAGATCTGTCTCACATTGCATTCACATTCATTCAGGCATTCCAGCTTCTTCCACCCAGAAAAAAAGCTTTCACTGCCAAGTTCTCTGCCATCTCTTCCCTCACTCCTATGTCTATTTCTGCTCCAATAATTGTAAACTTTTGCCTCCTCCTCAGGTAATTTCCAAACAGCTTGTGTTCCACGCCACAAAAGTTCCCTTACACATGCTTCTCCCTGTCCTACATCCCACATGGGAATTTTGTTTTCCATCAAAATGAGCTCCTTTCAATCTCTCTCATGAGATCCAGATCCTAATTTCCCATTTTCTTCTTTCCCCATTATCTCAATTCTCAGCAGTTTTTATGTGTGATTGAGTAGACTGGCTACTCAGACACAAAAAAAGATCAGATTTTTCAGAGATTGAAAACTACCCACATGCTGATATTAGTTCTTGGACTAACTTCAGCTACATTTTTGGTGATTCTTGCACTTTATGTCTTCTTTTACCGGATAAGAATATCAAAACATGAGAGTAAAAAAGACATAGAAAGCTCAGAACACAAACAGGAAGAGATAGTTCAGAAGGAGGACTTGATTATCTTTCAAGGTGGGGAGGACCTGACAATATGTGACATATTGGACGCTCCAGGGGAAGTGATTGGAAAATCAAATTATGGGACTTTGTATAAGGCCTTGTTGCAGAGGAGCAACAAGGTGAGGCTGCTGAGGTTTCTGAGACCAGTGTGCACTACAAAAGCTGAAGAATTGGATGAAATGATTCAGTTTCTTGGAAGGATAAGGCACCCCAATTTGGTACCTCTTTTGGGATTTTACACTGGGCCAAGGGGTGAGAAGCTTCTTGTTCATCCTTTCTATGGACATGGGAATCTGACTCAGTTCATAAGAGGTAATGATGATTCTCTTGCCTGTTGTTCTTTGGATTCTGTTATTTGGTTTCCCGGGAAATTTTATCTGTCTTCTTTCTTTGTGAAAGTTCATTTGATGTTGTGTCCTGATTTTACCAATACAATGATTTGGAAGGCATGGCAAGCTTGATGTCTAATAAATTTGAAACTCATTCACTTAATCTGTGTTAGGTATTTCTTATGAGATGGAGAATATTGAATTGTGGGAATTTTGGAATTAAGGAAGTAACATTGCTGAAGAAGCATCAGTTTATGTGTTAACTGTTAATCTTCTTAGTACTTAATACTCTAGTGATTCTCTGTTTCTCAATGCTTGGTATTTGTTTCAACTTTAACGAAATAGACTTTTCTTTTTTAGTGGCAGAAGGCTGAATATACTAAGCATTTTTTTTAAAAAAGAAACATTTTCCAGGATGAGATTAATACTACTCAATTTTAATTACCTTACGTTTTGGTCACTATGATGGCATTGGTATTCATTCTTCCGTTGATGTATCTTTAGTTAGACTAGGCAAAATTGAAATCTCCATTAAGAAGGGCTAGTGATCAAATAGCTAGGCAGCAGATTTCAAACCTAGCTATTTGAATCATCAGCCATACTCTTCCCACCTTAGAGAATGGCTTTTATTTTGAATTTTATGTTTTATTTATTGATTAATGATGTTCACTTAGCAGATGGAAATGGAGAGTGTTACAAATGGTCTAACATATATAGAATATCCTTTGGTATAGCCAAAGGATTAGAGCATCTTCACACAGGACAGGAGAAGCCTATTATCCATGGAAACCTCAAGTCTAAAAACATCCTTTTGGACCGCTCCTACCAACCATACATCTCAGATTCAGGACTCCATCTTCTGTTGAATCCTACAGCCGGCCAAGAAATGCTTGAAAGTTCAGCTGCTCAGGGTTATAAGGCCCCTGAGCTTATCAAAATGAAGGATGCTAGTGAAGAGAGTGATATATACAGCCTTGGTGTAATCTTGCTGGAATTACTTTCAGGAAAGGAACCTATCAATGAGCACCCAACTCCTGATGAGGATTTCTATTTGCCAAATTTCATGAGAAATGCTGTCCTTGGACAAAGAATTGCTGATTTATACCATCCAGCCATTCTTCTCAGAAACAGCAGAGATGATAAAACTCCAGTTACAGAAGAATGCATTCTCAAATTTTTCCAACTTGCTATGGCTTGTTGCTCCCCTTCACCTTCAGTTAGACCTAACATAGAGCAAGTCCTTAGGAAGCTTGAAGAAATTATACGCTAGAAGCCATGGGGGCTTTTAAGAAATTTATCTGGGTAGTGGAAGGCATTGGCCACTTTGGCAGCAATGATACTGCACATCTTCAGTTCACCAAATTCATCATAAACAATGATTTGGTTGAAGACACTAACAATTATGTATGAGAAATTAGAAAAAGGAAGTGTTCTGCTTACAAAAAGTGGAATTGGCTACCAAACAAAGACTTCAGGACTGTTGATGTTGATGTTAAGGGCTAAAGTCAAATGAGGAATTATAGCTTGAAACTGAAGCTGCCTATTTCAAGACATAAAATCCGGCTCCCAAATTACTGACTTCCTTTTTGAGATTTTTGAGACTATGTTTGGTAAAACAAGTGAGAATGTGACATGGACAATGACACTGGGAATTTCTGTGATGTCACCCGCTACTATTCTCTCCGTAACTTGCATAACTACAGAGTTTTGATGGGAGATTATGAAGATTCTTTCACTATCAAGAATTTGCTGCCAAAGAATTTGTAGCTAGTCTCCAAGTTTTGCTGTTGTGGAAAGACACAGAATTTGTGATGAAAAATGCTCTTTATCAACAGTGACCCCATCAAATTTCATGTCAGTACCCTAGAATTGAAACTGCAAAAGTGCAAAGGAATCTGAATAATTATGTGGGGCCAGGAAATGGGATCATTTGGTCTTTGAACCACCTACAAGAGTCTGGAACTATGATAGATTTCAAAATCTCACCTAGAAGAAGTTATATTATTTGTCTTGGGTAGATCTCACAGCAATTCCATTTTAGTATGTCCTTCATTTAGTTGAGATAATTTTGTAGTTCTTTATTTTTTTTGAGACCATAGTTTTGCAGTGGCAGTATTGTAATCTTCATTTGATAAAATATTAGTTTTTCAGTTATGGACCTTATGGTCTAAGTAACCTTTTATTCCCCCAATTCAGAGGATTCTGATATTGCACGTTTATCAATTAGAGAATTAGATTACCAAAAACCGTTGCCATTTTTAATTTCTCATTGATAACTTCTGCCTGGTGGGTGGTGGTGGTTGGCAGTTAGGTGTGGGAGGGTCTGCTAATTCATAACTGGTATATCACTATCTAGTGAAGAACTAATTAAAGTGAGTTTAGATTATTAAATAGAGTTTTGTTATATCTTTTTATATTTTTTTTTAATAATTCTTTTGATATTAAATAAAAAAATATTAAATAAAAAATAAATATATTTAATATCTTAAAAAAGTAAAATTATTTAATATTTTTTATTTAATAATTAAAAAAATTGAGTAAAAAGATTTAGAATTATTTTATTAAATATTAATCTCTTAAAGATCACAATAACAGTTTTAAAAATTGCAACTTTAGTCAAATCGATCTGTGCTTTAAGAAATGTGATTGTCACCTTGGCCAAGGACCAATCAACCGTAATTTCTCCACACACATCGGGGACATGTGGGGCATAAGGACCAGGTGGGGAAACATGAAGCAACCCTATCCTTCCCTCTTTTTCCCTTTATAATATAATATTAGTAGCTACGTGTCATTACCTTCTACATAAGCATGGGTAGCAACATAATCTGTATCTATTGTCATTTGACGAAAGTTTCCATATTTACGCATATATAGAAAATGAAGGATGCTAGTTGCTAATGCTTTGTTTGGATGAAGAGAGAAAATAAGAAGAGAGAAAATAAAGAGGAGAGAAAATAAAGAGAAAATGACATTTTCTTTCCTATTGTTTGGTTGAAGAGAAAAGTGAGAAGAAAAAGAAAATAAGAACTTTTTTTTCTTTTTTCTTTGTATCTTGGGAAAAGTGAGGGAAGAAAGAAAATAGAATTATGTAAAATGATTAATGTTTCTTTTGTAATATATTAAATAAACTAACGCATTATCTTTAGTTAATTGCATCAATGGCGCTTTATTTTATCCAACAAATGCTTCAATATATGCGCACTCAACACTTTGATTTTTTACTTAATGGAGTAAAACAATGACATAATATAGTTCATGACCCTAAAATTAAATTGTTCATGCAATTGAAAACATAATTTATTAAACTCATTTCATAGTCCTTTTTTTTTTTTTTAGTAATTAAAAAATCATGCAATTAAATATTAATAAAATACACTAAACACATACGTAATTTCTTTCCTCCACAACTTAAAAAATACAAAGTACAACGAGAGATATCAAAGAAAAACTAATTTATGTCATTTAAATCTAGTATGTTTGACGTTTGTTTTATATTTATCTGTAATGGAAGAAAATATAATTACTGAAAACCCTTATAACTGCAAAGATACCCATTCATCACTCATGTTATTACACCCAATCCAAGCACAACATAAACTTTCATATATAAAAGCTATGTACAAACAAAACAGTCCAACATTAAAGAATAACATTTACACCTGTCATAGTAATTAATTGGGTTACCTAAACAAATTTGTTCAACCTTATAGTAAAATCTCCAACGACAATAATTAAATTAACAATTTTTGATTCAAAGTGAAAACTTTATCATCTTATTTATTCCATAAAAATCCATGTCAACATCATCATGACATACATGATTACAACATGTACATGAATAATACTGAATATAAAGCTCCAACTATTTAACACCGATTTTAAACTACTAACAAAAAACACAAGACATTTCAAAATCAATCAGATCAACAATTAATCATGAAAGTTATGTCATCGTTTATACACCAATGACGTCCCATTAAACCATCCACTAACATATTTCCTTCAACATCATGGAGATACATTGAAAGTTTCAGGTTCAAAAAAATAATTAATAAAAATAAATGGTATACAACAAGCAAATAAAAAAAATCAATATGGTGAAAGGCTTACGATGGCACAAACCGAATACCAAATTCATAATTTGAAATAGAGCTTCTTAAATGCATTTGAGGAGGCACTCCAAAAAGTTCTCGTTTCTTTTGTTCATTTCCACAAAGAAATCGATAACAACTATTCGGTATGGATCTAACACACCCAAATCACCAATAAATCCCAGACATCCGATTCACTATAATAGCAATTGGTCCGCTTTGCGCATGATGGTTAGTCTTTTCTCAAAATTTCAACTGCTTTTCGATTGATGTTGCTTTCTTTCAGCCACTTCATGCAGCTTTATCCGCAACAAAGTTCCTTCCTTCATAACTTCAACTAAGGAATTAATTCCCAAGACAACTGATTCATATTGAGCCTCCACCAAATCAACCATGTTAGCTTTACGCTTGGTACCCCTTGAAGATGAAGTCCCACCTATTTGATTAGATTGACCATAAGTAGGACTAAATTGATCTGAATTGGCAGGTGAGTGTGGGGTGTCATTTCCGATATTTACATCAGTATTAGCCCTCCCAACAACTTCAAATGAGTCATTTAAATCAATTTGTTGCCTTTCCCATTGTTTGAGCCTCTCCTTTGGGAAGAGGCATTTTTACCTAGCCTATCGAGCCAAACATCTCCTTCAAATATGTCATAATGCTTTATTTGCATTCTTTTCCATTTTGTTGCATATGGTTTTTCCTAAGAATGAAAAAAAATTATGTTTAGACAAATAATTACAATAAACCAAACATTTCATAAGGTAAATGAACATCTATAACTAAAAATAATCAATGAAAAATAAATAATTTTTCCCTTGCTTGATTACCTTGATTAAATCCTCCCAAACTTCTTCCTCGCTTCAAATTTTTTTGTTATAGGACTCCAAGAAAACCCACTTAAACTTTAAATAGATCATATGCCTTCGCAAAATGATCTTTCAGAGTCTTCATTCTATTTTTTAAATGTTGCTTTGTAATTTGTGGTCCAATTTCTATTCTTAGGACCTGCACCACATTGATATGCTTCACTTTCATCCATGAGCCATCCTGCTTTGCCCTTCGTAAATTGTTCCATAAATGCATTCAATAATGCTTGGTCCATATCATCAGACCAACGCATATTGTCTTTAGAAGGATGATCTTGAGAGTTTGTTGCAACTTTCTTTCCCCTATTCATGTTTAAACCTAACATACCTCAAAAGACACATAAAGAACTATATACAACGATTATATTTTCAATTACAAGGTATGTCCAAATTACATAAAACTTTAACTCGGTAAAATAATAAACCAACCAAATATAATAATAGAATTCAAATTACAAGCCATAACCTAATTATTAAAGTAAACAAAACATAACACTTCACCATATACATATCATCTAAATAATATAACATGGTACATAAAAGTATACATTTAAAACTAATTGTGATACTTAAGCTTGGTAAGCATTCCACATTTCAGCTGCAATGTTATCTCGTAAAATTGCTCCTTGCCTATAGTCCTCATCACGTGGTTGGTGCGAACTATCTATCTATATCTTGTTCTAGTAACTCCCGATCTACTTAATTATCAAGGACTCATCAATATCAATACTCATTACAAAGTTATGCAATATACAACAAGCAAGCACTATGTCTATCATTGTTTTAAATGAGTAATGTGGTTCGGCCATATTCACTAGCTATAATTGGAAATCTTTTCTTTAGAACTCCAAAAGTTCTTTCAATAACGTTTCGTAGTGAAGCATGTCGGTGATTGAATAGTTCTTTAGTATTTTGTGGCCCACGCAAGATGATGAATACTCCTTCAAATGATAACGAACACCTCTTATGGTGTAAGTACCCCACGTTTTAGCATAAATCCACCATCCCCTAGATAGAATTTCCCTACAAAGATTATATACACATTATGTACCAACATGTCACATAATTTGATCCTACTTTAATATATTATAATTATTGAATACATTAATGTGTCACTCACCTTCTCGGAATTCTAAGTGGGTCTTCCTTACGTAAAGCATTTTTTAAAATTCTTGAGTCGACTTCACCCAAACACATATGTGAATTTCATATCAAAATTACATGCAAAGAAAAAAATTTTGGGTGGGATAGTCTTTTCTTCCACGAAATCGAGGGGCCTCGGCCCTTGATACCTTCACACGAATATGTGTTCCATCTATAGCTCCAATGCAATCCTTTTTTAGTCAATAATTTCAAAAGTTAGCAATATATTCTATGTTGACCACATGCTTGAGGGTAATTATAAGTAAATAATAAAAAATCAATACCTTAAAGTAAGGATAAAATCTTATTGCTAAGTATTTGTGGAGAGACATCCCTGACCAGGGTTGCACAAGAAACTTTCCTCTAAGAAATGACAAATGTAAAATATTGTGAAAGTGAACTAATTGTCTCCCCGAACGAAGGAAGAAGAAAATTACGTTATGACCTAAAATGTGTAAGAATTTAGCAACTTGCTCTTCAAACGTATAATCTTTTACTATACAACATCTTAATTTCTCACATAAATGCATAAATGCTCCAGGGCCCATTATGACATCCCGACATTTTCTGTCTCTAGTAGTTGTCTCATTAATTAAAGACCCTAGGCTAAGTCTCTTTCGATATTTCCATTACTAATTTCATTTGGTCTAAAACTTGACAACAACTGCAACAAATGTAATGCATGCACAATATAACATAATAGAACTTTTAAAAAATGATCCAACTCCTTTCTTACATGACTTAATACTTATGTGAGGCAAAGCAAAGTTAATCATTCGCTTTACTTGAACTCCACGTCATTTATGTTGGCCATCTTCTATACCAAATATTTTTGAAGTCATTTCTGTCTATATATATATATAAAAATGTCGTGATTATGTATTGTGATGTGAATACGCAAAAACAAAAATCAAATAATCGATATTAACAAACAATTGGAAGTAAGATTAGCAAGTTTAATATACATAAACATAAGCATCCCAAAAGAGAACAAGCTATGTTTGGTTCTTTTAAGGGTAGTGGATGAATTAATTACAATGTTCAAGAAGGTTGAAATTACATATGAGCTAGTATTAACTAATGAGTAATATGTACAACATACGTCTTCTGCCTTAAAGAAACCACAAATAAACTTCAGCGAAATTTGTTTTATATACAATTCCAAGAGCTGGCATTTATTTGATTGTTCACTAATATTGAATGTTATAATTTGTTATTGCCATACAATTATTAAGGAATTTATAAAGTCACTCAAATGCAGGAAATGTACCCAAGTGTCGATCAATATATCATAGAAATGTACAAGTACCTCTCCTTGATGTTAAACTATATGCACTGTTCTATAGAAATGTACATTATTGAAGTTCTTAGTAAAACAAGTAACTTAGTAAACAACATTTCATCTAAATAATTTGCACTGTTCTATATATGGGAAGAAAAATTAATACTCATTAATCAACATTGTTAGGTGTTAGAGAAAGTAAACTCGAGGCATATGATAGCCAATAACTAATTACAATAGAGGTTGAGGCACAAACTAATTAAAAAAAAGCATTTGCTAAATTGTGAACAAACTGACATTATCCATGGTGATTTTTTATTAAACCTCACCCTTTCTCTCTCTGAAAAAAATCTGTTAAAAAGGCGAAGGAATGGGTTGTGTGTGGTAGTTGCAGAGTGCTTTTTCATTCTTTACTTCTTTAACTAAGTTGGGTTGCACTCTATGTCTTCTAACCCCTGTCTTCTAAAATACTTCTTCTTCAACCGAAACGAGAAAGAAGATAATAATACTTGGTTCAATAACTTCTAAAATTAGCTCCTTACACAAATACCATCACTTGAATATAAAACGAAAATGATGATTACACGTCTAAATTTTTACATCATTTTTATACTAATTAACAATGTATAAATTTTTTTGGTTAACAACGTAATATGTGATTAAGAAGACTAGTAATTGATTACCAATATCTATCCCCGTTAACCACATAATACACATTATTAACTAGAAATTGTACATTATTAATTCGGTTTGAATAGTATACAAATTTTGTGGTGTGAATAAAAAATCTGAAAAACGAAAATGTGCTCTGTTACATTTCTTGGGCAATTTTCTAATGTGCAACTTAACTTTAATTTGGTATTTTTCATATTTGTGATCATTGCATTCTCGTTCACTTGGGGATGGCAAGTAAGGTGCAAATCTGTTTGGGCAAGCATATGGGGTTGAAAAAAGAGATGGGCATCATATTGCAAAGAGCAATCATTTTACACCTTGTGGAGTTGATTCTCACATTTCTCTATTGCTACTCAATATTTGGAAGTGAATGTGCTTTCAAACACAAACATCCAGAGAGGCATAGGAGATACGGGGTGTTGGACGGCGGCGAAGGACGCAACGGAGCTTAAGGCTTCGATCTCACCTCCGAGACATGATGATGACGGCGATTGAACCAAGGGAGCACGTGTTGGAGGAGACACGCCTAGGATGGCGCAAATGGCAGGGTGTCACCGTCGATGGAGTCGCACGCCCGAAATCTAGAGGAAAGAATAGGGGTGGAAGAAATGGAAGAAATGGTTTCAAAGGTTAACTTAAAATAGGGGTAAAATTGAAGAAATGGGCGTGCCAAGAAAGGAGGAAGAAAATGGTTTTCGGATCTAGAACGGGGGCTCCCGAGAGCTTACATGAATTAAGTGGAAGAAATGGGTTTCTATGTAATGGTAATTTGATATAATATCACATAATAATCCCTCCCATTTTTCAATATTAAGGAGAAAAAATGTTCAATATATTTATCCTTCCTATTTTCTTTTAAAAAATGACATTTTCTCACCATTTTCTCTCTTCCCATTTTCTTTCTTCCTGTTTTCTCTTGAAACAAACAGACTGTAAATGATGTTTGATTAAACTTGTCATCCACATGAACAAGTGTTTGTCATGCATAGGGTCATGCAATGCCCACTCATCACTATTCTTTTTTTCACTTTTATCTTGGGAAGGGGATTGAATTTGCATAACCACCATTGAATTTTCATTCCCACCTTTGGTGGGGCACTTGAGCTATTGCTCAAGTGGCGCACATAGCTCAAGTGGCGCACTCAACACTATTCTTACAATACTTGTATTACTATGGGTGTGCGCTTGGCACCAATATTATTAGTTTTTATTTCTTCCTTTCTTGCTTTTTCTTTTTTGACATTCTTTCCAAACATAGTAATTTTATAATTCAACTAAATGTAAACTTCAGAATATTGCAAAGAATAGTTAGAATATGTTACTGATTTTGTTGATGCTCCCAAAAAAGATTTTTTCTTGGTCTTTCTTTTTTTAGGTCTTTTTTTAGGTGGTTGTATTACTGTACAGTCTTCTTTAATTGTTAAACATAATTATGCTAGAGTGTTCCGTAAGTTTTATTTTTACTCCTTTTGTATGGTCTTCTTAAATGCTAAGAAAAAGTCATACAAGAAAATAAGTAGGGGTACTCCTTTACATGATTACCATCATTGCATTGTCTTCTTAATTCATTGGGATTCTTAAAACTAGTAGAATCCCATGCATGTTCTCGACTCTTCATCGATTGATGTTTAGTATGCTTTGGATGTCCTTAACTAACACATGTTATTATAATTGCAATGTAAGGTCAAGCTATAAGTTTTCAATGATAATCGTTATTATTCTTTCTTCTAAAAAAAATCTTGACTGGAAATCAATTATCCGTTTAAGTAATGAAATGACCTGCAACCTAACCAACGAAACTGTTTTTCCCCTTACAAATAATGGGAAGAGGAAATGCCTCAAGCGAGTCTAGATCCTCGAGAATCAAAGGGCAATAAATTATCCCCAAGGACCCCAACTATAGATACATTTTCTATTGTATGTAAATATAATTTTTATGTGAAAAAAAATTGATCCATATCGTCTCTAATTTTTATTGGCCCGCATTATACTAAAAATTAAAATATTAATTAAACTATAAGTTTATATTTTACGTGCTAAGAATCCACTAATTTAAAAATAAATTTTTACACTAAAAGTAAGAGATATTGTTTATGGTGGAATTTTGTCAGAGTTGAAGGCACATCAAGACCAAATCTTGATGGTGGCGTTCCACTATGTTTATCATTGTGACAAGTATTTTGATTCGGATCTAATATCTTTCAGCGAATCGATTCATCTGAAACTATCATATATCTAGTAACTCGCAAGATTCTGACATAAAAAACTTTAACAACTAGAAATTAACTAAGTGTGGATTCGTGGAATCAAAAAACATCTAAAAGTAATTTGACAAAAACTGAAATGTGTGTCTAAGTGACATTGGAAAAGTCTAATATCAATTCAGCAAGTTTGGATTTATGAATCAACTATTGATATTTTGATTATTAATTTATTATTAAAATAAATTAATGGTTTAGATTAAAAATTAAATTTTTATCGATTTTAACTAATAAT